>JAYESA010000004.1:153154622-154472122 GCA_036927795.1 Iris macrosiphon
CAACGTCCCGTATCCGCCTATTCTGGAACACGCTGTAACTTTGTGTACACACGTCGGATCGAAACAAAACTTGCGCCATCGGACTCGTAGCATTACGCTGGTCCTGTGATCCAAGTTTGGTTCGATTCTGAGAATGTTGACAAAATTCCGTATCGTGGGCCCCACAAGCTCCACTTGACGGACGATTTTGTGACCGGCTCATCGGAATCAAATTCTGGAAGTTCCGTTGGGTTCGTATCGACGTTCTGGACTTGTTGACACTAAGTTTGGCAAATTTGGAGACCTTTGACCCTGACACATTTTTTGGTGCAAAGCGGCCCACATTTGGACCCCGCTTTGACCGGAAACTGTCATTTTTGCCCCTGTGTCCAAATTGGACTTAAGGACAGGCATTTTTAGCTATTTGATATTTTTTGAGAATGTTAGTGATATTTATTTCCGCATCCGGAGACATTTATTCTGAGGCCATAGTTTCTGACTTTTGGCATTTGATATCTGGACGTTATATTTGCAGCTCTCTTACCAGGCAAGCATACCTTGCCTTGTTATACTGTTTAAATTCAGTTATTGCTAGTTACATGTTTATTTATTTTAATAAAATATAAATGTGTGCGTCCGAGAAAACTCGGGTGCAGTCAACGAAGGCGTTGACTTTAGGACATGTGTCTGACCTAGTGTCTAGTAGACCCACCTAAAAGTTGTAAAGTTATTGATATAACTTCCCAGGCCTTGACACATACCATTACACGTCACATAGTGAGTTCATGTAGGGACGCGTGCCTCATGCGCGACTGGCCATCAGTGTGAGCAACACGTGTAACAGTATTTAGCTTAGTTGATTATTTTACTGAGACTTGCATCATAGTAGGAGGTGTCCAAGTCGTTTTCACGACTTGTACATCTATATTGGGCGGGAAAGACATCTAGTAGGCGTATGGGACACCCCCTTCCTTGAGTTTTTATCCTTCGTTCCATGCTCCTCGGAGATGGACGATTGTAGAGTGCCCATGCGTCTGGGGGCATATGACACCTATACTAGCCGGTCATGACGATTGGTGAATTACGTCAGCATATGTCTAGCCTACACTTTCCCATGCGTACTACCAGGTCTTTAAATTGCATTCACTTAGATGGTTAGCACGCCCCATTTATTTATTCAGTATTTACATACATGGCATATTGTTTTTCTGTATCTTGTTATGTCCCTCTGAGGACCTGATCCCCTTCCAGGTGTAGATGTTCATGAGTATTCGCAGGAGCGCAGATCCGAACATGTTACGTATATTCCGAGGAGGTCTTCTCTTTGAGCCTCGTGATCGTCAGATGCTGTTCTTATATAGTGTGTATCTGGTTCATTTTATATTCTATTTCGGCAGTGGATTTGTTTTCCATCCGACTGTCATTCTTTAGATACTATTTATTGAGATCTAGTTACCTGGTCATTGGTTATTCATGTTTATTTGATTTCTGTGGATGAGATTTAGATATTACCCTGTGACTTGTGATAGTTATACCACTTATGAATTATTGTTCATTATATAGCGTACGCTCGTATATATGGTTCCATATATTGGAGTTGCCATATATACAGGCGGCTGGCATGTTTACGTGTCCTAGTCCTACGTATTTTGGGACTGGGGCGTGACAAGGTGAGTGAGTGAGTGAGTGAGTGGTAGCAGTAGGAGTAGTAGCTGCAGTAGCAGCAGCAGCAGTTAGCAAGTAGCAGCGGCAGAAGCAGAGATTAGAGAGGGAGAGATTATATATATATATATATATATATATATATATATATATATATATATATATATATATATATATATATATATAGGTATAGCTAGTTAGGTTAGTTAGTGAGATGAGTAGGGTAAGGTATCTCAATACCTTGAGATACCAAGGTATTGAGGTAAAGGGGGTATCGGAGATAAGATATTGAGGTATAGCCTAAATACCAGGTTATATATATAGAGATATATACTGATATTTATATATAGTAGTATATAGTAGTATATATATATAGATAGTTAGCTAGTTAGTTAGAGTTAGAGAGGGTTAGGCAAGGTATCTCAATACCTTGAGATACTCAAGGTATTGGGTATCGGAGCGAGGTATTGGGTTTTTGCCTAGGATTAAGGTTAGAGTTGGGTTTATATATATATATATATATATATATATATATATATATATATATATATATATATATATGTGTGTGTGTGCTAGTATATATATTAGAGGGTATAGGCAGGGTATATTGCGTAGGTTGAGATATCGGATACCGAGGGTATCCCGGTATCTCAAGGAGACGAGTTTGTGGGTTTACTAGCTTAATGACCTAGTTTTGACCTAAAATTTTAGGGGCATCCTAGTTTGACCTAGATTTGACCGTAGTTGCCCTAAAGTAATTTGATTATAATTCAATTTGTGATGATCATAAGCGAAAAGTTCATATTCTTCAGTTGACCGCCAAAGTCAATATTTGACCTAGTTTTGGCATAGAGTTGACTTTTTGGACCCCTTGTTGACTTTTTGACCAAGATTTTACCGGTTTGACCCGTTTGACCTAGAACAACCCTAGAAGCTTGTTTTTAGTTATTTTATATCTGTTTAACTCTTTAGAAACCCGTTTAACCTTGTTTTTCGTATTAGGTCCTTGCAACGCCAGTTCGGACCTCGATCCTCGCTAGTTGCTCAGGACGTCAGGCGAGTACATTCTTTGATAGTTTTCATTATCTGATAATTATTATAATTCATCTTCTAGTATAGTATTATCTGATTTTTTAGCACTACACTGACTAGTATTTCTGGATTTATTTATTTGCGACACGTATATTTCATGTTTCTGGCCTCTATTTCTGGAATTACCTACTTGCATCATATCAGGACTCACTACAGGCATCACTCAGGTTTCTGGCTGGACTTATACTTGATTTACGTATCGGGTCTTGGATTCACTTGTACTAGTCGGGGCAGGGAAATGCTCGAGTAGACATGTAAATATTTCCAAATTTGGAATCACTCCCTCTAGTCTAATCTGGAATGATAGCTGCCGCGCACCCAGTGTGCGGTGAGCCGTACTTACCCCATAGTCGTTTATATGTCAAAACTGGTATTTCAGAGATACGAGTTCATTCTTTCTAGTCTGGACTCACTTATATTTCTTGACTGGTCTCACTTATACTTTCTAGACTGGACTCATTACATTTATTCTTGCTGGACTCACTACACGTTCTTGTGCACACACTTGCTCTTAGTTTAGATTTCTTGTATCTTGCAGTCATTACTATCTAACTTCTGAATTTTATGCATCTTTACCTTTATGCACCAGTTGATATATATATATATATATATATATATATATATATATATATATATATATATATATATATATTTTCTTGTTTCATACTTTATTTTCTTCACCTTGTGCTACTTGCTACAACTGTTTTATAGTTTTTATCATTTAACTGGAACTGCTGTTAGAGGTGTACTTGCTCCAATCCTGACTGGATATATTTTTCAGAGGATCTGGAAGATTGGTGTCCGATATTTTATGGATCTCAGTCTGTCGATGGTGCAGACAGGGACCCCCTAGTTCAGGAGTGATTTTCGAGTTGGTAGCCGGGATCACTAGGACCTCAGTTGTTGTATTTATTAGCTTTTGGAACCGGATTTGTCCCCGGCTTTTGGTTGAGACCATGTATTGTATTTGATTTAGAATATTTTTGTATTATTACTATTATTGTTGTTGTTTTAGTAGTAGTTGTTGTTTAGACTTTGTAGTTGTTAGACTTCTGTGTTATCTTATCGTGCTTAGATCGTAATTGAGTATTGTGTTATCATTATCATATTGTTCCTCCTTTGGGAGTTGATATCTTGACAGGTACTTATATTGTTGTATGAGATTGTTATCTAGATAGTAGACCTAGACAGTGTTCTACCGGCGATGCTGCGGCGTAGGCTGGACGTACCCACGACTCATGCCCAATTTTTCGGGTGCGGGTCGTGACACATTTTTTGTGGCGGCCCACGCAGGTCTCGAGCTGCACAGTTAGTACGATGTCATGGTAGTACAATAATTTAGTTGTACTACTGCAAGCCTGTTCTAGGATCTAGGATCTAGGATGAGAGTATACTCAATCATGACTAGGAACAATTCTAATATAATATCTGCTATTTCTAATTATTCTAAAATTACTTTTTTTAAAATATTACTGTCCTTCTTTGATGATATCGTATCTTGCACCGTATTTACTTCTTTTGATATGTGTTCAGGATGCCTCCGAAGACACGATTCCATCGTACCGTCCCAGGAGTTGCCATCGAGAGGTCTGCCATCTCTCGTCCAGCTCATATTCAGGCAGCTGCTACCGCTCCACTCACCACTCCTGCGGTTGAGGGAGCATCTGCTTCTCTCGGGGATCCTCCTCCACCTGTCGATCCGAGGACTACCCCGGTCGTTCCGGTGGTGCCTCCACCACCTCCTGCACCAGTAGACGCCGTATAGTTGTTTGCGTTCTTCAAGGAGATGATGGACACGCAGCACCGCCAGGCAGATGTGATGAGGCTGGGTATTGAGAATGCCCACCAGGTGGCCATGACGGCAGTGGACAGAGTGGATCAGATCCAGCCATAGGCAGATCAGACTCAGTATCCGAGGCTGGACAGCATCATTGACTTCCAGAGGATACGGCCCAAGGAGTTCCGGGGTACAGAAGGGATCCTGTACACGGAAGACTGGATAGAGCAGATTGAGGGGATTTTTTGGCTGGCACAAATTCCAGATAGCATGCAGATAGAGGCAGCAGGCAGTCTGATGTTCGACCTTACTTTGACGTAGTATCGCACTGATATGAGGATTGCGGTACCAGGGCTTACTTGGGAGGCTTTCAAGAGGCTTTTTAAGGAAAAGTTTTTTCCAGATGTGGAGCTCAGTGCTATGGAGAGCCATTTTGAGGCACTCGTCCAGGGGATCAAGCTAGTGGACATGTACGCAGCGGAGTTCTATCGTCTGGGCAGATTTGTGGAGGGCTTGAGTAAGGCAGCAAAGGCGAGGAAGTTTCGCAAGGGCTTGGTCATGGCGGCCAAGTCTTTGACTAGGAGTGACCGCGAGGAGACTTTCGAGCAGATCGTAGGGGATACTCAGAGGGCAGAGGATGACTTGGAGCTCAAGTCCAAGAGAGGCAGGGATGATTCAGGTAGTGCGGACCGGCTAAGCGTCCCTATGGGTAGAAGACAACGCAGTAGGGTTAGGATCAGAGAGTGCCCACTTGTGCCTACTGCAGGAAGGGAGGACACACTTGAGATGTTTGTAGGAGGAGGCTGAATGTGTGTTTGTTCTGTGTATCCGCTGCTCACCAGATGCGAGATTGCCCCACTGCACCTCCATTTGGTGGAGCACATGATCGGAGAGGTGGAGCTAGGCTACCTGTGGCACAACATCATGCCCCATACCAGCAGAGGGAGATACCCCAGCAGGGCAGGGCTTTTGTGTTGACGGTCGAGGAGGCCGATGCTACGGGTGTCGGGTTAGTAGGTCTGTCTCTTTTTGTTATTCTTTCTGTCATTTTCCATTCCTTGTGGTGTGCTTCATTAGTACCTGTTAGACTTTTATTTTATGCTATCGTAGATAGTGTAGTGACCCTGATTGAGACTGTGATAACACGACCAGTAGGACCATAATCTTGCATGTTGTTTAGGTAGAATTTTTTGACTGTGATTGTTGGAGGTTTGACCTAGAAGAAGTGCGATCGACTTTAAATTTTGAGGACAAAATTTTCTAAGGAGGATAGGCTTGTCACTACCCCATTTTCAGGGCAGGATATATTTTATTATTTTAATTTAGTTAATTGTGTATTGATCATAAATATTTGTATAATATTTAATTAGATGCATGTATTTATTTTTATTAGTTATTTTAGGGTTTTGGCTAGCCTGGACCCATGTCAGACCCTAGTGGACCCCTGTCAGACCCAACTAACGCCCTTGTCAGACTTATTTATTGGTTTAGAGTAGTTAATTATATTTTAATTAGTTAGTTAGAGTGATTATGATTTAATTAGAGTGCATTTGGAACCCCAAACCCAAATCCTATTAGCATGACTTAAGAGAGGGGTGTTTTGGTCTTTGTAATTAAACCCTAACCCTAACCGTACTTCTCCATTACTTGGCCGAACCCCCCTTCATTTTTACTTTTTCTTCTTCTTCTTCTTCTTCTTCTTCTTCTTCTTCTTCATTCTCCTCTCCATTCTCTTTCTTCTTTTCTTCTTCCAATTTCTTCTCCCAAGTTTCAAGTAAGTTTTTCACCATTCCATCACTTTCTTTATTTATTTCTCTTTAAATACAAACCCTAACCTCTCATTTTCTCCTAACCTAGGTGTGTAGAGCCTAGATTTGGTGTAGAAGCTTGGCTTGGAGGCTTGGAGGCTTGGGAGTGGTGATTTCTAGGTTTTTGGAGACTTTGGCCTTGGGATTCCAACTCCCAAGAGGTAAATCCTAACTTTTCTCTTAGTGATTACTCTAATATAGTGTAATTAGTAGTTTAGAACCTTCCTAGATCTTAGGGCTACCCATGGAAGGAAGTTGGAGCTCGTTTGGATGTGTTTGGAGACTTTGGCATTAGATTTTGTGTCAATTTTGGGTAAAATCCGAGATTGGCCCAATTGTGGGTGTTGCCCTAGGTTAGAAGGACCTAGGTAGATATGCTTGGATGTCTTGAGGATAAGTACGTGTCTCCATTCGAACACGTGAGGTCGTGTCGCAGAGTTTTGGGCATTTCGGGCAATTTATTGATTTTTCATCGTCGTGGGTTCCACATGCATGTGAGATTTTGCCACGGACCTAAAATCGGAGAGTTAGCATTTTTGTGAGGTTCTAGACATCGATTAGAACTCATGGGTAAATTTTGGATCGATTTTGATTAGGTTTGGAGTGCGTTTCACGAGGTATCGCGAACCGCACTCCACGTGTTCGCCGAAATGACCAAATGGCCATTTCGACTTGGTTTTTAGGTTTCGGGCATGTGCGCGGGTTGGTTTAGTCTCGGGAAGTGTATATTAGAGTTTTTGAGTTTATATATATATATATATATATATATATATATATATATATATATATATATATATATATATATATATATATATATATATACGTGTGTGTGTGTGTGTGTGTTTAGGTTTATGGGTGAGTGTGGTAGTATGTGTCTTGAGGGTGAGTGTAGTGTGTTTGGGTAGTGTGTTTGTGGTTTGTGTGTGAGTGTGTGTTAATATATATATATATATATGTATTTGTGTGAGTGTGTAGTATTTGTGTGTGTGAGTGTTGAGTGAGTAGTGTTTGTGTGTGTGTGTGTAGTGTGTTTGTGTATAGGTGTGTTTGAGTGTGTGTTAGTGTGTGTTTGTGTGAGTGTGTGTGTGTGTATATATATATATATATCTCACACACACCCACACACACACACACACACATATATATATATATATATATATATATATATATATATATATATATATATATATATATATATATATATATATATATATATATATATATATATATATATATATATATATATATATATATATATATATATATATATATATATATATATATATATATATATATATATATATATATATATATATATATATATATATATATGCAGCTAGCAGTAGGAGTAGTAGCTGCACCAGCAGCAGCATGGCGGCAGCAACATCAACATTTTGCAGTAGCAGCAGCAGCAGGTAGTAGCAGCAGCAGCAGAGATTAGAGAGGGAGAGATTATATATATATATATATATATATATATATATATATATATATATATATATATATAGATAGGTATACAAATATCGATATATAGATATAGATACATATTATATGTATAAATATAGATATATATTATATGTATAGATAAGATATTAAGGTATAGCCTAAATACTAGGTTATATATATATAGATATATATGTACTAATATTTATATATGGTAGTATATAGTAGTATATATATATATAGATAGTTAGCTAGTTAGTTAGAGTTAGAGAGGGTTAGGCAAGGTATCTCAATACCTTGAGATACTCAAGGTGTTGGGTATCGGGGCGAGGTATTGGATTTTTGCCTAGGATTAAGGTTAGAGTTAGGTTTATATATATATATATATATATATATATATATATATATATATATATATATATATATACATGCTAGTATATATATTAGAGCGTATAGGCGGGGTATATAGCGTAGGTTGAGATATCGAATACCGAGGGTATCCCGGTATCTCAAGGAGGCGAGTTTGTGGGTTTACTAGCATAATGACCTAGTTTTGACCTAGAATTTTAGGGGCACCCTAGTTTGACCTAGATTTGACCATAGTTGCCCCGGTTGACCGCCAAAGTCAACATTTGACCTAGTTTCGGCCTAGAGTTGACTTTTTGGACCCTTGGTTGACTTTTTGACCCAGATTTTACCGGTTTGATCCGTTTGACCTAGAACAACCCTAGAAGCTTATTTTTATTTATTTTATATCTGTTTACCTCTTTAGAAACTCATTTAGCCTTGCTTTTCGCATTAGGTCCTTGCGACGCCAGTTCGGACCTCGATCCTCGCTAGTTGCTCAGGACGTCAGGCGAGTACATTCTCTAATAGTTTTATTATCTGATAATTATTATGATTCAACATCTAGTATAGTATTATCTAATTTCTGGCATGACACCGACTAGTATTTCTGGATTCATTTACTTGCGACACGTATATTACATGTTTCTGGCCTCTATTTCTAGAATCATCTACTGGCATCACATCAGGACTCACTACAGGCATCACTCATGTTTCTGGCTGAACTCATACTTGATTTGTGTGTCGGTTCTTGGATTCACTTGTACTAGTCGGGGCGAGAAAATACTCGAGTAGACATGTAAACATTTCCAAATCTGGAATCACTCCCTCTGGTCTAATCTGGAATGATAGTTGCCGATCACCCAGTGTGCGGTGAACCGTACTTACCCACTAGCCGTTTACATGTCGAAACAGGTATTTCAGAGACACGAGTTCATTCTTTCTAGTCTGGACTCACTTATATTTCTTGACTGGTCTCACTTATACTTTCTAGACTTGACTCATTATACTTATTCTTGCTGGACTCACTATACGTTCTTGTGCACACACTTGCTCTTAGTTTAGATTTCTTGTATCTGGCAGTCATTACTATCTTGCTTCTAATTTTTATGCATCTTTACCTTTATGCACCAGTTGGTAGATATATATATATTTTCTTGTTTTATACTTCATTTCCTTCACCTTGTGCTACTTGCTACAACTGTTTTATAGTTTTTATCATTTAACTGGAACTGTTGTTAGAGGTGTACTTGCTCCAATCCTGACTAGATATATTTTTCAGAGGATCTGAAAGATTGGTGTCCAACGTTTTATGGACCTCAGCAGGTCGATGGTGCATACAGGGACCCCCTAGTTCAGGAGTAATTTTTGGGTTGGTAGCCGGGATCACTAGGACCTCAGTTGTTGTATTTATTAGCTTTTGGTACCGAATTTGTCTCCGACTTTTGTTTGAGACCTTGTATTGTATTTGATTCAGGATATTGTTGTATTATTATTATTGTTGTTGTTGTTTTAGTAGTAGTTGTTGTTTAGACTTTGTAGTTGTTAGACTTCTGTGTTATCCTATCGTGCTTAGATCGTGATTGAGTATTGTGTTATCATTATCATATTGTTCCTCCGTTGGGAGTTGAGATCTTGACAGGTACTTATATTGTTGTGTAAGATTGTTAGCTAGATAGTAGACCTAGACAGCGTTCTACCGCCGATGCTGCGGCGTAGGCTAGACGTACCCACAACTCATGCCCGATTTTTCGGGTGCGGGTCGTGACACCTGCATTGGTGATTAGGGAGGATCCATTGTAAGTATTGTCTTGTAAATCAAATTACTACGAAGATTTAAGTTATTTTTGTTGTCAAATTTTAATATGAATCATTCAAAACCTAAATTTTACAAGACTTAAGTCATTAAACAAATTAGCCCAAATGTAACTATCCAAGTTGATTGTTAATTAATTCAAGTTGTAAACTTTAATAAGAATTTAAGAGTTCAAAACCGAACTAACCGATCCGCAAAAAAGAACTGGCTAAACCTTCCTTATTGTGGTTAATCACAAATACCCCTAACTCAATCTAAATAAATAAAACATAAGTTAGGGTTAGGGTGTTAAGGACAAATATCTTGACCATGGCAAATTTATCAATCTACTTAGGCTGAAGCTAGGGCTGACCAATATTAGGGGGACAAGCTTGACGATTGTCCTAGACCCCTCAAACGGGCAAGGCCCAAAAATATGGTCCAAAGTTTCTTACAAGACAATCCTTCCAATGGGAAGGCCCAAACATGCACTGAACCTACTTAAGTAGAACTTCGTAGTAATATATCGTCCCTTGAGGATCGGGTTAGGGTTTACACCCTCTGTGACAGTCTGTGTCGTGTTTGTGTCAGTGTGTGTGTGTCGTGTCAGTGTTAGTGTCATATCTTATTCATCTGTGATAGAGGGAGAGATCGAATTAGGGTTAGGGTTAGGGTTTACACCCTCTGTGGCAGTCTGTGTCGTGTATGTGTCAGTGTGTGTGTATCGTGTCTGTGTCATGTGCATCTGAGAGAGAGAGAGAGAGAGAGAGAGAGAGAGATCGAGTTAGGGTTAATGTCATGTCGTGTCTGTCACGTGTGTGTGTGTCGTGTCTGTGTCAGTGTTATTTCGTGTCCTGAGAGAGAGAGAGAGAGAGAGAGAGAGAGTTAGGGTTTATCTAGAGGAGGAGGAGGAGGAGGGGGGACGCCGGACGCCGGAGGGTGCACTTCGCCGGAGAGGGGGGGGCAGAGGGGAAAGTTTTTGAAAAATTGGGAGAAGATTTCGACAGAAGGGGAGAATCGAAACCTATATTAAAATTTTAGCGACGTTTAGCGACGTCAACTTATGACGTCATGAATAAAAATATTTTGCGACGTTATAGACGTCGCTAAAGCGTCACTAAATATAAAAAAAACTAACGTCGCTAAACGTCGCTAAATCATAAAAATCAGCGACGTTTAGCGACCTTAAATAAGCTTATAGCGACTATTCTTTTAAAAAACTAAATTACAGTCACTAAACGTCGCTATATGTCGCCAAACAACGACTTATAGCGACGTTTTCTTTTGGTGTCGCTAAAATATTTAATATTAGCGACGTTTTACTTTGACGTCGCTAAAAACGTCGCTATTTCATTATATTTTGGTAGTGTGTGTCGATCGTCTCAACGTAAAAGACTCTGGTCGTGAAGTTCGACCAACTGGCCTATGAAGAAATGCTTCACTCTGGGGGTAGTTCTCACTCCTCGTCTGTATCAAAGTCAAAGAAAGTTCGTAAGATATAGGTGCCCAAGACTCGCTCCACATATCCTGAAGTTTCTACCAACAATGGAAATAGTATTTTGTCTACCCCAAATGAGGATTCTCTTAACGATATTGACAACTCATGTCCGGTCTGTAATTTTGAAGACAAACCCCTTAGCCACGTCGTTGTGCTAACTAAGGGGAATAAATCGCACAACTCGCACAACAAGCTTCGAGGAGTGAGCCACTCGTTCCTTGGCAGAGAAAATCATCACGATGCCAAAGAAGTATTTACACCCAAGCTTCTAAGTCCTCACACATTCGTTGTAATGTGTCAGGTCAACAGCCCATCAACACTAATGTCCAAAAAATGGCATGCCTAAGTACACTATGTCTCCAAAACTAATAGTAGAAATCTTCAAAATCTACACCAATAGCAGAGAAATACTCGTATGCACACGAACGAAAAGTTTGTCAGGAAGGATCTCTTCCCCAATATCAAGATTGCACGTACAGTTGGAGAAAAACTGTGCGTTATTCATGATGAGCCCACTGATCATACGTCTATGCAAGACTTGCGTATAATATTGAACGCACAAAAAAGTGCCTCATCCACTTCTTCCTCACGCTGAATACGCCAGAAGACAGTGTGGAATAATCTCCCTCTCCCCATGAAGAACAAGAATTCAGGAGATGAAGGTTCATACGCCAACAAAGTTAGTACCCTGCTTTATACGCAGGGAAGCAAAAGCATAGATAGAAGATTTAAAATGCCAAATGTAAGAAGGTTGAGTCTGCCTTCCTCTTCTTCTACTCTTCCTCCCTCTGACTTACATAAAATTATTATACAAAAGCGTAAGGAAAGAGAATCATCTAGACCTACAATGACGCTTCCCAGTGAGCATCATTGTGGCTACCATAAAGTTGTAATTAATTATTGTTGTGCATCAATAAAATGGTATGTGTATGACAGATTGAGCTACACTATGCCTCCTAAACACCGACCTACAAAGTGAACCGACAACCAGGAGCATGAAGATGAACTACTCTTTGCCCCGGTGTATATGGCCTCGCATCTTCCCCGAGGCAGACGACGTTCAAAACGAAGCTTTTCAAGGACACCCAGTCAGAGGAGACTTGATCAACTCAGTGACTCCTTTAAAGGTGTATACCAGAACACCCATTCCAGAAGATGGGAACCCTCTTTTCATGAGAATCTTTATTCCTCGAATCTGAGACTGGAGGTAGCAATCTTTTTGAGTCTGAAATCGACAGTGTTGACTCCAACTACACAGTGCTTTCCACAAACCCCTATGTTGTACACTGAGCGGTTAGGTCTATGCCATTGGTGATGAACAAGATGCTTTTCTACCAGGAAGTACCGAGCAACTGTCATACCCCAGTTCCAAAATACGTAGGACAAGGACACGTAAGCATGCCAGCCACATGGATATGGCAACTCCAATATATGAAAACCAAAACCCATACGTACGTTGTAATATGAATATCAAATCCACAAGTGGTATAAATCTATCACCAATCACAGGGTATAATCTAAATTTCATCCACAGAATCATATATAAATAAATAACCAATATCTATGAAACTAGATCTCAATATAAAGTATCTAAGATGATAGTCGGATGGAAACAAATCCACTGCCGAACTAGAATATATAAGTACAACACAACAAACACAATATAAGAATATCAACTAACAACCACGGGGCTCGAAGAGAAGACCTCCTCGAAACATATATAACCATCTGAATCTGCGCTCCTGCGAAAACTCAAGAACAGTTATACCTGGAAGGGGCCAGGTCCTCAGAGGGACATAACAAGATACATAAAAGCATGCCAATAAAGTACTGAAATAAATATTCAATGGGTCGCCTAACCGTCTAAGTGAATACAGTTTGAGAACAACTTTCCACCAAGTGGGCTATCTAGCTAAAAAAATGGGATTGGCATGCTTATCTTGGAGATCCAGGGGCCTACAAAGCATGTCGTCTTTTGAACGCCAGAGGCCGCCTGATAATATATTATATATAGTGGTCATCACCACCCGCCGCTCCGACGGAGCGTCCGGGCGAACAAGGGAAAAGTGCAAAGGAGCCCAAATGCCTTACTTATTGTTCTTCCCACCCCATGCTCTAAGCATGTCACATCCATGATACGATAAAACCTCTAAATAACTGCCAGGTCTACTACCATTCAAAGTTTCTAACAGCAGTTATTCCTAACGCACGTCCCACACGTACCAATGATCAGTCAATACGTACGTCCATGATCTATATGAGACTCATAACTCATGTAAAAATGTGTCACAGTCAATCAAACCAAATGATGCTTTATGATAATGGGGCGGTCTCATAAACAAGGTAAATGCATATACATAATAAAAACAATCACGACGACACCGTCGTTGCACCCAAGTTTCCTTGGACGCATATTTTATATAACAGTTAAAATATATGAACTAAAAGACAGAAAATAAAGATGCTTGCAACATATGGAATATGAATAACAGTACAATGGTAAGGTATACTTGCCTGGCAAGAAAGCTGTAAAATGTAACATCCAGATGTCAAGGACACGGGATCAGGAACTAAGGCCTCCGAACAAACGTCCCCGGATACTGAAATAGACATCACCAACATTTCTGAAATTTGCAAAATAGCTAGAAATCACTACCCTTTCGTCCAATTTGGACACAGGGGCAAAACAGTAATTTTGGGTCAAAGTGGGGTCCACGTGTGGCCCACTTTGCATCGAAAAGCGTGCCAGGGGTAACAATCTCTAAATGGGACAAATTATAGGTCAAACCAACTCTAAAAGTCAGTACAAACTCAACGTATGTCCAATTGTGGATTTCGATGAGCCGAACACAAATTTGCCCAAAAAGTCAACCGTAGGGCCCGCCAATAGGCGACTTGGTCAACTGTCTCAAAATTGCGTAAAAATTGGGTCACAGGACCGGGGCGATACCACGAGTCCAGTGGCATAAGTTTCGTCGCATTCTGACGAGCGTGCACTAAATGCGCAGGGTTTTGCAAAAGTTGCGATACGGAGAATTTCTGCGGATACGGGCTGATTTTGACGCGCACACGCGTCCAAATCATTTTTTGCGAAAGCCCACACATCTGGGTATACCACGCGCTCCGTATCATAATTTCTGGAATTTAGGAAAAGTATATTTTTGGAATTTTCTAACTGATTTAATTTAACATACAACAGCTAATAAATTATTATATTTGACATAAATTAAACTAGGTTAGGTGGTCTTCGCATACCAAAAAGAAAAACTAGATTCGGATCTCTGTGGTGAGAGATACGAGTCCGTGAACATGGATAGTTACCGTAGTTTTTTGTAATCGCAAAAGTTGTCATTTTTTGCCAACTTGGTCATTATTTTCGCCTAGGGTTACGCACTGTTCGAGGTAAACTAACACACAAATTTTGGAAGGGAGTTAGGTCGTGTACATACCGGTGAAGACGGGGTCGAGTTTGGTCGAGCGGGGGCACGAGAAACAGAGCGTGAACACTGGTACGCTGCTGTTCAAAACTATCGCGGCGCGCGGTGGATTAGTCGCAGACGGCGGACGCGGGAAACTCTGGCGGGTTGGCGGCGCTCAGGGGCTGGAGGCGGCGACTCTGGACGGGACTGGGCGGCGGTCGAAGAGGGTTTAGATGGGAAGTTGAAGATTAGGGTTAGGGTTTTGTACACTAGTTATAATATATAGAGAGAGAAGAAGATGCGTGGGGTGGGGGGGGGGTGGTCGCGCTCAGCGCTGCTGCTGCTAATTGTTGTAAGGCGGGTACGGGTCTAGGTGGGTAGCGGGTTGGGTTCGTTATGGTTTGGATTTATATCCATTTTGATTTCTCTTTTTTCCTTTTACTTTTCTTTCTTTCTTTTTCTTTCTAATTTATTTTCATTTCTTTTATTCTTTTATAATAAACTATATATATATATATATATATATATATATATATATATATATATATATATATATATATATATATATATATATAGAAAATTCTAAAAATTACAGTAGTGCATACCATTAATCTATCAGCTGTCCGCAGGGTCTCCTCCATGGAATAAATTACGAAAAAATTTATGATTGCTCCAAAAATACCCTAAATGCACAAACACCTAAAGTAAAAATTAAATAAATTCTATTTTCTCTAATTAGCTCATAATTACTATAAATCAATTAAATAATTAATTAAATACTTAATACGGTTTTTAGGATTAGGGGTCTTACATTCTACCCAACTTATAAAAATTTTGTCCTCGAAATTAAAACTAAGCCATGATAGAAAGTCAAGGATGGTATAAGATAGAAATTTGCAGCTTATTCTGTACCTTCCTCCATCCTAACCTCCATAATTTTCCCATTGTCATGGGAATGCTTGGAGGGCTATAAATTGCATTTTAAAATACAAGGCTAGATTTAAATGAGGGGGCGATGTTGCGCGTTGCACATTCCGAAAATTTATGGAAAAAATTTCACATGACCAAATGATGAAGGAAAAAATAATGGGTTTCTTCATGTATTATCCAATGGTATGGACACCTCAATGCACTTTTGCATAAATGCGCCCAATAATTGAAAAGTTGCACAAAGATGAAAATTGGGTTAGATTAATCAAAATTAATGCGCATAATGTTCTTGAATTAATTAGAAGTACATGGGAATAACATTAGGTGGGACACAAGTGTAATAGGCATAGGGGACTCAGAGTAGAATATTGTCATAGATTGGGTTGTACGAAATTGGTCAAGATTGTGTCTCCAATTTTGATTGGAACGCACAAGGACACAAAATTAGAATTATTTCGAATTAAGAAATAACGTCCGCGACGAATATTGTACGACTAAAATGTAGCATAAGAGAGCATAATTATAAGTTACACAAAGCTCAGAATAGAAGGCGGCATGTCTAGGGCAAGAGTATGAAATTTGTAGGTAGGCAATGGCTAGTGTAGTGCTCCAATTATCGAAGCAACGGTAAGGTGTGCTAAGTGATATAAACATTATAAAATTAAATAAAAATACCGTGTTATATTTCTAATTGGATTCAAACTAGCCTTAGTCTCACTATCTAAGCCAAGTAGGCCTAATCTTGGATGAGGTGATTTACAATCTAGTCAACTTAAAAATAATTTTGTCCTCAAAATTAAAATAAGACATAATTTGTTAATCCTTCATGTACATAAGGCAAGTCAATCACAATCTCTTTCAAAATTTAAAATCTATTCAAATCCATCGCAATCACTTTCAAAATTAAGGTAACCTCTGTTTAATCAAAATAGTGTAATCTCTTCTCGATTTTTAAATAATCACATACAAATTTAAGCTAAATCTATATGACATCTTCAAGATTTAAATAACACATATCAAATTTTATATTACGATCTCCATCTATCATAATCTCCTCTAGAAAACAATTCTAATCAAATATTATTCCTATTTTTCACTTAAGAATTTTGTACTCTTCAAATTTTTGTTTCAATTTGCATCCTCAAGATTTCAAATAGGTAATCTAGCAATCAAAATTTAACTTTTAATTCAAATCATCAAATTATAAAATTTTATATCTACTTCACCAATTGTTCAAGCCTAGAATTCTATATTTATCCTCAAGGTTTAAATCGATGATTCAATCTTCAACATTCAAACTTTAAATCATGTGCTCAAAGTATAAATATTTGGTCCTCACTATCAAGATTTCAAAAATTTATTAAATTCTCATCATCTTAGTCATTCTTAAAATTCCTAAAATTAAAATAACTTAAATCTCTCAATTTAATCTTACTTGATCGCTTGATCACAATCAAAGAATCACCTCAAGTTGACAATGCGACTTCTATCCACCTTAGAATTTACCTATCTAGCACACAAGGCTATACACTTAAGAAAAATATTCCTTAATTTATTTACTCATGTCATTCAATCCTCAAAACTTTAACACCAATTATATCATATATGATATGCCCTTAATCAATTATAAAAGATAGTCACCAAATAATACGATTGGCCTATGGGTATCTCTAGTACTATATGTATATCAAACATATGCCAAGCACGAGGTTTCGTCTTTCCAAAATAAGGAAAGATGGAAAACAATGATGAAGAGTTCAAGGGAAAGATAATAGAATAGAAGTATGGGGATCAAGGCATTTAAAGAATTCAAATAGGAATTATCAAGGCAGTTGTGGATTAAAATTCTATTTTGGTAATTCTTTGTTCGCATGCTCATATTAGTACTGTTATGTAACTGATACGATACGCTCAGACATGCCTAGAGGGCAAGTACATTCGTTTACTAATTACTATATATCTCAATCCACGTAAAGTAGTTATGCGAAAGATGAACCAAGTACACTAAGGTTAGCTAGACCCTAATACACTGATTTTGAAATATATTAGTGTAGTAATCCAATAATACATGTCATGAACAAGCTCGATATGGGATAAGCTGGCAAAACTAGGCTATAATAGCAGCATACGTCAAGGTAGTACAGAAATTATAAATACGCTGGATTATGATGAGAGAAATTATAAATAATTCAAGTTCTAAAAAAGATAAGACTCTACAATCTCTACAGTTGTCATACAACTCCTTGTCTAAGTCTCTAGTCGACCAAATAGGGTATAGACCTCTAATTTCTACAGTCTGAATAAACACTATCTTTTTATGCTAGCATACAATTGATGTTATTCAGTTCTACTTCATCAATGGGTCAGGAGGACTATGTGATACTAGGTTGTGAGGCATACTACCCAACTTATAACAATTAAACTAATATTGTAGCTGCCTTGTGGGAATTCTACAGAATAACCTGGTCCTTGTAAATAAAGTCGAACTCTTATTAGGGTACACGAGAAAAAGATCTTGGTACTCATTAAAGTCTCTTATTGCTTTATATAGGTAGTGGTCATCTTAAGTCTTAATTATAGTGTTTATAGAACAAGTGTCAATGGTAAAATGGAAAAGTTACTAGCCTTCAAGAGAAAAGGGGATATAACTCGTATCGAGGTGTGGTATAAGTTACGCAATTTAAAACTAAAGGATAATCATCGGGTCACAATCTACAAGAATAACTCAAACTTATCAAGATCTAACTACCAAGCACAAAATTTTCAAAATTTAAGATTATAACTATAATCCTAGCAAACTATATATCCTAACATAGAATAAAATCACTCGGTCTACAATCAGAAGTGTCAGGTGGCACGAGTTGAAAGATGAAGAAAAAAGAACATAATTTAGTCGTCGCGCAATTAGCGAACGTTAAGGTCACAGAGGAACAATATATGAAATTAAAATAGAGGGCTCTAGATAGCATCATAATTTTCTAAGGGGGAGTGGTATGCTAGTTGCTATGTTCGAGGTATGATCAAGGAAAAATTGTTGATTACATTCCTCTAGGCTTCCTAAGGTGCTGTCTATTAATAATAAGACAATGATCTAAGTTTATAGTTCTAATATTATCTCACTATAAAAGTTAGGTTTAGTCCAATTGTTAAATCTTGGATCTCTATTGGTTCCTTCATGCTAGGGTCAAACACTATGGTGGTTAAATTTCTAACTGCCTCTAGTAGTGTTTATACTATCTCAAGTCATCCCTAATTATCAAGGGATAATGGTCAATCCATCTACAGGTAAGGGTGCTATGATTCATTAAGTATTCTAACTCAGTGATGTGTCAACACTCTAGTTGTACTCTTAATAGGAAGGTTACCCTACTTATCATCTAACAACAGGGACTTCTATATTCTTAGAGGGGGCTATACTCAAGGAACTATTAGGGAAGTACATGAATCAAGCATGATGCAACTATTCAAATAGAACAGACTGGAAGAATACGAGTCATAGTCAATAGTGGATGAGATCCTATATTCTAATCCTATTTGCAGGCTTGCTCGGTACAGTAACGTAACCAAGACAATATGCTCTCGACCTGCATGGGCCACCACTAAAATATGTCATACCCCAGTCCTAAAATACGTAGGACTAGGATACGTAAGCATGCCAGCCGCATGGATATGGCAACTCCAATATATGGAAACCAAAACCCATACGTAAGCTATAATATGAATATCAAATCTACAAGTGGTATAAATCTATCACCAGTCACAGGGTATAATCTAAATTTCATCCATAGAATCATATATAAATAAATAACCAATATCTATGAAACTAGATCTCAATATAAAGTATCTAAGATGATAGTCGGATGGAAACAAATCCACTGTCAAACTAGAATATATAAGTATAATACAACAAACACAATATAAGAATATCAACTAACAACCATGGGGCTCGAAGAGAAGACCTTCTCGAAACATATGTAACCATCCGAATCTGCGCTCCTGCGAATACTCAAGAACAGCTACACCTGGAAGGGGCTAGGTCCTCAGAGGGACATAACAAGATACATAAAAGCATGCCAATAAAGTACTAAAATAAATATCCAATGGGTCGCCTAACCGTCTAAGTGAATACAGTTTGAGAATAACTTTCCACCAAGTGGGCTATCTGGCTAAAATAATGGGATTGTCATGGTTCTCTTGGAGATCCAGGAGCCTACAAAGCATGTCATCTTTTGAACACCAGAGGCCGCCTGATAATATATAATATATAGTGGTCATCACCACCCGTCGCTTCGGCGGAGCGTCCGGGCGAACAAAAGAAAAGTGCAAAAGAGCCCAAATGCCTTACTTTTTGTTCTCCCCACCCCATGCTCTAAGTATGTCATATCCATGACACGATAAAACCTTTAAATAACTGCCAGGTCTACTAGCATACAAAGTTTCTAACAGCAGTTATCCCTAACGCACGTCCCACACGTACCGATGATCAGTCAATACGTACGTCCATGATCTATATGAGAGTCACAACTCGTGTAAAAATGTGTCACATTCAATGAAACCAAATGATGCTTTATGATAATGGGGCGGTCTCATAAGCAAGGTCAATGCATATACATAATAAAAACAATCACGACGACACCGTCGTTGCACCCAAGTTTCCTTGAATGCGCATTTTATATAATAGTTAAAATATATGAACTAAAAGACAGAAAATAAAGATGCATGCAATATATGGAATATGAATAACAGTACAATGGCAATGTATACTTGCTTGGCAAGAAAGCTGCAAAATGTAACATCCAGATGTCAAGGACACGGGATCAGGATCTAAGGGCTCCGAACAAACGTCCTCGGATGCTGAAATAGACCTCACCAACATTTCCAGAATTAGCAAAATAGCTAAAAATTATAACCCTTTCGTCCAATTTGTATACAGGGGCAAAACAGTAATTTCGGGTCAAAGTGGAGTCCACGTATGGTCCACTTTGCACCGAAAAGCGTACCAGGGGTAACGGTCTCTAAATGGGACAAATTATAGGTCAAACCAACTCTAAAAGTCAGTACGAACTCAACGGTATGTCCAATTATGGATTCCGATAAGCCGAACACAAATTCGCCTAAAAAGTCAACCGTAGGGCCCGTCAATAGGCGACTTGGTCAACTGTCTCAGAATTGTGTGAAAATTGGGTCACAGGACCGGCGCGATACCACGAGTCCAGTGGCGCAAGTTTTGTCGCATTCTAACGAGTGTGCACTAAATGCGTAGGGCTTTTACAAAAGTTGCGTTACGGAGAATTTTTGCGGATACGGGCTGATTCCGATGCGCACACGCGTCCAAATCAGTTTTCTCGAAAGCCCACACATCTGGGTATACCACGCGCACCTTTTGGTATACTTGGTACACGACGGGGTCTCGTTTGGCGGGGCGCGCTCCGTATCGTAATTTCTGAAATTTGGGAAAAGTATATTTTTGGGGTTTTCTAACTGATTTAATTTAACATACAGCAGCTAAAAAATTATTATATTTGACAGGAATTAAACTAGGTTAGGTGGTCTTCGCATACCAAAAAGAAAAACTAGATTCAGATCTCTGTGGTGAGAGATACGAGTCCGTGAACATGGGTAGTTACCGCAGTTTTTTGCGATCGCAAAAGTTATTATTTTTTGCCAACTTGGTCACTGTTTTTGCCTAGGATTATGCACTATTCGAGGTAAACTAACACACAATTTTGGAAGGGAGTTAGGTCATGTACATACCGGTGAATACAGGGTCGAGTTTGGTCGAGCGGAGACACGAGAAACAGAGCGTGAACACAGGTACACTGCTGTTCAGAACTATCGCGGTGCGCGGTAGGGTAGTAGCAGACGGCGGACGCGGGAAACTCCGGCGGGTTGGCGGTGCTCAGGGGCTGGAGGCGGCAATTCTGGTCGGGATTGGGCGACGGTCGAAGGGGGTTTAGATGGGAAGTTGAAGATTAGGGTTAGGGTTTTGTACACTAGTTATAATATATTTAGAGAGAAGAAGATGAGCGGGGGGAAGGGGTCGCGCTCAGCGCTGCTGCTGCTAATTGTTGTAAGGCGGGTGCCGGTCTAGGTGGGTAGCGGGTAGGGTTCGTTAGGGTTTGGATTTAGATCCATTTTGATTTCTCTTTTTTCTTTTTCCTTTTCTTTCTTTTTCTTTCTAATTTATTTTCATTTCTTTTATTCTTTTATAATAAACTATATATATATATATATATATATATAGATAATTCTAGAAATTATAGTAGTGCATACCATTAATCTATCAGCTGTCCGCATGGTCTCCTACATGGAATAAATTATGAAAAAATTTATGATTGCTCCAAAAATCCCCTAAATGCACAAACACCTAAAGTAAAAATTAAATAAATTCTATTTTCTCTAATTAGCTTATAATTACTACAAATCAATTAAATAATTAATTAAATACTTAATACGGTTTTTAGGATTAGGGGTTTTACAACAACGCCTCAACTCAACCTGCATGGGCCACCACAAAAATATGTAACGCTCCAGTCCTAAAATACGTATGACTAAAAATACGTAAGCATGTCAGCTGTATGTATATAGCAACTCCAATATAAGAAAACCATAACACATACGTACGTTATATTTATGAATAAATAATTCACAAGTGGTACATATATTGTCAACATAAGTCACAGGCATCTATATCTCATCCACAGACACAAGTAAAGAATTATAAAATAAATAACTAAAAGTCCCAAGTACGAATTAGTAAAAGAATAATAGTCGGGTGGAGACAAATCCACTACCAAACGACTATATCAACTAAAATGATAGAGGAGAATAAAACTCCAATATAAGATAAAATGTTAAATAAAGAAATAATAGCAAAAAGATCCATCAGCTATAAAGTAGTCATGGATACTCAGAGGGTAAGACCTCCTCGACAGAAAATGATATCTCAGGTCCCGATCCGTACTCCTACAGATATTCCTGATCGTCTATACCTGAAAAGGGACCAGGTCCTCTGAGTGATGTAACAAGATACATAAAATTATGTCAATAATATACTTAAAGTAAATATCCAACATGGTCACCTAACTAGTATGTGATATGCAATTTAAGAACAACTTTTCTGTGTATGGACTATCTAGCTAAAATAATGGGATGGATGTAGTTCTCTTAGAGATCCAAGGGCCTCGATCATAACGTATTTCGATCGTCATAGGCCTACAATATATATAAGGGTCATAACGCCTCGCGTCTCCAGCGAAGCTTACGGGCAAATAAGAGAAAGTATAAATGAGTCACATACACTTACTCATTATTCTTCCCACCCAATGCTACTAACGTGTCACATTCATAACACATAAACACCTCTAGTAACTGCTAAGTCCGCTAAAATATGATATTTCTATTAGCAGTTATTCCTTATCCGTCGCATGACCTTTACGTACAGGTAGCCAGCCTAATACGCAAGTCTGTTTTCTACATGTGACTTACAACTCATGTAATAAATGTGTCACGGTCAAAAGAAACATAAGGATACATCAAATTATGTGGTGGTCTCATAAAACTAGGCAACATGTATAATATAAATAAAAGACTAAAGATGACACAAACCATTGTTGCACCCAAGTCTTTCTTGGATACACAGTTTTATATAGCAAAATAAATAAAAATGAACAACAAAAAATAAATATGCAGCAAATGAATGTAACTAAACAGTACTGTGGCAAGGTATACTTACTTGGCAAGCAATCTGTGGAGTATAGACGTCCAGTCGACAACCACAAGGAACCGAAAGATAGGGACTCTGAATAAACATCTCCGGATACTGAAATAAACATCACCAACATCTCCGTAATTAGTGAGATAGTAAAAAAATACTATCTTTTCATTCAATTTTGACACAGGGGCAAAACGATAATTTCGGATCGAAGCGTTGTCCATATGTGGGCCACTTTGCACCAAAATACGTACCTGGGGTAAAGGTCTCTAAATTGAAAAAAATTATAGGTCAACAAAAATACTAAATGATGATACGAACTCAACGGTATGTCCAGTTTGGGATTCCGATGTGCTGATCACAAAATTGCTCGTTAAGTCAAACCGTGTGACCTGCGAAGCGACGGTTCGGTAAACTATCTTGGAATCACGTAAAATATGGGTCAGAGGTCCAGCGTAAAACCACGGATCCATTGGCGCAAATTGTCTCGTGTTTCGACGAGCGATCATAAACTTCTAAGGTATTTCGCAAAACATCGATACGGGGGACTTTTGACTGATACGGGTTGATTTTGGCGTGCACACACGTCCAAATCAACTTCCGCAAAAGCCTACACGTCAGGTTATATCATACGCATCTTTTTGTGTAACTGGTATGCGACAAGGTTGTCCAATTTGGAAGGACGCACTCCGTATCACAAGTTTTCCAAGTTGTTAAAAACTGTTATTCATTATTTTTAACTGATTAATTAACACAGAATTAATGTCCAATTATATGCAAATAATAGGTCATTTTGAAGCCGTTTAGGTTGTCTTCAAGAATGTATACTTAGTTCTCTAAATTACCTAGTATTCTGGCAGTTATTCACCCTTAAAAATTGGATTTTAAAATATAAAAATATTATATATATACATACTTGAAATTAGTTTTTTATTTTATTTTTTGCACCTGATTTTAACCAACTAAAATATCATATTAATTACAAAAAACCAAATTTCCTAGAGAGGGTTAAGTAGGCTGCCCAGAAAACTTTACGGATCATGAAACGGTCAAGTCGATTGGGAGATACAAGCGAGGAAAGTTGGGTACCTGGGGGTTCGGTTCCTGGGTTTATTATCGGGTTAGTCAGTTCGACGAGCATGCGACGGCTGGTCTAACATAGGCGGAGAGGAGGAAAAGGATTAGGGTTAGGGTTTTGTTTTGGTTTCGTATGTAAACATATATAAAGAACAAAAAGGGTGGGTTTCGTTGGTTTGCTTGGCCGTGCGGGTCTAGTAGGGTAGTCTCTGTGTATGTGTGTATGTGTGTATGTGTTAGAGTTTGGTTTGGTATTAGGGTTTGGTTAGGATAGTCTATTGGTTGGGGGGGGGGATTCTTCTTTTCTTTTATAATAATTATTTATTTATATATATATATTTATATATGTGAGTGTATAAAAATATAACATAATAAATTTAGTACATGAATTAATTTCTAGGGAAAAAATCATGATACTTTTAAAAATAAAAATGGATAGTTTTATAAAAATAAAATTTCAATAATAATTATATAATTAATCAAAGTTTTTTATTCATTACTTAACATGGTGATTAATAAATTCTGATAAAATAATAAAAATCTATACTAATTAAGGAAATACTTAAAATTATAATTTAAAAATTATGGGATTTACATTCTACCCAACTTACAAAAAATTTATCCTCAAAATTAAAGCTAACGTATGATAGAAAAATGAGCATATTATATGGTATAAAAGAACAAACTAAAATTATACCTTGCTCTTCGAACAGATAGAAAATATTTGTGCATGTCATCCTTGCGCTCCCAAGTGGATTCTCCTGGCGAGTGATATCTCTATGCCACACGATCTAAAGGAATAGACTGCTTCCTCAACACCTTCTCTCGACGATCAAGGATCTCTAGAAGCTGCTCTTGGTAAGCCAAGCTCGGCCCAATTATGATCTCGGAGTGATCGAGAACATGACTGCTATCTGTCATATATCTTCTTAGTTGCGACACATGGAATACATCATGCACTCCCTCAAGCGAAGGTGGTAGTGCCAGTAGACACCAAACTTCTCCAACTCGCTCTAACGCGTCAAATGGTCCTATGTACCTTGGACTCAATTTGCTGCGTCCCCCAAAGCGAATAGTGCCTCTAGTTGGCGATATCCTTAAGAAGACATAATCGCCTTCTTTAAACTCCAAGGGACAAAGATAAAGATCTGTCTTGCATTGCCCGCAAGTACCCATGTATCCTCTTTACCTTCTCCACAGTGCTGACAACCAACTTTGAACCCAAGATCTGACGTTCTCCCACGTCGCTCCAATACACGGGAGACCTACACTTCCTTCCATACAAAGCTTCAAACGGAGCCATTTGGATGCTCGCTTGATAGCTATTGTTGTAGAAAAACTCTACAAGGTGTAGGTGGTCCTCCTATGATCCTCCAAAATCTAACATGTATGCCCTCAACATATCCTCCAATGTCTTAATAGTATGTTCCGATTGCCCGTCTGTCTGCGGATGATAAGACGTACTGAACTTCAGACGAGTCCCAAGAACCTCTTAAATGCTCCTCCAAAAGTGAGATGTAAAATATGAGTCCCTGTCTGACACAATGCTAACTAGAATGCCGTGTAATCTCATGATCTATCTCATGTATAAGTCGGCAAAAGCTTCTGTAGACAGGCTAACTCAAAAAGGCAAGAAATAAGCGGACTTGGTAAGTCGATCTACAATCACCATACAACATCTTGCCCACGTGGACTCTTCGGGAAGCCCATGACAAAGTCTATAGTGATATGCTCCCACTTTCACTCGAGAATCGGAAGTAGTTGCAATAACCCTTGTATCTTCTGGTGTTCAGCCTTGACCTACTGATATACTAAATATTTGGCCACAAAGCGAGATATATCCCTCTTTATCCTATGCCACCAAAAGTGCTGTCACAAGTTGTGGTACATCTTGGGCCTCCAGGATGAATAGAATATATCGAACTATGAGCCTCTGCCATCATCTTCTGCCTAAGCTCTCCGTTGTGAACATATAAATGATCACCATATCTCAATGTCCCGTCAGCATGAATGTGCAATACTATCTGCTCTTCTGCCTCAGTCCTCTCTCTTAACCTCCTGAATCTAGCATCCGTAGGTAAAGCTTCCCTGATCCTCTCTACTAGTGATGACTATACTTATAAATTGGCTAGTGTCCCGTCTGATCAGGATAATACAACCTCTAGGCCAAGCTCCTGCATGTCCTCCAGTAACTCCCTCTATGTCATCAAGAATAGTGCCATAGGTTTGCGGCTTAATGCATCTGCTACTACGTTAGCCTTTCTCGGGTGATAATGCAGCTCTATCTCCAAGTCCTTCATCAATTCAAGCCACCGACGTTGTCTCATATTCAGCTCCTTCTGCATGAAGACATACTTGAGGCTTTTGTAGTCGGTATAGATCTCCACTTTTTCCCCATATAAGTAATGTCTCCATAGCTTCAAGGAAAAAATAATGGCTGCAAGCTCCAAGTCATGAGTTGAATAATTCTTCTCATATACTCTCAACTATTTAGATTCATACACAATTACCTTGCAATGCTGCATCAATACACATCACAATCATTTCTCTGATGCGTCGTTGTAGATCACATAGCCTCCTGATCCTGATGGAATGGTCAATACTTGTGTTGTGGTCAGTAGGTTCTTCAACTCTTCAAAAATGGCTTGACACTCATCTGTCCATATGAACTCTCGGTCCTTGTACGTCAACCGAGTCATAGGCTCTGCTATCCTTGAAAAGTTTTTTACGAACCGTCGACAATATTCGGCAAGTCAAAAAAACTCCTCACCTCCGATGCTGATGTAGGAATGTGCCATATCTCAACTGCAAAGATTTTTCTCTGAATCTAAAGAAATACAATCTCTAGTGACGACATGCCCAATAAATGAGACCTTATCTAAGAAGAACTCGTATTTGTTAAGCTTTGCATACAACCGCTCTCTCCTCAATGTCTTTAAGATAATCCGTAAGTGCTTCTTATGCTCCTCGTGGCTCTTTGAATAGACAAGGATGTCATCTATAAAGACTACCAAGAATTAGTCCAAATACTGATGGAAGACTAGATTCATCAAGTCCATAAAGATAGCTGGAGCATTGCTCAACCCGAATGGCATGACCATAAACTCATAGTGTCCATATCTTATCCTGAATGTAGTCTTCGGAATGTCCTGCTTCCATACCTTTACCTGGTGGTATCTGACCTCAAGTTTATTTTCGAGAAAACCTTGGCTCCACTTAGCTGATCAAGTAAGTCATCAATGTGCGATAGAGGATACTTATTCTTCATAGTCATAGCATTCAAGGCTCTGTATCATTGAACATATGCAATGACCCATCCTTCTTGGGTAAAACAATACTGGAGCTCCCCAGGGTGATGCACTCGGTCGAATGAAGCCTTTCTCCTCTAACTCCTTCAACTGTGCCTTCAGCTCATCCATCTCTTTCTTCGCCAATCTATAAATATGGGATCCTATGGATGTTGCTCCTGGGGTCAACTTAATCGAGAATTCTACATCTCTATCCAGAGGTAGACCTGGCAATTCTTCTGGAAAGATATCTTGAAACTCTGAATTGATATAATGATAAATAATGTTGTCCAATACCATCTGAGTACTATCCTGCATCTTCATAGATCCTCGTACAAACTCGAGCTCTGGCTGGCCTGTTACTTAAAGAGAATGCTTCCTCTGTAGCAGTCGAAGAAAGCATGGTAATTGCTTAGCCAGTCCACCCCAAGGACAAAATTAAAGTTTGGCATAGGAAAGACTAAGAATCGATCCTTCATATCCCTGCCTCGAATCACTACAGAATAAGATCTACAAACATGGCTAACAGGTACAACTTCTCCCCCAGTGAGAATTCTAACATAACTAGACAAGGGTATAGTGGCAATGTTGTGCTTGGCAACAAAACTAGAAGATATGAACGAGTGTGTGGCCCCCGTATCAAATAATATCACAGCAAGAAAAGTAGAAACAAGGGTAATACCTGCTATAATAGTAATCTCATGCTCTGTGTCATCCATCTCCATAGCAAAAGCCTGTCTAGTCCTCTAAGGAGGTCCTTGTGGCATGGCCCTCACAAATTGGTCCTTCTGCATAGGTAGGGATGGTCCTCGCTTAAATCCTACACCTGCTGGAGGTCGAGGTGCTCCCTTTCCTGGTGCCCCTTTCCTTTTCATCTGTTGAGATGGTCGCGGTGCTGGAAGTGATGGCCTCTGCATTAGCTGAGGAAGTGCCAAGGTCTGTTGTACTGGGCAGTCCCTCACTAAATATTATCCTGATCCGTACCTCAAACACTAGCCCAAATGAACTCATATTCTCTTTGAATATTCCCTAACTTCCCACAGTGATGGCAAATGGGCTTCTCTCCGGAATGATAGGGTCCTGTTCTCTGCTGCTATTGTGGTTGCTACTATGCAAAAGGGTGTCTAATAGGTCAGCCCTGAGGCACTCCAACTGGTGCTGCTAATGCGGGGCATTTTTGCGTCTGCTTTGTCTTCTTCAAAAGGAGCTCCTGACTTCTCGCTTCCTGCAGAACTGTCGCATGGGATATCCTTGACTGGGCACTAGTAAAAAGCCGAATGTTAGGTGTAGAAGCATGAAAAATACGCTGGATAGCTCTACGCAATATGGCGATGCAGGGCATGGTAAGCAGGGGACCTCAAGGCCATCAAGAGTGCAACGGAGCTTTTTCGCTAAGCACGGCGTAAAATATGATGGGACCGTCCACGTAAATGCAGTATGTCCAGGCCGCTTCAGCGTAGACGGGGTGCTTCATCGCCTCCATGGCGTAAAACTCATCCGCTTTCATGGCAGCGTTAAAGCGTACGAGGAACGCTTCGTCTTCCCCGAAATGAACCTGTCAAGTCACACAGTGAACCTGACATCTGACTCCTGACAAAAAGTGCTGCACGGCTACCCAGACGACGGCTGAAAGATGGCAGACCACTCGGGATGCGCCCTACAGTATGATGGCGGATCTCTGCATTTAATGCAGAGGATTTGATTAAATATCACCGAACCGTCATTTACTGACATCCCCTCAGCGGAGACTGCTTTTACGCATACAAGGGAATACGCTGCCTTGTTTTATACAGGCAAACATGAACTATTTACGCTCCGCAAAAGACAAACAGACTGCCACGTCAAAAGCTGCTCTTCGTACAAGGCTCGAGGCACGTCTCTGCACCGAATGCTCAGAACGGTGGCAGGCCATCGGAATACGCCTCGGCAATTAATGATGATGGCGGATCTCTGCATTTAATGCGAAAGATTTGATTATATCTCCAAGAGCCATGATTTCGGCTAAAGATGTCCACATCACCTCGGCTTCTACGCTCATTCAGCTTCTATGCTCGTTCGGCTTCTATGCTCATTCGGCCTTCTGTGCTTATTCGGCTTCTATGCCATCAGGCTTCTATGCCTACTCGGCTTCTATGCCTACTTGGCTTCTACGCCATGGTGACAGACATTGGCTTCTACGCCAACCTCTTCTACACGAGGGATACGTACCTATGTGGCTTCTACGTCGTGATCTTCGTAGCGATTATACGCGTTTTGTCCCTTAGTTGGACCCGCGTCACACGCTCATTCAAAAGGTCATCTATACGCAGGCTTTGGTTATTTTAACCATTGTGTAAAAGGGTGCTGTACTTTCTATTACTCGGTTTCCACACCGATTGAGTGGTCACTGTCACCAAAACTCTATAAATAGAGACCTCTATTAACAGAGGAACAGGTGGAGACTTTAAAAATCGAACAAGGTCGAAACTTTGAAAGAAGATCGAACCACGGGTCGAAACATTGGAGATTGAGGAGAGGTCGAAGAGTCTTTGAGAGAGAGAGAAGCATCCAGAGCTCAGGCAAAGGGTAGCGATCGACGACATTGGCATCGTGCATCCACCCTCTTCCGCCACCTGCGAAGCTGCTTTCCGTCTTCCACGGCACTTCTTCACCATCGTGTAGTCCAAGGGCTAAAGTGATCGACTGCAGATCAGACACCTATAGCAATCATCTACCCAGATTAAATAAATTGTACTCCCACATCCTCGTATAGGATCAAATTATACAAGTTTATTTGTAAACCAAAGAAGGCTGGTTTCGTGCAAACCTTATATCATATACATTTCGTTCTTTTGTTTAATACCACAAACAAGATGGCGACTCTGTTGGGATATTCTTTCTCTTCTGATGAGGAAGTGATTGCTCAATACGATACGGTATCCGTGGGATCCGTGAAGAAGACACTAGTCGTCCAGTTCGACCAGTCTGCCTACGAAGACATGCTTCGGACGGGGGATAGCTCTCACTCTCTCTCTCTGTATAAAACAACAGGAAGCTACGCAAGGTTTGGATGCCCAAGACATCCTCTACCATTCCTGTGGACTCTCCGATCTCTCCGACCTCTCCGATCTCTTCGACTAATAAGGTTGTAGCATTGCTCCCTCCGTGCCCTGCACGTAAAATTTAGTCTCTCGCTACGCGCGGTACAGACAAAACTTTGGGCAAAGCCTCAGCGCTAACCCAGAAGTATCCACCGTGCCCTGCACGTAAAATTCAGTCTCCCGCTACGCGCGGTACAGACGAAACTTCGGGCAAAGCCTCAGCGCTAACCCAGAAGTATCCACCGTGCCCTGCACGTAAAATTCAGTCTCCCACTACGCGCGGTACAGACGAAACTTTGGGCAAAGCCTCAGGGCTAACCCAGAAGTATCCACTGTGCTCTACGCGTAGAAACCAGTCTCCCGCTACGCGCGGTACAGACAAAACTTTGGGCAAAGCCTCAGCGCTAACCCAGAAGTATCCACTGTGCTCTACGCGTAGAAACCAGTCTCCCGCTATGCGCGGTACAGACAAAACTTCGGGCAAAGCCTCAGCGCTAACCCAGAGGTATCTACTGTGCTCTACGCGTAGAAACCAGTCTCCCGTCCATGGCGGAATAGACAAAACTTCGGATAATGCCTCAGCGCCAAATTGGAAGTACAAAGCACGCTCCGCGCGTAAGACAACATCTGATCTCTACGGGGAACCAGATGACACCCGTGATCTCCGCAAGGGAAAGCAAGCGGCGAGCTACTTAACTTCTCGGCATTCACGCCAGTAGTGTTAAGTCCACAAAAAATTGCCATGTTCATATCACCTCTGAGCAGACGTGTACCTCCATCTCCAAAGGAGTCACGATCAAAAGTTTGTCATGTTCATATTACCTCTGAATAAACTTTCGGCTATCCACTATCTTCTGATATAGGTTGCCATCTACACTTAACACCCGTACTTAGTCATAAGTACGCTAGTGGTATTGAGTCCATAAAAACTGCTATGTCCATATCACCTCTGAGCAGACGTGTGCCTCCATCTCCAAAGGAGTCATGATCAAAAGTTTGTCATGTTCATATTACCTCTGAATAAACTTTCGGCTATCCACTATGTTCTGATATAGGTTGCCATCTACACTTAACACCCGTACTTAGTCATAAGTACGCCAGTGGTGTTGAGTCCACAAAAACTGCCATATCCATATTACTTCTGAGCAGATGTATGCCTCTATCTCCGATGGAGTCACAACCCAGGGAGTTTGTCATGTTTATATTACCTCTAAACAAACCTTCCTAAATTCGGCTATCAATTATCACCTCTGATACCGATTGTCATCTCAACTTAACACCCGTACTTAACTCTAAGTACGCCAGTGGTGTTGAGCCCATAAAAACTGCCATGTCCATATCACCTCTGAGCAGACGTGTACCTCCACCTCTGAGCAGACGTGTACCTCCATCTCCAAAGGAGTCACGATCAAAAGTTTTTCGTATTCATATTACCTCTGAATAAACTTTGGCTATCCACTATCTTCTGATATAGGTTGCCATCTACACTTAACATCCATACTTAGTCATAAGTACGCCAGTGGTATTGAGTCCACAAAAACTGCCATGTCCATATTACCTCTGAGCAGATGTATGCCTCTATCTCCGATGGAGTCACAATCCAGGGAGTTTGTCATGTTCATATTACCTCTAAACAAACCTTCCTAAATTCGGCTATCGATTATCACGTTCATATTACCTCTGATATCGATCATCATCTCAACTTAGCACCCGTACTTAACTCTAAGTACGGGAGTGGTGTTGAGTCCACAAAAACTGCCATGTCCATATTTACCTCTGGCTGGGCTTGTCCCCAAACCTATTTGCACTCTCGTGCGCAACAAATGATAGGTCCACAAAAAATTTCCCTTGTGGAATGCCCGTAATGGAAAGTAGTACATGGCAACTGTTCTTCGACGGCGCCTCCAGGACTGGTCCCAAGAGAAACATGGTTTTAGGGGTAGGAATCGTCCTGGTTACTCCCGATAAACTCATCATCTATCGAGCATACTCTCTTAACGAGCCCTGTTCCAACAATGTGGCAGAGTACAATGCTCTACTAATTAGGTTCCAAGTCGCTAAAGAGCTGGGGGTCGAATCTCTGGAAGCTTTTGGTGATTCTCTGCTTATCGTCAATCAAGTCAGAGGAATATATGAAGTCCGGAATCCAGACCTCATCCTCTATCACCAAGCAACGGTCGAGATAGCCATGACATTCAAGGGGTTCTTCCTAGAGCATGTACCTCGATCTCAGAATCTGGAATTCGATGCCCTAGCCAGTCTAGCTGCAAATTTAGCTACTACTATAAGAAGACAGAATTCGGTAATCCTTCTTAACAGAGATCTATTTTGTGTGAAGAACAACTCTCACATCGAACACAGTTACGCTGTGAACATCGATCCTCCTACGAGAGATTGTAGAAGTCCCTTTGTAGATTTTGTGATATACAGAATCTTGCCGGAGGACCCTAAAGAAGTAGCATCCGTCAAAAGACGATCATTACGCTTCTACTTTAATGCATCTTCACAATACCTATATTGTCGGTCCTACGTCAGCCTATTATTCAGAGAAGACGGACAGTCAGCGAATTCGAAAAGTTTTTTCAGCAGTTCTTACGCTAAGGAGCTTTCTACGCTCGACAGCAACAGATCTACGGTTTCACGCTTGCAAGCTATAAGTCTATGGTTTTATACCCGGATGCCTTTGTGCTCGGTAGATTTTATGCTCGAGAGGCCACAATCCTATGACTTCATGCCAGCAGATAACAAATCGATGATCTCACGCTCGGTGGCGCATAGTTTACGCTCAGAAGCAACAGATCCGCAACTTCACGCTCGAAATTTTTTTCTTTTCAGAAGCTACAAATCTACAGTTCTACGCTAAGGAGCTTTCTACGCTCGACAGCTACGAATCTACGGCTTTACGTTCGACGGCTACAAGTCGGGTTTTACGCCCAGATGCCTTTGTGCTCAGTAGCTTTTATGCTCGAGAGGCTACAAACATACGACTTCACGCTCAGGAACTACAAGTCTATGATTTCACGCTCGATGGTGTTTAGTTTATGCTCAGAAGCTGCAGACTAATAATTTCACGCTCCACGACTTCCCGCACATCTGAAGGATACGCCGGTCAGATCACGCGTACATCTGAACGGTCCTCAAAAGCGGTCAATTACAAAGAGTTCACACAGAGGATACTCGTTCTTGACCTCAAGATATCCCAAGTACCCGAAGCATACAGAGTTCAACATTGAAAAACTACTCTTCTTTATGGGTCGATTCGAAGTTCATCCAGACTCCAGTCTGAATATTTCATCTATCAAGATGGCAACTAAGTTTGACAGCCATTTCTCGACCCTGTTCCAAGGGATTTTTGAGAAATCATTCTTGAAGATGATGTCTGAACAAAAAAATTTTGTTCATCCGAAGCAGCAGTTCAGAATTCTACGCGGTTCCTCACTCCTAAAAAATAGCAGGACAGTTCGAACACTCGAATGCTAAAGCAGCTTTCTACGCATCCCTAGTTATGCGTAAGAGACAGGACAGGACCCAACACTCTTTCTAAACAGAGTCGGCGTAAAGAATCAGACGTGTCGAAGCTACACATATTCAGACTTCACAGCAACAAAGTTGCTGATTATCCCAAGCAAAGGAGGCTATGATATCCTTCCATGATCCATCGTTGCAGATGAGACTTGCTCGAAGACCCTGTCTTTTTCGGCTCCCTACATGCTGGAAGAACATGGTCTTCTTCTTCCTCAGATCGACCCGACGGACTCCGGCGATCATCCTTGTGTGGCAAAAGGAATGCGGGAAGAATAGGTTAAACTCCTCGGCCTTTTATAGGCGAGAGAGGTCACACCGGTCCCTAATAAATCCGCCATAAAGTCAGCATCGACCGTTTCAACGCTCCATTCAGAAATGTTTCGAGTTACGAGGAGCGGTTCATGCTTCATTCGAAGCATTCCAAATTCTGAAGAAATTTGAAAGCTTTGAAGGAGGTCTTGTAGAAGCATAAAAAATACGCTGGATAGCTCTACGCAACATGGCGATACAGGACAGCGTAAGCAGGGGACCTCAAGGCCATCAAGAGTGCAACGGAGCTTTTTCGCTGAGCACGGCGTAAAATATGATGGGACCGTCTGCGTAAATACAGTATGTCCAGGCCACTTCAGCGTAGACGGGGTGCTTCATCGCCTCCATGGCGTAAAACTCATCCGCTTTCATGGCAGCGTTAAAGCGTACGAGGAACACTTTGTCTTCCCCGAAATAAACCTGTCAAGTAACGCAGTGAACCTGACATCTGACTCCTGACAAAAAGTGCTGCACGGCTACCCAAACGATGGCAGGAAAGATGGCAGACCACTCGGGACGCGCCCCACAGTATGATGGCGGATCTCTGCATTTAATGCAGAGGATTTGATTAAATATCACCGAACCGTCGTTTACTGACATCCCCTCAGTGGAGACTGCTTTTACGCATACAAGGGGATACACTGCCTTATTTTACACAGGCAAACGTGAACTGTTTACGCTCCGCAGAAGACAAACAGACTGCCACGTCAAAAGCTGCTCTTCGTACAGGGCTCGAGGCACGTCTCTGCACCGAATGCTCAGAACGGTGGCAGGCCTTCGGAACATGCCTCGGCAATTAATGATGATGGCGGATCTCTGCATTTAATGCGAGAGATTTGATTATATCTCCAAGAGCCATAATTTTGGCTAAAGACGTCCACATCACCTCGACTTCTACGCTCATTCAGCTTCTATGCTCGTTCGGCTTCTATGCTCATTCGGCCTTCTGTGCTTATTCGGCTTCTATGCCATCAGGCTTCTACGCCTACTCTGCTTCTATGCCTACTTGGCTTCTACGCCAAGGTGACAGACATTGGCTTCTACGCCAACCTCTTCTACACGAGGGATACCTACCTACGTGGCTTCTATGCCGTGATCTTTGTAGCGATTATACGCATTTTGTCCCTTAGTTGGACCCGCGTCACACGCTCATTCAAAAGATCATCTATACGCAAGCTTTGGTTATTTTAACCGTTGTGTAAAAGGGTGCTGTACTTTCCACTACTCGGTTTCCACACCGATTGAGTGGTCACTATCACCAAAACTCTATAAATAGAGACCTCTATCAACAGAGGAACAGGTGGAGACTTTAAAAATCGAACAAGGTCGAAACTTTGAAAGAAGATCGAACCACGGGTCGAAACATTGGAGATTGAGGAGAGGTCGAAGAGTCTTTGAGAGAGAGAGAGAGAAGCATCCAGAGCTCATGCAAAGGGTAGTGATCGACGACATTGGCATCGTGCATCCACTCTCTTCCGCCACCTGCGAAGCTGCTTTTCGTCTTCCACGGCACTTCTTCACCATCGTGTAGTCCAAGGGCTAAAGTGATCGACTGCAGATCAGACACCTATAGAAATCATCTACCCAGATTAAATAAATTGTACTCTCACATCCTCGTATAGGATCAAATTGTACAAGTTTGTTTGTAAACCAAAGAAGACGGGTTTCGTGCAAACCTCGTATCATATACATTTCGTTCTTTCATTTAATACCACAAACATTAGGGGATAACCCATAGTAGAATCTCTTGGCTCTCTCTAGCTCAGTAGAAATCAACATCTCGTCGAAATGACTCAGTCGGCTAAACTCTGCATCGTACTCGTCCACCGTCATATTTTCTTACTTGAGGTGAAAGAATTGCTCATAAAGGACATCACAAATATAGGAAGGGAAGAACCTCTCGTTAAAGAGTTCGCAGAACTCCTCCTATGTTAGGTCAGTGCCATATTGTATCTGCTCAGCCTTCCACCAGTGGTGAGCATTTACCTCAAGCAGAAGGTCTACTTCTGTAATAAATTGGTCCTCGGGTAATTGTGATGCCTTCAGTAACTTTTTGGTGATGATGAGCTACTCGGAGACCTCCAGCGGTGTCTCCGTATCTCTGAAGTACTTTGGGTTCATCTGAGTGAAACCCTTGGCATTGCCCTCAAAATGTTGTGGCACTGGGCCTGGTGCTGGTATAGGAGATGGTGGTTGGGAAGGTGGCATATTTATTGCAGCTATAAGAGCTTGTCTCAGCAGCTCATTCTTCTCCCATTGAGCCTGTAGCATGGCCTGCATGAATTGAGTTGAGGTAACATCCGTCGGTTGTGAAAACTGCGGAGGTGGCACGAAAGGTATCTACGAGGCAAACTGAGGCAAAAATTGGGGTAACGGTGGTAGCGTACTCCCACCTTAGGGATTTGCAGTCTGCTGCGGCTAGTGCCCCACTGGAGGTACTGGAGGTACTGGAGTCTAAGGGTCCGTTTGAACTGATGGGGGAGTCTGGCCTGCCTGTGATGGTTGTCTCGGCTGGAGTGATATAGTTGGAGACATCATCGAGGAAGGTGGAACTCTAGATTCCTCCAGAGTTGCTGAGTCGCCTACTGTGATGGCGAGGGAAGCAATACGTCCTTTAGAAGGATTTGTCTTGCTGGACACGAATATAAGGACAATATTAGAACAAGTTCAAGATAGATGTAATTCAAGCAGTCAAGGAGAGTACAAAATTAAAATTCAAATGCGGTGATTAAATAAGTGGATGAAATCCTAAACTATAATCCTATTTGCAGGCTTGCTCGGAATATGTAGGACTAGAAATACATAAGCATGCCAGCCGTATGTATATGGCAACTCTAACATATAAAAATTATAACACATACGTACGCTGTATTTATGAATAAGTAATTCATAAGTGGTACAAATATTGTCAACACAAGTCACATGCATCTATATCTCATCCACAGACACAAGTAAAAAAGTAACAAAAGAAATAACTAAAAGTTCCAAGAACGAAGTAGTAAAAGAATAATAGTCAAGTAAAGACAAATCCACTACCAAACGACTATATTAACTAAAATGAGAGAGGAGAACGAAATTCCAATATAAAATAAAACGTCAAATAAAGAAATAACAACAAAAAGATCCATCAGCTATGATGTAGTGATAGATACTCATAGGGTAAGACCTCCTCAACAGAAACTGATACGTCAGGTCCTGGTCCGTACTCCTACAGATAATCCTGATCGTTTATACCTAGAAAGAGACCAGTTCCTTAGAGGGACATAACATGATACATAAAATCATGACAATAATGTACTAAAAGTAAACATCCAACATAGTCGCCTAATCAGTTATGTGATATGAAATTTAAGAATAACTTTCCTGCGTATGGACTATATGGCTAAAATAATAGGATGGACGTAGTTCTCTTGGAGATCCAAGGGCCTCGGGCATAACGACTTTCGATCGTCATAGGCCTACAGTATATATATAAGGGGTCATAATGCCTCGCATCTCCAGCGGAGCTTATGGAAAAATAAGGGAGAGTGTAGATTAGTCACATACGCTTACTCATTTTTTCCCTACCCAATACCACTAACGTGTCACATCCATAGCACGCAAACACCTCTAGTAACTGCTAAGTTCGCTAAAATATGATATTTCTATTAGCAGTTATTCCTTATCCGTCGTATGACCTTTACGTACAGGTGGCCAGCCGAATACGCAAGTCTGAGTCCTATATTAGACTCATAACTTGTGTAACAAATATGTCATAGCCAAATAAAACATAAGGATACCTCATATTATGGGGTGGTCTCGTAAAACTAGGTCAACATGCATAATATAAATAAAAGCTAAATGACGACGCAACCGTCGTTACACCCAAGTCTTTCTTGGATGCACAGTTTTATATAGCAAAATAAATGGAAATGAAGAACAACAAATAAATATACAGTAAATGAATGTAACTAAACAGTACAGTGGCAAGGTATACTTACCTGGCAAGCAATATGTGGAGTATAGACGTCCAATCGACAAGCACAAAAAACCGGAAGGTAGGGACTCTGAATGAATATCTCCGGATGCTAAAATAAATATCACCAACATCTCCGAAATCAGTAAGATAGTCAAAAAACATGTTCTTTTATCCAATTTAAACACAGGGACAAAACAGTAATTTTGAGTCAAAGCGATGTCCATATGTGGGCCACTTTGCACCAAAATGTATGTCAGGGATAAATATCTCAAAATTGGACAAATTATATGTTAAATAAATCATAAATTATAATACGAACTCAACGGTATATCCAGTTTTGGATTCCGGTGAGCCGATCACAAAATCGCTCGTAAGTCAAACCGTGGGACCAGCGAAACGGTGGTTCGGTCAACTGTCTCAGAATCGAATGAAACTTGGGTCACAGGTCCAACGTGATACCACGGATCCTTTGGCGTAAATTTTGTCACATTCTGACGAGCGGTCGCCTTCTAAGGTATTTTGCAAAATGTTGATACGGGAGACTTTCGACCGATAGGGGTAGATTTCGTCGTGCACACACGTCCAAATAAACTTTCGCCAAAGACCATACATTAAGATATACCATACGTGCCTTTCAGTATAACTGGTACATGATGATATGATCCAGTTTGGCAGGACGCACTACGTATCGCAAGTTTTTTAAGTTAAAAACTATTTTTTATGATTTTCAACTGATTAATTAACACAAAATTAATGTCCAATTATATGCAAACAATAGGTCATTTTGAAGCCGTTTAGGTTGTCTTTAGGACCATATAATTAGTTCTCTAAATTACCTAGGATTCTGGCGATTATTTGCCCTTGAAAATGGGGTTTTAGAACATAAAACTGTCTTATATATACATACTTGAAATCAGTTTTTTTTCGAGATTTTGCACCTGATTTTCACCAACTAAAACATCATATTAATTATAGAAAATCAAAATTTCCTAGAGAGGGTTAAGTAGGCTATCCAAAAAACTTTACGGATCACGAAACGGTCAAGTAGATTGGGAGATACAAGCGAGGGAAGTTGGGTACCTGGGGTTTGGTACCTGGGTTGACTGTCGGGTTCGTCAGTTCGGCGAGCAAGCGACGGCAGGTCTGATGTCGGCAGAGAGGAAGAAAAGGATTAGGGTTAGGTTTTTTTTTGGTTTTGTATATATATATATATATATATATATATATATATCGAAGGGGGGGTTCCGTAGGGTTTGCCTGGCCTGCGCAGGTCTGGTAGGGTATGTCATGACCCGATTCCGTGGAATTGTTGGGGCGTCCCCCGAATCGTGACCGCCGTGCGGGCTTGGGGTTGCGCCCGCACAAGGCTAGAGTTTTTGCATAATGAGCACATATTCAGAGTATGCAGATAAATTGAAACACAAATTAAAACATGGAAAAGTTTTCTTTTATTGATAATGAACATCTATTACAAACTCTTGAACGAGTCAGCTAATTTGCCGTACGGGCTTACAAAAGTGTTGACACAAAATGAGATAGCAGTCCTGTACATTACATCCCTTTACTAAACTTCAAAATGATAGACCTCCGGGCTGGAGGACGGCTTTTCCACGGAGCTGCATTCTTGCTTGGGTTCTAGCTCCTTTCTTCAAGTACTTCAAAATACGGCACGGTCAGGATGCGCCTACAGCTGGACTGGATCGGGAAGACGACTTCGGCTCCTCGCTCGGTTCGCCTTAGCACGGGAACCTGTTTCAACGAGGGCCAATATGTCGAAACATACTGGTGAAGGTGAGCTAACCCAACTATATCAATCAACACGTTGTTTTTAATGAAGCATGCATATTTATTGTGGTCTTTCTATCTTGCCTTAGTTCATTTTTACAAGCAGCAGTATATATATAAAATACTAAAATGAACTTGCCACCGTTCGGTAGCTTTTACCTGTCCGTCTGAACCACCTGCACAATACTTACCATGCCTTCCCTTCCACGAAGACACAAGTTAGTTTGCAACAGGTTTAAATATACATGATGATCACTGGCTTGATTGCCATAATGGACATAGTCAAGGACAAGGATAGCATGCTACGAGAGTACACGATACGCTGTAAGCTATCCCGTCTCGTACACGATGACTACACACGAGTTGCGCCCGGATCAGATCGATGCCAGTGCCCCAGCGACCGTCCGCAGAACAAACACCTTGTGCACAAGTTGTCCATGATCGAACACGATTATTAAGTTAATAATTCATGCAGTTGAGGCAACACGAGTATAAGAACACGAGTACAAGACAAGCAGTATTGCATGATTCATTTCGAATAGCCTCCCTGAATAATTATTCGCATACAAGATATGATCCATACTTAGCACGATTTATAGAACATTTATAACGAACTAGCATACAAATAAGATAACAGTTCACAAGTTTAGTTTGACAAGCAATATAGTCCAATGTCTATTCCTATTTTATCTTGGCATCTTTTAGTTATTACTTGGTATCGTCTGATCGGGGCAAACAAGGATGCAAGATTTATTAGGTGTGAAGACTTGAAAGAAGGGCTAGCTAATCGGGATGGTAGCCACTCACTTAGTTGGTTGGAAGGGCGAAGGAAGAGGCGCTTCAAGACTCTGCTCGTAAGCCGCCTACTGCTCGTTCACCTGCATCATGAACAGCTCGATCAATACCTCTTCCTCTCTTTCCAATCTCAAAATTGAAGTGCAATTCAATGAACAAAGACAATGAAATCCATCGAAACCGTTCAAGAAAAATAAGCAAATCTGAAAACCAACTCAAAGCACGAAAGCAACAAGCGACATCGAAATCCGAGGCAACAAAGATAACAGCGGAGAGGTCTCTCCTGACTCTGCCGCTAAGTCGATCCCGAGGGCACGGTCCACTGAATATGGGAATCGATTCCGAAAAAGCAAATCCATAACGAGGACGAGTTCTTATTTCAATCTATCCCGATCGAACGATACCATCTTGTGTTTCTTAGCCGCGCTCCCCGAATAGGAGGAACGGGGCGCCACAGGGTAGTCTTTATGCTTGTGGATGTGTAAGAGTTATGTTTAGTATTAGGTGTTTGGGTAGGATAGTATGTTAGTTGGGAGGATTTGTTTTTTTTGTTTCTAATATATATATATATATATATATATATATATATATATATATATATATATATATATATATATATATATATATATATAGGTGAGTGTATAAAAATACAACATAAAATTTTTAGTAAATGAATTAATTTATAGGAAAAAAATTATGATACTTTTAAAAATAAAAATGGATAGTTTATAAAACTAAAATTTTAATAATAATTATATAATTAAATAAAGTGTTTTATTTATTAGTTAATAAGGTGATTAATAATATCTATTAAAATAATATTAATAAATATTAATTAAGGAAATACTTAAAATTGTAATTTAAAATTTATGGGTGGTTTACATTCTACCCAACTTACAAAAATTTCATAAATTTTATTAGATATTTCCTTAATTAATATATATTTTTATTATTTTATTAGATATTATTAATCAACTCCAATGGAGGACAAATAATATTTTTTTTGATACTTAATAAAATATATGTACCTATCAAGATATCTCAACTCCAATGGAGGACAAATAATACACAATATTCAATCACAACAAAACTAGAGGAAGATGTAGCATGATATGGAATAGAATAAAGAAATGAGTCACAATCACAATATAACTCATAATAGAGTCTAAAAAACTAGCACAATAGTCTCAAATATAATACATGACAAAATGTCTAAACTAAAACATAACCAACACAAGAGTCTAAACATCTGTAACTAGCTTATTATCCCCCGGTATTGGCTCCTCCTAAACAATCGTCTCTAATTCTACACCCACTACGTTCTGAGGTCCATAGTGTGTAGGATACCACTTATCTAAATAATCTAAAAAATATATCCAATTAGGATTGGAATGAAGCACACCTCTAACGGCAGTTCCGAATAAATAATAAAGACTATATGACAATAAATAGAGCGAATATACAAGATAAATAGAACATGAACATGAAATATACAGAATATAAAAATATTGTAAATAGTACAAGAGAGATGAGCATCATATACAAGAGTCAGGAAATATAACAAACTAAGTGAGTTAGTACTAGCTTCGACATGTGATTGGTTTAGGAACTTGTACAGGAATCATGGCCTGACTAATTATACGTGAACTATATGATTAACACTATAGGGTACTTGTACAGGAATACTTGTACATGGTGGGTATGATCACATATCTAACTTATACTTTTTGCCCCCGACTGGTATGGTGGATCCAACCATGACATTCCATGACACGGGATTCTCTAAGAAGGTAGCTAGTCTCCCTAGGAATCAATGTCTATACATGTACAAGTATAACATGGCATGTGCAGGATACGCCAGAAACTATCAGGAATAACATCTCATGATGGGATCCGAAATATAATAATCTGTATAACCATGTGTCAAGAAGTCAATGGTATCTACACTAAATACAAGAAACATAGAAGATATCATAAAAAAAAACTGTAAGAGAATGTAATCGCCTCTGGTCCTGAGAAAGTGATGTAACTCGGTGCTCAAGCTGGTATCACCCAATACTATATATGAACAATTATGTCAATGGGTTTAAAGATTGATAACTATGCTAAATGAGTCAAAATATGCTTTCTAGGCCATTTCTAAGTCATTCTAGTCTAACTAAGTCAATACCTTAATTTTAGGTCCATACTTACCTTCTAGGTTGATTACAAGTCTATACTAGTCAGTACTTGGTGATACTAGGTTGTACTTAGGTTTCTAGGTTCAAAACTAATTAATACATTATTGTTTAGCTATACTAGTTATATAGATACCAAGTATTAGCTAAATATGCTATATAGGCTCATAAGTAGTAATATACATACCTTAAATAGTATTAATACTAGGTAATAGGTTACTCTATACTTATCTCTATATGTATAACTACTATACATCTACCCTTAATATAATATCATAATATATTCAAAGTTATACAATACCTTATAATAGTAATAAATATTAGTAATAATCATACATATATACTTATATCAACATATATAACCAATATACTAATACTAGTCAAAGTAGTGACATTAGCTTAATCTATTGTCACGACTCGCACCCGAAAAATTGGGCATGAGTTGTTGGTACGTCCAGCCTAGGCCGCAGCATCGGCAGTAGAATGCTGTCTAGGTCTACTATCTAGCTAACGATCTTACACAACAATATAAGTACCTGTCAAGATCTCAACTCCAAACGGAGGAGCAATATGATAAAGATAACATAAATACTCAATCACGATCTAAGCACGATAAGATAACAAGGAAGTCTAACAACTACAAAGTCTAAACAACAACTACTACTAAAACAACAATAATAATAATAATAACAACAATATCCTGAATCAAATACAATACAAAGTCTCAAACTAATAGCCGGGGACAAATTCGGTACCAAAAGCTAATAAATACAACTGAGGTCCTAGTGATCCCGGCTACCAACCCAGAAATCACTCCTGAACTAGGGGTCCCTGTCTGCACCATCGCCTGGCTGAGGTCCATAAAACGTCGGACACCAATCTTTCGGATCCTCTGAAAAATATATCCAGTCAGGATTGGAGCAAGTACACCTCTAACAACAATTCCAGTTAAATGATAAAAACTATAAAGCAGTTGTAGCAAGTAGCACAAGGTGAAGAAAATAAAGTATGAACAAGGAAATATATATATATATATATATATATATATATATATATATATATATATATATATATATATACACTGTCAACTGGTGCATAAAGGTAAAGATGCATGAAAATCAGAAGCAAGATAATAAAGACTGCAGGATACAAGAAATCTAAACTAAGAGCAAGTGCGTGCACAATAACGTGAAGTGAGTCCAGCAAGAGTAAATACAATGAGTCCAGTCCATAAAATATAAGTGAGACCAGTCAAGAAGTGTAAGTGAGTCAAGACTAGAAAGAATGAATGAACTAGTGTCTCTGAAATACATGTTTCGACAAGTAAACGACTAGGGGTAAGTATGCTCACCGCACACTAGGTGTGCGGCTGCTATTATTCCAGATTAGACCATAGGGAGTGATTCCAGATTTGAAAATATTTACATGTCTACTCGAGTATTTCCCCGCCCCGACTAGTACAAGTGAATCCAAGACCCGACACGTAAAATAAATGTGAGTCCAGCCAGAAACATGAATGATGCCTGTAGTGAGCCCTAATGTGATGCCAGTAGGTGATTCCAGAAATAGAGGCCAGAAATATAAAATATACGTGTCACAAGTAAATGAATCCAGAAATACTAGTCATTGTCGTGCCAGAAAATCAGATAATACTATACTAGAAGCTGAATCATAATAATTATCAGATAATAAAAACTATCAAAGAATGTACTCGCCTGACTTCCTGAGCAACTGGTGAGGAACGAGGTATGAACTGGCATCGCAAAGACCTATTACGGAAAGCAAGGTTAAACGGGGTTCTAAAGTGTTATACAGATATAAAATAACTAAAAACAAGCTTCTAGGGTTGTTCTAGGTCAAACGGGTCAAACGGGTCAAACCGGGGTCTAAAAAGTCAACTCTAGGTCAAAACTAGTTCAAAGATTGACTTTGGCGGTCAACCGGGGCAACTACGGTCAACTCTAGGTCAAACTAGGGTGTCCCTAAAATTCTAGGTCAAAACTAGCTCATTAAGCTAGTAAACCCACAAACTCGCCTCCTTGAGATACCGGGATACCATCGGTATCCGATATCTCAACCTACGCTATATACCCGGCCTATACCCTCTAATATATACCCTAACACGTATATATATATATATATATATATATATATATATATATATATATATATATATATATATATATATATATATATATATATATATAAGCAACTCTAACTCCATACCTAGGCATAAGCCCAATACCTCGTCCCGATACCCAATACCTTGAGTATCTCAAGGTATTGAGATACCTAGCCTTACCCTCTCTAACTCTAACTAACTAACTAGCAAATATCTATATATATACTTATATATACTACTATATGTGAACATCAATATATATATATATATATATATATATATATATATATATATATATATATATATATATATAGATATATATAACCTAGTATTTAGGAAATACCTCAAATCTCATCTCCGATACCTCAACTTACCTTAATACCTTGATACCTCAAGGTATTGAGATACCTTACCTTCCCCTTCTCATCTCACTAACTAACTTATATATATATATACACTTATCTATACTAGTATACATATATCTACATATATATAAATATATATATATATATACAATATATCTAGCTATATATATATATATATATATATATATATATATATATATATATATATATATAAGGGGGGAGGGGCTATTGCAGCTACTACCTGCTGCTACTGCTGCTCCTACATGCTGCTGCTGCTGCTGGCTCTCTACCTCACTCACTCACTCACTCACTCACCTCGACACTCACACACACTACACACACACACACACACACACACACACATATATATATATATATATATATATATATATATATAAATGCACACACACTATACACCTATACACTCAAATACACTCACACACACTACACACAAATACTACACACTCACACACAACTACACACACACACTATACACAAACACACACACACTACACACAAACACTCACACACACACTACACACCAACACACACACCGACACCTATACACACACACACTACCCATATCCTCAACTCTCACACACACTACACACAAACATACACACACACTACACACTCTACACACACACTACACACTATTCACCAACACCTATATACACACACGCACATACATATAAACACATATATATATACTCACACACACACACACACACACACACACACACACACACACACACATATATATATATATATATATATATATATATATATACACATATATATATATATATATATATATATATATATATATATATACTCACCCATATACATATAAATACATATATATATATATATATATATATATATATATATATATATATACAAATATAAACTTGAAAACCCTAATACACACTCGCTAAGTCTAAACCAACCCGCACACAAACCCGAAACTTAGAAACCAAGTCAAAATGGCCATTGGGTCATTTCGATAAATACTTGGAGTGCGGCTCGCAATACCTCATGAAACGCACACTAAACCTAATCGAAATTGACCGAAAATTTACTCACGAGTTCTAATCGATGTCTAAAATCTCACAAAAATGCTAACTCTCCGATTCTAGGTCCGTGACAAAATTCCACATGCATGTGGAACCCACGTCGAAGAAAAACCCACCCAAATTGTCCGAAACGTCCAAAACTTCGTGATACGACCTCACGTGTCCGAACGGGGATACGTACCTACCCTCAAGACACCCAAGCACGTCTACCTAGGTCCGTCTAACCTAGGACAACATCCAAAATTGGGCCAATATCGGATTTCACCCAAAATTGACATAAAATCCTATGTCAAAGTCTCCAAACCTATCCTAACAAGCTCCAACTTCCTCCCATGGGTAGCCCTAAGGTCTAGAAAGGTTCTAAACTACTAATTACACTATATTAGAGTAATTACTAAAAGAAAAGTTAGGGTTTACCTCTTGGGAGTTGAAATCCCAAGGCCAAAGTCTCCAAAATCCCTAAAATTTACCACACCAAGTCTCTAAGCCTCCAACCCAAACTTCTACACCAATCTAAGCTCTATACACCTAGGTTAGAAGAAAATGAAGGGTTATGGTTTGCATTAATGAGAGAAGTAAGTGAAGGAAGAGAGGAAAGGTGAGAAAACTTACTTGGAAATGGAGGAGAAGTAAATGGAGAAGTGAAGAAAGAGAATGGAGAGGAGAAAATGAAGAAGAAGAAATGAAAAGGAAGGGGGGGCATGACATGGGGAAATAGGGTTAGGGTTAGGGTACAAAGTCTAAAATACCCCTCTCTTAAGTCATGCTAATTAGGGTTTGGTTTAGGGTTTCTAAATGCACTCTAACTAAATCCTAATCACTCCAACTAACTAATTAAAATATAAATAACTACTCTAAACCAATAAATAAGTCTGACATCGGTGTTGGTTGGGTCTGACAAGGGTCCACTAGGGTCTGACAGGGGTCCAGACTAGCAAAAACCCTAAAACAACCAATAAAAATAAATACATCCATCTAATTAAATATAAATACAAACATTTATGATCAATACACAATTAACTAAATTAAAATAAAAAAATATCCTGTCCTGGAAATGGGGTAGTGACATCTATGCTACCCATTACCTATATATACCTTAACCAATAACTTGATATTTTGACAATACCCCATCACTTAACATATTACATATACCAATACTCTAATCAAATACTTATACCACTATTCATATACACACTACTACCTCTCATAATATCCAGCACTCAAAATTTAACCCACATCATCTGATCAGACTTGCACAAGCAACTGATATACATTGGTACTGTTGTAGGTAGAGACTCACAACAGGGACCACCACACTGATGCACTGTAGCTAAGACATCTATTGTAGCTGCTGCTCTGGCTTAGAACCCGACCATTAGTTGTTGTGTTAAACACAATAGCAACCACACCAACCTATTGCTACTGCCCCTTCAAATATGCAACTACCCGATAGTAACCTATGGCAAAAACTGAACTTTGGATCTAGTTCACACCTATGTACAAATGAACTGATAATATCCCTATTATTTTCGTCACTAAACACTGCAATGACATTAATACAATCCACAGCAACAACAAGTCAAGTGACTGGTAACAAACTCCACTCCACACAACATAGTTGCTACTGTGCCTTGTCCAGGTATACCCCTTCTCCTTATCAACTTATCCTCACACACCCTGCACACAAATACATGTACTACTACGCATGGTTTAGTCCAGACTGAGCCTTGCTCCTGCTCATGCAACTGGAAGTAGATGATAATTTAATTACTACTGCTGTTGCAAATATAAGGCAGTGCATAACAGTGTACTGACTGAACACTTTACTACAGTACATGAGTACTAGATTGCCACCCCCTCACTCCTCAACAATAAAAACTATAACAATATTACCTCACTAATATATATATATATATATATATATATATATATATATATATATATATATATATGTATCACTACCAGAATAATTCAAATTAGTGACGCCTGAAAATGTCGCTAAATGACCAAAAAATATCGCTAAAAAAATTAGCAATGTAATTTGCGACATTTTAATGAAGTCGCATTTAAGCCAGTCGCTGACAGGAAAAATGTCACAAAACGTCGCTATAGCGATATTTTCTAGCGACGTATTTGCGTCGCTAATATTTTTCTTATTAGCAACATTTAGCGACTCAACGTCGCTTATTTAGCGATGTATTTTGTGTCGCTAAACGTCGCTAATTTTTTTTTAGCGACATTTTGTAACACATTTAACGATATTTTATTGACCTGGCAAATACTACTATGTCAGCAATTTAGCGACATTCAACGACATATTTAGCGATGTATTTAGCGACGTATATAATCGTCGCTAAACGACGCTAAACGTCGCTAAATGATGCTAAACGTCGCTAAATTTTTAGTAAAAAAATAAAAAAAGAATGTAAAATGGTTTCCAAACTAATCTTCCTGTAGTTTATGAGTTCTCAATTTATATAAATAGACCCGGCGCAACCCTCCGTTGAATTTTCTGGGTTCGTCGACCCCTTCGGTGAAACACTCAACACCGATAAATTAACATACATTTAATATGAATAAAATAAATACACAGACTTATAATAGTTCATAAAAATAGACAGACCCAGAGCAACCCTTCGTTGAATTTTTTTGGGACAAAATATCACAAAAGTATATAAAATATCACGGTCACGCAATAAAAGTATCACAGTCACACAAAAAGCATAATATAAAAGTATTAAAGTCACACAATAACCACAATAAAAGTATCACAGTTTCACCATAAGTCTTATTCAATTTTTCAATCTCGAGGATATCCAATACCTGGGGCAGAAACTAGTCCCTCAGATACTTCGCATAAACAACGTCTAGGTGATCAATCTCCGCTATAGGTGCTGGATGACTGGAACTTCCCCTCTGAGCTGGTGCCTGCCCAACAGTAGGAGGCACCACTTCCTCCTTAACAGTAGAAGTTGCCACTTTCTCTTTAACAACCGCTTCCAATTTAACAGTAGGAGATATCTCTCTCAAGCGACGTGCACGTGCTCGGGTCATGGACGCCATCTGGATGGAAACAAAGAATATAATTAATAACAGATATAAATATATGTATCCATATAGTTAAAATAGATATTAAGTTCCACATTAAAAATACAGTAGATGTATAAAAGTATTTGCTCCAAGGAGTAATCCTAGAATCCCATCTGAAAGGAGGCGACCAAAGGCGACCGTTAGGGAGGTGATAGAACCCACGGCTTCACTTTTTTTAGATTGTTGAGAATTCGAGCCGGTTCTTAAAATTCCTTAACTAATTCCTTAATTTGGAAAATATTAAATATTTTATAAACTATCTGAATACAAAATTGCAAATACTTATTTATCGTTACAAAGTATTCCAGAAGCACCATATTTCAACCATAATGTTTTAATTCTATGCATGAGATAATTGATCCTTAATCTTTTTTGTCATGATGAATAATTGATCCTAAATACCAAAAAATATCACTCGAAGGTATCTCTTCTCTATTTATATTAGACCTAATTTTTGTCCTCAGGCCTTTAGATGTGGCCTTTAGATGTAGGCAATACACTGGACCATGTTTGCGTGATTTATCCCCATTCTCCTAGTTTTTTTTAATTTACTTTTATGGTTAAATTTGGCATTAGAGCTATCAGGTTGATTGGTCATGACAACAAATATTATAAGTACTAGGTGGGGAAGTTTGATGGGAATAAAATACTAGTCATGGCAGAGAAAGGATGAAAGCACTTCAGGCAAAGGAAGCTCTTCGTAAGTCATTCCACGGAAAATCGATGAAACTACAGGAGATGACGAACATAAAGAGGGAATATTAATCTTAGATGACGAACATTAGCCATCATACTTGTAAACTCCCTCGACCAGATTTCAGTAATTTAGGATTATTTTTAGCTAATTAGAATTATTGCAACTTTTTAAAAATTTATTTTTGCTTACATATCCTATTGATTTGTGTACATGTCCATTACCCAATTAATTAGAGCATTACACTAGCTGTTATCCCCAAGCAAGTTCACACACCTGTCCTAGACATGTTAGACTATTTTTCTAAATTTTGTGCAACTCCCAGATACTTTATTTTGAGCCTCGTTTGAGACGCACAAATATCGTTACAAACGTCCGTATTTATTTTCTATTTAATTTCCTGCTCTATACCCATCTCTGTTTCAATAGAGATTTGAGGCCCAACCTGCACCTGTTTTGCCCAAACAAAAATACGTTAATATTCTACTCTGAATATATTATAATTAGTATATTGACACCGTATTAAAATTATGGCCCTAGGTGCCTCTAAATAATTAGTGAACACCGTGCACAGTATTTATTAATTAATAAATACGGTGACCCGTATCACCCAAGAACCAGGCCCTGCCCCTGCCTAGGCTCACCCCCACCCCCCAGACCCTCCTACAGCTTTCCCTCTCAATTCTGAGCATTTTAGAATTTTTAGGAATCAGGTGTTTTTATCAGACAAATTGCGTAATTACGCAAATTACAAATTTTAGGACCTATTTGTAATTTATGAAATTGCAGGAGTTTTTATGCAAATTTTCAGTGTGAGGTGTCAATACCTCATTGGCCGGTGAACCTACACCGTACACGTGGCAGTGGGACCCACCCAAAATATCCCAAAATATCAGCCAAAATATCCTAAAAATCAAATTACCTAAATACCCCTAAACTTCCAACTATTTACAACCCATGCCATCCCCCTAAACCCTATAAAACCCGACCCCTCCCCCCTTCCAAACCTCACACCGCCACCCTCCGGCCACCACCTCCGACCAAACTCCGGCGAACTGTTCGCCACCTCCCCAGTTCCCTTCCAGCCAAACCCCACCACCTCCGGCCGCCTACTCCGCCGCCGGCAGCCGCTGCAAACCCAAACCCCCACCCTGCACACAACAACCTCCTCCCTCCCAAACCACCCTAGCCACCACCCTCCGCCGTCGTGGACCACCGCCACCATCCCCGACCGCTCCGCCCTGACCTCCTCCGCCGAACCAACCCACCACCACCGCCCCACGACGCCCCCAGCCACCGCCAGCCACCCCGCAGTGTCTCCCCCGACCTCCCAACCACATCCACCTCCCCCATCCCGACCGCATCCAACAACCACCACCGCCACCCCTGACCTCCGCCACCACCCCAGAATTGTTCGCCGACGTCCCCTCCGCCGACCCGACCGCCTGCACCACCACCTCCACCTCCATCGCCGCAAGCGCCACAGCAGCCCCCGCAAGCTGCTGCTACTGCTGTTGCTGCTAACTGCAGTAGCTGCTGCCACTGTCGTCCCGGCTAGCGCCGACCGGTCCGCCGCTGTCCTTCCACCGGCGACCAGCCGTGGGCCCCCCTGCTGACCTGTCAGGTATAAATACATATATAATACGTAAATACATAATTATTTCTATATGTATGTATATATGTATATATATATTAATATATATATATATTAATATATATTAGTATATGTATTTAATTATATATTAAATATTAATATTATAAATACAGTATATACAATATATATGTATGTATTTATATTTCTGTATTTTTAATTTTTTATTATTTATGTATATATATATATGTAAATATATATATCTATGTATATATATATGTATTTATATATATAAAAGTATTATATATATGTATTTATATTTATATTATTATATTATCCAGTATATATATATATATATATACATTATTATATTATATATTATTGTAAATATGTGTATATATATGTATTTTTACATTTTCTTTTATAAAATATATATATATATATGTATATATATATATATATATATATATATATATATATATATATGTTATATAATTATATTATTATTATTATATATATATATATTCAGTATATATACATACTTATGTATAATTGTATATATATTATATTACAATATATAATTATAGTATGTAAAATATATTATAGTATGTAAAATATAATATTATTATATCATATAAATATGTATGTATTTATATATTTTCCTGTATTTTTCTTTTCTTTTTATATATATGTAAATATATATATCTATATATATATGTATCTATATAAATATATATTTATTTATATATTATTATATATATATATATATATATATATATATATATATATATATATATATATAAATATATATATATATATATAAATATATATATATATATATATATATATATATATATATATATATATATATATATATATATATATATATATATATATACTATTAGTATCTATAATAAATATGTATATATATATTTTCCTGCATTTCTCTTTTCTTTTATATATATATGTATATATGTAAATATATATCTATATATCTATATATATGTATTTATATAAAATATATCTATTATATATGTATATATGCTATATAAATAGATACATACTACTAAATTTACTATATCTATATATATATACTCTAAAAATATATGTACCCTATATTATATATATATGACTATATATATATATTATGTTTTATATATATATTTACATAAGTATATATATGCTATTATATTATGTACCCTCTTATTTAAAATATATATTCACGAACCCTATATGTCTTAAACAGAATACATCTTCAGCACAGTCAGTGATCCCCTGTCACAAGACCCCTCAGACTTGACTGTGAGATCAGGTTTTCAACACAATCAGGAAGTAGGCAAGTATACCTTGCCAAGTTTACTGTTTAAATATTAAATATTGTTATATGCTAATTCTCCTGAACTTCATATGACTGTGTGTATCTGAGATTGCCTCGGGTACCGTCAACAAGTACGTTGACACGTAGTGTAATTAACTTAGTCTTTACAGACTTACCAACATCTGTGAGGGTATCCTAATATCCTCCTAGACCCTGTCACGGGAACACGCAACATGGTTGCAATACATATTGGGATGCGAGCTGCGTATTTGATTAGCTACCAGTAAGTGTGACGTGCATCACGGCTTAGCATAAAATCAGGAAAACTCAGGAATAGTTACGACTTGGCATTAGTTACATTGGGCGGGAAAGATACTATTAGACATATGGGACACCCCCTCCTTGAGTCTTTTATCCTTCATACCATGCTCCTCGGAGATGGTCGATTGCAGAGCTACCCGTGTGTCCGGGGGCATATGACACATATACTAGCCAGTCAACACGATTGGTGAATTAAGTCAGCATATGTCAAGCCTACACTTTTCTATGCGTACTACAAGGTCTTTACTTGCATTCACTTAGATGGTTAGCACCCTGTATTTATTTATTCAGTATTTACATACATGGTATGTTATTTTTCTGTATCTTGTTATGTCCCACTGAAGACCTGGTTCTCTTCTAGATTTAGATGGGGCCTTCTACCCCACGGTATATGGGCCTGGACAGGAGACCAGATATGCTTCCGAGGAGGAGCTAGAAGAGCTACCCACAGAGTCTGCCTGAACTTTTAGATCATCTGAAGCTGTTGCTACTACCTCGATAGACGATACACTAGTCTATCTTATTTCAGCTTTCTTCATATTTTGTTGTGGGTTTGTTCCCACAAGATATTATCTGGTTTTGTACTATGACAATTTCAAACTCAGTATTATATATATTCAGCACTTATTCCCATGTTCATTAATATATTTTGTGGATGAGATAGATTTACCTATATTAGACTTGTAGTATTTTAGGACAGCGTAGCACGTTCCTTTGGGTCTATTAAATTGGATTAAACCCTTAGTGACGTGTCAGCTGGCCAATGCCACGTGACCTAGTTCCTTATATTTTGGGACTGGGGCGTGACATAGTTTTAGTGGTGGCCCATGCAGGTCAAGTTTATTGCTAGTGGTATGATGACATGCCCAACAAGCCTGCAATAGGATAGAAATACTAGGTCTCATCCACACTGACTTCATCAAAAATTTTGCATCTTGCTTGATTATCAATTATTATTTCCTTGTGCTTTTCTAATTATTCTATCTTTTTCAGAAATATGGACATACCCGGTGGACATGCGATTGATGGGGCTGACCAAGCAACAGACCCCACGCCCGATGTCCAAGAAACCCCGACCACCCCGAGAGACCAATCCCCTAGAAGGATGCTGGTCTACCCGGCGACCCCGTACATTCACCAGAATCCTGCCCAGACAGGAACACCAGCCCAGCAAGATGGGCAAACCTCCCAGGCCCCAATACCGCAGGCGGAGACACCTCTACCTCCACCTCCATCCCTTCCTGCCCTTATGCCACAGCTTGAGGGCCAACCTCAAATGTTCCAGTTCCTCCAAGCTATGTTGCAGACTCAATGGCAACAGACTGAAGCCCTGAGACAGTCTCAGTGGCAACAGACTGAAGTCCTGAGACAGACTTTGATGACGGCTTTGGAGAGAACGACTGCCCCGGCACCAGCACCTGTCCAGCCAGTGGGCACTGTCCGAGGCTTTCGCCAGATGAACTCAAGAAATTTTAAAGGCAGCGAAACCCCAAAGGAGATCTCAGACTGGATCTCCAACACAGAAATGCTGCTGGAAGGTTCGCAACTTTTCCCCAACTTGTGGATGACCGTCGTGAGAGTCCAGCTCTTAGGCAACGCCCATCACTGGTGGGATTCTATAGAGCGTAGCGTCGGCAAGGACCAGACTTGGGAACAATTCTTGGAGCACTTCAACGCAAAGTACTTCCTAACAATAGTCCGAAATGCCCTATACTCCCAGTTCCTACACTTGGAACAGGGAAATATGACCGTCGATGCCTATGACGCAGAGTTCAGTAGACTGAGTCGATTCGGTGCCATCTTGATACCGAATGAGCTGGAGAAGGCCAAGAGGTTCCACCACGGCCTCACCTTCGAGCTCCAGAGGTATACGACGACACAGTCGAGGATCTTCTACGAGGAGGTTCTTACAGAAGCAATGGTGCAAGAAGCTATTGGCCGAGGAGCGAGATGCTCTAATCCAACCATCCCGGCCAAAAACCAGCAAGGAGCAGGAGGACCTATCTGTCGTCCACAAAATCAGACGCAGCAGACGACGAGACCCTATCAGAAGAAGGAGCTCCCAACTTGTCACTATTGTGGCAAGAAGGGGCATTATATCAGAGACTGTAGAAAGAAGAACGAGCTATGTCTGGTATGTGGAGCTAGCCAACATATGGCAAGGGACTGTCCATAACGCAAATATGGAGCACCAGCTCAGAAGATGCAAACCTCAACTGGAGGTCAACATCCCTCAACATCTAGAGGATATCAGAGGGGAGCACCCCTGGCTACACAGGAGAGCCAGTTCAACAAGGCCAGACAATAATCTGGAGGGCAAAGGCATGGACAGGCCTTTGCTTTAGCTGCAGTTGTAGAAGAGCCAGAAGGTGAAACCATCACAGGTACCATTTTAGTTGCATCATTACCTGTAACCGCATTATTTGATTCTGGCGCTACCCTGTCATTCATAACTAGTAGTTTCGTAGCCATGCACAAACTAGCCACCTCCCCACTACCTAAATGCTAGAAAATTCTTACCGGAGGAGGCATCATACCAGTTACCAGCATTATTGAATCATGCTCGGTAGTCGTCTGTAGTAGAGAGCTAAGAGCGCGATTTTTGGTACTCCCAATGCCAAATTTCGACGTCGTCTTAGGCATGGACTGGTTAATCCAGAATAATGCTATCCTAGACTGCCGAAAGGGTAGTGTCACCTTTAGACCACCAGGACACCCGGAGTTCGAATACGTACGAGGTACCATCGAGCAAGGAGTAGGTCAGACTCCCAGAGCTTACATGGCGATGGAGATAGCACCCCCAGCACTCGTTGTAGAGTTCGAAGACGTATTCTCGGAGGAATTGCCAAGCCTACCGCCTGACAGAGAAGTAGAGTTCACTATTAAGCTGATACCCAGAGCTGCACCGGTATCCTCAAATGTGTACCAACTGGCAAAGAAGGAGCTTGACGAGCTGAAGCTGCAACTTGAAGAATTGTAAATCAAGGGATTTGTTCGTCCTAGTGCATCACCCTGGGGAGCACCAGTGTTGTTTGTACCCAAGAAGGACGGAACATATCGGATGTGTATTGATTACAGAGCCCTCAATGCTTTGACAATAAAAAACAAGTACCCCTTGCCGCGAATTGACGATCTGTTCGATCAACTGACGGGAGCAGTGGTATTCTCAAAAATAGACTTAAGATCAGGATATCATCAGGTCAAAGTACGGAGAGAAGATATTCCAAAGACAGCATTCAGGACTCACTATGGTCATTACGAGTTCCTGGTGATGTCGTTTGGACTGACTAATACACCTGCCGTATTCATGAACCTGATGAACAAAGTCTTCCACCAATATCTGGACCAGTTCATGGTAGTCTTCATCGACGACATCTTGGTGTATTCAAAGAGCCACGAGGAGCACGAAGAGCACTTGAGACTAGTGCTAGAGACGCTGAGACGTGAGAGCCTTTATGCTAAGATAAGCAAGTGCGAGTTTTTCCTTGATCGTGTCGCTTTTCTTGGACACGTGATCACAGGAGAAGGCATCTCGGTGGACCCAGCAAAGATATCATCTGTAGAGACGTGGCCAACCCCTACCAACATCTCAGAGGTGAGAAGCTTTCTAGGACTTGCCGGATATTACCGAGGTTTGTAGAAAACTTTGCAAGAATCGCGGAGCCAATTACCCGTCTTACCCGCAAGGAGCAAGAGTTCATCTGGTCTGAGGAATGCCAGACAGCTTTCGATGAGTTGAAAAAGCGTCTGACTACTGACCCCATCTTGACCATACTATCTGGATCCGGAGGATTCGTAATCTATAGCGATGCTTCCGGAAAAGAATTGGGTTGTTTCTTAATGCAACATGGGTATGTTGTAGCTTATGCCTCAAGACAACTAAGAACTCATGAGAAGAATTATCCCACGCACGACTTGGAGCTTGCCGCAGTCATCTTCGCCCTGAAACTATGGAGACATTATCTATATGGCGAACGAGTGGAGATATTCACCGATCACAAGAGCCTGAAGTACGTCTACACTCAGAAGGACCTGAACCTAAGACAAAGAGGATGGCTCAAAGTGATAACGGATTTTGAGATCGATCTGCAGTACCATCCAGGGAAGGCTAATGTAGTAGCTGATGCACTAAGCAGAAGACCCTCGGTATTCTTTATGATCACCCAACCAGGTCTTTTGAGAGATCTAAAAAAGTTGGGAATAAAAGTCATTATGCCAGGAATTGATGGCCAATTGTCAAACTACCAGCTACAATCAACATTGGTCGAAAGAATCAAAGCTGCACTGCCAATAGATGCAAGATTTCAAAGGCTTCGACAAAGAACAGAGGCTGGAATCTTGACAGGATGTCGCATACACGAAGATGGGACTCTAAGATGTGGAGATCGTCTTTATGTTCCAAATAGAGAATTTTGTGAGGAGCTGATGTCAGAAGCTCATAGCTCAACATACTATATACATCCAGGTGGCACGAAGATGTACAGAGATCTGCGATAATACTACTGGTGGCATGGAATGAAGAGAGAAATAGCATGCTTTGTGGCAAAATGCCTGGTGTGTCAGCAAGTCAAGGCTGAACATCAGAGATCTGCCGGTCTACTTCAACCCCACCCAATACCCGAGTGGAAATGGGAACACATTACGATGGACTTTGTTACGGGCTTCCCAAGAAGTTCCAGTGGTCGTAATGCTTTATGGGTGATCGTAGACAGACTCACCAAGGCTGCTCATTTCTTACCTTTCAGAGTCGGACAATCTACAGAAGTCTTGGCGGACATGTATATGAAGGAGATAGTGCGTCTGCATGGAGTACCAGTCAGCATAGTGTCTGACAGAGATACGAGGTTTACCTCTTACTTTTGACAAAGTATGCAAGAAAGTCTTGGTACCCGCCTCAAGTTTAGCACCTCGTACCACCCGTAGACAGATGGCCAATCAGAGCGCACCATCTAGACACTAGAAGATATGCTGAGAGCCTACATGCTTGATTTCAGCGGATCATGGGAAGATCATTTACACCAGGTAGAATTTTCCTACAATAATAGCTATCAAGCGAGCATCCAAATGGCTCCCTTTGAAGCTTTGTATGGAAGGAAATGTCGTTCCCCAGTATGCTGGAGCGATGTAGGCGAAAGACAGATCTTGGGACCAGAATTGGTTGTTCGTACGGTGGAGAAAGTAAAGAAGATACAAGGACACCTACGAGCTGCACAAGATAAACAGAAGCACTGGGCCAACGTACATCGACGACCTCTAGAGTTCCAAGTGGGAGAGCATGTGTTTTTGAAGATCTCACCTACCCGAGGAACTATCAGATTTGGAGGAAGAGGAAAGCTGAGTCCAAGGTACATTGGACCATTCGATGTGTTGGAACGCATCAGAGAAGTTGCTTACAAGCTAGCCTTACCTCAGACCTTGGAAGGAGTGCATAACATCTTCCACATGTCTCAGCTGAGGAGGTACATTCTAGACCCAAGTCATGTGCTGGACCATTCAGAGATCACCGTCGGCCCGAGCCTATCGTACCAGGAGGAGGCCGTAGAGATCCTAGATCGTAGCGAGAAGGTGTTGCGAGGCTAGATTAGCCCTCTAGTTCGTATTGCATGGAGACATCATGCACCAGGTGAATCAACCTGGGAATGAGAAGAGGATATTCGACAGCGTTTCCCCCATCTATTTTCAAACCAGGATATGTCCTAATATTTCAAATCAATCTTTCATTCTCATTATATGTCTGTTTTTATTTCGAGGACGAAATATTCTAAGGAGGGTAGATTGTAAACTCCCTCGACCAGATTTCAGTAATTTAGGATTATTTTTAGCTAATTAGAATTATTGTAACTTTTTAAAAATTTATTTTTGCTTACATATCCTATTGATTTGTGTACATGTCCATTACCCAATTAATTAGAGCATTACACTAGCTATTATCCCCAAGCAAGTTCACACACCTGTCCTAGACATGTTAGACTATTTTTCTAAATTTTGTGCAACTCTCAGATACTTTATTTTGAGCCTCGTTTGAGACGCACAAATATCGTTACAAACGTCCGTATTTATTTTTTATTTAATTTTCTGCTCTATACCCATCTCTGTTCCAATAGAGATTTGAGGCCCAACCTGCACCTGTTTTGTCCAAACAAAAATACGTTAATATTCTAATATAAATATACTATAATTAGTATATTGACACCATATTAAAATTATGGCCCTAACTGCCTCTAAATAATTAGTGAACACCGTGCGCAGTATTTATTAATTAATAAATACGGTGACCCGTATCACCCAAGAACCAGGCCCTGCCCCTGCCCAGGCTCACTCCCACCCCCCGGACCCTTCTACAGCTTTCCCTCTCAATTCTGAGCATTTTAGCATTTTTAGGAATCATGTGTTTTATCAGACAAATTGCGTAATTACGCAAATTACCAATTTTAGGACCTATTTACAATTTATAAAATTGCAGGAGTTTTTATGCAAATTTTCAGTGTGAGGTGTCAACACCTCATTGGCCGATGAACCTACACCGTACACGTGGCAGTGGAAACCACCCAAAATATCCCAAAATATCAGCCAAAAATATCCTAAAAATCAAATTACCTAAATACCCCTAAACTTTCAACTATTTACAACCCATGCCATCTCCCTAAACCCTATAAAACCCGACCCCTCCCCCATTCCAAACCTCACACCGCCACCCTCCATCCACCACCTCCAACCAAACTCCGGCGAACTGTTCGCCACCTCCCCAGCTCCCTTCCAGCCAAACCCCACCACCTCCGGCCGCTTGCTCCACCGCCGGCAGCCGCTGCAAACCCAAACCCCCATCCTGCACACAGCAGCCTCCTCCCTCCCGAACCACCCTAGCCACCACCCTCCGCCGTCGTGGACCACCGCCACCATCCCCGACTGCTCCGTCCTGACCTCCTCCGCCGAACCAACCCACCACCACCGCCCCACGACGCCCCCAACCACCCCCAGCCACCCCGCAGTTTCTCCCCCGACCTCCCAACCACAGCCACCTCCCCCATCCCGACCGCCTCTAACCACCACCACTGCCACCCCTGACCTCCGCCACCAACCCAGAATTGTTCGCCGACGTCCCCTCCGCCGACGTCCCCTCCGCCGACCCGACCGCCGGCGCCACAGCAGCCCCCGCAAGCTGCTGCTACTGCTGTTGCTGCTAACTGCAGTAGCTGCTGCCACTGCCGTCCCGGCCAGCCGCCGACCGGTCCGCCGCCGTCCTCCCACCGGCGACCAGCCGTGGGCCCCCCTGCTGACCTGTCAGGTATAAATACATATATAATACGTAAATACGTAATTATTTCTATATGTATGTATATATGTATATAAATATGTATATATATGTATATATTTATATATATGTATATATTTATATATATTAATATATATATTAGTATATGAATTTAATTATATATTAAATATTAATATTATAAATACAGTATATACAGTATATATGTATGTATTTATATTTCTGTATTTTTCATTTTTCATTTTTTATTATTTATGTATATATATATATGTAAATATATATATATATATATATATATATATATATATATATATATATATATATATATATATAGAGAGAGAGAGAATAAGGGAGGTGAGATGGCACCTCACTCTAAAAACAAAGGTGGCGGTGACGTGGCACAATCTCAACCACACAAACGAGGGGAGGGGGTTAAGTGCAAATTGCCAATTATGAAATGTGTGGTTGGGATTGTGCCACGTCACCGCCACCCTTGTTTTTAAAGTGAGGTGCCATCTCACCTCCCTTATTCTCTCTCTCTCTCTCTCTCTCTCTATATATATATATATATATATATATATATATATATATATATATATATATATATGTATATTTATATGTATTTATATATATATAAAGTATTATATATATGTATTTATATTTATATTATTATATTATCCAGTATATATATATATATATATATATATATATATATATATATATATATATATATATATATATATATATATATATATATATATATATATATATATATATATATATATACAGTGTATATATATATATTATTATATTATATATATATTGTAAATATGTGTATATATATGTATTTTTACATTTTATTTTATAAAATATATATATATGTATATATATACATATATATATATGATATTATATATATAATTATATATGTTATATAATTATATTATTATATATATATATATATATATTCAGTATATATATATATATAATATATATATATATATATATATATATATATATATATATATATATATATATATATATATATATATATATATATATATATTATATGTATATACTTATATATTTCATTTCCTTTATATATATATACATATATTTAAATGGATTCGTTACCCTATTCTAACAAAAGAGATTTGCTTAACAGAATTGTTAATGCAAAGATATTCTCTAAATTCGATTTAAAGTCAGGTTACTGGCAAATTCAAATCGAAGAAAAAGATAAATACAAAACTGCTTTCACAGTCCCATTCGGGCACTATGAATGGAATGTTATGCCCTTTGGCTTAAAAAATGCTCCTTCTGAATTTCAGAATATCATGAATGAGATATTTATTCAATATTCTAATTTTATTCTCTCATATATTGATGACATTCTTATATTCTCTAATACCATTGATGAGCATTTTAAGCATTTAAATGTTTTTAAACATTTAGCTATCAAAAATGGTCTTGTTATTTCTGCTCCAAAAATGAAGTTATTTCAGACAGAAATAAGATTCCTTGGTCATAATATTGTCAATAATACTATTATACCCATTGACAGGAGTATCGAATTTGCTTCGAAATTTCCTGATGAAATTACAGATATAAAGCAACTACAGAGATTTCTTGGTGCTTTAAATTATGTTTCTGACTTTTATAAAAACATTGCTATAGACACAAAGATTCTATATCAAAGGTTGAGAAAAAACCCTACTCCTTGAGTATCAACCACACTAAAGCTGTTCAGCTTATTAAGCAAAAGGTAAAATGCCTTCCTTGCTTACACCTGGCCAACCCTGACTGGCTTAAAGTTGTTGAGACTGATGCCAGTAATATTGGTTATGGCGGTATACTCAAATAAATAGATCCCATCAACAAAGATCATGCTATCCTTGTTAGATACCATTCTGGTAAATGGGACGATACTCAGATTAATTACTCTACGATAAAGAAAGAGCTTCTTTCTATTATCAAATGTATTCATAAATTCCAAGATGATCTATTAAATAAGAAATTCTTACTTCGCATAGATTGCAGTTCTGCAAAATCTATATTACAAAAAGATGTTAAGAATCTTGCTTCTAAGCAAATTTTTGCTAGATGGCAAGCAGAACTTGCTATATTCGATTTTGACATTGAATTTATTAATGGCAAAAATAATTCTCTTCCTGATTTTCTAACTCGTGAATTTTTGCAGCAAAATGTCCACGAACTCTCGCGGTAGAGGAAAGTCTAAGGGGCCATTACGACCCCAAGACTCTTTCGGCATCCAAAAAACTATTGGCCGAAAGCCACCTCCCTCTGAAGCTGGATCCAGCTCAGCGGCTAAAGGCAAGCAGCCAGCAGATAATGCTGATGCTAATATCCGATCATACAGAGAAGCTATGGAAGTTGAGTCCATCTTCTTTGAAAAATCAAACACTGAGGAAATCATCACACTTGAAAAGCATGATATTCCTCTTATGAAGGATCCATGGAAACTTCATAAACGATACTTGGAGACCAGTTTTATTCCAGTTAAAGGAAGAACTGTCAGTATCTCTGAAGGTATCTTAATCTCCAGCAAATCTATAACCGTTGAGCACTCTGCTAAGCCAAATTCTTTGGAATATGCTTACAGCAAGGTAATCATCAAGAATCTTGAGAATAATTTTGGCATGAGTCAATATCTGAACCATCAGCCACGGAAGAATTTCCGTCAAGTACCAATATGGTATTTTGAGTAGAGCTTTCGCCCTTTTCTTTAGAGGATTGTTTTTCCACTAAGGAAGTATTCTGAAGCTTCTCAATTAAGCTTTGAATATCTTTCTCAGTAACTTCAGGAGAAGATAATTTAAAACCAGTAGTATCACTAGTAGGTTTTATTGGTATATTTCCTACCTTTTTAGAGGTAGTATCTTTGGGCATTGATTTTGGTAATTTGAGTATAGAATTGACCTTGAGAAGAACTTCATCAAGGGCAGTCTCCATTCTAACCAATTGAGAACCAATGGTTTGAATATAAGCATTAGTATAGTTATTTTGCTTCACGATTTTTTGAAGCTCTTTTATTTGTTCTTCCTTATGATCGATAATTCGAATAAAGGAAATAGCATCAATCTTTTCGGTGTCAACCAAAAGTTTGAGCGGACCATTAGGTGGATATAAAGCACGGACACGTTTTCCCGTATCAGTGATCCAATTTTTATAACCCTCTTCTAGCATGTTAATGCTAGCGAGTTCTTGGTTGATATAGTTCTCAATAAACCATTTATCAAACCATTTGATTTTATTTATCTCTTTGAGATGAGCATAATATTTATCTTTGAATTCATACCTTTGATCAAGGGTATAATTCTTTTCGAACCAAGCTTTGAATTGAATTTCTTCATCATAAGCCTGAACAATAATAGCTCGAACATTTTTATCCTGTGTCCAATCCCAGTGATTAGGATCGTTAGAGGAATTGTCATTGGTCAAGTTTATAACGTTAAGAGAATGAGTGTCAAAACTAGCATCAGAAGAATAAACAGGATCAATGGGATCAGCCCATTCTGTTTTATATTCTGGCTTGACAATGTTATTCTTGATTTTCATATTTTTAATTTCATCATCTTTCTCAGAGGTTCGAGAAGAGTTTTCCCTCTTTCACTAACTGAAGGAGTACGGAAACTGGAAGATGAAATTCTAGCTCTTATTTGTGGAGTAAATCTAACTTCCACATCTCCATCTGGAGTTTGGATTATCTGATCTAACTCAGTATCCATTATGGGTCTAGGCGGAATAGCCTGATTTAGAACCCATCTATCAGGGAATTGAATTTCATTCCATTTGATTATTTTATTAGCAGCAACATTTGATGTTAACAAATTTGTTTCAATCAAAGTTGTCTTACCAGGCTTGGTAAGATGTCTAGCTTTAGGAGCTAAGGTAGACAATACTTTAAAGTGTATTCGATAGAGTATTGCAATGGTTTCAGAACCTTGCTTAAAGTTATAGCCATAAGTCTTCAGATTAAAAGTTACTGCATCCAGTAAATTTGTATCTGTTAGGAATAGGGTAACGAATCCATTTAAGGACTTTGTTAAGAGGTTTATAGTTAATAACTAACCGAGGAACACCTCTTTCCTTCTCAGCATTATTATTGACATAAAAAGCTGTACAACTCCATGGAGAGTACGACTTTCTGATAAGTTTTTTATCAAGAAGATCATTGATCTCTTTTTTACATAATTCAAGGTAATTGTTGTTCATTTGACAAGGTCTGGCCTTAGTCGGAACATCTCTTTCATTGAAGGATTCTTCATATGGAAGAGAGACAATATGATGTTTTCTATCCCAAAATGCATTGGGAATATTACTACAAGTTTGACGAACAAATTCATCATTAACTTGTTTTATTTTATTTTTTATGTCATATTTTTCAAGCTGTTCTTTAATAGAAAGCTGGAAAATTTCTTCTTTGATAAAGTTTATCTGATTATTTTTCAGATCAACTTCCTTTATCTCATTGAGAATTTTAGCCACAGGATTGGTGATAAATTCAAAGGTAATGTTTTTCCCCTTATAACAAGTGGAAATACCTTTTCTATTAATTTCCTTTATTGGCATAAGTTTTTCTAGAAAAGGAGTTCCTAGAATAACATGCTGGGATATTTCTTTTACAACAATAAAATGCAAGGGAATACATGCATCATTTTTACAGATATGAACATCTGTAACCTTAAAAGGTGTTGTAAGAGCTTTGTTATTTGCAGCACTCAAAGTTTGAGTAGTGCGTTCATAATATTTTAAGGGAATAATTCCTTCTTTGACACAGTTCAAATCTGCACCACTGTCAACAAGGGCAATAAGATTATAAATCATAAATTCATTGTTTATGATTAGATCAATCTTTATGTACCATTTATGGGTAATAAAAAGATCTATTTTTGATAAAAAGGAATGATCAATAGATTTTCCTTTGGTGGTCATAGCAACAGATTGAACCTGCTGATCAATTATGTCGTCGTCATGCTCGTTTTCACTATCGATTAAACGAGAATGTTCGATCATTTGTTTTTTGAGAATTATTTCATTGTAAGATTTAACATCTTGTTCAATGAGAGCAAGTCTTTGTTGAGTTATTTCGTCATTAGACTTTAACTCTTTGACTTCATTCTTCAAGAGTTTTAATTCTCTCTGAAGATCGTTTATAGAGACAGTCTTAGGATTAATCCCCTTTCTCCGGGATAAAACCTCTGTCATGGTATATGGAGAGAAACTTGAAGAAGTTTCATGAGTATCATCTTGCAAAATCTCAATAATTTTTGCTTTCACATTTTGGCTAATAGTATCAGTCAAAAGTGATTCAAGAATTTCTTTTTTATCTTGACTGGTCAATACATTAATTGAAAGACCATTCATTTCGATAATAGATTTATAATAATCAGCTTTACTGTTAATAGTACATGCTTTGCAATCGCAATCAGTACCACAATCAGTAGCAGATTTTATAGAATTAATAGACTCATCACTTGATGAATCAGACTCATAATCAGAATTGATCATGATCTTTAATAGAGTCTTTTTCAACCCTTCATCTTCGATCATATCGATCTTTTGTTTAGTATTACACCTGTTCGAATAGTGGCCAAGTTTACCACATTTAAAGCATTTAACTTTTTTATTCGAACTTGTGTTTTTAGAAAACTTTTTCCTAGTGGAAAATTGTTTTCTTTTGTCATTAGAAAAATCTTTAGGATAATTCCTTTTCGAAGAATATCTCTTCTTTTTATAAGATTTTTCTTTAGAGAATTTTCTTTTACTATCAGATGGAGGCTTTATAGTTTCCATAGCAAACTGGCTACAAAACTCTCCCAATTGTTTTCTCTCAGATAACCTTTGAGATTTCAATTGATTCCTTAATTTAAGGTCATTACAAAGGGCTAACCCTTCTTGAATACAAGCGTTCACAAGGTTTCCATAAGTGAAATCACTATATGGAATTACGCCATCATTATTATTGCGTATTTGTTGTCTAACCTTTTCTGCAAACAGATTAGGAAGACCATCAATGAATTTAGATTTCCAGTGAGCATCATTGGCATCATTTAACTGCATTACTCTGTTTAGAAAAGTATCTTTATACCATCTAAAATGAGTAAGAGTTGGACAACGAAGATTTTGGAGTAAAGTCCTGGTGCGTTCACCATTGTCAGAGACTAAACCCGTGAAATGATCACAAATAGTGCTTATCAGAGTGATAACACTATCCTCAATTTCTTTATTATTTTCAATTTTGACAGCATTAGCAATAACTGCTTTCTGCTCAAGAGATAAACAATGATCCCACCAGCCTTTTAATACTCCGGTAAAACCGCAAGTAATAAAACTAGCAATGGTTTTGTCAGTATTCTTGTTTGTTCGGCAAACCGTAGCAAACATAAGCATACGATGTAACTGATCACAGATCTGTTTATCAGAACATCCATCTATGTTCCATTCATAGATGTTTCCTCCACTGTAATTATTCTGAATGATATTATCATTCTCTTCATATAAAACATCCATAGGAGTTGGACGTTTGTAATAATATTTTTGAAGATTAGGCTTCTTGTGTTGCTGCTGCATGGGCAGAATCATATTAGAAGTCTGATGGATATTTTGATCAATATCTTCAAAAGAATTTTGAAGAGCATGAATCTGAATAGGATCCAATTGATCATCAGAATTTTTGAGAATAATTGAGATCTTAATAAAATTTCAGTATTTCTATTAAAAGATCTCCACCCCACAACTCTGATATTTGGTATTTGGTATCAGAGCCATGATGGCTCTGATACCAAATACCAAATATCAGAGTTGTGGGGTGGAGATCTTTAATAGAAATACTGAAATTTTGAGTAAGAGGTTTTTAACGCAACCTGAATTAATCCAATATGGATAAAGTTATAAGCATTATTCCCTATGTAGGGTTCAAGGTCTTCTTCAGAAAGAAACCTGATAGAATGCTCAGTATCATTGACCTGAACGGTCATTTCCATAGTTTTTATAGCAATTGATGACTTGAAATCAAGCCAACCAATTTTATAGATATCCTTCGGCTTAACGCCTGGGATAGTCCATTTATTGAGTTCCTCCAGATCTGAAGGAAACTCGCTCAATAGAGCATTTTTGATTGATTTGCCCTTTAACAGGGTCTTTTTGTTGTCACCAATGGGACATTGTACTGCTCATCAGAGGATGAAGAAGGAGGATCTTCTACTCACTGTTCCTGCAAGAGTTAGTCAACAATAATATGGGACAATACTATTAATATTACTATTATATAGATAATGAAAATTTAATATAAGTAAGACATAAAAGTTTTTAGAATGCCTTCATAGTTAACCTGGTCATAGGTATGACTGTCAACGAACTTTACGGCTGGAAACGGCCTACCCGGCAACATAGCCAACGCGACAAGTTGTCATATGAACTAGACCTTGGTTATTCCTAGAAGTAGTCATTCTAAAATTTAAATGAATTACTTAAGAAAATTTTTTATATATCCATTTAATAGTAAATACTAATAGTATTGCAATATGAAGTGTATTTAACTAACAAACATTACAGAGAACAGAGAGTAGAATCACCTCAGCTTTGAGCCATCATGGCTCTGATACCAAACATTACATTATATTATTATATATATATATATATATATTCAGTATATATATATATATATATATATATATATATATATATATATATATATATATATATATATATATATATATATATATATATATATATATATATATATATATATATATATATATATATATATATTATATGTATATACTTATGTATTTCATTTCCTTTATATATATATACATATATTTATATATATGTATATATTCTTTATGCATTTTTTTTAAATTCTTTTATATGTATATAATTATATATATATATATATATATATATATATATATATATATATATATATATATATATATATATATATAAATATATACATACTTATGTATAATTGTATATATATTATATTACACTATATAATTATAGTATGTAAAATATAATATTATTATATCGTATAAATATGTATGTATTTATATATTTTCCTGCTTTTTTCTTTTCTTTTTATATATATGTATATATGTAAATATATATATCTATATATATGTATCTATATAAATATATATTTATATATATATATATATATATATATATATATATATATATATATATATATATATATATATATATATTGATATATATATATACTATTAGTATATATAATAAATATGTATATATATATTTCCTGCATTTTTCTTTTCTTTTATATATATATATATATATATATATATATATATATATATATATATATATGCTATATAAATATATACATACTACTAAATTTACTATATCTATATATATATATACTCTAAATATATATGTACCCTATATTATATATATATGACTATATATATATATATTATGTCTTATATATATATTTACATAAGTATGTATATGCTATTATATTATGTACCCTCTTATTTAAAATATATATTCATGAACCCTATATGTCTTAAACAGAATACATCTTCAGTACAGTTAGTGACCCCCTGTCACAAGACCCCTCAGACTGGACTGTGAGATCAGGTTTTCAACACAATCAGGAAGTAGGCAAGTATACCTTACCAAGTTTACTGTTTAAATGTTAAATATTGTTATATGCTAATTCTCCTGAACCTCATATGACTGTGTGTATCTGAGATTGCCTCGGGTACCGTCAACAAGTACGTTGACACGTAGTATAATTAACTTAGTCTTTACAGACTTACCAACATCTGTGAGGGTATCCTAATATCCTCCTAGACCCTGTCACGGGAACACGCAACATGGTTACAATACATATTGGGATACGAGCTGCGTATTTGATTAGCTACCAGTACGTGTGACGTGCATCACGGCTTAGCATAAAATAAGGAAAACTCAGGAATAGTTACGACTTGGCATTAGTTACATTGGGCGAAAAAGATACTAGTAGACATATGGGATACCCCCTCCTTGAGTCTTTTATCCTTCGTACCATGCTCCTCGGAGATGGTCGATTGCAGAGATACCCGTGTGTCCGGGGGCATATGACACATATACTAGCCAGTCAACACGATTGGTGAATTAAGTCAGCATATGTCAAGCCTACACTTTCCCATGCGTACTACAAGGTCTTTACTTGCATTCACTTAGATGGTTAGCACCCTGTATTTATTTATTCAGTATTTACATACATGGCATGTTATTTTTCTGTATCTTGTTATATCCCACTGAGGACCTGGTTCCCTTCCAGATTTAGATGAGGCCTTCTACCCCACGGTATATGGGCCTGGACAGGAGACCAGATATGCTACCGAGGAGGAGCTAGAAGAGCTACCCACAGAGTCTGCCTGAACTTTTAGATCATCTGAAGCTATTGCTACTACCTCGATAGACGATACACTAGTCTATCTTATTTCATCTTTCTTCATATTTTGTTGTGGGTTTGTTCCCACAAGATATTATCTGGTTTTGTACTATGACAATTTCAGACTCAGCATTATATATATTCAGCACTTATTCCCATGTTCATTAATATATTTTGTGGATGAGATAGATTTACCTGTATTAGACTTGTAGTATTTTAGGACAGCGTAGCACGTTCCTTTGGGTCTATTAAATTAGATTAAACCCTTAGTGACGTGTCAGCTGGCCAATGCCACGTGGCCTAGTTCCTTACATTTTGGGACTGGGGCGTGACAATACTCCTGGAATAAACGACTGAAACTTGATGTTGCCACTTAAAATATTGTGGTCACAACCATTGCAAGTGACAGGCCATCAGGCCACAAAGAATCCAGAATGCTATATGTAGAGAGAGAGAGAGAGAAGAGAGAGAGAGAGAGAGAGAGAGATGGGACTTGGCTTGAATTTTGACCACTTAAGTATAGATCCAATTAAATCTGCAACCATGATCACTTTCCTCAAGTACTCATGTTATTTATCAACAACAATATTAGGCAAGAATGTATTCAGGTAACCAATCTTATATTATCCAAAAAAATTATTTGCACATAGTGTTGCATTCCTTATCATTGGTAATTCCTATCCACATAACAGTTCATGCAATTTCAAGAAAATACATGATTAAACAAAAGAATTCAGAGTATAAGATAAAAACAACTAAATAGTTAGGTTCTTATAAATTTTTTTGAAAAAAACATACTGTAATAAAGTCAATTCCGCTCCCTATCTTCTTTTCAAACTCTGTATAATAGGGAAGCAACCTTTTCGCTATTGTTTTCTCATGCTCCGGGATTAGCCTGTCACCACTTTCATACCTGCGAGTAACACCAACAAGAATGACCTTCAGTAATACAAAATCATCAACATCTGATAATAATAGTCCTTGCAGTGAGTGTTTCACAAGATAAATTAGATATCCTGATTATGTATCTAAATGCAACTTAAATTCTTCACCGATCTGCAGGTTAAAAAGTCTAAAATTGTAATGGTTAAACTAGAGAACTCAAATTAGTTCCTACAAGTTAAGAAAGTATGCATCTTATGATACATATATCATAAATTAGGGTGTAAAAAAGAATAGAACTTCTATGATTAGAACAAGAACGCCAAGTAGCACCATGAAATTCTTTCAATTTTATCAAGAAATAAGAACCACTGCACCGTCCTCATATAGACATATGAATGTTCATGGTAACCAAAGGATATGTCCTTGTATCCAGCATGTTTCACGAGTATTTTGATTTTATTGTCGTCTATATGACGAGTGGAGAATACTACACTTAGTATTCTCTTATCATTTTTTGCACTATTAGCAACACGAAGAGTGCATCTATACTTCTGTAACTCTGTTCACAATGAAAATTTAGCAATGAAAATATTTCTTAGGAACTGAACAATGTACATTTAACATGTGCTGTCAAAATTATATTCCAGACGCACAAGCACTAGAGGAAACACTTCAAATTTTTCGTTATCCAAGTGAAGATGTTCTTAACATCACATGTCTACTACCATCTAATCAGAGTATCATAAATTTTTTTTAACCATATCAGCATCATAAGGTTAGGATTATGCTTCACAGAAGCATTTTCCACAAGCTTTTAACTAAGAAAAGAAAACAACATTTAAGGAAGTAGGTGTAATTCTCCGCTAAGGTAGCCACAATAGCATATACGCAATTGCACTTTAGGTTAATACCCAGTCAAAAAAACACTCAATTCTTTGTGAAACTCTCTGTGCTCCACAGTCGATCCCTTTATGGTAGGAGAGGGCTTGGATGATAATGATGAGTTCGAACTCATGGAACAAAGGAATGCCCTCTTATTCCCTAAAGACTAGAATATAATCTAGACAAAGGGGTAACATGATACAATTGGGTATAGGAAAATGTAATCATCTTTTTTTAATTTAGATTTCTCTCTCTCTCTCTCTCTCTCTCTCTCTCTCTCTCTCTCAACAATCTCTATGACACATTAAGCCAAAGAGTGAAAATAAACTGACATTCACTCAAAAAAGAAGAAAAATATAATTCTATATATTCCTTTTTCTCTAATTTGCAAACAAGCATTCATTTCTAAGATAAATACACAGATTTTAAAATAAAAGTTAGAAACACATATTTTATTGACTTTGCTTCTGTTCAAGCGAACATGCCTTCTAACTTATTTGGGAAAAAAAACTCTCATCTCTGTAAAAAAAACCATCGTCCCCAGTCCCCAATTTCAATTCCTCAATCTGATCCCCTCGCTTAGACTTAGTTATCCATTGAATGTAGATGATCTAGACATCGATTGCTCTTGTCCTTGATGACAATTGCCTCAAATATACTTCTGAAAGGTTAGAATCGCTCTCGTAACCTATCATGATTCAGTTAGCCTTGGGCTTCTGCATGGTCGACTAGGCATCCATTTTAGGCAAGGCTGAATCACTTAGGACCGGTTAAGCATTTCACAACCTTGCACTAGAATTGTTGCCTAATACTAAATAACTACAGAAATTGCCTAATGTGATAATGTGCAATACATAGTGTGGTATCTAACTATGTGTGTGAGCTGATGATACTGATGTATATCAGTTCTTGAAGTTCAATGGGGGTACATTGGAGTTGAGGGGTGTCCAGGCAACCCATTGTTAATAATATACATGTATTAATAGCAGCAATTATCATTGTTAGTAGTAGCAGCTACTATATGTATCATTGTAAATTAGGATATGCATCAGTTAGTATATCAGTTAGTTGTAATATTAGTTAGATAGTTATAAATGATATGAGTTAATAGTAAGTTAAGTTAGTGGTACACTATTATAGTTAGTACCAATCATTAGTGTGTGTCCATGTGTCATGATTGTGTCCAGTATGTGTGTGTGTGTCCTAGTTGTGTTCGGGTCTGTGTTAGGGTTTACCGAGCCGGGAGGAAGGGAGGAGGAGCGCCTGAGAGAGGAGTCAACGGAGGAGGACCACACCAGAGGGGATAAGCTGTGCCGGAGGGGGAGGAGCCGCGTCTGGGGTCGCCTGTATCGGGGTTGGGGGGCGAATACGGCTGCGTCATGGTAGGGGGCGAAGGAGGCTGTCGTGTGTCGTGTCTGTCTCTCTGTGTGTGTCTGTGACAGTGTGTAGTGTGTGTCAGTGTATGTATGTGTCGTATCTGTGTCAATGTGTGTGTGTCATGTCAGTGTTAGTATCATATCGTGTCTGTATCTGTGAGAGAGAGAGATAGGGTTAGGGTTTACCAAGAGGAGGAGGAGGAGGAGAAGCCCGAGGTCGTCGGAGGGGAGGAGCCACGCCGGAAGGAGCTACACGGGAGGGGGCGCTCGAGGGGTGGGGAGCCGGAGTAGGGGGTTGTGGGGGAGCCGGTGGGGGGGTAGGTACGGGGGAAGGAGGAGGACGACGGAGGGGGGGTACTTCGCCGGAGGGGGGGAAGAGGATTTCAAATTTTTTGGGATCGAATCGACAGAATGGGGGAAAATAAATTCCTAAACCCTATATTAAAAAGTTTAGCGACGCCTTCAATAGACGTCGCTAAACGTTGCCAATTAAAAAAATTAGTGACATAATCAATAGCCGTCGCTAAACGTCGCTAATTGAAAAGTAAAAACTTAGTTACGTCATCAATAGACGTCGCTAATTGAAAAGTTTGCGACGTTAGAGACGTGGCTAAAAATATCGCTAAAAATCAAAAAAAGTCAGTAAATACGTCGCTAAATTAAAAAAATTAGTGATGTTTAGCAAAATTAAAGAAGCTTAGAGCGACTATTCTTTAAAAAACTGAAGTGCAGTCGCTAAATGTCGCTATGTGTCGCCAACAACGACGTATAGCGACATTTATTTTTTGAGTCACTCAAGTCTTTAATATTAGCGACGTTTTATTAAGACGCTAAAAATATCATTATTTCATCATATTTTGTTAGTGTGTGTGTATATATATATATATATATATATATATATATATATATATATATATATATATATATATATATATTTATATATATATATATATATATATATATATATATATATATATATATGATACACCCACTAAGGAATATAATCAAACACTTAGCATAGAAAATGAGATACTCTATGATATGCTCTCTAATGAATACCAAACTTTCCTAATAATTAACAAACATCCATTATATATATCAATTACATATATACATGACTAATGCAACTTGCTACCATAAGAATTGAAGAGTAACTACTCAAACCCCCAAAAATAAACTCCGTATCATACCGTATCACAAGATACCATAATACGCTATACTCGTGTCAAAGATGACAGACACGACTAATGGAAATTCAATTACATTCAATCATATATTTAATGGAAATCAAATCATAAATTAGCTTACCAAAAATTGGAAATCCAATTATATGAAGAGTTAATATATGAAAGATCCAATCATAAATATATAATTAAAGTCAAAGATGAAAATCTAATATAATATTTGCTTACCATAAATGTTTCAATACACGGCGCTCGATGCACTTTTCGAGCTTTTCCGACACCCGGATGACACTCGTCGCACTATGGGGTATTCTCCACATAGGTTGGGAACCCCACCCACTCCAACATGATTCACTTTCACTCTCGCCAACCTGAGAGCTCTGATACCAGTTGTTGGGGAATCAGACACCAGAATAAGATGTTCGGATACCAGACGTTGGGATCAGACACGCCCTATAAGCATTCTGACACAGTGTCTGAAACTGACTGCAGCAAAAACTTAGGCCAACCCACTTGAGATAACCAACCTCCGTCTAACGAACACCAAACATAGATAAAGACAACGTATATGGCGGTGACTACGCCATCTTGACAAATCATAATATATATAACTCAGGTAAAAATACAAGATTGATAAAAATTAATATTGAACCATTTGCCCTAATAGGTTAGACTCTCTCACCACACTCAATAAGAAAAGATAGATATTACAATGAAATTATTCACCATACCCGTAGTGATCTCCCTTAATGAAAGTGACGACTCCTAGATCAGATCTCCTATTCCTTCTGTCTTGGATGACAAGTCCTAAGAGTAAAATATGAACTTTCTCTTACATCTCATGTGGACAAGCACCATGAATCTTCACTTTCGTACTATGTCTTTGTGCCTCCACCCTCAACCTATATATATAGTTGAGAAATCATATTTTAGGACATAGAAATTTCTAAATAGGAAACTCATTACCTAAAATAGCCAGCACCAAATATGGATGCTCAAATCTGGTCAAATTAAATATTTGATACAAATTTGTAAATCTAATCAATTCTTTGACTATATTTGGACTCCAAAATTTTGAGTTACCAAATTCAAATTGGAGTTGACCCATGACAACAAATATATAACCAACAAAACTAAGAATTTGTCACTTCCAAGCTTCCCTTTTTTTTAGCTTATCCAAACAAATAAAGTAGAATTATATGTGTATGCAAGAAATGTGTTTGTAAAATCTGGATATTACAGATTCACAATTCGGTGCACATCATGCATCCATGTGGTCCTGAGTTCAAATGGTCCCGAGTCCAAGAAGAAAATGAATTTCGCTAGCTCTATTGGTTGGACTTAGGATGAGTAGGAGGGTAATTCATTTGTCCAAATAAAAATGGAACAAAATGCAAAACAATTCACTTGAATAACCAAATTACTTACTTGTATTGATCTAAATTATTTATTATTTATTGTTTATTTATTTTATTTTTTATTTTGAATAACACACCATCCATACAACCCGCATGAATTTACATAGGTCTACTTTATTTAAAATAATTAATTGTAAAAAAAAGTACCGTTCTTTTTTAAAACAGATTTTTTCGTTTAAAGTAATTAAATATAATATAATTATAAATAAAGGGAAAAGTTTGGGGTAATTGCAGATAGGGGGACCACTCGCCAACTGAGTTGGCGTGATGCTGAGTTGGAGAGCATCTCGCCAACTGAGTTGGCGGGGCGCACTTCTCGAGAGGCCGTCCGCCAACTCAGTTGGCGTGGCATGTCTCGAGAACCCGTACCGTATATGAGTGACTTATTCATGGCCCTCCTATCTCTTTCTATGCTTTCTGACAATATATTTGTCAGTTTTCTCCTCATCAGAACTCACGTGAATCCATACCACCAAGAAATAAATCACATAGGACTGATTTATTCATGACCCTCCTCTCTCTTTCTCTGCTTTCTGACAACAAACAAATTAATATGTCGGCGTGTGATACAAGTTGTCATGTGATCTAGGAATATGCACCTAGGAAACGATGATGAAGAAAAGCAGCATTATATATTGTGGTTAAATGAAAAGATCTTTTGTGTATGTGATTCTCTCCTTGTCTATAGACAAAGCTAAGACTACTCTACTATTGAGTTCTAAGGAGATCCCACGTATATGGCATATATATAGTTTCTCTTTCGTCTTCATACCCTTGTTTAGCCTACATGGTGATGGCAAATATCAGGAAAAGTGGGAAACAGAGGCCACTACGTGAAAAAAGAAATTTGTCAAATATCAGACAAAGAAAGAAGAAGAAAAAAGAAAAGAAAAGAGTGGGTTTACGTGTCCAGCTGTGTGAGAGAGAGAGAGAGAGAGAGAGAGAGAGAGAGAGGGGTAGATATGTCAGGGAAATACGTGAGCTGTGAGAGGAGTGAGAGGTACATACGTGAGCTGAGAGACAGAGGGGGAGGGGAGAGAGGAAGAGAGATTTGTCAGAGAGGATTAATGTGTCGAGATCGAGAGAGAGAGAGAGAGATTTGTCCCACACACACACATGGTTTATGTGTCGAGCTAGCTGTGAAAGGAGGGATATATGATGATAACTGGGGTTTTATGTGTGTGTGTAGAGAGAGAGAGGGGGGGGGGGAATTTGTCAGGGAGCTAGGAGGGGGTTATGTGTCGCCATCATTGCAGAGGTGTCGTGAAGAACTTGTGAAGATCATCATAATAAAGGATGATGCTGCTGTTGCACAACTATTTCAGACATTGTCATCATTGCAGGTGTAATAGACTTGAGAAGATCATGCGTCCCGCCAACTGAGTTGGCGAGCGGCCTCTCGAGGAGTGCACCCCGCCAACTCAGTTGGCGAGATGCTCTCCAACTCAGCATCCCGCCAACTTAGTTGGCGAGTGGTCCCCCTATCTGCAATTTCTCCAAACTTTTTCCTTTATTTATAACTAGTATATACGCACGTGCGTTGCACGTATTTTATATTACTTAAAAAAATAATTTATTAAAAGAGCAACTGACAATTTTTTAATTTTATTATAGGTGAAAATATAATAGGAAAAGTTGGGAGAAATTAAATGACGAAAATATGAAATATTTCTCTTATCTCTTGGGTTCATGTGTCTACTTTGCATGCATTCTTTATTAACTTTTGTTTTATTCTCCAAACTACCTACTTTGCATGCATGCATATCTTTGTTTTATTAACTATCATTTCCCAAGTTGCCTCATGCATGCATACATATATTTAATATGCATTTAATTACTTAGATATCCTTATCAACATTAATACATATTGAAATGTAATGAAGGGTATTTTTGGAACGAAAAACTTTCACGGTGAAGCCTAGTTTTGACATTATATAGTAGAATAGATTATATTATATTTAATTACTTTAAACGAAAAAATCCGTTTTTAAAATTGAAGCCAGAAAAAATAGTTTTTCAGGTGTTGAGTCGAGGTGTTTGACTCCATCTTATATATAGGTTACATATTGACACTGATCACAAAGTGATAATGGAGACTGCACTCGTTAGCTTCTTATTATTACTGCCACTCCTTTCCCTCTCCCTCTACCTCCTCCTCCTCGGTAGAAATAAGAAGAACAAACCAAATCTCCCTCCGGGACCGACGAATCTCCCGATCGTCGGCAGCCTCCACCGGTTCGGCCTCCTCCCGCATCGCTCCCTCTTTGCCCTCTCCCGGAAGCACGGACCCCTTATGCACCTGAAGCTCGGGACCGTCCCGGCCGTCGTTGCCTCCTCCGCGAACACCGCTAGAGCGTTCCTCAAGACCCACGACCACGACTGCTGCAGCAGGCCCCTGCTGACCTCCCTCGACAGGCTCTCGTACGGCTTCAACGACGTAGTCTTCGCCCCCTACGGAGAGCAGTGGAGGGAGCTTCGGAAGGTGTGCATCATCGAGCTCTTCAGCCCGAAGAAGGTGCTGTCGTTCCGTCCGATACGACAGGAGGAAGTGGACCGGATGGTCGGCTCCATAGCCTCGCGGCAGGACGCGGTGAACCTGAGCGAGGAGCACATGTCGCTCTCCAACCACATCACATGCAGGCAAGGAAAGAAACATATATACATATGATGTACGGACACAGATGGGACATGACACGATTCGGACACAAACCTAGGGATTCAACATCTATTTCTATGTGTCTTAATATATTACACGATTACAGACACAAATATTGACATTTGGAACACACCCTTAGTATTCTGATTCCAGTTCCCTGCCTGCAGGACCGCCATAGGCAAGAGGTACCACGCCGCGGGTGAGGGGAGCAGGGTGAAGAGTATACTCGCCGAGACACAGGCACTGTTCATGGGGTTCTTCTTCGCGGACTACTTTCCGTTGCTCGGGTGGCTGGACCGGCTGACGGGGATGAGGGCTCGGCTCGAGAGGAAATTCTCCGACCTCGACGGGTTCTACCAGGAGGTGATCGACGAGCACAAGGACCCGGCCTGGAGGAGGGAGGAGGACAGGCCTGAGGATGCTGTCGATGCGTTGCTCAACATACAGAAGAGTGGAGCTAATGTGACAGACGAACACATCAAGGGAGTGCTCATGGTAACTACGTATAACTAGATCCCATGGAACCTAATCCTTCACTGATTCAAAACAATCTCTACCAAAACTTCTTCAATTTGAAAGTTTGATTCACGGAAAGGTATAAAGTCTTACAAAAATAAAAATTAATCGGGAATCAATCTCCCAATAGTTAAACTCTTTTCCCTCTTGTCATTTCAAAAATAAAAGGCAAATCATAATCCCTTCCCTACCAAATCCACCATTCCCAAATTTTATCCCTCTCAATTTCATTCCAAGGAGGCTAAGAAGCTTGGCATTGCTAGAGGAGCACTTGAGGAGGGAAACATTTTCTTTAGGATTGTGTCCAACCTTCATTTGTGTCCATTTTGTGGAATAAATCGGGAATCAATCTCCCAATAGGTAAAACTCTTGTCCCTCTTGTCATTTCAATTTTAAATAATAAAATAAACCCCTAGGAACCTTTCCATGGCTAAGGAATATCCATAAGAAGAAGAACTAGGTTCATAGGATGCTATTTGAAAGTTACATTGACTTTTGTGGGCAAATTAAAAAAAATCCGAATTTGGACCACTAGATGTTTGTAGGAATTCCTCATAGATGATTTTAGGTTGTGATTCATGATTTGAGAGGGTATACCTGTCCACAAAAGGATACGGGAAGCCCGTATCATGATACACAATGATATGGTGGTGTAGATGGGTAGTTTTAATGCTTTTGGTGTCCTAGCATGCCAATTTTTTCATAGTATATTATAATAATTATTACATGTGTTATTTATACTATATTTAGTATATTGGAAGTGTTCCGTATATTTTGGTAGTGTATATTGGTGTTTGGTGAGTATCCTAGATTACACTACTAGAAAAAGCGGGATTAGCGACGCATTTTAACGACTCCATGTAAAAATGTCGCTAATGAAAGGTAAATTAGCGACTCCATGTAAAAACGTCGCTAGACGTCGCTAAATGGCGACATTTAGCGATGTTTAGCGACTTTTATTAAGATTTTAAAAGATTAGTCGCTATAAGTTCTATTAAGGTAGCTAAACATCACTAATATGTCAAATTTAGCGACGTTTAGCGACGTATTTAGCGACGTATATATTAAAAATATTTAGCAACGTGTTTAGCGACGTATTTGACGTTGCTAAAGCTTATTTTAGCGACGTTGTTATTTGACGTCGCTAAACGTCGCTAAATTTTGGTTAATTAGGGCTCAGTTTTCTTTTCCCCCATCTGTCGAAATTTTCGAAAACTTTCGATTTCCTCCCCTCCCCTCTCCGGCGACCGGCTCTCCACGGCTGCGGCTACTCATGCATCCCCCTCCTCCTCCTCGAGCTCTAGGTAAACCCTAACTCTCTCTCTCTCTCACAGGACACACATGTGACACTGAAAGACACACACGACACACACACACAGACACACACACACACACACACACACACACACACTGACACTGACAAGACACGACACACACACACACTGACACAAACATTGATCAGGACCGTGAATTTGGATTTTCTTGGGGGATTTAAGTTTAGCATGAATCAATTTTTGGATTTTCTTGTTGGAACTGTAGGAATTTTTGGACTTAAAATTTTTCCAGATGATGCTCATGATGAGATGAATGAAGCAGTAACACCGGTCCAAATGAAGAGAAAGACATAAATTTCTTGATTTTATTTTGTTGCTTTTGGAAGTATAGAATATCACTTGATCAAAATATTATGTATTCCTAACCTTGTTCACCTCTAATTTTATTGCCAATTTTTTAGTTAGCCCCCTATTATGTTGTTAAGTCAGACAATGCTGTTTAAACAAATGTCTAGAAATGTGGCATGTGGCGTTTGGATCCAGGTTTGTTATTTGGGATAATTAGTGTTTAGATCTGAATTTTATATCAGTTTAGAATTTAATTCCTAACATATTCAATTTGAGAGATTGGATCCTGAATTTTTTTTTTATTAGACTCTTCCTTTCCATGCCTAACAATAATTTTTTTATATAGACTTGAGGGTATAATGGAAAAGATAAAACAAAAAAAAATAAAAAAATTATGGTCTAAACTCTTTAACTGGACTTGACAGTGCTGAAACTCTAAGTTGGTATAAAATCCAGGGTCTAAACTCTAATTAGCACTTGTTATTTCTAAGAATTTATTTCAATTCAATATTTTCAAACTCATGTTTGTTTTGGTTAGGAATATGGAACTAGAAAATTTAAAATTTTCCATTCTTATATTTGGTTAAGACAGTAACAAAAATATTAATCTGTTTAATTTTTATAAATATTTTTTATTAATTTTAGACCCTGATTTTATATCTTGAAAATATTAATGTGTTTGGGTTAAGGTATAGCCAAGTATCGGGTAGGTGTTCACAGGTCACTTGTTGCATGCCAATACAGCCCTTAACTGATACTGTGGTATCAGGGATTTAATTGGCAAGAGTGATCAGTGCAGTGCAGTTCAATTAGAGCACAACAGTTCTGTGAAGTGAACTGATATTGTGGTATCAGGGAGGAGTGACTGCTATGGGTTGTAGTCCAGTGAGCAAGTATAAGGATGAAGTGCAAGGTGCCAGGCCAAGGGGTTGCAGTTTGGGAGTGCAGAGTATTCAGGTAAGAGGCTCTCAGTGTGGATAGTAGAGTACTTAATATCAAAGCAGAATATCCTAGTAGTCCAGTATCAAGTGGGAGTAACAAGTGACTGGGACCAAGGTATTATTGTGACATACATTTATGAGCTAAGATGTGAGTTGGGGTATGGTAGGATATTAGTTAAGTTACACTAGTAGTATTTAGTATAGCTAATATTAACTAGTATACTTAGTAATAACTAGTATTAGCTAGGCATTAACTAGTATAAACTAGAATTCCTTAGTACGACCTAGAAGACATAGTGTAGCAAGGTATTAACCTAGTATTGACTAGTATAAACTAGTATGGATCTAGAAGTGGCTTAGAAACATCACCATTAACTAGTTAACCATGTTTATCATTTCAAAATACTCATTAACATTTATATTCCATATCTAGGGCTCTTGGACTTTGATAAATGAAAGTATGTATTATATCAGTTATGAAATGAAAGTATTTCTTATTTTAAACTTTGATAAATGGTCAGTTGTTTTGAATATTGCTTATTTTAGACTTTGATAAATGAAAGTATGTATTATATCATTATGATTTTTATAGTACGGTTAAGTTATGAAGTTAGGTGATAAACCACTGTATATAATAATTTATATGATACATACTGTCATTTTTGCAGAAGTATCTAGAAATGGATATGAATTACTATCTGCGTCATCGTTCGTGGATGTACAACCGTCATCCTGATGACAAGTTCGGTGTGCGGGATGAATTCATTGAGGGTGTACAACAGTTCCTGCAGTTCGCCAAGGCGTTCCCTCAGTACATGGACAGTACCAAAATTAAGTGTCCGTGTGTGAGATGTCCCAACAGGAAATATCACCCAGAAGTGGAAGTTACATATCATTTGTACTCGAAGGGCTTCACGCCGAATTACTATCAGTGGACCGCGCACGGAGAACTTGTATCTCTAGCATCGGAGTCGGAGCCCTATGTGGAGCCGTATATGGATGTCCACGACCACGATGCTTACGACGACGGGTTGGTGAACATGATTTATGATACGGCGGGGCCTAGTTTCAATCCGGACAATTATGATGCGGCGGGACCTAGTTTCAATCCGAACAATTATGATACAGCTTAGGAGGCACCGAATGCCGATGCTACAAAGTTTATGGAGTTGCTGGAGAATACAAGGACTCCACTATATCCTGGTTGTGAGGATCATTCACCGTTGGAGGTGGTTACAAGATTATTGAGCATCAAGTCCGATTTTAACATGTCGCAAGAATGCTATAATCGACTGCTCGATTTGTTTATAGAGATCTTGCCCGAGGGTGCAAAGTTGCCTAAAGACTTCTATCGATCTAAGAGGATGGTGAGATCGCTTTGGAAGGGATATGAGAAAATCGATGCATGTCGCAACGAGTGCATGTTGTACTACAAAGACGACAAGGATGAAGATGCGTACAGATTTTGTGGTGCTGATCGCTACAAGGCCCCTGTTAGAGGAAAGTCTGTCGGTGCAAGGAAGCCTACCGATTCAATGCACTACTTGCCTTTGACGCCGCGGTTGCAGTGGTTGTTTATGGTTAAGGAGACTGCAGAAAACATGAGTTGGCACAGGCAAAAACAGATCGAAGGAGTATTAGATCATCCATCCGATGGAGAAGCATGGAAGCACTTTGATCGAGAGTATCCATATTTTACGGAGGAAGCGCGTAATGTCAGATTGGGGCTCTCCTCTGACGGTTTTCCCCATTCGGACTTTCGGGCTCCCAGTATTCGTGTTGGCCTGTGATCGTCACTCCGTACAATCTACCGCCTTGGATGTGCATGAAGACTCCGTATATATTCCTAACCGTTATTATCCCGGGTCCGAACAATCCAAAGAGGAACATCGATGTGTATTTACTGCCTTTGATAGATGAGTTGAATTAACTGTGGGAAGTAGGTGCCAACACGTACGATGTTTCTAGAAAGCAAAATTTTCAGATGAGGGTAGCACTTATGTGGACCATCAACGACTTTTCGGCCTATAGAATGTTATCGGGATGGAGCACCCATGGTCGTCTCTCATGTCCGTATTGCATGGACCGTACTAAGACTTTCTATTTAAAATACGGAGGCAAACCGTGCTTCTTCGATTGTCATCGACAATTTTTGCCGAAGGATCTTCCGTACCGGAGGAATCGGAATACTTTTCGTGTGGGAGTTGTGGAGAAGGCCAATCCACCGCTAAGGTGGCCCGGATACACGGTATGGAAAGAGGTAAAAGATTTACCAAGTGCTATCGAAGAGCTTGCTAAGGGGTACAAGTGTGACAGATTTGGTCGCACCCATAACTGGACGAAGAGGAGTATATTCTGGGATCTGCCATATTGGAGCACCAATCTGATCAAACATAACCTTGATATCATGCATATCGAGAAGAATGTGTTTGATAATATAATTAATACTGTAATGGAGGTAAAAGGGATGACGAAAGATAATCCGATGGCCAGGTTGGACTTAGAAGAAATATGTAGACGTCCTGCATTGCATTTGATAGAGGAGGGGAATGGAAAGTTAAAGCAACCTAAGTCAGTTTTATAACTGGAGAAAAAGGATAAAGGTAGACTTTGTAGGTGGATTCAGGGTCTAAAGTTTTCAGACGGGTACGTGTCGAACTTGAGAAGATGCGTCGACCTCAAGGAGAACAAACTGGTCGGTATAAAGAGCTATAATTGTCACGTATTTATGGAGAGGTTAATTTCGATTGCATTTCGGGAATTCTTACCGCAGGTCATTTGGGACCCATTGACAGAGCTGAGCATATTCTTCAGAGATTTTTGTTGTACTAAGTTGCTCGTCGATCGTCTAGAAAAGCAAGAGAAGGACATTGCGGTAACACTATGTAAGCTCGAGAAGGTGTTTTCTCCTGAATTCTTCGACTCTATGGAGCATTTGCCAATTTATCTTTCCTATGAGGCACGTGTTGGTGGTACTGTCGGTTATCGGTGGATGTACCCCTTCGAGCGGCATCTGAATCACCTAAAGAGAAAGATAAAAAATAAGGCACGGGTTGAGGGCTCTATTTATGAAGCTTATGTTCTCGAGGAGATTACAAACTTTTGCTCGACGTATTTTAAACCGCTTGTTGCTACTAATAGGGCGAAAGCTCTGAGAAATGACGACACATATCAGGAATCTAATGATGCAATACTCAAAGTATTCAATGTCCGAAAAGCCTTCGAGAAAAATGAAGAAGAGATATTTGAATGACGACGAGCTAAGGGCTACTCAATTGTATATATTACTCAATTGCAACGAGGATGAAGTGGAGAAGCTAGAGGGGTAAGTAATTAATACGTCCACGTTTACATCATCTCAATGTAATAGTATAAGATACTATTATGCTACTAATCAGCAGTTGCTTTATTATTTTTCAGCACATATAATGATGAGTTGAGGTCGGTTAGACCCTACATAACAGACGAAGAAGTAGAACAAGATATGAGATGCCATTTTCCTTCTTGGTTGAGGGCATATATAAGATGCTTGGTAATTACTTTTTATTTTTGCACTTGCAAAACAAATAACTTACTATCGCTACTTTGGTATTTAGGTCGATCGTCTAATAACACCCGAGACTGAATCTATTAGAACTCTAGCCAAGGGACCAATTACTGCCATAAAAATATGGCCAAGTTTCTGTGTGAATGAGTTCAGGTTCAAGTCAACAAATGCTCCTATCAGAGACAGCTTTCTGGATCTTGATTCCACGAAAAATAGTTGTTTGTGTATCAAATCTTCGAACTACAAATATGTCAATCCGGGCAATAATTTTTTTGGCATCTTACGAGAGATTACGGAGTTGACATATAATGATGGCACAGAACCTGCTAATATCGTGCTATTTATGTGTGAATCGTTCGATCCGATTCAAGATCAAGGTTGAAAAATTGACAAGCATGGCCTTGTGGATATAAACTACAAGCGTAAATATCAAGGCTACGAACCATTTATCCTATCAAGTCAGGCTCAGCTCGTGTACTTCAACGGAATAGCTTATCAGGAGGACGATCTACCTCTTGTAACAAATATTGTAGATGTGGACTCAACGGAAGTTACTCATTACACGAGTAATAATGTAGAAGATGTAGAATTATTCGAAGAGAAAGACGAAGTAGATGAAAGTGAAGACGAGGAGGAGGAAGAGGAAGAGGAGGACGAGGAAGGCAAAAAAGATGAATTTTCTGAAGATGATTGAAAATAAAATATATTGCCTGTAGAATGTAACTATATTTTGACTGTAGAATATCGATCAAGGTAGGAAAATTGACGAAGTAGATGTACTATTTTAACGAATATATGTATTATATTTTGACTATAGAATGCTTTGAGATATGCATCACATTTCGACTGTAGAATGTACTATATATTTGTGTTTCTCTATATTTATCATATGTTGTTATCAGATATGACAGGACAACGCGGAGGATTCGGCAGGTCCCGAGGTAGACAGAGTGCTCCTCCGGTACTGCCTACTGTTGGTTTCGGATCATCGTCGCCCAGTACTCCAGTATATCGATCACTCACATCTCCGACTGTTGGGATGAATAGTTCCAGGCGTGATAGTACACCCTCGTCCAGCGTTCCTCCTGCTGACGGAACCATGAGGACAGATGAGCATGTCGAGGAGGTTGTGCCCACGTTGTCCCAGCATCAGCAAGATCCTCCATGCGCACCTCCGGAGGAGACGAGGACAGAGATTTGGGCCGACGGTACAAAGTAAGTCAATTAGATGGTTTAGTATAATATATATCGTTTATTTATTTATTCATCGTATATTGACTTTTTTAGTATTCTAAATAATTATCTCTGTATAGATATCGTCCATCGTCGGTTCAGAGACGCCTGGGCCAATTTCTGAAGAACAACTACGGTGGCCCTTGGATCAACTACTCTGAGGCTCCGGAGGAGAGGAAGGCATTCTGGTTTACGCACTTCCAGGTAAAAGTATATTAAATAAATCCTCTAATTTATGTATATTATATAACTTATCCGTGATGCTCACTTACTAAATTATTTATTGTAGCAAACGTATTTCTATCCTCCGTACCGGGCCGAGTTGATCGAGCGGCTCTTTCCAACTGTTGCCGCCAAGCTTATCCGAGATGCTCTGGATGACCAGAAGGATCGTGATCGTGCTGGAAAACTGATCCAAGGTTGGATCACGCCTGAGTAGTGGGCTGCGATAAGGGCTAGATTCGACGATCCGAGCTACAAGAAAAGGTTTGAGAAGGCCAAGGCGGCTAGGCGAAATGCTGCCAAGTGGTGTGGTGGCTCGATTCCGATGACGGAATATTTCCGTCGTTTGGTATGTTTTTTCTTTTAAAATATATTATTTGAATGTAAGTACCATAAAATGGTACTTGGAAAAAATGTTTAAGTTTAGTACTAAATAATATATTTTTAACAGGTACAGAGGAGTGAGGATGCAAACATGGTGACCGTCTTCTTGGCCACCCATCGCAAGGACGAAAATCTCATTGATGAGAGGGCCTCGCAGACCTATGTAAGTATTACTTTACTTTGTGTTAATTTTAATATAACTTAGGCAATTATCGAGTTTCCAAACCTTTCTAGGCCGAGTATCTTAGGCTGCGTGAGCGGGCGACTGCTAGTGCACCTACACCTGGAGAGGCTGGTACTTCGTCGCAGCCCGCTCCAGCTCCGTCGGCGAACGACCTGTGGGTGACCGCAGCTGGTGGTCTCCAGAGGGGTACGTACTACGGTACGGGCTCCTATGGCGCCCTGGTTGCGACGCAGTCATCTAGGGCCTCCCCGACAGCTGCGCATTCCACACAGCCCTCGCAGTCGCAGCCCTCGCAGTCGTCGGTCAGAGTCCAGGAGGCCGTCCAGGAGGCAGTTGACCGTCAGATTGCGTCTCTCCGTGAAGAGTTGCTGTGAAGGATGAAGGAGCAGCCCCGGTCCCAGCCGTAGGCAGACGATCCGACGCTCATCGCACGATTCGATATGCTCGACCGCAGCATGACGGAGCTCCGGGATTTGACAAATGATATTAGAGCCTCGACAGACCGCAACATCATGAAGCTACATGCATCACAGCTAACGATGGGCGAGAGGCTGACGATGATACAGGATTCAATGGTTCATAGCAGTATGAAGCTGTTATCTACCATGGATTCTTACAACCAGCGACTCACAGACTTGGAGCGGGCACGGCCTCCTGGGGTGCCTACATCGACACAGACTCCACCGACGTCACTACCTTCTCCATCGATATCGGTGTCGATTCCACGGGACGAGTATGAGCAGTTCTTATCCTTCAGGGGCGCCGGTGGTCAGCCTCCTGCAAATTCGCAGTAGTATAGCTAGTTGCTGGATATTTATATATTTTTTATTATTTAGGATGCGATTGTATGGATATAAATTTGCCATATTCTTTATGATGAGATTTGTTGGATGCTTTATTTTCTTCAAATTTTATTATATTATTCATATTAAATATGTTATTTTACTGGTGTTGAGTGTTCAGTGCCTATTTTTCCTAATATATTTTGGTTTACAACTGATGACTGATACTTGGCCTGTATTTATCCAGTGCACTAGAATTTTTTCCCTTGTTGCTGCTACTGTGTCCCTTATTCAATTATTTCTACTACCATCATATACCTGATAACGAACCCAAGGGGGTTGGCAAACCCAGAAATACAATTCAGTATTATTATTTTTTATTTTTTTCTGTAAAATTAGCGACGTTTAACGACGTTCATATACGTCCCTAACTACGTCACTAATTAGCGATGCTGTTACACGTCGCTAATGATGTCACTAACGAAGTTGCTAAAATCGTCGATGTATGTCGCAAACTGCTGACATGGCAGTATTGCCAGGTCATTAAAGACGTCGGTGTAACGTCGCTATATAAGTCGCTAATTAGCGACGTTTAGCGACTTTAATAAACGTTGCTAATTAGTGACGCTGCGTCGCTAAATATCGCTAAATTTAGCGACACAATAAAGTCGCTAAAAAACATCGACATAGCAACGTTTAGCGACATTTTTTTATTTTAGTGACTCACTTTTTTCCGACTTCTTTAAAACGTAGCTAATTACGTCGCTAAACTTACTTAGCGACATTTTTTTGGTTATTTAGCGACGTTTTTAGACGTCGCTAATTTCACTTTTTCTGGTAGTGTTAGCGCACACTAGGTGTTTGTTATTTTGTCCATATAGTATTGGTTGTGTGTCCTCTGAGTTTCAAGAATTGGACATGATAGCCACATGAATTTGTAGCTCTCCATCGTAAGGGGCAAACTTTTAGCTCACCGTCGAGCGTTAAAATATTGTATTGATTATGGGATTGCCTAGATAGACTATAACATGTGTTGTCGTTGGAACCTTAATTGTATGTGATAGTAATCATGATCAAGAAAACATTATCTGCTAATATTATTGTAATGCCTCAAATCCCGATCCAGCCAGGATCCGCACTGTATAATTGGGCTTGTAGTAGGTTTGTTTGAGTCGTAGCTAGCTTGGTGTTTAGAATCTTTGGCATCCTCTTGCCACAGACAAAATACGATGATCATTTCTAACTCATGGATATACCTCTATTGAAACGAGTCCAATAGTTTTCGTATTTTATTGCTTGGTTTTCTTGATATCGCTTTGGGATTTTGTTTTCATTTTGCTTTCGATTTGCTTGATTTCGCTGTTGGCTTTCTCGCTTAGAGCTTTGGTTCTTGGAGATTTTAGGAGAAAGGATAGGCAAAAGTATTCAAACTCGGTGCTCATGCTATTGCAGGTTCGCGTAAATGATGCTTGATCGTAGCTAAGAGGGACTCCTTCTTTCAGCACTTTCCTTAATCGGTGGTTGGTTCGGACCCTTCTTTCCTACTTCTTCATGTCCACATCCCTAATGTTTCAAACGTTCAATCGATGATGCCTGGCTGAACGCCTAGAAAATCCTTAGCCATAATGCATGCCAGCCACTAAGAAAGGAACATGGAAATTATAGACTAACTTGTATATAAAAGTACACAATCTAAACACGAGCTTCGTAATGAAGCGGGCAGTTGTGGTTCTAAACCAAGGAACTGCTTGATGGAATGCGGCATCTGAAATATTGGTTGCGGCCTAGTGCCTCGGAGAGTTTGGACCCACGGGACAGCAAAATTGGACCACGGCTTTGAGAAAATATAAAATATTGCATAAGTATATATATTGCTGCTTTACTTCTTCTGTTTTATTTTATGCATTGTATGATAGTTGAACTATTCAAGCATTTGCATGATCTGGGATAACTTGTGCACAAAGTTTGGCATTTTCTCGAAACGGTATTTCGGGACACTAGAAATGTATCGATCTAGGGGGAAATTGTAAGCCCTTGATTTTTCAAAAAAATATTAAAATTGGATTTTTTGCAATTTTCTAGAATTTTCTGGGAATTTTTTGTAATTAAAATCAAGGTTTTTAAATATTAAATGATTTTTTAATAGATAATAAATGATATTAAAATATTATGAAAATAATATTTTTGGGTGTAAAATGAAAAACTGGACTTAGGGTAATTTTTCTGGAATTTATTGGACCACGGACCTATTTTTAATTACCTAAAAACTATTAATTTATTTAATTAATATTATTAATATTAATATTATTTTTATTATTATTAGTTTCTTTATTTTTAGCCCAGCCCATAACCGGCCCAGCCCGGCCCATTATCCTACCCGGCCCAAACCCACGGACCCGCCCTAGCGGGTCGGGTCGGGTCCACCCGCCGCCCGACCCGACCCGAACCTGCCTGAACCCTCCTGACCCATTCTCCCCGCTCCGCTTCCGGCGCCGCCGCCCGCGGCCGCCGCGCCACGCAGCCACCGCCTCCGCGCTGGCCGCCGCCTCCCTCGGCCCACACCACCGGCCACCCTACCCTATAAACCCCTCCCCTTCTCCCCACTCCGGCCATCCCCACTCCCCACCGGAAACTCCTACCTCCGCCACCGCACGTGCCACCTCGCCGCCACCTCGCCGTGAGCCGCCCGGCTCAGCCTCCGGCTCGCCGCCCTCCCCTCTACGCCTCAGCCCTTCCCCTCAGCCGACAGCAGCAGCGGACACGGGCAGCTGCTCCTCGACCCGGCTCCGGCGAGCCTCCGGTCGGCTCCGCCCGCCTCCGCCCGCCTCCGCTTGCCTCCGCCTCGCCCCGGCGAACCCTCCTCGGCCCTCTCCGGCGCGCCTCCGGCCGGCCCCCGCCGTCCAGAACGAAACCCTAACCCTAATCCCAATTCTTCGTGTCGTGTCGGACACGACACGGACACAAAAATTTCTGGTTTTCGAGCCTCGTTCAGGTACTCGTATCTTGCACCCTGTATCTCCGATTTCAATTCCGTAAATTGCGTTGCGAAGCCTGTATGACCCTCTCGGTGTCCGGATAAACCGCTCGGGGCATCGCGTCCTGTGGTGATCGCACACCGCGATCCAAAAACAGGAAAAATATCGACCCGATTCACCCCGGAACTGGGTACACCCCGCCAAACGGGACGACTCGGTTGCGCGCGGTCTTCACAGATACGTGCGCGTCGTCGATACGGACGTGTGGGATTTTGCGGAAGTCGATTCCGGTGTGCGTGCACACCGGGATCAACGCGTATCCGCGGACACCGTCCCGTATCTGCCTTTTCTGATTCATGACCTAACTTTCTGTATGCACGTCGGATTGAAACAAAACTTGCGCCATCGGACTCGTAGCGATACGCTGGTCCTGTGACCCAAGTTTGGTACGATTCTGAGAATGTTGACGAAATCGCGTGTCGTGGGCCCCCAGGCCCCGCTCGACGTGCGATTTTGTGATCGGCTCATCGGAATCCAATTCTGGAAGTTCCGTTGGGTTCGTATCATCGTTCCTGACCTGTTGACACTAAGTTTGGTAAATTTGGAGACCTTTAACCCTGACACATTTTTCGGTCACATGCGGACCCCGTTTTGACCCAAAATTGCCGTTTTGCCCCTGTCTCCAAATTGGACTCAAGGACAGGCGTTTCTAGCTATTTGATATATTCTGAGCATGATGGTAATATTTATTTCAGCATCCGAAGTCATTTCTGGAAATTCTCCCGAGATACAAAACGGTAATTGGATCCAAACATCAGACAAGTACCTGCACTTCAAGTTTAATCTTTATATTGTGATAATTAATTTTCTTGCTCTACTAGTAACATTAATGTTTACACGTAGTATTAGAACACTGGATTTCATGTCTTGAATACTGGATTTTCATGTCTTGCTTTTCGTGTCGGGTGGAAGAATACTAGAAGGCATGTAGTTTACCTTTCCCCCTGTCGTGACTGCTAGCTGTTGGTACGTGACTGTACCATCAGCCTTATACTTGTCTATTCCTGACTGTTAGTCGTCTATGACGGCCTTATTAGCCTTATTAACCCCTACATGCCAACTATGTATTCTAAATACACAAGTTCACGCACATAGTTCTTGGCGTGTTGCAGTTTTTGTTGTCTTGTTACAGCTACATTTCCTGTCAAATTTTTTTCCTGTTTTACTCATATTTATGGTTATAGCAATTAATCATATTTTACTTCTAGTCCTGATTTATAGTATTATTTCTCAGTTAATTTTATTACTTACTTATGTATATTCTCAACATGATGCTTAGTCAGTTATTTTCTACCTGTCACAAATATTTAGTTTAAATCTTGTTGTGCATTGTGTACTTTGCTCCTTTCCTGACTGGATCCGTTGATTTAGGCGATGATGAGAACCTTGCCCCCACCTATTATGGCCCCTATGAGGCAGCAGGTGATACAGTTGAGGAGCCAGTTCCCACCCAGGAGACTACTTCTGCAGAGTAGTTAGCAGTAGCTATTTATTTATGCTCTTTATCTTAGTAATCGGATTTGTCCCCGATTTTATTTCTGGATTCTGTAATAAACTCTGGATCTGTTGTCACTTTCAGTTTATGAAATCTTAGCATTCTTTTCCTGATATTTTTCTTGCCTATTTAATTATTGTGAATGAGCTAGATTTTATATTACTTGTGATTATACCCTAGACAGCGTACTATCGCCGACACTGCGGCGTAGGCTGGACGTACCCACGTACTCGTGCCCGAATATCCGGGTGCGGGTCGTGACACATTTTTGTGGTGGCCCATGCAGGTCAACGAATAAATTATTTGGTTTCCACTTAGGGACCGAACAGGCCTGCAATAAGATAAGATAAGTTTTAGGATCTCATCCACTTGCTTGAATCGTTCTTGATATCTATCTCGGATTCGAATTAATTCCTTGACTTGCATCCTGCCTTGATTCCTGTGCGCCTCTTATCGTTTATTTTGGATGCAGAGTAAAGGATCTATCAGCAAGCGACGAGGTTCCTACAAGATCACCACGAGATGCTCTACCCGCATGACCGTGGAGAACACGCAGACTCTGGGAACAGCTAATGCGCGTAAGTGATTCGTAGATACCTTTTCTAGTATTGTTTAGCTCATGCCTATTGGTTCGTGACCTCAGCCCCAACCTAGTAATTTTGAACTTGCTAAATAACCTGGTATGCTTTTAAATTTGATAACTGTAGAGATTTTAGAGGCTTTTGCTATTGTGCTTATTTTGTGAACTTCAATAATTTGTACCTCCTTTTCATCATCATCTAGCGCACTTAATTTTGCTGAACTTGACTTATGCTGCTATTTTATAGCCTAGTTTTGCAAGCTTACCCTTTATCGGGCTTGTTCATGACAAATGTATTATTGAGGCCTGATCAACCCCACTAATAACAGTGTCTATTCAGAATCAGTGTACTACGGTCTGATCAACCATAGTGCATTTTGATTCGCACTTCGCACGACTACTTTACGTGGATTGAGATATATAGTGACTAGTATACTTGCCCCTAAATATGTTCGAGCATATCGTATCAGTTACATAATTGTACTAATACGAACACGCGAATAAATGATTACCAGAATAGAATTTCAATCCATAACCGCCTGACAATTCCCATTAGAAATCCCTTAAACGCCTTGATCCCTATACCTCTGTTCTACCACCTCGCCCTTGAACTCTTTATTATTTGATCCTCGTCTTCCCTTATTTCGGAAAGACAAAATCCTGTGCTTGGTATAAGTTTGATATATAGATAATGCTAGACATACCCCTCAGACCGGTCGAATTGATGATAACCCTTTATGACTAAGGGAATACCATAGGTAATGTGTTTGTGTTAAAGACTTAAGGATTCAATACCATGATTAATTAAGTTGGGACCTAGCTTTACTAGTTGTATAGCCTTAGAGGGTATATGGGTAAAAATTTATAAGTTGGGTAGCGACCTCAATGTTCACCTGAGAGAAACTCGTTAGACTATAATCAAGTGAGATTGGATAGAGAGAAACCGACCATATTTTAATTTCGAGGATAAAATTTTATAAGTTGGGTAGATTGTAAGCCCTTGATTTTTCAAAAAAATATTAAAATTGGATTTTTCACAATTTTCTGAAATTTTCTTTGAATTTTCTGTTAATTAAAATCAAGGTTTTTAAATATTAAATGATTTTTTAATAGATAATAAATGCTATTAAAATATTATAAAAATAATATTTTTGAGTGTAAAATGAAAAACTGGACTTAGGGTAATTTTTCTGGAATTTATTGGACCCCGGACCTATTTTTAATTACCTAAAAACTATTTATTTATTTAATTAATATTATTAATATTATTATTATTTTTATTATTATTAGTTTTTTTTATTTTCAGCCCATCCGTAACCGGCCCAGCCCGGCCCATTATCCTACCCGGCCCAAACCCACGGACCCGCCCTAGCGGGTCGGGTCGGGTCCACCCGCCGCCCGACCCGACCCGAACCTGCCTGAACGCCCCTGACCCATTCTCCCCGCTCCGCTTCCGGCGCCGCCGCCACGCCACGCAGCCACCGCCTCCGTGCTGCCCGCGGCCACGCCTCTGCGCTGGCCGCCGCCTCCCTCGGCCCACACCACCGGCCACCCTACCCTATAAACCCCTCCCCTTCTCCCCACTACGGCCATCCCCACTCCCCACCGAAAACCCCTACCTCCGCCACCGCCCGTGCCACCTCGCCGCCACCTCGCCGTGAGCCGCACGACTCAGCCTCCGCCTCGCCGCCCTCCCCTCGACGCCTCAGCCCTTCCCCTCAGCCGACAGCAGCAGCGGACACGGGCAGCAGCTCCTCGACCCGGCTCCGGCGAGCCTCCGATCGGCTCCGCCCGCCTCCGCTCGCCTCCGCCTCACCCCGGCGAACCCTCCCCGGCCCTCTCCGGCGGGCCTCCGGCCGGCCCCCGCCGTCCAGAACGAAACCCTAACCCTAATCCCAATTCTTCGTGTCGTGTCGGACATGACACGGACACGAAAATATCCGGTTTTTGTGCCTCGTTCAGGTACTCGTATCTTGCACCCTGTATCTCCGATTTCAATTCCGTAAATTGCGTTGCGAAGCATGTATGACCCTCTCGGTGCCCGGATAAACCGCTCGGGGCATCGCGTCCTGTGGTGATCGCACACCGCGATTCAAAAATAGAAAAAACATCGACCCGATTCACCCCGGAACTGGGTATGCCCCGCCAAACGGAATGACTTGGTCGCACGCGATCTTCACAGATACGTGCGCGTCATCGATACGGACGTGTGGGATTTCGCGGAAGTCGATTCGGGTGTGCGTGAACACCGGGATCAACGCGTATCCGCGGACACCGCCCCGTATCCACCTTTTCTGATTCACGACATAATTTTCTGTACGCATATAGGATTGAAACGAAACTTGCGCCATCAGACTCATAGCGATACGCTGGTCCTGTGACCCAAGTTTGGTTCGATTCTGAGAACGTTGACGAAATCGCGTGTCGTGGGCCCCACAGGCCCCTCTCGACGGGCGATTTTGTGATCGGGTCATCGGAATCTAATTCTAGAAGTTTCGTTGGGTTTGTATCATCGTTCCTGACCTGTTGACACTAAGTTTGATAAATTTGGAGACCTTTGACCCTGACACATTTTTCGGTGCAAAGCGGGCCCACATGCGGACCCCGTTTTGATCCGAAATTATCGTTTTGCCCCTGTCTCCAAATTGGACTCAAGGACAGGCATTTCTAGCTATTTGATATATTTTGAGCATGATGGTAATGTTTATTTCAGCATCCGGAGTCATTTCTGGAAATTCTCCCGAGATACAAAACGGTAATTGGATTCAAACATCAGGCAAGTACCTGCACTTCAAGTTTAATCTTTATATTGTGATAATTAATTCCCTTGCTCTACTAGTAACATTAATGTTTACACGTAGTATTAGAACACTGGATTTCATGTCTTGATTACTGGATTTTCATGTCTTGCTTTTCGTGTCGGGTGGGAGAATACCAGAAGGCATGTAGTTTACCTTTCCCCCTGTCGTGACTGCTAGCTGTTGGTACGTGACTGTACCATCAGCCTTATACTTGTCTATTCCTGACTGCTAGTGGTCTATGACGGCCTTATTAGCCTTATAAACCCCTATATGCCAACTATGTATTCTAAATACACAAGTTTACGCACATAGTTCTTGGCGTGTTGCAGTTCTTGTTGTCTTGTTACAGCTACATTTCCTGTCACATTTTATTCCTGTTTTACTCATATTTATGGTTATAGCAATTAATCATATTTTACTTCTAGTCCTGATTTATAGCATTATTTCTCAGTTAATTTCACTACTTACTTATGCATATTCTCAACATGATGCTTAGTCAGTTATTTTCTACCTGTCACAAATATTTAGTTTAAATCTTGTTGTGCATTGTGTACTTTGCTCCTTTCCTGACTGGATCCGTTGATTTAGGCGATGATGAGAACCTTGCCCCCACCTATTATGGCCCCTATGAGGCAGCATGTGATACAGTTGAGGAGCCAGTTCCCACCCAGGAGACTACTTCTGCAGAGTAGTTAGCAGTAGCTATTTATTTATGCTCTTTATCTTAGTAATCGGGTTTATCCCCGATTTCATTTCTGGATTCTGTAATAAACTCTGGATCTGTTGTCACTTTCAGTCTATGAAATCTTAGCATTCTTTTCCTGATATTTTTCTTGCCTATTTAATTATTGTGAATGAGCTAGATTTTATATTACTTGTGATTATACCCTAGACAGCGTACTACCGCCGACACTGCGGCTTAGGCTGGACGTACCCACGTACTCGTTCCCGAATATCCGGGTGCGGGTCGTGACACATTTTTGTGGTGGCCCATGCAGGTCAACGACTAAATTGTTCGGTTTCCACTTAGGGACCGAACAGGCCTGCAATAAGATAGGATAAGTTTTAGGATCTCATCCACTTGCTTGAATCATTCTTGATATCTATCTCGGATTCGAATTAATTCCTTGACTTGCATCCTGCCTTGATTCCTGTGCGCCTATTATCGTTTATTTTGGATGCAGAGTAAAGGATCTATCAGCAAGCGACGAGGTTCCTACAAGATCACCACGAGATGCTCTACCCGCATGACCGTGGAGAACACGCAGACTCTGGGAACAGCTAATGCGCGTAAGTGATTCGTAGATACCTTTTCTAGTATTGTTTAGCTCATGCCTATTGGTTTGTGACCTCAGCCCCAACCTAGTAATTTTGAACTTGCTAAATAACCTGGTATGCTTTTAAATTTGATAACTGTAGAGATTTTAGAGGCTTTTGCTATTGTGCTTATTTTGTGTTATTTTGTGAACTTCAATAATTTGTACCTCCTTTTCATCATCCTCTAGCGCACTTAATTTTGATGAACTTGACTTATGCTGCTATTTTATAGCCTAGTTTTGCAAGCTTACCCTTTATCGGGCTTGTTCATGACACATGTATTATTGAGGCCTGATCAACCCCACTAATACCAGTGTCTATTCAGAATCAGTGTACTACGGTCTGATCAACCTTAGTGCATTTTGATTCGCACTTCGCACGACTACTTTACGTGGATTGAGATATATAGTGACTAGTATACATGCCACTAAATATGTCCGAGCATATCGTATCAGTTACATAATTGTACTAATACGAACATGCGAATAAATGATTACCAGAATAGAATTTCCATCCATAACCGCCTGACAATTCCCATTAGAAATCCCTTAAACGCCTTGATCCCTATACCTCTGTTCTACCACCTCGCCCTTGAACTCTTTATTATTTGATCCTCGTCTTCCCTTATTTCGGAAAGACAAAATCCTGTGCTTGGTATAAGTTTGATATATAGATAATGCTAGACATACCCCTCAGACCGGTCGAATTGATGATAACCCTTTATGACTAAGGTAATACCATAGGTGATGTGTTTGTGTTAAAGACTTAAGGATTCAATACCATGATTAATTAAGTTGGGACCTAGCTTTACTAGTTGTATAGCCTTAGAGGGTATATGGGTAAAAATTTATAAGTTGGGTAGCGACCTCAATGTTCACCTGAGAGACACTCGTTAGACTATAATCAAGTGAGATTGGATAGAGAGAAACCGACCATATTTTAATTTCGAGGACAAAATTTTATAAGTTGGGTAGATTGTAAGCCCTTGATTTTTCAAAAAAATATTAAAATTGGATTTTTCGCAATTTTCTGGAATTTTCTGGGAATTTTCTGTAATTAAAATCAAGGTTTTTAAATATTAAAATATTTTTTAACAGATAATAAATGATATTAAAATATTATGAAAATAATATTTTTGGGTGTAAAATGAAAAACTGGACTTAGGGTAATTTTTCTGGAATTTATTGGACCCCGGACCTATTTTTAATTACCTAAAAACTATTTATTTATTTAATTAATATTATTAATATTATTATTATTTTTATTATTATTAGTTTCTTTATTTTCATCCCAGCCCGTAACCGGCCCAACCCGGCCCATTATCCTACCCGGCCCAAACCCACGGACCCGCCCTAGCGGGTCGGGTCGGGTCCACCCGCCGCCCGACCCGACCCGAACCCGCCTGAACCCCCCCGACCCATTCTCCCCGCTCCGCTTCCGGCGCCGCCGCCCGCGGCCGCCGCGCCACGCAGCCACCGCCTCCGCGCTGCCCGCGGCCACGCCTCCGTGCTGGCCGCAGCCTCCCTCGGCCCACACCACCGGCCACCCTACTCTATAAACCCCTCCCCTTCTCCCCACTCCGACCATCCCCACTCCCCACCGGAAACCCCTACCTCCGCCACCGTCCGTGCCACCTCGCCGCCACCTCACCGTGAGCCGCCCGGCTCAGCCCCCGCCTCGCCGCCCTCCCTTCGACGCCTCAGCCCTTCCCTTCAGCCGACAGCAGCAGCGGACACGGGCAGCAGCTCCTCGACCCGGCTCCGGCGAGCCTCCGGTCGGCTCCGCCCGCCTCCGCCTCGCCCCGGCGAACCCTCCCCGGCCCTCTCCGGCGCGCCTTCGGTCGGCCCCCGCCGTCCAGAACGAAACCCTAACCCTAATCCCAATTCTTCGTGTCGTGTCGGACGCGACACGGATACGAAAATTTCCGATTTTCGAGCCTCGTTCAGGTACTCGTATCTTGCACCCTGTATCTCCGATTTCAATTCCGTAAATTGCGTTGCGAAGCCTGTATGACCCTCTCGGTGTCTGGACAAACTGCTCGGGGCATCGCGTCCTGTGGTGATCGCACACCGCGATCCAAAAATAGGAAAAACATCGACCCGATTTACCCCGAAACTGGGTACGTCCCGCCAAACAGGACGACTTGGTCACGCGCGGTCTTCACAGATACGTGCGTGTCGTCGATACGGACGTGTGGGATTTTGCGAAAGTCGATTCGGGTGTGCGTGCACACCGGGATCAACGCGTATCCGCGGACACCGTCCCGTATCTGCCTTTTCTGATTTATGACCTAACTTTCTGTACGCACGTCGGATTGAAACGAAACTTGCGCCATCGGACTCATAGCGATACGCTGGTCCTGTGACCCAAGTTTGGTTCGATTCTGAGAACGTTGACGAAATTGCGTGTCGTGGGCCCCATAGGCCCCGCTCGACGGGCTATTTTGTGATCGGCTCATCGGAATCCAATTCTGGAAGTTCCGTTGGGTTCGTATCATCGTTCCTGACCTGTTGACACTAAGTTTGGTAAATTTGGAGACCTTTGACTCTGACACATTTTTGGGTGCAAAGCGGGCCCACATGCGGACCCCGTTTTGACCCAAAATTGTCGTTTTGCCCCTGTCTCCAAATTGGACTCAAAGACAGGCATTTCTGGCTATTTGATATATTCTGAGCATGATGGTAATGTTTATTTCAGCATCCGGAGTCATTTCTAGAAATTCTCTTGAGATACAAAACGGTAATTGGATCCAAACATCAGGCAAGTACCTGCACTTCAAGTTTAATTTTTATATTGTGATAATTAATTTCCTTGCTCTACTAGTAACATTGATGTTTACACGTAATATTAGAACACTGGATTTCATGTCTTGAATACTGGATTTTTATGTCTTGCTTTTCGTGTCGGGTGGGAGAATACTAGATGGCATGTAGTTTACCTTTCCCCCTGTCGTGACTGCTAGCTGTTGGTACGTGACTGTACCATCAGCCTTATACTTGTCTATTCCTGACTGCTAGTCGTCTATGACGGCCTTATTAGCCTTATAAACCTCTACATGCCAACTATGTATTCTAAATACACAAGTTCACGCACATAGTTCTTGGCGTGTTGCAGTTCTTGTTGTCTTGTTACAGCTACATTTCCTGTCACATTTTATTCCTGTTTTACTCATATTTATGGTTATAGCAATTAATCATATTTTACTTCTAGTCCTGATTTATAGCATTATTTCTCAGTTAATTTTACTACTTACTTATGCATATTCTCAACATGATGCTTAGTCAGTTATTTTCTACCTGTCATAAATATTTAGTTTAAATCTTGTTGTGCATTGTGTACTTTGCTCCTTTCCTGACTAGATCCGTTGATTTAGGCGATGATGAGAACCTTGCCCCACCTATTATGGCCCCTATGAGGCAGCAGGTGATACAGTTGAGGAGCCAGTTCCCACCCAGGAGGCTACTTCTGCAGAGTAGTTAGCAGTAGCTATTTATTTATGCTCTTTATCTTAATAATCGGGTTTGTCCTCGATTTCATTTCTGGATTCTGTAATAAACTCTGGATCTGTTGTCACTTTCAGTTTATGAAATCTTAGCATTCTTTTCCTGATATTTTTCTTGCCTATTTAATTATTGTGAATGAGCTAGATTTTATATTACTTGTGATTATATCCTAGACAGCGTACTACCGCCGACACTACGGCGTAGGCTGGACGTACCCACGTACTCGTGCCCGAATATCCGGGTGTGGGTCATGACACGTTTTTGTGGTGGCCCATACAGGTCAACGACTAAATTGTTCGGTTTCCACTTAGGGACCGAACAGGCCTGCAATAAGATAGGATAAGTTTTAGGATCTCATCCACTTGCTTGAATCGTTCTTGATATCTATCTCGGATTCGAATTAATTCCTTGACTTGCATCCTGCCTTGATTCCTGTGCGCCTCTTATCGTTTATTTTGGATGCAGAGTAAAGGATCTATCAGCAAGCGACGAGGTTCCTACAAGATCACCACGAGATGCTCTACCCGCATGACCGTGGAGAACACGCAGACTCTGGGAACAGCTAATGCGCGTAAGTGATTCGTAGATACCTTTTCTAGTATTGTTTAGCTCATGCCTATTGGTTCGTGACCTCAGCCCCAACCTAGTAATTTTGAACTGGCTAAATAACCTGGTATGCTTTTAAATTTGATAACTGTAGAGATTTTAGAGGCTTTTGCTATTGTGCTTATTTTGTGTTATTTTGTGAACTTTAATAATTTGTACCTCCTTTTCATCATCATCTAGCGCACTTAATTTTGCTGAACTTGACTTATGCTGCTATTTTATAACCTAGTTTTGCAAGCTTACCCTTTATCGAGCTTGTTCATGACACATGTATTATTGTGGCCTGATCAACCCCACTAATACCAGTGTCTATTCAGAATCAGTGTACTACGGTCTGATCAACCTTAGTGCATTTTGATTCACACTTCGCACGACTACTTTACGTGGATTGAGATATAGTGACTAGTATACTTGCCCCTAAATATGACCGAGCATATCGTATCAGTTACATAATTGTACTAATACGAACATGCGAATAAATGATTAACATAATAGAATTTTAATCCATAACCGCCTGACAATTCCCATTAGAAATTCCTTAAACGCCTTGATCCCTATACCTCTGTTCTACCACCTCGCCCTTGAACTCTTTATTATTTGATCCTCGTCTTCCCTTATATCGGAAAGACAAAATCCTGTGCTTGGTATAAGTTTGATATATTGATAATGCTAGACATACCCCTTAGACCGGTCGAATTGATGATAACCCTTTATGACTAAGAGAATACCATAGGTGATGTGTTTGTGTTAAAGACTTAAGGATTCAATACCATGATTAATTAAGTTGGGACCTAGCTTTACTGGTTGTATAGCCTTAGAGGGTATATGGGTAAAAATTTATAAGTTGGGTAGCGACCTCAATGTTCACCTAAGAGAAACTCGTTAGACTATAATCAAGTGAGATTGGATAGAGAGAAACCGACCATATTTTAATTTCGAGGACGAAATTTTATAAGTTGGGTAGATTGTAAGCCCTTGATTTTTCAAAAAAAATATTAAAATTGGATTTTTCGCAATTTTCTGAAATTTTCTAGGAATTTTCTGTAATTAAAATCAGGGTTTTTAAATATTAAATAATTTTTTAATAGATAATAAATGATATTAAAATATTATAAAAATATTATTTTTGGGTGTAAAATAAAAAACTGGACTTATTTTTAATTACCTAAAAACTATTTATTTATTTAATTAATATTATTAATAATAATATTATTATTATTATTATTATTAGTTTCTTTATTTTCAGCCCAGCCCGTAACCGGCCCAGCCCGGCCCATTATCCTACCCGGCCCAAACCCACGGACCCGCCCTAGCGGGTCGGGTCGGGTCCACCCGCCGCCCGACCCGACCCGAACCCGCCTGAACCCCCCCTGACCCATTCTCCCCGCTCCGCTTCCGGCGCCGCCGCCCGCGGCCGCCGCGCCACGCAGCCACCGCCTCCGCGCTGCCCGCGGCCACGCCTCCGTGCTGGCCGCCGCCTCCCTCGGCCCACACCACCGGCCACCCTACCCTATAAACCCCTCCCCTTCTCCCCACTCCGGCCATCCCCACTCCCCACCGGAAACCCCTACCTCCGCCACCGCCCGTGCCACCTCGCCGCCACCTCGCCGTGAGCCGCCCGGCTCAGCCTCCGCCTCGCCGCCCTCCCCTCGACGCCTCAGCCATTCCCCTCAGCCGACAGCAGCAGCGAACACGGGCAACAGCTCCTCGACCCGGCTCCGGCGAGCCTCCGGTCTGCTCCGCCCGCCTCCGCTCGCCTCCTCCTCGCCCCGGCGAACCCTCCCCGGCCCTCTCCGGTGCGCCTTCGGCCGGCCCCCGCCGTCCAGAACGAAACCCTAACCCTAATCCCAATTCTTCGTGTCGTGTCGGACACGACACGGACACGAAAATTTCTGGTTTTCAAGCCTCGTTCAGGTACTCGTATCTTGTACCCTGTATCTCCGATTTCAATTCCGTAAATTGCGTTACGAAGCCTGTATGACCCTCTCGGTGCCCGGATAAACCGCTCGGGACATCGCGTCCTGTGGTGATCGCACACCGCGATCCAAAAATAGAAAAAATATCGACCCGATTCACCCCGGAACTGGGTACGCCCCGCCAAACGGGACGACTTGGTCACGCGCGGTATTCATAGATACGTGCGCGTCGTCGATACGGATGTGTGAGATTTCGCGGAAGTCGATTCGGGTGTGCGTGCACACCGGGATCAACGCGTATCCGCGGACACCGTCCCGTATCCGCCTTTTCTGATTCACGACCTAACTTTCTCTACGCACGTCAGATTGAAACGAAACTTACGCCATCGGACTCGTAGCGATACGCTGGTCCTGTGACCCAAGTTTGGTTCAATTCTGAGAACTTTGACGAAATCGCGTGTTGTGGGCCCCACAGGCCCCGCTCGACGGGCGATTTTGTGATCGGCTCATCGGAATCCAATTCTGGAAGTTCCGTTGGGTTCGTATCATCGTTCTTGACCTGTTGACACTAAGTTTGGTAAATTTGGAGACCTTTGACCCTGACACATTTTTCGGTGCAAAGCGGGCCCACATGCGGATCCCGTTTTGACCCGAAATTGCCGTTTTGCCCCTGTCTCCAAATTGGACTCATGGACAGGCGTTTCTAGCTATTTGATATATTCTGAGCATGATGGTAATGTTTATTTCAGCATCCGGTGTCATTTCTGGAAATTCTCCCGAGATACAAAACGTTAATTGGATCCAAACATCTGGCAAGTACCTGCACTTCAAGTTTAATCTTTATATTATGATAATTAATTTCCTTGCTCTACTAGTAATATTGATGTTTACACGTAGTATTAGAACACTGGATTTTATGTCTTGAATACTGGATTTTTATGTCTTGCTTTTCGTGTCGGGTGGGAGAATACTAGAAGGCATGTAGTTTACCTTTCCCCCTGTCGTGACTGCTAGCTGTTGCTACGTGACTGTACCATCAGCCTTATACTTGTCTATTCCTGACTGCTAGTCGTCTATGACGGCCTTATTAGCCTTATAAACCCCTACATGCCAACTATGTATTCTAAATACACAAGTTCACACACATAGTTCTTGGCGTGTTGCAGTTCTTGTTGTCTTGTTACAGCTACATTTCCTGTCACATTTTATTCCTGTTTTACTCATATTTATGGTTATAGTAATTAATCATATTTTACTTCTAGTCCTGATTTATAGCATTATTTCTCAGTTAATTTCACTACTTACTTATGCATATTCTCAGCATGATGCTTAGTCAGTTATTTTCTACCTGTCACAAATATTTAGTTTAAATCTTGTTGTGCATTGTGTACTTTGCTCCTTTCCTGACTGGATCCGTTGACTTAGGCGATGATGAGAACCTTGCCCCCACCTATTATGGCCCCTATGAGGCAGCAGGTGATACAGTTGAGGAGCCAGTTCCCACCCAGGAGACTACTTCTGCAGAGTAGTTAGCAGTAGCTATTTATTTATGCTCTTTATCTTAGTAATCGGGTTTGTCCCCGATTTCATTTCTGGATTCTGTAATAAACTCTGGATCTGTTGTAACTTTCAGTTTATGAAATCTTAGCATTCTTTTCCTGATATTTTTCTTGCCTATTTAATTATTGTGAATGAGCTAGATTTTATATTACTTGTGATTATACCCTAGACAGCGTACTACCGCCGACACTGTGGCGTAGGCTGGACGTACCCACGTACTCGTGCCCGAATATCCGGGTGCGGGTCGTGATAAAAATATTTGATCGTTCTAGTCGCGATGCATTGCGGGACCTTCAGCAGGGCTTTCTACCTAGGCTGACAGGGCGTGCCGCAATATCTTGTATAAGTCCTCATGGTGTCGATCACACTATTGACCGTATATAGATAGAACACATGCTAATATATTATCTTGTGCAGATGGTAAGTATACTTGTGTTTCTGTGCAGGAAAGGTGCGTATCGGTTGAGTAAGTGACCGATATGCTATATGGATTTTTACGTTATTGTTCCTCTAAAAACATGCATCTGATATGAACTAAAGTCACTTAGTTCTTAATAACAAGATCATTTTAATGCATGCTTGCCCCTAATAAGCAAGTATTGATTTAGGCGAGTGGGTTTGTCCCGCTCACCAGTAAAAGCTGAGTACTGACCCAAGTTTGTGGGCAAACATTTCAGGCACTCAGGGTGTGCAACGCTAGTGGATAGACGAGAAGGTGTTAGAAGATTTTCTATTTTAAAGTATAGTTGAAGCCAGTTCATTTTGGAGGCATAGATTTTTAATCTATACAAGGACGTAATGTACGGACGACAAGGCTTATCTCATGGAGCGCGCCCTACCTTTTGAGCTTTCTTTTGTAATGCAAATCAATGTAGCCGAGAGGCGCATCAAATATAACTCTATGTAAATTACTCTAAAGTTTGATGCACCTCTAGATTGAATGAATTCGGCGTCCGCTGCATGAGATAAATCGCCCTATACAATGAGCCCATAGATAAAAAATTATCATTTTTAGAGTGTTGACAAGCTACTCTCTTTTTGTAGCAATGGCAAAGAAAAATACTTTCGCTGCAAGCAGTGCTCAGCCTGCCCAGAACGATCCGACAATTTCTGGAGAATCCAAAGGAGCAGGTTCAAATAATATGAAGGAGCGGCTTATGCATCTAATAGAGGTGCAGCAACAGCAAGCTGTAACTCAATAGGTGCAGATTTAGGCACAAGTCTCTACGCAACAAAAGAAGATGGATACCATGATGCAATTGATCGCATCTTTGGTACCCAGCAACGACGCAGCCACGATGATGAATGCCATACCGCCAGCCATGGCGGTAAAAGACGAATCTGAGGAAGCACATCCTTCCACTAAAACTACCTGTAGGGCGGCTGAGTTCACCAAGATGCACCCACCAACGTTCAACGGGCGAGCAGAACAGGACGTGGTGATAGGATGAATTGCAAAACTTAAAGGACTCTTCAACCCGGCTGGCATTAAAGGGTCCAAACGAGTGGCTTGTGTATCGTTGCAACTGGAACTTTTGACGCATGAGTGGTGGGAGGCTACCAAACAAGGGATTTATGATACCAATCCCAACTGTGAAATAATTTGAGAGATGTTCAAATCTGCCTTCATTGAAAAGTATATGTAAAACCCCTAATTCTAAAAATCGTATTAATTATTTATTTATAATAATTATGAGCTAAATAGAGGGAATATATTTTATTTAATTTTTATTCGAGATGTTTATGCATCTAGGGGATTTATGGGGCCATTATAAATTTTTCTTAATTTATTCCATGTAGGAGACCCTTTGGACAGTGCTAGCCTAACCGTATGCACCAATATAATTTTAGAATTTTCTATGAATGGATGTTTGTATATATATATATATATATATATATATATATATATATATATATATATATATATATATAATTCTTATTGGATCTCTATCCGAAACCCAAACCCCTTAGCCTACCCTACCCGATTGAAACTGGACCAGTTAGGAAAAGAAAATATCAACAGCAGAAATAGCAAAAACCAACTTTGCTTCCTTCTCCGCGCGTGTAAGCCATCATATTCCACCGCCACTAAATTATTTCCACCACCTCTTTATCCCTATATATATATATATATATATATATATATATATATATATATATATATTACAACTCTCCCAAATCCGAACCCCACTTCTTTCACAAACTTAAACACTGTTGGGGACGCTTGCACTATTGCTCGGCAAGTATACCTTGCCATTGTACTAATATTTACATTCCATATGATACATGCATAATTTATTTCTGCTTATTTAGTTTATTTATTTTAACTGCTATATAAATTATGCGTCCAAGGAAACTTGGGAGCAACGACGGTGTCGTCGTATCCTGTTTTTATTTATGTATATGCATCGGACCTACTTTATGAGACCACCCTATTATTATGAGGCATTTTATGTTTCATTGGCCATGACACTATTCTTACACGAGTGTGAGTCACATGTAGGACACGGACTTGCGTACTGGCTGGCCACTGGTACGTATAGGTCGTACGACGGATAGGAATAACTGCCAATAGAAACTTTATATGCTAGTAGACCTGGCAGTTACTAGAGGTATTATCGTGTCATGTATATGACTTGTTTAGAGCATGGGGTGGGGAGAACAACAAGTAAGGCATTTGGGCTCCTTTGCACTTTTTTCTTCTGTAACCCGGAAGCTCCTCTGGAGATACGGGCGATGATGACCCCATTTACAATTGGCGGCCTCTGCCGTTCAAAAGACGACATGCTTTGAGGCCCCTGATTCTCAGAGAGAGTCACGCTAATCCCATCTTTAGCCAGATAGCCCACTTGGTGGAAAGTTATTCTCAAACTGCATTCACTTAGACGGTTAGGCGACCCATTGAATGTTTATATTTCAGTACTTTATTGGCATATTATTATGTATCTTGTTACGTCCCTCTGAGGACCTGCTCCCTTTTCAGATATGGATGAACAGGAGTACCCGCAGGAGTACGGACCTGGACTTGACATTACGTACCTAACTGAGGAGGTCTTACCCTCAGAGTATTTGTGATTTATTGCCACAGTTTAGAGATTTTGTTGCTACTTCAGTATAGTCATTTTGTAGTGGATTTGTTTCCACCCGACTATCATACTTGATTCTTATCTTGGATATTCAGTTATTATTCAGCTCTTTATTCCTACTGATTATTTGTGTTATGGATGAGATATAGATTCTCTGTAACTTGTTGTGATAGTATATTACCACTGGTGGATTGAATATTCATAAACATCATACGTGTGTATATGGTTTCCATATATTGGAGTTCATATACATACGGCTGGGCGTGTTACGTATTCCTAGTCCTACGTATTTTGGGACTGGGGCGTGACATATTTTTGGTGGTGGCCCATGTAGGTCAAGAATATATTATCTTGGTTACGTAACTGTACCAAACAAGCCTACGTATAGGAATAGAGTATAAGGATCTCATCCATGCTTGACTGAAACCTCATTCGTCCTTTCAACCATCTGTTTGATGATAAAAGGGGGTTCATACGAAACCTTTTTGTTTACAAACAAGAAAAGAGTATAATTAATCCTATACGAGGATGTTAATTACAATAAAATGATTATGGAGAAGTATTGCTATAGAAGTCTGATATGCGGTCGATCACTTTGTTCCTTGGACCATACGATGATGAAGAAGTGCTGTAGAAGAAGCTTCAAGAGTTGCAAGTAGGATCAAATTCCTGTTGCCAAAGTCGTCAACCAAAACTCTCTGTCTGTGCTCTCTTTTCTCTCTGATCGATCCCTTTTTCCCTGTAATCGGGGTCTCTATTTATAGAGATCAGTCAAATAACTGTCCAGTTGGCGTAGAAGGCCAAACTGTGAAGAAAGTTGCATCTTTTACGCTGCGGTTATAATAACTGCTACCCACGTTCAAATAATCTTATGAATCTGCATATGACATGTGTCCCATTATGAGGTAACGCGTATAACTGCTTTCCGAAGATTACGGCATGCAAGCCACGTAGGTAACTGCCCCTACGTAAAGATGATTGGTGTAAAAGCCAAATAACTGTCTTGTTGGCGTAAAAGCCAAATAGCTATCTTGTTAGTATAAAAGCCAAATAGCTGTCTTGTTGGCGTAAAAGCCAAATAGCTGTCTTGTTGGCGTAAAAAGGCCAAATAGCTGTCTTGTTGGCGTAAAAAGGCCAAACTCTGCGTAAAACTTGATGATTCATGAATGATACATAACCAGCGTAAAATAGCCAATTTATCCATCACGACTGAGGTTTTGAGCGTATTCTGGGCTAAGTAGCCCTATCATGTACCTTTGCAAATATAGCCGAGTTGGCGTATTTTGAGGAGATAGCATACGGCGTACTCCTATAGTTGAAAATAGCCTGGTTGGCGTAAAATACAAGGATGGTGATGTGAGCATATTAGTCACGGTTTTAGCTTTCCTAGTCATTAAAAAATAGAACAAAATCTCGTGCATTAAATGCAGAGATCTGCCTCCATCTGGTGTATTAAATGCAGAGATATGCCTAGAGCTCTGTATGAGAAACAACTTTTGATGTGGCGTCTGATTTTATCTTTATCTTGAGCGTAAAACTTATTTCTACCCATGTAGAATAGGCAGCGTATTCTTTGAATGCATAAAAATGACTTGTATCAAGAATATGTCACTAAACGACAGCCTGGGTCTCTGTGCCAAATCATCATCACAGCCGTCCTCTCGATCATCGTGCAGTACTTTTGTCAGGAGTTAGGTTCACTGCTTTGTCTGACAAATTTATCTGAGGAATACGAAGAGTTCCTCGTACAACTTTACGCCGTATTAAAAATAAACGTATTTTTTAAATATTACGCAAGAGGGTAAAGCAACCTTTTACGCGGAATAGCCTTGAAGCGCTGCTTTACGCGGGCAGCTCTGAAGCTCTACTTTATGCCAAACAGCTCTGAAGCTCTATTTTATGTGGACTGTTCTGAAGTCATATTTTATGCCACACAACTCTGAAACCATGTTTTACGCGGACAGTTCTGAAGCCATATTTTATGCCACACAGCTCTGAAGCTCTATTTTACGCGAACAACTCTGAAGCCATATTTTACGCCAAACAGTCTTGAGGCTCTATTTTATGCTGACTTCATGTAGGTTGGGGGTTTTGACTGTATAATACGCGTACAATTCCCCAGTGTATTTCATGCTTCTATAAGACCCCCTTCAAAGTTTTTAAATTCCTCGTAATTTGAAATACTTTGAATGAAGAATGAAATGGTCAAATTTGACTCGTTCTTCGAGGCTGATTTTGTGGCGATATTTAAGAAGTTGTTGGGATTTTGTATGTTCTCTTCTGCCTATATAAGGGCAAGCAAATGAACTTATTTTTCCATACTTCCTTCACCAAAAAGATGGCTGCTGAGATTCATCGGGCTGAACCGAGAAAGAAGAAGATTATGCTCTTCCAGCATATAAAGAGCCATAAAAAGAGACGTCTTCGAGCAAATATTCTCTGTAATGATGGACCATGGAAGGATATCATAGCTTCCTTTGCTCGAGATAATTAATAATTTTATATGGCAATTCGCCAAAGAGAAAGGAAGGGTCATATTAAACCACACAGCTTGCTAGCTGTATTTTCTCCTTTTATGAAGCTGGACCCTGGTGGGCAGCTTGGCCGTGCCTTCCAGTATTGTGTTGGGTTTGAATCCCTAATACAAATCTAAGCATGGTCGCCGATGACATATGGGGGGTGGGCTTGAATAATACAGGCCCAGTTCTGTATCCTCCCATAATTAATCATTTTCTTGGCCCCCGGCCGAAGAAGTGCTGAAGAAGAAGAAATAAAGATCTCCATCAGACGAGAACCTAGCATAATAGATTCCCGTCATATGTAATCATGATAATGAATATTAATAAAAAATCCTTTGTAAAATGGATTTCCATCATATGTAATCATGATTAATAAACTTGTCTTCTTTTACGCACTATTGATTTGCCATATTGCTGTGAGGAAGTCTGATAATACGCAGCTTCAATATGCTTGAGTAATTTTTACGCTGACTCTGACAAATATGCCTCCAGTCACGTCCCAACTTTTACGCGTAAAGGAATATGCGTAAAAAGGTCTTTACCATTTAAATTGTCTTGAAGATCCAATTGTCATGATGTTTTTGACGAGGAGTCGCATAAAATTCTAAATTGTTCTTTCTCCTTCGAAATGTGAAGAAGATCTGTTCAGAACATCATCTTCGAAAATGGCTTCTCGCAAGATTCTCGAGACAGGGCAAGAAATGTCAGCCAGATAGGCCATCCCTGAACTAGATTCTAGCTAAACTTCGAATGAACTATCAATGGCCGAGGAAAAAAAGTCCTCTTCCAGTGAAGATGGACACTTGCAGGGAACTCCTTGGCCCTTTCGTCTGATGAAGTCATCTCGAAATGAAAAAGAAGAGAAAATGCTGATAAGAAGAGCATTTCCTGCGTAAACTCTTGTAACCGGCTTCTACAAGCGTAAAACCCAGATTATCAATATATACGCGTATTCTGCTAACTGATCTGTTCTACGGAATTTAAGATGCACGTAAAATCATAGATCTGTAGCATCTGAGCGTAAAGCTTCTGAGCGTAAAATCATAGATCTGTAGCTCCTGAGCGTAAAATCTTCTGAGCGTAAAATCGTAGATCTGTAGCTTCTGAGCGTAAAAGCTTCTGAGCGTAAAACCGTAGATCTGTAGCTTTCGAGCGTAAAATTATAGATCTGTAGCTTTTGAGCGTAAAATCGTAGATCTGTAGTTTCTGAGCGTAAAAACTTCTGAGCGTAAAACCGTAGATCTGTAGCTTCTGAGCGTAAAAGCTTTTGAGCATAAAACCGTAGATCTGTAGCTTTTAGGCTTAAAATCGTAGATCTGTAGCATCTGAGCCTAAAATCTTCTGAGCATAAAACCGTAGATCTGTAGCTTCTGAGCGTAAAATCGTAGATCTGTAGCTTATGAGCGTAAAATAATAGATCCTTGCTCAGCGCGTAAAAATCTGAGCGTAAAATCAGGGAGCCGTTATGCAGCGTGACTATCTGTCTTCCTTTTCAAATGATCGGCTGACGTGGTCCCAAATCATAACCGACTATTAAAAATTGGATTTGGTTAAGGATTCGGAGAGTCACTTGAACTCTATAAATATGCCTAGGTCATGAGAGAGAGAAATCCTTCATCTTTCTCTGCAAAACCATTTGTCTCTTTCTGAAAAACTCTTCATCTCTTTCTGAAAAAGATCTCAAACTCGCCATGGCACCAAAACAGTCCTCCATCGCTAAGGGAAAGAAAGCCGCTTCATCATCTCACTCCACTGCTCAAGCACGAGCGAATCCTACTAGGCCAAGCGAGCCTCGTTCTGAACAAAGTGCTCCATCGTCTAGTCGTGTACCGGGCATCACAGGTAAAACTTTGAGAGAAATAAAAACCCTCCGCACACGTTGTACGTGTATGCGCAAATACGCCCACATTCTTAATGTGTCAGCGTAAAACTCCATATTTTTGCAGTCTGGCGTAAAAACTCAGACTGTCAAATTTTGGCTTATACTGCAAACCTTGCGTTTTACGCACTGGAAGTAAATTCCAGCGTAAAACTCAAATTTTTTGTAGTCTGGCGTAAAAATGCAGACTGTTAGGTTTTGGCGTATACGGCAAACCTTGCGTTTTATGCACTAGAAGTAAATTCCAGCGTAAAACTCAAATTTTTGTAGTCTGGCATAAAAACTCAGACTATCAAGTTTTGGCGTATACTGCAAGATTGTAGCACCTTACGGTTTATGCGCTGAAAGTAAATTCCAGCGTAAACTGACTTATTCTATTGCTTTTTGCAGTGGACCTACAGATCCCTCCTCTGGCTGAAGTAATGGGCTCTGCTGCTGGAATGTTGAATTCTAACTACTTGGAAGACTTGTCCCACGTGACTTTCCCCATCTCTGGAAACGAGTATCCTCAAGAAAGGGGAACTTTGATTTTGGCCCAAGGAGAAAGAATGTTGTTGAGTATGATCAGTGGGGAACCCTTGACATACATAGATGAGACTGAATATAAGAAACCAGCTTTCTTATTTGGGGATGTTATTGATATGCAATCCCAGACAAAGCCCAAGAAGAAAGATTGGGTATTTTCTGCTGAGGGCACGGTCATGTTCCTACCAAAGATGTCCAGAGATTATCCTATCTCTGTATTCTTCCATGCCACACATCCCAGAAGGATGTCATGGACTCTGACTCCTGATCTTCATGGCCATCCAGGGAAGATCTTTTATAAAAAAGGATTAAACCAAGGATCCTTTGTAAGTAGTCCCTCCGGCCCTGTCATGCCCTTCAGAGGATTACTACCGGGCTGCGTCCCGAGTGAAGACTCTTCCTTGATCCAGCCATTTCAAATGGCAACTTTCTACAATAAATTCATGGAACAGGGAGGAGTATATCCTAGGGTTAACCCTCGCACGAGTGGATGGCTTACCCCTCACAATTTTCGATGGGCCGGATTAACTGCATGGGCTCTGAAGCACTTTCAAGTGAAGCTGGAAAGTATTAACTTATTTGAGGCTGTGAGTGCTACTAGTGTTGGGCTGCTTATCAACCCCAATTTGTTCTTAGCTTTGATGGAGTGATATAACTCGCTCACCGAAACTTTTGCCACTCCGATAGGTAAGTTGGGCCTAGCCCTTCATGAGATGGCAGATATCTCAAAGCTGCCAATGGGAGACATTCCTTATGAAGAATATGTCCCCACTAACAGAGAGTTAAAGGATACCAACCCTCGGGTAGTGGCAGTATACCAAAAGCTGATGAGCCACTATCTTGCATGCACCACCTTCTACAGAGAGCCCTCTGATTTAGCCCATATTAACAAATGGGTATCCTATCTCTTCTTCCATCAGACTAGAGATGCCAAGCAGGACAAGGTTGTAGATAGCAAAGACAAACTTTTGAACCCTCTGAGCATTCTTAATGCCAACACAATCGATGATCTTATTGAAGATGCATGGGCTCAAGATTGTGTTCTTAATGAAGAGATAGGGGGTTATCCTGCAGGAACCAAAGCCTACAGTTATATGAGGCATTACCGAAAGACTCTGTTAAGAGAAGCTCAACTGGCTGGCTTCCTTTCTATTTGGCTACGCCGATGGGTGGTGCCTGGCATCACGTCTGTGGATCGCATTCATCGCAACACCTTATGGCCCGCAGTGCGTTTGGTATTTGGAGCAAGATTGGGCATGCTCCCTGCATGGTATGCAGGATACAAGCTGGCCTAAGGGCTATTACTGATGGGCTGCTGGCTGATACTACATAGCGTGAAGGATATCCCAGAGTAGAATTGCCATTCTTATATCTGATGGGATGGTTAATCCTTCACAATACCAGAGTGATGTCTCCCAGATCTGCTAGTGGTTCGGGCAATAACTTCTTGTTGAATTACAAGAATTCTTTTTGGAATGTGACTAGCGTCATAGATTGTCGAATAGCACTAAATTTTGCCCATAGTTGGAAATTCTTCTGCACCGTCCCCCCGTATATATCAATCAACAGAGGACTAAACTTCAGGATGTAGGTCAGGGGAAGACTATTCTTTCTCCTGAAGCCTTTTACTGGTTGGTCTGCATTAGACCTTTCCACCTGCTGTACAGAAGTGAGGACCACTGCTACTTGGAGCCTTATCTGCCTAGCTGTTTTGCTAGGCAATTTGGATATAATCAGTTGCACGTGGGAAATCCCATCACCAGCTTCAAATTCAAAGATGGACTTATTGATGGAGCTAGAGGATGGCGGTATTTCATCGTGGGTTGTACTGAAGCAACCTTTGCTATGCCCGCGACTTCTCTCTCCATGAATTGCGCATTCTTCATTCATATGCATAGTTTTATGTGTCCATCAATACCTTCCATCATGATTTTGATGTACATAGAAGTTTCAGAATACCCTCCCATAAGTCCACTGGAAGAGAGGAGATATCATCTGTCTCCTCTGATGAAGGTGATGAAGCTACTGGTGCAGATAATTTTTTGTTGATTTTACCGAGAGGCGTAATAGCTCCGCCAGCAGAGCCACTCATTATTTCCAATAAATGAAAGGCTTCTACTCTGAAAGAGCCTTCCCCCCGCAAGAAGAAGCAGGCTACTAGTGGTCCTAAAAAGACTTCCACCAAGGGGGTCTCTTCCAGGAGTGAACCTATTATATCCTCTGTTAGGGATGATTCTTTAATTAGGGATTATTCACCTTTTAAAGAAGGAGCCTCCACAGTTCTAGCTGAAAGTGATAGAGATTATTTGCCAGAGACTGCTGTCGCTACCACCGTTGCTGGTGATGCTTCTATATCGCCTTTGAGGCCGAGCCCGCTAATAATCCATATACCTTTTACAAGACAAATAAAGGGACTAGCTCCTCCTTCATCTGTAAGTATTTCAAGCGAGATTCCACCCAATGAACCTCGAGTAGATCTGGGTGATGACTGGGATGATGAACCTCAAGCGTCAGTTGATGTACCCTCTTCTCCAGGTATGACAGCTTGTTTAGCATCATTAAGAAATGATTTAGCTATACAGGCTGCAGACGTAGTATACATACCATCGGCCATGGGTAAATATTGTCTTCACGCTTTTTCAGGAAAATTTAACATCAAATTGATATTAACCTTCTCTTATCTTAGTTTCAAGCGAAGATATTTCTGGGGAGGGCAGAGCTGAAACAACCTCTGATTTTGTTGCGGATCCAGCTAATGAAACGGCGGTGACCACCGTCGAAGAAGCATACCTTGAAGCCGTTGATCTTTCATCCATAAAATTCTCAGATATAATCCCGCTAGCAGCAGTTCAAATAATACCAGAGGAGGATGAACCCACCATCTTGATTGTGACTCCTTCGTCGAGCATGCCAGCAACTTCAACTGTTGTTGGTGTCTCTTCTTTTGTCGCGCTATCTGTTGAAGCAACGATTGTGGCAACATCCTCTGCAGTTATTTCAGAAAGGAGACTTACCGATATTGCGGTCACTCCCAGCGTCCATTCGGTCTTTGCTATGCTAGTTGAACAATACACTAGCATATTAATCCTCACTTTGAAAGAATTGATATCCATAGTGCTGGAGAAGAATCTAGGCTTTGATGCTCTGAAGACGTCCTCCAAGCTCACTATAGCGCCGATTAGAAATTTTAATGATGCCGAAAGATCTAATGCGTTAGAGCAAATAGTTAATGGTTTAGAACAACCCATTAATAAATATTTGCAACTATCCCGAGGCAGCATCAATGACTTAATTCAGGCTGAGTACGACTCACTAACTGCAGAATTTGCTCAGAAGACAGAAAATCTAAACAAATCCATCTAGGAACATCAACAAGAGATGGAGAAAGAGCAAGCAGTATTGGTGGAGAGTATTCCTCAGCTAGTTCAGTGCCGTACGGAATGTGAGGGATATGAAGTGAGGATTCAAGAATTGGAAGCTGAACTTGCTCAAACCAGAGAGAGGCTTCTCAAAGCATCGATAGTTCGTGATGTCTTGGATGTCCAAGTGAATACAGCTCAACAGAACTTGACCCGTGTGGGTGTCATTTATGCAAGTTTTGTTGATTCTCTGTCCGAGCTGTCCCTCTTGAGCAATGACGAAGCAAGGCTAGAACTGGCTCGCACCAACATCTTAAACTCCAGGAATGAGAGGATGGCTGCTTTGGCACAACAGATCCGCGATTTAACTGCTCCTCCCCAATGATGTACTTTTTTACTCTTTTTTATAATTTGTTATTCCCAGAGATAATAAAGATATATTTTCTGACTTTGTGGACCCATCACTTTAGAATATAAATGATGGGCTAAGATGAAAGTGCTATCAGAGGTAATATGGACATGATATACTTTCGGTAAGGTTTAGCTGAATATATCTATTCAGAGATAATATAAACATGATAGAATATGATCAAACTAAATTTGTATACAAAACACTATCAGAGGTAATATGGACGTGATAGGTTTTGAATCTTCAAATTAGTTAATTATATCTATTCAGAGGACATAAGAACATGATAGAATATGATTCAACCAATCTTTGCATGTAGTATCATCAGAATGAGATCTTCATCATACTCCATTAAGCAAGGGAGATCAAGCATAGTACTTCTTCAGGAATTTGCCGTTGATAGGAGCCATTATCAAATCTCCTTTAGGCTTGGCTAATCTGTAAGCGTCATTCGAAAATGTTGTTTCAATCACATAAGGGCCCTCCCATTTGGGCTAGAATTTGCCCTTACTTTTGTGCGTAATGATCATTGGCCTCTTCACAGCTAAAACTAGCTCACCAACTTGAACACTCTTTCCTTCACTTTTTTATTAAAAGCTCTGGAGATGCGTGCTTGGTAGAACTCGATGCGCTGTTGAGCTTGAAGGCGTTTTTCGTCTAACCCTTCTAGTTCTTGAAGTCTTAAACGATCATTATTTTCCTGAGTCAGCTCATTAGCCACTGCTATTGTGAGTGATGGAATTTGAATTTTAATAGGGAGAACTGCTTCACACCCATAAACCAATAAAAATGGGGTACAACCCGTTGGTGTTCATACCGTTGTGCGGTATGCCCACAGACATTCCCCCAATTTATCGTTCTAATCTCTTTTGTTTGAAGAAACAAACTTCTTCAAGAGTTTGATGATGGTTTTGTTGAAGGCTTCCGCCAAACCATTAGCAGCAATATTATATGCCATTGAGGCCATATTTTGTATCCGATTCTTATCGCAAAATTGGTGAAACACTTGACTGATGAATTGAGGCCCATTGTCATAAATTATCCTTCGGGGTATCCCAAAGCGATAAACTACATGATGCTTAATAAAGCTGATCACATTGGATATCTTTACCTTAGCGAGAGGGATTGCCTCCGCCCATTTGAAGAAATAATCAGTGATGGCCAATATAAATTGATGTCCTCTAGAAGATGAAGGATAAATAGGACCAATGATATCCATACCCCATGATTCAAAGGGTCATGATGCAATAGTAGGATGTAAATACTCAGAAGGTTGATGTATGAAATCTGCATGAACCTGACAGGCTTTGCATTTTCTTGCATATTCTATGGCATCTGCAATCATGGTAGGCCAGTAGTATCCTATCCTCCTGATACGATCCTGTAACTTAGGACCGGGTTGATGTGCTCCACATACTCCATCATGAACTTCTCGGATAACACGCCTTGCATCATCACCAGAGATACATCGTAACAATAGTCCATCATATGTACGACGATACAAACTTTGTGAAGAAGCATCAAAATAGAAACGTAGCGATCGCCTTTTGATAGATACTGCTTCTTTAGGATCCTCTGGTAAGATTTAGTATGACATGAAGTCTATAAAGGGGCTTCTCCAATCTCTCTTAGGAAGATCCATATTTATAACATAGCTACGTTCTATGTAAAAATTATTTTTCACACAAAATAAATCTCTGTTAAGAAGGATCACCGAATTCTGCCTTCTAATAGGAATAGCTAGATCTGCAGCTAGACTGGCCAGAGCATCAGCTTCCAAATTTTGAGATCGAGGAACATGTTCTAAGAAGAATCCTTTAAAAGATATTGCTATCTCGATCGTTGTTTGGTGATAAGGAATGAGATCCAGATTGCGAACTTCATATATTTCTCTGACCTGATTGACGATTAGCTGAGAATCACCAAAAGCTTCCAAATATTCAACATCCAATTCCTTAGCCACTTGAAGTCCGATTAGTAGAGCATTATACTATGCCATATTATTATAGCATGGTTCACTAAGAGAATATGCTCGATAGATGACGAGTTTATCAGGAGTCACCAGAACAATTCCAACTCCTGAAACCATGTTTCCCTTGGGACCAGTCCTGGAAGCACCATCAAAGAATAGCTGCCATGTATCTTCTTCCATTGTCGAATTACATTCGTATTTAAGAATAGCGCTTGTGCGACGAGTTATGGGATAAATGTCAGGATTGGTTCAATTGGGAGTGAAGCGAATGAATGCCTCAGACATAAAGATACCCTTGTAACTTGTCAAAATTCGCTATCGCTAAGCTCGGCTGAATTGTACGTATTTTAGGGATGCCTTAAATATGTATATGATCCAAAACTAAGCGATATGAAGAATTCGTATTGAGCTGTGTCACGACCCGCACCCGGTGTAGGGATGCAAGTCGGGAACAACGCCCAGCCTACGCCGCAGCATCGGCGGTAGAACGCTGTCTTGGTCAACTATACTATCTAATTATCTCACTATAAAGCATAAACCTCCAATAATATCTCAACTCCAAGAAGAGAGAAATCAACTTAATTCAACACAATACTCAATCATATTTCTATGGCACGAGAAGATATCACAGAAGTCTAACATAACTAAGCAGTTAAAAATATAACAACAACAAATAGAAATAATATCCAAACACAAATATATGCCGGAAATAAATCCGGTACCAAAATGCTAAAGAGAACTAACTATGCTAACTAGTGAATCCGGCTAAATCTCTCGACAGTCACTCCAGAACTAGTGGGTCCAAGTCTGCACCATCTATAGGCTGAGGTCCGTAGTATGTCGGACACCAATCTCCCGGATCCTATAAAAAATATTTTCCAGACAGGAATGGAGCAAAGTACAACCCAATAGCAGTTTCAATTAATTGACAAAAACTATAAAGCAGTAGAATAGAAGATGCTATCTACGATGAGGATATAACTGATAATCAAGAACAATGAGAGAATAAGCAATACTAACAACAGAATATAATCAATGTGTACAAGAATAAAGGAATGAACTATAATGTCAGAATAGAACAAGGTAATCAATGAATTGAATAATGGAATCTACAATAACTATGTGATTTGAGATACTAACTAAATATGTGATCGGCCTGGGAGATTCAATGATTACACTAAGGAGCTAACTCAACCATACGTGAATTGCATGGTTAGTTAGTAGCCAATGATTACACTACTAGCCGATAGTTTCTTGATCACATATTTAATTGGTATTTCCCCCGCCCCGACTGATATGATGGATCGAATCATGATACGTCACTAGCCAATGTATCCAATATTTAATCTACAATATTCAATGTTATCCAATACCAACAAGGACAGTATCCGATACCATCTCCATAATCAAGGTAACATCCCATGACTAACGATCCAATAATAATACCAATCCGTGTACCATCGTGTCAAGAATCATAAGTAACATTTCTAAATACTTGAATTATAGTGGTAATCAAATAATGAAAACTATCAGAGAATGTACTCGCCTGTGGTCCAGAGCAAATGATAAAAATAATGTCCGAACTGGTGTCACAGACCTATATATGAAATATTACATTAATACAAGTTTTTGGGAAGAGAAATAAATTAAACTAGTCAACTTTCTAGGTTATAAAGTCATTTCTAAGTCAAAAGTCAAACTAGGTCAACTCTAAGTCAACTATGGTCAACTATAGTCAAATTATGGTCAACTATCTATTTCTAGGTTGCATGAGTCTAACTCAACGATATTGGGCTCACACACTATGAATCTAGGCCATACAATCTACATCTTAGGATACTAAGATACCATATCTTAGGATACGCAAACAAGGGATAAATATAACACATATGTACATATCAAACAATATTATATATATAATTCTAATTACAAATGCTAAATGGATACCTTGGTTTCGAACCAACTTGGTATCGCAATACTAAACCTCTATCTTGATATCAAAACCCAATACCTTGATTATCCTCCAATACCTTGATACTTACCTTGGCATCTCAAGGTAAATTCAAAACCTTATTTATACTAACTACCAAACAATAATTATAAACTACTATGTATTTAATATTTATATAATACTATATACCTTATTTTAGTCACCTTAATACCAACCCATAATTAGTTTACAACTATCCTATTACTTATGCCAATACCTACTACTCATACCTTGGTATATCTTGATACTTACCTTGGTATCTCAAGGTAATTGCCAAAATCTCATATATATACTAACTACCCATCAATAATTATATATATCAATCCAATATAACTCTAGTATGTACTAATAGAATAATATTAACTACCAACTACACACTAACTATTAATACATATATACGTACATACATACCTACAAATATATAATATATAAAAGATACTCATAACAATTGATAACAAAAATATACTAACTATTCTAATACATTTATATGCTACAACTAAATATATACATATATAGTATACTATAATACAAATAGCAATTATGAACATATTTATATATATATTAATTACCATATATATATATATATATACATATATATCTATATATATATTAATATCTAATATATTAAAAATTGCCAAACTGTCATTAAATACCCTGTCCACTGTCACAGAAAGCTGCTGTGTATATAAATACACTGCAGTTTTTGTGACAGTTACCTGCACTGTCACTAAAAACTGTCGCTGAAGCTTCTGATACTCTGCCGATACACTGTTGTTTCAGTGACAGTTTTCTGCAACTGTCGCTGACTGCTGTCGCTGAAAAGCTGCTATTATTTGCATTTGTTGCTGCTGTTGCAACATTTATGGCTCACTGTTGTCGCTGAAAATATATGTATATATATATACAATATATATAAATACATATATATAACCCACCATATATATTTATATAATATATATTTAAATACATATATAACCCACAATATATATTTATACAATATATATATAAAACTATATATAACTATACATACACTTATATATAGTAAATTGTATAAAATACCATATAGTAACATACACACACACATATAGTAATATGTATATATAACTATACATATATATATATACATATATATAATCATATAATAATATAAATACATAACAATATATAATATAACTATATATATAACCACATATAAATATATCTACTATATTATATATACATATGCTACCACTTATAAATATATATCTACATACATATATATATATAAATAATCATATATAAATAATCTAATTACTTAATTAAACATACAAATATATTATATAAAATATATACATATATTTACATCCCTAACATATATTATAACATATATATTAATGCATGTAGAAGAAAGCTACATAATATATATTCTATTAATACATATATAATACATAGATCTATGATACAATAAACACTATAATAAATATACATAATACATATATAATATATATAGATACATACACAATTATAATTCAAGAATTAAAGCACAATTAATTAGATCTACACATAAACACATAATAATTGGAGAGTATCACACCGTATCCCACTAGATCTAGGATACGCATGCGACACGAGTCCACCACACATCCAATTATATCCCGAAGGACACAAATAAATCATATATAATATTTATGAACAAAACAAAGTGTCAAATGTAGATCTATGTGTCCGTGTCAAAATACGACATGTACAAAGTCCCGTGTCGGAGGAAAACCCCCCAAAATAACACGTATCACCAAATTGTTGGGATACGACCTACGTGTACCCAATTATGGACACGACACTAGCCCCAAACACATAAACATATGCCAAATTGATCTATAGAATCAATTGACACACACAACAAAAGCCATTTTCGGAATTCCCCCAAAATTGACACAAAAAGCACCATAACTTTCTCCATAGGTCTCCTATGAACACAAAACCAAATCCTATGGGTAGTACATACATATGGGTTGATTATTCATGATTAAATCTCAGATTTATAAGCTATTTTAAGGGAAAAAACTGAATTATACCTATTGGGAGATGAATTCCCAATGAAACCTCCAAATTTGGTAAAATTGGCCTCCAACTTGTAAATCCTTGCTCCTCTTTGTAGATCCTTGCTTCCTCCTTCTAGATCCTTGCTCTTCTAGTCTCCAATGGTGATTTGAGAAGTAATTAGGTGGAAATTTGGTAGGGATTTGATGAAATTTGGTTGAGGGAAATTCTAGATCTAGATTTGGAATAAAAAATAAAGAGAGAAAGTTTTCATCCCCTTTATATAGGCCTCACTTGCCCCCTCCCTCAAGCTACTATGTAAAGTCTAAAATACCCCTTAGGGCCTCTCATGAAAAAATTAATTAAGGAGGGAAGCTTCTAGTCTAATGGTTTAATTAATTTAATCATCCTCCAAATTAATGGGCTTTCTAGTTGGGCTCAATTCTAACAATTAAAACATGTTGGTCCATGAGTCTAAACTAAACTAGTTAGGTCCACTAACACAAGTCAAAAAAATAAATCTATCATGCTAATAATAAATAAATAATATAATAAATAAATATTTAATATGCACAATATTTAATTAATTATAAAATGACCAAAATACCCTTTTTTAGAAAATACGGTAGTGACAAGCTGCAAGGAGGATGTGGGAATATGTGATTTGTGCTAGTGTTCAGCACGAACGAGATGCTGAGTCTGGATCAAGAGAATATGAGTTGCATGGAGCAGAGTTATGAATTGAGCAAGCGACATGTGAGTAAGGAATGGATACTGGTTTGGTTCAAGGACGAACCTGATTCTAAGTGGTATATTATGTAATATCCCAAAACCGCACGGTGCATTACGTTGAGTCAGATTGAATGAGGCAATAGCTGGTTATATTTTGATTTGTTGGATTTGGAAACAAGTATTGATTGATTTGGTTTCATGTGCAGATCGCTAGCGAAGTTCGATAGAATCAGATGCTCGTTCAGAGCAGTACTGGGATAGTAGGATTTGGAGCAATAATGCCGTCTTCCTTAGTCCGACCAGTCGGATGATTTGGAGAGCACGATCTGCTCTTACGGTCATACCAATTGAGTAGATCATACTTTTTATCGGACCAAGGGTTCAAGGGATCGACCGTATCGGCAAGGCAGGGTGCTTAACGGAATCAGACTTGGTGAGTGGGCTCTGTCCCTTCTCCTCTACTCCTTCATGCCTAATAATATGGAATACACATAATGGATTGAACACTTGGATGGAACTTGGAAATTACTATACTGTGGCGTGCATAGAGTGTGCGTCGTTTGGTTGGATTTGATTTGTGGCTTGAGTTGGTTTTGTGTTAGGCAGTTGGAGCTTAAGTAGGCAGTTGGAGCTTGAGTGGATCATCTTGGTTGGAATATCAAGGCAATTCGGGCGGATAAGCGAGCATGCATCCGTGTACGAGTATCAGTTGGGCGCTTTATCATGCAAAGCATACAGTTGCGGATCAAAATCGAACAACTGCATCAGAGAGGGCATTGTGCCACTGTTGGGACATTGTGCCATGAAGTTTTCTAAGCGAGGGGTATTGCACCAATTGGAGCATTGTGTCGAAGCGACATAGTGCCTATGGGGATAACTTGAGATCGTGCCTTGGGATATAAGTTGGAGAATGGTTATGGATAGTTGGTTGGATTGAGGCAAGTATCGTTTGGTGGGGCAAGAATGCTAGATTCTCTCGCCATACCTACTTGGTGTCTGCATCGGTTACGGATAACTTGTTGTGCATAGGGTTTGGTTTTCTCAAACGGGATAGGCTCCGGGGTACCAGGACCGTTCGGCCATGGAGGAGACAAAGATAACGTGCCTTGGGCACGGTGCTGGCAGTTCGATATGACCAGGCGGGCTAGCTACTCAGTCTGGATCGGGTAGAACTACAGTTGATTAGTCTTTTATGGCTTGGCCAGTGACTTCATATAGATAAGAGTTGGTTTGCTTTGCTTTGGTTTGCTTTGTGCTTTTCGTGTTGGTGTCGGCCAACTTGTCTTAGAAAGAGTGTGCATATCGAAGATTGGATTATAAGGCTTGGATTTTGGCTTGGTTTGAGGATGAATATTGAGGCTTGGATTGTGGTTCGATAGGTTTTCGTGTTGCTTGGGTTTGAGTAAGACAGGTTGCATGCTAGTTTCCCTTTGAGTTGGATATATCTGTTTGAATATTTTGCTTGAGTTGAATGCTTGCATGTTTAACCTACTTTACAGTTTTTCTTAACATGTCATACCTCTGCCATGAAAAAAATCTAGGATTCAAGTAGAAAGATTACCATATAACTGTTTGCATTCATCATTCTACTTAGTATCGGTTTAGACGAGTGGGTTACCCCGCTCATCAGTATGGCTGTGTACTGACCCATGTTTGTGGGTATTATTTCAGGTACGCAGGTGTAGTAGCGCTGCTTGGATATACGGGACATGATTATGAACATTAAGTACCTTTGTGGGTAAGAGAAAGAGCAAGAGTGTTGCATCGCCTTTGTGGCATTCTTCTTTGTGGCATTCTCCTTTGTGGCATTTTCAATTGGACCCTATCGAGAGCTTCGCTGCGTATACTCTGATGTGTGCTTGGTAAACAATACTTGACTTTCGCTGCAACTTGGTCATTTCGATGATAACTTTGATGTTTGACAACATCGCCTTATGTGAGCGTAACTCCAGGCTCGTACATCATCACGTCCCGATGAGAACGATTATCCTGCGGGAGTGCTGCAACGTGGTGATTCATGTTCGGCGGGGATGATCGAGCTTGCGGGAGATTGGGATGTGACATCATGCTCTCTAACTATGATGTGATGATACCCAGACTGCAAATCAATCTTAGAAAATACAGTTTCCCTGCTGAGCTGATCACACAAGTCCTCTATCTTGGGCAATGGATACTTGTTCTTAATGGTCACAGCATTTAAGGTATGTTAATCAAAACATAAACGCGATGAACCATCCTTATTTTTAATAAAAAGTAATGGGGCTCCCCAAGGTGATCCACTAGCACGAATGAATTCCTTGGTCCTCAACTCCTCAATCATCTGGTACAGAATCTCCAACTCTGATGGTGATATCCTGTAGACTCTCTCTGAAATTGGCTCCGCCCCTGGAATCCGATCGATGTAGAACTCCACGTCTCGAACTATCGGCATGGTTGAAAGCTCATCGAAAAATACGTTCGGGAACTCACAAACAACCCGGGGTAACTGTACCTCCTCGTCTACTGCCATCCTCAGGATAACAGACAGAGAATCCACCCCGCCTCTCGAGAATGAGAACTCCTCCTTGCCAGAAACATGAAAGATAACTTTGCCAGTACGACAATCTATCGGTGCGTGTCGAGCACTCAACCAATCAATTTGTAGGACTAAATCACAATCGCCCATAGAAAACTCTATCAGCCTAGCAGGAAACTCTCTACTGCACACTGTGACTCGATACAAGACATAAACTCGATCTACTCCTATAAGACCATTACCAGTAATCATATTCAACCTTACAGGTAAGTACTCAGACTCCAAGCTAACTCGTGTCGCAAATCGTGCATATATAAACGAGTGCGATGCGCCTGAATCAAATAAAACTGAAGCTGAATGCGAATAAACGAGAATGGTACCTATAACCACCTCTCCAGTTGCTAACGCCTCCTCGTAAGACATCCCGAAAGCCTGTCCTTGTCCTATGGGCGCTGGTCTCCACTATTGCTGGCCTCTCTGCCTAGTCTGAGCCTGGGCCTGTGCATATTGCTGCGACCTCTACTACTGGAACGTCTGGGACTACGTAGGTAAAGGCCTTGGGGCCTGCTGCTGCTGTACCGATGTTGGTGCCTTGAACTGCGGAGCTGCTGACTGAACTGATGATGATCCAGTTGAATCCATCCATAAAAAAAGTACTAACCATATATCCTGCTCTACCATATGCAAGACACAAACCCTCTTCCCTATGACACTCTACGAAGATGTGGCCTGGCTTCCCACAATGGGAATACCCGACTGATGATGATTGTCTCTGCTGCTGAGGACGAGTCTGAGAAGACTGCCGAACCGAAGTCGCTCTTCTCGGAGACCCGATCGATAAAGCTCGAACTGCCGGAGCTAGGAATGAAGATTGGGTAGAAGATCCCCTCTAAATATGAGGATTCTTCTGGCCCCCAACTCTGTCTACTTTCCTCTGGAAGGTATACTCGTGCCTCCTCACCGCTCTCATCACAGCGTCAAAAGTCTGGAACTTATGCTGCTCCACCGTTGTCATGTCCTAGTACCTAAAAACTAAGGGACTAGCCACGTGGCAATGGCCAACAGCACAGCTCCAATGGGCAAACCCAATTTAATGGACCCGTTAGAGTGCACTTAAGATGTAATAAGTATAAATATATGTCTACATCATCTATCACAATATATAATTCTAATCTCATCCACAGACAATAATTATAATATAATAGACCAGTCAAGATAATAAATAAAGAAAGTATCTAACAGCAAGTCCAAGAAAAGTAGTATCTCGGGGAACAATCCGTCACAATAAAGAAAAGAGAAATAACACCAAATACATTTCCAGAAGTCCAAATCCAAATATAACAATAACTCTAAGCATAACTAAATAGATAACTGAGTACTCAGGAGAAGTCCTCTGGCAAAACCTCGTCCTCTGGTGCAAGTGTCGCTCCAATGTCAGCCCCTGTCCCGTAAAACTCGGGGTAGCTCTCCTCTAATAAACTTGTGGACATAATCCGGATCCAGGTCCTCAGGGGACATAGTAAGGTACAAGAATAACTCAAGCCAAAGTACAATAATTAAATAACAAGTATGTTCAGGATATTTAACATAAACCATCTAAGTGAATGCAGTGAGAACGTACTCGTTCGCTAAACCACCGGTCCTGTAGGTCTGCATAGACACAACAGTAGCTAGTAGTATTAGGTACATACAAGCCTTGTCAAGGCACCTACAGCACACTAGGGCCCGAAGCACAAGCATCGGTAGAAAGTAGTGTATGGTAGCCCAACAGTACGATAAGTTCTCCCCAATACCATGTATCTCACGTCTCATGTCCACGACACATAAGACAATCACTATCTATGTCTCAAGCCAAGGTGTAGATAACATCATGTTATTCTAGTACATGCTTCAAGTCCCGTCCTAACACAGAAGCCAAAATCCTAGAATATCTAAAGTGAGGCTTCTGTACATGAGAGTGTTGTTTAGTGTCCTAAGGTAAATCGTGCAAGAGTTGCACGTATAAGGTGTACGTCAACATTGCAATCTCACGATATCCAATTTTTGCGTACGGAAGTCGGCACCCGAATACGATTCGGATGATAAGTAACGTTACGATCCTAGGGTCACAGATAAGTACATGTAATAAAATATAAAGTAAAATTTGAAACTAAAATTTTAGCACAATTTACTGAGACTAAGGCAAGGTACACTTGCCTGCTTTCTACTACTGCATTGTAGCAGATCCAAATTCTACGTCCGATTGCGCTGCAACACCCACGTTCCCTGCCAACATTACTTAAATTAATTCTAATTCTACCATTATCTACTTTATGTAAAATATAGAGTCGCTACACACACATCAACAAAGTCGTAACATTCGTGCCAATAATTCTAACAGTCGCATGGCTTTAGTTAATGTGCCAACAACTACATACCATACTAGTTTATAACTTTATGAGGGTCTCGTACATTGTTATACTATGTGTACGTATAGGCCTTTATGTGTGGTTAACCAACATATTCTTACACATACGTAGGTAGTGTTCAATATCGCAAAATGCTATACAACGCTAACCGGTTAATTAAGCATGCATGGAACCATTTTATTTCACAAATTAACATCTTAAAATACAAAAATAAATTAGTTTAATATGCTAAATTTTATTTTAATTATTAATATTATTCATGCACACTCTATATACATAAATTTATATGTTTGCATGCAATATAATTATACCTAGTCATCATTACCATGCATGCACTCTACCCTTCATTTGTGTATCAACTGATCCACTAAATACATGTATTAATACATATATAATTCTGGTTATTATTATTAATCATTCTAAAATTTATTTAACTAGAGTGCAACATCTCATTATCTACATTACATCTTCAATACAAACATATGCAAGTATTATAGTTATTAACTAGGTTTGTGCATGGTTAAACCACAAGGAAAGGTGATTCATGGAGTGTACATGGATGGTTTTATGGCTCATCTTCAATCCAAATAACATGAAAGAAGGAGAGGATGGAAAAAGTTACCTAGAACTTGATGTTGGTGAAGGTTGGTTGAATTTCGACGATATTTTCGACCTCCGGGTGGTTGCACCTCCTATGTGGCCAGCCTAGGCTCAAGGGAGGCGGTCCAAGGGTGATTTAGGAGCTTCTCATGTCAGAACAAAGGGAAGGAGGCTACTACCGTGGTCTTGTGTGGGTGGTGGTCGGTCGTGTAGATCCGGGTGAAGGTAGAGGTGCTCTCAGGTTTAAGGAGGGGGGCGGCCGGATCTCCAAGGAGGTGGAGAAAGAGATTACCGAATAGGGAAAGGAGAGAAGAGGGAGATGAAGGTTCGATTGGGGAGGGATAAAGTTGGCTGAATGGGGGGTTGCACTTCCCTAGGAGTAATAATTATAGGAAGTAATGAATGGGAGGGGAGGTGAAAGGTTGGGTGTTACATGCTATAAACCAAAGGTCAAAATAATTATTGCAATAAAACCTGCCCAAGGGTATCGGCTACGGTTGGTCCTCCCTCTCCATATATGCATACACATGGTTCATTTTAAGTTAAAATAGTCCAAAGGTGCATGCTAAAATAGGTAAAATCTAAATTTAAATTTAAATGAGGTAAACATATTATTTAGTGTAAAAAAAATGGTGTTTGGTGTGTATAAAGTTGGGGGATGGGTGTGTGGTGTTGTGTATGAGTTAGACAAGTTGGTTTGAAGAAGAAAAAAAAACAAAGGATTTCTTAATTCAGGGAATTATTTATTGAATATATTATTTAAATAAATAATTTATTTAATAAAATATAATATTACTAAAATAACCTTATCTAAATTTTAGGGGGTTTATAATTTACCCTCCTTAAAAGAATTGCGTCATCGCAATTAAGAATTATACTACTCTAAGAATTTATAAAGACATGGTAACTAAAGGTAGTTCTTAGGTCATACCTATATACTCGAATAAATGAGGATAACGCTGTCGTATGACGTCCTCTTCGCTTCCAAGTGGATTCACTTGGAGAGTGATGCTTCCAAGCTACCCGAACCAGTCTGATCGTCTGACCCCTCAACGTTTTCTCACTAGTATCCAATATCCCAACTGGCTGCTCCTTATAAGTCAAACTCGGACCTACTATAATCTCATAATGATCCACCATGTGACTTGGGTCAGTCACGTATCTCCTCAGTTGTGAGACATAGAATAGATCATGCACTCCCTCTAGAGATGGGGGTAATGCAAGACGATATGCCACCTCACCAATACGCTCTAAAATATCAAATTGCCCAATGTACCTTGGGCTCAACTTGCCTCTGCTCCTGAATCGAATAGTGCCACGATTAGGTAAGATTTTCAGAAACACATGTTCACCTTCCTTGAACTCTAAAGGTCGGCGGTACGTGTCAGCCCAGTGCTTCTGTCTATCTTGAGTTGCACGAAGATGACTTTGAATTTGCTTTACCTTATCAACTGTCTGCATCACCAACTCTAGACCGAATATCTGACGCTCACCTATGTTATTCCAACATATCATAGACCTATACTTCCTGCCGTACAACGTCTCGAAAGGTGTCATCTGGATGCTCGCCTAGTAGCTGTTATTGTAAGAGAACTCTACCAGATACAAATGGTCCTTCCAAGACCCTCCAAAATCTAACATGCAAAACCTCAATATATCTTCTAGGATCTGGATCGTGCGCTCTGACTGGCCCTCTGTTTGTGGATGGTAAGATGTGCTAAATTTGAGTCGGGTGCCTAGACTGTCCTGCATGCTCCGCCAAAAATAGGATGTGAATCTAGAGTAACGATCCGATACAATACTAACTGGTACTCCATGTAACCTCACGATTTGTCTTATATATATATGTCGGCTAGAATCTCTGTAGACTGTCTAACTCTGAACGACAAGAAATATGCCGACTTGGTGAGTAGATCCAAAATAACCTAAATCGCGTCCTTCCCGCTAGGGCTTCTGGGGAATCCTGTAACGAAGTCCATAGTGATATGTTCCCACTTCTACTCGGGGATGGAAAGTGGCTGTAATATACCCGCGGTCCTTTCATGCTCGGCCTGGACCTACTGACAGACCAAACATTTTACTATAAACCATGCAATCTCTTTATTTATCCCATGCCACCAATAGTACTGCCTCAAATCTCGGTACATCTTCGTACCTCCTAGATGAATAGAGTAAATAGAGGTATGTGCCTCGGTTGTCAACTCTTGTCTCAATTCCCCATTCGGAATATATAGACAATTTTTGTACCTTAATATCCCGTCCTCATGGATCCGAAGTAACGTCTGCAAGCCGGCTTCCGTCCTCTCTTTAAGTCTTCGAAATCTAGCATTTGTAGGCAATGTCACATTGATCCTCTCCACAAGTGATGACTTAACCTCAAGGTTAGACAACTGCCCTCTCTGTCCTGGCAAAATAACCTCTATCCCGAGTTCCTAGAGATTCTCTAATAACTGGGGCCGTGTCGTCAAGAAATAAGTTGTGGGCTTCCTGCTGGGTGCATTTGCTACCACATTTGCCTTGCCGGGATGGTACTGCAAATCTATAACAAAATTGACTATCAACTCTAACCAACGTCTCTGCCTCATGTTGAGCTCTTTTTGAGTATAGACATACTTCAGACTCTTGTGATCAGTAAAAATTTCTACCCTCTCCGTAAAGATAGTGCCTCCATATCTTTAATGTAAATATTACTGCAGCTAACTCAAGATCCTACGTCGGGTAGTTCTTTTCATGAAGCTTCAACTGCCTCGATGCATAAGCGATAAATTTGCCATGTTGTATAAAAATATATCTCAGTCCACTACCTGACGCAATACTATAAACTAAGAATCCTCCCAATCCTGAAGGTAGAGTCAAGACCGGTGTTATCGTCAACCGTTTCTTCAACTCCTTAAAGGCCTTCTGAAAATTTGTCGTCCATGCAAACTCCCGGTCCTTACGCGTCAAATGCGTCATAGGATCTGCAATCCTTGAGAAATTCTCCACGGACCTCTGATAATATCCGGCAAGTCCAAGAAAACTTCTCACCTTCGCAACTGATGTCGGTGTGGCCCGTCTCTATTGCAGCAACCTTCTCCGGATCTACTGAAAGTCCTTCTCCCAAGATGATATATCCCAGGAAAGGCACTTTATCCAGACAAAAATAAAATTTGCTGAGCTTGGCGTACAACCTCTCCTGCCTCAGCGTCTCCATCACGATTCTGAGATTCTCCTCATGCTCTTCGTAGCTCTTGGAGTATACCAAGATGTCATGTCACTACCATATTTTCTAGGAAAGGATATTTTGGTCATTTTATAATTAGTTAAATATTGTGCATGTTGTATATTATTTATTGTGTTATTTAATTATTGTTAGATGTTAGTTTATTATTTTGGACATGTGTTAGTTGACCTAACTAGTTTAGATTAGATCCATGGACCAATATTTAATTCTAATTAGAATTGAGCCAAATTATAAGCCCATTCATTAGGAGGATGATTAATTAAATTAAACCCATTAGACTAGAACCTTCCCTCATTAAGTATTTCTTTATGAGAGGCCCCAAGGGATATTTTAGTCATTTTATGGTAGCTTGGGTAGGGGGCTAAGGTGGCCGACCTTGTTATATAGGAGGAAGAAATTTCTCTCTCCTCATTTTTATTACAAATCTAGATCTAGAATTTTTTCTTTCCAATTTTTTCCCAATTTCTTCCTAAATTATCATTGGAGGCTATTGAAGCAAGGATCTATAAGGAGGAAGTAAAGATCTACAAGGAGGAGCAATGATCTACAAGTTGAAGGCTCATTTAACCTAATTCAGAAGTTTCATTGGGAATATATCTTCTAATAGGTATAATTCAGTTTTTTCCTCTTTGTTTTGACCCTAAATCTTTATTTTAATCATTAGAAACCACTCCATATAATGAGACTACCCATAGGAATTGGAATTAGATTTATAGGAGGCCTATGGAGAAAGTTATGGTGTATTTTGTGTCAATTTTGGGAGAATTCTGAGATTGACACATGTTGTATTTGTCAATTGGTCAATTAGACCAAATTAACATATTTTTGATTGTGTATGGCTAGTGCAGTGTCCACAATTGGATATATATAGGTCGTATTCCAATAATTTAGGGATACTGGTCGATTTAGGGGTTTTCCTTCGACACGGGGGTTTGTGCATGTCATATTTTAATACGGACACGTAGATGTATAATTGACTCTTCGTATTATTTATATATACTATTTTAGACTTGCACATATCCTTCAGAGTACGTTTGGTTGTGTGGTGGACTCATATCGCAAGCGTATAGATAGATATAGGGTGATACAGGTGCGATGCACTCTACGTGTTTGTTTTATTGCATTTTAAGTTTGATTTGTATTAGCTATTAGTGATATATGTATTCATATGTGTGTGTATATATATATATATATATATATATATATATATATATATATATATATATATATATATACGTGTATTGTACATATGTATATGTATATATGTATGTATGTATGTATGTATGTATGTATGTATATATATATATAGATATCTATACACTAGTATATATATATCTATACTAGTGTATAGATATCTATATATCTACTTGAATATTATATATATATATATATATATATATATATATATATATATATATATATATATATATATATATATATATATATATATGTTTATGTGTTATGTTTGTGTATATATATATATATATGAGGTTGTGTGTTTGTGTGTGTGTGAGTGTGCTAGGGGGTCGGGCAGTGACTGAAACTGCTCATCAGGAATCAGTCGCCACAACGGCATGTTTCATCAACATATCTGTGTAGCAGTAGGTTAACAGCAAGGAGTTGCAGTGTAGCAGCAATTGCATGCAACAGCAGTGCACGAGCAGCAGCGAGTTGCAGCAGCCATTGCTGCATGTGCAGCAGCATCGAGTGCCCAATATTGCAGCAACTTCAGCACTGCACGAGGAGTGCAGTAGTAGTAGCAGCAGCCTGTAGCAACTCCAGTATGCACCAGCAGCAGCTTGCATAGCAACATCAAGCAACAGCAACAGCTTTGAGCAGCAGAGTATCAGCAGTGTATCAGAGCTTGGTAAGCTAGTATCTTGATGTATAGTTTACTAGTAGCTTGATAGTTTAGTTAGTTTAGTAGTTAGTTTGGCTAGCTAGTTCATTAGTAGTTTAATTAGTTAGTTGGTATGTATACATTTGTACATTTGATATCTAGTAGCTATAGATTACTATTAGTGTTATGTATATAATTATATCTTTAGTTAGTGATACGTAGATGTATGTATGTATGTATTTATGTTTTAGTATGTGTTAGTAGTTAGTATAGTAGTTTGGTATTAGTAAATACATATTAGTATATAGTTAGAGTTGGGTAGTTAGTATATACTAGAAATGACATTGCCTTGGGATACCAAGGTAAATGTCAAGGTATTGGGTTGATACTCAAGGTATTGGATTTGAGTATCAAGATGGGGGTGTTGTGGTACGATACTGCATTGGTTCAAAGCCAAGGTATCCACTTAGCATTAGTTTAGTTAGGAATATTAGATATTGTTGATTGTATATACATATTGTGATATTTCCTATCTAATTATTTGTGTATCTTATGATACAGCATCCTTTTGATCTCCTAGTATCCTAGTATAGCTAGTGTGGCCTAGTTACATAGTGTGTTAACCCAATATCTTAGAGATAGACTCATATAACCTAGAAATAGCTAGTTTGACCAAGTTTGACTAGTTTGACCTAGAGTTGACCTAGTTTGACTATTTTGACTTAGAAATAGCTTTTTGACCTAGAAGTAGACCAGTTTAACTTATTTTTATTTCAAAACCTTGTATTGATGTAATATTCCATATCTAGGTCTTCGAGGCACCGTACCGGTCATCTGTGACACTGTTCACCGGATTTCAGACGAGTACATTCTCTGATAGTTTCTCATTTATGATATCATCTATGTTCCTTTTATCTAGTGTAGATATCATTGATGTTTTGACACGATGGTTACACAGATTGGTATATCCGGATCTCGTCATGAGATGTTATTCCTTGGTATTTATGGTATAACTTGTGCAAGTCTTATTTTCTTTTTCTTCTTCTACATGTCCAGACACTAATTCCTGGGGAGACTTGCTACCTTCCCAGAGAATTCTATGTCATAACGTACCATGGTTGGATCCACTATCCCAGTCGGGGTGGGGAGTATTGAGTGTTGGTCATACACCGCACGTATGATTAACCGGGCCTTTATCCTTGTACAAGTTTCTTGTACAAGTTTCCAAGCCGATCACATGTTAAAGCTGGTACTCACTCACTTAGTCATTAGTATTCTTATTTATTGTCATATTGTTAATTCTTGTATTTATTTTTGTATTTCTGTTATTGTATATCTCTTGTATCTATATGTTGCATCTTATATATTTTACATCTATTTACTGTTACATAATTTATATCATTTATAAGAACTGCTGTTAGAGATATACTCTGCTCCTTTTCTGACTGGATATATTTTTCTCAAATGATACTGAGGAGTGGTACCCTACTCACTACGGGCCTCAGGACGTGGTTATCTTAGAGCCAGAGACCTTGGCTCAGGAGGGTCTTATCCCGACTGAGACAGACGACTCGGGACTCATAGTTTAGTAGTTAGTTCTTTTTGTACTGGATTTGTCTCCAGCATATTGTTATTAGTTTTCTCTGGCTTATTTAATGTTATTAATTATCTCATAAGTTGTATTCGTGACTCTTCTATTCTTTTATCATATCCGTGCTTATTTCCATCTTAGATCTGTGATTGAGTATATTTATATTGTTGGTAGCATATTTATATTGATAGATAGTTTACCCAAACAACGTTCTACCGCCGATGTTGCGGCGTAGGCTGGGTGTTGTTCACTACTTGTATCCCTACACCAGGTGCGGATCGTGACACATTTTTAGTTGTAGCCCATGCAGGTCTTCAAGGTCACAACAATTATTGCTATTCATAGTGGTGCTCTGAATTGAGTGCTATTATGATCCTATTTCAGGATATATATGTTATAGGCTATAGGCTGAGAATACTCAAGCACATCTAAGAAAAACTCTATTGATTCAATTCGAATGTCTTCCTTGATATTGATGTTGATCTTTAACTGTCCTTCCTTGAATGTCTTATATCATGTGCCATATTGATTCTTTCCTTTTGCTTTGTCTCAGGATGCCGCCTAAGACTAGATAACAGCAGGGAAGAGCAACTTCTGAGAGATTTGCGACTTTCCGAGGGCCTGCACTAGTCACTTCTCCGGTGATTGGCGTATCAACGACATTCGGAGGTCCACCTCCAACTCAGAGGACTGTTCCTGCTGAATCTGAGGGACTTCCACCTCCACCTTCCGTGTCGACAGTTGCGACACAGATATTCACACTATTTTGCAAGATGTTGGAGGCACAGAGGGCTCAGTCCGAGGCACACCAGAGGCAGACCCATGTGTTACGGCAGGGCATCGAGAGTGCTCATCAGCTTGTTCTTGCCGTAGTAGAGAGAGGAGTTTCGGTCTAGCAGCAGGTTGCTTCGCAGGTTTTCCAGCTTCGGCCAGGCAACATCCAGGACTTTAAGAAGCTGGAACATCGGGTCTTCAAGGGGACGGAGGGCATCGCCTATGATGATTAGTTTGAGGATATTGAGCGTCTCATGATGGTGTCCCATCTTTCTAAGGATCTGAAGGTTGAGGCAGTAGGACTTCAGTTGTTCGATATCGCCCGCACTTGGTTCAGAAATGAGCCAATTCTTGCTGATACAGGGCAGTCTTGGGAGGTCTTCAAGGACCTCTTCAAGGAGAAGTTCTTTGCTCGGACAGATAGGTTAGACTTGGAGAGGAAGTTTGAGAGCCTTATTCAGGAGAGCATGTCTGTGAAGGAATACGGTGTTGAGTTTGGTAGGCTGAGCTGATTTACAGAGTACTTGGTGAGGGAGTCGGAGGTTCGAGCTATTCGTATTTGCGATAGTCTAAACTGAGAAGTGAAGATCCTTATTCTGTCTTTTTATGAGACCTATTCGGGGATACTTGCGAAGGCATGCAAGATTGAGCGGGAGTTGGGTTTGAAGCCCAAGAGAGATCGCGATTCTTTCCTAGGGGCTAACAGCAGCACAGTGACTGCTATGCGTCCTTTTTTCCAGTTCGGGCCTTTTCAGCTGCCACAGCAGCACCAGACTCCACCTAGGGCACTATTTTACCAGGCCCCACAGCAGTAGAGATAGTTACTGCAAGCTTCCTGTCACTTCTGCAAGAAACTCGGCCACATCTGAGAAGTTTGCAGGAAGAGGTTGGGAGTTTGTTTGTATTATGGTGCCGAGGGACATCAGCTGAGGTAGTGTCCTTGCAATCCTAGTCGTGCAGTTCAGGGAGCTGCTCCAGCTCAGAGGACACAGGCAAGACCACCTGATGTATAGCCGAGGGGACCGCCGCTTTTGACCCAACAATATTGTTATGCCTAGCACCAATATCAGGGAGGTGCACGTCAGGGAGGAGCGTTCGCTATGACAGTCAAGGAGGTCGAGCCCACCGGAGATGTCATCGCAGGTTCTGTTCTTCTTGATTCTATTCCAACATTAGCTTTGTTTGATAGTAGTACTTTCCATATTTTTGTATCTATTTCTTTTGCTCTGAAGCATCGTTTGGTAGCTAAGTCTTAGCTTAGGACTTGCAAGATCATGACCAGGGGAGGCATTATCCTGTTTTATGATATTTGCAAGGATCGAAGAGTTACTCTAGGAGGCTAGGCGCTGAGTGTGTGTCTATTTGTAATGCCACTTCCGAGCTACGATATTTTACTCAGAATGGATTGGTTGAGTAGGCACCGTGCTAGTATAGATTATAGAGGAGGTAGAGTTTTGTTTAGCCTGCCGGGAGAGCCAGAGTTTGAGTTTGCTAGAGGAGCTGAATAGCAGGGAGAAGGTATTATCTGTGGACCTATGGTGGAAGACAAGGAGTTTCCGCATTCGTTGATTGCTGAAATTTTGGATGTATTTCCTGAGGAATTGCCAGGATTGTCGCCAGATCGAGATATTGAATTCTCTATAGACTTGGTGCCAGGTGCAGAACCAATTTTACAACATGTCTATAGAGTGAACAACAACGAGCTGGTCGAGATGAAGAATCAAGTGGATGAATTATAGGATAAGAGGTTTATCAGATCGAGTTCTTCACTGTGGGGAGCCCTGGTATTTTTTGTACCGAAGAAGGATAGATCGGTGCCCATGTGCATCGATTATAGGGAATTGAATAATCTTACTATCAAGAATAAATACTCTTTGCCACGGATTGATAACCTGTTCGATCAGTTGAGTGGTGCCAAGGAGTTTTTCAAGATAGATTTGAGATCAGGCTACCACCAGGTGAAAGTGAAGCTGGAGGACATACCGAAGACTATTTTTAGGACTCAGTATGGCCAGTATGAGTTTATGGTGATGCCGTTTGGGTTGATTAATGCCCCGACAATATTTATGAATTTGATAAACAAGGTGTTCCATCAGTACCTTGACAAGTTCGTGGTGGTGTTCATCGATGACATACTCATATACTCGAAGACACCGGAGGAGCACGAGGAGCATTTGCGGATTGTATTGGTTATGCTGAGGAAGAAGAAGCTGTATGGGAAGCTATCCAAGTGTGAGTTCTTTCTGGACAAAGTGGAGTTCTTGGGACATGTTGTGACTGGTGATAGAATTTCATTGGATCTGAAGAAGATCGCAACAGTAGAATCTTGGAAGACCCCTAGTTCAGTGGCAGAGATCAGAAGTTTCTTGGGTTTGGCAGGCTACTACAGAAAGTTTGTGCAAGATTTTTCAAGGATTGCCGAGCCGATGACCAGAATCACCAGGAGGGATATAGAGTTTGTTTGGACAGAGGAGTGCCAGGTTGCTTTTGAGGAATTAAAGAAGAGGTTGATGTCTGCTCCTATTTTGACGTTGCCATCAGGGTCTGGAGGTTTCACTATTTATAGTGATGCATCGGGAAAATATTTGGGTTGTGTTCTTCAGAAAATAGGAAAGTGATTGCCTATACATCCAGGTAATTGCATCATCATGAGAAGAACTATCCTACCCTCGATTTGGAGTTGGCAGCAGTCATCTTTGCCCTGAAGTTATGGAAACACTATTTGTATGGAGAGCGTGTGGAGATCTTCACAGACCATAAGAGCTTGAAGTACATTTTCACGCAGAAGGAGTTGAACATGAGGCACCGTCGGTGGCTGGAACTGATAAAGGATTTTGACATATCTTTGTAGTATCATCCTAAGAAAGCTAATGTAGTTTTCGATGCCTTGAGCAGGTATCCGGTAGCTACGTTGTTGATGCATGATCGGTAATTGTTGGAGGACTTGGAGAGCTTGGATATTAAGGTGATAGTTCCTGGTTTTGCTATGCAGATATGGGAGTTGCAGATACACTCAGAATTGATGGACATGATCAAGGCAGCCCAGTATGAGGATGTATCTCTGAGGAGCATTAGAGCTCAGGTGAGAGCAGGATTGGAGGATGATTTTACCATTGCTGAAGATGGTTCTTTGCGGTATAGTACTAGATTGTGTGTGCCTAGTAGGGAGCTACATGAGGAGGCATTACAGGAAGCGCATTGCTCTCAGTATTCCATACATCCAGGTGCCAACAAGATATATCAGTATATGCGAGAGAGTGTGTGGTGGTATGGCATGAAGAGGGAAGTGGCACAGTTTGTATCCAGATGCTTAGTGTGCCAGCAGGTAAAAGCCGAGAGGCAGAGGCCAGGTGGTTTACTTTAGTCATTACCCATTCTAGAGTGGAAGTGGGAGCACATTACTATAGATTTTGTGTCCGGACTTCCACGATCTCCAGGATTGAAAGACGCAATTTGGGTCATCGTTGACAGGTTAACCAAGTCGGCCCACTTTTTGCCTTTCAAGGTGGGTTTGTCTACGGAGAAGCTGGCAAAAATGTATGTGACACAGATCGTCAGGATACATGGGGTTTCCATCAGCATAGTCTCGGATCGGGATAGTCATTTGACTTCTCATTTCTGGAGGAGTTTGCAGGCGAGTTTGGGCACCCAGCTCAAGTTCAGTACTGCATATCACCCCCAGACGGATGGGCAGTCAAAGAGGACTATTCAGACTATCAAGGATTTGTGTACTAGATTTCGGAGGATCTTGGGAGGACCATCTCTATTTGGTAGAGTTTGCTTACAACAACAACTACCAGGCTAGTATAGATATGTCACCGTTTGAGGCTCTGTACGGTCGGAGATGTCGTACTCCCTTGTCATGGAACGATGTTGGAGAAAGAGTTTTGCTAGGGCCAGAGATGGTTATGGATGCAGCAGAGAAGGTTAAGTTAATCAGAGACATACTTTGAGTAGCGCAGGACAGATAACGGCATTGGACCGATAGCCACCGGAGACCTTTGGAGTTTAAGGTATAGTTTTATATTTTTGTTTGTGCTTGATATTGGTTGTTTGTTATAGATTAAGTTCTTAAGTTTGTGTTTTGTTCTAGGTTGATAGTTTGGTGTTTCTGAGGATTTCTCTGATATGAGGCACAATTCATTTCGGTGGAGGCAGAAAGCTTAGTCTGCGATTCATCGGACCTTTTACTATTCTCGAGAGGGTCGGTGCAGTTGCTTATAGACTAGAATTGCCACCTGCATTGGAGGGAGTGCACAACGTAATTCATGTGAGGCAGTTGAGACGGTACGTGGCGGATCCTAGTCACATATTGGATCACTCAGAGATAGAAGTGGGCCCTACTCTTAGCTATCCAGAGCAGCCAGTTGAGATTCTGGATCGGAGAGAGAAGGTGCTGAGGAACTAGACTATTCCATTAGTATGCGTCGTATGGAGACATCACTCTCCGGGGGAGTCTACCTAGGAGAGATGATAAAATGCGAGGGCGTTACCCATATTTGTTTGTGCCTTGAAGTATATTCTTTTCTGTTATGTTATGTTCTATTTTTTTCTGTTCTTTTCTGTTATATTTTTTATTTTCTGGGGTTAGTTTCGTCTTTGAATTTTGAGGACGAGATTATTTTAAGGGGGGTAGACTTGTCACAACCATATTTTCTAGGAAAGGGTATTTTGGTCATTTTATAATTAATTAAATATTGTGCATGTTGTATATTATTTATTGTGTTATTTAATTATTGTTAGATGTTAGTTTATTATTTTGGACTTGTGTTAGTAGACCTAACTAGTTTAGATTAGATCCATGGACCAGCGTTTAATTCTAGTTAGAATTAAGCCCATTTATAAGCCCATTAGACTAGAACCTTCCCTCATTAATTATTTCTTCATGAGAGGTCCCAAGGGGTATTTTAGTTATTTTATAGTAGCTTGGAGAGGGGGCTAAGGTGGCTGGCCTTGTTATATAGGAGGGTAAAATTTCTCTCTCCTTATTTTCATTACAAATCTAGATCTAAAATTCCCTCTTCCCAATTTCTTCATTTCCACACCAAATTTCTTTCCAATTCCTTCCCAAATTATCATTGGAGGCTACTAAAGTAAGGATCTATAAGGAGAAAGTAAGTATCTACCAGGAGGAGCAAGGATCTATAAATTGAAGGCTCATTTCACCTAATTTGGAAGTTTTATTGGGAATCCATCTCCTAATAGGTACAATTCAGTTTTTTCTCTTTGTTTAGACTCTAAATCTATGTTTTAATCATTAAGAACCACCCTATATGATGAGGCTACTCATAGGAATTAGAATTAGGTTCATAGGAGGCCTATGGAGAAAGTTATAGTGTGTTTTATGTCAATTTTGGGAGAATTTCGATATTGACACATGCTGTGTTTGTCAATTGGTCAATTAGACCAAATTAACATGTGTTTGATTAAGTGTGGCTAGTGTAGTATCCATAATTGGATACGTGTAGGCTGTATCCCAATAATTTGGGGATACAGGTTGATTTAGGGGTTTTTCTCCGACACGGGGGTTTGTGCGTGTCATATTTTAAGACGGATTGATAGATGTATAATTGCTCTCCGTATTGTTTATATATATACTATTTTAGACTTGCTCGTGTCCTTCAGGATATGTTTGGTTGTGTGGTGGACTCGTATCTCAAGCGTATCATAGATCTAGTGTGATACGGGTGCGATGCACTCCACGTATTTATTTTATTGCATTTTAAGTTTAATTTGTATTAGTTATTAGTGCATAGATATATATATATATATATATATATATATATATATATATATATATATATATATATATATATATATGTGTGTGTTTACATATGTATAGGTGTATAGATATATATATATACATCTACTTATAGTTATGTGTTTGTGTGCATATGTGTATGGATGAGAGTTACATATATATATATATATATATATATATATATGAGGTTGTGTGTTTGTGTGTGTGTGAGTGTGTGCTAGGGGGTCGGGCAGTGACTGAAACTTCTCATCTGGAATCAGTGGCAACAACAGCCTGTATCATCAACATATCAGTGTAGCAGCAGTTTAACAGCAAGGAGTTACAGTGTAGCAGTAATTGCCTACAGTAGCAGTGCACGAGCAACAACGAGTTGCAGCAGCCATTGCAGCATGTGCAGCAGTAGCGAGTGCCCAGCATTGCAACAACTTCAGCACTGCACGAGGAGTGCAGCAGCAGTGACAGCAGCCTGCAGCAACTCCAGTATGAACCAGTAGCAGCTTGCACTGCAACATCAAGCAGCAGCAGCAGCTTTGAGCAGTAGAGTATCAGCAGTGTATCAGAGCTAGGTAAGCTGGTATTTAGTAAGCTAGTATCTTGATGTATAGTTTACTAGTAGCTTGATAGTTTAGTAGTTAGTTTGGCTAGCTAGTTCATTAGTAGTTCAACTAGTTAATTGGTATGTATACATATGTACATTTGATATCTAATAGCTAGTGATTCCTATTAGTGTTATGTATATACTTATATCTTTAGTTAGTGATACGTAGATGTATGTATATTATTATATATGTTTTAGTATATATTAGTAGTTAGTATAGTAGTTTGGTATTAGTAAATACATATTAGTATATAGTTAGAGTTGGGTAGTTAGTATATACTAGAAATAAAATTACCTTGAGATTCCAAGGTAAATGTCAAGGTATTGGGTTGATACTCAAGGTATTGGATTTGAGTAACAAGATGGGGGTGTAGTGGTGCGATACCGCATTAGTTCAAAGCCAAGGTATCCACTTAGCATTGTTGATTAGATATTGTTGATTGCATATACATATTGTGATATTTCCTATCTAATTATTTGCGTATCTTATGATACGGTATCCTTTTGATCTCCTAGTATCCTAGTATAGCTAGTGTGGCCTAGTTACAAAATGTGTGGACCCAATATCATAGAGATAGACTCATACAACCAAAAAATAGCTAGTTTGACCTATTTGACTGTTTTGACTTAGAAATGGCCTTTTGACCCAGAAGTTGACCAGCTTAAATTATTTTTATTCTAAAATCTTGTATTGATGTAATATTCCATATCTAAGTCTTCGAGGCACCGTACCGAACATCTGTGATACTGTTCACCGGATTTCAGGCGAGTACATTCTCTGATAGTTTTTTATTTATGATATCTTCTATGTTCCTTATATCTAGCGTAGATATCCTTGATTTCTTGACATGATGGTTACACAGATTGGTATATCCGGATCTCATCATAAGATGTTATTTTTTGGTATTTATGGTATATCTTGTAAGTCTTGTTTCCTTGTTCTTCTTGTACATGTACAGACACTGATTCTTGGGAAGACTTGCTACCTTCCCAGGGAATCCAGTGTCATAACGTACCATGGTTGGATCTACTATACCAGTCGGGGGCGGGGAGTATTTAGTATAGATATGTGATCATACCCTCCTTGTGCATGTCTTGTTCCTTGTGAGTGTTGGTCATATACTGTACGTACATTAACCATGCCTTTATCCTTGTGCAAGTTCCCAAGCTGATCACATGTTAAAGCTGCTACTCACTCACTTAGTCATTAGTATTCTTGTTCATTCTTGTAGTTATTTCGGTGTTTTCGTTATTGTATATCTCTTATATCTATATGTTGCATCTTGTATATTTCATATATATTTACTTTTACATAGTTTATATCATTTATTAGAACAGCTATTAGAGATGTACTCTGCTTCTTTCCTGACTGAATATATTTTTTCCAGATGACACTAATGAGTGGTACCCCCACTCACTACGGGCCTCAGGACGTGGTTGGCTTAGATCCAGAGACATTAGCTCAGGAGGGTCTCATCCCGACTGAGACAGACAACCCGGGACTCATAGTTAAGTAGTTAGTTCTTTTTGTACTGGATTTGTCTCTAGCATATTGTTATTAGTTTTCTCTTGCTCATTTGATGTTATTAATTATCTCATGAGTTGTATTTGTGACTCTTCTACTCTTTTATCATATTCGTGCTTATTTTTATTTTATATCTGTGATTGAGTATATTCATATTGTTGGTGGCATGTTTATATTGAAAGATAGTTTATCCAAACAACGTTCTACCGCCGATGCTGCGGCGTAGGCTGGGCGTTGTTTACTACTTGCATCCCTACACCGGGTGCGGGTCGTGACACAGTTTTAGTCGTGGCTCATGCAGGTCTTCAAGGTCACAATTAGTGTGATTCGTAGTGGTGCTATGAATTGAGTGCTATTACGAGCCTGTTTCAGGATATAGGTTATAGGCTATAGGCTATATAGGCTAAGAATACTCAATACATCTAGGAAAAACTCTATTGATTCTATTCAACTACTTTCTTGATATTGATTTGATCTTTAATTGTCCTTCCTTGAATGTCTTATATCATGTGCCATATTGATTCTTTCCTTTTGCTTTATCTCAGGATGCCGCCTAAGACTAGATCACAGCAGGGGAGAGCAGCTTCTGAGAGATCTGAGACTTCCCGAGGGCCTGCACCAGTCACTTCTCCGGTAATTGGCATATCAGCTGCATTTGGGGGTCCACCTCCAACTCAGAGGACTATTTCGACTGTATTTGAGGGAGTTCCACCTCCACCTTCCGTGCCGACAGATGCGACATAGATGTTCACACTATTTTGCGAGATATTGGAGGCACAGAGGGCTCAGTTCGAGGCACACCAGAGGCAGACTAACGTGTTGCAGCAGGGCATCAAGAGTGCTCATCAGCTTGAACTGCCATAGTAGAGAGAGGAGTTTCGGTCCAGCAGCAGGTTGCTCCACAGTTTGCCCAGCTTCGGCCAGGCAACATCTAGGACTTCAAGAAGCTGGAACCTCAGGTCTTCAAGGGGATGGAGGGCATCGTCTGCGCTGATGATTGGCTCGAAGATATTGAGCGTCTTATGAGGGTGTCCCGTCTTTCTGACGATCTGAAGGTTGAGGCAATAGGACTTCATCTGTTCGACATCGCCCGCACTTTGTTCATGAATGAGCCACTTCTTGCTGATGCAGGACAGTCTTGGGAGGTATTCAAGGACCTCTTCAAGAAAAAGTTATTTGCTTGGGCACACATGTTAGACTTGGGGAGGTAATTTAATAGCCATATTCAGGGGAGCATGTCTGTGGAGGAATATGCCGCAGAGTTCGGTAGGCTAAGTCGATTTACAGAGTATTTGGTGAGGGAGCCGGAGGTTCAAGCTATTCGTTTTTACGAGGGTCTAAACTGGGAAGTTAAGATCCTCATTTCGTCTTTTTATGAGACCTATTGGGAGATACTTGCGAAGGCACACAAGGTTGAGCGAGAGTTGGGTTTGAAGCCCATGAGAGATTGTGATTCTTTCCTGGGGGCTAACAGCAGCACAGTGACTGCTAAGCGTCCTCATTTCTAGTCCAGGCCTTTTCAACACCCGTAGCAGCACCAGAATCCAGCTAGGGCACCGTTTTAACAGGCACTGCAGCAGCAGAGATAGTTACAATAAGTTTCCTGCCATTTTTACAAGAAGTCCGGCCACATCTGAGAAGTTTGCAGGCAAAGGTTGGGAGTTTGTTTGTATTATGGTGTCGAGGGGCATCAGGTGAGGGAATGTCCTTCCAATCCTCGTCGTGCAGTTCAGGGAACAGCTCTAGCTTAGAGGACACAGACGAGACCACCTGCAGTACAGCCGAGGGGACCACCGCTTCCAACCCAGAAGTAGCGTTATGCCCAGCACCAACCTCAGGAAGGTGTACGTCAGGGACGAGCGTTCGCTATGCCAGTCGAGGAGGTCGAGCCCACAAGAGATGTTAACGCAAGTTTTGTTCTTCTTGATTCTATTCCAGCTTTAGCTTTGTTTGATAGTGGTTCTTCGCATAGTTTTATATCTGTTTCTTTTGCTTTGAAGCATCGTTTGGTAGCCGAGTCTTAGCTTAGGACTTGCAAGATCATGACTGGGGGAGGCATTATCCTGTTTTATGATATTTGCAAGGATCAGAGAGTTACTCTGGGAGATCGGGCGCTGAGTGCGTGTCTATTTGTAATGCCACTTCCGAGCTACGATATTGTACTCAGAATGGATTAGTTGAGTAGGCACCGTGCTAGTATAGATTGTAGAGGAGGTAGAGTTTTGTTTAGCCTGCTGGGAGAGCTAGAGTTTGAGTTTGCTAGAGGAGCTGCAGAGCAGGGAGAAGGCATTATCTGTGGGGCTATGGTGGAAGACAAGGAGTTGCCGCATCCATTGATAACAGAATTCTTGGATGTGTTTCCTGAGAAATTGCCAAGATTGCCGCCATATCGAGATGTTGAATTCTCTATAGACTTGATGCCAGGTGCAGAACTAATTTTACAGCATGTTTATAGAGTAAACAACAGCGAGTTGGTCGAGCTTAAGAAGCAAGGGATTTATCTAATCGAGTTCTTCACCGTAGGGAGCCCGATATTGTTTGTACCGAAGAAGGATGGATCGGTGCGCATGTGCATCGATTACAGGGCATGAATAATCTCACTATCAAGAATAAATATCCTTTGCTACGGATTGATGACCTGTTCGATCAGTTGAGTGGTGCCAAGGTATTTTCCAAGATAGATTTGAGATTAGGCTACCACCAGGTGAAAGTGAAGTCGGAGGACATACCGAAGACTTATTTTAGGACTCAGTATGGCCAGTATGAGTTTTTGGTGATGTCGTTTGGGTTGACTAATACCCCGACGGTATTTATGAATTTGATGAACTAGGTGTTCCATCAGTACCTTAACAAGTTTATGGTGGTGTTCATCGATGACATACTCATATACTCGAAGACACCGGAGGAGCACGAGGAGCATTTGCAAATTGTGTTGGATGTGTTGAGGAAGGAGAAGTTGTATGGGAAGCTGTCCAAGTGTGAGTTTTTCCTAGACAAAGTGGATTTCTTGGGATATATTTTGACTGGTGATAGAATTTCAGTGGATCCGAAGAAGATCGCAGTAGTGGAATCTTGGAAGACCTCGAGTTCAGTGGCAGAGATCAGAAGTTTCTTGGGTTTAGCAGGCTACTACAGAAAGTTTGTGCAAGATTTTTCAAGGATTGCCGAGCCGATGACCAGACTCACCCGGAATGATATAGAGTTTGTGCAAGATTTTTCAAAGATTCTTGGGTTACGGAGTTTAGTGTCCTGTAGTCAATATACAGGCGTACCATTCCATCATTTTTTGGCACAAATAGTATGGGTTCTTCCCATGGTGAAATACTGGGCCGAATAAAATCCTTCTCTAGAAGATCATCAACTTGCTTCTTCAATTCTACTAACTCCTTAGGTGCTAACCGGTACACTGATGAAGTGATAGGCTCTACTCCTAGAGTCGTTTATAGTGAATTCTATTTACCGTTCAGGTGGTAAGCCTGGGAGATCATCGAAAAATACATCCATAAATTCTCATACAACCTTTGGGAACTCTAGATCCCCTTCTACAGAGAGTGTCTTAAGTGTAGGCTGGACACCTTGCTCTATGGCTCCCCGAAGAAACTCAAACTCTTGGTGACCAGATGGTCTAAATATAACCCGTCTATGACGGCAATCTAGAGTCGCATGGTACTGACTCATCCAGTCCATACCAAGTACAACATCATAGTCCGACATGGAGAAGATTAAAAATTGAGCTAGTATCTCTCTCCCACAAACTGCTACCGAACAAGATCTACAAGTGTTACTAACTAGCATAATTCTGCCACCCGTAAGAATTCTATTAGTCTTCGAAAGTGGTACGGTAGCTACTCTATGTGTGGCTACGAAGCTAGCAGCTATAAATGAATGTGATCCTCTAGAATCGAATAATGCTACAACAGGTAATGAAGCTACTAATATAGTACCTGCGATGACCTCTCCTGCAGTCGCTTCCTCCTCAATAGTCATGGCAAATGCCTACCCTCGCACCTGACTTGGTCCTCTCTGCTGCTGCCGAGTCTGCTGGAATAGTATTTCCTGTGGTGGCAAAGGTGGCCTCGGCTGATACCCTCTTGGAGCTGGTGGTATGACTCCTCCGACTCCCATCTGTGGTACTCCCAATGTTAGATAAGCTAGCCTAGGTGGCTGCTGGGCGGGTCTCGGTGCTGGTGTAAACCCCCTCAATTTATTCTGTAGATAGTTAGAGTGGGACAGGAAAAATTTTGATAGAAGATATTGAGGTTTAGAAAAGAGGATGTTTACTTGGAATTTTAATCCAATTAATTAAAACATTGGCACACCCTTTCTTTGTCTAATTACTCGGAGCCCATTATCAGCCCATAAATTCCGTACAAATATTGTAAACTCGACTCAACTCGCCAAATTAGGCACTGGACTTTTCTGACTGTTAAAAATCAACTTTTGTGTGCTCTTAATTAATTGCGCAACATTCCGAAATTGTAACCCGTATTTAATTTCGTGTCGGACACCTGTGTCGTTACCCTCGATTTTGGGGTACCAACTTAACCCGTTGAGCCGGACCAACTAAAGGGTCTAAGACCGACTCTAAGCCTCCACCATTTTTGGCCTTTGCGCCGTTTCCGGATTTTGACTCCGCGGGCCCCAATTAAATTAAATTCGCGGAACGCGTTATCTCTAATTAAATCAAGATTTACCAACTTTATAAATTCTATTTTAATACTAAAATAATCCCAATGCCCTTCAAATTAGACCCGCGCCTAACGCGCAACACCCCCTCACCACGACATTTTTATATATATTTTTCTCCGTAATTTTTGCGTTATTTCATGTGTCCATGCAAATTCCTGACTTTACGGGGGCTTATTTGCAAATATTAAATTGTTGGCAACATCCTATTGGTCATGGTTTATTTAGAGGGTCCCAAAATAGGGTCCCAATATCAATTCCCTCATTCCTTCATGAAGAAACTAATTTTTTTCCTTCATGATGAATCTCCATCACTCATTTCAAATGAGAGCATCTCCACCCTCCATCCCACACAACCCTTCCTATAAAGCATCCCATCAACTCACCCTCAGCCTCACAAATCCCAAGGCCGGCCCTAATCCCCATGTCATGAAAAACCCACCCTCTCTCTCTCTCTCCTCTACATGGGAAACCAAGCCACCTCCATATTTATATTTTTTATTCTTACATTCTTATTCTTCTTCTTCCTTCTTTCTTCTTTACACTACACTCCTTCAACTGACCACTGCTCCAGCCGACGGACCGACAGCTCCGGCTACATCTTCGGCAGCCGAGCACTGCTCCAACCCCGGCCGAGATTCCCCACTGCCTCCGCCCGCGGCCTGCTGTCCGCCGCATCCATCCGCCTCTCTCCAACTATGCCACAGCCACCCACCTGTCGAGCACCCTCACGGCCAACCGACGGATGCACCGGCGAGCCGTCCTCCACGAGACCGCATTCTTCATCTTCTCCGGCGGCTACTGCGGTTCTCCCCGACCGACTGAACCAACTCCGGCCGGCGCGGTCACTCCCCCACCCGACTCCGCTGGTCATCGACTCCGGCCGTCCCGCTCAGTCCGCCGCCCGACTGTGCAGTGACCACTCCGTCGCCCGACAGTGCAGTGAACCCCGCCACCGGCACTGTGCAGCTACTCTTCGACGACTGTGCAGCTACTCTCCGACGTCGACCCGCCACTCCGATGAACCGCTGCTCATCGGCATCTCCCGCCGGCAGTGTGCAGCTCGCCCCTCCGGCGAGTTTCCGTTCTCCCCCGTCACCAACAATCCATCACCACCACCTTTATTCTTCCATCTCCACCACCTCCGCCACGAATCATCCGACCTCCTCCCTATCACCACCACTACAGACTTTACCACCACCACGGGCTGTGCACCCCCATCCGGCAGCCCGCACTCCGGCCATCCCCTGTGCCACCTCGCTCCGGCCAGCGATCCGCCACCCCGCCTCGTCGAGGTATACCATTCCCTCTCCCTCTCTATACACTTATATATATTTTGCTGTGTACTGTTAGTTTTAGGGATTATATTGTTGATTAAGGATTAATGATGTTAAGACTAATGATGGTTAAGGATAATGCTGATCAAGGCTAATGATGTTAAGGCTAATAATAATTAAGGTTAATATTGTTTAAGGCTAATGATGATTAAGGATAATGTTGAGTAAGGTTAATGAAAATTAAGGTGAACGTGGATTATAATGACATTAGATTAGGGTCTAATGTAGATTTGGGTTTATGATCAAGGTTTGCAAGGGAGTTTAGTAATTTGTTTATAACTAAATGTTCTGGAGATTACGCATGGTTAAAAGATTGTTAAATCAATTAATGGAGGTTTTAAAATGGGTCGAATAAGGACATGGAATATATATGCATGATGGACGGATTTGAGGCATAAATAATGAATGGGAATTCAAATCACCAAATAAGATTTTCAGTTGTCCTAATTAAATGCAAATTGATTATTGTGGGAACAGATTTAATTTATTGAGTGATAAAAATCTGATAATTAAACATTGGTGAACACTAGGGAGCACGTATTTGATTGTGAACTAGTGAGTTGTATAAAACTATTGATCGGTAATTCAAGGACTGGAAATTAATGAAGGGATAAATTAGAGTGGTACCTTGTGATTGGGTAACAATGAAATAAAACGAAGAGATCAAAAAAATCATGAACTATGTTTTGAGGATAGCTTGATGTTGTAGTGTTGAATACTAGATGTTTTGATTATCGTACCGATAGTCAACTGTGGTCAAACCCCCCTCTAGTGACTTGTCCCTGAGAGTCGTAGCTGAGCTTGAGTTTAGTTATGGATGCGTGTTGCATCCCTGTTTGTTGTAGAATAGATTATTGATTCTGGTTTGTATCTCATCTCTAGGTACTGCGGGACCTGAGGACTTGGACGCGGTACCAGATCCCCCACATCAGCAGCCGCACGCAGGCAAGTGTACCTTGCCACCCTGTATTTCAGTTTACAGATATTTATTATTTCATATGTACATTGTGCACATAGTTATGTTGACGTTCGGTACTTCGCGTCCGGTTCACAACCGGGTGAAGACGCACGTCTTAGCATTCTAGGAAGATTGTTGGATGATTCGGAGTATCTCGATATACGTACCTGAGTACATTGACACCCCAGGACACACTCATACACTGTGATCGTGCCAGATTCCTGTATCCTGATACTGACATCATGACCAGAGACTGGGACGACCTTAGGGTCCCGTCTGTTGAGTTATTCCTTGTGTCGAGACTGTAGTTAGAGGTTCAGGTTCAACGCACAATCGTTGACCGCTTGGGGAGGGGAAGACAGTTACTAGACGCTTGGGCTACTCTGCACGCGCTTATATATATGTAGTATTTTCTAGTGATACCTGTATTTAGTGTAACTGTTTCACCCGTGTGACTCTTTGCCCGGAGCTGCGGTACGTGCCGTGTGTTTCTGTGTCCGGAGCTACGGTTTTATATTAGAAAGCCCACGCGTCGAACGTTGTCTTTAAACTGTGTCACACTAGTTGGTTATGATAGAGTACCCTGTCGTGCACTTGTACTTTCTGTTTACTTGGCATGTTATATTTCTGTACCTTGTTACGTCCCTCTGAGGACCTGGTTCCCTGCCAGTTTTGCAGCATAGGCGATTACGGAGCGCTTGGAGATACTGAAGGAGTGGCATATCTTGCGAGCATGGTACCAGGTACTCATATTATATCTACCGGCATTATGGTTATTTACATTGATTATTCACCTGCTGTTGTAGCCTAGTTTTGTAGACTCATACTTTTTCTCGAGTCTATTCGAGTTAGTGTGTTATTGGGCGGCCGACCTTATCACATGTAACTCTTTCTTGTATACTGTTGTACATTGTGGATTGAGACATAGAGGTTTACATTTATCGAAAATTCTAGATAGTGCCCTTTATATTACAGCTTATACGTATTCGAGTCATACCAGAGTCTGGTCGAATGCGTAGCTGGCGTGTCACGTATTCCTGGTCCTACGTATTTTGGGACTGGGGCGTGACATGTTTTTGTGGTGGCCCATGCAGGTCCGATTTAAATCGTCTTGGTCACCTGACTGTGCCAAGCGAGCCTGCAAATTAGGAAAAGATATTATGATTGTTGTATAGGATCTCAATCCATAATCGATTTTAAAATCTCTTTGTATGTGATTATCGCCCTTGGACTTCCAATTTGCATTCGTTTAATCTTCGTCAATATCGCTATCCTTGTTTCTCGTCCCCTATTGTTCGGGGAGACGAATGGTTGTGACTGATGACTTCCCTCCAGAAGAAGATCGAAGACTAGACGGCAGAAGATAGAATTCGTATACCTTTCTCAGAAAAGATTGTTACCTTATCAGGATAGATTGATGGGTTCCTTGGATTCTAGAACTAGTGTGGAAGGTTGGCAAGAGAGTTGGACCCAGTAGTACCCTACCAGTACTTGAGGTAGCAGTGATCTTGGAAGTACTGAGAGCTAGAAGGAATGTTGATCATGACCTAGAATGATTTATGGGAATGCATAGCCTGATGATGGAAACCAGTGGTTGGATATGGTAGCAATACCAGGAATGATATTATGGACTAGAGGAGATAAAATTTCAAGCTCTTACTTGGAAGATGATGATCTAATACCAGAAATTTTAGTATGTGCTTGGGTGACATCATTATTATAAATGCACTATGTGACTTGGACAGATAAATAACGAAAAGAAGGAATTTGAGGAATAGAATCTTAGGGAAAACTTTGAGGAGAAGATAATTATACATTAGGCGAGGAGAGTTTTTCTTTTGAGGATTGATGTTGGAAACAGAACGGGAGAAATTATTTTGAGGTTTAGTCTAGACTACGACCTTATCCTAGACATGGATTGGTTGAGCCGATACCACGCGACACTAGATTGTCTACGTAGTTGCATTTATATTTTTAGGCTACCAGGTTACCCTGAGTTGAGTTCAGAAAGCCCAGGAGTATGGTGCCCATCTACCTTAGGGGTATACAATGCCGGAGGTGAACCAGTGTACCACCATGTTATGTCAGAGTTTGAGGGTGTGATTCTAGATCATCTATCCGGCCTGCCACCTGACAGAGAGATAGAATTTGCTACAGAGTTGACTCCAAGAGCGGAGCCAATTATTTTCCCATCTTCAGACTAGCACCGAAAGTGTTGGTTGAGTTGAAGGTCCATAGTAGAGGATCACTTGGTCAAGAGTTTCAGTCGGGCTAGTGTTTCTCCATGGGGAAAAACCCATCTTAATTGTGCCGAAGAAAGACGGGACAGTACAGTTGAATCAGCTAAGTGGCGCATATGTATTCTCGAAGATCGATCTCAGATCAGGCTATCATCAGATCAAGGTACGGAGAGAAGACATTCCGAAGACGGCGCTTCGGACGAAGTATGTACTCTATGAGTTTCTAGTCATGACCGTTTCGTTTGACCAACGTGCCAGCAGTATTTATGAGCTTGAGGAACAAGGTTTTCCATCAGTACTTGGATAAGTTCGTGGTGGTGTTCATCGACGTCTTGATATATTTCGAGAACCAGGAGAAGTACGAGAGACATCTTAAGATTGTGTTGGAAATGCTGAGAAATGAGAGGCTGTAAGCCAAGCTCAGCAAATATGAGTTATGTTCAGATAGAATAGATAGTCTACACCTCAGGACAGCTGACAGTTCTTGAGAAGAACTATCAGACACACGATCTAGGGCTAGCTGCAGTGATATTTGCACTAAAGCGATGGCGACACTACCTTTATGTAGAGCAGATGTTAAGATTTATACAAAACATAGAAAGTATGAAGAATGCCTACACGCAGAAGGAACTCAACATGAGACAAAGGCATTGGCTAAAATTTATGACAGATTATAATATCGAGTTGCGGAACCACTCTGGCAAGACGAATGTAGTTTATGACTCATCGCCAGTTGTTAGAGGATTTTTAGGAACTCGGGATTGAGATTGTATTGCCAAGCATGGATGGACAGATGGCCAATCTTGAGGTTCAGTCTACTTTGATTGAGAGGATCAAGGCAGCATTGCCTACGGACACGAGATTTAGAAGACTGCGAGAAAGGACAGAGGCCGACATGCAAACGAGATTCAAGATTCATGAAGACGGAACATTGAGATATGGAGATCGCCTATGCGTTTCGAGTGGCAAGCTACGCCAAGAGTTGATGACCGAGGCTCATAACTCGATTTATTCTATTCATCCCGGGGGTACGAAGATGTACTGAGATTTGAGGCAGCATTACTGGTAGTATGGGATGAAGAGGAAAATTGCAAGATTTGTGGTGAAGTGTTTAGTTTGTCAGCAAGTCAAGGCAAAATACCTGAGAACTGCAGGATTATTGCAGCCACTTCCCCTTTCCCGAGTGAAAGTAGGAACACATTACCATGGACTTCGACACAGGACTCCCGCGAAGCCCTAGCGGGAAGAATGCAGTATGGGTTGTCGTAGACAGACTCACCATGTCTGCACATTTCTTATCCTTCAGAGTTGGGCAATCCACAGAGATACTAGCTGACATGTATATGAGACAGATAGTACGATTACTTGGAGTGCCTGTCAATATCGTATCGGATCGTGATTCCAGATTCATGTCACATTTTGGCAGAGTATGCAGGAGAGCTTAGGAACTCGTCTCAAGTTCAGCACTGCGTATCATCCACAGACTGACGGACAGTCAGAGCGCACGATACAGATATTGGAGGATATGTTACGAGCATGCATGATTGATTTTGGAGGATCTTGGGAGGACCACCTACACTTGGTGGAATTCTCCTACAATAACAGTTACCAGGCCAGCATACAGATGGCACCTTATGAGGCACTGTACGGCAGGAAATGCAGGTCGCCAATTTGTTGGAGTGACGTGGGAGAGCGTCAGATACTTGGTCCAGAATTGGTGACACAGACAGTAGAGAAGGTCAAGCAGTCAGAGCCACCTGCGCGCAGCACAGGACAGACAAAAACACTGGGCAGATGCGCACCGCAGACCATTGGAGTTCAAGGAGGGTGACCACGTATTTCTGAGGATATCGTCCACACGTGGTACCATCAGATTCGGAGGCAGAGGCAAGCTGAGCCGAGGTATATCGGACCGTTTGACATTTTGGAATGAGTTGGCGAAGTGGCTTACCGTCTTGTATTACCTCCATCATTAGAGGGAGTACATGACGTATTTTATGTATCGCAACTGAGGAGATATATCGCAGACCCTAGCCACGTGCTTGATCATTCGGAGATTACAGTCGGGCCCAGCCTGTCTTACGTAAAGCAGCCAGTTGAGATTCTCGATCGCAGCGAGAAGACTTTGAGAGGACAGACGATTCGACTGGTCAGAGTGGCATGGAAACACCATTCACCAGGCGAGTCTACTTGGGAGCGCGAGAATTCTATTCGGCAGCGCTTCCCGTACTTATTTGAGGAGCAAGGTACGAATCTACGTACGGCAATTTTAATTACTAGTTATTTTAAATTCTGTTAGATATTATCGTGCTTTACTTTTAATTTTGGGGACGAAATTTTTTTAAGTTGGGAAGAATGTAAACCCCCTCAATTTATTCTGTAGATAGTTAGAGTGGGCCAGAAAAATTTTTGATAGAAGATATTGAGGTTTAGAAAAGAGGATGTTTACTTGGAATTTTAATCCAATTAATTAAAACATTGGCACACCCTTTCTTTGTCTAATTACTCGGAGCCCATTATCAGCCCATAAATTCCGTACAAATATTGTAAACTCGACTCAACTCGCCAAATTAGGCACTGGACTTTTCTGACTGTTAAAAATCAACTTTAATTAATTGCGCAACATTTCGAAATCGTAACCCGTATTTAATTTCGTGTCGGACACCTGTGTCGTTACCCTCGATTTTGGGGTACCAACTTAACCCGTTAAGCCGGACCAACTAAAGGGTCTAAGACCGACTCCAAGCCTCCACCATTTTTGGCCTTTGCGCCGTTTCCGAATTTTGACTCCGTGGGCCCCAATTAAATTAAATTCGCGGAACGCGTTATCTCTAATTAAATCAAGATTTACCAACTTTGTAAATTCTATTTTAATACTAAAATAATCCCAATGCCCTTCAAATTAGACCCGCGCCTAACGCGCAACACCCCCTCACCACGACATTTTTATATATATTTTTCTCCGCAATTTTTGCGTCATTTCATGTGTCCATGCAAATTCCTGAATTTACGGGAGCTTATTTGCAAATATTAAATTGTTGGCAACATCCTATTGGTCATGATTTATTTAGAGGGTCCCAAAATAGGGTCCCAATATCAATTCCCTCATTTCTTCATGAAGAAACTAATTTTTTTCCTTCATGATGAATCTCCACTACTCATTTCAAATGAGAGCATCTCCACCCTCCATCCCACACAACCCTTCCTATAAAGCATCCCATCAACTCACCCTCACCCTCACAAACCCCAAGGCCGGCCCTAATCCCTATGTCATGAAAAACCCACCCTCTCTCTCTCTCTCTCCTCTACATGGGAAACCAAGCCACCTCCATATTTATATTTTCTATTCTTACATTCTTATTCTTCTTCTTCCTTCTTTCTTCTTTACACTACACTCCTTCAACTGACCACTGCTCCAGCCGACGGACCGACAGCTCCGGCTACATCTTCGGCAGCCGAGCACTGCTCCAACCCCGGCCGAGATTCCCCACTGCCTCCGCCCGCGGCCTGCTGTCCGCCGCATCCATCCGCCTCTCTCCAACTATGCCACAGCCACCCACCTGTCGAGCACCCTCACGGCCAACCGACGGATGCACCGGCGAGCCGTCCTCCACGAGACCGCATTCTTCATCTTCTCCGGCGGCTACTGCGGTTCTCCCCGACCGACTGAACCAACTCCGGCCGGCGCGGTCACTCCCCCACCCGACTCCGCTGGTTATCGACTCCGGCCGTCCCGCTCAGTCCGCCGCCCGACTGTGCAGTGACCACTCCGTCGCCCGACAGTGCAGTGAACCCCGCCGCCGGCACTGTGCAGCTACTCTTCGACGACTGTGCAGCTACTCTCCGACGTCGACCCGCCACTCCGATGAACCGCTGCTCATCGGCATCTTCCGCCGGCAGTGTGCAGCTCGCCCCTCCGGCGAGTTTCCGTTCTCCCCCGTCACCAACAATCCATCACCACCACCTTTATTCTTCCATCTCCACCACCTCCGCCACGAATCATCCGACCTCCTCCCTATCACCACCACTACAGACTTTACCACCACCACGGGCTGTGCACCCCCATCCGGCAGCCCGCACTCCGGCCATCCCCTGTGCCACCTCGCTCCGGCCAGCGATCCGCCACCCCGCCTCGTCGAGGTATACCATTCCCTCTCCCTCTCTATACACTTATATATATTTTGCTGTGTACTGTTAGTTTTAGGGATTATATTGTTGATTAAGGATTAATGATGTTAAGACTAATGATGGTTAAGGATAATGCTGATCAAGGCTAATGATGTTAAGGCTAATAATAATTAAGGTTAATATTGTTTAAGGCTAATGATGATTAAGGATAATGTTGAGTAAGGTTAATGAAAATTAAGGTGAACGTGGATTATAATGACATTAGATTAGGGTCTAATGTAGATTTGGGTTTATGATCAAGGTTTGCAAGGGAGTTTAGTAATTTGTTTATAACTAAATGTTCTGGAGATTACGCATGGTTAAAAGATTGTTAAATCAATTAATGGAGGTTTTAAAATGGGTCGAATAAGGACATGGAATATATATGCATGATGGACGGATTTGAGGCATAAATAATGAATGGGAATTCAAATCACCAAATAAGATTTTCAGTTGTCCTAATTAAATGCAAATTGATTATTGTGGGAACAGATTTAATTTATTGAGTGATAAAAATCTGATAATTGAACATTGGTGAACACTGGGGAGCACGTATTTGATTGTGAACTAGTGAGTTGTATAAAACCATTGATCGATAATTCAGGGACTGGAAATTAATGAAGGGATAAATTAGAGTGGTACCTTGTGATTGGGTAACAATGAAATAAAACGAAGAGATCAAAAAAATCATGAACTATATTTTGAGGATAGCTTGATGTTGTAGTGCTGAAGACTAGATGTTTTGACTATCGTACCGATAGTCAACTGTGGTCAAACCCCCCTCTAGTGACTTGTCCCTGAGAGTCGTAGCTGAGCTTGAGTTTAGTTGTGGATGCGTGTCGCATCCCTGTTTGTTGTAGAATAGATTATTGATTCTGGTTTGTATCTCATCTCTAGGTACTGCGGGACCTGAGGACTTGGACGCGGTACCAGATCCCCCACATCAGCAGCCGCACGCAGGCAAGTGTACCTTGTCACCCTGTATTTCAGTTTACAGATATTTATTGTTTCATATGTACATTGTGCACATAGTTATGTTGACGTTTGGTACTTCGCGTCCGGTTCACAACCGGGTGAAGACGCACGTCTTAGCATTCTAGGAAGATTGTTGGATGATTCGGAGTATCTCGATATACGTACCTGAGTACATTGACACCCCAGGACACACTCATACACTGTGATCGTGCCAGATTCCTGTATCCTGATACTGACATCATGACCAGAGACTGGGACGACCTTAGGGTCGCGTCTGTTGAGTTATTCCTTGTGTCGAGACTGTAGTTAGAGGTTCAGGTTCAACGTACAATCGTTGACCGCTTGGGGAGGGGAAGACAGTTACTAGACGCTTGGGCTACTCTGCACGCGCTTATATATATGTAGTATTTTCTAGAGATACCTGTATTTAGTGTAACTGTTTCACCCGTGTGACTCTTTGCCCGGAGCTGCGGTATGTGTCGTGTGTTTCCGTGTCCGGAGCTACGGTTTTATATTAGAAAGCCCACGCGTCGAACGTTGTCTTTAAACTGTGTCACACTAGTTGGTTATGATAGAGTACCCTGTCGTGCACTTGTACTTTCTGTTTACTTGGCATGTTATATTTCTGTACCTTGTTACGTCCCTCTGAGGACCTGATTCCCTGCCAGTTTTGCAGCATAGGCGATTACGGAGCGCTTGGAGATACTGAAGGAGTGGCATATCTTGCGAGCATGGTACCAGGTACTCATATTATATCTACCGGCATTATGGTTATTTACATTGATTATTCACCTGCTGTTGTAGCCTAGTTTTGTAGACTCATACTTTTTCTCGAGTCTATTCGAGTTAGTGTGTTATTGGGCGGCCGACCTTATCACATGTAACTCTTTCTTGTATACTGTTGTACATTGTGGATTGAGACATAGAGGTTTACATTTATCGAAAATTCTAGATAGTGCCATTTATATTACAGCTTATACGTATTCGAGTCAGACCAGAGTCTGGTCGAATGCGTAGCTGGCGTGTCACGTATTCCTGGTCCTACGTATTTTGGGACTGGGGCGTGACAGCTGGTAAGGCTGGTGGGGGAATCATCGATGCTTCTCTACGTGACCCCGTACAGTCACGTGCAGAGTGCTGGCCTGATCCGCAAACTAAGCATAGTCCCAACTTGCGTCTGCCCTCGCTCACATGATGGCCTTGCTTGCCACAATATTGTCATAAAGGCAGTATTTATGGAGCTACTCTAGGTGGCTAGTGCATGTGAGGTCTCTTTGCATCTCCTTCATGTTATACTCTGGCTGGTATTGATGTGTACGGCCATTTCTTGCTGGACTCCCTCTTGGTGATGCACTCCATGCATCGAGCCATGGCAAGGACGTCCGTGTAAGAAGTAGATGCAACTGAGTCGATCATCCTAACTGGCTGAATAACCTGTCACAATAAAGAAAAGAGAAATAACACCAAATATATTTTGAGAAGTCCAAGTCCATAAGTACATAGATAACTGAGTACTCAGGAGAATTCCTCTGGCACAACCTCATTCTCTGGTGCAAGTAACGCTCCAACGTCAGCTCATGTCCCGTAAACCTCGGGATAACTCTCATCTGCTAAACCTGCGGACATAATCCAGATCCAGGTCCTCAAAGGACATAGCAAGGTACAGTAATAACTCAAGCCAAAGTACAGTAATTAAATAACAGTTGTGCTCAGGGTATCTAACATAAACCATCTAAGTAAATATAGTGAGAAGTACTCGTCCTCTAAACCGCTGGTCTTGTAGGTCTACATATACACAATAATAGCTAGTAGTAGTAGCTACATACAAGCTCCATCAAGGCACCTGCAACAAGCTAGGGCCCGAAGCGCAAGCATCGGTAGCAAGTATTATGTGGTAGCCCAAAGATACGGTAAGTTCTTCCCAACCCCATGTATCTCATGTCTCATCTCCATGACACTCAAGACAATCATAATCTATGTCTCAAGCCAAGGTGTACATAATATCATATCATTCTAATACATGCTTTTAGTCCTGTCCTAACACAGAAGTCGAAATCCTCGAATATCTCAAGTGAGGCTTCTGTACATGAGAGTGTTGTTCAGTTTCCTAAGGTAAATCGTTCAAGAGTTGCACGTATAAGGTATACGCCAACAATGCAATCTCACGATACCCAATTTTCGTGTACGAAAGTCGGCACCCAAATACAATTCGGACGCTAAGTAACATTACGGTCCTAGGGTCAAAAATAAGTACATGTAATAAAATATAAACTAAAATCTGAAACTAAAATTTTAGCATAATTTACTGAGACCAAGGCAAGGTACACTTTTCTGCTTTCTGCTGCTGCGTTGTAGCGGATCCAAATTCCATGTCCGACAGTACTGTGACACCCACGTGCCATGCTAAAATTACTTAAATTAATTCTAATTCTACCATTATCTACTTTATGTAAAATATAGAGTCACTATACGCACATCAACAAAGTCGCAATATTCGTGCCAATAATTCTAACAGTCGCATGGCTTTAGTTAACATGCCAACAGCCACGTACCATAATTTAGTTTATAACTTCATGAGGGTCTCGTACATTGTTCTACTACGTGTACGTATAGGCCTTTACGTGTGGTTAATCAACATATTTTTACACGTACGTAGGTACTGTTCAATATCGCAAAATGCTATACAACGCTAACCGGTTAATTAAGCATGCATGGAACCATTTTATTTTACTAATTAATATCTTAAAATACGGAAATAAATAAGTTTAATATTCAAAAATTCATTTTAATTATTAATATTTATATATGCACACTCAATATACATAAGTTTATATGTTTGCATGCAGTATAACTATACCTAGTCATCGTTACCATGCATGCACTCTACCATTCATTTGTGTATCAACTGATCCACTAAATACACATATTAATACATATATAATTCTGATTATTATTATTAATAATTCTAAAATTTATTTAACTAGAGTGCAATATCTCATTGTCTATATTATATCTTCAATACAAACATATGCGAGTATTATAGTTATTAACTAGGTTTGTGCATGGTTAAAACACAAGGGAAGGGTGATTCATGGAGTGTACGTGGATGGTTTCACGGCTCAACTTCAATCCAAATAACATGAAAGAAGGAGAGGATCAAAAAAGTTACCAAGAACTTGATGTTGGTGATGGTTGGTTAAACTCCGACGATGTTTTCGACCTCCGGGTAGTTGCACCTCCTCTATGGCTGGCCTAGGCTCGAGGGAGGCAGTCCATGGGTGATTGAGGAGATCCTCATTTCTAAAAAAAGGGAAGTAGGCTTATTTCGTGGTCTTGTGTGGGTGGTGGTCGGTCGTGTGGATCCGGGTGGAGGTGGAGGTGCTCTGGGGTTTTAGGAAGGGGCTGGCCGGATCCCCAAGGAGGTGGAGAAAGAGATGACCGAGTGGGGGAGGGAGAGAAGATCGAGATAGAGGTGGAGGTTCAGTTGGGGAAGGGATGGAGTTGGCCGAATGGGGGGTTACACTTCCCTAGGAGCAATAGTTATAGGTAGTAATGAATGGGAGGGGAAGTGAAAAGTTGGGAGTTACATGCTATAAACCAAAGGTCAAAAGATATATTGCATTGAAACCATCCCAAGGGTTTTGGCTGCGGTTGGGCCCCCCCCCCTCTCCATATATGCATACACATGATTCATTTTAAGTTAGAATAGTCCAAAGGTGCATTCTAAAATAGGTAAAATCTGAATTTAAATATAAATGAGGTAAAAATATGATTTGGTATGAAAAAAATGATGTTTGGTGTGTATGAATGTGGGGGATGGGTGTGTGGTATTGTGTATGAGTTAGACAAGTTGGTTTGAAAAAAAAAAACAATAAAGGATTTCTTTATTCAGGAAATTATTTATTGAATATATTATTTAAATAAATAATTCATTTAATAAAATAAAATATTACTAAAATAAACTTATCTAAATTTTAGGGGGATTAAAACCACTAAGATGATCTCTAAGTGAAGTCCCTGCTGGAACCTCCTAGCTCGGTCCAACTCGATCGCCACAAAGGTAGAAGCAAACCGACTGAGCCTACAAAACTCCACCGCGTAGCCGTTGACGGTCCTCGCCATTTGTCTGAGGTTGTTAAACCTCTACTATAAATCCTAACGCAACATCGCATCGTAATACCGTGTCTGAAATCTCTCACTGAAATCCGCCAATGGTATCAGTGCCATCAATGAAACTTCCTGAGTTGCCCACCAGTCATGTTCCAAATATAGCAACTGCAACCTAACCACTACCACTCGCTACCTAGCCGAAACTCCTGTTGCCTCGAGCATGGCCTCGGTATCCTAGATCCATGCATCAGACGCAATCACATCCTCAGTACCAAAGAAGTACGGGGGGTAGATATGCCTAAAACTGTTCGCAGAATTATAGATCTGAAAACCACATCGCTACATAGCCGTCTGGACTGACTGAGTGAGAATGTCACTTTGTCGCTGATAAGTCACCATGAAGCCCGTCAAAATGTCCATCAGTGCTCGATCAACATATGGCTATTCTGGCAAAACTGGCTGCACTGGTACTGCAAACAGATTGGGTTGAACATGTTGCTCTGCTCCGGGATCTATCCTTGACTCTGGTCCTGAATACTGAGGTTGAGCCCCAGGAATTGACTGACCATAAGGACGCTGATCTGCCATCGTCTGAACTTGTACGATCTGGTCAAAAGGACCAGGAATAGTGCCTCTGAAAGTCAAAGAACACAAGGATCAAAATTGAGGAACATGATAGAGCAAGGATGAAAGAAGATGTCAAGTCAAAGATCAGAGATATAGGATAGTCCGAAAAAAGATCAAGAAAGAATGATTTAGGATTAAGACATCTATACTGATAACCCCCACACATCTGAATACCAGACATGCATGGGCCACCACTAAAACCATGTCAGGCCCCAGAACCAGAATACTGGAGAGCGGGTGCCGACAAATCCAGCTACGTATACCAGAGTATACAGTACCCCGAGATACGATCACGACTATGAATATACATGGGGGTTAATACTACAAGGCATCAATCAACCAAAGTTAAGCAATCATAGTATATCAATCACAAGCAAGAATCCATAATATAGAAAGAAATATGATCATCTGAAGCAAAATAGTAAAGCATCCCAAACCATATATACATAGCTGTTCATGAAGCAAATAATACAAAATAAAGAACTAGTAAGAGTATAAGTCATACATGATCAACTCTAGCTATAGTCTAGAATATACTAATCATGCCATGCCTAGTAGGCGATGTATAAGTCCAAAATACGAGCTAACAGGTGCTCGAGGCTAAACGTCACAAAAAATATGTATAATAAGTGGGAGAACAAGATAGAAACCCACTCAATCTGTTTGGTGCTCCGCTTGGTCACCATCCTCGGAATGTACGGAAGATCCTCTGGCTCCGCTACCGAATCTGGACAAGAAAAATCAGTGGGATCAGACCCCAAATAGCAAGTAACACAAAGGAGACCAAACTATTAACTAAAATCAGCAATACAACTTAGAGCTACAAGATCCTAAGCAACATGTAACTACCAGAAAAAATATAAAGTGTACCAGAAAACAAGAAAATAAAAACGGGAACCCTGTAAAAAAAATTATACGGGTGACATGTACGGGGTCAGGTGAACATATACGAGATCATGCAAGGTGAATAGTAGCATATAAGTAAATGGGTACAGGTAGCATATACAGAAATTGGGCAAGCAAAGTAAATGAGAAAAGAAATAGTACAGTGTCGGAATCATAGCAGGAGCAAGAAAATATAAATAAAATGAGACAAGTCTAGTACAAGAACATAGCAATAAGTGGACTCCATCCAACAATCATGACCAGGCAAGAAGTACGGCTTGCTATGTTAGCTAACTAGGGTTATCACAAGTCCTAATTACTAACAAGATGCAATAACTGAGAATTTCTATGGTTGCATGCCCTGCAGTCTATCTAAGCTATTCAGACCAAAAAATAATCAAAGATGTACTAGTGCCATACTCAAATGTGTGCTAGAAATGTGCCCTACTCGACGGCATGCTACAAATCGATTTTGGCTGACGTCAAGATAACGGAACTATATGCAACCTATAAATTCTTCCCTCCCGGTACTTTATTAATTTAAAACTAGTCACTAATCCTTAGTAGTTTGTTTCAGGATTCCGGGTATGGCATTCCTTAGAATACATTCTAGAGATGATGCTCCCCGCAGGGATAGACAAGACAAGACAATGTTTGACGGTTATAAGCACATGTTAATACAAGCCACAATAAGTTAATATACAAACAATAAGACAGGAGTGCGTTACTACGAGCCACTATAAGGCATATACTGGACATGTCTATAATGGGTAGGTGGCCCAAACTATACCAGGTAAAGAGTCTAGATAAATGTATAATGGGTAGGTGTCCCCAAAGCTATACATGGCAGGTGTATAATGGGTAGGTGGCCCCAAAACTATATATTATGCCGGGACTGACTATAATGGGTAGGTATCCCAAACTATACATGAAGCCAGGACTGGGTACAATAAATAGGTCTCCCAAACTATACATGAACTCGGGACTGGGTATAATGGGTAGGTGTCCCAAACTATTAATAAAGCCGGGACTGGGTATAATGGATAGGTGTCCCAAACTATACATGAAGCCGGGACTAGGAAGGTGAACATAATAAACAGGTAGAGCAGGAAAATGTCGCAGGAAAATATATAAAAGCAATATGCGCATAGGCGCTAAGCAAAAGTAGTGAAAAGTATAATAGAAAAACAAAACATATGCAAGAGAGAACAAAATCGGTATACTATAGTATACAGTTGGTATGCCGGACAAGGGATAGCAAATCACAGCAGATTTTTGATTCCAACAAATCGATATACTATTGGTATACTCCATATTTCGTCGGTATGCCGGTTCAGGTTACAACAAGTTCCAGGATTCCAACTCGTGCCAAATCGGTATACCGTCGGTATACAACAATATACCGTCGGTATACAACAATATACCGTCGGTATGCTAGTTCTCAAAGGCAATTCTAAGAAAAGTCAAAGAAGGATAGATTTTTGAAACCGAAATCACGTTCCAAAATTTAACAGAAACTGGTCTAGCAAGACATCAAGTCTAATGGTAAGTCTCATTTAGTATATATACTAAGTCTCATGGCAATCACTCTGGTTATCGTTTTCGGCACCGAGTTACCTAACTAGTAAATATCAGAGTTTCTACAAAAAAAGTCAAAACCAAGCTCAAACAAATTTTGAAACATGCACAGGGTTGTAAATCACTAGGGAAACATATTTAACAAAACCACTAGGATAAAATTTTAAGCATAAACTACCAAGGAAATAAAAAATTGCAGTAAAGTAAAGTCATTCAAGATTTTGGCAAGATGTACTTGCCTCTAGTCAAGCTCCCAACCTTAACCTTCAACTCCACCACTAAGAGGGGTTCAGAAACCATACTCTTAGGCCTCAAAACCAAGCTCCTAGCTCTCACGAGAAAAGAAGAGAAAATGAAGAAGTGAAGAAAGAAAGAAAGAAAAGATAGAGGAGAGAGAAAATTAATTCATATATATATAAGAGGTGATTTAATCGTGATCGTCCGATCTATATCGTCAGCGTTCCACGTCATGAGTTAAATCAATCTCGACCACTTAAAACAAAACCAAGAAACCAATAGATAATAGAAAGTATCGAACACTATTCAAGAAAATATGCCACAAAAATATGTCAAAAATATCTCAAAAGCAAAACAAATATTTGCCCAACGGTATGCCGCCGGTATGACAGAGTATACCGCCAGTATGCCGATCAGATAGTAAAGTTTCAATTCTGAGAAAATTTTAAAATCCTACGAAATCCAATAAAATATAGTACATATAATATAAAATATATATCCATATATCAATACAAATACTGTGAGATGGGTCTCACAACCAGCAAGCTCAGTAGAACTTTTGGAACGCTCCTTATCACCTTGTTTGATGTCAGACAAAATCTAGATGTGACAATCTCTCTCTTGCTGCTGCTACTCTCTCTCTCTCTCTCTCTCTCTCTCTCTCTCTCTCTCTTTTTCTAGTGTCGCTACTAAGGCATAACACATAGCTTATATAGGGGAGCGAACCACAAGCAGCCATAATTGTCCACTACCAACATTGGTAGATATACTTGGAGTTAATCCCCATTAAGTGAATAGTTACCATTGTAAGTCCATATAAATTGGGTAGTTACGAACCTGAAGCATCTTACTAAGATATAACAACAATAACAAAATATGAGAACTTGCAGAACCGGCGAAGCACAAGAAGCCCGCGGAACCATGACAGAGTAGAATGCACAAAACCGTGAAGCCTTCAAAACTACAAAGTCGCAGAATATACGAACATGAAGAACCACTGAGCTACAGAAAGTTGAATGCACAGAACACGCGGTTCTGCGAAACACACAAACGGACAAGCAAAATTGTGAAATACTGAAGGCGTAAAATAAGTGGATTCGTAACACATGGCGCAAAGTTTGTGAAACCACGTCACCGCAAAATGTACAAAACTGCTAACCTACATCGAACTACAGAGCCATGAAATGCACAAACACGCAGACCGTAAAACGTTAAATGCATGTAACATGCGGTTCTACGTAAAGCATAAAACTGTGAACACGTAGAATGTTGAATACGTATTGTCACGCCCCAGTCCCAAAATATCGAGGGACTGAACGCGTGATAATGGCCAGCAGCATGCACCGATGGACAAACCCAATTTAATAGATCCATCGGGGCATACTTAAGCTGTATTACAATAGTCAGGGTTTACTATTCTCATCCACAGAATAAAGATAATAATAACAGCAAAAGAAATAAACAACATCCAGTTACAAGTAATTAAAAATTGGGGAACAACCCGATATTAAGTCTGTTTACAAAAGTTTATTTAAACAGGAAAATAAAGAGTTTATTGGCCAAATAAAACTGAGCATGGCGAAGCAGTTATTCAGGAGAAGTCCTCAGCGATCACCTCATCCTCAGGTTCTGGTACTACTCCGAGAAGTGTACCTGTTCCGTAAACCTCAGGGTAGATCTCGTCTGCTAAACCTGGGGACATAATCCGGATCCAGGTCCTCAGGGAACATAGCAAGGTACAAGAAAGTTCAAGCCAAAATAATGCAGTAAATTAAACAATTAGGGTAAATAAATAAACCAGCTAAGTGATAATGCAAGTGAGAGTTATTAGTCATACTCAGGCTGAGACTACTACAGGATCAGTGTCAAAAAACTATAGCAGTATTTTCTCGAAGGGCCAGAACTGGTGCCAAAGCTCTGTGTCAGAGACTAGGACACATCCAGATGACAATATATATAATATAATCAGTCTTGATATGGTAATACTCTCCCCACCCAATGAAATCTCACGTCACAGTTCTCAATGTTCATGTTACGCAAGATTAAGCTAATGCAATAAGTCAGGATAAAATCTAAGCATGTAAAGATGTCATAAACTTGTATCCTATACAGAATCACTTGAATATTTTAGGAAGATTCTGTCTCATGATTCGTGTCAAGTGTCTTGGGTATAATGTACTTGATAGGGCAAGTACGAGAATGTAAATGTCACGATATCCATCTCTAGTTGACATTGCACAACCCCGCGTACGGTGTTGGCACCCAACTATAATCGGATGCTAAGCAAGTCACACGGCCCTAGGGTTGAGCATTTACAACAGTCACAGAAAGTAAATCAAGAGAACAAATTGAATTATTATACTGCAATTATGGCAAGGTACACTTGCCTGGGTTTCCGGCTCCAATTGTAGCTCTGACTTCAGCGGGAATTGCAGACAGTACTCCGGTTGCTGAAACAAACATCATCATCAGATCCAGAAAATATTAATCAGCTAGAAATGCCTGTCCTTGAGTCCAATTTGGACACAGGGGCAAAAATGATATTTTGGGGTCAAGGCGGGGTCTACATGTGGCCCACTTTGCACCGAAAAATGCGTCAGGGTCAAAGGTCTCCAAATCTGTCCAACTTAGTGTTAATAGGTCAGGAACGATGATACGAACCCAATGAAACTTCCAGAATTGGATTCCGATGAGCCGTTCTCAAAATCGCCCGTCGAGTGGAGCCTGTGGGGCCCACGACACGCGATTTTGTCAACGTTCTCAGAATCGAACCAAACTTGGCTCACAGGACCAGCGTATTGCTACGAGTCCGATGGCGCAAGTTTTGTCTCGATCCGACGTGTATACACTAGGTTACAGTGAGAACCAGAAAGGTCGGATACGAGACGGTGTCTGCGGATACGCATTGATTTCGGTGTGCATGCACATCCAAATCAGCTTCTGCGAAATCCCGCACGTCCGTATCAACGACGCGCACGTATCTGTGAAGACCGCACGCGACCAAGTCGTCCCGTTTGGCGGGGCGTACTCGGTTCCGGGGTGAAACAGGGCATTGGTTTTCCTGTTTTTGGATCGCGGTTCACGATCGCCACAGGACGCGACGCACCGAGTGGGTTGCACGGACACCGAGAGGGTCACGCAGGGTCGTGTCCGACACGACGCGAAGGGCCGTGTCCGTGTCCTGAGTCCTGTGTCCTAGGGTTTAGGGCTAGGGGATGCTGCCGGAGCTCAGGCGGGCCGGAGGGAGCTGGGGGCGGCGCTGGCCGGAGGCGGCGGGGCAGATACGTCGGAGGCGGAGGTCGTCCCGCGCGGGGACTACTGCGGCAGCTGTTGCTGCGGCCAGATCGAGCGGCTGCGGGAAAAGAGGAGGAGAGAGATGGGGCTGGGCGGCTCGCGGCGGGGTCTAGGGCAGAGCCAGGGTGGTAGCGGCAAGGTCCGGAGGCGGAAGGTGGTGGCGCTGGGGCTGGGCGACGCTCGGGGAGAGGTGGTGGCCGGCGTCGGGGTCCTAGGGTTCAGGCGGGGTCTGGGGAAGTTGCCAGAGAAGGAGAAGAAGGGGTTTTATAGGGTGCCGGCGGGGAGAGGGAGAGGCGGACGGTGAGGGGGAGTGAAACCGGAGGGGCTGGCGGCCGTTCGGGAAGCCGGAGCGGCACGGCTGCCGGCGGCGGGGAAAGGTGAAGAGTCGGGCGGTTTTGGGGGAGAAGAGAGGTTGGCGGGTTTCGGGCGGTCGGGTCGGGTCGGGTCAAGCGGATCCGGCCCGATCCGCTAACAAAAACGGGTTCGGGTCCAAGCGGGTCGTGTCATGGGTTTGACCCGGATCCGACCCGTTTAGGTGGGGTTGGGTTGGTTTGGTCAGACCGCCCGGTTCGGTTTATTTTGGTTTAATAAATTAATTAGTTTTTAGAGCTTTTAAAAATGATTTCGGGGTCCAATAAATTCTCAGAAAATTATCCTATGTCTAATTTTTCATTTTACACCATAAAATATTATTTTTATAATATTTTAATATTATTTATTATCATTTAAAAATCATTTAATAATTAAAACACCTGAATTTAATTACAGAAAATTCTCAAAAAATTCCAGAAAATCGTGAAAAATCTAAATTTAAAAATTCTTGAAAAATCAGGGGGTTTATAATCTACCCCCCTTAAGAGGATTGCGTCCTCGCAATCAAAGAATAACCAGTCAACAGAGATGACACGGTTACAAAATTTATTCAAATCAGAAAATCAAGGTTGAGGGTTTAAACTCATAGGGAAAGTCATTTCCCTAAGCAATAGAATTTCCCAATTATAGGAAATCTAGAAAATTATAGTTTTAGAAAACCAGGTTATCTTTTAAAACATATCAGGTTAACAATTATAAAATATTCTAAGTTATTCTTTAAAAACATAATAGATTAACAATTCTAGGTTATCACTAGGTTAACAAATTAAAATTATCAGGTTAAGTCTAGGGTCACGAACCAGCAGGCACGAACTAAAGCAATGCTAGAAACGGAACTACAAAAACCTACTCGCATTAGCTACGCCATGGTTCTGCGCGTCTCCCACAGTCATCGCGAAAACTTGGCCGCGTCCTTGAGGTGGTGCTCTCTGCTGTTGCTGGGCTTGCTGGTAGGGTGCTGCTTGAAGTGCCAAGGGTGGCCTTGGTTGATGTCCTCCTGGTGCTGGTAGAGCTTGTTGGTTTGCCCTTGGTGCTCCTTCTCTACGCTCAGGGCAATCCCACACTACATGTTGTCTGGATCCGCAACCCAAGCATAGTCCTAACCTACGTCGGCATTCCCTGGCGAGATGGCCTGCTTTGCCACAGTAATGACAAGTAGTAAGGACTATCACTTGTGGTGTAGATGCTTTCTGCTGTTGGTGAGGTCTCTTTGCAGCTTCTTCTTGTGGTGCTTTGGATGTTGCTGATGGGGAAGGCCGCTTCAGACTGGTCTCTCTTCTGGTGACGCACTCCATGCGTCGGGCTGCAGCAAGGACGTTCGAGTACGAAGTTGGTGCGACAGATCCAATGAGTTTTTGTAACTCGATATTGAGTCCGTCGAAAAACTTCTCGGCCTTCTCTTCTTCTGTCGGGATCAATGTTGGGGCAAAGCGACTTAGACGAATGAACTCGGCGTTGTACTCTTCCACCGTCATAGCATCCTGAGTGAGGCGATTGAACTTGTCGCGAATTTCTGATCGAGCGATAGCCGGAATATACATCTTCTGGAAGAGTCTGGAGAACTCTTCCCAAGTAACTCGGTCTAGTCCGAGCCTGGTCTCCTCGGATAGCCACCAGTGATGAGCATTGTCCGTCAATTGCATTCTGACGGCAGTCATCCAACGTTCACGGGGAAGCTCAGCTGCTTCTAATTGATGCCGAATATTGGTGAGCCATTCATGAACTTCTGTGGGCTCCTCCTTGCCTGAGAAGGTACGGGGCTTCAGTTGGTGGAAATTAGTGATAGAGCCCATCGGTTGCCGTCTAGCTGGTAGGTTGGCCTGCTCTAGTGCATTTACGAGACTGTTCCTCAAGTAATCAGCCTTGCGACGCTGAGCCTCGCGTTGGACTTGTTGCTGGGCTTGCATCATTGCGTAGATCAGTTGGAATATTTGTTGCCCGTCAATCGGCTGCCCTTGAGGGAATACAGGCAACGGTGGAATGAACTGCGTAGGCGGCGGAATATCATCACGCTGAAATCTAGAAGCTTTCGGATCTGCTTGGCTGCTTCGGTGAGTAGAGGGATCTCCACTTAATAGCGTCACTTCATCTTCTCCGTAGGTGACTTCAACACCTATTGGTGTTCTTGCTGGAGTTCCGTCGTTTACTTGTGAATCCATTACTCTGCATCAAAAATAAACTATAAGAGGCGCACAGGAATCAAGGCAAGATGCAAGTCAAAAATTAGTTCGAATACGATACAGATATCAAAAATGATTCAAGCAAGTGGATGAGATCCTAAAAACTTATCCTATTCTTATTGCAGGCCTGTTCGGTCCCTAAGTTGAAACCGAATAATTTTATCGTTGACCTGCATGGGCCACCACAAAAACCATGTCACGCCCCAGTCCCAAAATATCGAGGGACTGAACGCGTGATAATGGCCAGCAGCATGCACCGATGGACAAACCCAATTTAATGGATCTATCGGGGCATACTTAAGCTGTATTACAATAGTCAGGATTTACTATTCTCATCCACAGAATAAAGATAGCAATAACAGCAAAAGAAATAAACAACATCCAGTTATAAGTAATTAAAAATCGAGGAACAACCCGATATTAAGTCTGTTTACAAAAGTTCATTTAAACAGGAGAATAAAGAGTTTATTGGCCAAATAAAACTGAGCATGGCGAAGCAGTTATTCAGGAGAAGTCCTCAGCGATCACTTCGTCCTCAGGTTCTGGTACTGCTCCGAGAAGTGCACCTGTTCCGTAAACCTCAGGGTAGATCTCGTCTGCTAAACCTGGGGACATAATCCGGATCCAGGTCCTCAGGGGACATAGCAAGGTACAAGAAAGCTCAAGCCAAAATAATGCAGTAAATTAAACAATTAGGGTAAATAAATAAACCAGCTAAGTGATAATGCAAGTGAGAGTTATTAGTCATACTCAGGCTGAGACTACTACAGGATCAGTGTCAAGAAACCATAGCAGTATTTTCTCGAAGGGCCAGAACTGGTGCCAAAGCTCTGTGTCAGAGACTAGGACACATCCAGATGATAATATATATAATATAATCAGCCTTGATATGGTAATACTCTCCCCACCCAATGAAATCTCACGTCACAGTTCTCAATGTTCATGTTACGCAAGATTAAGCTAATACAATAAGTCAGGATAAATCTAAGCATGTAAAGATGTCATAAACTTGTATCCTATACAGAATCACCTTGAATATTTCAGGAAGATTCTGTCTCATGATTCGTGTCAAGTGTCCTGGGTATAATGTACTTGATAGGGCAAGTACGAGAATGTAAATGTCATGATATCCATCTCTAGTTGACATTGCAAATCCCGCGTACGGTGTTGGCACCCGACTATAATCGGACGCTAAGCAAGTCATACGGCCCTAGGGTTGAGCATTTACAATAGTCACAGAAAGTAAATCAAGAGAACAAATTGAATCATTATACCGCAATTATGGCAAGGTACACTTGCCTGGGTTTTCGGCTCCTATTGTAGCTCTGACTTCAGCGGGGATTGCAGGTAGTACTCCGGTTGCTGAAACAAACAACACCATCAGATCCAGAAAATATTAATCAGCTAGAAACGCCTGTCCTTGAATTCAATTTGGACACAGGGGCAAAAATAATATTTCGGGGTCAAGACGGGGTCCACATGTAGCCCACTTTGCACCGAAAAATGCGTCAGGGTCAAAGGTCTCCAAATCTGTCCAACTTAATGTTAATAAGTCAGGAACGATTATACGAACCCAATGGAACTTCCAGAATTGGATTCCGATGAGCCGTTCTCAAAATCGCCCGTCGAGTGGAGCCTGTGGGGCCCACGACACGCGATTTTGTCAACGTTCTCAGAATCAAACCAAACTTGGCTCACAGGACCAGCGTATTGCTACGAGTCCGATGGCGCAAGTTTCGTCTCGATCCGACGTGTATACACTAAGTTACAGTAAGAACCAGAAAGGTCGGATACGGGACGGTGTCCGCGGATACGCATTGATTTCGGTGTGCACGCACATCCAAATTAGCTTCTGCGAAATCCTGCACGTCCGTATCAACGACGCGCACGTATCGGTGAAGACCGCATGCGACCAAGTTGTCCCGTTTGGCAGGACGTACTCGGTTCCGAGGTGAAATAGGGCGTTGGTTTTCCTATTTTTGGATCGCGGTTCACGATCGCCACACGACGCGACGTACCGAGCGGGTTGCACGGGCACCGAGAGGGTCACGTAGGGTCCGCGATGCAACTAACGGAATCAAAAACGGGTAAATGAGCAGGGAGATACGCGTACCTGAACAGGGTTCGAAAAAGCCGAAATATCTCGTGTCCGACACGACGCGAAGGGCCGTGTCCGTGTCCTGAGTCCTGTGTCCTAGGGTTTAGGGCTAGGGGATGCTGTCGGAGCTCAGGCGGGCCGGAGGGAGCTGGGGGCGGCGCTGGCCGGAGGCGGCTGGGCAGGTACGTCGGAGGCGGAGGTCGTCCGGCGCAGGGACTGCTGCGGCAGCTGCTGCTGCGGCCGGATCGAGCGGCTGAGGGAAAAGAGGAGGAGAGAGATGGGGCTGGGTGGCTCGCGGCGGGGTCTAGGACGGAGCCAGGGTGGTAGCGGCGAGGTCCGGAGGCGGAAGGCGGTGGCGCTAGGGCTGGGCGACGCTCGGGGAGAGGTGGTGGCCGGCGTCGGGGTCCTAGGGTTCAGGCGGGGTCTGAGGAAGTTGCCGGAGAAGGAGAAGAAGGGGTTTTATAGGGAGCCGGCGGGGAGAGGGAGAGGCGGACGGTGAGGGGGAGTGGAACCGGAGGGGCTGGCGGCCGTTCGGGAAGCCGAAGCGGCGCGGCTGCCGGCGGCGGGGAAAGGTGAAGAGTCGGGCGATTTTGGGGGAGAAGAGAGGTTGGCGGGTTTCGGGCGGTCGGGTCAGGTCGGGTCAGGCGGATCCGGCCCGATCCGCTAACAAAAATGGGTTCGGGTCCAAGCGGATCGGGTCATGGGTTTGACCCGGATCCGACCCATTTAGGTGGGGTTAGGTTGGGTTGGTTTGGTCAGACCGCCCGGTTCGGTTTATTTTGGTTTAATAAATTAATTAGTTTTTAGGGCTTTTAAAAATGATTTCGGGGTCCAATAAATTTCCAGAAAATTACCCTATGTCTAATTTTTTATTTTACACCATAAAATATTATTTTTATAATATTTTAATATTATTTATTATCATTTAAAAATTATTTAATTATTAAAATACCTGAATTTAATTACAGAAAATTCCCAAAAAATTCCAGAAAATCGTGAAAAATCCAAATTTAAAAATTCTTGAAAAATTAGGGGGTTTACACGTATAACACATTGATATTTGTAACACATAGAACTGCTAAACATATGAGACATGTGAACAAAGCTGAGGTCAAGAAAGTGCCATTTTGTCCCTTTCACCCATATCCACGCCTATGTTCGTGCCTGAGTCGATAGGCTCCCTATCAAAATGTGACAATATAAATTTTTTTCTTGTGGGATTTGAACCTTGCCCATTAGACCCCTCCCCCCAACAATACCAACTACTTGACCTAACACACCTATGTATACAAGTCACTTTCAACTTGATATTGTGAGGTGAGCATTCCCCACAGTTAATGTATATCGCATATTAGGATATATGTCACTTACAACTTGATATTCTCACATGGGTCAAACAATAGTATATATATATATATATATATATATATATATATATATATATATATATATATATATATATATATATATATATATATATATATAATAGACTAAGCCTTTAATCAGTACCATAACTTTAATTTCCACTCACACAATTATATAAATCGTGCCTCTTGTCGCACGTTAAAAGCCATGTACTACTTGGTATTTGTGCATGTATCTTAGGTGTATACACGTTTACTCTCTCAAGATACGACCTACATCCCTGTTCATACACATATGTGTATTATTTTCTTAGAGAATCTAAAATTCCAACATGAGGCTACATGCCTCCTTGCGTTGATATGCTGTTGTGACATAGCCCAAATTTGAGGTCTCACTACCTAATGTGGCGTGACCCCACTGTAACAAGAAGGACTAAGCCTCATTGTAGTACTACGCTACCACTATCTCTCTACCTTTCGGTATGAGACTACCTTCCTGCTTAGTTTCGATATTGAGCAAGATCGACTCTATGAGCATTTGATGACTATTGAGGTCTAAAACAGCATACTAGCGCCGATGTAGCGGAGTAGGCTGGAAGCGCTCATGCACTCGTACCTGATCATACGGGCACGGGTCATGACACGACCCATCACTCAGTACATGAGGCCCTGTAGACGAAGAAGGGGCTCTAGACAAAGGCGAAGTTTTAGGTCATCGATGTTCGAATGATCAATGTAGTCCCATCATACCTGATAAAAATATATAATACACGTGAATATCTATCAAAAATAGTTATTCAAGTATCAACTACGTATCAATACCATAATTGATACAAGTTTTAGTTAGGGTAAAAAAAGAGTAAATACACCATATCTTTTTAACTTGTGATATCCATGCCTTATTAATACTAATTATCTCCTTACATTATGGTACACGGTTCAGTTACGGGAAAGAAAAAAGTAAATACACCTTTTTTGTTTAAATTGTGATGTCCATGCCTTACTAATACCAATTAACTCCTTCCTATGGCTAATAACTAATACATTTTCAATTTGAATCAGTGCCAAGTTTCCACGGGAATACCTTATTGTTGTGATGCCTTATATTCATGAAGTAGCTACAACATGATAAGGTTACAAGAAATATGTATTATAAATATACAGGGAACAAACCTGCTAAATAACCTAAAGATTTAACTTAAGGTTACAAGTTCCATCAATTACAAGAGAAAGTCAAATCACGAGGAACAAACACGCCAAATAACCAAAGGATTTAATTTAAGATTCTAAAGAAAGTAACTATACTATCTAACCATCCATGATCTAAGATCCTCTTCCTTGTAGAAACCATGCTGCTTAGGGTAGTCCTTGTCTAAACCTGAAAAATATTCATTCAGTCAAGATTGGATTAAAGCACAATAATACGATACAACTACACATCATAATATAACTACTAACACGAACATGAAAGAAAGTAAAGACAACTAAAAAATAATATCTTTACCATATCTATAAGGAATGTGTGATAGGAACAAGATCTAATAATATGTATCTAGGAAGAAACTAAGATAGTCTAGCATGTAAGAATCTATCAATAAATATCAATTAGTGTATATTGTCTTTAGAATATCTGCCTTCCTCATGTGGACGAGACAAAAAATCGACAGTCAATACATTCGGTGTATGACTATTAGCAAGCAATACTTAAATAATAGAGATTGAACGATAGTTGGAAAGACCACATGCATACTCACGGTATTCCCCTGCCTATATGTCACTACTAAATACGATAACAATAACATTTTTTATTGAACAAGATACATTAAGTAAACAATATTGAACATTAGTGATTAGTAGTGAACTTACAAGGAAACATTATTAAAACAAGTCTATCTCTCGTACACAAGTAACATGTAAGCATGAATAAAGATCTAATAACAAAAGGAGACAGTAAAAATAACGTATAAAATAACGACAACCATAAAGCAGTATCGTACTTGCCTGAACCTTTCTATGAATTAGTATTACTTACTGATGGATGGTCGTATGTAGCTCTCCTTGATATAAACCATACCAAGCTTAACACAAAACAATACAATATTTATTAATAAACTACTTAGGATAGGTCTAACTATTAGTTCCTAAGAATTATTCCTACTTTCATGGTTTTTAAATTACTTTGAGCTTTGGAAAATCCTAAAACTAACGAACTCAAGTAATAATAAAAAATAGGCTTAAAAATTTCCTAATCATCATAAAATATGTGATTTTTGTCGGCACCTAATTATGTAGGATATATAGTCTATATGAATTATTTAGCAATTTCTAGGTTAAATCTTTATAACAGAGAAAGAAATAATGATATCCCCAAATCTACTAGTCTATTTAGGAGGCTAAAAGTTTGCTCCTTAAATCATTCCAATATATATATATATATATATATATATATATATATATATATATATATATATATATATATATGAATTTTGCCAGCGGGGCCCTGGTTGGTAGGTGGGTAGTCGGGTTTGGACTATATTTTGTTTTCGATTTTGTTTTTCTTTTCTTTTTTTAATTAATTCTAAATCCCTATTTCAAAATTAATTTCTACTCAAATAAATCCAAATAAATATGAATTCCTAAAATTATTAAAATTTGAGGGAAACTATAATATGGACTAATAAACCTACAATAAAAATTTAGGATAAATTAGTTACCTATGCTCCTATTAACAATTCGAGATGATAATAATTAACTATAGATAAATAATTACAAAATATAATGTGGCTTAAAATAGTTCAAAATTGAGTCGTCTAAGGCGTTTGTAAATACTGCATTTATTATTAAAAAACTAATTATTAAACTATCTAATATGATTTAATTATAACTAAACACCTCTAACTCAAGTGGTTAAGACATGAGACATTTTTTTTTATTGTTTGAGTTCAATTATTAGGAACAACAACATTTATAATATATTCATATTTATTTTTTTTACGCACGTGTAATGCATGTGCCCGTTACTAGTATATATATATATATATATATATATATATATATATATATATATATATATATATATATATGGAGAGAGGGGAGGGGTTCAATATGGGTTAACCAAGGGATTTGACCAACGGGCGGGCCCTGGTTGGTGGGTGTGCAGTTGGGTTTGGATTAAGTTTTATTTTCGATTTGGTTTGGTTTTGTTTTTTTTTCCTTTTCTTTTAATTAATTCTAAATCCATATTTTGAAATAAATTTCTACTCAAATAAATCTAAATAAATATCAATTCCTAAAATTATTAAAATTCTAGGGAAACTCTAATATGGTCTAATAAATCTACAATAAAATTTTAGGACTAAAATAGTTACCTATGCTCCTATTTAAAATTCTAGATGATAATAATTAACTATAGATAAATAATTTCTACTCAATTAACTTAAATAATTATTAAATAGTTCTTTTTAATTCTATAAAAATTAAGAAAGTCATGTTATGGCTTTAATAATCTAATATAAGAATTTAGGACTAAAATATTTACATGAATAGAAATTCTAGAACTTCCTGATTAATTCTAAATAAATAGTTCTAGGTTAAATTAAATTCTAATAAGTCCTAAAAAATTCTTAAAATTCTTAAATAATTTTAAATCATTCTAGGGTATTTCTAAGGTGTCAACCTCACTATAATCCAAAGTTTTCCATGCTCATTACTATATCATCTATTTGCTAAGACCTAAATTAAGTTGAACCAACCAGCGGAACCATATATGAAGTATTTTAGCGACGTCAAAAACAGACGTCGCAAAACGTTGCTACATTTTTTATATACGGCGATATATAAGGTTCGAGTCGCTAAACATCGTTGTTATTAAAAATATAGTAACGTTTACTGACTAGTGGGCGACGTCAACTTTCATAATACTAAAGGTAATTCCTAAACGTAGCTGAACGTCGCTAATAGCGATATATTGCGACGTCTTTTAAATATGTCGTTACGTTCAATAATAATAGCGATGTCATCTTTTAGAGTCGCTAAATTTGTCACTGATTTGACTTATATTGGTAGTTAATTAAAGTTTTCTACAAAATCAAATAGTTTTTTTTTTTACCAATTTTATACTAGGGTATTGGGTGCTACAAGTTAATCCCAATTAAGTGGACAATTACCAGTAGTAATTCCCTAAAAATAAAGTAGTTACGACCTAATCCGCCCAACTAAGAGTAGTAACGACAACAACAAATGAAAAGATCCCACAAAAAATGCAGAGTTGTTGAACACGTGGTTATGTGGAATATGCAGAACACACGAATCAACAATCGATGTATATACGTGCAAAGTATGCCATCAAAGTGACACTTTATATTTGCCCAAGTCCGTGGCTGAGTCTGAGTCGCCCCCAGGAAAATTTCCTAGGAAACGGTGAGAAAAATATTTGTTTCCTATAGGAATTGAACCTTGTCTACTAGAAAATTCCTCCACTATACCAACCATTTGAGCTAACACACCAATCATTGCAATTCATTGTATGATGGCTCAAATATTAAAATACACACACACTACCAAAATGATTCAAATCAGCGAGGAATTTAGCGACTCAGGACAACCACGTCGCTAATACTATTAAAATTAGCGACGTTCTTTAGAAATATCATAATACGTCGCTATCAGCGACTGTATACGATGGTTAGCGACAATATTTAGTATTATGAAAGATTACGTCACCTACAAGTCATAAAATGTTGCTATATTTTTAAAAAAATATTAGCGACTCTAAGAATTATATGTCGCAGGATATTTAAAATGTAGCGACGTTTAGCGATATCTCGAGCGGATGTCGTTAAATTCAATAAGATTTTCTCCAGACTCGGTTTGTAATTCTTATATTTTGTTTTCTTCAAATTTTATTATATTATTTATATTAAATGTATGTTAATTTATCGGTGTTGAGTGTTCTACCGAAGGGGTCGTCAAACCCAAGAAATTCAACGGAGGGTTGTGCCGGGTCTTTTTACTAATAATTTAGCAACGTTTAGCGATGTTTATCGACGTTTATATACGTCGCTAAATTCGTCACTGAATACGTCGCTAAATAAGTCGCTAAATACGTCGCTGAATGTCGCTAAATTGCTGACATGACAGTATTTGCTAGGTCAACAAAATGTCGCTAAATGTGTTGTAAAATGTCACTAAATAAAAATATTTAGCGACGTTTAGCGACACACAACACGTCGCTATAGCGACGTTTTGCGATATTTTTCTGTCAGTGACTAGCTTAAACGTGACTTCATTGAAACGTCGCTAAATTTTTTTAGTGACATTTTTATGCCATTTAACAATATTTTTAGACGTCGCTAATTTGACTTATTCTGGTAGTGACATTAGGGGTTTGCCACATCATGGAGTGTGAGATCGGATCACTAGTAACCAATTTTAATCTAAACCCCAACAATTTTAAGATTTTTTTATTGATATATACATGTGTCATATTAGTATTCATTTGAAATATCTCCAATCTTTTAATCATGATCATTTTTATCTCCTTTTATGTTTCGGAAGAAAATATCACTTCTCGCTTTATTATATAAACTAGAAATCTCTCATGCCTCCGATCTTAATAAATCATCCATGCCTTCGACACCCATTATAAATTATTTTTTAAATTAACTATCATTTATATTATTTAATAATAATAATAATAATAATATTGTTAAAATTATTGACTTAGCGATTATTCTTTAGATGACATATAGCAGCTACTAGAAAAAGATCATTGTTTTAATCGTGAAACTTTTTGTTTTGTTTGGAATACTTCTATCGGTTCTTTATCATTTTATCTTTTGTTAGTAAAATAAAACTCTATTTTGTTATAAAGATAATTGTTTTTATTGTGTATTAGTGGACTTTGACCGATATAGTTGAGCCCATGATTTCTCTCAAAACTAAAAACTAATCAAACAAAAAAATCTTCATCTTGCAATTTTTATCGCAATATTTTTCATGAATCCACACTACCAAAATAAGTCATATTAGTGACGTTATTAGCGACTCCAGACATAGTCGTCACTAATATTATTGAAATTAATGACGTATTAAATATACGTCGCCATGCGTCACTGGTAGCGATGTTCCGCGACACCTACCGACTACCATTAGTATTATGGAAAACGACGTCGCCTAGGAGTCGCCAAACGTCGCTATATTTTTAACAACGATGACGTTTGGCGACGTCATATCTTATACGTCGGAGTATATTAAAAATGTAGTGACGTTTAGCGACGTCTAATATAAACGTCGCTAAGTTTTTAATATACACCGATCGAGATTCACTTTTCCCCCATTCCCAAATTTTCCAAACCCAATTCCAAAACTTTTTTCCTCCACTCCGGCCCCCTCCAACTGTTGTCGCTGCTCCTCCACTCCGGCGACCGCCCTCCTTCCGGCGACCACCCTCCACTACGACAATCGCCATCTTCATCGCCGCCGCTGCTCCAATCCTCCACCGCCGACCTCCTTGCCGCCCTGCTCCAGTCCCCCACTGCCGCCCCTTGTCCCCTGCCCCGGCGACCCCGACCCTGACCCCCTCGGTCAGGTAACCCTAACCCTAACCCTATCTCCCTCTTGCCGACACGACACAGACACACTAACACAAACATACTGACACGACACTGACACAGACACGTTGTGTAATATGTGTATATATATGACATGACATATGTTAAAACTGCCACTGACATGACAAACGTTGTGTAAATATATATATATATATATATATATATATATATATATATATATATATATATATATATATAAGGAAGGATCGACATTCCCGTAAATAGTGCATCCCCATGATAGCATCCATTGGATGTTGTTTAAGTCATCTAATCTTAACCATTGAGTTAAATGTCCCCATCCATCTCCATGATAGCATCCGTTGGATGTTGTTTAAGTCATCTAATCTTAACCGTTGAGTTGAACCATTCAACTCAACGGTTAAGATTATATGACTTAAACATCCAACGGCTCCTATTTCGGAGATAGACGGGGATGCAAGCCGATCCTTCTTATATATATATATATGTGTGTGTGTGTGTGTGTGTGTGTGTGTGTGTGTGTGTGTGTCCCCAAGGCAAGCCTTGATTTTATATATATGTGCATGACATGTTTGTTAAAAGGCCTCTTACATGAAGTTTTGAGTTAAAAAACTCTTACTTGTACTTATTATGATATGTTAACCTAGATATGGAATTTTGAATTTGGAAATGGATTAAATTAGGTATATGAATTTATTGTTTCATATGTTCATATAAAATCCCGGCGACCTCGTGCCCTCTCCGACCGTACCCCCAGGCACCCCTGAATAAAATTTGGAAATGGATGAAATTAGATTGAACTAAATATTTTTAGTACATAAATGTGTATATGATTTGTGAGCAAACATTATAGAAGTAGGTATAAATATGTGTTGAGTGTTTGAGTGAGGGATGAATGAGCTAGTGAGGGTTAATAATATATATAGATAGATACATATAGTAGGATATAGAAATATACAGTTATATTAGTAGGTATAAATATGTGTTGAGTGTCAAGATCGAGTGAGTGGCCTAGAGTGTATTTTGGTACCAAGATACCAAGTGTCAAGTATAGTTAGTGTCATGGGTATTTGAAATTATATCACAGTATCAAGATACAAGAGAGTATCAATGTGATATTTTGTACCATGGCATGTGATATCTACATGATACACAAATACCTTAGGTACTTGGTATTGAGGTATCTTGATAGTTAGTAGCATATGTGAAAACTAATTAGATAGTGATATCTTAGTCAGGCCGAAGTCAAGTGTCCATGTCAGCCCTTCTCTGAAAAGTAAATTTGTATCTGTAAGCCATTTTGAGACTTTTAGAGTTCTACCACTTTCTAAAAAATACCTAAAAAATCAATAATACTTAGTCTTTTCTAGTATTTATCAAAAATCTGGCAGAACTCTAAAAGCCTTTAACAGTCTTGCAGAAGAAAATTTTCTTTTCAGAGAATGACTGACAATGAAACATGACGACACATATTTAATAGGGTTTGAAATAGGCCAATCCAGTTATCAACTTGGAACCAAAATTAGGTAGTTTTGACCTAGTTTGACTTAAATAACCAAGTTTTGACCTAGGAATAACTTAGAAACCGAGTTTCAAGTTAGTGTCATGGGTATTTGAAACTGTATCATAGTGTCAAGATACAAGAAAGTATCAATGTGATATTGTGTACCATGGTATGTGATATCTACATGATACACAAATACCTAGTATAGTGTACATAGATATAAGATTTGGTATGGTGTCAAGTGTAGGTATGATTGGTATAGTATAAAGATACAAGTAAGTATCTTTAGTATATGAGTGTTCACGTGTTCCTTGTGAGCCATATCTTTGAAAATAAAATTTACTTCTGGTATGTGATATCCACATGACTAGTCTAGCTATATAGGCTTGTGGAAATAAAATTTCTTTCCAGATAATGGCTCACAAGGAATACGTGATGCCATACATATCCTCAAATCAAAGTTGTCTACATGTCTACTATGTTAAAAATTAATATCAAACTTATATATTTACTTATTATACGGATACTAATGAATCACGATATGGATACTCATGCATCACAACTCGAATACTCATGCATCAATCATAGTTGTTACTTTGATGAACATGTGTATCCATCTTTGCATCCATTTGGATAATATACTTGAACGATATCTATTAATCAATGCAGAAGTATCTAGAAATATATCTAAATTACTACATGTGTCATCGTTTGTGGATGTACAATTATCATCCTGATGACATGTGCGGAGTGCAAAATAAATTCATACAGGGGGTGGAACAGTTCCTGTAGTTTGCCAAGGTATTCTCTCAGTACATGGACGACACCAAAATTAAGTGTCCGTCTGTGAGATATCGCAACTTGAAATATCACTCAGAAGTGGATGTGACATATCATTTATACTCGAGGGATTTCACGCCGAATTACTATCAGTGGACCTCATATGGACCATTGTGTCTTTATAATCGGAGCCGAAGCCTTATGTGGAGCCGTATATGGATGTCCACGAGCACGCTGATTACGATGACGGGTGCGTAAACATGGTTTTCGATGTTGTGTGCCTATTTTTGATCCAGATAATCATGATGCAGCTGAGGAGGCACTGAATGCCGATATTGCAAAGTTCATGGAGTTACTGGAGAATACAAGGACTCTATTATATCCTGGTTGTAAGGATCATTCACCATTGGAGGTGGTCACAAGACTGTTGAGCATCAAGTCAGATTTTCCCATATCGCAAGAGTGCTACAACCGACTGATGGAGTTGATTATAGAGATCTTGTCGGCGGGTGCTAAATTACCTAAAGTCTTCTACCGGTCTAAGAGGATGGTGAAATCTCTATGGATGGGATACGAGAAAATTGATACATGTCACAACGGGTGCATGTTGTACTACAAAGACGTACGATTACTGACCTACGTGACGAGTTGCTACGGAGGATTATGGAGCGGCCATAGTCTGCGCTACAGATGGACGATCCGACCATCACCGCACATTTTCATTCCCTCGAGCATAGCATTTGGAGCTCATGACTCTGAGCCAGACGATAGAGAAAAACCTTATGTAGCTCAGGACTATGACCAGACGATAGAGCGCAGCTTGGCAACTCTGGCCGCGTCTACGGAGCGCAGACAGACGGAGCTGGAAGGGTCGTATACGGCCATGAGCGACTCACTTGCGAGGATACATGCGACGTAGGATTTGTTGAGTCATTCGGTGACGGAGAATACTTCGAGGGTGGTATCTGCCATGGATTCATACAATGCTTGACTGCTAGCATTGGAGCATATACGTCATCCTGGTCTACCGGCATCGACACCGACTCCATCAATTCCACTGCCTGCTCTATCGGGACCGGTGATGCTTTCTTAGGAGCAGTATGGCTTTCTCTTATCCAAGATGCACGACAACGTTCCTCCTCCTGATCCTCAGTAGTTCTTATTGGAATATTTTTAGTATGTTTGTATGTATTGGCACATTCTTGGGTCTTTGATGTACTTATTTCATAATTTTTTCGTGGATTATTTGGATGAGACGAATGTGACATTATTTTATATTCATGTATTTATTTGTTGGAACATTCCTGCGTTTTTTGATATTCTTGACGTGTTTGTGTATGTACCGGTGTTGAGTGTTCTACCGAGGGGGTCGACGAACCCAGAAAATTCAATGGAGGGTTGCTCCGGGTTTATTTATATAAACTGTGACTTTATAACTGTAGACAGACTTTTGTTGGAAAATATTTTTTTGAAAATGTATTTTTTTTTTGGTTTTTTAAAATTTAGCGACGTTCTGCGACGTCTACCGACGTCTACCGACGTCTACCGACATGACAGTACGTCGCTAACCTGTGTCAAAACGTCGCTACACGTCGCTAAGCTACACGTCGCTAAAGAGCTGACATGGCAATTGCTGCCATGTCAGCATTGATGTAGTAAAACGTCACCGGTAATGTCGTTGATTTAGCGACTTTACGTGACAATATGCACTGTCGTTGATATACCGACGTCGTGTCGTTGGACGTCACTAATAATAAAATAATCGGTGACGTGGACACGTCGCAAATGTACGTCGCTATAGCGACGAATAGCAAAACTTTGTTGTCAGCGACCATAGATTACGCAACAACACCAAAACGTCGTAAATTACGTCGCTAATTTTTTTAGCGACATTTTTTTTACCTATTAGCGACGTTTTTTAGCGTCGCTAATTTGTATTATTTTGGTAGTGCCACTTCTTCCATTGAGTTACTACCGCACAAACACAAAATCATTTCCAGGCCAGAACTCGAAGAAGTTACGGTTGATGTAGGGGTGAGCATTCGATCTGTTAATTCGATTCCAATAGGAAGGACAATCAATTTTTTTATAGTTCTAATTATTAATGACTGTCACAATATTGACAGTCCTTCCGGACAATCAATTTTTTTTATAGTCCTAGGAAGGACTGTCAACATTGTGACAGTTCTGGAAAAAAAAGTTAGGCGTGCCTGAAATAATTTTTCGATGGCAAACTTGTAAAAAAATAGAACAAAAAAATTTGGACTAGCCTCAGTAATTATTGTATTTCCTTTAGAATTAATCCAAATTTAATAAATATTAACTTGATACCCTAAAAAAATTAAGATAAAATTATCCATGCCTCCCCCCCCCCCACCCCCCCCCCCCCCCTCCCCTCGGCGGCTACCCCCACCCCGTCCTCACCGGACTGCTCCACCCCCGTCTGCACAACCCCTGACCGGGGTGTGGGGAGGGAGGGAGGGTGGGGGCAGTCACGAGGGGTTGTGGACGACCGGGAGGGTTGAGTGCAACCGGAGGTGGGGGTGAAAATTGAGGAACAATTTTGTCCTTTTATTTATTCTTAGGTATCAAGTTGAAATTATTAGTTGAGTGAAGATATTAAGTTAATATCTATCGGGTATCAAGTTAAATAATTCGAATAGTTGAGGGTATCAAGTTGCAATTTAGTCCAATTTTTTTTTGATATTTATGGATCTAATCTCAACTGTTAATAAATATTTAGATCCTATAGCAGATTGTTAAGAGCGGAGATCTATGTGACGATGATTCGTTCCGGAGTTTTTGTATTGGCCTACTGTTAGACCCGAACTGGAACTGCATTGACAAGTAATCATCTTCCACCCTTCCGAAATCCCCACGGAGCCAATTCTTATCCCAACCGATGCTAACATCTTAAAGATGCAATCACTATGATGTGATGGGCTGACAGAAGGACACGGTTGCCTGTCCCTCGATCGTGACTAAACTGTACCGGTCAATTATATGTTGGAAGAGGATCGATCTCGACGTGCTTGTGATGCTACTTAATTGCAGCATGCATGCATGCATGCATGTCTCCACCTTATTGCGGGTCGACACATGCACCCGTTTACTGTGCTATACAGCAACAAGTTTGGAAATTTGCGAATATTATTATTTATTTTTTGTTTCCACCCCCAACACACCCACCACCACCACCACCACCACCTATTGATTGGTGACTGCGTCCCACAAAACCAGCTATTCCTGCATTTTCGTTTAAACAGTCTAGACCAGTGAGGAACTGACACATGGCATCGCGATCTACGAAAGGTGATTTTTTTTTCTTTTTTCTTTCTTCTTTTTCGGATTTCTTATCAAACCGGTTGCATGTACGTTATTCATTGGTTCGCTCAAAAATGATATGCAAAGCTATTGAGTGGTTCATGCGAGTTTGTGATTATGAATAATAAGTGTGACCTAAGAAACCAATCAATCGGGTGGAGATGATTGATGTTCTTAGTGTTTTTTATTTTATTTTTGTTCACCTATTAAAACTATGGTGTTCGTTCACTCTCCACCCAAAAAATTGATATACATGCATGTGTCAATTTAAAGGTGAAAATTATTTTGGTGGGTGGACAAAACCACTCCCAAACTGATTTGAAGTTGGCTGAATTGACACGTGCCATTATTTTAGTGGAGGGTGAACAAACGTCGTGGTTTTGATGGGTGAACGAAAATGGACTCTAATGCAAAAAAATATAAAGTTGTTACCATGGTTAAGAGTTAAAATTTTATATTATTCCAGCATTCTTCATAAATGGAAGGTCCAATGTTAATAAAGATTTAGTATAATTCAGCTTAAATTGCATACTAGATGATTCAAATCTAAATTGGCTAAAGGGGTATCAAAATGAACTGATCTAATCATGATGTAGTATCTGTCTTGTTTAAGATGAAAGAGTTGTGTTGCAGTTGTTATCAAGTTAAACTTATATACTAGATGTCCTCATTTCAATTTTGGGAAGCAACAAATTTATTTGATATATTTATATTTACTTTTATTATAGTTCATTTTTTTTCCTTCCCATTATGGATGGGTCACATTTCAAGAGTTCGTTTCGGCCCCATGAGTTCAATGTCAGTTCTGGTTCTTGAAACCATGCTACAATTCTTATCGCTACGTCAAAATTCTACATTTGTAACAATGATTTAGGGTGAAATTTGTATAATATTCAAATATCAAAATTATATGAATGATTTGGTTGGTTAGGGGGTCTTGAAGCTACTATGGACGGGGTTCAAAGAGAATGACATGGTGATCTTTAGGGATCCCAAGCCAAAGAAAGGAACACTTTAGGGTTAGTATTGGTTGGAGTCTACTTGTAGTCATCATCACATCATGTGGTGTCAAGCTGGGGAATACCAGAGTTAGAATGAATCAGAGGACTTGAAGAAAATGGACAAGGAAAAGAAAAAACCTATCCTTCCATGCTCCCCCTCCCATAGCTTCAATGGAAAGAAAGTGTTAGAGCATCATTAGTAAGGTCCATCCACATTCTAGATTCTAGATTCAAAACATAGGAGCTCATTTTGTAGAATAGTAAGTCTTATTTCTATTTTTAATTTTTAAATTTTCGGTCTCATTCTATCCATAGATGCTATAGATTGGACCTCCAATTTTTTATATTCTAGATTGTAGGAACTCATTTTGTAGAAACGTAAGTCCTAATTTGGAGTCAACTTTCTAGATTTTAGATTTTTTTTTTCACATCAATTTTTGATCACACAATCTTTGAAACCGGAGCTCACTTTATCATTTCTAATATTCCCATACAAATCCAACATATTTTACGTTTGTCTTTTTTTTTTTCTTTTTTTTTTTTTAAACTTTGGATTCAAATTGAATTGGATAGTCCCATCTACTAGTGATGTTCTTAGGGAAAAAAAAAAAACACTTCCCTACATAAAAAAAAAAAAAAAAATCATTTTCTTGATACTTTACTTAAGAAGTGTGTTCTTCTCTGACAGTAGTCAAAATTCACCTACCTATCAATGGATAATCACTTAACTTCCCAACTCTAGGTCAAACTTCGTAATCAATCACAACCCTAAATATAATCTAACATTTGTTAGTCTACATATGAGTAAAACTTTGATACAGATGATGTATCAAAAAAATTGATACACCATCATACGACATGTGGATTCTCATATATATATATATATATATATATATATATATATATATATTACGAAAAAAATAAAGAATTCATCTATCATATAGTGATTGTATCAAAATTTTAATACAATAATCTGTATCAAAGTTTTATTCGTCAAGATCGTGATGGTCAACTATGACTTTGCTACAAAATTAACAAAATTTTCATAATCGTCAACACTTTATATTGTGGGCAAATTGCTACCCAAAATAGCTACGAGTATCCAAAGATCATATGACAAGTTGACAACAACCAGGTAGACCAATCACGTAAGTATGTAACCAAAGAACACTACTTAAGCAAGTTTTTTATTTATTTATTTTTGTTTAAAAAAAAAATTCTTAATAGAAAAGATAAGACAGTACAATTTAACCGATAAATTAATACAAACAGCGAAAATGAATCACATTCATCTAATTGGTTACTATTTGCTTGTAATTAACACGATTTATTTGTTGAGCAATACTTCTCCTATCCAGGGTAAGTCCAGGAATTGTATTATCCTAGTCGGAGCTAAATTTGGTTGTCACTTCCCTCGATTCCAAAAAAAGATATCAAAAAAATGATGACGAGTGGGATTGACAGCGACGTCGAAGTCTCTGGTTATAACAACGACGTGGTGCTTGAATTTCGAGTTCCTCTCCTTGAGCTACTCGAAAATATGGATCTGCTGGATTGCTAGTTCAACTCAGAGAGCGGAGTTTGGACGTACCTCGAGGGCTCTGTTGGTGGAGAGGTGGGAACTTAGGAGCCTGGAAGGGTTGTCATAACCTGAAAGGTTGTCCAAATCCGATTGCTTGTCAAGCTTATCCTAGAGCCGGTCCTGCTCCTATCCGCTGGGAAGCTTACCCCTGTTTGAGTCATGCTCACTGACAAGTAGGCAGAATCGTTGTGCTAGCGGAGGAGTAAAACTTTGATACGGATGGCTGTATCAAAAAATTAATACAATCACTGTATGACAGATGGACCTTCACTCTCTTTTGATAAAGCGTGCAAACATATATATATAGATAGAGGGCCCACCAGTCATATAGTGGGCGTATCAATTACAGCCGTCTGTATCAAAGTTTTACTCCTAGCTGAGCAGATAATTAGCAGAGGATAATTAGTTGGTTTTCATAAACACAACAGTAATTAATCTGTACGTAATTGTTTCATGGTGTATGTAGATCATCCATTTTAATGCCAGATATTAACTAAGTGCTTTCCGTTCAACTTTGCATCCAAATTAGGTCTGGAAATTTTGATTGATGAGAAGGAAAGAATAATTAATACATCGGAAAGCTACTGATGTGCAACTGAGGATGCTCAGTGTCTAAGGAAGTCGTATATTTCCGGTCAATTTGAGGTGCAAGTCCAGAAAAAATTTCCAGTCATGTTCATTTGAGTATAGATGTCTAGCGGCCGGACCGGACCAGTCCGGACTCAAAGTTGATCGGATTTGACCGATTTTGGTCTCCAGCCTGCACCCTGTATGCAGTGCGGACAGGACCGGACCGGATCGGGCCGGGCCTGAAATCTATACCCGTTGATCGGGTCCGAACCGACCAAGTCCGAGTTTTACTGATAGGTGCTGTAACTGAAACATCAAGCACACAAGCGCACACGTTTGTTCCCTTAACTCTTAGGTATCTCCAACTACTACGAATGAGAGCAACAGTTGCTTACAGCAATAGCACTGATAGCAACATTTGAGGCAGAGAATGCTGCTCAGCTGTATCTGTGATTGAAGCAGGAAATTCTTTGGTACTGAATCCGGGTATTCAGCTAGAATAGGTAGTTCCAATGACTAATTCATGGAAAAAGATTCATTCTAGTAGCACTTCGTTTTTCCTTTCCAATATTTTTTTAATCGTAACATAATGATGCAAATGAAGCTTTAATAAGCTCTAATATATATATATATATATATATATATATATATATATATATATATATATATATATATAAAATGAGGTTTCAAAACGGTTCACTAAGTCAAATATATATATCATCAATTAATTATTTTAAAAAAATTAATATTACGTAAAAAAAATATTAAAAAAAATAATTTTGTTATAAATAACACTACACGGAATCGAACTTAGCCAACCAAGGAGAATACCTCACACCTTAACCACATGAGTTAGAAGAGATGTCAATTTATAATTAGATAATATTACGCAGCTTACCATTTTAAAGACTCTTTATGAAAAGTAGAAATATATCCATAACTAATTATAATTAAAATATAATCAAATACATAACAAATTCTAATTAAAATATTAAAATAAATATAATAAATCTTAATTTAAATATATTTATATATTTAGACAATTTTATATTAATATCAGAAATTTTTTTGTATTTTACGTGCAACGCACGTGAATTTACTAGTGTATATATATATATGCAAATGACGTCTAGCCTAGTGGCTAAGACCGATGCATATTACCTAGCAGGTTGTGGGTTCGAGCCTCCTGGGCGCCATTTAATTCTCCTTTGGGAGAATTAAGTGGTGAGTTGGTGATGGGTGGCAGCACATGTGCAGTTCAAGTACGATGCAGGTGCGGGTCTGTAAAACCCCTGATCCTAGAAGACCCTATCTACTTTTTTTATTAAATTAATAATTAAAATGTAGTAATTATGAGCTAAATAGGAAAAATAGATTTTATTTAATTTTATTTTAGGTATTGGTGCACTTAGGGGATTTATGGGACTATTAGAAATTTTTTCGAATTTATTCCATGTAGGAGACCCTTTGGGCAGTTGCTAGCTTAATGGTATGCATTAATATAATTCTAAATTTTTCTATATATATATATATATATATATATATATATATATAAGAAAAAAATGAAAAAAAAGAAACAAATACTATTGAATCCCTAATGGATCATTAGTCATTAAACCCATCCAAACCCGCATGGTATCAACCCGCTAGTTGAAGCCTACACCCGCCCGTGCAATGTGAGCCCAGCCACCCACTGCCCTTTTGCAAATATGCAGCACACCAGCCCTTAGTAATAAAAGCCAGCAGCAGTAGCAACCCGGCCATACAACCCCGCGAGCGGCCCACACGTTAAACCCCCTCTCCTCTTATATATATATTCATATTATTTTCAACCAAACCCTAACCTTAGATCATCCAATCTCCTCATCCTCCCATCTGGACCTAGAGAGCGCCGCCACCGCAGCCAGAACCACCGTCCAGACCGCCCACAATCGATCCCGACGACCGCGATCCCGCGCACCCCGCGCACTGCAGAATTCAACAGCGAAGTACCTGTGTTCCAGCGTTGATTTCCGTCACCTCGCTAAACCAAACACCACCCCGTCTTCACCGATACTCTCATCCCTTAACCCTCTTCCATATCTGTATGATAGTAGACCTCGAACAACGTGTAACCATAGGCAAAAATAGCGTCAAAGTTGGCGGGAAAAGACCAATTTATGGGATCGCAGAAAACTGCGGTGATCACCGATACTCTCATCCCTTAACCGTCTTCACCTATCTACTTTTTTTATTAAATTAATAATTAAAATGTAGTAATTATGAGCTAAATAGGAAAAATAGATTTTATTTAATTTTATTTTAGGTATTGGTGCACTTAGGGGATTTATGGGACTATTAGAAATTTTTTCGAATTTATTCCATGTAGGAGACCCTTTGGGCAGTTGCTAGCTTAATGGTATGCATTAATATAATTCTAAATTTTTCTATATATATATATATATATATATATATATATATATATATATATAAGAAAAAAATGAAAAAAAAGAAACAAATACTATTGAATCCCTAATGGATCATTAGTCATTAAACCCATCCAAACCCGCATGGTATCAACCCGCTAGTTGAAGCCTACACCCGCCCGTGCAATGTGAGCCCAGCCACCCACTGCCCTTTTGCAAATATGCAGCACACCAGCCCTTAGTAATAAAAGCCAGCAGCAGTAGCAACCCGGCCATACAACCCCGCGAGCGGCCCACACGTTAAACCCCCTCTCCTCTTATATATATATTCATATTATTTTCAACCAAACCCTAACCTTAGATCATCCAATCTCCTCATCCTCCCATCTGGACCTAGAGAGCGCCGCCACCGCAGCCAGAACCACCGTCCAGACCGCCCACAATCGATCCCGACGACCGCGATCCCGCGCACCCCGCGCACTGCAGAATTCAACAGCGAAGTACCTGTGTTCCAGCGTTGATTTCCGTCACCTCGCTAAACCAAACGCCACCCCGTCTTCACCGATACTCTCATCCCTTAACCCTCTTCCATATCTGTATGATAGTAGACCTCGAACAACGTGTAACCATAGGCAAAAATAGCGTCAAAGTTGGCGGGAAAAGACCAATTTATGGGATCGCAGAAAACTGCGGTGATCACCTATGTTCTCGGATTCGTATCTCCCACCACAGAGATCCAAATCTAATTTTTATTTTTGAGATTCGGAGACCACTAGACCTAGTTTAATTTCTGTTAAATAACATTGGATTATTAACTGCTGTAGGTAGAATTAAATTCGTTGGAAAACCCTAAAAATATATTTTTCCAGATTTCTAAAAGTGTGAAACGGAGCGCGTCCCGCCAAACGGGACCGTCCCGTCGTGTACCAAGTGTATCAATCGGTGCGTGCAGTATACCCGAACACGTGAGAGTTCGCAAAAACTGATTCAGACGCGTGTGCGCGTCGGAATCAGCCCGTACCTGCGGACAAACTCCGTATCGTAACTTTTGTGAAAGTCGTGCGCATTTTGTGCACGTTAGTCAGATTGCGACGAAACTTGCGCCACTGGACTCGTGGTAATGTGCTGGTCCTGTGACCCAATTTTTACGTAATTCTGAGATAATTGACCAAGTCGCTAATTTGCGGGACCCACAATTGACTTTTTGGGCAAAATTATATTCGGCTCACTAGAATCCAAAATTGGACGTACCGTTAAGTTCGTATTGACATTTAGAATTATTTTGACCTATAATTTTGTCCCATTTAGAGACCTTTACCTCTGACACACTTTTCGATGCAAAGTGGGCCACATGTGGACCCCGCTTTGATCCAAAATTATCGTTTTGCCCTTGTATCCAAATTGGACGAAAGGAAAGTGCTTTCTAGCTATTTTGCTTATTCTGGAAACGTTGGTGATATCTGTTTCAGCATCCGGAGACATTATTCCGTGGCCGCAGCTTCTACTCCTGTGCGCGTGACATCTGGACGTTACACTTTGCAGCTTTCTTGCCAGGCAAGATACCTTGCCAAATTGCTTAAAGTATTTTGCATGCTCAGTATATTTTTGTATATTTATTGCATTTATGTTTATTCATTGCATGTGTAGTTTCTTTCAGTCATTACTATATATTAGATATGTTGACACACACATGACACTTAGTATCATGAGAGGACAATCAGTAGGCGTATGGGGTTTAACCACTCTGGTAAACCATTGTATCTAGCTCGCACTACGGGAGTGTGTCCGATGGTCGCTACCCCCGAGGTATGTCGGTTGATGGAGTCACGAGGGTCGCTACCCCCGAGGTATGTCGGCTGATGATGTTCTAGATGGGTGTATGTGAGTTGTGAGGCTTAGATCGAGTAGCCTACCCTTGCCCATACGTCAAAAAGTTGTCCTCATTGCATTCATATAGATTTTCTTGTACAGCGTACTTATATATTTTCAAACATTATGCATGTTTACTGTATTCAAATTGGCTTGCTTCTATGTATCTTGTTATATCCCTCTAAGGACCTGGTCCCTTTCCAGGTATATCTGTTCTTGAGTATTTGTATGAGCGCAGATTTGGATGGTTACATATATTTCGAGGATGTCTTCTCTCCGAGCCCCGTGGTCGTTAGCTGGTATTCTTATATTGTGTTTATTGTGTTGTACTTTTCCATTCGAGTTGGTAGTGGATTTGTTTCCATCCAACTATCATCCTTAGATACTTATATTGAGATCTAGTTTCATAGATACTGGTTATTTATTTATATTTGATTTTCGTGGATGAGATTTAGATTGTATCCTGTGACTTGTGATATATTTTATACCACTTGTAGATTTGATATTCATATTACAGCGTACGAATGGGTTATGGTTTTCATATATTGGAGTTGCCATATCCATGCGGCTGGCATGCTTACGTGTCCTAGTCCTATGTATTTTGGGACTGGGGCGTGACTTTTTTTAGTGGTGGCCCATGCAGGTCGAGAGCATATTGTCTCGGTTAAGTTATTGTACCGAACAAGCCTGCACCTAGGAATAGAGTGTAGGATCTCATCCACAATTGATTATGATTCGCTCTCCTTCCAATCCATTCTATTTGAATAATTGTATCATGCTTGATTCATGTACTTCCCTGATAATTCCTTGAGTATAGCCTCCTCCTAGAATATATAAGTCCTTGTTGTTAGATGATAAGTAAGATAACATTCCTATTAAGAGTACCACTAGAGTGTTGACACACCACTAAGTTAGAATATCTAGTGAACCCTAGAATTTCCTATCTGGTCTAACTAACCTTAGTGTGCTTGGTTCGCTCTTCGCATGACTACTTTACGTGGATTGAGATATAGGGTAGTAGACGAATATACTTGCCCCTAGACAGGTCTGACATATCGTATCGGTTACATAACTGTACTGATACGAGCATGTAAATAGGAAATTACCAAAATATGATTTCAATCCACAACTGCCCTGACAACTCTCTTTTCGAATTCTTTAATCTCTTTGAACCTCATACTTGTATTCTATCACCTTCACCTTGAATTCTTTATTATTGCTCTCCGTCTTCCCTTATTTCGGAGAGACAAAACCTCGTGCTTGGTATAAGTTGACACAATGATAGTACTAGATATACCCCATAAGGCTAATCACAAAACTTAGTGACTCTCTTTTATAATTGATTAAGGGCATATCATAGGTGATATGTTTAGTGTTAAAACTTTGAGGATTGCATAACATGATTAAATAATTTGAGGAATAGTTTTTCTAGATGTATAGCCTTAGGTGATAGATGAGTAAATTATAAGTTTGGTAGATTGTAAAATCCTCACCCAAAATTTGACCTACTTGGCGGAGATAGTGAGACTAAGGCTAGATTGAGTCCAGTTAGAGATAGAACATGGTATTTTATTTAATTTTATAATAATTATATCACTTAGCGCACCTTACCGTGCTTCGATAATTGGAGCACTACCTAGCCACTGCCTTCCTACAAATTCCACACCCTTATCCTAGACGTGCCCATATTCCATTCTGACCTTTGTGCAACTTATAATTAAGCTCCATTGCACTATATTTTGGTCGTGCAACATCGTCCCTCATTTAAACCTAGACTTGCATTTTAAACAATTCAAATCTTAAACCATCCTTGACCATCTACCGTTGCTTAGTTTTAATTTCGAGGACGAAATTTTTATAAGTTGGGTATAATGTAAAACCCCTGATCCTATAAAATCGTATCTACTTTTTTATATTAAATTAATAATTGAAATGTAGTAATTATGAGCTAAATAGGGAAAATAGATTTTATTTAATTTTTATTTTAGGTATTGGTGGACTTAGGGGATTTATGGGACCATTAGGAATTTTTTCGAATTTATTCCATGTAGGAGACCCTTTGGACAGTTGCTAGCTTAATGGTATGCATTAATATAATTCTAGATTTTTCTATGAGTATATATATATATATATATATATATATATATATATATATATATATATATAAGAAAAAGAAAAAGAAAAGAAATGCAAAAAGAAAAAACAAATACTATTGGATCCCTAATAGATCATTAGTCCTTAAACCCATCCAAACCCGCATGCTATCAACCCGCTAGTTGAAGCCTACACCCGCCCATGCAATGTGAGCCCAGCCACCCGCTGCCATTTTGCAAATATGCAGCACAGCAGCCCTTAGTAATAGAAGCCAGCAGCAGTAGCAACCCGGCCATACAACCCCGTGAGCGGCCCACACGTTAAACCCCCTCTCCTCTTATATATATATTCATATTATTTTCAACCAAACCCTAACCCTAGATCATCCAATCTCCTCATCTTCCCATCTAGACCTAGAGAGTGCCGCTACCGTAGCCAGAACCGCCGTCCAGACCGCCCGAAATCGATCCCGACGACCGCGACCCCGCGCACTGCAGAATTCAGCAGCGAAGTACCTGTGTTCCAGCATTGATTTTTGTCACCTCGCTCAACCAAATGCTACTCCGTCTTCACCGGTATGCTCACCCCTTAACCCTCTTCTATATCTGTGTGATAGTAGATCTCGAACAATGCGTAACCATAGGCAAAAACAGCGTCAAAGTTGGTGGAAAAAAACTAATTTCTAGGATCGCAGAAAACTGCGGTGATCACCTATGTTCTCGGATTCATATCTCCCACCACAGAGATCCGAATCCAATTTTTCTTTTTGGTATGCGGAGACCACTTGACCTAATTTAATTTTTGTTAAATAATATTAGATTATTAATTGCTATAGGTAGAATTAAATTTGTTGGAAAACCCCGAAAATATATTTTTCCATATTTCTAAAAGTGTGAAACTGAGCACGCTCCGCCAAACGGGATCGCCCGCCTTGTACCAAGTGTACTAATCGGTGTGTGCAGTGTACCCGAACACGTGAGAGTTCGTGAAAACTGATTCGGACTCGTGCGCGCGCCGGAATCAGCCCGTACCCGCGGACAAATCCCGTGTCGCAACTTTTGCGAAAGTCACACGCATTTTGTGCACGCTCGTCAGATTGTAACGAAACTTACGCCACTGGACTCGTAGTAACGTGCTAGTCCTGTGACCCAAGTTTCACATAATTCTGAGATAGTTTACCAAGTCACCAATTAGCGGGCCCTATGGTAGACTTTTTGGGCAAAATTGTGTTCGACTCACCGGAATCAAAAATTGGACGTACCGTTGAGTTCGTATTGACATTTAGAATTGGTTTAACCTATAATTTTATCCCATTTAGAGACCTTTAGCCCTGGCACGCTTTTCGGTGCAAAGTGGGCCACATGTGGACCCCGCTTTGACCTAAAATTACCGTTTTGTCCCTGTGTCCAAATTGGGCGAAAGGGAAGTGCTTTCTAGCTATTTTGCTTATTCTGAAAAATGTTGGTGATATCTATTTCAGCATCCAGAGACATTTATTCCGTGGCGGCAGCTTCTACTCCTGTGCGCGTGACATCTGGACGTTACACTTTGCAGCTTTCTTACCCGGCAAGATACCTTGTCAAATTGCTTACAGTATTTTGCATGATTAGTATATTTCTGTATATTTATTACATTTATGTTTATTCATTGCATGTGTAATTTCTTTCAGTCATTACTATATATTAGATATGTTGACACACACATGACACTTAGTATCATGAGAGGACAATCAGTAGGCGTATGGGGTTTAACCACTCTGGTAAACCGTAGTATCTAGCTCGTACTACGGGAGTGTGTCCGATGGTCTCTACCCCCGAGGTATGTCGGTTGATGGAGTCACGAGGGTCGCTACCCCCGAGGTATGTCGGTTGATGATGTTCAAGACGGGTGTATGAGTTGTGAGGCTTAGATCGAGTAGCCTACCCTTGCCCATACATCGAAAAGTTATCCTCATTGCATTCATATAGATTGTCTTGTACAACGTACTTATATATTTTCAAACATTATGCATGTTTACTGTATTCAAATTGGCTTGTTTCTATGTATCTTGTTACGTCCCTCTCAGGACCTGGTCCCTTTCCAGGTATATCTGTTCTTGAGTATTTATAGGAGCACAGATTTGGTTGGTTACATATGTTTCGATGATGTCTTCTCTTTAAGCCCCGTGGTCGTTAGCTGGTATTCTTATATTATGTTTATTGTGTTGTACTTTTCTATTCGAGTTGGTAGTGGATTTGTTTTCATCCAACTATCATCCTTAGATACTTATATTGAGATCTAGTTTCATAGATACTGGTTATTTATTTATATTTGAGTTTTGTGGATGAGATTTAGATTGTACCCTGTGACTTGTGATATATTTTATACTACTTGTGGATTTGATATTCATATTACAGCGTACGTATGGGTTATGGTTTCCATATATTGGAGTTATCATATCCATGCGGCTGGCATGCTTACGTGTCCTAGTCCTATGCATTTTGGGACTGGGGCGTGACAGGGTCTTCGGGATGGGATTTGGTGGGCCTTCGGGCCAGGTGTCTGTAACACAATTACCTCTTCAAAAATAAAAATTATATATATATATATATATCAGGGACTTATTTAGTCCTACATCGGATAGAAAATAAGGAGGAGGCTAGCCTCCTCCTATATATGTACCATCGCTCTTGGAAGTAAATCAATCAATTATTTTCTCTCTACATGGTATCAGATTCAAATATCTGAATCATTTTTCCAAAAAAAAAAAATCCCTCGGGTGTCGTCGACGTTCCCTGCGGGTTTGCATGCGGGTGTCGTCAAACCCGTCATTGGATCGTGGATAATCAGAAAAGAACTATTGTGTGATCCTCTGATTTCGATCTCAATGCGGGTTCTGAGATTAGAGAGCATACTTCCTGTAAAGTTTTGCGCAAATCTCTATTTTTATCTCTTGTTACGACAAGTTCTATCCATCGTGCATTTCTCATGCCGCATGAGTTTGGGGGTGTACAGATATATGGAGAAAGTCATGATCGAACGTGTCATGCCCCGATTACCGCTAAATCGATAATCGTCCCCCTGCCGTGATGCCGTGCACGCATAAGGCGCGCGTGCACAAGGCCTAGGCATAATGATATACTTTAGAACTATTGCAACAGAGTACTCAAATAAGATATCGCACAATGAGATATAAAAAAGTTCTCTTTTATTGATAATGAACATCTGGTTACAGACTCTTGACCCAAAGGTAATAAAGACGCCGCACGGGCTTACAACTTGGACGCAAAATGAGATAGCCGTTCCATATATTACATCCCTTACTAAAACTTTAAAATATAATAAACACCTATCAGCGAAGCTATCGCCTTCCTTCGGAGCTGCATAAAAGGGGTGCACGAGCTCCGGATATTTTGTACAAGTTCCAAAAGATACGAACGAAGTACGTCGAGTACTGGATTGGTTGGGGGAAGAAAGCTTTAGCTCCTCGCCGCATCGTCTGGGCTCGGGGAACCTGCTGCAACGAGGGTCAGTACTTTGAAAAGTACCGGTGAGACGAGCTAACCCAACTATCCAAATCGGCACAATATTTAGGTGAAGCAAACATATTATTGATGTGGACTTTTTATCTTGGCTTAATTTGAGTTACAGCATGCAATGCATATTAAATATGACTTAATAATTGTGCCACCGTTTGGTAGCTTTTTACTTGCGGCGTTACGCCCACCTGCACAAGACTTACCAAGTTCTTCCCTGTCAAGAAGACATCATTAGCTTGAACAAATAATACAGCAATATGTTGGGTCATGGCACACATTGCCACCATGGACAATAGCTACAGTAAGATGGTGATCCTTGCAGTGTGGGTAGCAAGCTCTACTACAAGGTCCAAGCATTACCCGTGCTAGTCTTGCTAGCGTAGCTATCCGAGTTTTGTCCATAACGAATCGACCCCAGTGCCTCGGGAATCGTTCGCATGAACAAAATCTTGTGCACAAGTTGTCCGACCAAACGACGTATCGATACTAAGTTAATAATTGAAGCATTTCAATCCTTCAGAATGTACATATCTACTTTAGCACTATACAAATAGCATAGTCTACCTGCTCAAGTGATCATATTTTAATTTATTTGCACTACACATCTGTACAGTTATAAATAATAAGTTCTAGATATAACTGAAATATGAATACATATAATGCATAACGGACAAGCACGCATACAATATGATAGAAATTTATATAAAAAGCATCAGTGTCCCAAGTAACTTCTTGTTATCGTGACTCATTTATTACTACTCCTATGGTATCGTTGATCAGGTCGTGCAAACGAGTCAGATTGTTAAGAATGAAGACTTGGAAGAAGGGAGCTAATTGAAGTAAGGTCACTCACAAGTTAGTGAATCGGTAGAGAAAAATGGGAGATCTTCAAGACTCCGCTTGCGCGTCGCCTACACGACCACTTGCACGCACCAACAGATGATCAATATCTCCTGCTTTGATCTCCAAGGGTTCGATACAAAATACGAAATCCTAAGAACGAAGGCAATGAAATCCATCAAAATTGTTCAAGAAAATGCAAGTCATAAAACCAACAGAAAGCAACCAAGAGGCATTGAAAACGGGCAAGGAAACCAACGCAACGGAAAAGCCCCTCTCGACTCCGCCGCCGAGTCCTTCCTTGAGGCATGATCCGTTGAATGTGGGACCTGAATCTGAAAAAACTAATCCATAATGAGGAAAGGAACTTGATTTAATCTGTCCCGATCGAACGATACCAAGTATTTCTTAGTCGCACTCCCCGAATAGGGGAAACGGGGCGCTACATCTTAACCAACTAACAAAAAATTTTGTCCTTAAAACTTAGGAATAGAACCTACCCTAAGGAATAATGAGGGAGAATTTTCCATCATGTCTGATTCGAGTTCCCAGGTTGATTCCTCGACCTAGTGGTTCCGCCAAAGAACGCGTACGAGCGAGACTACCCGATTCCGCAACTGCTTCTCTTTCCGATCTAAGATCTGAACAGGCTCCTCGACGCAGCTCTAACTGACCAAGATCTACCATGTGGTTTGGGTCATCCACGTACTTTCTAAGCTGTGACATGTGAAAAATATTATACACTTTTGATTGGGCTTGTGGCAATATAATTTGATAGACAACTACTGTGACTCATTTTAGGACTTCGAACGGGCCAACGATCTCGGACTTAATTTCTCTTTTACTCCAAATCGCATAACTCCTGGCATGGGTGAGACCTTTAAAAATACATTGTCCCCTTCAAAGAACTCATGGGGTCATCAACGAATGTCGGCATAGCTCTTCTGCCGGCTTTGTGCTACTTTTAGTCGCTCTCGGATTAATCGAACCTTTTGGACTATTTGTTCAACTAGTTCCGGCCCAAGGATTTGCAGCTTTCCAATTTTATCCCAACAGATCGGTGACCTACACTTTCGCCCATACAAAGCCTCGTACGGAGCCATTTGGATGCTGGACTGATAACTGTTGTTGTATGCAAATTCGGCCAACGGTAGGTGGATGTCCCAACTTGACTTCGAATCGATTAAGCAGAGACGCAGCATGTCTTCTAGTACCTGATTCACCCATTCTGTTTGGCCATCGATTTAAGGATGGTAGGCTGAGCTAAACTTTAACTTGGTCCCCATCGCTGACTGAAGGCTTTCCCAGAAACGTGATAGGAATCGTCCACCTACCAGAAAAAGTTAAATTAGCGACATAAATAAACGTCGCTAAATGATCAATAAACGTCGCTAAATAAATTTAGCGACGTAATTAGCGACATTTTACAGAAGTCGCCTTTCAGCTAGTCGCTGACGGAAAAAATGTTGCCAAACGTCGCTATGCCGACATTTTCTAGCGACGTATTTACGTTGCTAGATTAGGAACGTTTAGCGACTCAACGTCGCTAATTAGCGACGTGTTCATTTGTCGCTTTACGTCGCAAATTAGCGACATATTTAGCGACTTTTATAGCGACGTTACTATGACCTGGCAATACTGCCATGTCAGCAAGTTGCGACGTACATCGACGTTTTCTGCGACATCATTAGCAACGTGTAGTAACATCGCAACTTAGCGACGTATTTAGAGACGTCCATACACGTCGCTAAACGTCACTAAAACGTCGCTAATGATATAGTAAAAAAATAAAAAATATATATACAGAATTATTTCTAAATTATTATTCCTGCAGTATATTAATTCACAATCTGTACAAATAGACCCGGGGCAACCCTCCGTTGAATTTACTGGGTTCACCGACCCCTTGGGTTGAACACTCAACACCGATAAATTAACATATATTTAATATGAATAATAAAATAAAATTTGAAGAAAATAAAACATTGAAATTAAAAACCTAATCAGGAGAAAATATCGTCGTAAAGAATACAACAAATATCCATACAACTGAGTCTTATCCTAAATAATACAAATATCCAGCAAATATCCATGCAAATATCAATACTACTGCAGATCTGCAGGATGATGACCACCGGCGCACATGAAGGATAAGAACAGATCATACTGCTCCCGTAAAATCGATACCGATGTCGATGGAGAAGGTAGTGACGTCGGTGGAGTCTGTGTCGATGTAGGCACACCAGGAGGACGTATCCGCTCCAACTCTGCGAGTCGCTGGTTGTAAGAATCCACGGTAGATAACAGCCTCGTACTGCTATGAACCATTGAATCCTGCATCATCGTCAGCCTCTCGCCCATGGATAGTTGTGATGCCTATAGCTCCGTCACGCTGTGCTCTGTCGAGGCTCTAAGATCATTTGTCAAATCCCGGAGCTCCGTGATGCTACGGTCGAGCATATCAAATCGTGCGATGAGTGTCGGATCATCCGCCTACGGCTGGGACCGGGGCTGCTCCTCCATCCTTCGCAGCAACTCGTCACGGAGAGACGCAATCTGACGGTCAACGGCCTCCTGGACTCTGGCCGACGGCTGTGAGGGCTGTGGGGAATTCGCACTTATCGGGGAGGCCCTAGATGACTGCGTCGCAACCAGGGCGCCATAGGATCCCGTACCGTAGTACGTACCCCTCTAGATACCACCAGCGGCGGTCACCCACAGCTCGTCCGTCGACGGAGCTGGAGCGGGCTGCGAGAAAGTACCAGCCTCTCCAGCTTTAGGTGCACTAGCAGTCGCCCACTCACGCAGCCTAAGATACTCGGCCTAGAAAAGTTTGGATACTCGATAATTGCCTAAGTTATATTAAAATTAACACAAAGTAAAGCAATACTTACATAGGTCTGCGAGGCCCTCTCATCAATGAGATTTTCGTCCTTTCGATGGGTGGCCAAGAAGACGGTCACCATATTTGCATCCTCACCCCTCTATACCTATTAAAAATATATTATTTAGTACTAAAATTAAAAATATATTAATTTTTCCTACTACCATTCTATCGTACTTATATTAAAATAATATATCTTAAATAAAAAATATACCAAACTACGAAAATATTCCGTCATCGGAATCGAGCCACCACACCACTTTGCAGCATTTCGTCTAGCCGCCTTGGCCTTCTCAGACATTTCCTTGTACCTCGGATCATCGAATCTAGCCCTCATCGCAGTCCACTGCTCAGTCATGATCCAACCTTGGATCGATTTTCCAGCACGATCATGAGCCTTTTGGTCATCCAGAGCATCACGGATAAGCTTGACGGCAACGGCAGGAAACATCCGCTCGATCAACTCGGCCCGATACGGAGGATAGAAATATGTTTGCTACAATAAATAATTTAGTAAGTGAGCATCACGGACAAGTTATATAATATGCATAAATTAGAGAATTTATATAATATACTTTTACCTTGAAGTGTGCAAACCAGAACGCCTTTCTCTCCTCCGGAGCTTCAGAGTAGTTGATCCAAGGGACACCATAGTTGTTCCTCAGAAAGAGGCCCAGGCGTCTCTTAACTGACGATGAACGATATCTATACAGAGATAATTATTTTGATCGAAAAAGTCAATATATGATGAATAAAGAAATATACGATATATATGATGATAAACCATTTAATTAACTTACTTTGTACCGTCGCCCAAATCTCTGTCCTCGTCTCCTCCGGAGGTGAGCATGGAGGATCTAGCTGATGTTGGGACAACGTTGGCACGACCTCCTCCATATGCTCATCTGTCTCCATGGTTCCGTCAGCAGGAGGAACGTTGGACGAGGGAGTACTATAAGGCCTGGAACTACTCATCCCAGGAGTGATGCCACATAACATCGTCGTAGTCGGAGATGTGACTGATCGATATACTGGAGTATTGGACGACGAGGATCCGGAACCAACAGTAGGCAGTACCGGAGGAGCACTCTGTCTACCTCGGGACCTGCCAAATCCTCCGCGTCGTCCTGTCATACCTGATAACAACATATGATGAATAAAGAAATACACAAATATATATAGTATATTCTACAGTCAAAATGTTATGCATATCTCACATCATTCATAGAATTGTACAAAAAATAACTAGTTATGTCACAAGTTTAAATGGATAATACATTCTAAAGTAAAAAATATAATACATATATTCGTCAAAATAGTATATTCTACAGTCAAAATATAGTACATTCTACAGGCAAAAATTTTTATTTTCAATCATCTTCAGAAAATTTATCTTGTTCGCCTTCCTCGTCCTCTTCTTCCTCCTCCTCGTCTTCACTTTCATCTACTTTGTCTTCGTCTTCGTCTTCCTCTTCGGATAATTCTACATCTTTTACATTATTACTCGTGTAATGAATAACTTCTGTTGAGTCCACATCTATAATATTTGTTACAAGAGGTAGCTCGTCCTCCTGATAAGCTATTTTGTTAATGTCAAAGATATTTCTAGCTCTAGTCTTGCATACTATCCACCAATTCGACCTCATTGTCCCCCGTCTAGGATAAGTTGTGAACTACACGAGCTGAGCCTGACTTGATAGGACAAATGGTTTGTAGCCTTGAGGCCATGCTTGTCAATTTTCTAACCTTGATCTTGAATCAGATCGAACCATTCACACTTGAATAGTACGATATTAGCAGGTTCTATACCATAATTATATGTCAACTCCACAATCTCTCTTAAGATGCCAAAGAAATCATTGCCTGGATCGACGTCTCTGTAGTTCGAAGATTTGATACACAAACAACTGTTTTCCGTAGAATCAAGATCCAGAAACCTGTCTCTGATAGGAGCATTTGTTGACTTGAACCTAAACCCATTCACACAAAAACTTGGCCATATTTTAACGGCAGTAATTTGTCCCTTGGCTAGAGTTCTAATAGATTCAGTCTCGGATGTTATTAGACGATCGACCTAGATACCAAAGTAGCGATAGTAAGTTATTTATTTTGCAAGTGCAGAAATAAAAAGTAATTACCAAGCACCTTACATATGCGCTTAACCAAGAAAGAAAATGGTATCTCATTTCTTGTTCTACTTCTTCGTCTGTTATGTAGGGTCTAACCGACCTCAAATCATCATTATATGTGTTGTAAAACAATTAAGCAACTGCTGATTAGTAGCATAATAGTAGCTTATACTATTACATTGAGACGATGTAAATGTGGACGTATTAATTACTTACCCCTCTATCTTCTCCATTTCATCCTTGTCGCAATTAAGTAATATATACAACTGAGTAGCCCTTAGCTCGTCGTCATTCAAATATCTCTTCTTCATTTTCCTCGAAGGCTTTCCGGACGTATTGAATACTTTGAGTATAGTATTATTAGATTCCAGATATCCGTTGTCGTTTCTCGGAGCTTTCGTTCTATTAGTAGTAACATGAGGTTTAAAATACGTCGAGCAAAAGTTTGTAATCTCCTCGAGAACATAAGTTTCATAAATAGAGCCCTCAACCCGTGCCTTATTTTTTACCTTTCTTTTTAGGTGATTCAGATGTTGCTCGAAGGGGTACATGCACCGATAACTGACAGGACCACCAACACGTGCCTCATAGGAAAGATGAATTGGCAAATGCTCCATAGAGTCAAAGAATCCAGGAGGAAACACCTTCTCGAGCTTACATAGTACTACCACAATGTCCTTCTCTTGCTTTTCTAGACGATCGACGAGCAACTTAGTAGAACAAAGATCTCTGAAGAATATGCTGAGCTCTGTCAATGGATCCCAAATGACCTACGGTAAGAATTTTCGAAATGAAATCGAAATTAACCTCTCCATGAATACGTGACAATCATGGCTCTTCATACCCGCCAGTTTGTTCTCCTTGAGGTCGACGCATCTTCTCAAGTTTGACACGTACCCGTTTGGAAACTTTATACCCTGAATCCACCTACAAAGTCTCTCTTTGTCCTCTTTCTCCAGTGAGAGAAATGACATCCAAGTTTGGGTTTTCGCCATTCTCAACATGGCGCATAAGATCGACGCTGCGTAAGATTTGGTCAAAAATAGAAGTTATGCTACTGTGCTGGCCGCATGTAGTCATTTTTATGCGGCCGACGAATGGTGTCGCATGTGGACTTTTGCCTGCGGCTGTAGACTTATGTGACTTCTGCTGTTGTCGCATGGAACATGTCTCAGTACCCGAACTTCTGGTACCGTAGTATTTTTCTTTACCAGAATTTGAGCGCATAGTGCCTTTCCCGACTACCGCATGAACATGGTCAGCCTGGGTTGACGCATGATGTGCGTCTGTGGCAACAGTGAGAGAATTAAGGAGTGCATGCTCCGCAGTTGGGTGAGACGCAGCGACCTTCACTACCCATGTCTTGTGGTGGTTTTCTTAGGCTTTGCTTGCCTTGGAGAAGGACTCGTGCTATCCCCGAAGAGCATGTTCTTGAATGCTTGCTGGTCAAAGCGTACCACCAGCATTATTTGTGTTGAACCCAGCTTGGCCGTATCTGACTGCGTCACCATCTTCTCATCAGAGGAGAAGTATTCCCCAGCATATTCGCTACCTTGCTCACCATTAAATTGGGATTATTTTAACAACAAACTAAATAAAATACAGAAAGGTCCTAGACAGATAACTTAATTACAAATTTTTGATTCTGGGTTATGACGATGGAGATCGAGTGTTGTAGTAACTCTTTTACTACATTGGCGGTCTGATGTGGGAGCGATGAAGCATTTTTCTGTTCTCTCTCCTGTGCTTGTTTTCCTTCTTTTGCCCCTCTTGTGTGGGTGTTCTACCCTTCTATTTATAGCCTCCAGGCTGACGGGCTATAGATGTCGTATATGCCTATGTTTAGTGGCCGCATGGGGGCTCCTTCAACAGAATACGGTACGAACGTATTGCTACATAGCCTTTGTTATGATATATTATTGAAGAGATCCCAGGGTTGTTTGCGTGACTTGGTCAGGTGGATACGTAGTCAGCACTGATTGTGCGAGAAATCATCTCCAGTTATAACAGAAAGATCCTGCAAGTCAAGAGTCGCATAAAGTCTTGACCGCATATCGTCATGGTTGCATACATGCTCTTGTTTGGCCAGGGTCGAATGGACACTCTGGTCGCATGATGGCGAGGTCGCATGGGTATATAGCCGCATATTTGCTCTCGTTTGGCCTTGGTCGATTGGATACTTTGGCCATATGATGACGAGGCCACATAGGTATATAGCCGAATCGGGGCACGACATCCGCTCAGCGCAGAGAGCAATTTCAAACGGCACAAGTGCGACGACCCATCCTGCCTAGCTCGGCAAGAAGACTCGCTTGAGGCAAAGTAATTCAGACTTGGCCCTTCAGGAGTTCAAAAATAGACTTTCAAAGGTAGGGATCCGCATAAGACCCTCCTGCTTGAGGCAAAGGAATTCAAAGGTAGGAAGTCACAGAGAAGCCATATGCGGCCTGATCAACCAAAGATCTAGAAGCCGCATTGTATACTCTATGCGGCCTAAACAGCCACAGAGTAGGGAGCCGCATAAGACCCTCCTGACATAACATTTGATGACTGTCAAACTCTGACACATTATGCGTCACACTCAGACGCTTCGAGATTCGAGACGATGACTCAAGAAAAGACAAAAAATTATGTCACACATTGAGGGCCTCGACAAACGTGCCATGCTACATGCCCATTCATATGCGGCCATGTTCCCTTGTGGCCTTGTCATCCGGTGGCCTGAGTGTCCATCCGACCAAGGCCAGAGGAGAGTTTGCATGCGACTATATACCTATGTGGTCTTGCCATCATGCGACCAGAGTGTCCAACTGACCAAGGCCAAACGAAAGCCACATGCGGCCTGAACAACCAAGCCGTAGAGAAGCCATATGCGGCCTGATCAACCGAAGATCCAGAAGCCGCATAGTATACTCTATGCGGCCTGAACAACCATAGAGAGGGGAGGCCGCATAAGACCCCCCTGACACAGCATTCGATAACTGTCAAACTTTGACACATCATGCGTCACACTTAGACCCTTCGAGTTTCGAGACGATGGCTCAAGAATAGACAGAAAGTTATGTCACACATTGAGGGCCTCGACAGACGTGCCACGCCACGTGCTCCCGTAAGGGCCGATCGTCCTCGCTTGGGCGTGATGCCGTGTAAGCCTAAGTTGCACTTGCACCAAGCAAAGTACCTGCACAAGACACAAGTTAGACGAAAATATACATATATAGGCACAGAATGTAAATGCAGAGAACCAAAGTTGAACACATTTGATAGGAACAAAAAATACTTTCTTTATTGAATACTTAAAGATTTGGATTACAAAGTACTTGCTTGGCTGAGTTACAAAATATGCCTTAGAAGGCTTACAACTCTTTTTACAATCCCAAAATTAGCCACAACGCCCACACATTACATCCTTTTAGTAGGACCAAAATAACAAAATATCTAGCAAAATAGGAGATGTCCACTGGAGAGAAAAGCTAAGGAAGCAGCACGAGCACGATCCCTCAGAAGGTTGTGCTAACACTGATTCAGAATGCTTGCCAAACTCTCGCATCCAGTACCTGGATATTTGCCCACAAACGTGGGTCAGTACTACCACATGTAGTGGTGAGCGACCGTGGCCAAACTCTCCTAGAAATCCATACTAATTAAGCATATGAAGCTAGTATTATTAGGTGATCTTTCTAGTTGTCTAGTTTTTTTTAACAATTTAGGCAAGGAAACATAAACGATATATAGCATATGCATATGATAATTCTTACCCACGGCCGAGCGGTTATCCCTGCAGCAGACACACAATTTTCATATGAATAACTTATGAATCAATCTTGGCATCATGTGTTAGATATGCAAGAAGGTAAACCTAGCATGTGCCCTAACTATGTGATGGTCCATGGGTAGCCCATGATTAGTAGCGGGGACCCAAGGTTTAGCTCTTCATTAGCACGCGCATGTGTCGGCAGCTGTGACTCAAGGTTCAGCTCTTCACCAACACACACGAATACTAGCAGTTGTGACATCATGGGCTCCGCACAACACTAGTAGACATATCACCCCACTAGACCCCCAGTGGGCCGTATCCTCAGGACGAAACAAAAATCTCTTCCGGACCGAGCGATTCCCAGTGTCCCTGGAACCGTTCGAAGGACAAGACCTTGTGCACAAGTTGTCCGAGACCAATGCATGACATGAAATATCTAGCAGATATAACACTATAATGCACAGCTCTGAACAACAAACACACAATTTTCTTATTCTTATTCTTATCTCACATATCATGTTCAAAACAAAGGGACTTGCCATAAATCAGGCTGTAAAACCCCCTAATTTTAAAATATTATATTTATTTCATTAATCATTGAATTTATTTATAATATTTCTTAGTTAATTAGAAAATAAATTTTATTTATTTAATTATATAAATACTCATTTAGACTTATTTCACAAAATAATTTTTATTATTTTAGAGTCTTGTTAAAGGGCGATAGATTTTCTAGAATTTATTCAATGTGCAAATGTTCTCTTTGAATTTTTATATACTCTCATCTATATATGTAGATATATATGTGAATAAATATATAATAATAATAGTAATAATAAATATATAGTTATTAATAATAATAATAGAAATAGTAATAATAATAATAATAGTAATAGTAATAATAATAATAATAATAATAATAATAATAATAATAATAATAATAATATTAGTAATAGTAATAATAAATAAAAAGGAAAAAAAAGAAAGAAAAAGAAAAAGAAAATTTTTTAAAAACCTAAACTAATACCTAAAACCTACTCTTAAAGAAAAACCAACAAAACCTAAACCATTCCAACTATTCAGATTCCTACAGAACCCACAACTTCCTCATCCCGATTCCCCCTCTCCCTCTCTCTCTCTCTCTCTCTCTCTCTCTCTATATATATATATATATATATATATATATATATATATATATATATATATATATATATATACTACAAAACCCTAAACCCTAACCCTAGCCCCGACCCCCCGACGCTGCAGACCCACCGTAGCCGCGCCGGCGCCGGCAACGCAGTCACCGGCGACCGCCGCCCAACCGCGCGCCCGCGCGCATGTGCACAGCAGCGCCGCCCTGAGTCCCCATATTTCAGGTGACGTATCTCCCTCATCTCTCGTCCTTTTTTTGAGCGGTTTGTCCATGTACGTTCACAACCTAACCCTCTAGGACTTTCTTTCCAGCGGGACGAGTTTTTGTGTCCCGGATTGGTCAAAAAATTGACCGAAAAATGGCCGAAAAACTGACCAAAAACAGTCCTGAATTTTGACCCCAAAACTCCATGTTCATGTTTAATTTTCCACCAACCTGTTTAATATTTTCAAAATCTAATTGAAGGGTTTTCTTCTCTATATAACCGAAAATATTTTTGTACTTTTACTTTTTATTAGTTTGCTTTAATTGTTAAATTATTCGGCCTCCAAAACGACAAAAAACTTGATATTTTAAAATTAAAATTGTGTGATACGGAGTGCGCCCCGCCAAGCAAGACTACCTCGTCGCATAACAATTGTACCGAAAGGTGCGTATGATATATCCTGACGTGTGAGCTTTCACTAAAGTTGATTCGGACGTCTGTGCGCATCGAAATCAACCCGTATCCGCAAAAAGTCCCTATATCGCGAATTTTACAAAATACCACCCCACTTTGTGTACGCTCGTCAGAATGCGACGAAACTTACGCCATTAGATTCGTGATATCATGCTGGTCCTGTGACCCAAGTTTCACGCAATTCTAAGACAGTTGACCAAGCCGCTCATTCGCGGGCCCCACGGGTTGACTTGAAGGGCAAATTTGTGATCGGCTTACTGGAATCCAAAAATTGGATATACCGTTGAGTTCGTATCGACGTTGAGAATTTGTTTGACCTATAATTTATCCCATTTAGAGACCTTTACCTCTGGCACACATTTCGGTACAAAGTGGGCCACATGTGGACCCCGCTTTGACCTGAAATTACCGTTTTGCCCTTGTGTCCAAATTGGACGAAAGGATATTGTTTTCTAGCTATCTCGCTTATTCTGAGAATGTTGGTGATATTTATTTTAGCATCCGGAGACGTTCATTCTGATACCATAGTTCTGATCTGTAACCCCCTGATTTTTTCAGAAATTTTTAATTTGGGTTTTTCACAATTTTTTGTAATTTTCCAGAATTTTCAAGAATTTATTTAGATTCAAATATAATTAAAAATATCCCAAACTTTTATTTTAGGTTCTAAATAATAAAATATATTTTCTAGAAGTTTTTGGGAATTTTTTGAGTATTTTTAGTATTTATTGGAAGTTATTTAGGCTAATAACTAATTTTTAGGACTTGTAGAATTTATGGTGCAAGCTCAGGAATATAAAATGGACCCACGTTATTTTCTAAGGTTTATAATATTATTATATATTTTCTGAAATTATTTCAGAATTTGTGGAATAATGTTAGTATTTATTTTTAGTTTTATGGCAAAACTAATTTTTAGAGCTTCTCCTAATTATAGTAGGAAATCTATGAATATATAATTATCCCAAATATTTTTCTAGGGTTTTTAGGTTCAAAATATATTTTCTGTAATTTTTCCAAATTTTTATGATTATTTTTATTGTTTATTTTGAGTTATTTAGATTTAAAACGACTTAAATAATGTTTTGATAAAGGCAAATCAAAAATAAATAATATAAATAAAACCATTCAATCAGATTCTGACACATGTCAGCCTATAGATATCCATTCAGCCGCAGGTACATCTATCTATATATATATATATATATATATATATATATAATATAATAACCCTAATTATCTCATTATTTTAGAGAGAGAGAGATTTGGAAGAATTGTCATATAGGGTTTCTTCATCTTCCAGAAGCCATTGCGCATAGCTCCGGACTCCAAACGAGACCTAGTTTCTTGCGTTAGAACGATATTGAGGTTAGCTTTCTGATTATATAATTTTTTTTACAAAATTATTAGTATTAAATTCTGGAAATTCGTAGAGCACCGTATGTCCGAAAATAGACGTGTTTCGATGTTTTCGCAATTTTCGGAGAACCCGGAATCAGAATCATGAACCGTTTAAAGTTTCGGAAAGCTAATGTCGAGATCATCGACATATATTTTTTCCAGAATTTAATTCAAATTATTTACATACTGTTAATTCTGTAGAACTTCTAGGTTAGAATTTAACCATCGGTGCACAATACAAAATTTGTATGTGCCATAATTCCCAAACAAATTTGAATTCGGACGAGCCGTAAATTCCAGTATATTTTTGATGCTAAAATCTACAGGAAATCATGCATGAAAGTCGAGTTTATGTCGGTTGACTTTTTGGTCAACAGATCGCCTCGATTTGCGTGCCATGAGTCTCGAGTTGATAAAATTCAGTTTCTTTGGACAAAATTTAGGAATTAACATAAAAATCAGAATAATAAGATTAAAATAGGATTTTAGAGTAATTATTCCATAATTAAATAAATTAAAATAAATTATCTTTTGACGTGATAAATTTGTAATACATAGGCTATTTGGACTGTGACTTGGACTCTGATTCATACCAGCAACAGGACCCCAGGCAAGTGTACCTTGCCAAACTCTGCAGTATTGTTTCATATTTTTTTTACTTTATTATATTGCTGTGCATGCTTAACCTAGGACCGTGTGACGTACTTAGCGTCCAATTATAGTCGGGTGCCAACACCGTACGCGGAGTTGTGTATTGTCATCTAGACATGTATATTCGTGACCCTCTTTATTCTCGTACTTGTCCTATCAAGTACACTATAACCCAGGACACTTGACACTATTCATGAGACATAATCTTCCTGAGATATTCATGGTGATTCTGTGTAGGATACATGTTTTATGACATAGACATCATATTCATAGATATTAGATGACTTGCTGCATTATATATGATCGTGCATGACATGGACATGGTGCATCATGGACATGAGACGTGTGATTACATTGGGTGGGAAGAGACACATAGGCTACAGGCTGAGTTTATATATATATATAAAACATAGTAAACACATAGTAAAACACATAGTAAACACTGCTACCGGCTCCCAGACACAGAGCTTGTAGTGGTCTCAGCCTGAGTTTAGTGATGCTCTCAAATTGCATTTTCACATAGATGGTTATATAGTTTACCCTATTTATTTTATTTACTATTACACTGCATTTTGGCATGTCGATTTCTGTACCTTGTTATGTCCCCTGAGGACCTGGATACCGGACTTTGTCCCCAGGACTAGCAGACGAGATCGACCCCGAGTTACACGGGACAGGAGCATTAGCAGAAGATGGAGCAGGAGCAGACACTGGAGCAGTACCAGATCCAGTAGACGATTGATCCCCGAGGGTATCATCTGGGTATAGGCTTTCCCCATACTCGGTATTTGCTGTGGTTATCTTTATTCTTGTATCTTGACAGATGTATCAGACTCATTATCGGGTTATTTCCCCGATTTTATATCATTTTGAGATTGATCTTGCTTTATGATTCTGATATTGTTGTATTCATTTCTGTGGATGAGATTAGTATATCTAGACCATTATTATTGTATTACAGCTTAAGTACGCCCCGATGGATCCATTAAATTGGGTTTGTCCATCGGTGTGTGCTGCTGGCCATTGCCACGTGTCTAGTCCCTCGATATTTTAGGACTGGGACGTGACATGGTTTTTGTGGTGGCCCATGCAGGTCGACGACTAAATTGTTCGGTTTCAACTTAGGAACCGAGCAAGCCTGCAATAAGGATAGGATAAGTTTTTGGATCTCATCCACTTGCTTGAATCATTCTTGACATCTATATTGGATTCGAATTAATTTCTTGACTTGGATCCTGCCTTGATTTTCGTGCGCCTCTTATTGTTTATTTTGGTTGTTACTCTAGACTTTTTATTATGTGATTGGTAATTAGAACTTGACAGTTTGAGTTAATCTTATAGATGGTGACCTAATGATTACCCCTTAGCTTTGAACCGCGTAATTAGTACCCCACCTCGATACAAGTTATCTTTCCTTTCCCTTGAGACTAGTAACCTGTCCATTCTCACTATTGACACATGACCTATGAGCACTATGATTAAGACTTAAGATGACCATTACTTACGTAATACCATAGGAGACCCTAATAAGAGTTCTGTTTTATTTAGATGTGCAAGGTTATTTTACAGGACCCTCTTAAGACTGTCACAGTATTAGTTTAATTCTTATAAGTTGGATAGTATGCCTCACAACATAGTACCACCTAGCCCTATTGATGAAGTGACTTAGGATGACACAACTTTAGACTTGCATAAGACGACAGTATTTATTCAGACGATAGAATTTAGAGGTCCTTGCCCCCATTTGGTCGACTAGCGACATAGACAAGGAGTTGTATGATAACTGTAGAGATTGTAGAGTCTTTTATTATTGTTGCTTATTTTGTTTCTTTTTGTGAACTCGAATTGATTTGTATCTCCTTTCATCATCATCTAGTGTACTTATAATTTTTGTACTACCTTGACTTATGCTGCTATATTATAGCCTAGTTTTTGCAAGCTTATTCTTTATCAAGCTTGTTCATGACATATGTGTTATTGGGGCCTGATCAACCCCACTAATACAATTGTCTATTCAGAATCAATGTATTATGGTCTGATCAACCTTAGTGCATTTTGGTTCGCTCTTCACACGACTACTTTACGTGGATTGAGATATATAGTTGACTAGTAGACGCCTGTACTTACCCTCTAGATATGTCTGAGCAGATCGTATCGGTTACATAACTGTACTAATACGAGCATACAAACAAAGGATTACCAAAATAGGATTTCAATCCACAACTGCTTTGACAATTCCCAATTGAATTCTTTAAACGCCTTGATCCCAATACTTCTATTCTATTACGCTGCCCTTGAACTCTTTATTATTGGTCTCCGTCTTCCCTTATTTCGGAAAGACGAAACATCGTGCTTGGTATAAATTGATACACAGAGAATACTAGATATACCCCATAGGCCGATCACATACTTGAGGATTATTCTTCGTAATTAAGGACATATCATATATGATATGATCGGCATTGAAGTTCGAGGATTGAATGACATGAGTAAACATATTAAGGAATATTCTCTTAAGGTATATAGCCTTATGTGATAGATGAGTAAATTCTAAGTTGGGTAGTAGTACATTGTCAACTCGAGAGAAATTTCTTTTAGATTGTGATCGAGTAAGATTAAATTGGGAGAGGTTCAAGCCATTTTAATTTTAAGAATTTTAGAAGAATGACTAAGATGATGAGGATTAATGAATTGATATTGAGGACCCGATATTTATACCTTAAGTACATGATTTAAACAATGAAGGTAAAATCATCATCTTGAAATTTAGAGGATAAAAAGATGGAATTTCAGACTTGAATAATGGTGGACTGCATTTAATTTTTTTTTCAAGTTGATGATTTGAGTTAAAATAAAAAACTTGATGGTTGGACTACCTATTTGAAATATTAAGGATGTGAATGGAATTTAAGAAGTTGAAGCATACAAAAATTTATAAGTGAAAATAGGAATAATAATGGACTCGAATTACTTCTAGAGGAGATTATAATAATTGGAGATCGTGAGGTAAAATTGATATGCGTATTTAAATCTTGAAGATGATATATGGATTTAATTTAAATTTGGATATGGATAATTTGAAAAAGCGAGAAGAGATAACCATAGGTTGAATTTGATTGGATCAGTGGTCATCTTAACCTAGAAGTGATTACAATGGATATGATTAGGATTTTAATTGTCGCTAGGAGATTACGATTGACTTGCCTTATGTACACGAAGGATTAACAAATTATGCCTTATTTTAATTTTGAGGACGACATTGTCTTAAGTTGGCTGGATTGTGAAACCCCCTCACCTAAGAAGTAGACCTGCTTGGCTTAGATAGTGAGACTGAGGCTAGCTCGAATCCAATTAGGAATAGAACACGATATTTTTCATTTAGTTTTACAACATGGTATCCCTCGGCGCGCCTTACCATTGCTTCGATAATTGGAGCACTTCCCTAGTCACTGCCTTCCTACAAATTCCACACCTTGTCCTAGACAAGCCCATCCTCCAATTTTTATCTTTGTGCAATGTTTCAATTGTTGGGTGCTTTTATGAAAAAGAGCATTTAGGTGTCCACACTATTGGACATGACACACGAAGAAACCTATTTTCACTCATGTGAATTTCTTCCATGATTTTCGGAATGTGCAACGTGCAACATCGTCCACTCCGTTAAACCTAGCCTTGCATTTTAACCAATACAAATCTTAGACCATCCTTGACTTCTACCATGGCTTAATTTTAATTTCGAGGACGAAATTTTTATAAGTTGGGTAGATTGTAACCCCCTGATTTTTTCAGAAATTTTTAATTTGAATTTTTCACTATTTTCTGTAATTTTCCAGAATTTTCAAGAATTTATTTCAGATTCAAATATAATTAAAAATATCCCAAACTTTATTTTAGGTTCTAAATAATAAAATATATTTTCTAGAAGTTTTTGGGAATTTTCTGAGTATTTTTAGTATTTATTGGGAGTTATTTAGGCTAATAACTAATTTTTAGGACTTGTAGAATTTATGGTACAAGCTCAGGAATATAAAATGGACCCACGTTATTTTTTAAGGTTTATAATATTATTATATATTTTCTGAAATTATTTCAGAATTTGTGGAATAATGTTAGTATTTATTTTTAGTTTTATGGCAAAACTAATTTTTAGAGCTTCTCCTAATTATAGTAGGAAATCTATGAATATATAATTATCCCAAATATTTTTCTAGGGTTTTTAGGTTCAAAATATATTTTCTGTAATTTTTCCAGATTTTTATGATTATTTTTAATGTTTATTTTGAGTTATTTAGATTTAAAACGACTTAAATAATGTTTTGATAAAGGCAAATCAAAAATAAATAATATAAATAAAACCATTCAATCAGATTCTGACACATGTCAGCCTATAGATATCCATTCAGCCGCAGGTACATCTATCTATATATATATATATATATAATATAATAACCCTAATTATCTCATTATTTTAGAGAGAGAGAGATTTGGGAGAATTGTCGTATAGGATTTCTTCATCTTCCAGAAGCCATTGCGTATAGCTCCGGACTCCAAACGAGACCTAGTTTCTTGCGTTAGAACGATATTGAGGTTAGCTTTCTGATTATATAATTTTTTTTACAAAATTATTAGTATTAAATTCTGGAAATTCGTAGAGCACCGTATGTCCGAAAATAGACGTGTTTCGATGTTTTCGCAATTTCCGGAGAACCCGGAATCAGAATCATGAACCGTTTAAAGTTTCGGAAAGCTAATGTCGAGATCATCGACATATATTTTTTCCAGAATTAATTCGAATTATTTACATACTGTTAATTCTGTAGAACTTCTAGGTTAGAATTTAACCATCGGTGCACAATACAAAATTTGTATGTGCCATAATTCCCAAACAAATTTGAATTCGGACGAGCCGTAAATTCCAGTATATTTTTGATGCTGAAATCTACAGGAAATCATGCATGAAAGTCGAGTTTGTGTCGGTTGACTTTTTGGTCAACAGATCGCCTCGATTTGCGTGCCATGAGTCTCGAGTTGATAAAATTCAGTTTCTTTGGACAAAATTTAAGAATTAACATAAAAATCAGAATAATAAGATTAAAATAGGATTTTAGAGTAATTATTCCATAATTAAATAAATTAAAATAAATTATCTTTTGACGTGATAAATTTGTAATACATAGGCTATTTGGACTGTGACTTGGACTCTGATTCATACCAGCAACAGGACCCCAGGCAAGTGTACCTTGCCAAACTTTGCAGTATTGTTTCATATTTTTCTTGCTTTATTATATTGCTGTGCATGCTTAACCTAGGACCGTGTGACGTACTTAGCGTCCAATTATAGTCGGGTGCCAACACCGTACGCGGAGTTGTGTATTGTCATCTAGACATGTATATTCGTGACCCTCTTTATTCTCGTACTTGTCCTATCAAGTACACTATAACCCAGGACACTTGACACTATTCATGAGACATAATCTTCCTGAGATATTCATGGTGATTCTGTGTAGGATACATGTTTTATGACATAGACATCATATTCATAGATATTAGATGACTTGCTGCATTATATATGATCGTGCGTGACATGGACATGGTGCATCATGGACGTGAGACGTGTGATTACATTGGGTGGGGAGAGACACATAGGCTACAGGCTGAGTTTATATATATATATAAAACATAGTAAACACATAGTAAAACACATAGTAAACACTGCTACCGGCTCCCAGACACAGAGCTTGTAGTGGTCTCAGCCTGAGTTTAGTGATGCTCTCAAATTGCATTTTCACATAGATGGTTATATAGTTTACCCTATTTATTTCATTTACTATTACACTGCATTTTGGCATGTCGATTTCTGTACCTTGTTATGTCCCCTGAGGACCTGGATACCGGACTTTGTCCCCAGGACTAGCAGACGAGATCGACCCCGAGTTACACGGGACATGAGCATTAGCAGAAGATGGAGCAGGAGCAGACACTGGAGCAGTACCAGATCCAGTAGACGATTGATCCCCGAGGGTATCATCTGGGTATAGGCTTTCCCCATACTCGGTATTTGCTGTGGTTATCTTTATTCTTGTATCTTGACAGATGTATCAGACTCATTATCGGATTATTTCCCCGATTTTATATCATTTTGAGATTGATCTTGCTTTATGATTCTGATATTGTTGTATTCATTTCTGTGGATGAGATTAGTATATCTAGACCATTATTATTGTATTACAGCTTAAGTACGCCCCGATGGATCCATTAAATTGGGTTTGTCCATCGGTGTGTGCTGCTGGCCATTGCCACGTGTCTAGTCCCTCGATATTTTGGGACTGGGACGTGACATGATCCCTTGTGCTTGACGTTTGGACGCTTATACTTTGCAGCTTTCTTGCCAGACAAGTATACCTTGCCAAATTGCTTACAGTATTTTGCATGCTTATCATATTTTTATACATTCATTATATACATGTTTTCTTTCATTCATAATTATATATTATATATGTTGACACACACTTGACACATAGTATCATGGGAGGGGAGGATAATCAGTAAGTGTATGGGCTATACCTACTCTGGTAAACCGTAGTAACTAGCACGCACTACGGGAGTTGTGTTGCGATGGTCGCTACCCTCGCGGTATGTCAGCTTATGGTGTCACGATGGTCGCTACCCTCGCCGTATGACGGCTGATGATGTTCATGGACGTGTGTGTGAGTTGTGAGATAGATAGAGTATCCTACACCTATCCATACGTCGAAAGGTTGTCCTCACTATGCATTTTTATATAGATTGTCTAGTACAGCGTACTTATATATTTTTTGTCAATTATGCATGTTTTACTGTATTCAATTAGCATGTTTCTATGTATCTTGTTACGTCCCTCTGAGGACCTGGTCCCTTTCCAGGTGTAGATGATCTTGACTATTCGTAGGAGCACGGATCAGGACTTTCTACTTGTCTCTCTTTCGAGGAGGTCTTCTCTTCGAGCCTCATTGTTCATTAGATATACTTATGTGGTTTCTCTTATATTCTAGTTGGTAATGGATTTGTCTCCACCCAACTACTTGTTCTTATCAAGCATTTTATACTTGATTCTGTTATATAGTTGATTGGTTATTTGATTCTGTGGATGAGATCTAGTTATGCCCTGTGACTTGTGACCATATATATACCATATGTGAGTTAATATTTATATACAGTGTACGTGTGTATTATAGTATCCATATATTGGAGTTGCCATATACATACAGCTGGCATGCTTACGTATTCCTAGTCCTACGTATTTTGGACTAGGGCGTGACATATTTTTGTGGTGGCCCATACAGGTCGAGAGCATATTGTCTCGATTACGTTACTGTACCGAGCAAGCCTGCACATAGGATTAGAATATAGGATCTCATCCACTTATTTAATCACCTCCCTTGATTTTATTTCGTATTCTTATTTGTTTGCTTGCATTGCATCTTGTTTGATCCTTTGACAACGTCAATCTTTTCTTTTCTTTCGTGCTTGATAGGGGTTAGGAAGATGACTGGTACTAGGTATATACGCTCTATTATTCAATAACACTATTAGTTAAATTCTTGTAAGTTGGATAGTATGCCTCATAACCTAGTATTATATAGTTCTTTTGACCCATTAATGTAGTATAATTGAATGACACCAACTATAAGCTTGCAAAAGAAGATAGTGTTTACCCAGATTGTAGAACTTAGAGGCCCATACCCCCATTTGGTCGACTAGAGACTTAGACAAGAAGTTAGTATAGTAACTATAGAGGCACAACACCGGTCTTCTTGGTAAACTTAAATTATTTTCTACCTTCCTTTATCATAATCCAACGTACTTATATTTTCTGGACTACCTCTGCTTATGTTGCTATTTTATAGCCTAGTTTTGCAAGCTTATTCTTTTATCGAGCTTGTTCATGACAGATGTGTTATTGGGGACGCCTACTAATACATTGTCTAAATTAGAACCAGTGTATTACGGTCTGATCAACCTTAAAGCACTTGGTTCTCTCTTCGCATAACTATTTTACGTAGATTGATATATAGTTGACTCAGCTTGTTAGACGAATATACTTGCCTTCTAGACATGTTCGAGCATATCGTATCAGTTATATAACTGTACTGATATGAGCATGCGAATAAAAATTTACCAAAATAAGATTTTAATCCACAACTGCCCTGACAACTCTTTTTTTGAATTCTTTAATCGCCTTGAACCCTGTACTTGTATCCTATCACCCCCTCCTTGAATTTTTTATCATTGTTTTTCGTCTTTTCCTATTTCGGAAAGACGAACGTTCGTGCTTGGTATAAGTTTGATACACGGAGAGTACTAGATATACCCCATAGGCCAATCACATTACTTTGTGACTATCTTTTGTAATTAAGGGCATATTACATGTGATATAATTGGTGTTAAAATTTTTGAGGATATGTTGATATTTTAACTAGATGGCATACCCACGATGCTAATGGATGATACGAGTAGAAGTTGTAGTATTCTCTTTCCTATCACCATCTCGTCCCCTTGGGTTGCTCATCTTCTCTTCCATATCCATTCCTTGTCCCATGCTTAATTCTTCCTATCATAGTTATATCTTTTCGTGCCATCATGAATTATTTGATTTACTTCAACCTCACCCTTTATTTTGTTAGTTAAAACATTAATAGGTTAGTAATAATTAATAACTAAAAATATGAGTTTATAATGATAACCCTTATGTATATGCACTATAATAATATTTGTATTCTCTTATTATTTTAAAACCTTGAGTAGCACCCGTTAGTCTAATAGGAATTAGTTGAATTGTTGAAATAGTTCATACTTCTAATAGATTTATAAAGTTAGTCAAGACCTTAATTGCTTCCCTAAAACTTAGACTAAGCTTAGGAAAGAGTTGAAGGCACTTGTTACGAACTGATGACTATGACAAATTATTGGCGATGTAGCGACAGCTGCAGCTAGACCATTATAGTAGAGTGGTCAAATTATTTACAGACATACTAGCCAGGTGGCGTGGCAGTATTAAACTATAATACTTGACGGTTACAGAGAAAAATCATGGTTATAAGATTCCAGACAAGTATCCCAAAATTTTCGACCCAATGAATAAACTCATCATACAACATAGACAATAGCCTCAAAAGACTTTGACTACTAGTAGAATTCTTGTAAGTTGGGTAGTGTAGATGAGTTAGAGGATAAAAGAATAGTGTACAGGCAATAGGGCAGAAAAGTGTTAGGATGGCTGACCATAACCTTTTAGGAAGCGCTGCAAGTTAGCAATGAAGTGTTAATAGCTATAGTGATTTATTACGAATATGGGTTAGAGTTAATTTCGAGGACGAAATTTTTGTAAGTTGGGCAGAATATAGAATCCCTTAATTTTAAAATATTATATTTATTTAATTAATCATTAAATTTATTTATATTATATCTTAGTTAATTAGAAAATAAATTTTATTGATTTAATTATATAAATACTCATTTAGACTTATATCAAAAAATGATTTTTATTATTTTAGAGTCTTATTGAAGGGCGATAGATTTTCTAGAATTTATTCTATGTGCAAATATTCTTTTTGAATTTTTATATAGTCTCATCTATATATATATATATATATATATATATATATATATATATATATATGAATAAATATATAATAATAATAGTAATAATAAATATATCGTTAATAATAATAATAATAATAATAATAATAATAATAATAACAGTAATAATAATAAAAAAGAAAAAAAAGAAAAAGAACGAAAAAGAATTTTTTTTAAAAACCTAAACTATTACCTAAAACCTACTCTTAAAGCAAAACCAACATAACCTAAACCATTCCAACTATTCAGATTCCCACAGAACCCACAACTTCCCCATCCCGATTCCCCCTCTCTCCCTATCTTTCCCTCTCTCTCTCTCTCTCTCTCTCTCTCTCTCTCTATATATATATATATATATATATATATATATATATATATATATATATATATATTACATACTACTAAACCCTAAACCCTAACCCTAGCCCCGACCCCCCGACGCCGCCGACCCACCGCAGCCGAGCCGGCGCCGCCGGCGACCGCCGCCCAACCGCGCGCCCGCGCGCATGTGCACAGCAGCGCTGCCCCGAGTCCCCATCTTTCAGGGGATGTATCTCCCTCATATCTCGTCCTTTTCTCGAGCGGTTTATCCGTGTACGTTCACAACCTAACCCTCTAGGATTTTCTTTCAAGCGGGACGAGTTTTTGTGTCCCGGATTGGTCGAAAAATTGAACGAAAAATGGCCGGAAAACTGACCAAAAATAGTCCAGAATTTTGATCCCAAACCTCCATGTTCATGCCTAATTTTCTACCAACCTGTTTAATATTTTCAAAATCTAATTGAAGGGTTTTTTTTGTTATATAACCAAAAATGTTTCTATTTTTTTACTTTTTATTACTTTGCTTTAATTGTTAAATTATTCGGCCTCCAAAACGACCAAAAACTTGATATTTTAAAATTAAAATTTTGTGATACGGAGTGCGTCCCGCCAAACGGGACTGCCTCATCGTGTACCAATTATACCGAAAGGCGCGTATGGTATATCCTGACGTGTGAGCTTTTACGGAAGTTGATTTAGACGTGTGTGCGCGACGGAATCAACATGTATCCGCAAAAAGTTCCCATATCACGACTTTTATAAAATACCACCCCACTTTGTGTACGCTCGTCAGAATACGACAAAACTTGCGCCATTGGATTCGTGGTATCACGCTGGTCCAGTGACCCAAGTATCATGCGATTCTGAGACAGTTGACCAAGCCACCTATTCGCGGGCCCTACGGGTTGACTTGAAGGGCGAATTTGTGATCGGCTCACCGGAATCCAAAAATCGGACATATCGTTGAGTTCGTATCGACGTTTAGAATTTCTTTGACCTATAATTTGTCTCATTTAGAGATATTTATCTCTGGCACGCATTTCGGAGCAAAGTAGGTTACATGTGGACCCTGCTTTGACCTGAAATTACCGTTTTGTCTATGTGTCCAAATTGGACGAAAGGGTAGTATTTTCTAGCTATCTCGCTTATTCTGGGAACGTTGGTGATATTTATTTCAGCATCCGGAGACGTTCATTCTGATGCCATAGTTCTGATCCCTTGTGCTTGACGTCTGGGCGCTTACACTTGGCAGCTTTCTTGCCAGGCAAGTATACCTTGCCAAATTATTTACAGTACTTTGCATGCTTATCATATTTTTATACATTCATTATATATATGTTTTCTTTCAGTCATAATTATATATTATATACGTTGACACACACTTGACACATAGTATCATGGGAGGGGAGGACAATCAGTAGGTGTATGGGCTATACCCACTCTGGAAAACCGTAGTAACTAGTACGCACTACGGGAGTTGTATCACGATGGTCGCTACCCTCTCGGTATGTCATCTTATGGTGTCACGATGGTCGCTACCCTCGCGGTATGACGGCTGATGATGTTCATGGACGCGTGTGTAAGTTGTGAGATAGATAGAGTATCCTACACCTACCCATATGTCGAAAGGTTGTCCTCACTATGCATTTTCATATAGATTGTCTAGTACAACATACATATATATTTTTTGTCTATTATGCATGTTTTACTGTATTCAATTGGCATGCTTCTATGTATCTTGTTACGCCCCTCTGAGGACCTGGTCCCTTTTCAGGTGTAGACGATCTTGACTATTCGTAGGAGCACGGATCAGGACTTGTTACTTCTCTCTCTTTCGAGGAGGTCTTCTCTTCGAGCCTCATTGTTCATTAGATGTACATATATGGTTTCTCTTATATTTTAGTTGGTAGTGGATTTGTCTCCACCCAACTACTTGTTCTTATCAAGCATTTTATACTTGATTCAGTTATATAGTTGATTATTTATTTGATTCTGTTGATGAGATCTAGTTATGCCCTATGACTTGTGACTATATATATACCACATGTGAGTTAATATTCATATTATAGCGTACGTGTGTATTTTGGTATCCATATATTGGAGTTGCCATATACATACGACTGGCATGCTTACGTATTCCTAGTCCTACGTATTTTGGGACTGGGGCGTGACACAGGTTGGGCAGCATAGGAACAAAGAACATGCAGCATAATTGATAGCAAAAGTATAATTCTAATACTTCAAGCATGCAGTTCATTTCTTTTCAACTTATCTTTTTAGTGAGGCATCATTTATAAGTGAACTTGATATTCTTTTATTAGGCGTGCAGACTAAAGGATTCATCGAAGGGCCTAATCCACTCACCGAATGAATCGAACGAGAGAATGGGAAAGCCTTATGCAACATTCACTCTTTGGTTATGCGTCCTAAAAATGCAATAATTTCTTAGTTAGCATCCTTCGATCTCTTTCCCTTACGATTTGAAAAGAACGCACAAGCAAGAAAAGCGAATCATGAAAACCAAGTCATCGAAAGCAAAACAAAATACAAAGCAACACAAAACCAAGAAGCAAAGAAACCAACGAAAACTCTTGGACTTATTTCAATAGAAGTGATTCCATCAATTTGAAGGGTTCATTGCATTTCTTCCGTGTTGATTTGGCGGTAAGATTTCCCCAAAACTCGATTCTCAACCGAGTCAAAGTAACAAGTGTTCCATAAGTAACCGTTCGGAGCGGGGTATTACATACTACCCCACTGAGAAGAAGTTTTGTCCACGAAACTTAAGAGATCTAGGAGGCGAAGATCAAAGCATCAAGAGGTCAAAGGAATCATACTCACCAACATCGTGTCCGCTAGAGTCGCATTAAATATTCATCTGATATCTCTAGCTCTTCTCGTCTGATCATTCTGTCCATTAGCTTGGGCTGGTGGTGACACAGGATTCTGATTCTCATTTGTTCCCAAGGCTTTAAGGATTGGACAATCACGGATCATATGACCTAGTTGTCCACATTTAAATCACACCTTAGTAAGGTGACGACAATACTCTTTAGTGTGACCCGGATGGCTACAGAAGCTGCAAACATTTTCGCGGTTCTCAGCTGCATCGCCCTTTTTCTCACCGTTGTGGTATCTTTTAGTAGGAGGATTTCGAGGAGCCGATGCCTTTTCTGGAGCACTTTGTGGTATAAACTGCTCATTCTGCACAGCTGCCTCAAAAGCTTGGATGTAAGTTTTACACTCTTGGTTCATAACATTATTTCTCAGGTTATCGTTTAAGCCTCTTATGAACCGATGTGTACGACCCCCTCATTTAGAATCATTGAGCTAGCGAACTTAGGAAGTTTGGAGAATTTTGACTGATAATCTTCGACGGACATGCTCCCTTGCTTAAGTTCGATAAACTCATCTTCCTTTCTCTGTTTTACTGCTAGAAGAAGATATTGTGCAAGGAATACATCCTTAAATATTTTCCAAGTGATCTTACCATCCTGATGCTTGGTGGCGAGATCTAGTTTCTTAATTTGCCACCAATCGTGTGTACGTAACCGTAGCTGCATGTCTGCACATGCCACCCTCTTTTTCGCAGGTAACGAAGCAAACTCAAACAAGCTCTCCAACTTTGCAATCCAGTCTATCACCTTATTCGGCGCGATCCTGCCCTCAAACTCCGGAGGGTTCCACTTCAGAAACTCATCACCCTTAAAGGTAGACTTCCTGGCCGCACGTCGAGGCTCATTAGTTTCTGCTAAGCCTACTCCCTGAGGCACAGTCGCGGTAGTAATAGGTGTCACGGCGGTTCCCGATGTACCACTGTGTGCTACGAGTGATGTCACTATCTGAGTCAGAGAGTCAAGCTGTCACGCTCCAGTCCCAAAATATGTAGGACTAGGAATACGTATGCATGCCAGCCGTATATATATGGCAACTCCAATATATGGATACCATAATACACACGTACGTTGTATTATGAATATTAACTCACATGTGGTATATCTATATTGTCACAAGTCACAGGGCAACACTAGATCTCATCCACAAAATCAAATAACCAATCAACTATATAACTAAATCAAGTATAAAATGCTTGATAAGAACAAGTAGTTGGGCGAAGACAAATTCACTACCAACTAGAATATAAGAGAAACCAAATAAGTACATCTAATGAACAATGAGGCTCGAAGAGAAGACCTCCTCGAAAGAGAGATAAGTAGCAAGTTCTGATCCGTGCTCCTGTGAATAGTCATGATCGTCTACACCTAAAAAGGGACCAGGTCCTCAGGGACCTGAAAAGGGACGTAACAAGATACATAGAAGCATGCCAATTGAATATAGTAAACACGCCCCAGTCCTAAAATATCGAGGGACTAGACACGTGGCAATGGCCAGCAGCACACACCGATGGGCAAATCCTATTTAATAGACCCATCAATGTATACTTAAGTTGTAGTACAATAATAAGGGTCTAGATCTACTAATCTCATCCACAGAACTGAATACAACAATATCAGAATCATAAAGCAGGATCAATCTCAATAAAATATAAACTCGGGAAATAATCGGTAATGAGTTTGTTACAACTGTCAAGATACAAGAATACAGGTAACCACAGCAAGTACTGAGTATGGAAATAGTATATACTTAGAAGATACCCACAGAGATCACTCGTCTACTGGATCTGGTACTGCTACAGTGCCTGCTCCTGTTCCTGCTTCTGCTCCTACTAATGCTCATATCCCGTGTACCTCGGGGTCGATCTCGTCTGCTATATCTGGGAACATAATCCGGATCCAGGTCCTCAGGGGACATAGCAAGGTACAAAATAACTCATGCCAAAATACAGTGCAGCAAATAAATAAAACAATAGGGTAAATATATAACCAGCTAAGTGATATACAAGATGAGAGCATCACTAGAACTCAGGCTGAGACTACTATAAGCTCTGTGTAGGGGAGCCGGTAGCAGTGATATCATGTGGTTGTCTAGCTCGGAGAGAGACTAAGACGCCATCATAATATATAATCAACCTGTAGCCTGTGTATCTCTCCCCACCCAATGTAATCATACGTCTCATGTCCACGACGTCTCATATCCATACCACGCAGGATCATATCTAATGAAACCAGTCATATAATATCTAAGCAAAAAGAATATGTCATGAAACCTGTAACCTATACCGAATCACCATGAATATCGCAGGAAGATTCTATCTCATGAATAGTGTCAAGTGTCCTGGGTATAACGTACTTGATAAGACAAGTACGAGAATGTAAAGGGGTCACGATATTCATGTCTAGATGACGTTACACAACTCCGCGTACGGTGTTGGCACCCGACTATTAATCGGACGCTAAGTAAGTCACACGGTCCTAGGTTAAGAATGCGCAACAATGATGTATGTCAAGAAAATAAGTAGCAAAAACTGCAGGATTTGGCAAGGTACACTTGCCTGGGGTTCTGACTCCAACTGTAGCTCTGGCATCAGCGGGGTTTGCAAGGACTCCTCCGGTTGCTGAAATAGACATCACCATCAGGTTCAAAAAATATCAAATAGCTAGAAACGCTTGTCCTTGGGTCCAATTTGGACACAGGGCAAAAATGACAGTTTCTGGTCAAAGCGGGGTCCACATGTGGCCCGCTTCGTACCAAAAACGTGTCAGGAACAAAGGTCTCCAAATCCGTCAAACTTAGTGTCAACGGGTCCAGAAAGTTGATAAGAACCCAACGGAACTTCCAAAATTGGATTCCGATGAGCCGATCACAAAATCGCCCGTCAAGTGGAGCCCACGATACGCGATTTTGTCAACGTTCTCAGAATGGAACCAAACTTGGGTCACAGGACCAGCGTATTGCTACGAGTCAGATGGCGTAAGTTTTGTTTCGATCTGACATGTGTACACGAAGTTACAACGTGTTCCAGAACAGGAGGATACGGGGCATTGTCGGCGGATACGCGTTGATTTCGGTGTGCACGCACATCCAAATCAACTTCTGTAAAATTTCGCACGTCCGTATCAACGGCGCACACATTTCGGTGAAGACCGTATGCGACCAAGTCGTCCCGTTTGGTGGGGCGCACTCAGTTCCGGGGTAAAATAGGGCGTTGTTTTTCCTGATTTTGGATCGCGGTTAGAGACCACTACAGGACGCGATGCACCGAGCGGGTTGCACGGGCATCGAGAGGGTCACACAGGCTACGCGTCTCAACAGACAGGACATGAAACGGGGCAGCGAGGAGAGAGAAAATAGTACCTGAACAGGACTCCGCAAAACCGGGTTTTTATGTTCGCGTGTCGACACGACACACCGACACAAAGCACTGTGTCCGGTATAGGGTTTATGCTGTGTCCGGGTCAGGGGCTGCTATCGGCAGACACGACGGAGGCGGCCAGGGGCTGCTCGACGAGGCGCTGCTGCGGCAGAGCGGAGCAGAGGAGGTGGAGTCGGGGAAGGAGGAAGAGGGGAGATGGGCGGTGGCGGTACGGAGCTGGCTTGGGGCAGCAGGGCTCGTGGCTGAGCGGGGCGGAGGAAACGGCGAGGGGCTCGGTGAGGTTCAGGGCGGAGGAGTGCGTCGGCTCAGGCGGGGCTGGGTCGACAGAAAGAGGCGCTGTTGGCCGGGCGCTGCGAGCGGGAGGCACGGCGGCTAGTCGTCGAGGGGAACTGCCCGGCTGAGGGTTCGAGTCTTCGTCGACCAGTGCTGCTCGGGGACGACGCTGGAGGCTCGAGACGACTCTGGGCGGCTGGAGAAGACGGCTGAAAGTAGTTGCTGCTAAGTGAGGTGGAGGGGAGACGCCGGAGACGATCGGGGAAGACGGTGGCTAGGGCAGAGGACAGGGATTTATAGGGAGAGGGAGGGAGCTGGGCCGCCGGCCGTTATTGGCAGGGGAGGCGGAGCGTTGCGGGGGACCGTTCGCAGGGGAGGCGGAGAGCCACAGCGGTCGGCGAAGGCGGGAAGCCTAAGGGTCGGCCGGCGGTTACGCGGTTGGGGAAGGAGAAGGGGTTCGGATTTGGATCCGGGTCGGGTCAGCGGCGGATCCGGCCCGATCCACAAAACAGGGAAGCGGGTTCGGGTCGGGTTGGCTGACGGGCCCGGATCCGACCCAATACGGTTGGACCCGGTTTACCTAGACCGGGTCCGGTCCGGTCCGGTCCAGTTGGTTTGGTTTATATAAAACTTGATTTTTTTTAGGGCTTTAAAAATGCTTCCGGGGTCCAATAAATTCTCAAAAAATTACCCTATGTCTAGTTTTTCATTTTACACTAGAAAATATTATTTTTATAATATTCTAATATTATTTAACAATATATAAAAATCATTTAATTACAAAATACCTTGATTTAAATTAATAAAAAAATTTGAAAATTATGAAAAATCTATTTAAATATTCCTGAAAAATTAGGAAGTTTACAATCTACCCCCCTTAAGAGGATTGCATCCTCGCAATCAAAGAATAACCTGTCAACAGAGATGACATGGTTGCAAACATTATTCGAAACACATCACGATTAAGAAAAGTCAAGGTTGAGGGTTTAAAAACACATAGGAAAAATCATTTCCATAAGCATGGAAGTTATAAAAAAATTTGAATGAAGGAAATTTAGAAGACTACAGTTTTAGAAAACTAGGTTATCACTTATAAAACATATTAGGTTATCACTAGGTTATCAATTATTAGCAAGTTTAAAATTACTAGGTTAAGGCTAGGGTCACGAACCAACATGCAGGAGCTAAAATAATATTAGACGATATAGCTACAAATCACTTACGCGTATTAGCTACTCCACAAGTCTACGCGTTCTCCAAGGTCATCGCCAGGGCTTTTTCGTGTCCTTGTAGTCGATTCCTCTGCTGCTGCTGAGCCTGTTGGAAAAGTAGTGCATAGGGTATCAAAGGTGGCCTTGGCTGATACCCTCCTGGAGTTGGTGGTAGGACTCCTTGAACTCTCGTTTGCGGTGCTCCCAATGCTGGATAGGCTAGCCTCGGTACTCGTACCGCTTGTTGGTTAATCATTGGTGCTCTATCTCGACGCTCAAGGCATTCCCTCACTGAATGCTGACTGGATCTGCACGCTAAACATAATCTCCTCTTTCGTCTGCACTCATTCTCAATATGGCCTCGCTTGCGACAATATTGACAAACAGGTAGTGTCTGTGGAGATGTTTCTGATGGCTGGTGCATGTGAGGTCTTTTTGTAACTTCTTCCTTTGGTGCTCCGGCTGGTGCTGATGTGGATGGCCGCTTTAGACTGGTCTCTCTCCTGGTGACGCGCTCCATGCGTCGGGCTGCAGCAAGGACGTCCGAGTAAGAAGTAGGAGCAACGGATCCAATTAGTTTTTGTAGCTCAATGTTTAATCCGTTGAAGAACTTCTCAGCCTTCTCTTCTTCTGTTTGAATCAAGGTTGGGGCGAAGCGACTCAGACGAATGAATTCTGCGTTATACTCTTCTACTGTCATATTGTCTTGTGTGAGGCGATTGAACTTGTCCTGAAGTTCTGATCGAGCGATGGCTGGAATGTACATCTCCTGAAAGAGTCTAGAGAACTCTTCCCAAGTGACTCGATCTGGTCCGAGCCGTGTCTCCTCAGATAGCCACCAGTGATGTGCATTGTTCGTCAATTGCATTCTGACGGCAGTCATCCAACGTTCTCTTGGAAGTTCAGCTGCTTCTAATTGATGTTGAGTGTTGGTGAGCCACTCATGAACTTCTGTGGGCTCTTTTTTTCCTGAGAAGGTACGGGGCTTCAGCTGGCAAAAATTAGAAATAGAGCCCGTCGTTGGCCGTCGTGCTGGTAGATTTGCCTACTCTAGTGCGGTTACTAGGCTGCGACTCAAAACCTCTTGTTGAGCTTGCATTATTGCGTAGATCATTTGAATCATCTATTGTCCGTCCATGGCCTACCCTTGTGGAAATATGGGCATTTGTGGAGTAAATTGCGTCGATGTTGGAATATCATCTTGCTGGATTCTCGAGGCATGATTTGCTTGACTGTGTTGTTGAGCGGTTTGACCTTCATCCACTAGTATTACATCATCTTCGTTGGTTACCATAGCATCTCGTGGTGATCTTGCAGGAGTCTCGTCGTTTGCTCGTGAATCCATAACTCTGCAACCAAAATAAATAATAAGAGGCGCACAGGAATCAAGGCAGGATGCAAGTCAAGAAATTAATTCGAATCCGATATAGATATCAAGAACGATTCAAGCAAGTGGATGAGATCCTAAAAATTTATCCTATTCTTATTGCAGGCTTGCTCGGTCCCTAAGTTGAAACCCAACAATTTAGTCGTTGACCTGCATGGGCCACCACAAAAACTATGTCACGCCCCAGTCCTAAAATATCGAGGGACTAGATACGTGGCAATGGCCAGCAGCACACACCGATTGGCAAATCCAATTTAATCGACCCATCAATGTGTACTTAAGCTGTAGTACAATAATAAGGGTCTAGATCTACTAATCTCATCCACAGAACTGAATACAACAATATCAGAATCATAAAGCAGGATCAATCTCAATAAAATATAAACTCGGGAAATAACCCGATAATGAGTCTGTTATAACTGTTAAGATACAAGAATACAGATAACCACAACAAGTACTGAGTATGGAAATAGTATATACTCAGAAGATACCCACAGAGATCACTCGTCTACTGGATCTGGTACTGCTACAGTGCCTGCTCCTGTTCCTGCTTCTGCTCCTGCTAATGCTCATGTCCCGTGTACCTCGGGGTCGATCTCGTCTGCTATATCTGGGGACATAATTCGGATCCAGGTCCTCAGGGGACATAGCAAGGTACAAAATAACTCATGCCAAAATGCAGTGCAGCAAATAAATAAAATAATAGGGTAAATATATAACCAACTAAGTGATATACAAGATGAGAGCATCACTAGAACTCAGGCTGAGACTACTACAAGCTCTGTGTAGGGGAGCCGGTAGCAGTAATATCATGTGGTTGTCTAGCTCGAAGAGAGACTAAGACGTCGTTATAATATATAATCAACCTGTAGCCTGTGTATCTCTTCCCACCCAATGTGATCATACGTCTCATGTCCACGACGTCTCATGTCCATGCCACGCAGGATCATATCTAATGTAACCAGTCATGTAATATCTAAGCAAAAAGAATATGTCATGAAACCTGTAACCTATACAGAATCACCATGAATATCACAAAAAGATTCTGTCTCATGAATAGTGTCAAGTGTCATGGGTATAACGTACTTGATAAGACAAGTACGAGAATGTAAAGGGGTCACGATATCCAAGTCTAGATGACGTTACACAACTCCGCGTACGGTGTTGGCACCCGACTATTAATCGGACGCTAAGTAAGTCACACGGTCCTAGGTTAAGCATGCACAACAATGATGTATGTCAAGGAAATAAGTAGCAAAAACTGCAGGATTTGGCAAGGTACACTTGCCTGGGGTTCTAACTCCAACTGTAGCTCTGGCCTCAGCGGGGTTTGCAGGGACTCCTTCGGTTGCTGAAATAGACATCACCATCAGGTTCAGAAAATATCAAATAACTAGAAACGCCTGTCCTTGGTTCCAATTTGGACACAGGGACAAAAATGACAGTTTCTGGTCAAAGCGGGGTCCACATGTGGCCCGCTTCGCACCAAAAATGTGTCAGGAACAAAGGTCTCTAAATCCGTCAAACTTAGTGTCAACAGGTTCAGAACGTTGATACGAACCCAACGAAACTTCCAGAATTGGATTTCGATGAGCCGATCACAAAATCGCCCGTCAAGTGGAGCCGCGGGGCCCAGATACGCGATTTTGTCAATGTTCTCAGAATCGAACCAAACTTGGGTCACAGGACCAGCGTATTGCTACGAGTTCGATGGTATAAGTTTCGTTTCGATCCGACATGTGTACACAAAGTTACGACGTGTTCCAGAACAGGCGGATACAGGGCGTTGTCGGCAGATACGCGTTGATTCCGGTGTGCACGCACATCCAAATCAACTTCAGCAAAATCTCGCATGTTCGTATCAGTGGCACGCACGTTTCGGTGAAGACCGCACATGACCAAGTCATCCCGTTTGGCGGGGCGCACTCAGTTTTGGGGTGAAACAGGGCATTATTTTTCCTGATTTTGGATCACGGTTCGCGACCACTACAGGACGCGACACACCGAGCGGGTTGCACAGGCATCGAGAGGGTCACACAGGCTACGCGTCACAACAGATGGGACAGGAAATGGGGCAGCGAGAAGAGAAAATGATACCTGAACAGGGCTCTGCAAAACTGGGTTTCGTGTCCGCCTGTCGACACGACACACCGAGACAAAGCACTGTGTCCGGTATAGGGTTTCTGCTGTGTCTGGGTCAGGGGCTGCTGTGTCCGGGTCAGGGGCTGCTGTCGGCGAACATTACGGAGGCGGCCAGGGGCTGCTCGGCGAGGCGCTGCTGCGGCGGAGCGGAGCAGAGGAGGTGGAGTCGGGGAAGGAGGAAGATAGGAGATGGCCGGTGGCGGTACGGGGCTGGTTTGGGGAAGCGGGGCTCGTGGCTGAGCGGGGCGGAGGAGACGGCGAGGGGCTCGGGGAGGTTCAGGGCAGAGGAGAGCGTCGGCTCAGGCGGGGCTGGGTCGACAGGAAGAGGCGCTGCTGGCCGGGCGCTACGGGCGGGAGGCACAACGTCTGGTCGTCGAGGGGAACTGTCCGACGAAGGGTTCGGGTCTTCGTCAACCAGTGCTGCTCGGTGACAACGCCGGAGGCTCGAGACAGCGCTGGGCGGCTGGAGAAAATGGCTCGAAGTAGCTGCGACTGAGTGAGGTGGAGGGGAGACGCCGGAGACGATCGAGGAAGATGGTGGCTAGGGCGGAGGACAGGGATTTATAGGGAGAGGGAGGGAGCTGGGCCGCCGGCCGTTGCTGGCAGGGGAGGCGGAGTGTTGCGGGGGACCGTTCGCAGGGGAGGCGGAGAGCCACAGCGGTCGGCGGCGGCGGGAAGCCTAAGGGTCGGCCGGCGGTTACGTGGCTGGGGAAGGAGAAGGGGTTCGGTTTGGATCCGGGTCGGGTCAGCGGCGGATCCAGCCCGATCCACAAAACAGGGAAGCGGGTTCGGGTCGACGGGTCGGGTTGGCTGACAGGCCCGGATCCGACCCAATAAGGTTGGACCCGGTTTACCTAGACCGGGTCCTGTCCGGTCCAGTTGGTTTGGTTTATATAAAACTTGATTTTTTAGGGCTTTAAAAATGCTTTCGGGGTCCAATAAATTTTCAAAAAATTATCCTATGTCTAGTTTTTTTATTTTACTCCAAAAAATATTATTTTCATAATATTCTAATATTATTTAACAATATTTAAAAATTATTTAAATACAAAATACCTTGATTTAAATTAATAAAATTTCCAGAAGATTACAGAAAATTATGAAAAATCCATTTAAAAATTCTTAAAAAATCAGGGGGTTTACACACGACTACTATAGTGCTTGCTAGTTACTATGTTTACCAGAGTGGTTATAGCCCATACACCTACTGATTGTCCTCCCCTCCCATGATACTATGTGTCAAGTGTATGTCAACATATATATAGTATATAATTATGTTGAAAAGAAAATATACAAGCAATGAATATATAAAGATATAATAAGCACGCAAAGTACTATAAGCAATTTAGCAAGGTATTTTGCCTGGTCTAAAAAAGAATGAAGTCCAACTCAAGGCGTCGTCTGATCTACCCGTCACATAAATTAAATAAGTTAGGTTACAAAAGTGGATGAATAGGTTCCTTCATTTTAATCTATTTTAATTCTAAATAAAATAACCTAAAATAATATTTTAATCTTATAATAATCTAATTTTGTTATTAAACCCTAATTTTGGTCCAAAGAAAGTCAACTTTACGGATTTGTGATCTGTGGCACGCAAATCGAGAAAATCCGTTGACCAAAAATTCACCCAACTCAAATCCTTCATTTGTGTGTAGAATTTTATAGATTTCAGTGCTACATGAACACCGGAATCGACGGTTTCAAAAAATCACAAGTCGATAAAGAGTTATGTCCACAAGGGCGCACAAATGATAATTTTTGGTGGTTTTCTATTTACGTCTACGTTGCACGAATTTTACAGTAAATTAAAATTACATTTTAAATTCTGAAAATATTATTTTATATAAGTTCATCATGTCAACTTTTCGAAACTTTAAACGGTTCATAATTCCGAGTTCGGGATATCCCGTAATCTTAAAAACACCAAAATACGTCTGATTTCGGATAGCTGACACTTTTAGAATTTTATGGAAAAATAGTTTCATAAATTATTAAAATAATTTATATATTAAGAAAACTAACCTTGATATAGTTCTAACAAAAAAAAACTGGAGCGCGTTTGGAGTCCGGAGCTAGGAGATATCGTCTTTTTAAGTTGTCATAACTACTAGAAAGTGAGGCTGAATTTATGACGAATTTTGACTGATTTTGGACGAAAAAGAGAGGAGTTTGGGGAAGAAAAATATGAAAGATGAGTTTATTCCATAAGTCCAATAGGTATTTATAATGGTGGAGACTATTTAATTGAATACGACTAGGATTGACTAATTTGGATATGATTATGATCAGTTTAAATAAGGATAGGATATGCATGAAGTTGCTTTCCTAGTAGGCTCAGGATTTGAATTAATTTAAAATAGAGTTTGAGTTTATCTCAATAATTTATAATCTTAAATATAATTAAATATAATATAAATAATCTATATATAATCTTATTAATATCTATTAACACTAAATTAGCATCTATCTAATATTAAGACTATATATATATCCTAAATAATTTCAAAAATCCCAATAAATTTCCTAAAATTCTAAATAAACTACAGAAAAATATAATTAAATATTTTAACCTAAAATAAATATTTTGTAGGAACAATATGCAAGTATGGTCTCATAGTAAATCATGAAAGTCCTAAAACTTTACGTTCTCTATGTTTTAATTACCTAAAAATTTTAGAAAAATCTCCAAAAATCTAAAATAGCATAAAAATAATTCTAAATAAATATTTACATAAGTAAATATACTAAGAAATTTATTTTCTAATTAAATAAGAAATACTCTAAATTAATTCAATATTTAAAATAATCTATAATAATATATAATAATATATAATACACACAAAATACCTATTTTGGATGACGGGGTTTACAATCTACCCAACTTACAAAAATTTTGTCCTCGAAATTAAAAATAAGAAATAATTTGATAAATCTTTCACATTTATATCTAAGGCATGTCAACCACAATCTTCTCAAAATTTTAAATGACAAAACTATTCAAATCCGTCACAATCTCTTCAAAATTAAAATAATAATTGTTTAAATTAAAATTTAACCTATCATAATCTCTTCTAGATTTTTAAATAATCAAAATCCAAAATTAATTCAAATCTATTTGATATCTTGAAGATTTAAATAATCCACATCAAATTTTAAATCATGATTTCCAACTATAATAATTTTTTTCTAGATTTTAAATAATAAACAACTCTAATCAAATTGTATTCCTATTTTCAGCTTAAGAATTTTGTACTCTTCAAATTTTAAATTTAATTTCTATTATCAATATTTTAAATAGGTGATCCAACAATCAAAGTTCAACTTTTAATTCAAATTATCAAATTGTAAAATTTTGAATTCAATCCATCAATGTTCATGTTTAAAGTTCTATATTTTTTTTATCCTCAAAATTTAAATTTTCAATTTAATCTCCAATATTTAAAATTTAAATCGTGTACTCAAATTATAAATATTTGGTCCGCAATATCAAAATTTTAAATTTTTTCTATAAGGCATTCTTATCTTTAAAGTTAAATCATCATAATCTAAATCATTCTTCTAAAAATTCTTAAAATTAAAATGACTTAAATCTCTCAATCTAATCTTACTTGATTACAATCTAAAAAATTTTACCTCAAGTTGACAATGCAACTTCTACCCAACTTAGAATTTATCGATCTATTACATAGGCTATACATTTAAGAAAAACTTCCTTAAATTATTTAATCGTGTTATTCAATCCATAAAATATCTCACATGTTTTATGCCATTAATTACAAAAGATAGTCACCAAGTAATGTGATTGGCCTATGGGATATATATAGTACTATCCGTGTATCAAACTTATACCAAGCATGAGATTTTGTCTTTTTGAATTAGGGGAAGACAAAAAACGATAATAAAGAATTCAAAGAGGAGGCGATAGAATACAAGTATGGGGTTCAAGGCGATTAAAGAATTCAAAAAGAGAGTTGTCAGGGTAGTTGTGGATTAAAATCTTATTTTGGTAAATTTCTATTTGCATGCTCATATCAGTACAATTATGTAATCGATACGGTATGCTTGAACATGTCTAGAGGGCAAGCATATTCGTCTAACAAGCTGAGCCAACTATATCTCAATCCATGTGAAGTAGTCATGCGAAGAGCGAACCAAGCGCACTAAGGTTGATCAGACCATAATACACTGATTCTAAATAGACAATTGTATTAGTGTGTGCACCCAATAATGTATATGTCATGAACAAGCTCGATAAAAGAATAAGCTTGCAAAACTAGGCTATAATAGCAGCATAAGTCGAGGTAGTTCAGAAAATATAAGTACGCTAGATTATGATGAAAGAAGGTACAAAAATAATTCAAGTTCATCAAGAAGATCAGTATTGTGCCTCTATAGTTGCTATACTAACTTCTTGTCTAAGTCTAAAGTCAACCAAATGGGGGTATGGGCCTCTAAGTTCTACAATCTGGATAAACATTATCTTCTTATGTAAGTCTATAGTTGGTGTCTTTCAATTATAATTCATTAATGGGTTAAAAGAACTATATAATACTAGGTCATGAGGCATACTACCCATCTTACAAGAATTTAACTAATAGTGTTATTGAACATTAGAGTGGATATACCTAGTACAAGTCATCTTCCTAACCCCTATCAAGCACGAAAGATAAGATAAGATTAACGTTGTGAAAGGATCAAGCAAGATGCAGTGCAAGCTATCAAATAAGAATGCAAAATGAAATTAAAGGCGATGATTAAATAAATGGATGAGATCCTATTTTCTAATCCTATGCGCAGGCTTGCTCGGTACAGTAACATAACCGAGACAAAATGTTCTCGACCTGCATAGGCCACCACAAAAATATGTCACACCACAGTCCCAAAATATGTAGGACTAGGAATACGTAAGCACGTCAGTCGTATGTATATGGCAACTCCAATATATGGATACCATAATACACACGTATGTTGTATTATGAATATTAACTCACATGTGGTATATCTATATTGTCACAAGTCACAGGGCAACACTAGATCTCATCCACAGAATCACATAACCAATCAACTATATAACTGAATCAAGTATAAAATGCTTGATAAGAACAAGTAGTTGGACGGAGACAAATCCACTACCAACTAGAATATAAGAGAAACCAAATAAGTACATCTAATGAACAACGAGACTCGAAGAGAAGACCTCCTCGAAAGAGAGATAAGTAGCAAGTCGTGATCCATGCTCCTGCGAATAGTCATGTTCGTCTACACCTAGAAAGGGACCAGGTCCTCAGAGGGACGTAACAAGATACATAGAAGCATGTCAATTGAATACAGTAAACATGCATAATAGGTAGAAAATATATATGTACGCTGTACAAGACAATCTAAATGAATGCATAATGAGGACAACTTTTCAATGTATGGGCATGGGTAGGCTACTTTATCTAATCTCATAACTCACACACACGTTAGGGACATCATCAATCGTCATACTGCGAGGGTAGCGACCATCGTGACACCATCAGTCGACATACCGCGAGGGTAGCGACCATCGGACACGACTACCATAGTGCGTGCTAGTTACTACGGTTTACTAGAGTGGTTATAGCCCATACACCTACTGATTGTCCTCCCCTCCCATGATACTATGTGTCAAGTGTGTGTCAACATATACATAGTATATAATTATGACGGAAAGAAAACACACATATAATGAATATATAAAATATAATAAGCATGCAAAGTACTATAAGCAATTTGGCAAGGTATCTTATCTGGTCTGAAAAAGAATGAAGTCCCAACTCAAGGCGTCGTCCGATCTACCCATTACATAAATTAAACAAGTTAGGTTACAAAAGTGGATAAATAGGTTCCTCCATTTTAATCTATTTTAATTCTGAATAAAATAACCTAAAATAGTATTTTAATCTTATTATAATATGATTTTATTGTTAAACCCTAATTTTGGTCCAAAGAAAGTCAATTTTACGGATTAGTGATCCGTGGCACGCAAATCGAGGCAATCCGTTGACCAAAAAGCCAACCGACTCAAATCCTTGATTTGTGTGTAGAATTCTATAGATTTTAGTGCTACATGAATACCAGAATTGACGATTTCATAAAATCATAAGTCGGTAAAGAGTTATGTCCACAAGGGCGCACAGATGACAATTTTTGGTGGTTTCCTATTTACGTCTACGTTGCACGAATTTTACAATAAATTAAAATTATATTTTAATTTCTGAAAATATTATTTTATGTAATTTTATCATGTCAACTTTCCGAAACTTCAAACGGTTCATAATTCCGAGTTCCGGATCTCCCGTAATCTCAAAAATACCAAAATACGTCTGATTTCGGACAGCTGCCACTTTTAGAATTTTCTGAAAAAATAGGTTCATAAATTATTAAAATAATTTATATATTCAGAAAAAAAACCATGATATATTTCTAACAAAAAAAATTGGAGCACGTTTGGAGTCCGGAGCTAGGATGTTCGTCTTTTTAAGTTGTCATAACTACTAGAAAATGAGGCTGAATTTATGACGAATTTTGACTATTTTTGGACGAAAAAGAGAGAAGTTTGGGGAAGAAAAATATGAAAGATGAGTTTATTCCATAATTCTAATAGGTATTTATAACGGTGGAGACTATTTAATTGAATACGACTAGGATTGGCTAATTTAGATATGATTATGATCAGTTTAAATAAGGATAAGATATGCATGAAGTTGCTTTCCTAGTAGGCTCAGGATTTGAATTAATTTAAAATAGAGTTTGAGTTTATCTCAATAATCTATAATCTTAAATAGAATTAAAGATAATAAAAATAATTTATATATAATCTTATTAATATCTATTAACACTAAATTAGCATCTATCTAATATTAAGACTATATATATCCTAAATAATTTCAAAAATCCAATTAAATTTCCTAAAATTTTAAATAAATTACAGAAAAATATAATTAAATATTTTAACCTAAATTAAATATTTGGTAGGAACAATATGCAAGTAGGGTCTCATAGTAAATCATGAAAGTCGTAGAAATTAATGTTCCCTATGTTTTAATTACCTAAAAATTATAAAAAAATCTCCAAAAATCTAAAATAGCCTAAAAATGATTCTAAATAAATATTTTCATAAGTAAATATACTAAGAAATTTATTTTCTAATTAAATAAGAGAATACTCTAAAGTAATTCAATATTTAAAATAATCTATAATACATATAATAATATATAATACACACAAAATACCTATTTTGGGTGAGGGGGTTTACACAAGCTGTTGTTGTTGTGCCAAGGCTCTAGCATCAGCCCGCTGCTGCTGAGCTTCAAATCGTTCCTGTTGGACCGCATGGCGATCATTTTGATTCTCAAACATAACAATCAGCCTATCAATTTGGTCATCGCTCACGCTTGCTACGCGCGATGTCCCTGGGTTATTTATTATGGTCATCTTGCCGCAAAAGAGAGTAGCTTGCATTATTCTCATAACGTATTATGGACTTATTGCATGGAACGTTGGGTTTTTATACTCTTAGGGACATTAACACCTTCTATTCACTTATATAGATTAACAACCATTTTTAAAATTTGAGGCTTTTAAAACCGCTTGAAAACTTATATCATTTTCGAAAACGATATTTGAAGAGGCCAAGGATGTAAAGTCGTGCTCTGATACCACCTGTCGCACCCTGGTCCCGTAAGGGCCGATTGTCACGCCCCAGTCCCAAAATACCGAGGAACCGGACGCATGATAATGGCTAGCAGCACACACCGATGGACAAACCCAATTTAATGGATCCATCGGGGCATGCTTAAGCTGTAATACAATAATAAGTAGGTCCAACGATACGAGTCACAGTCTATATAATCTCATCCACAACAGATAATCACAGATCCAATGCCAGAATAATGTAAATAAAATAAACTGACATATCTCAATAAAAGTGTCTCGGAGAACAATCCGAGAACAAGTCTGATACATCAATGCAATATACTGGAAATAAAATAACTAGAAACAGAATTAAATGAGTATCTCACGCCAATACTCAGGAGAAGTCCTCTGGTGTGATCTCATCCTCGAAGGTCGGTACAGCTCCTGTATCAGCCCCTGTATCTACTCCTGCTGCGGTCCCGTATACCTCGGGATAGATCTCGTCTGTAAATCCTGGGGACATAATCCGGATCCAAGTCCTCAGGGGACATAGCAAGGTACAAGAAAGCTCATGCCAAAATAAATGCAGTACAGCGGATAATGAAATATATAGGGTAAGTAAGTAATCATCTGTGTGAAATGCAAGAGTGAACATCAATAGTACTCAGGTTGAAACAACTACAAGCTCTGTGTAAGGGAGCCGGTAGCAGTGGTATCATGAGATGGTCTAGCTCAGCGGGAGACTGAGTAGCCGACATAATATAGTCAACCTATAGCCTGCGGGTATCTCCAGCAATAGATGGAACAATAAGGGAATACTAAATAACCAGCTAAGTGATATGCAAGATGAGAGCAGCACTAGAACTCAGGCTGAAGCCACTACAAGCTCTGTGTCGGGGAGCCGGTAGCAGCAGTAATAATGAGTAATGGGCCAAGCTCGGCTTCAGAGTCTTGTGCTTCACAATAATAGGGGTGTATATATATGATCAGCCTATAGCCTGTGTGTCTCTCCCCACCCAATGTAATCACACGTCTCATTTCCATGATGCCTCATGTCTATGTCACGCACAATCATCTCTAATGCACAAGTCATATAATGTCTAGGAATATAATATCAATGTCAAGTCCTGTATCCTATACAGAATCACCATGAATATCTCAGGAAGATCCTGTCTCATGAATAGTGTCAAGTGTCCTGGGTTATAGCGTACTTGATAAGACAAGTACGAGAATATAAAGGGGTCACGAATGTCCATCTCTAGATGACAATACACAACACCGCGTATGGTGTTGGCACCCGACTAATAATCGGACGCTAAGTAAGTCACTCGGTCCTAGGTCAAGCATGCACAGCAATATAAATAAAGCAATAAAATATGCAAGAAGAACTGTAAAGGTGGCAAGGTATACTTGCCCACTGATGTATAACTAAGTCAAGAAAATAAGTAGCAAAGCTGCATGTTTGGCAAGGTACACTTGCCTGGGGTCCTGGCTCCAACTGTAGCTCTGGTCTCAGTGTGATCTGCAGGTACTACTCCGGTTGCTGAAATAAACATCACCATTAGATTCAAAAAATATCAAATATCTAGAAATGCCTGTCCTTGAGTCCAATTTGGACACAAGGGCAAAAATGATATTTCCGGGTCAAAGCGGGATCCACATGTGGGCCACTTTGCACTGAAAAGCGTGTCAGGGTCAAAGGTCTCCAAATTCCCTAAACTTAGTGTCAACAAGTTAGGAACGATGATACGAACCCAACGGAACTTCCAGAATTGGATTCTGATGAGCCGATCACAAAATCGCCCGTCAAGTGGAGCTTGTGGGGCCCACGATACGCGATTTTGTCAACCTTCTTAGAATCGAACCAAACTTGGGTCACAGGACCAGCGTATTGCTACGAGTCCGATGGCGCAAGTTTTGTCTCGATCCGACGTGTGTACACAAAGATACAGCGTGTTCCAGGATTGACGGATACGGGGCGGTGTCGGCGGATACGCGTTGATTCCGGTGTGCACGCACATCCAAATCAACTTCTGTGAAATCCCACATGTCCGTATCAACGACGCGCACATTTCGGTAAAGACCACGTGCGACCAAGTCGTCCCGTTTGGCGGGGCGCACTCAGTTCCGGGGTAAAACAGGGTATTATTTTTTCTGTTTTTGGATCGCGATTTATGATCACCACAGGACGCGATGCACCGAGCGGGTTGCACGGGCACCGAGAGGGTCATACAGTCTACGTGACGTAACTAACGAAATCGAAAACGGAATTACAAGGTGAGAGAAAATGCTACCTGAACAGGGCTCCGTGAAATCTGAATTCTAGTGTCCGAGCGTCTCCTTCGTGTCCTGGACGTGTCCAAGTCTTTGTGTCCAGACTAGGGTTTCTGTTTGTGTCCGATTCAGGGCTGCCGTGTCCGTGTCAGTGGGCGGCCGGAGGTGGCTAGGGCAGGGGAGTCGTCAGCGGCTGCTGCTGCTCGTCGAGGCGGAGGGGGAAGCTGCTGCTGTGGTTCTGAGGGGGTTGCTGGAGGGTTGTCGAGGGAGGAGGAGAAGACTCAGGCGGAGGAGGAGGTCGAACTAGGGCTCCGGCGTGGAGGAAGACGGGTGATGGCGGGTGGCGTTCTGGGAGTCGGGGCTAGGTCGGCTGCGGCGGGCTCGAGTCGATGAGGACGGGGAACAGGGAGGCAGCGGCTGAAGGGCGGCGGAGAGGATGGGAGAGGAAGGAGTTAGGGCACTCGACGGGGAGACGGCGAGGGTCAGGCGAGGGCAGCGTGGCCGAGGGGGAGAGGGAAGGTGTCAGCGGAGGGGAGCCAGGCGGATGAGAGGGGTCGTTCCGGCCAGTCAAAGTCGGGGAAGGGCGGTGGCAGCGAGGCTAGGGCGGAGGCGAGAGGGATGTTCGTGTGGTTGGGGAAAGGTGGCTCTCGGTTAGGGTTAGGGTTAGGGATTTGGGGAATTTGGGGAATTTGGGATTTTTGGTAATTTGTTTTCTTCTTTTTATTTATGGAGAAAAACTTAAAAAATTATGTATTTATACATACAGAAATTGGACTAGGGTTTGACCTAGGATTTGGGCTGGGTCAACGCTTCTTGGACTTAGCTTCGGCTCTCATGGGGATGTCGGGCGTTGGCACGGGTTTAATTCGGTTTAAATTTTACATCGGTTTTCAGGGCTTTAAACGGGTTTTCGGAGTCCAATAAATATACAAAAAATTACCCTATGTCTGGTTTTCTATTTTATGCCATAATATATTATTTTTATAATATTTTAATATTATTTAACAGCAAATAAAAATTATTTAATTTCCAAACACCTAGGTTTTAATTACAGAAAATCCCGGAAAATTCCAGAAAATTGATAAAAACCAAATTAGAAATTCATGAAAATCAGGAGGCTTACAATCTACCCAACTTATAAAAAATTTGTCCTCGAAATTAAAATATGTTAGGGTTCTCTCTATCCAATCTCACTTGATTACAATCTAAAAGATTCCTCTCAAGTGAACACTGCGGTCTCTACCCAACTTAGAATTTACCCATCTATCAGCTAAGGCTATACATCTAATAAAGCTATGTCCCAACTTATTAATCATATTATTAAATCCTCAAGTCTTTAATACCAACATATCACCTATAGTATTCCCTTAATCATGTAAAAAGGGTCATCAAACAATGCGACCGGCCTGTGGGGTATATCTAGTACTGTCTATATATCAAACTCATACCAAGCACGAGGTTTCGTCTTTCTGAAATAAGAGAAGACGAAGATCAATAATAAAGAGTTCAAGGGTGAGGTAATATAATAGAAGTATTAGGATCAAGGCGTTTAACGAATTCAAATGGGATTTGTCAAGACAATTATGGATTGAAATCCTATTCTGGTAATCCTTTATTCGCATGCTCGTATTAGTACAGTTATGTAACTGATACGGTATGCTCAGACATATCTAGAGGGCAAGTATACTAGTCAGCTATATATCTCAATCCACGTGAAGTAGTCGTACGAAGAGCGAACCAAAATGCACTAAGGTTGATCAGACCGTAATACATTGATTCTGAATAGACAATTGTATTAGTGGGGTCGATCAGGCCCCAATAACACATATATCCTGAACAAGCTTGATAAAGAATAGGCTTGCAAAAACTAGGCTATAATATAGCAGCATAAGTCAAGGTAGTATATGAAATATAAGTACGCTAGATAAGGATGGAAGGAGGTACAACTTAATTCAAGTTCACAAAATAACACAAAATAAGCACAATAACAAAAGACTCTATAATCTCTACAGTTATCAATTATAAAAACATTCTAGGTTTTAAATTATTAGCAAGTTCAACACTACGTAGGTTAAGGCTGAGGTCACGAACCAATAGGCACGAGATATAACAAATCTATAAACAGATAACTACGAAAAATTACGCGCATTAGCTACTCCATGGGTTTGTGCATCTTCCAAAGTCATTGCTGGGGCTTGTTCACGTTCTTGCAGTTGATTCCTCTGCTGTTGTTGAGCCTGCTGGAAGAGTGTTGCTTGTGGTGCCAGGGGTGGCCTCGGCTGATTTCCTCCTGGGACTGGTGGTCTGACTCCTTCAACTCTCGTTTGCGGTGCTTCCAATACTGGAGAGGCTGGCATTGGTGCTGGTGACATTGGCGCTCTTTCTCGATGTTCGGGGCATTCCTTTAATAAATGCTGACTGGATCCGCAAGCTAAGCATAATTTTCTTTTGCGTCTGCACTCGTTTTCTATGTGGCCTCGCCTGCGATAATATGGACAAACAGGTAGTACTTGCAGAGATGCTTCTGATGGCTGGTGCATGGGAGAACTCTTTCCAACTTCTTCCTAGGGTGCTCCGGCTGGTGCTGATGTTGCTGGTTGATGAATCATCATTGCTTTCTCTCGATGCTGAGAACAGTTCCTAGCGAAGTGTTGACTGGTTCCGCAAATCAAGTATAATCCTAACTTGCGTCTGCATTTTTTTTTAATATGGCCTAGCTTGCCACAATAGTAACAAGTAGGAAGGAATGAGGCTCTGGGTGCTGCTCTTGGTGGTGGATTAATCTGTGGTCGCTTTGCAACTCTTTCTTGTTGTGCTTGGTCTGGTGCTGATGCATACGGCCGCTTCTGGCTGGACCCTATCCTTGTGTCGCACTCCATGGGTCTTACTGTAGTAAGAACATCCTCGTCTAAGGTAGTTGCAGCGGGGCTGATTAACTTCCGTAACTCTGAGCTGAATCTATCGATGAACTTCTCCGCTTGGATCTGTTGAGCTTCTTCCTGAACCTTCTGATAGGCTTGCATTATCGCGTAGAACATTCAAAATATTTGTTGTTCGTCCATAACCTGCCCCTGTGGAACGGTAGGTGTCGGTGGAGCCAACTGCGTCGATGGTGGAACGTCATCTTCCTGGATTCTCGAGGCATGCTGACTTGCTTGTTGTGATGATGGACCTTCACTAACTGGTGTCACTTTATCTCCGTTGGTTATCACAGCACCTTGTGGTGTTTCTGGATGAGTCTTATCACGTGCTTGTGAATCCATTGCTCTGCATCAAAATAAACTATAAGAGGCGTACAGGAATCAAGGTAGGATGCAAGTTAAGAATTTAATTCGAATCCGATATAGATGTCAAGAACGACCCAAGCAAGTGGATGAGATCCTTAAAACTTATCCTATTCTTATTGCAGGCTTGCTCGGTCCCTAAGTTTAAACCGAACAATTTAGTCGTTGACCTGCATGGGCCACCACAAAAATTATGTCACGCCCAGTCCCAAAATACCGAGGGACCGGACGCGTGATAATGGCCAGCAGCACACACCGATGGACAAACCCAATTTAATGGATCTATCGGGGCATGCTTAAGCTGTAATACAATAATAAGTAGGTCCAATGATACGAGTCACAGTCTATATAATCTCATCCACAACAGATAATCACAGATCCAATGCCAGAATAATATAAATAAAATACACTGACATATCTCAATAAAAGTGTCTCGGAGAACAATACGAGAACAAGTCTGATACATCAATGCAATATACTGGAAATAAAATAACTAAAAACATAAATAAATGAGTATCTCACGCCAATACTCAGGAGAAGTCCTCTGGTGTGATCTTATCCTCGAAGGTCGGTACAGCTCCTGTATCAGCTCCTGTATCTACTCCTACTGCGGTCCCGTATACCTCGGGATAGATCTCGTCTGTAAATCCTGGGAACATAATTCGAATCCAGGTCCTCAGGGGACATAGCAAGGTACAAGAAAGCTCATGCCAAAATAAATGCAGTACAGCGGATAATGAAATATATAGGGTAAGTAAGTAATCATCTGTGTGAAATGCAAGAGAGAACATTAATAGTACTCAGGTTGAAACAACTACAAGCTCTGTGTAGGAGAGCCGGTAGCAGTGGTATCATGAGATGGTCTAGCTCAGCGGGAGACTGAGTAGCCGACATAATATAGTCAACCTGTAGCCTGCGGGTCTCTCCAGCAATAGATGGAACAATAAGGGAATACTAAATAATAAGCTAAGTGATATACAAGATGAGAGCAGCACTAGAACTCAGGCTGAAGCCACTACAAGCTCTGTATCGGGGAGCCGGTAGCAGCAGTAATAATGAGTAATGGGCCAAGCTCGGGCTTCAGAGTCTTGTGCTTCACAATAATAGGGGTGTATATATATGATCAGCCTGTAGCCTGTGTGTCTCTCCCCACCCAATGTAATCACACGTCTTATGTCCATGATGCCTCATGTCCATGTCACGCACAATCATCTCTAATGCACAAGTCATATAATGTCTAGGAATATAATATCAATGTCAAGTCCTGTATCCTATACAGAATCACCATGAATATCTCAGGAAGATCCTGTCTCATGAATAGTGTCAAGTGTCCTGGGTTATAGCGTACTTGATAAGACAAGTACGAGAATGTAAAGGGGTCACGAATGTCCATCTCTAGATGACAATACACAACACCGCGTACGGTGTTGGCACCCGACTAATAATCGGACGCTAAGTAAGTCACTCGGTCCTAGGTCAAGCATGCACAGCAATATAAATAAAGCAAGAAAATATGCAAGAAGAACTGTAAAGGTGGCAAGGTATACTTGCCCACTGATATATAACTAAGTCAAAGAAATAAGTAGCAAAGCTGCATGTTTGGCAAGGTACACTTGCCTGGGGTCCAGGCTCCAACTGTAGCTCTGGTCTCAGTGTGATCTGCAGGTACTACTCCGGTTGCTGAAATAAATATCACCATTAGATTCAGAAAATATCAAATAGCTAGAAATGCCTGTCCTTGAGTCCAATTTGGACACAAGGGCAAAAATAATATTTCCGGATCAAAGCGGGGTCCACATGTGGGCCACTTTGCACCGAAAAGCGTGTCAGGGTCAAAGGTCTCCAAATTCACCAAACTTAGTGTCAACAAGTCAGGAACGATGATACGAACCCAACGAAACTTCCAGAATTGGATTTCGATGAGCCGATCATAAAATCGCCCGTCAAGTGGAGCCTATGGAGCCCACGATACGCGATTTTGTCAACGTTCTTAGAATCGAACCAAACTTGGGTCACAGGACCAGCGTATTTCTATGAGTCCGATGGTGCAAGTTTCGTCTCGATCCGACGTGTGTACACAAAGATACAGTGTGTTCCAGGATCGACGGATATAGGGCGGTGTCGACGGATACGCGTTGATTCAGTTGTGCACGCACATCCAATCAACTTCTGCAAAATCCCACACGTCCGTATCAACGACGCGCATGTTTCGGTAAAGACCGCGTGCGACCAAGTCGTCCCGTTTGGCGGGGCGCACTCAGTTCCGGGGTAAAACAGGGCGTTATTTTTCCTATTTTTGGATCGCGGTTTGCGATCACCACAGGACACGATGCACCGAGCGGGTTGCACGGGCACCGAGAGGGTCATACAGATTATGCGACACAACTGACGGAATCGAAAACGGAATTACAAGGTGAGAGAAAATGCTACCTGAATAGGGCTCCGTGAAATCTGAATTCTCGTGTCCGAGCGTCTCCTTCGTGTCCTGGACGTATCCAAGTCTCTGTGTCCAGACTAGGGTTTCTGTTTGTGTTCGATTCAGGGCTGCCGTGTCCGTGTCAGTGGGCGGCCGGAGGTGGCTAGGGCAGGGGAGTCGTCGGCGGATGCTGCTGCTCGTCGAGGCGGAGGAGGCAGCTGCTACTGTGGTTCTGAGGGGGTTGCTGGAGGGTTGTCGAGGGAGGAGGAGAAGACTCAGGTGGAGGAGGAGGTCGAACTAGGGCTCCGACATGGAGGAAGGCGGGTGATGGCGGGTGGCGTTCTGGGAGTCGGGGCTAGGTCGGCTGCGGCGGGCTCGAGTCGGTGAGGACGGGGAACAGGGAGGCGGCGGTTGAAGGGCGGAGGAGAGGATGGGACAGGAAGGAGTTGGGGCTCTCGACGGGGATACGGCGAGGGTCAGGTGAGGGCAGCGTGGCCGAGGGGGAGAGGGAAGGTGTCAGCGGAGGGGAGCCAGGCGGATGAGAGGGATCGTTCCGGCCAATCGAAGTTGGGGAAGGGCGGTGGCAGCGAGGCTAGGGCGGAGGCGAGAGGGATGTTCGTGGGGTTGGGGAAAGGTGGCGCTCGGTTAGGGTTAGGGTTAGGGATTTGGGGAATTTGGGGAATTTAGGATTTTTGGTAATTTGTTTTCTTCTTTTTATTTGTGGAGAAAAACTTAGGAAATTATGTATTTATACATACAAAAATTGGACTAGGGTTTGACCTAGGATTTGGGCTGGGTCAACGCTTCTTGGGCTTGGCTTCGGCTCTCATGGGGATGTCGGGCGTTGGCACGGGTTTAATTCGACGCACGGATTTAATTCGGTTTAAATTCTACATCGGTTTTCAGGGCTTTAAACGGATTTTCTATTTTACGCCATAATATATTATTTCCATAATATTTTAATATTATTTAACAGCAAATAAAAATTATTTAATTTCCAAACACCTAGGTTTTAATTACAGAAAATCCCGAAAAATTCCAGAAAATTGATAAAAACCAAATTAGAAATTCATGAAAATCAGGGGGCTTACACCGATCGTCCTCTCTTGGTCCCTTCGGAACCGATAGTCCTCGCTTGGGCGCGATGTCGTATAAGCCTATGTTGCACTTGCACCAGGCAAAGTACCTGCACAAGACATAAGTTAGACAAAAATATACATATATAGGCACGAAATGTAAATACAAAGAACCAAAGTTGAACACGTTTGATAGGAACACAAAATATTTTTTTTATTGAATACTTGAAGATTTGGATTACAAAGTACTTGCTTGGCTGTGTTACAAAATATGCCTTAGAAGGCTTACAACTCTTTTTATAATCCCAAAATTAGCCACAATGCCCAGACATTATATCCTTTTAGTAGAACCAAAATAACAAAACATCTAGCAAAAGAGGAGATGTCCACTGGAGAGGAAAGCTAAGGAAGCAGCATGAGCACGGTCCCTCGGAAGATTGCGCTAACACTGATTCAGAATGCTTGCCAAGCTCTCGCGTCCAATACCTGAATATTTGCCCACAAACGTGGGTCAGTACTACCACATGTACTGGTGAACGATCGTGGCCAAACTCACCTAGAAATCTACCCTAAGTAAGCATATAATGCTAGCATTATTAGGTGATCTTTCTAGTTGTCTAGTTTCTTTTTAACAATTCAGGCAAGAAAATATAGACGATAGATAGCATATGCATATGATAATTCTTACCCACTGCCGAGCGGTTATCCCTGCAGCAGACACACAATTTGCATATGAATAACTTATGAATCAATCTTGGCATCATGTGTTAGGTATGCAAGAAGGTAAACATAGCATGCGTCCTAACTATGTGATGGTCCATAGGTAGCCCTATGATTAGCAGCGGGGGCCCAAGGTTCAGCTCTTCACTAGCACGCGCATGTGTCGACAGCTGTGACTCAAGGTTTAGCTCTTCACCAACACACACGAATACTAGCAGCTGTGACATCATGGACTCCGCACAACACTAATAGACATATCGCCCCGCTAAACCCCCACCGGGCCGTATCCTCAGGGCGAAACAAAAATCTAATCCGGACCGAGCGATTCCCAGTGCCCCAGGAACCATTCGAGAGACAAGACTTTGTGCACAAGTTGTCCGAGACCAATGCATGACATGAAACATCTAGCAGATATAACACTATAATGCACAGCTCTGAACAACAAACACACAATTTTCTTTTTCTTATTCTTATCTCACATATCATGTTCAAAACAAAGGGACTTGCCATAAATCAGGTTGGGCAGCATAGGAACGAAGAACATGTAACATAATTGATAGCAAAAGCATAATTCTAATACTTCAAGCATGTAGTTCATTTCTTTTTGACTTATCTTTTTAGTGAGGCAACATTTATAAGTGAACTAGAGATTCTTTTATTAGGCGTGCAGACTAAAGGATTCATCGAATGGCCTAAGCCACTCACCGAATGAATCAAACGAGAGGATGGAAAAGCCTTATGCAACGTTCACTCTTTGGTTATGCGTCCTAAAAATGCAATAATTTTTTGGTTAGCATCCTTCGATCTCTTCCTCTTACGATTCGAAAAGAACGCGCAAGCGAGAAAAGCGAATCATGAAAACAAAGTCATCGAAAGCAAAACAAAACACAAAGAAACACAAAATCAAGAAGCAAAGCAACTAACGAAAACTCTTAGACTTATTTCAATAGAAGTCGTTCCATCAATTTGAAGGGTTCATTGCATTTCGTTCGTGTTGATTTGGCGGTAAGGTTTTTCCGAAACTCGATTCTCAACCGAGTCAAAGTAACAAGTGTTCCATAAGTAACCGTTCGGAGCGGGACGTTACAGCGGAGCGGATTTTTACTTAGGTTTGGGTCCCCAACCGCGCAAAGCAGAAGCATTTCTTCTATTATGAATGAAGTTAAATCTCTGGAAGACAACAAAGCGAGAGGATACCGCCATCTAAGACTTATTTTTGGGACGGTAGTTTGGCATGTGTGGAGAGAATGAAATCTACATATATTTGAGGGTCTTTTCCTTAATATTTTTGTTGTACATAGAAATATAGATGCTGACATATATATCCTAGATTCCAGATGACCTATTTTGTAATATGGACTGAATCATAGTTGTAATATTGATGTTTATCTATATAGATATCCTAGATCCCATATATATATATATATATATATATATATATATATATATATATATATATATATATAAGATCGAGGCATAGATTGCGGGTTCGAGCTCCCTGGACACCATTTAATTCCCCTTTGGAAAATTAAGTAATGGGTTGGTGGTGAATGCAATGCAGGTGAAAGTAACTAGTATATATATATATATATATATATATATATATATATATATATATATATAATGAGATTAAATTTTTTATACAACTATCTTGACCTCCAATCAGATACGAAAAACAATCTAGTACAGAAGTTTGGTAATACCGAAATGCCATTTCGATCTTACATGACGTGTCTGGTACTTTATGACACAGGAAAAGATCATTGTTGACTCGAATGTAAAATCCATCTCTCTATGTTTATCCACACGCGTACATAGGGCCCTACTTGTTAGATATTTTTTTTTTCCTCTATCCGAAATTTCTTTTCATCCTTTAGCCGATGCCGAAACTCTATATTCAGACTTACTCGATAAATGTCTCGTAGCTTTACCATTAAGCTAAGCTAGACCCCTAGTTGTTGTCAGAATATGAATGTAGGCTACAGTGACATCCACCAACTATTGCAGCTCACACAACACTGCTTCATCACCAAGCATGGAGGGTGAAGAATCTTGTCGTTTATTACTACTGATCTCTCGGACAGTGATGTGTGGTGGCATCAATCTTGATCATTTTGACAATGAAAGAAAGGTACAGACTACAGAGAAGAAGAAGAAGAAGAAGAAGAACGATGTTGGAATCCCAACCACTCCTAAATTTGGTCACCACCAGTACAGTACTACTCTCTTCCCATACGTCGCTCATGAACTCAACACCTACTACTACTGCATTATCAAACCGCCCCATGTGCACTAATTCATTCATTGTGTGTGAACAGCAAGCATAGCTCACTTTGCATGCACACACATACTTCCACCATTGCTTCCAATGCGTTCTCTGGCGATACGGCCTATTCTCTGTCCTTTTACTTGCAACAGTAGATTCCCTAAAGCCATGACAAACCGAAAGGTTCCAAAGGGAACCCCTCTCTCTGTTCATTGGTTTGTTCATTGGTTTCTCGATAGTGTCTTCCTCAATCTCATTTGTCCGTTCTCTTATTTTGTGTTATTTCAAACGTTTATTTGACAGTTGCTATTTGACAGTTTTTATCATGGGTTATTTATATTTAGGCTCTCGTATAATCAGGACCGGTCTTATTTTGTGTTATTCCAGAAAAGCCCGCCCTCCTCCATCCTCCCGCCATTGTGTGGAATGGGCTGGGTTGGAATTTTTTTGTTCTACTAGTCAGCTCACATTAACCCACCATAATCTATTATAGTCCATACAAACTTAAATTTCTTATTCCACCCTTGTCCTTGTCTTTGCCCTTGTCCTTGTCCTTGTCCTTGTCCTTGCCCCTCCTCCCATACAAAAGTATAAAATTAAGAAACTTAAAAAAAGTTAATTAAAAAAAAATTGTCATTACCAAGGATTGAACTAAGGGCCTATTATGTGCAAGTATAACATGATAGTCACTATATAACAACTATCTTACATTAAAAGTGGGCCATGTTATATGCTGGTTCTATTTTAGATAGAATCATTTTGGTGTCATTTTAGTCTATTTTAGATAGAATCATGTTGGTGTCACTTTAGTCTTTGGGGTTCTGTTCCGTCGTCCACTTTGCCTTGGGCCAAGGCCGTCCCTGCGTATAAAATTAGGAATTTGAGTTTAGGTTTTTGTATTATGCATAATAGGATTCGGATCTCGTCCTAATGGTGGACATGGTTTACCGTCCGGAGATCTATATACAAGGGCGAAGCCAGGATTTTACTCTACCCTGGACTGAACTTAAAACATCATAATTTTTTTTTTAACAAAATTAATGTTGTGTCAATATCGTCATGTCCATATCTCATCGTGTTCATACCGTATCGTGTCTGGCCAATGAATAATTGTGTCCAATATACTTAAAAAAACACAAATTATATGTGTTCTTTCCATAGGTTGGTCCGGTCAACTACCGGTCAGAAGTGAAACTATGCTAATAAAGTATTACAATATATATATATATATATATATATATATATATATATATATATATATATATATATATATATATATTAGGTAGTGAACTTAATAATGAGATTATTAAGCCAGCATTGTCATCTTTTTTATAGTGAGGAATGCAGTGGGTTATATACAAGTAATTAAAAGCTATAGAAAAAAAAGACCTTGTTGTAAACAAATTGCAGGAATGCTCTTATAAAGACCACAAACTAAATTTAGTCCACCCCCGTCCAAATAAAATATATGCATCAATATGTATCATACTCTTCAAAAAAAAATACCCCCTAGAAAGAGCAAAAGGGACTCTCGTCGGTTCAAAATGAATAAACAATAATTTTAGACATCGGTCAAAGACTATACAAGATCATTATCAAACTGAACAATGTACAATATTTTTGGTCAAAAAATATTACAACACTTCAAAAGTATCCAAATATGAGGTTAAGATCTCAAATTCTCATATCTACAATAAGCAGCAATGAGAAACAACTCCAAAAACTGCAATTGAGACTTGAAATTCTCAGATCCCAGATATGTAAATAACAAAATAATTGCTAATTGTTACAATGTACTCGTCCGGTTGGGTTTATGTTCTGATATATTCACTTCTTTCGGACAGTCGGGATCTCAGTACTCTTGTTGGCCGGTGATTTTGACTCCTTACAATCTACCATCGTAGATGTGCATGAAAACTCCTTATATGTTCTTGACACTTATCATACCCGGCCCCAAAAATCTAAAGAAGAACATCGATATCTACTTGCAGCCATTAGTGAATGAGTTGAAAGAATTATGGAAATTCGGCGTTCGGACATATGATATATCGAAGGAGCAGAACTTTCAAATGAGAGCGTCTCTCATGTTCACGATCAATAATTTTTCAGTATATGGGATGTTATTAGGTTCGAGTACTCATGGTACTTTGTCTTATCCGATATGTATAGAAAAGACTAAGGCATCCTGTCTCCAAAATGAAGAAAAATCATGCTTTTTTGAATGTCATCGTTAGTTCCTTCATGCGTCGCATCCGTGGAGAAGGAACAGATATACCTTTAGATCTGGTAAACAAGAACTATCTTCTCTCCCATTGAGACTGATAGGAGACAAAGTTTGGAAGGAGGTAGATGGATTGCCAACTATGATGGAAAATCCTATATAGGCCGATCACTTTGAAGGGTTCAGATGTAGGCATAATAGGACGAAGTAGAGCATCTTTTGGGACTTACCTTATTGGAAGGACAATCTCATAAGGCACAATCTTGATGTCATGCATATCGAAAAGAATGTATTCGACAACATCTTCAATACGGTGATGTATATCAAGGAAAAAATGAAAGACAATGTCAAAGCAAGAAATGACTTGAAAATTATTTGCAGGCATTCAGATTTGCACTAAAAACGAAGTGGCAATGGCAATTAGGTCAAGCATATAGCGCCATTTACATTGAGTAGGGAGGATAAATTGATAATATACAACTGGATTTCAAAGTTGAGATTTTTTGACGGCTACGTGTCAAATCTGGCAAGATGTGTTGATCTCAACAAACGTAAGATGACAGGGATGAAGAGTCATGATTGCCATGTGTTTATGGATCAGTTACTACCTATTGCTCTGAGAGAGATGTTGTCTCATCAAGTATGGACTCCGTTGGCCGAATTATCTATATTCTTTAGAGGTTTGTGTTCAAGCAAGTTGACGGTGCAACATATAATAGAACTTGAGGGGAAGATTTTATTGACATTATATAAGTTAGAAATGGAGCTATCCCGATTTTTTTGATATTATGAAGCATTTGTCGATTCATCTTGCATATGAAGCACGCGTCGATGCTTCCATCCATTATCGATGGTTATATCCATTTGAGAAGTATAAATTCTTTATACTAATAATTTCTTTATTCAAATAATTCTTAGATTCAATATATTATCTATAGGTATCTACATCACCTGAAGAAGAAGGTTGGCAATAAGGCTCATGTAGATGCTTCGATATACGAAGCATACATCATTGAGGAGGTTTCAAACTTCTGTTCCATCTACTTTGATACTCATGTCAGAACACATCGCAATAGAGCCCTAATGAATGATAATGGTGGGGTTGATGCCTCGAATAGTGTAAGCCACAATATCTTCAATATAGGAGAAAAGCCTACATATGCTACTAAAGTATGTTGGTTGAAAGACAATGAGTTTGAAGTCGCTCATCGGTATATATTGTTAAATAGTGGTATAAAAGAGATGCAAGATATTGAGAAGTAAGCGACACATCTTTCCTAGATATTTCAATTTTGTATATACTTGGAAAAGAATTGCTTTAACTGTTCTCCTTATTATCACAGTACTTTTAGAGCTGAGGTAAAAATGGAGAGACCTATATTAATGAAGATGATCTTACTAGAGAGGTTGATAGAAAATTTCTATCGTGGTTCTATAATTATGTATGGATCCTAAACATTAAGATTCTAAATTTAGCATTCAGACCAATCTTTGTCTAATGTCTATATGATACTTGATATTTTAGGTTTTTTATCCTTGTACAGACTTACAGAATGAACGACTTCGAGCATTAGCTATCGGACCAAGCAAGAGGACAAAGTGTTGCGATGGATACACCATCAATGGCTTCAAATTTAGAACCACTGATAAGTCTATTAATCAATTATTTGCCGATGAGGAGGCTAATTATACAAAGAATTCTGGAGTATGTGTGAGGGGTTCAGTCTACGATGCCGATCCAGAATTTGACTATTACAGTGTACTAAAAGATGTCATGGAGCCAGATTACTCTTATTAGACAAAAATTGTGCTGTTTAAATGTGATTAGTTCAACATAACACCCAAGCAAGGATGAAAAATTGACAAACAGTTTGAGTTTGTTGATATAAAATATGGAAAAAGATATATAGGTTTTGAACTATTTGTGTTGGCTAATCAAATGGCTCAAGTGTATTATACGAGCTATCATAGTCGACGATGCAATAATAAAGATTGGTGGGCTGTATGCAAAAATAAAACTAGGAACACATATTATGTTGTGGATCTAGTATACCAAGAGGATGAGGTGGTCATGCCTAAACTTGTATATATGAGTTTGGCTGGTGTTGATGGTATGGAGGTTGACATTACCTTAGAGGATGATAGAGTTGACGAAGAGATTGAGATAGAATATTTACCTCATATAGAGGAGAACTCAGATATAGAGGTATCGAGCGAGAAACAAGAATTAAAAGATGAAGGTGATAGTGATAGTGGAAGTGAAAATGAAAATGAAGAAGTAGAAGATGAAGACGATTCGAAAAATAATTTGGAAGACGATGACAATTCGAAAGATGAAAAAGATTAGTACGTACATACATATGCATTAGCTTAGATATTTATTTAATTATTTTATGACACGATTATTATTTATTTTATCATCATACTAGTATTTACTTATTTTACCACACCATTACTTTATGATTATCTGTTTGACGACACCATTTTTTTTATTTGCTACAGATTTACCTATAGTATGGTGGGACGAGGACGAGGACGAGGACGAAGACTAGGACGAAGACAAGTTCAGAGAGGATCGTTTTCTCAGCATCCTCCGTCTACTACGTCTGCTATCCCAGATTCTCGCACACGACCTGAGGACGAGTTCGTAGATGCGGCGGATGGTTTTTTCCTGCCATATACTTGTTCTTCAGTGGGAGGAGATACTCCATCTCCCGGATTGCCATCAGCTGCTACCCCTTCTTCTACTCCAGCCACTACCGCACTACTATACTGGCTACTCCACCAGTTGCTCCCAAAGGATCAAATCCATTTCCAGGCATTCTTGTGAACAATGGAGTATATGTCCACCGTCCAGGATTTGTAGACCCCCATACTCTACCAGAGTGGCTAGCCAATATCTGTCATCCGAAGCTATGGGCCGATGGAGCAACATAAGCATTTATTTGTCAATTCACACATTTATTTGGGATTTTTTATTCTAATTGTATATTGTCTACTTATTTTAGATTCTTTCCGATCAAGGCTGGGAATGATTTGGGGGAGATCATGCGGGTCTACTTTGATGGCCCTTATATCAACTTTAGTGATATCCCACTCGATCGACGATTCACTTGGCTAGAGAATCTCGGGGTATGTATATAAATTTTATTTATAATAATATAATATTTTATTGATTACAATGATAAAAAATATTTTTTTAATTTGCAGAGGTTGTACTGGTGGCCGAATCATAGAGATAGTGATAAATAAAAGTGATACAAGACCGTCGATATCAAGAGGTTAAGAGATATGATCAACGCCCAAAAGGCGTCGGCGTTACTTGGACCGGATCACCGCAAGGAGTGGCTGAAGGCGGATTACTGGGAGGAGATGAAGAAGAAGATGGACACCCCGGCCTACAAGGCCAAGTACGAGAAGGCGAAGTGTCACGACCCGTACCTGGAATAAGGGCACGAGTAGTGAACAACGCCCAGGCTACACCGCAACATCGACGATAAAACATTGTCTGGGTCAACTATACTATCTAAACATCTCATACAATATATACATGGTACCTGTTAATATCATCTCAACTCTAAATAGAGGAACAATATGGTATATGATAAACTATACTCAATCACGTAGCAAACTAAGGAAGATAAAGCACGATATGGAATAACGAAGGAAAAGAGTCACAATACATCCACAAGTCAAAAATAATATATATATACATGCCAATCCTTAATAAAGTCTAGTACAAGTCTAAACAATAAGTCTAAGCCCCCTCATCCTCTGGTACTAGGTCCTCCAGCTCTAAAGGAGTATCCTCTAATGGTATGCCGACCCGCGGCCCGTAGTAGGTGGGACACTGGTCCACAAGCCAATCATCTGAAAAATATATCCAGTCAAGATTGGAGCTGAAGTACATACCTCTAAAAATAGTTTCAAATACATAATCGAGTATATATAATAGATAATAGAAAAGAATATATGATAACTAAACATCAGAATATAATGAAACATAGTGAACAAGTAATGTACTGGAATGAAGAACATGCAATAGAACAATTGCAATTTAAATGGAAAAGATAAAACTAACTAATTTTCCATAGAGTACAAGTTCATTATGTGATCGGTCTGGGTTGAATACGAATACAATATGGTAACTCGATTACGAGTATGATATGTAATCGACATGTACAAGAATACACTTAGGCTTGATCATATAACCAACTCTTACTCCCCCATCCCCAACCAATACCAATGGATCTAATCACGATACGTTACGAACACGAATATGGGCACACTGAACACGAGCAGTATGTGAATACGTAGTACACTAAAATTAATACCTGATACACATGAAAAAATACATGTGAAGGAGTACTCGCTGAATACGGTAAGGGATAATATCTCTTGACAGGATCCATATAGTACCAGTCCATTAAACCACTATGTCAGAATCAAGTATACAGTTCTAGAACATGTGATATATACACTATCATGAAATAAAAACTAACAGAGAAATGTACTCGTCTCTGATCCTGAGAAAGAGGTACGACTCAGTGTCTGAACTGGTATCACACAGACCTATATATAAAATTTTATGTCAATTGGTGTAATAAGTGATAATAATCTTAAATACACTAAAATATGATTTCTAGGCCATTTCTAGGTTCATAACTATCTTCTAGGGTGATTACTAGTCTATACTAGTGGTCATTGGGTGATACTAGGTCATACCTTAGGTAATACAATAGCTTAACACTAACTAATACTATGCTAACTAGATAATTGGAATACAATATCATATACAAACACTTACTACTTAGTAATACTAAGTCTATACTCTTCACCTTAAACTAGTTAACTACTATCTGATACTTTAATATCAATCTTAACTTATATTTGGACTACAATAATACCCTATCTCAAGTCTAATTCAAATCCTATATATCTCCCCAATATCTTGATTGATACTCTATGGCTCACTACTAAGATATCATACTAACTATTAGCTAGCATATAACTTATAACCTTAATAATACTAACAGACATTCATATACAATTACTAACTTACTAACTGATACTATAACAATAACTGATACTCTAAGGTATTAACTAAGAACATAACTAACATATATTTATATATAACTTCTTAGTATCATAACCCTTAGCTGATGTTCTAACCCTCCATGTACTTGCTCAGATTTTTGAACACTCTAGTACCCCCACTCTGGTACACCCCTCAAATTATCTGTCTACAACTACACCACTTAAGCCTATTCATACATGGCCTATATCATAAACTTTACATCTCCACAGTTGGTATCATAACTAACCATCATATTCACAACCTGCTACCTGATACCACCCGCAACTCTTCACATTGTTGATGTTGCAGTGGCAAGCTCCAGCTGTTGTGCTCCCTGACAGGGTGCAATATTGTACTGGAGCTACCAACACTCTCCCCCTAACTTCTGTACTGCTTGGAAAGATCAATCGTGCACCATGTGCACAATAGCACTTATCAAGCCACTGCCCAGTGAGGTTCCCAACTGACACTTGTATATTCATGCACACAGGTCTTGAATTTCTTCCATACTTGATCTCCACTTGCACACTGTATATGACACAAGACACTGACTCAATCTAACACTTACCTAGGCTCCTTTCAAACATACCCACAGATTCATGCACTTTCATTTCTTCCTCGAGTTCTTCCTACGCAGACCCCTCTTCACTTCTTTATAATTGAATTTCCCACTGATACACGTTTCCATAGCCTCAAAATATACCCATTTATGTAGACTCTGCTCCTATATCTATCTGCTGCAGTGGGCAAGCAATGATGTTGATGCATGCTTGCTGTGGCAAGCACACCCTACTGCAAACAGTCCAGATATTCCTTCCTACACTGCTGATGTTGCTGCCACTGATAACCCAATTCTAGAAAAGACATGCATTAATTTTTTTTCTGCTCACTCCTACATATCATGAGTAGCCCCCTCAAATGACTGATACATCACTCAATACTCTCCCAGTTGTACTAAATGTGCAACACACATACTAAACACTGACACAGTCACAGGTACTATAATCTTTTCCCCATTAACAGTCACTTCTCATATTACCAACACTACAATCACCCAATATATAGACTTACATAAATATAGCAACTAATAATATGATATATATATATATATATATATATATATATATATATATATATATATATATATAAGCACATAAGAATACCTACACTAATACAAACTACTAAGCATTATATCAAACACTTGATATGCACATATGAGCTACTCTATGATACACACCCCCATGGAAGCCAAAAACCCCCAAATAATACTTGTTAATCATTCCACATATTAAATACATGTAAATATAATTATTACAACTAGTTACAATAGAATTTAAGAGTAATTGTACAAAACACCCAAAATAGAGCTCTGTATCACTCGGTATCGTACCGTATCGTGATACGGCCTGCTCGTGTCCAATTGTGGACATGTAGCTAGCCCCACGACCCCGATCTAAGTCTAATTAGACTAAATTAGTCTCATGACACACAATTGATGTGTCAATCTCGTAATTCCCCAAAATACATATAAAAACCTATGTAGAATTTATAAACATTACTAATTATCCTAGAACTTGTTCCTATAGGTAGTCGTATGCCATGGCGTCATTCCTAATGGTCAAATGCATGATTAAGAAGCTATAATAAAAAAAAAATTCAGAAATTATCAATTGGGAGATGGATTCCTAATGGAAATAAAATTGAACACGTTCCGAACACGATCTCTAGCTCCAAAGCTCCTCTTCCTTGTGCTCATTGCTTCTCTAAGCTCCAATGCTTCTTGAGGAAAGAAATTAGAAGGTGTGGAAGTGAAATGAGAAAGAATTGATGGAGAAAAAGAAAGAAAATTTGGGGATCTAGAATTTGAGTCAAAATGAATGCAAATAAAAGAAGAGAGAGAGAAGAGGAGGGCATTTTTGTGCCCGGCCCCTATTCTTCTCCTCCAAGTCATTGCAAAAGTCCAATATGCCCTCTAATGGTTCATTATAAATAGTAATAACGAGGGTATATTAGGAAGGGTTCTAACTAATCTAAATTAGCTCTAATCCCCTAATTAATTAATGGGAATGGGTCTTTTGGGCTTGGTCTATATTGGGCTCATTCTTTGTCATGATAATTCTAGTTAGGTCTACAAGTGTCAAGTCTAATGATTGGGCTAGTCTCTCTAACTAAAATAAAAGACACCAGTCCCTATTTAAAATGACACTCTACTAAATAAATAAATAGTACAGGCATTCAAATAATTATTTTAGGCACACAATTATTAATATAATAATCCCCAAAATTAAAATTTTAGGCTAAATTACCAAACTATCCATGTTTTGAAAAGTGAGGGTGACAATCCTACCCACCTTAGAAAAATTTTATCCTCGAAATTAAAGAAGAAACTAACTACCAAAAGCAATCAATACCAGCAAGAAAGAATTATACCTCACAGCTCAAACAGATAAGGACATCGCTCGCGTATCTCGGCCTCTCACTCCCAGTACTCTCTCCTGGCGAGTGATGCCTCCACGCAACGCACAACAAAGGAATCATTTGGTTTCTCAGCACCTTCTTCCTATGATCCAAAATCTCCACGGGATGCTCTGGGTAGCTGAGAGTTGGACCAACCTCGATCTCTGAGTGATCTAGTACATGGCTAGGATCTGTCATGTACCATCTCAACTGTGACACGTGGAACACGTTATGCACTCTCTCTAATGCAGGCTGCACGTCTAGTCTGTAGGCCACTGCACCAACCTTCTCTAGAACACCGAAGGGTCCGATGTACTGTGGACTAAGCTTTTCGCCTCCACCAAAGCGAGTCGTGCCTCGTGTTGGAGAAATCCTCAAGAACACCAGATCGCCAACCTAGTACGAAACACAGCCTTAGCACTTTAACTAAAATAAATAATCACAAGCAATACAAACAAAATCTATACCTCAAACTCCAATGGTCTCTGGTGGCTATCGGCCTAATACCGCTGTCTGTCCTGCGCCATCCGAAACCTATCCCTGATGAGCTTCACCTTCTCAGCTGCATCCACGACAATCTCTGGTCCCAATAAGGCTCTCTCACCAACATCATCCTATGATAACGGAGTGCGATATCTCCTTCCATACAATGCCTCAAACGGTGACATCTATGTACTGGCCTGGTAGCTGTTATCGTAAGAAAACTCTACCAAGTTAAGGTGATCCTCCCACGAGCCTCCAAAATATAAAACATATATGCATAGCATATCCTCAAGAGTCTGGATAGTCCTCTTTGACTGCCCTTATGTCTGAGGGTGATATACGGTACTAAACTTGAGCTGAGTGCCCAAGCTAGCCTGCAAACTCCTCCAAATGTGGGACGTGAAGAGACTATCTCAATCCGAGACTATGCTCACAAGAACTCCATACAATCTGACTATCTGATGCACATACATCTCCGCAAGTTTTTTTGTAGACGTACCCACTTTGAATGGCAGAAAGTGGGCCGATTTGGTTAACATGTCTACGATGACCTAAATCGCGTCTTTTTCTTCTGGAGAATGCGAAAGCCCTGGTACAAAGTCCATCCTCACATGCTTTCACTTTCACTCTGGAATGGGTAAAGACTGAAGTAATCCACCTGGCCTCTGTCTCTTCGCCTTTATCTGCTGGCATACCAAGCATCTAGATATAAAGCTAGCTACCCCCCGCTTAATATTATACCACCAAATATACTATCTCATATCTCTATACATCTTGTTGGCACCTGGATGCATAGAGTAATGAGATCGATGCACCTCCTAAAGAACCTTCTCGCGCAACGCTCCATTCGGCACACATAAGTTGGTACCGTGCCACAATGAGCCATCCTCGGCAATGTTGAATTCCTTTGCCAATCCCATCCAGAACTGCAACGTGATGCTCCTCAGAGACTCATCCTCGAACTGTGTAGCTCTGATCTGGTCCATCAACTCTGACTGTACCTGAAGCCCCTACATCTGTGTCATAACTCCAAGAACTAATACCTTAATACCTAAGCTATCAAGATCAGCCAATAAATGTTTGTCCCTCATCAAGTACATAGTCACTGGATACCAGCTCAAGGCATCAGCGACTACGTTGGTCTTACCTGGATGGTACTGCAAAGAAATGTCGAAGTCCTTCATCAACTCCAACCATCGTCGTTGTCTCATGTTGAGCTCCTTTTGTGTGAACACATATTTCAAGCTCTTGTGATTTGTAAAGATCTCTAGTCGCTCTCCATACAAGTAGTGCTTCCACAGTTTAAGAGCAAAAATAACTGCTGCCAACTCCAAGTCATGGGTAGGGTAATTCTTCTCATGCAGGCATAATTGTCGGAAAGCATAGGCAATCACCTTTCCGTTCTACTGTAACACACATTCCAAGCCCTTACCCGATGCATCACTATATATAGAAAATTCTTCTGTCCCTGATGGTAATGTCAACACTGGAGCTATAGTCAACCTCTTCTTTATCTCCTCAAAAGCAGCCTGACAATCCTCAGTCCAGACGAACTCCACGTCCTTCCTGGTTAGCCTAGTCATCGGCTCCGAAATCTTGAAAAAATCCTGAACAGACCTCCGATAATAGCCTGCCAATCCAAGAAAATTCTTGATCTCTGCCACTGAACTCGGGGTAGACCACGACTCAATTGTTGATTTTTTTTCGGGTCTACTGAGATCTCGTCCTGTAATCACATGTCCGAGAAATTTAACCTTATCAAGGAAGAACTCCCACTTTGAAAGTTTACCATAAAGCTTTTCCTTTCTGAGGGTCTCCAAAACTATCCTCAGGTGTTTCTCATGCTCCTCCGAGGTCTTCGAATAAATCAGAATATCATCAATGAAGACCACAACAAACTGATCCAAATACCGATAAAACACCTTATTCATCAGGTTCATAAATACCGTCGGGGCATTGGTCAACCCAAACGACATCACCAAGAACTCAAACTGTCCATATTGAGTCCTGAAAGGTGTCTTCAAAATATTCTCCTTCTTCACTTTTACCTGGTGGTACCTCGATCTCAAGTCTATCTTCAAGAATACCTTCCCCCCACTTAACTGATCAAATAAATCGTCAATCTATGGCAACGGGTATTTATTCTTGATAGTGAGGTTGTTGAGTGCCCTATAGTTGATACACATGCGTACTGACCCATCCTTCTTTGGTATAAATAATAATGGAGTACCCCACGGTGATGAAATTGAGCGGATGAAGCCCTTGTCTTGCAACTCATTCACTTGCTTCTTCAACTCCGCCATTTCTCTATTATTTATCCTATAGACGTGCTGTGATATTGGCTCTGCGTCTGGCACCAAGTCTATAAAGAACCCCACATCTCGGTCTGGTGGCAACCCTGGCAACTCCTCCGAAAAGCCGTCCATATACTCCGTAATCAATGGATGTGGCAGCTCATGCTCTTCCACCATAGCTCCACATAAGTCTTTCTCGCTCTGCCCTGCTGTTTCTCTGACAAACTCAAACTCTGGCTCTCCTGGCGCCTGAAACAAAACTCTGTCTCCACGATAATCGATACTAGCATGGTGCCTACTCAACCAATCCATCTCGAGTACTATATCATAACTCGGACGTGGCATTACGCGTAGACACACGCTCAACTCTTGGTCTCCCAAGGAAACTCTCCGATCCTTGCAAACATCACTGACCAGGATAATGCCACCCCCGGTCATGATCTTGCAAGTCCTCGTCAACGGTTCAGTCACAAGATAATGATTCAAAGCAAAAGATACAGATACAAAACTATGTGAAGCACCAAAATTAAATAAAGCATGAGCTGAAAAAGAATCAAGATAGACTAAAGCTGAAATAACATCACCGACTGGCTCCTCCTCCTCGAAGGTCAAAGTAAAAACTCGCCTCTATCGCTGGGCACCTCTCTGTTGTTGTTGGTGCTGAGCGAACTGCTGTTGTTGTTGTGGCAATGGAGGTCATCTCTACTGTCCCATTGGTGGCCTCGCGGGTGCTTTATGTGCCTGAGCTCCGCCCTAAGCTGGACGAGCTGGAGCTCTAGGACAAGCCCTCAACTGATGATCTCCTGAACTGCAAAATAAGCGCTGGCACAATCTTATCTTGCACGCATCCCAACCATGTCCCTGCTTCTTACAGAATGGGCAAGAAATAGCTGGCCTCTGGATCTGGTACGTCTGTTGTACGGGTGCTCTAGCTGGTCCCGGGTATTGCTACCTCGGCTGCTGGAAGTGCCTCTGATACTGCTATTGAAAGTGTGGCCGCTTCATTGGACCCGTGTTAGTACTGGATCCATCTATATCCCTCATCCTATTAGAGCCAAGCTCTAGATCATCTTCTGCCTGCTGAGCCTATCTCAGAATCTCCTCAAAAGTAGCAGTGGGGTCTCCATTCGTATATGATTTGATTCCCTTGTTCAGGTCCTTCATGAACTTCTTGTCCTTTCCTCTGGGGTTCTTCCCTTCCATAAAGTGGCCTAATCTGCAATACTCTGCCGCATACTCATCCACTGTCATACCTTCCTGAACGAGGTACTGAAACTGGCTCTCTAGAGATGTCAGATCCACATCTGGAAAGAAATTTTCCTTGAAGAGCTCTTTAAAAGCTTCCCAAGTATGTCCTGGTGATGAGATCCTGGGGTTCGTCCTGAACCAAGTCAGTGCGATGTCAAAAATTATGCTTCCTGCGGCCTCTACCTGCAACCTCTCTAGAATCTGTGCCAGCCGCAGATTTCGCTCAATGTCTTCTATCCAATCATCAGCATAAATAATCCCCTCAGTGCCTTTAAAGTCCTTTAGCCTAATCCTCTTGAAGTCTATGATCATCTCGGGCCTCGGCTGCTGCGGGGTAAACTGAGGTGGTGCCATCTATGGCTGGACTAAGGCGACTCTCTCGACTGCTGTGAGCGCAATCTGATGGGCATTCTCGATACCCTGCCTCATAACCTCTGACTGGCGCTGCTGCGCCTCCATCATCTACTGAAAGAATACAAACATCTGTGTCTGATCGACTGCGGATGGTTGGGGCCGTAAAAATGTCGGTGTTGCCCTCTGTACCGGAGATGGAGCACCTCCGAAAGCTGCTGCAAAAATGCCCACCTGGATCGGTGAAGCGGACCTCTGGAATATAGCTGCTGGAACAGCGTCTGCTAGTGCTACCCTCAGAGGTGACGAATTGACCGACCTCGCTGACATTGCACCTGAGCACTGGAAACGCGTCTTCGATGGAATACTGAAGATAGATTGAACAAAGGAATCAATATTGAGTATGATACGATATCTTCAAAGAAGGAAAAATTATTCAAAGTAAAACAAATATTCAATAGATAAGGATAGCAAAACAGATATTTAGAATTGTTTCCTAGTTGTGATTGAGTATACTCTCAGCCTATATCCTATATCCTAAAGCAGGTTGTACTCTAGGTGAGCACTACTACGATATCGCTCTAAATGTGACTCCCGACCTGCATAGGCCACCACTAAAAATGTGTCACAACCCGCACCGAGAATAAGGGCACGAGTAGTGAACAACGCCCAGCCTATACTGCAATATCGACGGTAGAATAATGTCTGGGTCAACTATATTATCTAAATATCTCATATAATATATACATGATACCTGTCAATATTATCTCAACTCTAAACGGAGGAACAATATGATATATGATAAACTATACTCAATCACATAGCAAACTAAGGAAGACAAAGCACGATATGGAATAACGAAGAAAAAGAGTTACAATACATCCACAAGTCCGAAATAATATATATATACAGGCCAATCCTTAATAAAGTCTAGTACAAGCCTAAATAATAAGTCTAAGCCTCCTCATCTTCTAGTACTAGGTCCTCCTGCTATAAAGGAATATCCTCTAATGGTACACCGAACTGCGGCCCGTAGTAGGTGGGACACTGGTCCACAAGCCAATTATCTGATAAAATATATTCAGTCAGGATTGGAGCAAAGTACATACCTCTGAAAGCAGTTTTAAATACATAATCGAGCATATATAACAGATAATAGAAAATAATATAAGATAACTAAACATCAGAATGTAATAAAATAGAGTGAACAGGTAATGTAATGGAATGAAGAACAGGCAATAGAACAACTACAATTTAAATAGAAAAGATAAAACTAACTAATATGCCATAGAGTACAAGTTTATTATGTGATCGGTTAGGGTTGAACATGAATACAATATGGTAACTCGATTACATGTGTGGTATGTAATCGACACGTACATGAATACACTTGGGCTTGATCACATAACCAACTCTTACTCCCCCATCCCCATCCAATACCAATGGATCTAATCATGACACGTTACGAACACGAATATGGGCACATTGAACACGAGCAATGTGTGAACATGAAGTACACTAAAATTAATACCTGATACACACGATAAAATATATGTGAAGGAGGGATAACATCTCCTAACATGATCCATATAGTACCAGTCCGTCAAACCAATGTGTCAGAATCAAGTATACAGTTCTAGAATATTTAATATATACACTATAATAATATAAAAACTAACAGAAAAATGTACTCACCACTGGTCCTGAGAATGAGGTACGACTCGATGTCCGAACTGGTATCACACAGACCTATATATGTGTAAAACCCCCTAATTTTAAAATAATATTAATTCTTTAATTAATCACTTAATTTAATTGCATTAATTCCTAGTTAATTAGAAAATAGAATTTATTGAATTAATTACTAGATAAATATTCATCTAGAAATTAATGATCAAACTATTATTTTATTTTTATTTATTTTAGGAAGCCTTGTAGAAGCATGATAGGATTTTAGATTGTACAAATAAATTTTCTGGAATTTTATTACCATATATATGTATATGGATATATAAATAAATGGTATTAATAAAAAGAAAAAGAAAATTCCCTTAAAACTAAACCTAAAGCCCTAAGTTAACCCATAGTGATCTAAGCCAAATCCCTAATCCTAAAAGCCCACAACAGCAGCAGGAACCAACCTAAATCTGCCCGCCCACTTCGTCAGCTCCCAAACCGCGCGACAACCCCGTGGCCCAGGTCCCCTCTCTCCCGTCCCTGATATATATATACCCCCTTGTTATAAACCCTAACCCTAACTTCATACCTATCTCCACGATGCCAGCACCTCTAACCCGATGCCGCCCCGACCACCGGAGCACAGCGCCGCAGCCCAGAACCAACGCCGCCACGGATACCGTGCGACCGCGTACTCCACCGCAGAAATTGACTGCAACGTGCCCTACTTCAAGCGAAGTTTTCCGTTCCATCTTGCGACCGAATTTTGATCTGTCTTCACCGGTATGTTCATGACCTATCCCCCTCTCAACTCTGTAAATTAGTTTCCATCGAACAGCGCTTAACACTAGGTAAAAATCGAGGCCAAGTTGGAGAAAAACCACTTATTTAAACTGTAGAAAACTATTTCGACCACCTATGTTTAGAGGCTGTTATCTCCCACCACAGACATCCAAACTCAAATCTACTTCTTGCTATATGAAGACCATATAATCGAGATTATTTTCTTTTAATTAGATTATTTTATTTTGTGTTAAATGCAGAGAGAAATTGGGTTAAAAATTATGAAAAAAAAACTTATTTTTAAACTTTAGAATTTACGATATGGAGCGCGCCCTACCAAACGGGACTGCCCCATCACATAACAATTATACCGAAAGGCACGTATAATAGGTCCTGACGTGTGGGATTTTGCAGAAATTGATTTGGACATGTGTGCGCGTCGGAATCAACCAGTATCCGTAAAAAGTTCCCGTAACGCGACCTTTATAAAACACCGCACCATTTAGTGTACACTCGTCGAAATACGATAAAACTTGCACCATTAGATTCGTGGTATCACGCTGGTCTTGTGACCCAAGTTTCACGTGATTCTGAGACAGTTGATAAAGCCGCCTATTTATGGGCCCAACGGTTGACTTTTTGGGCAAATTTGTGTTCGGCTCACCGGAAACCAAAATTGGACATACCGTTGAGTTTGTATAGATATTTAGAATTTGTTTAACCTATAATTTGTCCTATTTAGAGACCTTTACCCCTGGCATGTATTTTGGTGCAAAGTGGGCCACATGTGGACCCGCTTTGACCCAAAATTATCGTTTTGCTCCTGTGTCCAAATTGGACGAAAGGGTAGTATTTTCTAGCTATCTCACTGATTTTGAAAATGTTGGCAATATTTATTTCAGCATCCGGAGACGTTTATTCGGAGGCCTTAGTTTCTGATCTTGTGTACTTGACGTCTGTACGCTTACACTATACAAATTGCTTGCCAGTAAAGTATACCTTGCCATTGTACTGTAATTTACTTTCCATATGATGCATATATTTTATTTTTGTCCATTTAGTTCATATATTTTAACTGCTATATAAACTGCGCGTCCAAAAATAACTTGGGTGCAACAACGGTGGCATCGTATTCTATTTTTTTATTATGTATATGCACGTTGACCTAGTTTATGAGACAACCCCATTATCATGAGACATTCTTATGTTTCATTGGCCATGACACTATTATTATACGAGTGTCAGTCTCATATAGGACACAGACTTGCGTACTCGGCTGGCCACTGGTACGTATAGGACATGCAACGGATAGGGATAACTGTTGATAGAAATTGAATGATAGAATACTTGGCAGTTATTTAGATGAATCAACGTATCATGGATGTGACATGCTTAGAGCATGGGGTGGGGAGAACAACAAGTAAGGCTTTTGGGCTCCTTTGCACTTTTCTTGTGTAACCCGTACGCTCCGCCAGAGATGCGCGGTCATGATGACCCCTATATATTACCTGGCGGCCTCTGAGGTTCAAAAGACATCATGCTTTGTAGGTCCCTGATTCTCTGAGAGAATCATCGTCGTCCCTTAGGGTTTAAAGAGGGAGATCATGTCTTCTTGAGGATATCACCTACTAGAGGCACCATTCGATTCGAAGGGCGTGGCAAGTTGAGTCCAAGGTATATTAGACCATTCGACGTGCTAGAGCGAGTGGGAGAAGTGGTGTATCGACTTGCGTTACTAAATTCACTTGAGGGAGTACATAATGTATTTTATGTGTCGCAACTTAGGCGATATGTGGCAGAAAGCAGTCATGTTCTCGACCATTCTGAGATCACCATTGGGCCGAGCTTGTCATACCAAGAGCAACCCGTGGGAATCCTTGATCGTCGAGAGAAAGTGTTGAGGAACCAGTCTATTCCCTTGGTCCGCGTGGCATGGAAGAATCACGCGCTAGGAGAATCAACTTGGGAGCGCGAGTATGACATGCGCAAACGCTTCCCATATCTATTCGTAGACCAATGTATGAATTCACCTTGTTCATTTCTACCATATATTGTCATTGCTTTTTCTACCGTGGCTTAGTTTTAATTTCGAGGACAAATTTTTTATAAGTTGGATAGAATGTAAAACCCCCTAATTTTAAAATAATATTAATTCTTTAATTAATCACTTAATTTAATTGCATTAATTCCTAGTTAATTAGAAAATAGAATTTATTGAATTACTTACTAGGTAAATATTCATCTAAAAATTATTGATCAAACGATTATTTTATTTTAATTTATTTTTGGAAGCCTTGTAGAAGGATGATAGGATTTTAGATTGTACAAATAAATTTTTCTCGAATTTTATTACCATATATATGTATATGGATATATAAATAAATGGTATTAATAAAAAGAAAAAGAAAAAGAAAAAGAAAAATCCCTTAAAACTAAACCTAAAGCCCTAAGTTAACCCACAGTGATCTAAGCCAAATCCCTAATTCTAAAAGCCCACAACAGCAGTAGGAACCAACCTAAATCTACCCGCCCACATCGTCAGCTCCCAACCCGCGCGACAACCTCGTGGCCCAGGTCCCCTCTCTCCCGTCCTGATATATATATACCCCCTTGTTATAAACCCTAACCCTAACTTCATACCTATCTCCATGACGCCAATACCTCTAACCCGACGCCGCCCCGACCACCGGAGCACAGCGCCGCAGCCCAGAACAAGCGCCGCCACCGCGACCGCGAGATCGCGTACTCTACCGCAGAAATTGACTACAACGTTCCCTACTTCAAGCGAAGTTTTTTGTTCCATCTTGCGACCAAATTTTGATCCGTCTTCACAGGTATGTTCATGACCTATCCCCCTCTCAACTCTGTAAATTAGTTTCCATGAACAACGCTTAATACTAGGTAAAAATCGAGGCCAAGCTGGAGAAAAACCACTTATTTAAACTGCAGAAAACTGTTTCGACCACCTATGTTTAGAGGCTGTTATCTCCCACCACAGACAACTAAACTTAAATATACTTCTTGCTATGTGAAGGACATATAACCGAGACTATTTTCTGTTAATTAGATTTTTTGTGTTAAATGCAGAGAGAAATTGGATTAAAAATCATAAAAAAAAACTTATTTTTAAACTTTAGAATTTGCGATACGGAGCGCGCCCCACCAAACGGGACCGCCCTGTCGCATAACAATTGCACCAAAAGGCGCGTATAGTATGTCCTGACATGTGGGCTTTCACGGAAATTGATTTGGACGTGTGTGTGCGTCGGAATCAACCCGTATCTGTAAAAAGTTTTTGTATTGCGACCTTTATAAAACTCCGCACCATTTAGTGTACGTTCGTCGGAATACGACAAAACTTGCGCCATTGGATTCGTGGTATCACGCTAGTCCAGTAATCCAATTTTAACGCGATTCTGACACAGTTGACCAAGCCGCCTATTTGCGGGCCCCACGGTTGAGTTTTTGGGCGAAATTGTGTTCGGCTCACCGGAATCCAAAATTGAACATACCGTTGAGTTCGTATGGACGTTTAGAATTTGTTTAACCTATAATTTGTCCTATTTAGAGGCCTTTACCCCTGGCATGTATTTTGGTGCAAAGTGGGCTACAAGTTGACCCGCTTTGACCCAAAATTACCGTTTTGTCCCTGTGTCCAAATTGGACGAAAGGGTAGTATTTTCTAGCTATCTCGCTGATTTTGAAAACGTTGGTGATATTTATTTCAGCATCCGGAGACGTTTATTCGGAGGCCTTAGTTTCTGATCTTGTGTACTTGTCTGGACGCTTACACTATATAAATTGCTTTCCAGGCAAATATACCTTGCCATTGTACTATGATTTACTTTCCATATGATGCATGTATTTTATTTCTGTCCATTTAGTTCATATATTTTAACTTCTATATAAACTGCGCGTCCAAGAATAACTTGGGTGCAACGACGGTGGCGTCGTATTCTGTTTTTTTATTATGTATATGCATGTTGACCTAGTTTATGAGACCACGTCATTACCATGAGACATTCTTATGTTTCATTGGCCATGACACTTTTATTACACGAGTGTGAGTCTCATGTAGGACACAGACTTGCGTACTCGGCTGGACACTGGTACGTATAGGGCATGCGACGGATAGGGATAACTGCTGATAGAAATTGCATGATAAAAGACCTAGTAGTTATTTAAATGTATTATCGTGTCATGGATGTGACATGCTTAGAGCATGGGGTGGGGAGAACAACAAGTAAGGCCTTTGGGCTCCTTTGCACTTTCTTTGTGTAACCCGTACGCTCCGCCAGAGATGCGCGGTCATGATGACCCCTATATATTACCTGGCGGCCACTGAGGTTCAAAAGACGTCATTCTTTGTAGGCCCCTAATTCTTCGAGAGAATCATGCCAATCCTATTTTAGCTAGATAGCCCACTTATTGGAAAGTTATTCTCAACGTGCATTCACATAGATGGTTAGGCGACCCCATTGGATGTTTACTTTCAGTACGATATTGGCATGCTTCTATGTATCTTGTTATGCCCCTCTGGGGACCTGGTCCCTTTCTAGGTATAGACTTGCAGGATTATCCACAGGAGTACGGACCCGGACCTGACGCTTCATACCAGACTAAGAAGGTCTTACCTTCAGAGTACCTTTGATTCATCGCAGTCGATGGATATTCTTGTTACTATTTCCTTTATTAACATTTATCTTACATTAGAGTTTGATCTCTTTACTCATTTAGTAGTTTTTAGTATAGTCGATTGGCATTGGATTTGTTTCCACCCAACTATCATTCATTGATACTTCGTACTTGAGATTCAGTTATTTATTTCTTATTTATTTATTTATGCTGTGGATGAGATTTAGATTGTGTGTGACTTGTGTTGACAGTATATTACCACTTATGGATTGGATATTCATAATACATCGTACGTATGTGTTATGGTTTCCATATATTGGAGTTGCCATATACATACGGCTGGCATGCTTACGTATTCCTAGTCCTACGTATTTTGGTACTGGGGCGTGACATATTTTTGTGGTGGCCCATGAAGGTCTACGAATATATTGTCTCGGTTACGTTACTATACCGAACAAGCCTGCGAAAAGGAATAGAGTATAGGATCTCATCCACGCGTGACTAAAACTCACCTTCCACTACCAGAAAAAGTCAAATTAGCGACGTCTAAAACGTCGCTAAATAACCAAAAATCATCGCTAATTTGGTTTAGCGACGTAATTAGCGACGTTTTAAAGCAGTCAGAAAATACCAAGTCGCTAAAACAAAAAATGTCGCTAAACGTCGCTATGCCGACGTTTTTTAGCGACTTTAATGTGTCGCTAAATTTAACGACGTTTAGCGACGCCGAGTCACTAAATAGCGACGTTTAATAAAGTTGCTAAACGTCGCTGATTAGCGACTTATATAGAGACGTTACACCAACGTCTTTAATGACCTGGCAATACTGCCATGTCAGCAATTTGTGACGTACAGCGACATTTTAGTTAAGTCATTAGCGACTGGTTACAACATCGCTAATTAGCGACGTATTTAGCGACTTAAGTGAACGTCGCTAAACGTCGCTAAAAACATCGCTAATTTTCAAAAAAAAAAATATTGCATTTCTGGGTTTACCAACCTTCATTATCAGGTATATGATGGTAGTAGAAATAATTGAATAAAGAACACAGTAGCTGCACCAAGGGGAAAAAATTTAGTGCACTGGGTAAATACAGGCCAAGTATCAGTCATCAGTTGTAAACCAAAATATGAATAATATAATAAAATTTGAAGAAAAGAAAGCATCCAGCAAATCTCATCGTAAACATAAAGAATATGGCAAATTTATATCCATACAATCGCATCCTAAATAATAAAAAATATATAAATATCCAGTAACTAACTATACTACTGCGGATCTGCAGGAGGCTGACCACCGGCGCGCTTGAAGGATAAGAACTCCTCATACTCGTCCCGTAGAATCGACACCGATGTCGATGGAGAAGGCAGTAAAGTTGGTGGAGTCTGTGTCGATGTAGGCGCACCAGGAGGCCGTGCCCGCTCCAAGTCTGCGAGTCGCTGGTTGTAAGAATCCATGGTAGATAACAGCCTCGTACTGCTATGAACCATTGAATCATGCATCATCGTCAGCCTCTCGTCCATTGATACATGTGACGCCTGCAGCTCCATGATGTTGCGATCATTGGAGGCTCTAATATCATTTGTCAAATCTCGGAGCTCCGTCATGCTGCGGTCGAGCATATCGAATCGTGCAATGAGCATCGGATTGTCCACCTGCGACTGGGATCGGGGCTGCTCCTCCATCCTTCGCAGCAACTCGTCACGGAGAGACGCAATCTGACGGTCAACGGCCTCCTGGACGGCCTCCTGGACTCTGGCCGACGACTACGAGGGCTGCGACTGTGAGGGCTGTGTGGAATGCACAGCTGTCGGGGAGGCCCTAGAAGACTGCGTCGCAACCAGGGTGCCATAAGAGCCCATACCGTAGTACGTACCCCTCTGGAGACTACCAGTTGCGGTCACCTACAGGTCGTCCACCGACGGAGCTGGAGCGGGCTGCGACGAAGTACCAGCCTCTCCAGGTGTAGGTGCACTAGCAGTCGCCCGCTCACGTAGCCTAAGATACTCGGCCTAGAAAGGTTTGGAAACTCGATAGTTGTCTAAGTTATATTAAAATTAACACAAAGTAAAGTAATACTTACATAGGTCTGCGAGGCCCTCTCATCAATGAGATTTCTGTCCTTGCGATGGGCGGCCAAGAAGATGGTCACCATGTTGGCATTCTCACCCCTCTGTACCTGTTAAAAATATATTATTTAGTACTAAACTTAAAAAAAAATTCTACTACCATTTTATGGTACTTATATTAAAATAATATAATTCAAAATAAAAAATATACCAAACGACGGAAATGTTCCGTCATCGGAATCGAGCCACCACACCACTTGGCAGCATTCCGCCTAGCCGCCTTGGCCTTCTCAGACCTTTCTTTGTAACTCGGATCATCGAATATAGCCCTCATCGCAGTCCACTGCTCAGGCATGATCCAACCTTGGATTGGTTTTCCAGCACGATCACGAGCCTTCTGGTCATCCAGAGCATCTCGGATAAGCTTGGCAGCAACGGTCGGAAAGAGCCGCTTGATCAACTCGGCCCGGTACGGAGGATAAAAATATGTTTGCTACAATAAATAATTTAGTAAGTTAGCATCACGGATAAGTTATATAATATGCATAAATTAGAGGATTTATTTAATATACTTTTACCTGGAAGTGCGCAAACCAGAATGCCTTCCTCTCCTCCGGAGCCTCAGAGTAGTTGATCCAAGGGTCACCGTAGTTGTTCCTCAGAAATTGGCCCAGGCGTCTATGAACCGACGATGGACGATATCTATACAGAGATAATAATTTAGAATACTGAAAAAGTCAATATGCGATGAATAAAGAAATACACGATATATATTATACTAAACCATCTAATTGATTTACTTTGTACCGTTGGCCCAAATCTCTGTCCTCGTCTCCTCCGGAGGTGCGCATGGAGGATCTTTTTGATGCTGGGACAACGTGGGCATGACCTCCTCGACATGCTCATCTGTCCCCATGGTTCTGTCAGCATGAGGAACGCTGGACGAGGGTGTACTATCACGCCTGGAACTACTCGTCCCAACAGTCGGAGATGTGAGTGATCGATATACTGGAGTACTGGACGACGATGATCCGGAACCCACAGTAGGCAGTACCGGAGGAGCACTCTGTCTACCTCGGGACCTGCCGAATCCTCTGCGTCGTCCTGTCATATCTGATAATAACATATGATGAATATAGAGAAACACAAATATATAGTACATTCTACAGTCGAAATGTGATGCATATCTCAAAGCATTCTACAGTCAAAATATAATACATATATTCGTTAATGGAATATATTTTATAGTCAAAATATAGTTACATTCTACTTCGTCAATTTTCTAACCTTAATCTATATTCTACAATCAAAATATAGTTACATTCTACATGCAATATATTTTATTTTCAATCATCTTCAGAAAATTCATCTTGTTCGCCTTCCTCGTCCTCCTCTTCCTCTTCTTCGTCTTCACTTTTATCTACTTCATCTTCCTCTTCGGATAATTCTATATTTTCTACATTATTACTCGTGTAATGAGTAACTTCCGTTGAGTCCACATCTACAATATTTGTTACAAGAGGTAGATCGTCCTCCTGATAAGCTATTTCGTCAATGTCAAAGGTATTTCTAGCTTTAATCTTGCATACTGCCCACCAATCTGACCTCGCTGTCCCCCGTCTAGGTTAAGTTGTGAAGTACACGAGCTGAGCCTGACTTGATAGGACAAATCGTTCATAGCCTTGATATCTACGCTTGTAGTTTATATCCACAAGGCCATGCTTGTCAATTTTCCAACCTTGATCTTGAATCGGATTGAACCATTCACACCTGAATAGCACGATATTAGCAGGTTCTGTGCCATAATTATATGTCAACTCCACAATCTTTCGTAAGATGCCAAAAAAATCATTGCCCGGATTGACGTCTTTGTAGTTCGAAGATTTGATACACAAACAACAGTTTTTCGTGGAATTAAGATTCAGAAAGCTGTCTCTGATAGGAGCATTTGTTGACTTGAACCTGAACCCATTCATACAGAAAATTTGCCATATTTTAACGGCAGTAATTGGTCCCTTGGCTAGAGTTCTAATAGATTCAGTCTCGGGTGTTTTTAGACGATCGACCTAAATACCAAAGTAGCGATAGTAAGTTATTTGTTTTGCAAGTGCAGAAATAAAAAATAATTACCAAGCATCTTACATATGTGCTCAACCAAGAAGGAAAATGCATCTCATATCTTGTTCTACTTCTTCGACTGTTAGGTAGGGTCTAACCGACCTCAACTCATCATTATATGTGCTGAAAAATAATGAAGCAACTAATGATTAGTAGCATAATAGTATCTTATACTATTATATTGAGATGATGTAAACATGGACGTATTAATTACTTACCCCTCTAGCTTCTCCACTTTATCCTCGCCGTAATTTAGTAATATATACAATTGAGCAGCCCTTAGCTCATCGTCATTCAAATATCTCTTCTTCATTTTTCCCGAAGGCTTTCCGGATGCATTGAATACTTTGAGTATTGCATCATTAGATTCCTGATATGCGTCATCGTTTCTCAGAGCTTTCGCCCTATTAGTAGAAACATGCGGTTTGAAATACGTCGAGCAAAAGTTTGTAATCTCCTCGAGAACATAAGCTTCACAAATAGAGCCCTCAATCCGTGCGTTGTTTTTTACCTTTCTCTTTAGGTGATTCGGATGCCGCTCGAAGGGGTACCTCCACCGATAACCGACAGGACCACCAACACGTGCCTCATAGGAAAGATGAATTGGCAAATGCTCCATAGAGTCGAATAATCCAGGAGGAAACACCTTCTCAAGCTTACATAGTGTTACCGTAATGTCCTTCTCTTGCTTTTCTAGACGATCGACGAGCAACTTAGTACAACAAAGATCTCTGAAGAATATGCTCAGCTCTATCAATGGGTCCCAAATGACCTGCGGTAAGAATTCTCGAAATGCAATCGGAATTAATCTCTCCATGAATACGTGACAATCGTGGCTCTTCATACCCACCAGTTTGTTCTCCTTGAGGTCGACGCATCTTCTCAAGTTCGACACGTACCCGTCTGGAAACTTTAGACCCTGAATCCACCTACAAAGTCTACCTTTATCCTCTTTCTCCAGTGAGAAAACTGACTTAGGTTGCTTTAACTTTCCATTCCCCTCCTCTATCAAATGCAATGCAGGACGTCTACATATTTCTTGTAAGTCCAACCTGGCCTTCGAATTATCTTTCGTCTTCCCCTTTACCTCCATTACAGTATTAATTATGTTATCAAAAATATTCTTCTCGATATGCATGACATCAAGGTTATGTCTGATCAGATTGGTGCTCCAATATGGCAGATCTCAGAATATACTCCTCTTTGTCCAGTTATGGGTGTGACCAAATTTGTCACACTTATACCCCTTAGCAGGCTCTTCGATAGCACTTGGTAAATCTTTTACCTCTTTCCATATCGTGCATCCGGGCCACCTTGGCGGTGGATTGGCCTTCTCCACAACTCCCGCACGAAAAGCATTCTGGTTCCTCCGGTACGGATAATCCTTTGGCAAAAATTGTCCATGACAATCAAAGAAGTACGGTTTGCCTCCGTATTTCAAACGGAAAGCCTGAGTACGGTCCATGCAATACGAACATGAGAGACGACCATGGGTGCTCCATCCCAATAATATTCCATAGGCCGAAAAGTCGTTGATGGTCCACATAAGTGCTTCTCTCATCTGAAAATTCTGCTTTCTAGAAACATTATACGTGTTGGCACCTACTTCCCATAGCTGATTCAACTCATCTATCAAAGGTTGTAAATACACATCGATGTTCCTCTTCGGATTGTTCGGACCCGGGATAATAACGGTTAGGAACATATACGGAGTCTTCATGCACATCCAAGACGATAGATTGTACGGAGTGACGATCACAGGCCAACACGAATACTGGGAGCCCGAAAGTCCGAATGGGGTAAAACCATCAGAGGAGAGCCCCAATCTGACATTACGCGCATCCTCGGCAAAATGTGGATACTCTCGATCAAAGTGCTTCCATGCTTCTCCATCGGATGGATGATCCAATACTCCTTCGATCTGTTTTCGCCTGTACCAACTCATGTTTTCTGCAGTCTCCTTAACCATAAACAACCGCTGCAACCACGGCTTCAAAGGCAAGTAGTGCATCGAATCGGTAGACTTTCTTGCACCGACAAACTTTCCTCTAACAGTAGCCTTATAGCGATCAGCACCACAGAATCTGCACGCATCTTCATCCTTGTCGTCTTTGTAGTACAACATGCACCCGTTGCAACATGCATCGATTTTCTCGTATCCCATCCAAAGCGATCTCACCATCCTCTTAGATCGATAGAAGTCTTTAGGCAACTTTGCACCCTCGGGCAAGATCTCTATAATCATATCGAGCAGTCGATTATAGCATTCTTACGACATGTTAAAATCGGACTTGATGCTCAATAATCTTGTAACCATCTCCAACGGTGAATGATCCTCACAACCAGGATATAGTGGAGTCCTTACATTCTCCAGCAACTCCATAAACTTTGCAGCATCGGCATTCGGTGCCTCCTCAGCTGCATCATAATTGTCCGGATTGAAACTAGGTCCCACCGCATCATAATTGTCCGGATTAAAACTAGGCCCCACCGCATCATAAACTATGTTCACCAACCCGTCGTCGTAAGCATCGTGGTCGTGGACATCCATATACGGCTCCACATAGGGCTCCGACTCCGATGCTAGAGATACAAGTTCTCTGTGCGTGGTCCACTGATAGTAATTCGGCGTGAAGCCCTTCGAATATAAATGATATGTAAATTTCACTTCTGGATGATATTTCCTGTTGTGACATCTCACACACGGACACTTAATTTTGGTACCGTCCATGTACTGAGGGAAAGCCTTGGTGAACTGCAGGAACTGCTGTACACCCTCAATGAATTTATCCCGCACACCGCACATGTCATCAAGATGACGGTTGTACATCCACGAACGATGACGCAGATAGTAATTCATATCCATTTCTAGATACTTCTGCAAAAATGACAGTATATATCATATAAATCATTACATACAGTGGTTTATCACCTAACTTCATAACTTAACCGTACTATAAAAATTATAACTGATATAATACATACTTTCATTTATCAAAGTCTAAAATAAGCAATATTCAAAATAACTGACCATTTATCAAAGTCTAAAATAAGCAATACTTTTATTTCATAACTAATATAATACATACTTTCATTTATCAAAGTCCATGAGCCCTTGAAATGATAAACAGGGTTAACTAGTTCATGGTGATGTTTCTAAGCCACTTCTAGATCCATACTAGTTTATACTAGTCAATACTAGGTTAATACCTTGCTAACTATGTCTTCTAGGTCGTACTAGGATATTCTGCTTTGAAATTAAGTACTCTACTATCCACACTGAGAGCCTCTTACCCTTGGCCTGGCACCTTGCACTTAATCCTTATACTTGCTCACTGGACTACAACCCATAGCAGTCACTCCATGATACCATAGTATCAGTTCACTTCACAGCACTTTTGTGCTCTAATTGAACTGTACTACACTGATCACTCTTGCCAATTAAATCCCTGATACCACAGTATTAGTTAAGGGTTGTATTGGCATTCAACAAGTGACCGGTGAACACCTACCCGATACTTGTCTATACCTTAACCCAAATACATGCCTGTAGACCCTAACTAAGTCTGCAACCTCTGATACTTTGCACTTATTCTGCAGTGGCTAAATCTTCCCTTCACTTAGTTATTTCTAACTGCCCTTAGCTACTGCCATGGCTCACAGCAGTGCTTGTTGCTGCCTTGCCATTGTTCAAGCATGCATGTGTTTGATGCTGCTCAAGTGTGCACCAACACTCTCCCACTATAGAAGATGATAGGAACCAATCCCCTCCTCACAGTGCCAATCCGACACCACTGCAACATATTGCCAGCTTGCCTAATGCACTAGGCCAAACTGAATTGAGTTCAGTTCCTGAAGCCTCATAGTTCAGTAGTGACACCCACACACAACTCGACTCTTCTACCCTCTCCCACATCAAGCACAGCTAGAAGATACTATGAACACCAACACAGATAACAGTAGCTATATACCTATCTATATATATATATATCGAGATACACCTATATATGCATACACTCTCTCATATGCAAATAGATAATACACCAATTTACATATACATATCATATGATACTCTAAGGCATAAATAGACACACACACACAACCACTAGTCCAATTCACAAATATTTGGTATGCAATACCAAGATACTCTAGGATACATCCATCATACACCACACCACCATGATACCAACCCTCAATTCATATAGACACATCTAATAGATCAAATATTGTGTGTGTGTCAGTGTGTATGTGTGTGTGTCGTGCCTGTGTCAATGTGAGTGTGTGTGTGTGTGTGTGTGTGTGTATGTGTGTGTGTGTGTGTCGTGTGTTGTGTGTGTCGTGTGTGTGTGTGTGTGTCTGCGTCTGTGTGTGTGTGTCGTGTGTGTGTGTGTCGTGTCTGTGTGCGTGTGTCATATCTGTCAAGTGTGTCATGTGTCAGTATCACATGAGAGAGAGATTACCTAGAGCTCGAGGAGGAGGGGGATGCCGGAGTAGCCGCAGCCGTTGAGCCGGTCGCCGGAGAGGGGGGGCGGGGGAAATCAAAAAATTTCGAATTTTTTGACAGATGGGGGAAAAGAAAACTGAGCCCTAATTAACCAAAATTTAGCGACGTTTAGCGACGTCAAATAAAAATATCGCTAAAATAAAAATTAGCGACGTCAAAGACGTCGCTAAATACGTTGCTAAATATTTTTGATACATACGTCGCTAATTACGACGCTAAACGTCGCTAAATCAGATATATTAGCGACGTTTAGCGACCTTAATTGAACTTATAGCGACTAATCTTTTAAAATCTTAATAAAAGTCGCTAAACGTTGCTAAATGTCGCCATTTAGCGACGTCTAGCGACATTTTTTATGGAGTCGCTAATTTAGCGACGTTTTTACTTGGAGTCACTAAAATACGTCGCTAATCCCGCTTTTTCTAATAGTGTTCATTTTCAACTTCCTATTTAAATGCTTGCATCCTATTTGATTCATGTACTCCTTCTAATCGTTTCGTCAACCTCTTGAAGAGAGATGGATTTGCGTAGTGGATGTACTGCCACCGGAGGTGACACACCTTCAGGAGTCAACGGCCAAACTCGAGGAGAGACCTCGACGACTCCTGGACTTCCGGGGCCAGATGGACAGACTCATAATCCAGATCCATCTGATCTTTTCGCATCGCCTAATGGGACTTTTCCAGCTTCATCGACACCACAGGATGGCCAGACACAGTTGTTCCAATTCTTCTAAATGATGATGCAGGAACAGAGACAACAGGCGGTCGTACTAGTTATAGAGCAGAGGCAGCAAGCGGCAGAGCAGAGGCAAGAATTTTCGGCAGCACTTGAGAGAACGGCTGCACAGGCAACTGTACCAGCCCAGGCACTAGTTCCAGTACCGTGAGCTAGAGTTGGTTCAGTCAAGGACTTTGTTCAGATGGGTCCCAAGTCGTATAAAGGCACAGAGAGCCCAGAGGAGACCACAAACTGGATTACCCACACCAAGAAGTTGTTAGAAGCATCACAACTGCCTACAGATCTATGGATGACAGGCATAAGGACGCAGCTAGATGGTAACGCTCATCACTGGTGGGAAATAATGGAGCGCCAGTTGGGTACGTGTCAGACTTGGGAACAATTCTTTGAGTGCTTTAAGAGGAAATACTTTCCGGATACTGTAAGGGATGCGTTGTACGATCAGTTCCTTCATCTAGAGCAGGGGAACAAGACAGTTGACGAGTATATTGTAGAGTTTAGTCGCCTTAGTATATATGGCGCTACCCTGATACCGAATGACTTGGAGAAGGCTAAGAGGTTTCACCGCGGAATGACTTAGGAGCTCCAACACTACACTAGCTCACAGTCCCGGATCTCTTATGCCGAACTATTGATAGAAGTTAGATTACAAGAGACCATCAGCCAGGGAAAAGGAGGTCAACTAAAGACGCAGCAGGGGCCAGCAAGGACACAGCAAGGAGGGCCTATCAGACGTCCTTTGGCACAACAACAGCAGCATCAGCACAGAGTAGGACCGTACCATATTCTGGAGAAGCCCCACTGCAATTATTATGGGAGACGCGAACATATTTTTTGAGACTGTCGGACTCACTTAGGATAATATATGAGGTGTGGTTCTGGACAGCATATGGTAAGAGATTGTCCAATACAGCAGACAATGACGCTTCCATCGCCAATACAGAGGCTAGCACTTCCAACGCCGAAGCCAGTTCAGCAGATGACTAGACCAGGAGCACCTCGACCACCTGCAGCCGGAGGATTTTAGCGAGGACCACTGCTACCTACTCAGGAGGATCAATACACGAGGGCCAGTCATGGACTACCACAGAGGAACGGACAAGCTTTTGTACTAGTAGTGGATCACATGGAACAAAAGATTGATGTTATAACAGGTATTACTCTTGCTTTTACTTTTCCTGCTGTGATATTATTTGATACGGGAGCCACCCACTCGTTCATATCTTCTAGTTTTATTGCCAAACACAATATTGCCACTATACCTTTACCTAGATGTGTTAGAATTCTCACCGATGGAGGAGTTGTACCTGTTAGTTGGATTTGTAGATCGTGTCCTGTAGTAATTCATGGCAGAGAGATGAATGTCCGACTCTTAGTTCCTCCTATGCCAACTTTTGATATTGTACTTGGAATGGACTGGCCAAGCAAGTACCATGCTTTCTTTGACTATTTTGGATGAAGCATACTTTTTAAGGTACCAGGCCAGCCGGAACTTAAGTTTGCACGAGGATCCATATGAGCCCTTGATGGTGTGCAGCTTGCAATGGACGGCATTATTTATCACCCCATTATTTCAGAGTTTTAAGACTTCTTTCCAGAGGAATTGCCAGGACTACCTCCGGACAGAGACGTAGAATTCTCGATTGAATTGACACCAGGAGCAGCACCCATAGCCTCGCATATTTATAGATTGTCGAAGAGGGAGATGGATGAGCTGAAGGCACAGTTGAAAGAATTAGAGGAGAAATATTTCATCCGACCAAGTGCATCACCCTGGGGAGTACCAGTATTATTTGTACCGAAGAAGGATGGGTCGGTGCCTATGTGCATCGACTATAGAGCCTTAAATGCAGTGACCGTGAAGAATAAATACCCATTGCCATGCATTGATGACTTATTTGATCAGCTTAGTGGAGCCAAGGTATTCTCGAAGATAGACTTGAGATCGGGATTTCACCAGGTGAAGGTACGAAAGAAGGACATCCCGAAGACCGCATTCAGGACAAGATATGGACACTACGAGTTTCTGGTTATGCCATTTGGGCTGACCAATTCTCTAGCTATCTTTATGGACTTAATGAATCGTGAATCGAGTATTCCATCAATATTTGGACCAGTTCGTGGTCGTCTTCATAGATGACATACTTGTTTATTCGAAGAGCCACGAGGAGCATGAGAAGCACCTGCGGATTATCCTAGAGACCTTGAGGAGAGAGCAGCTATATGCGAAGCTCAGTAAATGTTTTTCTTGGACAGAGTCTCGTTTCTTGGGCATGTCGTTATGGGAGATGGTATTTCTGTTGACCTAGAGAAAATTACGGCAGTCGATACATGGCCCGTTCCTAAATCAGCATCAGAGGTGAGGAGTTTCCTTGGACTTACGGGATATTACTGACGGTTTGTGGAGAACTTCTCAAGGATAACAGTGCCTATGACTCGGTTAACGTGCAAGTATCAAGTGTTCGTATGGATCGATGAGTGTCAAGCCACTTTCGAGGATTTGAAGAAGCGACTGACCACAACGCCAGTATTGACTATTCCATCAGGATCAGGAGGTTATGTGATTTACAGTGACGCATCAGAAAAAGGCTTGGGATGCGTGTTGATGCAGCATAGCAAGGTGATTGCATATGCATCTAGACAGTTACGAGTACATGATAAGAATTATCCAACTCATGACTTGGAACTTGCAGCCGTTGTTTTTGCCCCGAAGCTATGGAGACATTATTTATATGGGAAACGAGTGTAGAACTATATAAACTACAAAAGCCTCAAGTATGTCTTCACGCTGAAGGAGCTAAATATGAGGCAATGTCGGTAGCTTGAGTTGATGAAGAATTTTGAGATAGAGCTACATTATCACCCAGGCAGCTTACTTATTGATGACACAGAGGGAGTTATTGGCGGACTTGCAAGAACTGGGAATAGAAGTGATATTACCCGGAGCAGATGGGACATTAGCCAACTTACAAGTATAGTCATCACTAGTAGAGAGGATCAAGGCAGCTTTGCCTACGGACGCCAGATTCAGGAGATTGAAAGAAAGAACAGAGGCTGGAGAGCAAACGGGATTGCGTATTCATGATGACGGGATATTACGATATGGTGATCATCTATATGTTCCCAATAGAGAGATTTGACAGGAGCTGATGGCAGAAGCTCATAGTTTGATATATTCTATTCATCCTGGAGGCACAAAGATGTACCGTGACTTACGACAACACTTTTGGTGGCATAGGATGAAAAGAGAGATAGCCTACTTTGTAGCCAAATGTCTAATATGTCAGCAGGTAAAAGCGGAGCACCAAAGAACAGCTGGTCTACTACAACTACTTTCGATTTCTGAGTGGAAGTGGGAGCACATCACTATGGACTTTGTCACGGGTTTTCCAAAGAGTCCAAGTGGGAGAGATGCAGTATGGATAATAGTGGATCGATTCACCAAGTCCGCCCATTTCTTGCCTTTTAGAGTTGGCCAGTCTACAGAAGCTTTGGCTGACTTATACATAAGGCAGATCGTGAGGTTGCACGGCATACCGGTCAGCATTGTGTCAGACAGGGATTTACGTTTTACATCTCACTTTTGGAGAAGCATGCAAGAGAGTCTTGGGACTCGTCTGAAGTTCAGTACATCTTACCATCCGTAGACAGATGGACAGTCCGAATGTACTATTCAGACACTGGAAGATATGTTGAGGGCTTGTATGTTAGACTTTGGAGGATCATAGGAGGACCACCTACATCTTGTGGAGTTTTCTTACAACAATACCTATCAGACGAGCATCCAGATGGCTCCATTTGTAGTATTGTATAGAAGAAAGTATAGGTCTTCCGTGTGTTGGAGTGACATGGGAGAACGTCATATGCTAGGACCAGAGTTGGTAGTCAACACCGTAGAGACAGTGAAGAAGATACAAGGGCACTTGCGAGAAGCACAAGACAGGCAGAAGCAATGGGCAGACCTTCATCATCATCCCTTAGAGTTTAAAGAGGGAGATCATGTCTTCTTGAGGATATCACCTACTAGAGGCACCATTCGATTCGGAGGACGTGGCAAGTTGAGCCCAAGGTATATTGGACCATTCGACGTGCTAGAGCGAGTAGGAGGAGTGGCGTATCGACTTGAGTTACCACATTCACTTGAGGGAGTACATGATGTATTCCACGTGTCGTAACTTAGGCGATATGTGGCAGATAGCAGTCATGTTCTCGACCATTCTGAGATCACCATTGGACCGAGCTTGTCATACCAAGAGCAACCCGTGGGAATCCTTGATCGTCGAGAGAAAGTGTTGAGGAACTAGTCTATTCCCTTGGTCCGCGTGGCATGAAAGTATCACGCGCCAAGAGAATCAACTTGGGAGCGTGAGGACGACATACGCAAACGCTTTCCGTATATGTTCGTAGACCAAGTTATAAATTCACCTAGTTTATTTCTACCATATACCGTCCTTGCTTTTTCTACCGTGGCTTAGTTTTAATTTCGAGGACAAAATTTTTATAAGTTGGGGAGAATGTAAAACCCCCTAATTTTAAAATAATATTAATTCTTTAATTAATCACTTAATTTAATTGTATTAATTCCTAGTTAATTAGAAAATAAAATTTATTGAATACTTACTAGGTAAATATTCATCTAGAAATTATTGATCAAACTATTATTTTATTTTAATTTATTTTAGGAAGTCTTGTAGAAGGATGATAGAATTTTAGATTGTAAAAATAATTTTTCTAGAATTTTATTACCATATATATGTATATGGATATATAAATAAATGGTATTAATAAAAAGAAAAAGAAAAGAAAAATCCCTTAAAACTAAACCTAAAGCCCTAAGTTAACCCACGGTGATCTAAGCCAAATACCTAATTCTAAAAGGCCACAACAACAGCAGGAACCAACCTAAATCTACCCGCCCACATCGTCAGCTCCCAACTCGCGGGACAACCCTGCGGCCCACGTCCCCTCTCTCCCGTCCCTGATATATATATATATACCCCCTAGTTATAAACCCTAACCCTAACTTCATACCTATCTCCACGACGCCAACACCTCTAACCCGACGCCACCCCGACTACCGGAGCACAGCGTCGTAGCCCAGAAACAGCGCCGCCACCGCGACCGCGAGACCGCGTACTCCACCGCAGAAATTGACTGCAATGTGCCCTACTTCAAGCGAAGTTTCTCGTTCCATCTTGCGACCAAATTTTGATTCGTCTTCACCGGTATGTTCATGACCTATCCCTATCTCAACTCTGTAAATTAGTTTCCATCGAACAACACTTAACACTAGGTAAAAATAGAGGCCAAGTTGGAGAAAAAGTACTTATTTAAACTGCAGAAAACTGTTTCGACCACCTATGTTTAAAGGCTGTTATCTTCCACCACAGACATCCAAACTTAAATCTACTTATTGCTAAGTGAAGACCATATAACCAAGATTATTTCCTGTTAATTAGATTATTTTGTTTTGTTTTAAATGCAGAGAGAAATTGGGTTAAAAATCATGAAAAAAACTTATTTTTAAACTTTAGAATTTACGATACGGAGCGCATCCCGCCAAACGGGACCGCCCTGTCGTATACTAATTGTACCGAAAGGCACATATAGTATGTCCTGACGTGTGGACTTTTGCAAAAATTAATTTGGACGTGTGTGCGCGTCAGAATCAACCCGTATCCGTAAAAAGTTCTCGTATCGCGACCTTTATAAAATACCACACCATTTAGTGTACGCTCGTCAGAATATGACGAAACTTGTGCCATTAGATTCGTGGTATCACGCTAGTCATGTGAACCAAGTTTCACGCAATTCTGAGACAGTTGACTAAGCCGCCTATTTACGGGCCCCACGGTTGACTTTTTTGACGAAATTGTGTTCGGCTCACCGGAATCCAAAATTGGACATACCGTTGAGTTCGTATGGACGTTTAGAATTTGTTTAACCTATAATTTGTCCTATTTAGAGACCTTTACCCCTGGCACATATTTCGGTGCAAAGTAGGCCACATGTGGACCCGTTTTGATCCAAAATTACTGTTTTGCCCCTGTGTCCAAATTGGACGAAAGGGTAGTGTTTTCTAGCTATCTCGCTGATTCTGAAAACGTTGGTGATATTTATTTCAGCATCCGGAGATGTTTATTCGGAGGCCTTAGTTTCTGATCCTGTGTACTTGACGTCTAGATGCTTACACTATACAAATTGCTTGTCAGGCAAGTATACCTTGTCATTGTACTGTGATCTACTTTCCATATGATGTATATATTCTATTTCTGTCCATTTAGTTCATATATTTTAACTGTTATATAAACTGCGCATCCATGAATAACTTGGGTGCAATGACGGTGGCGTCGTATTCTGTTTTTTATTATGTATATGCATGTTGACCTAGTTTATGAGACCACCCCATTATCATGAGATATTCTTATGTTTCATTGGCTATGACACTATTATTACATGAGTGTGAGTCTCATGTAGGACACGGACTTGCGTACTCGGCTGGCCACTGGTACGTATAGGACGTACGACGGATAGGGATAACTGCTGATAGAAATTACATGATAGAAGATCTAGCAGTTATTTAGATGTATCATCGTGTCATGGATGTGACATTCTTAGAGTATGGGGTGGGGAGAACAACAAGTAAGCCGTTTAGGCTCCTTTGCACTTTTCTTGTGTAACCCGTACGCTCCGCTAGAGATGCGCGGTCATGATGACCCCTATATATTACCTGGCGGCCTCTGAGGTTCAAAAGACGTCATGCTTTGTAGGCCCCTGATTCTCCGAGAGAATCATGCCAATCCTATTTTAGCCAGATAGCCCACTTATTGGAAAGTTGTTCTCAGCGTGCATTCACATAGATGGTTAGGCGACCCCATTGGATGTTTACTTTCAGTACTATATTGTCATGCTTCTATGTATCTTGTTATGTCCCTCTGAGTACCTGGTCCCTTTCCAGGTATAGACATGCAGGATTATCCACAGGAGTATGGACCCAGACCTGACGTTTCATACCAGACTGAGAAGGTCTTACCTTCAGAGTACCTTTGATTCATCTCAGCTGATGGATATTCTAGTTGTTATTTCTTTTATTGACATTTATCTTACATTAGAGTTTGATCCCTTTACTCATTTAGTAGTTTTTAGTATAGTCGATTGGCAGTGGATTTGTTTCCACCCGACTATCATTCATTGATACTTCGTACTTGAGATTCAGTTATTTATTTCTCCTTTCTTTATTTATGCCGTGGATGAGATATAGATTGTGTGTGACTTGTATTGATAGTATATTACCACTTATGGATTGGATATTCATAATACAGCGTAGTATGTGTTATGGTTTCCATATATTGGAGTTGTCATATACATACGGCTGGCATGCTTACGTATTCCGTGTCCTACGTATTTTGGGACTGGGGCGTGACAATATAAAATTTCATAACAATTGGTGTAATGAGTGATAATAAGCTTAAATGCACTAAAATATAATTTTTAGGCCATTTCTAGGTTCATAACTATCTTCTAGGGTGATTACTGGTCCATACTAGTGGTCATTGGGTGATACTAGGTCATTCCTTAGGTAATACAATAGCTTAACACTAACTAGCACTATACTAACTAGATAATTGGAATGCAATATCATATTCATACAATTACTAAGTAATACTAAGTACTATACTCTTCACCTTAAACTAGTTAACTACTATCTGATCCTTTAATATCAATCTTAACTTATATTTGGACTATAATAATACCTAATCTCAAGTCTAATTCAAATCCTATATATCTCCCCAATATCTTGATTGATACTCTATGGACTCATTACTAAGATATCATACTAACTATTAGCTAGCATATAACTTATAACCTTAATGATATTAACATACATTCATATACAATTACTAACTTACTAACTTATACTATAACAATAACTGATACTCTAAGGTATTAACAAATAACTTAACTAATATATATTTATATATAACTTCTTAGTATTATAACCCTTAGCTGATGTTCTAACCCTCCATGTACTTGCTCATATTTCTAAACACTCAGTACCCCCTACTCTGGTACACTCCTCAAAGTATATGTCTACAACTACACCACTTGAGCCCATTCATACCTGGCCTATATTATAAACTTTACATCTCCACAGTTGGTATCATAACTAACCCTATATTCATAACCTGCTACCTGATACCACCTGTAACCCTTCACATTGTTGATATTATAGTGGCAAGCTCCAGCTGTTGTGCTCCCTGACAGGGTGTAATATTGCACTGGAGCTGCCAACACTCTCCCTCCCCCTTAACTACTGTACTACTTGGGAAGAGCAATCGTGCACCCTGTGCACAACAATACTTATCAAGCCACTGCTCAATGAGGTTCCCAACAGACACTTGTATTTTCATGCACACAGGTCTTGAATTTCTCCCATACTTGCTCTCCACTTGCACAATCGATATGACAAAAGACATTGACTCAATCTAACACTTACCTAGGCTCCATTCAGACATACCCACAGATTCATGCACTTTCATTTCTTCCTCGAGTTCTTCCCACACAGACCCCTCTTTACTGGTTCATAACTGAATTTTCCACTGATACACGTTTCCATATCCTCAAAATATACCCATTTATGTACACTCTGCTCCTCTACCCATCTGCTGCAGCGAGCAAGAAATGATGTTGATGCATGCTTGCTGTTGCAAGCACACCCTACTACAAACAGTCCAGATATTCCTCCCTATACTGCTAATGTTGCTGCCACTGATAACCCAATTCTAGAAAAGATATGCATTAATTTTTCTCCTCCTCACTCCTACATATCATGCGTAGCCCCTCTCAACTGACTGATACGTCACCCAATACTCTCCCAGTTGTACTAAATGTACAACACACGTACTAAACACTGACACAGTCACAGGTACTATAATCTTTTCCCCATTAATAGTCACTTCTCATATTACCAACACTACAATCACCCAATATATAGACATACATATATATAGCAACTAATAATGATATATATATATATATATAAGCACATGAGAACACCTACACTAATACAAACTAATAAGCATTATATCAAACACTTGATATGCACATAGGAGCTACTCTATGATACACACCCCCATAGAAGCCAAAACCCCCCAAATAATCCTTGTTAATCATTCCACATATTAAATACATCTAAATATAATTATTACAACTAGTTACAATAGAATTTAAGAGTAATTATAAAAGACACCCAAAATAGAGCTTCGTATCATACAGTAACGCACTGTATCGTGATACGGCCTACTCGTGTCCAATTGTTGACACATAGCTAGTCCCACAACCCCGATCTAAGTCTAATTAGACTAAATTAGTCTGATGACATACAATTGATGTGTTAATTTCGTAATTCTCCCAAAACACATACAAAAACCTATGTAGAATTCACAATACATTACTAATTAGCCTAGAACTTGTTCCTATAGGTAGTCATATGCCATGGGGTCATTTCTAATGTCAAATGCATGATTAAGAAGCTACAATAAAAGAAAAGTTTTAGGAATTACCAATTGGGAGATGGATTTTCAATGGAAATGAAATTAGACACGTTTTGGATACGATCTCTAGCTCCAAAGCTCCTCCTCCTTGTGCTCCTTGCTTCTCCAAGATCCAATACTTCTTGAGGAAAGAAATGAGAGGGAATGGAAGTGAAATGAGAAAGAATTTATGGAGGGGAAGAAAGAAAATTTGGGGATCTAAAATTTGAGAGAAAATGAATGCAAATAAAAGAGGAGAGAGAGAGAGAGAGAAGAGGAGGGCTTTTATGTGTCCGGCCCCTATTCTTCTCCTCCAAGTCATTGCAAAAGTCTAATATGCCCTCTAATGGTTCAATATAAATAGTAATAACGAGGGTATATCGGAAGGGTTCTAACTAATTTAAATTAGCTCTAATTCTCCTAATTAATTAATGGGAATGGGTCTATTGGGCTTTGTCTAAGTGTCAAGTCTAATGATTGGGCTAGTCTCTCTAACTAAAATAAAAGACACAAGTCCCTATTTAAAATGGTACTCTACTAAATAAATAAATAGTACAAGCGTTCAAATAATTATTTTAGGCACACAATTATTAATATAATAATCCCCAAAATTAAATTTTTAGGCAAAATTATCAAACTACCCCTGTTTGGAAAAGTGAGGGTGACACGATGGCTACTCGTGCTAAGGGTGGTCTTTATACTGGTGGATCCATTCCGACCGTCAAGCATTTTCGATGGATGGTTAGTATTAAAAAATTTTGCTAGATAGGTTTTTTTGTAATTCTAATTTTTTTGCCTATTTATAAATTGCTTAATTTTTAAAGTGCGACGAGATCGCCAGAGCCGGGGAAGACCCCAAGACCGTTGACTTTCCAGCAATCTTCTAGCAGACCCACAAAAGAAAGAATGATGTGAAGCTCGAAGATGAGCGGGCCGCGAAAGCATATGTAAGTTATCTTTATAAATTTTTTTCAATTTAATTAGATTATTTTTGTAATTTAATTAGATTCTAGGTTTCTAGGTCAAAACAGTCAAACTATGTCAACTCTAAGTCAAACAGTCAAACTATGACATTACCTAGTTTCTAGGTTGATTTTTTTATCCATTCTAATGGTTTATGAAGTTATATTAGGTTATATTAAGATTGTAAAAGCATATAAAAGAGGAAAACTTATCTATCGCATGTAAATTAATCGACAAGGGTGATTACTATTTTATTCAATTTAAAAATACTAAGAAACAACACTACAAATTCTAAAAATTATGTACCTTGGTTAATATCTTATTTTAAGAAACAACACTATAAATACTGTAAATACTTAAAATTATAATTTTATTCAATTTACTTTAAACCTCATAGGAATGGTCCGATGCCAATTCTGATATCGATACTTTGAACCTTGGTTAATATCCTATTTTAAGATATCATGAAAATCAAATATAGAAAATATAACTCATATTATATACATACTATGATATCTAGTATCTAATATGATACTCTAACCAAAATCAAATATAACACATATAACTCTAACTCTAAACCTATTTGTATAAATAAATATAGGAGACGTAAGAGAAGTTAGAGGGGGCGGTGAGAGCAGTAAGCCGATTGAGAGAAACGATCGGTGGGTACAAGCTGTCGGGAGAGAAAAATGTGACAACGTGTACGGTACTTGATTGTTGGCAGCCCAATCGTCGGTTCTCTCCAAAGCTCCTCTGACGGCTACTACAGCTCCATCAGTGCCCGGCTCTGGCGTTTCTTTTGGTATGATATCTCTGGAGACGCTCACGACGACTATGCATAAGCTACATGGGCTGGTCCGACAATTGATAGACACTCGTGATGCTGCAGCACATGCTTCTCCGACGGCTATTACGTTGGGTCCTCCAACTACTCCGACGGCTCCAGCTCCTTCGACGGCATCAATGGGTCATCCAGCTCCTTCGACGGCATCGATGGGTCATCTAACTTGTAAACCCCCTAAATTTTCAAATTATTAAATCTTGGATTTTTCCCAATTTTCTAGAATTTTCTGAGAATTTTCTGTAATTAAAATCAAGGTTTTCAATTAATAAATGATTTTTAATTGGCAATAAATAATATTAAAATATCATGAAAATAATATTTTTGGGGTGTAAAATGAAAAATTGGACTTAGGGTAATTTTTCTGGATTTTTCTGGGCCTCAGAACTATTTTTAAATGCCTAAAAACTATTTTTTAATTAAATTACTTATTTAATTATTTATTTAATTATTTATTTTATTTTTTTATTTTTTTTCTTTTCTTTTCTGGGCCGGCCCGGCCCAGTGGGCCAACCCAGCCCGGCCCAGTCCCCCGCCCTATCGGGTCGGGTCGGGTCAGCCAACCCGACCCGCCCGCGACCCCGACCCGGTCACCCACGACCAGCCCCGCCCCCGCGAGACGCGGTCAGCCGCAGACCCGCCCGGCCACGCGGCGCCTCCGCCGGCCCCCTCGCCCGCACCACGCGGCCATGCCTCCCTCACCTCCGCCGAACGCGGCCCCAGCAACCGCCTCCTCCCCCTATAAATCCCTCTCCTCCGGCCCCCTCTCCGCCACAGCCACCTCGCCGCCACCGCTCCGCCCAGACCCCACCGCCTCGCCGCCTCGCCGTACCCCCCGCCGTGAGCCACCCAGCGCCCCCAGCAACCGCCTGCCTCCTCCGTCCTCCGTCGACCAGACCGCAGCAGCAGTTCGAGCAGCCGCAGCCGCCGCCTCCGGCTGCCCCGAGCCGCCGCCGGCGACCCCATCGGCTCGCCGCGCCGCCCTCCGCCGCATGCCCCCGAGCCCGGCCGCCCAGCAGCCGCCCTCCGCCGGATTCCGGCGAAAACCCTAACCCTAGCCCTAATTTGGAAATTCGTGTCGGACACGACACGGACACGTCTCGACCCTGATTTTTGGGTCCCCTTCAGGTACGTGTAACTTTCGTCTCGTAGCTCCGTTTCCAATTCCGCAAATTGCGTTGTGAAGCCTGTATGACCCTCTCGGTGTCCGGACAAACTGTTCGGGACATCGCGTCCTGTGGTGATCGCACACCGCGATCCAAAAACAGGAAAAACCAGACCCTGTTTCACCCCGGAACCGAGTACGTTCCGCCAAACGGGACGACTTGGTCGCGTGCGGTCTTCACAGATACGTCTGCATCATCGATACGGACGTGTGAGTCTTCGTGGAAGCTGATTCGGGTGTGCGTGCACACCGGAATCAACGCGTATCCGCGGACATCGCCCCGTATCCGCCTTTTCGGCAATTCACCCTAACTTCGTGCACACTCGTCAGATCGAGACGAAACTTGCGCCATCGGACTCGTAGCGATACGCTGGTCCTGTGGGTCAAGTTTGGTTTGATTCTGAGAACGTTGACGAAATCGCGTGTCGTGGGCCCCACAGGCCCCGCTCGACGGGCGATTTTGTGTTCGGCTCATCGGAATCCAAATCTGGAAGTTCCGTTGGGTTCGTATCAGCGTTCCTGACCCGTTGACACTAAGTTTGGTGAATTTGGAGACTTTTGACCCGGACACGTTTTTCGGTGCAAAGCGGGCCCAACGGCGGACCCCGTTTTGACCCGAAACTGCCGTTTTTGCCCTTGTCTCCAAATTAGACCCAAGGACAGGCGTTTCTAGCTATTTGACATCTTCTGAGAGTGACGGTAATGTCTATTTCAGCTTTTGGACTCATCTCTGGACTTTTCCCCCAAGAACCAAATTAACCAGATCCAAACAACAGGCAAGTACCTGCACTTCAAGTTAAATCTATATATTGTGATAATTAATTCCCTGCTTTACTAGTAACCTTGATGATTACCCTTAGTGTTAGAAATGCTAGATTTTCATGTCTTGAGTATTGGAATTCATGTCTTGTTTTTCATGTCGGGTGGGAGAATACTGAAAGGCATGTAGTTTACCCTTCCCCTTGCCGTGAATAATAGCTGTTGGTACACGACTGTCCATCAGCCGGATCTCGATTATTCGTGACTAATAGCCGTTCATGACGGCCGGATTAGCCTTATAAACCCCTGCATGCCAACTAAGTATTCTAAAAAACAAACACAAGTTTCATACAGATAACTCCTGGTCATGTTATATTCTTACTGACTGTATAGTTTCTTTTCCTGCTCGTTTACTTCTGTTTTCTCATATTCCTGTTTATAGTGTTGACTCTGAGATATTAACTTTCCTTTATGCAATTTCCTTAACATGATATTCAATGTTTAATTGTCATAAATAATTAGTTTAACATTGTTGTGCACTGTGTACTTTGCTCCTTTCCTGACTGGATCTGTTGATTTAGGCGATGATGAGGATCTTGCCCCTACTTATTATGGTCCTTATGAGGGTACAGATGATACCTATGAGGAGCCAGAACCCACCCAGGAGACCCCTGCTGCTGAGTAGCTAGTAGTAGCTATCTTTTATTCTGTTTCTTATCTTATTTAATCGGGTTTGTCCCCGATTTCATTTGAAATTCCTGTATTAAACATTTGAATTGTTGTCACATTTAATTCAGTTGCAAATTTTAAGTTTCTATTCCCATTATTATCTTGCCTATGTTAATTGTGAATGAGTTAGACTAGTTTAGATGGATTGACCTAGACAGCGTACTACCGCCGACTCTGCGGCGTAGGCTGGACGTACCCACGTACTCGTGCCCGAACTTCCGGGTGCGGGTCGTGACACGTTTTTATGATGGCCCATGCAGGTCCTATCCTAAAATAGGGTAATACCCTAGGACAGGGTATGGAATAAGATTGAGGATTCTAGGAAAAGCTCATTCACAGTATAGCGTCCTTATTTCATTTCTTGATATCATTGCTGCTCAATTTTTCCTATCGCCTTTGATTTCCAAGTATTCTATTCTGATCTTCCTATCCCTTAATCTTTCAGAATGGTCCAGACCAGGAATACAGTAGGAGGCACATCAGAACCAGCTGAGCCGAATGTGCCCGAGACTCTTGCACTCCCGCCGCCCCCATCTGTTCCGGCAGTTACCTTAGATGGGGCACAGCTAATAGGAGTGTTCCAGGGATTGGTGGAATCCCAGAAAGAACAGACGGCACTTCTGCGGACCAGCCTCTCAGAAGCTCTTAAACCCCAGGAGTCGTCACTCAAGAGGCCAGGGAGTGCTAAAGACTTCAAGAACCTTAGGCCTCTGGAATTCTACGGAACTGAGGGCATTCTCTACGCTGATGAGTGGATAGAGAATGTCGAGAGACTCCTGAAGACTGCTCGGGTTCCCGATGATCTCAAAGTGGAGTCCGCAAGCCTGCAACTGTTCGACATTGCTCGAACCTGGTTCAGAGACGAACCCCAACTATCTGCTCCCGACATCACCTGGGAAGACTTCAAGAGGCTATTCAAGGAGAAATTCTACCCCGAAGTGGCTCGGGAAGCTCTCGAAAGCCAATTCGAGAGACTGGAACAAGGTAACATGACTGTTAATGAATATACTGCTGAATTTAGCAGGTTAAGCCACTTTGCGGAGTACATGGTTCGTACCCCGGAGGACAGAGCCCGTAGATTCAAGAAGGGGCTATCTCCGGATATTCGCCTTGCTGTCACCACCAGCCGAGCTCGCACCTATGAGGAGATCTTGAGCGTGGCTCAAGGCGTCGAGAGAGATATGGGGCACAAACTGAAGCGAGAAAGAGATACCGGAAATGCGGGACCCAACAAACGCCATTTTCAACAACAGCAACAACAACAACAGAGGGCCCCGCAGCAAACTCAACGTCCTCTCCCTCGATCTCCAGCACCCCAACACCAGGCTCAGGGACAGAACCAGCGAGCTCCCCCTTGCAACTATTGCCAAAAACCAGGCCACACTTGGCAAGACTGTAGAAAGAGGCTAGGTGCCTGTCTCTATTGTGGCTCCCCAGCACATCAATTGAGGGACTGTCCTGCTGCTCAAGGACGCCCCGCTGCACCAAAGGCTCCAGTCCAGGCCAGGCCCCCAGCAGCACAACAGAGGGGACCCCCGCTTCCAACACAACAACAACGCTTTGCTCAGCACCAACAGCAACAGAGGGGTGCACCGCAGCAAGGCCGTGCTTATGCAATGACTCTGGAAGAAGCTGAGGCCACAGCAGACGTGATCACAGGTTCTGTGCTTATAAATTCAATACCAGCTATTACTTTATTTGACTCTGGAGCTTCGCATTCATTCATGTCAGTAGATTTCCTTATGAAGCATAGCTTAACCACTAAACCCCTTAGGAATTGTTATAAGATCATTACCGGTGGAGGAATCATCCCGGTTAGTGATGCCTGTAACAATTGTCCTATTTCACTATGTGGAAGAGAACTATATGCTAGGCTACTTGTAATGCCAGTACCCAGTTTTGACATTATACTGGGTATGGATTGGTTAAGTCAACATCATGCCACCATAGACTGTCACAGAGGTAGTGTAATCTTCAGGCCCCCTGACAAGCCAGAATTTGAATTTGCTAGAGGTTCTAGAGAAATGGGTAATAACATAATTTGTGGAGCCCTAGTAACAGAAGAATTGCCACCTATCATCTCTGAATACCTTGATGTCTTCCCTGAGGATCTCCCAGGCTTACCACCAGATCGAGAAGTTGAATTCTCCATTGACTTAGTGCCAGGAGCAGCACCAGTATCTCAGAACCCCTACAGAATCAACAAGAATGAGATAATAGAACTAAATGAACAAATCAAAGAGCTAGAAGACAAAGGTTTCATTAGGTCTAGTGTCTCACCTTGGGGAGCTCCAGTACTATTTGTGCCCAAGAAGGACGGAACATCCAGAATGTGTATTGACTATAGGGCCCTGAATGCCTTGACAATTAAGAATAAGTATCCCCTGCCCAGGATAGATGACTTATTTGATCAGTTGAGTGGAGCTCGGGTCTTTTCCAAGATTGATTTAAGGTCTGGTTACCACCAAGTAAGGGTGAGAAAGGAAGACATCCCTAAAACTGCCTTCAATACCCGGAACGGACACTACGAATTCTTAGTAATGCCGTTCGGGTTGACGAATGCTCCAGCAGTTTTTATGAACCTAATGAACAGAGTTTTCTAGCCATACCTAGACAAATTTGTAGTAGTCTTCATTGATGATATTTTGATCTACTCCAAGACCCCCGAAGAACATGAAGAACATTTGAGGCTAGCATTGGAGACTTTGAGGAAGGAAAAGCTTTATGGAAAATTGTCTAAATGTGTTTTCTTCCTAGACAAAGTAGAATTCTTGGGACATGTTGTGACTGGGGATGGAATAGCAGTAGATCCTAAGAAGATAGCTGCAGTAGAATCCTGGCCCACTCCAGACTCTGTAGCTGAGATTAGAAGTTTCCTGGGACTAGCTGGCTACTATCGGAAGTTTGTGAAGGACTTTGCTAGAATTGCGGAGCCCATGACAAAATTAACAAGAAAAGATGAAGAGTTTACCTGGACTGATGAATGTCAGCGTGCTTTTGAGGAATTGAAGAAAAGACTGACTTCTGCCCCTATTCTGACCTTACCTTCCGGAACCGGAGGTTTCGCTATTTATAGTGATGCTTCTGGAAAAGGTCTAGGTTGTGTATTGGAGCAGAACAAGAAAGTAATAGCCTATGCCTCTAGACAGCTTCGACCACATGAAAAAAATTATCCAACTCATGATTTAGAATTGGCAGCTGTCATTTTTGCTCTTAAACTATGGAAGCATTATCTTTATGGAGAAAGGGTGGAAATATTTACAGACCATAAAAGTTTAAAATATATCTTCACCCAGAAAGAGCTAAACATGAGGCAAAGAAGGTGGCTGGAACTAATGAAAGACTTTGATATCACTCTTCAATATCACCCTGGGAAGGCAAATGTAGTTGCTGATGCTCTAAGCAGGTATCCTATGGCGATGTACTTGACTATGGACAGACACCTGCTGGAGGACTTGGAAAGTTTAGGTATCGAAGTAATTATCCCAGAAAAAGAAGGCCAAATGATGAACTTGCAGATTCAGTCTACCTTAATGGACAAGATCAAGGAGACTCAGTTTCAAGACGAAGGCCTGCGAAGCCTCCGAGGTCAAGTGCAAGCTGGATTAGTAGAAGAATTCAGAATTCACGAAGATGGATCACTGAGGCATGGCGATAGATTATGTGTACCTCAAGGAGACATAAGAGAAGAAATTATGCAAGAGGCGCACAGATCGCAGTACTCTATACACCCAGGAGCCAACAAGATGTACAAGGACCTGAGAACGCATGTTTGGTGGCATGGCATGAAAAGAGAAGTAGCCAGGTTCGTATCTCGTTGTTTAGTGTGCCAGCAGGTCAAGGCAGAAAGACAAAGACCTGGAGGATTGCTCCAACCCCTACCCATTCCGGAGTGGAAGTGGGAACATATCACAATGGATTTTGTTTCCGGACTTCCAAGGACACCTAGTGGTAAGGATGCAATCTGGGTGATAGTAGATCGACTGACCAAGTCTGCACATTTTCTACCTTTCAAAGTAGGGCTATCTACAGAGAAGCTGGCAGATTTATATATCAGACATATTGTTAGGCTGCATGGAGTTCCAGTAAGTATTGTCTCCGACCGAGATTCAAGATTCACCTCTCACTTCTGGAAGAGCTTACAAGCCAGCTTGGGGACTCAACTCAAATTCAGCACAGCTTATCATCCCCAAACCGATGGGCAATCGGAACGTACAATCCAGACCCTTGAAGATATGCTCCGTACATGTGTTCTGGATTTTGGAGGATCCTGGGAAGACTACCTACATCTGGTGGAGTTCTCTTATAATAACAGTTATCAAGCCAGCATCGAGATGACTCCATTTGAAGCTCTGTATGGACGAAGATGTCGTACCCCGCTATCATGGGACGACGTTGGAGAAAGAGCCCTGCTGGGACCAGAGATGGTGATCGATTCAGCTGAGAAGGTAAAGCAAATAAGGGACAGACTTTGAGTGGCTCAAGACAGGCAACGACATTGGGCAAATAGCCACCGAAGGCCCTTAGAATTTGAGATAATTAAATTTATAAAATTCAAGTCAATTTAAACATTTTGATTATGGAACTAAGACTTGATTATGACTCTATTTTAAGGTTGGAGAGCTGGTGTTCTTAAAGATTTCCCCGACACGTGGCACCATTAGGTTCGGAATGAGTGGAAAACTCAGCCCAAGATTCATTGGACCTTTTGGCATACAGGAGAAAATCGGAGAAGTGGCATACCGACTGGCATTGCCACCCTCTCTGGATGGAGTACATAACGTCTTCCACGTGTCGCAGCTGAGGAAGTATGTGTCAGACCCCAGTCACATTTTGGATCACTCAGAGCTCGAAGTAGGCCCAAGTCTGACTTACCAAGAGCAACCCGTGGAGATCCTGGATCGCTCGGAGAAAGTCCTACGGAACCAGGTTATCTCCCTGGTTCGCGTAGCTTGGAAGCACCATTCTCCCGGCGAATCCACCTGGGAGCGAGAAGACGAGATTAGAGAGCGATACCCCTATCTTTTTGAACCCTGAGGTATTTTAATTTCCGGTCTTTTTCTTTTCGTGCCTTGTTATTCTTAAATTTCGAGGACGAAATTTTTGTAAGTTGGGTAGGTTGTAAACCCCCTAAATTTTCAAATTATTAAATCTTGGATTTTTCCCAATTTTCTGGAATTTTCTGAGAATTTTCTGTAATTAAAATCAAGGTTTTCAATTAATAAATAATTTTTAATTGGCAATAAATAATATTAAAATATTATGAAAATAATATTTTTGGGGTGTAAAATGAAAAATTGGACTTAGGGTAATTTTTCTGGATTTTTCTGGGCCTCAGAACTATTTTTAAATGCCTAAAAACTATTTTTTAATTAAATTACTTATTTAATTATTTATTTAATTATTTATTATTTATTTTATTTTTTTATTTTTTTTTCTTTTCTTTTCTGGGCCGGCCCGGCCCAGTCCCCCGCCCTATCGGGTCGGGTCGGGTCAGCCAACCCGACCCGCCCGCGACCCCGACCCGGTCACCCACGACCAGCCCCGCCCCCACGAGACGCGGTCAGCCGCAGACCCGCCCGGCCACGCGGCGCCTCCGCCGGCCCCCTCGCCCGCACCCCGCGGCCACGCCTCCCTCACCTCCGCCGAACGCGGCCCCAGCAACCGCCTCCTCCCCCTATAAATCCCTCTCCTCCGGCCCCCTCTCCGCCACAGCCACCTCGCCGCCACCGCTCCGCCCAGACCCCACCGCCTCGCCGCCTCTCCGTACACCCCGCCGTGAGCCACCCAGCGCCCCCAGCAACCGCCTGCCTCCTCCGTCCTCCGTCGACCAGACCGCAGCAGCAGTTCGAGCAGCCGCAGCCGCCGCCTCCGGCTGCCCCGAGCCGCTGCCGGCGACCCCATCGGCTCGCCGCGCCGCCCTCCGCCGCATGCCCCCGAGCCCGGCCGCCAAGCAGCCGCCCTCCGCCGGATTCCGGCGAAAACCCTAACCCTAGCCCTAATTTGGAAATTCGTGTCGGACACGACATGGACACGTCTCGACCCTGATTTTCGGGTCCCCTTCAGGTACGTGTAACTTTCGTCTCGTAGCTCCGTTTCCAATTCCGCAAATTGCGTTGTGAAGCCTGTATGACCCTCTCGGTGTCCGGACAAACTGTTCGGGACATCGCGTCCTGTGGTGATCGCACACCGCGATCCAAAAACAGGAAAAACCAGACCCTGTTTCACCCCGGAACCGAGTACGTCCCGCCAAACGGGACGACTTGGTCGCGTGCGGTCTTCACAGATACGTCCGCATCATCGATACGGACGTGTGAGTCTTCGTGGAAGCTGATTCGGGTGTGCGTGCACACCGGAATCAACGCGTATCCACGGACATCGCCCCGTATCCGCCTTTTCGGCAATTCACCCTAACTTCGTGCACACTCGTCAGATCGAGACGAAACTTGCGCCATCGGACTCGTAGCGATACGCTGGTCCTGTGGGTCAAGTTTGGTTTGATTCTGAGAACGTTGACGAAATCGCGTGTCGTGGGCCCCACAGGCCCCGCTCGACGGGCGATTTTGTGTTCGGCTCATCGGAATCCAAATCTGGAAGTTCCGTTGGGTTCTTATCAGCGTTCCTGACCCGTTGACACTAAGTTTGGTGAATTTGGAGACTTTTGACCCGGACACGTTTTTCGGTGCAAAGCGGGCCCAACGGCGGACCCCGTTTTGACCCGAAACTGCCGTTTTTGTCCTTGTCTCCAAATTGGACCCAAGGACAGGCGTTTCTAGCTATTTGACATCTTCTGAGAGTAACAGTAATGTCTATTTCAGCTTTTGGACTCATCTCTGGACTTTTCCCCCAAGAACCAAATTAACCAGATCCAAACAACAGGCAAGTACCTGCACTTCAAGTTAAATCTATATATTGTGATAATTAATTCCCTGCTTTACTAGTAACCTTGATGATTATCCTTAGTGTTAGAAATGCTAGATTTTCATGTCTTGAGTATTGGAATTCATGTCTTGTTTTTCATGTCGGGTGGGAGAATACTGAAAGGCATGTAGTTTACCCTTCCCCTTGCCGTGAATAATAGTTGTTGGTACACGACTGTTCATCAGTCGGATCTCGATTATTCGTGACTAATAGCCGTTCATGACGGCCGGATTAGCCTTATAAACCCCTGCATGCCAACTAAGTATTCTAAAAACAAACACAAGTTTCATACAGATAACTCCTGGTCATGTTATATTCTTGCTGACTGTATAGTTTCTTTTCCTGCTCGTTTACTTCTGTTTTCTCATATTCCTGTTTATAGTGTTGACTCTGAGATATTAACTTTCCTTTATGCAATTTCCTTAACATGATATTCAATGTTTAATTGTCATAAATAATTAGTTTAACATTGTTGTGCACTGTGTACTTTGCTCCTTTCCTGACTGGATCTGTTGATTTAGGCGATGATGAGGATCTTGCCCCTACTTATTATGGTCCTTATGAGGGTACAGATGATACCTATGAGGAGCCAGAACCCACCCAGGAGACCCCTGCTGCTGAGTAGCTAGTAGTAGCTATCTTTTATTCTGTTTCTTATCTTATTTAATCGGGTTTGTCCCCGATTTCATTTGAAATTCCTGTATTAAACATTTGAATTGTTGTCACATTTAATTCAGTTGCAAATTTTAAGTTTCTATTTCCATTATTATCTTGCCTATGTTAATTGTGAATGAGTTAGACTAGTTTAGATGGATTGACCTAGACAGCGTACTACCGCCGACTCTGCGGCGTAGGCTGGACGTACCCACGTACTCGTGCCCGAACTTCCGGGTGCGGGTCGTGACATAACTTCTTCGACGGCTCCTGCCACTGCTCCGTCTGTCGTTGCTCCTGATGATCTACATGATATCATCACTATGTTGTGGCGCATGACATGGCTAGTCGCCAGCCGCCGCCTCCGCCTCCGCCTCCACCGTCTACTTGATGGACTTTTTGAGTTTGTGGGAATTTTTTGAGTTGGTTGTATTTTTTTTACTTGATTATATTTATTTGAGTTTGTGGGATTGTATAACAGTTATTTGTATATGTTTTGATTACTCTACTTTATTATTTCATTGTATATATAACATTTGTACATGTTTGTGTGAATTTTATTAGTTTGTGTGGAATTTACTTGTGTAAAATTTATTTGTGTTAAAATTGGTGGATGTATAACAGGTATATGCTCAACAGAAATTAATTTTTGGGAAAAATATTACCTTTAGCACGGACTGGTGACGTAATAGCGATGAAAAATCTCAGGTTAACGACGGATTGCTGACGAAAAATCTCAGGCCAGCGACTACCTAGCGACGGACTATACGTCGCTAAAACGTTTGATACACACAAATGTACCAAACATGTATCAGAGTCCGTCGCTAACATCCATCTCTAACATCCGTCGCTAATCCGTCATTGAGAGTGACGACTCAGCGACGAATTAGCGACGAACTCTGTGAGCCCTGAATGTGCAAAATCTTTTGAAAAATTTGGCAAATTTTTGGCTCACATAATCCGTCGCTATTTTGTCGGTAAGTAGTCAGAAAGTTTAGCGACAAAAAATTTACGTTACTGATCAGTCGCTGGATTTATGTCGCTCAATTCGTTGCTAATCTGTCGCTTTATCGACAGATTAGCGACGGAATGAGCGTAGCGATATTAATTTTTCTGACGGAATATTTTCGTCGCTAATCAGTCGCTAAATACAAATAGCGACAAAAATATACATTTTAGCACGAATAATTTCGTCGCTAAAATAATGTATTTTTGTAGTGTTTTAGGATCTCGTATAATATTCAAATTTTGAGTTTGTATCTTCATTTTGAACGGTCATCCAAAATCAATCATTAGGACTCAAATTCTTTTCTTGTCAATATGGAGACCTAAACGTAAATTTTTAATATTATGCGAGACCTAAAACTAAATAACCCTTTATCATCATCATGATATTTCAATTTTCTCCAACACAAACCAAAACGTGAAAATGTATACTGTAAATATGAATCAAGTTTGTAGTATACAAGGCCATTTCCAATCTATTTTTTATTTTTTTCCCTCACAGATTGAGGACTCAAAAAAAAATATTTTTATATTATTCTGTTCTTAAAATTTTACATTCAAAAACCATCGGTTCTCAAATAGTAAAAATTATTATTTATTTCTACATAATTCTTCATAATTATTTTAATATAATCATATGCAGTATATTATTTTATATTATTTATATTATTGTATAATATATTATATTATTTATAAATAAAATTTTGTAGTAACTTATTGAATTATTCTCATCCTAATCTTACTAACTTTTTTTAATATTATTAAAAATAGATTAACGTATTTGCATGCAACTGACTAGAGTTACATTGGACTAGGATTCCATGTCTAACTACAAATCTTAAAAATCCATCACCGGTCACCAAACAAAAAAATGCCAAAAAAGAACGTAAAATTCAGGAGTAAAAATAACCTAATAATAAACATGATGGTAAAGTCGTCATTACAATCTCCATACGGTGGTCCTGCATGCGTGACACGTGTGTCAGAGCAACAGTACGAGAAGGATAGAGCTTCCTTCATCCTTCTCTGTGCGACAATGATTGGCGCCAACTAGTGAGAAGTGACGTGGCGAGTTCTGGACCACGATAAAATGGTGTTAGATGGCCAACAGCAGGATCTGCTGTGGTGGCCCGGGAGCACAGAGCTTCGCCGTCCACGTGTCCACGTACGCATATATTCTTTGTCCTAACAAAAATATACGTATGTTTTAACAAATATCTCCACTATAAATATAAAAACTAACATATATTTTAACTTATTTAAAAAACTAACAAATATTCTATTATGAGTAAAATAATCAAAATTTTGATTAAATAGTGAGGATACATCTTAGATTTTTAAATATTGTATAAAAAAAATTAGAACGTTTACTAATTTTTAAAATAAATGAAGTTATATTATTTTCTATATTTGTAATGGAGATAGCTAAAATATCCTATATATATATATATATATATATATATATATATATATATATATATATATATATATATATTCGAATTGTCATATTTATGCTTAATTGCAATTTGATACCCTCAAGTACTTCAGTTTTTGAACTTGATATCCTAAATTATTTTTAATCGACAATTTGATATCATCAACTATTGAATATTTTCAACTTGATACACTAAAAAAAAAGACGAAACTAAAACCCTTCTCCATCCAATCTCCCCCCCCCCCCCCCCCCCCCCCCCCACACACACCCCCCATCTGACCATTCTCATAGAAATTTCCTCTCATAGAAATTAATATTGGACTATACTTTCAAAGTAAATTATTAAATTGCCCTTTCAATTTTCTGTCACGTCGGATATAAATGAAAAACTATTGGAGAATGTGTTTTGCGTGTGTGTGTGTGTAATTTCTATGTAGAAACTCTATCTAAGATAGAAATTTCTTTAAAGCAAAAATATCAACAAGGATAAAAACTTAATTTCAGAAATATCCATTGAAGATAGCCTTACTCGAAAAATATCCCTTGAGTGCTTACAGACCTATCATGATGGCTTGAGTATTAGGTTTTATGTTATGTTTATTTCTTGTCCTGTTATTTACTTAATATAAAATTGCAATGAACATGGTCGGTCCTGAGATTTAGAGGGCTATGTTCAAAAACTGAAAATAAGACGCTATTTTTCGTAAACATTAAAATAAATTGCCAATATCATAAATTAATGATGCAAATTTTAATTTAATTTTTTTTTAAAATAGCACATTTATATAATTAAAATTTAATAAGAGAATATAGACTAACTTCTATGTATGAAAAAAATTGTCTTGATTGAACGACTATAAAGTCTAAATATTAAAAAATTTACTATTCGAATTTGTAAAATCTCCAGCTATCATTAAATTTATCAACAAAAAATTTCGCCTTCCATTTTAGATGCAAAATTATTAACTTTATCAAGAAAATCATTCTCAATATATAATAAAGCTAATCCATTCAAAAATAATAATCTCAATATATAAGAGACGTTACGTAAAAAAGATCATACAAAATTATAAATAAAAAATATAAAGAACGAATTAATATAGTGAACACAGAAGTCTAAACACAAGTAAAGTGATAAAATAAAAGGTAATGATATCAATAATCAATAGTTAAAAAGTGTTAAACTCAAATAGTATTTTATTCTCGTACGAAAATGTGGCTTCTTTAGGTTTATATTAACCATTTAAAGAATAAGACTAAAGTGCAAGCATAAGAAGTAATCATATCAATAATCAGCTATTAAAAAAAATATTATATTTAGTAAGACATTTTATTCTACACTAAAAATTCTCTTTAATAATCATTTTTTAAACAAAAAATAAATCAAAAATGAAAGAAAAAGAAAAATAATCCTATTTATGTTGGGTCCAGTCTAGATTTGGTAAATTTTGGAGCCCAAATATGGTCAAAGATTTGATTTGATATAATTTAAAAATCTACATTAAATGTAAGATTTGATTAGATTTCAAATTTATATCAAATATTTAATTTGATCATATTTGGACGTCCATAATTGGTATTGGGTTATTTTAGGAGGAATATGATTCTTATTTTAAGGTTTTCTATTTAGGAAATCCTGTTATGACCTAAAATAGGATTCCCATCTTATAAATATAAGAGGAGGGTAAGGCACAAAACATAACACAAGTTGGAGATTCAGGGCGCTCGTTCACAGAAAATCTAAGAGAAGGTCTGTGCTTTGCTCTTAGGACTTCGCCATCCAAGACAGAAGGAAAAAAAAAGATCTGATCGAGAAGTCGTCGCCTTCGCTCAGGGAGATTGCTACGGGTTGGTGAGTGATTTCAATTAGAATATCTTTCTTTTCATCTTGAGTGTGGCGAGGAGGTTGAATCTATTAGGACAAAGGGTTCAATATTGATTCTGTCAATCTTATTATTTTACCTGAGTTATAAATGTTGTGATTTGTCCAGGTGACGTAGTCACTGCTATATATTTGTCTTTATCTGTGCTTGGTGTTCGTTAGACATGGGTTGGTTATCTCAGGTGGGATGGCCTAAAGTTTTTGCTGAGGGCACACTCAAACACAGTGTCAGATTGCTTGTAGGGAGTGTTCGATTCCCAACATCTGGTATCAGAGCTACTGGTTTTCGTTCTGGCAACTATGTCTACGGAGCAGATGAACACTCGTATGATCACTCTCACAAGGGGAATTAGACGATTTGGAAGCCAATGATGGATGATCTAATCTGGTGCAAGGACTTGCATGGTCCGTTGGAGGGCGACAACGCTAAGCCATCGGACAAAGCTACTGAACACTGGAAACGACTAGATCGATAGGCCGTTGGATTCATCTGCCAATGGCTGGATGACTCGGTGTTTCACCACATGTCCATGGAAAGTTCTGCAAAATTATTGTGGGAGAAGCTGTATTCGCTGTACGAAAGGAAGACGGTTGGCAACAAGGTATTTCTGATTCGCCAACTCGTCAACTCGAAGTACACGGAGGGTGCCCCAGTGGCACAACATCTAAATGAGGTTCAGGGTATTATCAATCAGTTTTTTGCGATAAAGATGGTATTGATGATGAGCTTCAGGCCCTTTTGCTTTTGAGTTCTCTGCTGAAAAGCTGGAAGACGTTGGTGGTGTCGATGAGAAGCTCATTCTCAAGGATGTGCGACATGTACCGAGTTTGCGCTACAACTTAGTTTTGGTAGGGAGGCTGACGGATGATGGCTGTCGCAGTTTATTTGGGGAAATATTGGATGCTTACGAATGGTTTCCAACAGCTGGCTAGAAGAGATTTATGTTATGGCATGTACAGGCTCAAGCCGATGAGTTGTACTGGCATGCCACAAACATCGGATGGAGGGTCAAGGGGTATTCGATAGGAGTTGGATTGTCAGGAACTTGCTGAGGAGGGGCTTCGAGATACTTTGAGGATTACGGAGGATTTGGTTCGTTATGACAAAGTGACGAATGGTAATGAGCCAAAGATTGATAGTCAGTATGTCGGTCCCATGACAACTGATCGATCTCCAGGTGGGGGTTGCTTCACAGATCCAATTTTGGCGACGGATGGTTTGCCAAAGCTTCACAGAGCAACATTGGTTTCAGCAGTTCGAGGCTAGGGAGGAGATAATGGTTTGCAGAAAACTCAATCTGAGGCGGGAGTGTCACCATTCACACAGTTCCGGAAGAGTTGTGGGTCATCGACAACATGCACAATACGTAATACTCTGCTCGAGGACGCATGTGTATGGGGGAGCTTCAAGTTCGGACACGAAGGTGGACAGATTCAGGAGTTCGAATCTCGGAAGAATCGCACCATCCGCTTGGTTGGGCCAGCCAAGAGTGAAGAAACTCGTCGGAACGTTAACACGTTTCGGTAGAAAACGGATGTTTGGGGACAGACAGCCAAGACTCATGGTGAGACTGATAGTCAGAAAATTTGGTCTCAGCTGTGTCATTGATATTGACAGGATCCCAGTTGTACAGAAGGTGCTACGCATGACAGCTAGAGTCGACGTGACGGTCGAGGAGCTAGAGACGAAGGAAGATGCATAGCAACTCGGGGGATCGAAGATCGGTGGCATGGGAGAGCAGGAAATTTGTCGCGGGGCGACAGACATGGAGTCCAGTTGAGAAGCCATAGGGTCAACACCCTCTCATCAGACTAGAGGGAGAGATTGTTGGGGTCCTGTCTGGATTTGATAAATTTTAGACCCCAAATATGGTCAAAGATTTGATTTGATATAATTTAGAAATCTATATTAAATGTAAGATTTGATTAGATTTCAAATTTGTATCAAATATTTAATTTATCCATATTTGGACGTCCATAATTGGTGTTGGGCTATTTTAGCTGGAATATGATTCTTATTTTTAGGTTTTCTATTTAGGAAATTCTATTATGACTGGTTTGTTATATCAGGTGGGTTGCCTAAAGTTTTTGCTGTGGACACTCTCAGACACGGTGTTGGAATGCTTGCTTGACGTGTCTGATTTCCAACAATTCATGCTACCACAAGATTCGAACTTGTAACATAAAGGGTTGATTATTATATTATTAACTCCTCTAGACTTAAATACCTAGGCTTAAATAGGAAAACATATGGGTCCTTTTGTATTAGAAGGCCATGTTCCATCGCACCAGTCGCTCTAGTTCAAGGCCGAGCCTGGCAATGAATGGTTGTGTAGTTGTTAAATGGAAGAAGGTTTTAACCAAGAGGTCACAAATTTAATTCTCTTTAGCCTCAATATGTATTGTTTATATAGTTATTTTTTTAACTTTTTCATTATAAATTATCAGTAACGTTCACGTGCATTACACGCGTGTAAAAAAAATTATTGAAAAAAATTAAATATAAATTTATTAGAAATATTGCATCCCTAGGAATAAAAGTTAACCAACAAAGAAAAATCTCCCCCACATTAACCAATTGAGCTAGAATTGTTTAGTTATAAGTAAATCATAATAGATAGTTAAATAATTAGTTTTTGAAATAAATAATAGAGTATTTAAAAATGGCTTAGATGGTTCAATTTTGAGTTCCTAGCCATCTTATATCGGTAGAGATATACAATATCCCTTAAAATTCTAATCTATATTACTATATAATGAAAAAAGTTCTGCTTCACCGTGGAACTTTTGTTTCCAAAATATATCCTTACATATATTTAGTAATAAAAATTGTCTATTAAAGTTAATAAGGACAACTACATAATTACGAGAGTTGTTATTTGGTCTTACTAAATAGTCATACAAGTATACAATAATATATATAATAATAAATTTAGAATAATTAATGATGTTTTCTTTTACTCTTTCTTAAGTAGTCTTAATAAATAATTGTAAGAGCCCTCTCAAGAATTTTGAGATTTTTCGAATTAGATTATTATTTTAATTTAAAATAAAAACTTGAAATTATTTTTATTATAATATTATATGCATATATTTATTTTTAATGGTTAAGAAAGAATCGCGATAGATATAAATAAAATTTAAAGAACAACTTACTATATTCAAATCTTAAATTGATCATAACTAATTATAATTCGAAATGATATCCAAATCTTATAACCACATTTGATTTAAATCTTATTTCTATTTAAATAAATCTAGCAAACCTTAGTATTCTTAAGTACAACTAATTCTATTGGAATTATATCTATAATATTAAAACATATACTTAGTTGAACTAATCCTAATCCTTTTCAAATTAACTAATTCAAATTATATTTAAATTAAGTAGTCTCTACCCATTATATATATCGATTAAAATTATGAAATAAACTAATCTTTCATCTTTTTCTGCCCCAAAACTCCTCTTTTCTGTTATGACCTAAAATAGGATTCCTATCTTATAAATATAAGAGGAGGGTAAGGCACAAAACATAACACAAGTTGGAGATTCAGGGTGCTCGTTCACAGAAAATCTAAGAGAAGGTCTGTGCTTTGCTCTAAGGACTTCGCCATCCAAGACAGAAGAAAAAAAAAAGATCTGATCGAGAAGTCGTCGCCTTCGCTCAGGGAGATTGCTACGGGTTGGTGAGTGATTTCAATTAGAATATCTTTCTTTTCATCTTGAGTGTGGCGAGGAGGTTGAATCTATTAGGACAAAGGGTTCAATATTGATTCTGTCAATCTTATTATTTTACCTGAGTTATAAATGTTGTGATTTGTCCAGGTGACGTAGTCACTGCTATATATTTGTCTTTATCTGTGCTTGGTGTTCGTTAGACATGGGTTGGTTATATCAGGTGGGATGGCCTAAAGTTTTTGCTGAGGGCACACTCAAACACAGTGTCAGATCACTTGTAGGGAGTGTTCGATTCCCAACATCTGGTATCAGAGCTACTGGTTTTCGTTCTGGCAACTATGTCTACGGAGCAGATGAACACTCGTATGATCACTCTCACAGGGGGAATTGGACGATTTGGAAGCCAATGATGGATGATCTAATCTGGTGCAAGGACTTGCATGGTCCGCTGGAGGGCGACAACGCTAAGCCATCGGACAAAGCTACTGAACACTGGAAACGACTAGATCAAAAGGCCGTTGGATTCATCTGCCAATGGCTGGATAACTCGGTGTTTCACCACATGTCCATGGAAAGTTCTGCAAAATTATTATAGGAGAAGCTGTATTCGCTGTACGAAAGGAAGACGGTTGGCAACAAGGTATTTCTGATTCGCCAACTCGTCAACTCGAAGTACACGGAGGGTGCCCCAGTGGCACAATATCTAAATGAGGTTCAGGGTATTATCAATCAGCTTTTTACGATGAAGATGGTATTGATGATGAGCTTCAGGCCCTTTTGCTTTTGAGTTCTCTGCTGAAAAGCTGGAAGACATTGGTGGTGTCGATGAGAAGCTCATTCTCAAGGATGTGCGACATGTACCGAGTTTGCGCTACAACTTAGTTTTGGTAGGGAGGCTGACGGATGATGGCTGTCGCAGTTTATTTGGGGAAATATTGGATGCTTACGAATGGTTTCCAACAGCTTGCTCGAAGAGATTTATGTTGTGGCATGTACAGGCTCAAGCCGATGAGTTGTACTGGCATGCCACAAACATCGGATGGAGGGTCAAGGGGTATTAGATAGGAGTTGGATTATCAGGAACTTGCTGAGGAGGGGCTTCGAGATACTTTGAGGATTACGGAGGATTTGGTTCGTTATGACAAAGTGACGAATGGTAATGAGCCAAAGATTGATAGTCAGTATGTCGGTCCCATGACAACTGATCGATCTCCAGGTGGGGGTTGCTTCACGGATCCAATTTTGGCGACGGATGGTTTGCCAAAGCTTCACAGAGCAACATTGGTTTCAGCAGTTCGAGGCTAGGGAGGAGATAATGGTTTGCAGAAAACTCAATCTGAGGCGGGAGTGTCACCATTCACACAGTTCCGGGAGAGTTGTGGGTCATCGACAACATGCACAATACGTAATACTCTGCTCGAGGACGCATGTGTATGGGGGAGCTTCAAGTTCGGACACGAAGGTGGACAGATTCAGGAGTTCGAATCTCGGAAGAATCGCACCATCCGCTTGGTTGGGCCAGCCAAGAGTGAAGAAACTCGTCGGAACGTTAACACGTTTCGGTAGAAAACGGATGTTTGGGGACAGACAGCCAAGACTCATGGTGAGACTGATAGTCAGAAAATTTGGTCTCAGCTGTGTCATTGATATTGACAGGATCCCAGTTGTACAGAAGGTGCTACGCATGACAGCTAGAGTCGACGTGACGGTCGAGGAGCTAGAGACTAAGGGAGATGCATAGCAACTCGGGGGATCGAAGATCGGTGGCATGGGAGAGCAGGAAATTTGTCGCGGGGCGACAGACATGGAGTCCAGTTGAGAAGCCATAGGGTCAACACCCTCTCATCAGACTAGAGGGAGAGATTGTTGGGGTCCTGTCTGGATTTGATAAATTTTAGACCCCAAATATGGTCAAAGATTTGATTTGATATAATTTAGAAATCTATATTAAATGTAAGATTTGATTAGATTTCAAATTTGTATCAAATATTTAATTTGTCCATATTTGGACGTCCATAATTGGTGTTGGGCTATTTTAGCTGGAATATGATTCTTATTTTTAGGTTTTCTATTTAGGAAATTCTATTATGACTGGTTTGTTATATCAGGTGGGTTGGCCTAAAGTTTTTGCTGTGGACACTCTCAGACACGGTGTTGGAATGCTTGCTTGACGTGTCTGATTTCCAACAATTCATGCTACCACAAGATTCGAACTTGTAAGATAAAGGGTTGATTATTATATTATTAACTCCTCTAGACTTAAATACCTAGGCTTAAATAGGAAAACATATGGGTCCTTTTGTATTAGAAGGCCATGTTCCATCGCACCAGTCGCACTAGTTCAAGGCCGAGCCTGGCAATGAATGGTTGTGTAGTTGTTAAATGGAAGAAGGTTTTAACCAAGAGGTCACAAATTTAATTCTCTTTAGCCTCAATATGTATTGTTTATATAGTTATTTTTTTAACTTTTTCATTATAAATTATCAGTAACGTTCACGTGCATTACACGCGTGTAAAAAAAATTATTGAAAAAAATTAAATATAAATTTATTAGAAATATTGCATCCCTAGGAATAAAAGTTAACCAACAAAGAAAAATCTCCCCCACATTAACCAATTGAGCTAGAATTGTTTAGTTATAAGTAAATCATAATAGATAGTTAAATAATTAGTTTTTGAAATAAATAATAGAGTATTTAAAAATGGCTTAGATGGTTCAATTTTGAGTTCCAAGCCATCTTATATCGGTAGAGATATACAATATCCCTTAAAATTCTAATCTATATTACTATATAATGAAAAAAGTTCTGCTTCACCGTGGAACTTTTGTTTCCAAAATATATCCTTACATATATTTAGTAATAAAAATTGTCTATTAAAGTTAATAAGGACAACTACATAATTACGAGAGTTGTTATTTGGTCTTACTAAATAGTCATACAAGTATACAATAATATATATAATAATAAATTTAGAATAATTAATGATGTTTTCTTTTACTCTTTCTTAAGTAGTCTTAATAAATAATTGTAAGAGCCCTCTCAAGAATTTTAAGATTTTTCGAATTAGATTATTATTTTAATTTAAAATAAAAACTTGAAATTATTTTTATTATAATATTATATGCATATATTTATTTTTAATGGTTAAGAAAGAATCGCGATAGATATAAATAAAATTTAAACAACAACTTACTATATTCAAATCTTAAATTGATCATAACTAATTATGATTCGAAATGATATCCAAATCTTATAACCACATTTGATTTAAATCTTATTTCTATTTAAATAAATCTAGCAAACCTTAGTATTCTTAAGTACAACTAATTCTATTGGAATTATATCTATAATATTAAAACATATACTTAGTTGAACTAATCCTAATCCTTTTCAAATTAACTAATTCAAATTATATTTAAATTAAGTAGTCTCTACCCATTATATATATCGATTAAAATTATGAAATAAACTAATATTTCATCTTTTTCTTCCCCAAAACTCCTCTTTGTTTCGTCTAAAGCCGCCCAAAATTTATCACAAAATTAGCCTCATTTTTTAGCAGCCATACCAACTTGGAATGACCATATCTCCTAGGTTCGGACTCCGTTTTACCTCCAATTTTTTTAGATAACCGTATCAATGTAAATTTTCATAATTTATATTTTAATATATTTAATTTGAACTAGTATTTTCTGTAAATATTTTAGAATATGAGGTGTCAGTAAAATGAATATGTTTCGAAGTTTTGCGTTTTTGGGAGTTTTCGACACGAAAACCTGATCGTTTAGATTTTCAAAAAGATGATACGAATACCTACAACCTATTTTAATCCTAAAAATAATTGAATTTATTTAATATATACAGAAATGTCTATATGTAGGAATTGACTAAACAACATAAGTATAAGTATTTTGAAATCTAGTTGAAATCTATTTATAATGTTTTAAATTAAACAACAAACTTTGTTAGAATTTTGGATTCACTAGATTTTGGGTAATAGTTGTCACGTCCCAGTACCGAAATACAGAGAAGGATATGGCCAGCTCCCCCGTACAAGGTATAGAACGTCGTACGACGGTCACGACTATAGAAAGACATGTGGGTCTATGCTACAATACGTCTCCTAGGGTCTCAGAACAACTATGTTTCACTCATTCAAGCAAGTAACAACAACATAGAACATGTGAGATAAAGCAGTAAGATGTTCCAAATGCTCCATCGGAATGTTCTAGAGATCTAGCTATCAAAATATTAGGCTAGCAGAATGTCAATAGCTACATGTCACTACCACATTTCAAGTTGAGGATATTTTTTTCATTTAGCATATTTTATATTTAGGGATTAAATATTTATATATTTTGCTACTAATTATTTATTATGTGTTGTGCTATTTATTATTAGTTAGTGAGCTAGCCTAATTGTTGGACTTGTCATAGTGGACCAAATTAGAACTTGTCATGACATATTAAGCCCAACATTGGACTAGGCCCATTAGACCCATTCCTTTAGTTAATTAAAAGAGATTAGATTAATTTTTATTAGAATTAGATGCTTCATAATATAGCTCTCCTAATTAATTCATCATAACCAACTAGTGGGAACATTTTGGACTTTTCAAGGTTGCTTGGGCGAGGGGCAAGGGGCCGGCCACTGTAGGAGGGGGTTCTCTCTCTCTCTCTCCTCTTTATTTTTTATTCAAATTATAGATCCCCAATTGTGTTCTTCCCCAATTCATTCACCCCTCCAAAAAATTTACCCCAATCCACTCCTACTTCCTTTTATTTTTATCATCCAAGGAGCATTGGAGATTGGATTACAAGGAGCACTTGGAGAAGAAGGAGTTGGTTATGAGCTTGTGTCATAATTATGTACATTTGAGCTATTCATTGGGTATCCATCTTCCAATAAAAAAAATTCTGATATCCCTTATATTTTAGACTCTAATTCATGAATTTGATCATTAGGAACCCTCACATGGCTTAAGGCTGCCCATAGGAAGAAGTTCTAGGCCCAATTGACCTTTATTGTGACTTCTACATATGTTTTTGTGTCCAATTTAAAAAAATTCTGAGATTGGTGCACCAAATATTTGTTATTAGGTCAATTAGATCTAATTAGACTTAGGTTGAGTGTGCGAGGCTAGTTACGTGTCCACAATTGGACACAAGTATAGCGTATCATGGTAATTTATGATACGCTATGATATGGAGACTCATTTTGGAGGAATTATGCATAGTAGCATAATTACTCTTCAATTTCCATTATAATTAGTTGAATTATTTATTTATATATGTATTTGAAATGTATAAATGATAATTATTGAGAATTGAGAGTTTTGATATCTTATTTGGGGGCGTATCATGAACATCCTAGTGGTGCACTCAAAGTGTATGCGAAAATAACTATTAATATGATTATGGAGTTCACCTAACTTTAATTGTGTGTAAATATATATATGCATGTGTTAGTAGATATGTTACTGTATACATATACTTGTATTATATGACTTATTGATTGATATGATGTGTTGGTGGGGGGGGTTAACTGACCATAGGAGGAAGGGTATAACAAGGAGTATTTGTGTTGTGTGTGTGGAGTTATGTCTGTACCTGGTAGTAAAATTTGGACTTAATGTGCAGTCATGAACTGAGCATCACGGAGAGCTTAAGGTATGTACAGGCCATGAATGAAGTTATTATATACTTGAGGTGTACACCTAGGTATTGAAACTCGAGTAGGGGCAGAGAATGTGTGAGTATGCAGGAAGTGGACCAAGGTGCACTACACTGTGTCTCTGTTGGAGACTGGCCATGGGGAGCTTAGGTATTCAAGTGAGGCAGTGCACACATGGGTGCACTGCAAGTTGGGTTAGCTAGTGATGTATAGAGAGTGTGTGGGATTGCAGGTTGGTTACGCCAACTGCAATTGCTGTTAACAGCATATGTGCAGAATTTGGTGTAACATCAAGTGCATTAATGAAAGGAACATTAATAGTAGCTCAGATAACTCTGATACAGAGTATCGGATCATAGCAACAGCAGCAAGGTAAGTTAGGGGAACTCTGTTACTAATACTCAATTATCAGTTGTAACTAATACTTGGTGTTAGTCTTTAATATTCAGTTTTAGGTGTTGATGTGAGGATGGTTAGAAGTGCAGTAGCAGCAGTATATGTGGACTGTTGTGCACTAATAATGAAGGAGCAAAGAGGGCTCGAGTTCAGTGGCAAAGTGGGAGTGCAGTCATTGGATATTATAGTGTACCGGTATACCTGGTTAGTGCAGAACAAGGGTGTTGGCAGTAGCTGCTATGAATATGCTCGAGTGAAGAGTTGATGTGAGCACTGTTTGCTCAGATATATGCGTACAAGTCTGTGCACTTAAGAACAAGTACGCACATAGATTCTGTGTAAGCACGTGTAAGTGAAGATAATGTTATAACTTGAGGTACACTATCATCAGTTGAGCAGTAGCGGAGTATTAATAAGATGCATATGATACCATAGTAAATAAGCTATATATATACTGATAGTAGCTAGTATCTAGGATTAAGTGAGGAGTGTTGTATATAGTATATAATTCTATAGTGATATACATATAGAGTAATTATATAAATCTTATAAGTTATATATTAAGATGACTTGGTATCATAAGTAATGACTTAGTATAGCTAGATATTAGTTTAAAACCGACCCAAGACCTAGTATAAACCTTGATGAACCTAGAATGATGTACATAACTTAGTATTAACCTAGCTATCTAGTTTGGACTTAAACATGGCTTAGAAAGCATATTTTAGCATATTTATCGTTTGTTACACCAAAATTATATAATATTTCTTATATAGGTCTGTGTGACATCAGCTTGGACACCAAGCCATACTTTTTGCTCAGGACCACAGACGAGTACATCTCTCTGTTAGTTTTTAATTCATGATAGTGTATATATCATATGTTATAGAACTGTATACTTGATTCTGACACATGGTCACACGAACTGCTACTATATGGATCCCGTCAGGAGATGTTATCCCTTACCGTGTACTCTAGATATTCCTTCCACATGTACTTTATCCTGTGCATCGGGTATTCCTTGAGCTTGTGTTCATTCATTTTCTCCGTGTACTTATATTATTCGTATATGTAACTTGTCGTGATCGGATCCATGAGTATTGGTTGGGGCGGGAGAATAGGAGTTGGTTAGGTGATCAAGCCTATAATGTATTCGTGTTCATATCGATTATACACCTCATGTATAATCGAGTTATCTTAGTTTATTCGTGTTCAACCTAAACCGATCAAATAACAAATTTATACTCTAAGGCGCTTAGTTAGTATTCTTGTTTATCCTACTTGTAGTTCATTCCATATTGCCTGTATTTATCTTTCCAGTATTTTACCTGCTTATCTCAGTTATATTTTTATTTCCTAGTTGCTTATACATCTTGTATTCTTTTCTATTTATAAAACCCCTCAAATTTTTTTATTTATAAAACAATAATTAGTAAATATCAACCCAAAGATAAATTTTCTAGAATTTTTGGGAATTTTTATAAATTTTCTAGACAACATTAGCTAATAATATATAAATAACCTAATAACTTTAATTAATCATTTAACTAAAAACCCTAAACAAAACACTAATCCTAAACCTACTGTAAGACTCGTCTCATAGTATTTGTATTTTATGCGTATACATATTTTATGCTAGTTATTGCATTTTATTGGATCTCGAGGAAGCTCAAAAATTCTTAAAATTGAAACTTTTACTACCTGATCGGTATACCGATGGTATACTACAATATATCGACGGTATACTGCCCGACATATATTTGTTTCACTTCCGAGATATTTTCTAGATATTTTTGAGATATTTCTTTATAAATAGTACTTGAGATATTTTATTTTTTTCTTTCTCTTTCTCTATCCTCTCTTCTTCATTTCTCTCTCGAGCATGGAAGAATGGTCTTGAGACATGGAGTATGGTTTCTGAACCCCTTCGTGGTGGTGGACTAGACGGTTTAGGCTGGAAGGTCGCGTTAGGCAAGTACACCTTGTCGATTTCGTGAACTTCTTTTACTTTCTATCATTTCACTTTCCTGGAGCTTGGTTGTTGTTTCTAGCTTAGACTTGATTTACTATAGTTGTTTATATGGAGATTTCTATCCTAGTGACCGTCTCGATTTTGATTTCTCATAGAATCTTGTCCTGTCCCTTTTTGGTAACTCAGTAACAAAAACGGTACCGGAGTTATGACCATGAGATTTAGTCCATATTGTGATATAAGATTTACCCTAGACTTGACTTCTTGTTAGACTTGGTTCTGGTAATTTTTGGATTTGATTTGGGTCCCGAAAATCAGACTTGACTTAACCATATTTATTCTTGAAAACTGGCATACCAACGGTATCTACAGTTTACCGATGGTATACCAATTTTAACCGACTTGATTTCTAGATATTTTTCTGTGAACCCTATCGGCATACCGACGGTGTACTACAATATACTGACGGTATACTGATCTTGCTGACATTGTTAGATATTTGTCTTGGCCGTCATACCGACGGTATACTACAGTATATCGACGGTATACCGATTTGTTGGATTCCTTTGTGGTACTTGCTATTTAGGGGTCTGACCCCACTGGTTTTGTATGGCCAGATCCAGTAGCAGCACCGGAGGATCTTTTGTACTTTCCTGAGGATGGTGGCCACTAAGAGCACCAGACCACTTGAGTGAGTTTTCTTACTTTCCCATTCTAATGTACATTTTCTTTTATGGGCATTTAACCATTGAGCACGTACTTAGATCATATTTTGGTTTGATCAGTTAGCCTACAGGTATTAACATGATTGACAAATACTAGGGTTGATCATATATGAATCAGATTCTGGCTAGTCTATTCATTCTGTGTTTACTAGCATCATGATTATCTGTATATTTTAGTTTGGGACGCTTTACTATTATATTTTAGCTGATCTTACATCTTGTTATTATTTTTGTTGTTCTTGTGATTGAGATACTAGGGTTTGTTGGACCTAGATATGACTGTTGGTTTGTAGTAGTGATCTCTCATATCTTATAGCTTTACTGTATATACGGAGTAGCGGAGTGCTCTAAGTATGTAGCTGGCATTATCAGTCCCGCTTTCCAGTATTTTGGTTTTGGGGCATGATACGGTTTTAGTGGTGGTCCATGCAGGTCTGTCTAAGCGGATTATGTCTATCTGAGAAAATTTGATATGGTTTTTACAGATATTTGGGGGTTGTTACTATTGCTAGATGTCTCAATACTAAAATATTTCCCTTGATCCTTAGTCATTTATCTCCATCCCTGATCCTTGACATGTTATCTGCTTATTCGTTGATCTATCATGTTCTTCGTTTGATTCTTGTATCCTTAACTTTCAAGGACGTTGTTTCTGTTACTACCGACCAGATGGATCGAGTGCAACTCGAGGAGAGTCAGCATTCGAGAGCCCAGCATATTCCTGGGGATCGACCTCATTATTCAGGGGCAGGATCTAGAGTAGATCTCGAGAAAGATCGGTCGGCAGTACCGGACCAGCAGGCAGCACCTGTGCACCTAGTTCAGCTCGAGCAGCTAGGGGGTATTGCCCGAGCCCTGATGGATGTCCTACGAGGTTTTATGATGACCCAGCAGCACTAGAGTGATGTACTCACTCAGTTGGTCCAGACATCGTTAGAGTGAGGTGGTTCTCAGATCCATAATTCTGTGACCAGCTTCAGGCGTTTCAGTCCTCCGTATATTTATTGCACAAATGACGAGATTTTGTTCGATGCTTGGCTGCAGGATACTGATGCCATCTTATAGGCAGCAGGGACTTCGACTATAGAGCGTGTAGCAGTAGTGAGGATACAGTTGTTGGACTTGGCTCGGGACTAGTGAGCAGCGCATGAGGTTTCTCCCATAGCACCGATTCTATGGGAGACTTTTACTGAGAGGTTTCAGGTAAGGTATTTTGATGTGGTAGCACATTACGAGCATCAGCAGAGGTTCAACAACATCAGGCAGAAGATTAGGACCGTCGACGGTTATGCGCCACTTTAGTAGCAACCAAGTTGGAAAGAGCAAGGATGTTCCTACAGGGACTCCATTCATAGATTATCTTGGCGGTGGAGCAGCATGAGCTTCAGACCTTTGATACGGTGATGCGGACAACCAAGAGGTATGAGTACACATCGCAGAGGATTACATATCGAGTTGGGAGCCAGAAGAGGCCTAACATTTCAGGATGATCAACATCCCAGTCATCAGCACTAGCTCCTGCAGTTCAAGGTCTGACGATTGGATCCTCGAGGAGGACAACATCATCTCAGCAATCTTCACAGACATTTCCTCAACAGAGGCAGTCATATTCTTTTTCTTCCCATAGTTGTTTTCATTGCGAAAAACCTTGGAATATAGTATCAGAGTGCCACGGGGCACATTGATTGTGCTTGGTATGTGGGGCATCAGTCCACATGGTTGGAGCATATCCTAGGAGAAACCAGACTGGATCATCATCGGCCTAGTCAGCAGTTCGGCCAGTAGCGCTGTAGTACAGGGCACCAGCACCAGTACAACAGCAACAGGTTTAGAGGCCTTTGCCTCCACAGGCTCATGCATTCCAGCAGAGGCCACAGCAGTATGCGCAGGCCCAGGCCCAAGCGAGACCTAGAGGTCAGCAGCAAAGGGGACAAACACCCAGAAGGCATGGTCGAGCCATCTTACTATCGATGGAGGAGGCTTTGGCAGCAGGAGAGGTGGTAGCAGGTACCATTCTCGTCCACTTTCATTCAGCTTCAGCTTTATTTAATTATGGTAAAACGCATTCATTTATAATTGAACGCTTTGTGACATTAGTTGGATTGAAGTCTGATTCCTTATTTGTAAGGTTGAATATACTTACTGGTAATAGTCTTGTGGGAGTAGATATAGTGTATCCCTCTTGTAGAGTTATAATATGCGGGAGAGAGTTTCTCGCGAGGTTGATAGAGTTTTCTATAGGCGATTATGATGTCGTCCTTAGGATAGATTGGTTGAGTGCGAGATATGCGACGCTAGATTTCCATAGTGGTAGGGTTATCTTTCTTGTACCTGGTGGGGAGTAGTTCTCATTCTTGAGAGGTTCAATAGAGTCATCGGAGGTTACACTGATGATGGCGGAGGCCGAGGAGGCACAGTTTCCCCGAGTAGTTTATGAATTTCTTGACGTATTTCTCGATAAGCTACCAGGTATACCACCAGTTAGAGACATGGAGTTCTACATTGATTTGATCCCGGGAGCAGAGCCAGTATTAGAGAGGGTTTACAGGATGTCACCATCTAAGTTGGAGATCTTGTACCAGATGATTGAGGAGTTGAGAGCCAAGGGATTCATTAGACCTAATGCATTACCTTGGAGAGACTCGTTACTTCTTGTTAAAAAGAAGGATGGTTTATCTTATTTAGTTATTGATTATATAACACTAAATGCAGCAACCATTAAGAACAAGTATCATTTGCCCATGGTAAATGACTAGTTTGATCAGCTTAGTGGGGTAACTATATTTCCTAAGATTTTTTGTGGTCTGGGTATTATCAGATCAAAGTTAACGAGCATGATATACCCAAGTCGACATTCAAATCTAGATATGGTCATTGGGAGTTCCTAGTTATGCCATTTGGAGCGACCAATGCACCAGCTATATTCATATCTCTCATGAATAGCATCTTCATGACTTACCTAGACCAGTTTGTGATAGTGTTTATTGATGATATCTTGGTTTATAATCGGAGTGAGGAAGAGAATGAGCAGCATCTTTGCATAGTTCTTCAGATCCTTCGAGAGCAGCAACTATATGTGAAGTTCAGCAAGTGTGAGTTCTGGCTTGATCGTATCTCATTCTTGGGATATATCATTTCGAGTGGAGAAGTCGAGGTGGATCCCAAGAAGGTGGAGGCTATTGAGAGATGACCAGTACCCAGTACAATATCAGATGTATGCAGTTTTTTGGGTCTAGCAGGCTACTACAGGTGATTTATGGCAGAATTTGCTAGGATCTCCCCACCCTTAACACGGCTGACGTGTAAGGATGTGTGCTTTAAGTGGTTAGATGCTTGTCAGACTTCTTTTGATAAGCTCAAGTTAATTTTGATTTTGGCTCCTATTGTGATACTTCCAGTGGGACCAGGTGGGTTCTCAGTGTATTGTGATGCTTCGGGAGTGAGACTAGGGTGTGTCCTTATGCAGCAAGGCAGAGTGATAGCCTATGCATCTCGACAGCTTCGAGACCATGAGAAGAGTTATCCAACGCATGATATTGAGTTGGCAGCATTAGTGTTTATAATTAGGCTCTGGAGGCATTACCTATATGGTGATCGAGTAGTGATCTTCACAGACCACAAGAGCTTGAGATATGTGTTTATACCGAAGAAACTCAACATGTGTCAGAGGAGGTGGCTCGAGTTATTGTCAGACTATGATCTTGACCTTCTGTATCATCTAGGAAAGGCCAATGTTGTAGCAGACGCCTTGAGCAGAAGAGGAGAAGCTTACTTTTTGATAGAGTAGTACCACATTTTGGAGGATTTGCAGGAGATGGGTATCGAGATAGTATTACCTGGTGATATCAATTTTATGGTGAGTCTACATGTTCAGTTATCTATAGTTGAGAGGATCAGAGCAGAGCAGACTGAAGATGTCAAACTTCAGCAGCTTAGAGCAGAGTGTGAGTCAGGACGCAGACAGAGTTACACATTCCTGATGTTGGGACTCTCCAATTTGGGAGTCAACTTTGTGTGCCAAGACGAGATATCCGACAGAAGATTATGTCAGAGGCCTACAGCTCTCAGTACTCAGTGCATCCAGGAAGGACGAAGATGTATCAGGATATTCTTCAGCAGTTCTGGTGGAATAGTGTGAAGAGGGAGATAGTTCGGTTCGTTTCTCGGTGTTTAGTCTGCCAGTAGGTCAAGACTGAGCTTCAGAGACCGGTTGGACTACTTCAGCCTTTACCGATTCCTGAATAAAAGTGGGACCATATTACTATGGACTTTGTGACTGGTCTTCCTAGATCCCCGTCTGGCAGAGATGCTATATGGGCTATAGTGGATCGACTCACAAAGGTTACTCACTTTCTTTATTTCAGAGTGGGCTAGTCTACAGAAAAGTTAGTTGAGATGTACATGGGACAGATAGTTAGATTGTATGGTGTACCAGTTAGCATAGTCTCATATCGAGATTCGTGGTTCATGTCTCATTTCTGGCAGAGCCTACAACAGAGTCTGGGTACTAGGTTGAAGTTTAGTTCAGCCTACCATCTGTAGACAGATGGATAGTCAGAGCGTACTATTCAGACTTTGAAGGATATGCTTTGAGCTTGTACACTTGACTTCGGTAGATCTTGGGAGGATCACTTGCATTTAGTAGAGTTCTCCTATAATAACAACTTCCAAGTGAGAATTCAGATGACACCCTTCGAGGCTTTATATGGTAGAAGATGTAGATCACCGTTAACTTAGGATGACATTGGCAAGAGGCAGATGCTTGGTTCAGAGATGATTTCTCAGTCGGTTGGAGTGATCAGGCAGATCAAAGAGCATCTCAGAGTGGCTCAGGATCGTCGACTTCAATGGAAAGATTAGCATCGTCGTCATCTTGAGTTCTCTGTTGGCGATCATGTATTTCTGAGAATTTTGCCTTCCCGTGGAGTTATTAGATTTGGAGTACGGGGAAAGCTTAGTCCCAGATATATAGGCCCGTTCAATATTCTCGAGTGAGTCGGAGAGGTATCATATCATTTATCTCTTCCTCCATCGCTTCATGAGGTACATGACGTCTTTCACGTATCTTAGTTGCGTCTGTATATTCCAAACTCGAGCCATATCCTGGATCATTCTGAGTTGGTTGTTGGGATCGACCTATCATATGAGGAGAGGCCCATGTCTATTTTGGACTAGAAGGAGAAGGTTCTCAAGAACCGGACTATCAGATTAGTTCGTGTTGCTTGGGGGCATCATTCACTGGGCGAGTCGACGTGAGCGCACGAGGATGATATGTGTACTCGTTATCCATTTCTCTTCGACTTGGGAGGTATACTTATTCGTATACCCGTATCCTATCTTACCATGAGCAAGTGATTGATTGTTAGCTTATCTGTTATATCTATTTTTTTTTCTGATTTTTTGTTGTTGCCCAAAAAATTTCATGCTCACATAATTTTTTAGCTTATTTTTGGTTTCGTGCTGACTTTCTTGGATTTTCTTGTTAGTAATTTTTGGATCATTATAGAAATTCCGTGGACAAATTTTTTCTAAGGAGGGAAGAGTTGTGAGACTCGTCTCATAGTATTTGTATTTTATGCGAATACATATTTTATGCTAGTTATTGCATTTTATTAGATTTCGAGGAAGCTCAAAAGTTCTCAAAATTAAAACTTTACTACCTGACCGGTATACTAACGGTATACTATATTATATCGATGGTATACTTCCCGGCATATATTTGTTTCACTTTCGAGATATTTTTATGATATTTTTGAGATATTTTTCTATAAATAGTACTTGAGATATTTTATTTATTTATTTCTCTTTCTCTATCCTCTCTTCTTCATTTCTCTCTCGAGCATGAAAGTGTGGTCTTGAAACCTGGAGTATAATTTCTGAATCCCTTCGTGGTGGTGGACTAGATGGTTTAGGCTGGGAGCTCGCGTTAGGCAAGTACACCTTGCCGATTTTGTGAACTTCTTTTACTTTCTATCATTTTACTTTTCTGGAGCTTGGTTGTTGTTATCTAGCTTAGACTTACTTCACTATAGTTGTTTATATTATGATTTCTAGCCTAGTGACCGTCTCAGTTTTTATTTCTGATTAAATCTTGTCCCGTCCCTTTTTGGTAACCCGGTATGAGAAACGGTACCGGAGTTATGACCGTGAGATTTAGTCCATATTGTGATATAAAACTTACCCTAGACTTGACTTCTTGTTAAACTTAGTTATGATAATTTTTGTGGTTTGATTTGGGTCCCTAAAATCAGACTTGACTTAAACATATTTATTCTTGGAAACTGCCATACCGACGATATACCAATTTCAACAGACTTGATTTCTAGATATTTTCCTGTGAACCTTATCGGCATACCGACGGTGTACTACAGTATACCGACGGTAAACCAATCTTGCCGATATTGGTAGATATTTGTCTTGGCCGGCATACCGACGATATACTATAGCATACCGATGGTATACCAATTTATTGGAATCTAGAACTTGCTGTATTTTTTCTATCTCTGGACCGGTGTACCGACGGTGTACTGGACTGTACCGACGGTATACCGATAGTGCACTTTCTTTAGAAATTCTTGGTTTTTTCTGATTTTATGTTGAAACTTCTGTCTTTTGCTTGGACACGCGATAACATTACTTGATTTTGGATATGAACTTATATGGCTTCTGATGACTTGACTTGACTTGTCTTGGCTTTACTCAATTTCATCCAAATTTGTCCGGCTACAAGTGATGACATGATTGACTGGACTTGACTTGGCATGACTTTACATGACTTCATCGAACTTGGCATGTGTCACGTCCCAGTCCCAAAATACGTAGGACTAGGAACACATAAGCATGCCAGCCGTATGGATATGGCAACTCCAATATATGGAAACCATAACCCATACGTACGCTGTAATATGAATATCAATCCATAAGTGGTTTAAAATGTATCACAAGTCACAAGGTACAATCTAAATCTCATCCACAAAAAATTAATATAAATGAATAACCAACATCTATATAACTAGATCTCAACATAAGTATCTAAGGATGATAGTTGGATGGAAACAAATCCACTACCAACTCGAATGGAAAAGTACAGCACAATAAACACAATACAAGAATACCAGCTAACAATCATGGGCTCGGAGAGAAGACATCCTCGAAACATATGTAACCATCCGAATATGTGCTCCTGTAAATACTCAAGAGCAGATACACCTGGCAGCGGGCCAGGTCCTCAGAGGGACGTAACAAGATACAGAAAATGAGCTAATTTGAATACAGTAAACATGCATATTATTTGAAATAAATAAGTACGCTGTACACGACTATCTATATGAATGCAAATGAGGACAACTTTTTGACGTATGGGCAAGGGTAGGCTACTCGATCTAAGCCTCACAACTCACACACCCGTCAATGGACATCAGAAATCGACATACCTCTGGGGTAGCGACCAGCGCGACTCTACAGAAATCGACATACCTTTGGGGTAGCGACCAACGTGACACACGCCCATAGTGCGAACTATATACTACGGTTTACTATAGTGGTTAAAAGCCCATACGCCTAATGATTGTCCTCTCATGATACTATGTGTCAAGTGTGTGTCAACATATCTAATATATAGTAATGACTGAAAGGAACTAAACATGCAATAAATAAGCAAAAATGCAATAAATATACAGAAATATACTAGTCATGCAAAATACTGTAAGCAATTTGGTAAGGTATCTTGCCTGGTAAGAAAGCTGCAAGGTGTACTGTCCAGAAGTCAAGCACACAGGATCAGAAGCTATGGTCTCCGAACAAATGTCTCCAGATGCTGAAATAGATATCATCAACGTTCCCAGAATAAACAAAATAGCTAAAAAAATACTTCCCTTTCGTCCAATATGGACACAGGGGCAAAACCATAATTTTGGGTCAAAGTGGGGTCCACGTGTAGCCCGCTTCGCACCGAAAAATGTGTCAGAACTAATGGTCTCCAAATTCATCAAACTCAGTGTCAACAAGTCAGGAACGATGATACGAACCCAACGAAACTTCCAGAATTGGATTCCGATGAGCCGATCACAAAATTGCCCGTCAAGTGGAGCCGCGGGGCCCACGATATGCGATTTTGTCAACGTTCTCAGAATTGAACCAAACTTGGTTCACAGGACCAGCGTATTGCTACGAGTCCGATGGCGTAAGTTTTGTCTCGATCCAACATATGTACACAAAGTTACAACGTGTTCCGGAACAGGCGGATACGGGGCATTGTCGGCGGATACGCGTTGATTTCGGTGTGCACGTATATCCGAATCAACTTCTGTGAAATCCCGCACGTCTGTATCAATGGCGCGCACCTTTTGGTGAAGACTGTGCGCGACCAAGTCGTCCCGTTTGGCGGGGTGTACTCAGTTCTGGGTGAAAACGGGGTATTATTTTTCCTGTTTTTGGATCGCGGTTCGCGATCGCTACAGGACGCGATGCACCGAGCGGGTTGCACGGACATCGAGAGGATTACACAGCCTATGTGTCACAACTAATGTAACAAAAAATGGAGCAACGAGGAGAGAGAACGGGTTACCTGAACTGGGCTCTGTGGAACGAGTTTCTTCGTGTCCGGGTTGACACGACACTGCGACCCGGCGCTGTGTCCACTGTGTTGTGTCCGGGGTTCAGACGCTGCTGTGTTCGAGACTTCACCGTGGTGGCTCAGGGCTACTCCGGAGGGGACGGTACCGACGAAGGCGGCTAGGGTAGACGAGGTCGGGGCTGGCCGGGGTCGGGTGGCTGTGGCAGTGGGTTATAGTCGGAGGGAGGTCGTATTGATGGTGATGGCTCGGGTGACTGTGGGTATGGTGGCCAGAGTTGGGATCGTGCTCCGGTGGCTTGGGGGTCAGGGGAGAATGGAAGGGGGAGGTCGATAGGACGGGAGGAGAGGTAGGGTGGATGGGAGGTAATCGGAGGCGGTGGTGTAGCGGTCCGTTCGGCTGATCGAGGTACAGGAAGGAGAGCAAGGGAGCGGGGTGGCGGTGCTCCAGGCGGGGCCGGAGGAGAGAGGAGGATGACGGGGAGGTAGGGGCTGTGGAAGACTTGCCGGAGAGATGGCGGAGAGGGAAGGCTGGGGAGGTGGAGGTTCTGGTCAGGCGGCTAGGGCACGGTTCAGGCGGGGTCGACGGGAGAGATGGTGGCGAGGGGAAATCTGGAGGAGGAGGAAGTCGAGGATGTTAGGGTTCAGGGCTAGGGCGGTGACCGGAGCGGCTCTGGGCGGCGGAGAGAGGAGAGAGGTAGGGTTTTCCGGCGGCGGACAAGGGTTTCGAGATGATTTATAGGTGGCCGGAACAGTGTTTCCGGGTAAGATTAGGATTTAGGGTTCCGGCGGGTTACGGGTCCGGGTCGGGTTCATTTCGGATCCGACCCGACCCGTTAAGAGTGGGTTCGGTCCGGTTCGGGTCACCACGGTTTGGGTCGGTTTGGTTTGGTTTATTTCAAAATAAACCGGGTTCAGATTTCAGGGTTTAATTCGGTTTAAATATGCATTAGCTTTTAGGGCTTTAAAAATGCTTCTGGGGTCCAATAAATTCCCAAAATATTACCCTATGTCTAGTTTTTCATTTCACACCCAAAAATATTATTTTCTTAATATTTTAATATTAATTAACATCATTTAAAAATCATTTAGTCACAAAATACCTTAGTTTTAATTCCAGAAAAAATTACAGAAAATAGTGAAAAAAATTATTTTTAAAAAATCCTTGAAAATCAGGGGGTTTACAATCTACCCAACTTAAAATAATTTCGTCCTCGAAATTAAACTAGGGTAGGATTTCTCTATCTAACCTCACTTGATTATAGTCTAAAGAATTCTCCTTAAGTTAACATTGCAGTTTCTACCCAACTTAGAATTTACCCATCTATCATCTAAGGCTATACATCTAAGAAGGCTATGCTCTAAATTATTTAATCATGTTATTTAATCCTCAAAGTTTTTAACACAAAACATGACATATATGATATGCCCTTAATTACAAAAGAATAATCCTCAAGTATGTGATCGGCCTATGGGGTATATCTAGTACTCTCTGTGTATAAACTTATACCAAGCAAGTGGTTTCGTCTTTTTGAAATAAGGGAAGACGGAGATCAATAATAAAGAGTTCAAAGGAGAGGTAATAGAATAGAAGTATCGGAATCAAGGCGTTTAAAGAATTCAAATGGGAATTGTCAAGACAGTTGTGGATTGAAATCCTATTTTGGTAATTCCTATTCACATGCTCGTATTAGTACAGTTACGTAACCGATACGATCTGCTCAGGCATATTTAGAGGGCAAGTACAGGTGTCTACTAGTCAACTATATATCTCAATCCATGTAAAGTATTATTGTGAAGGGCGAATCAAGCGCACTATGGTTGATCAGACCGTAATACACTGATTCTGAAATGTATTATTGTCACGTCCCAGTCCCAAAAATACGTAGGACTAGGACACCTAAGCATGACAGCCGTATGGATATGGCAACTCCAATATATGAAAACCAAATCCATACGTACGCTGTAATATGAATATCAAATCCACAAGTGGTATAAACATATGTCACAAGTAACAGGGCATAATCTAAATCTCATCCACGAAAATCAATATATAAATAATTACCAGTATCTATGAAACTAGATCTCAATAAGAAGTATCTAAGGATGATAGTTGGGTGGAAATAAATCCACTACCAACTCGAATATAAGAGCAAATACAATATAAGTACAACACAATATAGGAATACCAGCTAACAATCACGGGGCTCGAAGAGATGACATCCTCGCAACATATGTAACCATCCGAACCTGCGCTCCTGCGAATACTCAATAACAGATACACCTGGAAGGGCCAGGTCCTCAGAGGGACGTAACAAGATATATAAAACATATGTCAATAAAGTACTGAAATAAATATCTAATGGGTCGCCTAACCATCTATGTTAATGCAGTTAAGAACAACTTTCCCCACATGTGAGCTATCTGGCTAAAAATTAGGATTTGACATGGTTCTCTATTGGAGATCCAGGGGCCTAAAAAGGCACGTCGTCTTTCGAACGCCGGAGGCCCGCCTGATAATAATATAATATATAGTGGTCATCACCACCCGTATCTCCAGCGGAGAATCCGGGCGCACAGGAGAAAAGTGCAAAGGAGCTCAAATGCGATACTTGTTGTTCTCTCCACCCAATGTTCTAAGCATGTCATGTCCATGACACGATAAACCTCTAATAACCGCCAGTCTACTAGCATGCAAAGTTTCTAACAACAGTTATTCCTAACGTACGGCCCATACGTACAGGAGGCCAGACCTGTCACGCAGTCCATGATCTATATGAGACTCACACTCGTGTAACAATTGTGTCCCGATCAATGAACCTAATGATGCTATATGATAATGGGGTAGACTCATAAACAAGGTCAATGTATATACATAATAAAAATATATAGCGACGACATCGTCGCGTGCATTTTATATAACAGTTAAAATATATGAACTAAAGACAGAAAATAAAGATGTATGCAACATATGGAATATAAATAACAGTATAATAACAAGATATACTTGCCTGCTCTGAAAAAGAATGAAGTCACAACTCAAGGCGTCGTCCGATCTACCTGTCACATAAATTAAACAAGTTAGGTTACAAAAGTGGGTGAATAGGTTCCTCTATTTTAATTAATTTTTAATTCTAAATAAATAACCTAAAATAGTGTTTTAATCTTATTATAATCTGATTTTATGGTTAAACCCTAATTTTGGTCCAAAGAAAGTCAACTTTACGGATTTGTGATCCATGGTACGCAAATCGAGGCAATCCGTTGACCAAAAAGTCAACCAACTCAAATCATAGATTTGTGTGTAGAATCCTATAGAATTCAATGCAACATGAATACTGGAATTGACAGTTTCATAAAATTATAAGTCGGTAAAGAGTTATGGCCACAAGGGCGCATAGATGACAGTTTTCGGTAGTTTCCTATTTACGTCTACGTTGCACGAATTTTACAGTAGAATAAAATATATTATAAATTCTAGAAAAATACTTTTCTGGAAGTTCATCATGTCAGCTTTTCTAAACTTTAAACGGTTCATAATTCCGAGTTCGAGATCTCCCAAAATCTCGAAAATACGAAAACGTGTCTGATTTCGGACAGCTGGTACTTTCGGAATATTCTGGAAAAATAGGTTCTAAAATTACTGAAATAATTTATATATTCAGAAAACTAACCTTGATATGATTCTAACAAAAAAACTGGAGCGCGTTTGGAGTCCGGAGCTAGGAGATATCGTCTTTTTAAGTCGTCATAACTACTAGAAAATGAGACTGGATTTATGACGAATTTTGACTATTTTTGGACGAAAAAGAGAGGAGTTTGGGAATAAAAAATATGAAAGATGAGTTTATTCCATAAGTCTAATAGATATTTATAATGGTGAAGATTCTTTAATTGAATAAGACTAGGATTGGCTAATTTGGATATGATTAAGATCAGTTTAAATAAGGATAGGATATGCATGAAGTTGTTTTCCTAGTAGGCTCAGAATTTGAATTAATTTAAAATAGAGTTTGAGTTCATCTCAATAATTTATAATCTTAAATAGAATTAAAGATAATACAAATAATTTATATATAATCTTATTAATATCTATTAACACTAAATTAGCTCTATCTAATATTAAGACTTTATATATCCAAATAAATCCTCAATAATTCCAAAAATCCAATAATTACTTAAAATTCTAAATAAATTACAAAAAATATATATTTAAATATTTTAACTCTAAAATAAATATTTGGTAGTAACAACATTCAAGTATGGTCTCATAGTAAATCATGGAAGTCCTAAAAAGTTATGTTTTCTAAGTTTTAATTACCAAAAATTCTAGAAAATCTCCAAAATCTAAAATAACCTAAAATAATTCTAAATAAATATTTATATAACTAAATATATTAAAAAATTTATTTTCTAATTAACTAAGAGAATACTCTAAAGAAATTTAACATCTATAATAAATATAATAATATAAAATACACACAAAATACCTATTTTGGGTGAGGGGGTTTACAATCTACCCAACTTAAAAGAATTTTGTTCTCGAAATTAAAAATAAGACATGGTTTGATAAATCCTTCACATTCGTACATAAGGCAAGTCAATCGCAATCTCTTCCAAAAATTTAAATAACAAAATATATTCAAATCTATCGCAATCACTTCAAAATTAAAATAACCACTGTTTAAATCAAAATTTAACCTGTCGTAATCTCTTCTCAATTTTTAAATAATCAACATCCAAATCTATATGACATCCCACATCAAAATTTATATCATAATTTCCAACTATCATAATCTCCTCTAGACTTTGAACAATAAACAATTCTAATCAAATCTTATTCTTATTCTCAACTTAAGAATTTTGTACTCTTCAAATATTTAAACTCAATTTACATCCTCAATATTTCAAATAGGTGACCCAACAATCAAAATTGAACTTTTAATTCAAATCATCAAATTATAAAATTTAAATCTAATTCACCAATTGTTCAAGTCTAAAATTCTATATTTATCCTCAAAATTTAAATCGATGATTCAACCTTCAATATTCAAAATTTAAATCATGTGCTCAAAGTATAAATATTTGGTCCGCAATATCAAGATTTTAAAATTCGGTAAATCCTCATTATCTTAATCCTACTTTTAAAATTTCTCAAAATTAAAATGACTTGAATCTCCCAATCTAATCTTACTCGATCACAATCTAAAAGAAATTTCTCTCGAGTTGACAATGCACTGCTATCTAACTTAGAATTTACCCATCTATCACATAAGGCTATATACTTTAAGAAAAATATTCCTTAATTTATTTACTCGTGCCATTCAATCCTTAAAACTTCAACGTCGATTATATCATATATGATATGCCCTTAATTACAAAAGAATAATCCTCAAGTATGTGATCGGCCTATGGGGCATATCTAGTACTCTCTATGTATCAACTTATACCAAGCATGTGGTTCGTCCTTCCGAAATAGGAAAAGACGGAAAATAATAAATAAGAGTTCAAGGGGGCGGTGATAGAATACAAGTATGGGGATCAAGGTGTTAAAAAAAATTCAAATGGGAAATATCAAGGCAGTTGTGGATTGAAACACTATTTTGGTAATTCCTATTCACATGCTCGTATTAGTACAGTTATGTAACCGATAGGATCCGCTCAGGCATATCTAGAGGGCAAGTACAGGTGTCTACTAGTCAACTATATATCTTAATCCACGTAAAGTATTATTGCGAAAGGCGAATCAAGCGCACTATGGTTGATCAGACCGTAATACACTAATTCTGATTAGAAAATTGTATCAGTAGGCGTCCCCAATAATACATATCTCATGATCAAGCTCGATAAGGAATAAGCTTGCAAAAACTAGGCTATAATAGCGGCATAAGTCAAGGTGGTACAACAATTATAAGTACGCTAGATGATGATGAAAGGAGGTACAAGTCAATTCAAGTTCACAAAAACAAAAATAAAATAAGCAATAATAATAATGACTCTACAATCTCTACAGTTATCATACAACCTCCTTGTCTATGTCGCTAGTCGACCAAATAGGGACATGGACCTCTAAATTCTATCGTCTGAATAAATACTGTCGTCTTATGCTAGCATACAATTAATGCCATTCAATTACACTTCAATAATAGGTCAAAAGACGATGTGATACTAGGGTGTGAGGTATACTACATAACTTATAACAATTGAACTACTATTGCAATAGTCTTAAGGATACCGTAGAAGCTCTTGTTAAGGTCTACGAGAAGGGGTCTTGGTACTTATTAGGGTATCTTCCTATATTACATAGGTCATGGTCGTCTTAAGCCTTAGTCATAGGGCTCATAGAGTAAGTGTCAATAGTAAGGATAGAAGAGTTACTGGACGTCAAGGGGAGAGGGGATATAACTCGTTATCGAGGTGGGGGTACATGTTACGTGATTCAAAAACTAAGGGGTATTCATCAGGTCGCAATCTACAAGAATAACTTTAACTATCAAGTTCTAATTACCAATCACATAATTCAAAAATTCAAGAGTAACAACCAAAATCCTAGCAAGCTATATATATCCTACCATAGAATAAAATTACTTGGTCTCTAATCAGAAGTATCAGATGGCACGAGTTGAAAGATGTAGAGAAGAAACGTAATCAGTCGTCGCACACTAGCGAGCGCTATAGTCGCAGAGGAGCAATATATAAAATTAAAATAGAGGGCTCTAGATAGAATCATGGTTCTCTAAGGGGGTGGTATGCTAGTTGCTATGTTCGAGGTATGATCAAGGAAAAGTGTTGATTACATTCCTCTAGGCTTCCTAAGGTGCTGTCTATAATAATAAGACAATGATCTAAGTTTATAGTTCTCCAATACTATCTAACTACGAAGGTCAGGTTCAGTCCTAATTTTTAATTTTTGGTTTTCTATTGGTTCCTCAATACTAGGGTCAAACAATATGGCCGAACTTCTAAGTAACCCTAGTAGAACCTATATTACTCTCAAGTCCTTCATAATACATTAAGGGATAATGGTAAACCAATCTATAGATAAGGAATTCTAGGGTTCACTAGATATTCTAAACTTAGTGGTGTGTCTATATTCTCGTTGTATTCTTAATAGATGTGCTACTCTAATTATCATCCTAATAACAGGGGTTCCTATATTCTAGCAGAAGGTTATACTCAAAGAACTATTAGGGAAGTACATGAATCAAGCAGGATATAATTGTTCGAAATAGAACAGATTAGAAGAAAGATGAGTCATAGTCAAATGTGGATGAGATCATATACTCTAATCCTATTTGCAGGCTTACTTGGTACAGTAACGTAACCGAAACAATATGCTCTCGACCTGCATGGGCCACCACAAAAACATATTCCAAAATACTTAGGACTAGGACACGTAAGCATGCCAGCCATATGGATATGGCAACTCCAATATATGGAAACCAAATCCATACGTACGCTGTAATATGAATATCAAATCCACAAGTGGTATAAACATATGTCACAAGTAACAGGGTATAATCTAAATCTCATCCACGAAAATCAATATATAAATAATTACCAGTATCTATGAAACTAGATCTCAATAAGAAGTATCTAATAATGATAGTTGGGTGGAAACAAATCTACTACCAACTCGAATATAAGAGCAAATACAATATAAGTACAACACAATATAGGAATACCAGCTAACAATCATGGGGCTCGAAGAGATGACATCCTCGCAACATATGTAACCATCCGAACCAGCGCTCCTCCGAATACTCAATAACAGATACACCTGGAAGGGCCAGTTCCTTAGAGGGACGCAACAAGATATATAAAATACATGCCAATAAAGTACTGAAATAAATATCCAATGGGTCGCCTAACCATCTATGTGAATGCAGTTAAGAACAACTTTACCCACAAGTGAGCTATCTGCTGAAAACTGGGATTTGGCATGGTTCTCTATTGGAGATCCAGGGGCCTAAAAAGACACGTCGTCTTTCGAACGCCGAAGGCCCACCTGATAATAATATAATATATAGTGGTCATCACCACCCGTATCTCCAGCGGAGAATCCGGGCGCACAGGAGAAAAGTGCAAAGGAGCTTAAATGCGGTACTTGTTGTTCTCCCCACCCAATGCTCTAAGCATGTCGTGTCCATGATACGATAAACCTCTAATAACCGCCAGGTCTACTAGCATGCAAAGTTTCTAACATCAGTTATTCCTAACGCACGGCCCATATGTACAGGAGGCCAGACCTGTCACGCAGTCCGTGATCTATATGAGACTCACACTCGTGTAACAACTGTGTCCCGGCTAATGAACCTAATGATGCTACATGATAATGGGGTAGTCTCATAAACAAGGTCAATGTATATACATAATAAAAATATATAGCGACGACACCGTATCGTGCATTTTATATAACAGTTAAAATATATGAACTAAAGACAGAAAATAAAGATGCATGCAACATATAGAATATATATAATAGTACAATGGCAAGGTATACTTTAAAGGATGAATTCACAACTCAAGGCGTCGTCCGATCTACCCGTCACATAAATTAAACAAGTTAGGTTACAAAAGTGGGTGAATAGGTTCCTCCATTTTAATTAATTTTTAATTCTGAATAAATAACCTAAAATAGTATTTTAATCTTATTATAATCTGATTTTATTGTTAAACCCTAATTTTGGTCCAAAGAAAGTCAACTTTACGGATTTGTGATCCATGGTACGCAAATCGAGGCAATCCGTTGACCAAAAAGTCAACCAACTCAAATCCTGGATTTGTGTTTGGAATCCTATAGATTTCAATGCTACATGAACGCTAGAATTGACAGTTTCATAAAATTATAAGTCGGTAAAGAGTTATGGCCACAAGAGCGCATAGATGACAGTTTTTGGTGGTTTCCTATTTACGTCTACGTTGCACAAATTTTACAGTAGAATAAAATTATATTTTAAATTCTAAAAAAATACTTTTCTGGAATTTCATCATGTCAGCTTTCCGAAACTTCAAACGGTTCATAATTCTGAGTTCGAGATCTCCCAAAATCTCGAAAATATAAAAACGTGTCTGATTTTGGACAACTGGCACTTTCAGAATATTCTGGAAAAATAGGTTCTGAAATTACTGAAATAATTTATATATTTAGAAAACTAACCTTGATATTATTCTAACAAAAAAAATTGGAGCGCATTTGGAGTCCGGAGCTAGGAGATATCGTCTTTTTAAGTCGTCGTAACTACTAGAAAATGAGGATGAATTTATGACAAATTTTGACTATTTTTGGACGAAAAAGAGAGGAGTTTGGGGATAAAAAAATATGAAAGATGAGTTTATTCCATAAGTCTAATAGGTATTTATAATGGTGAAGATTGTTTAATTGAATAAGACTAGGATTGGTTAATTTGGATATGATTAGGATCAGTTTAAATAAGGATAGGATATGCATGAAGTTATTTTATTAGTAGGCTCAAGATTTGAATTTATTTAAAATAGAGTTTGAGTTCATCTCAATAATTTATAATCTTAAATAGAATTAAAGATAATACAAATAATTTATATATAATCTTATTAATATCTATTAACACTAAATTAGCTCTATCTAATATTAAGACTTTATATATCCAAATAAATCCTCAATAATTTCAAAAATAAAATAATTACTTAAAATTCTAAATAAATTACAGAAAAATATATTTAAATATTTTAACTCTAAAATAAATGTTTGGTAGTAACAACATTCAAGTATGGTCTCATAGTAAATCATGGAAGTCCTAAAATTTTATGTTTCCTAAGTTTTAATTACCAAAAATTCTAGAAAATTTCCAAAATCTAAAATAACTAAAATAATTCTAAATAAAAATTTATATAAGTAAATATATCAAGAAATTTATTTTCTAATTAACTAAGAGAATACTATAAAGAAATTCAACATCTATAATAAATATAATAATATAAAATACACACAAAATACCTATTTTTGGTGAGGGGGTTTATAATTATTGTGGGCCTCCCCAATAATACATATGTCATGAACAAGCTCGATAAAGAATAAGCTTGCAAAACTAGGCTATAAAATAGCAGCATAAGTCAAGCTAGTATATGAAATATAAATGCGCTAGATCATGATGGAAGAAGTCACAACATATTTCAAGTCCACAAGAAGTTAAGACTATACAATCTCCACAGTTGTCATACAACTCCTTGTCTAAGTCACTAGTCGACCAAATAGGGCATGGACCTCTAAATTCTATTGTCTGAATAAACACTGTCGTCTTATGCTAGCATACAATTAATGTCATTCAGTTACACTACCTCGATGGGTCAAGTGGACTATGTGGTACTAGGTTGTGAGGCATACTACCCAACTTAAAAGAATTAAACTAATACTGTGACAGTCTTAAGAGGATCCTGCAAAATAACCTTGTACATGTAAATAAAATAGAAACTCTTATTAGGGTATATGAGGAAAGATCTTGGTACTTATTAGGGTCTCATATTGTATTATATAGGTATGGGTCACCTTAAGTCTTAATCATAGTGCTCATAGAACATGTACCAACATTAAAAATGGAAAGGTTACTAGTCTCAAGGGGAAGGGAATACAACTTGTATCGAGGTGGGGGTACAATTACGTGATCTACAACTAGGGGTAATCATTATAATCTAATTAAACAACTCAACTATCAGGTTCTAACTACAAGACACACAATTCAAAATTTAAGATTACAACTATAAATTTAGCAAACTATATATCCTATCATAGAATACAATCACTTGGTCTATAATTAGAGGTGTCAGATGGCACGAATTGAAAGATGAAGAGAAGAAACCTAATCAGTCGTCGCACACTAGCGAGTGCTATGGTCGCAGAGGAGCAATGTATGAAATTAAAATAGAGGGCTCTAGATAGCATCATGGTTCTCTAAGGGGGTGGTATGCTAGTTGCTATGTTCGAGGCATGATCAAGGAAAAAGTGTTTGATTGCATTCATCTAGGCTTTCGAAGGTGCTATCTACTAATAATAAGACCATGATCTACGTTTATAATTCTCCAATACTATCTAACTATGAAGGTCAGGTTCAGTCCTAAATTTTAATTTTTGGTTTTCTATTGGTTCCTCAATACTAGGGTCAAACATTATGGTAAACTTCTAACTAACACTAGTAGTGTCTATACTACTCTCAAGTCTTCATAATACATCAGGGGGTAATGGTAAACCAATTCTAGAGATAAGGAATTCTAGGGTTCACTAGATATTCTAAACTTAGTGGTGTGTCAACACTCTGGTTGTACCCTTAATAGGGATGTTACCCTACTTATCATCTAGCGACAGGGACTTCTATATTCTAGGAGGGGGCTATACTCAAGAAATTATCAGGAAAGTACAGGAATCAAGCAGGATATAATTATTCGAATAGAACAGATAGGAGAAAGATGAATCATAGTCAAATGTGGATGAGATCCTATACACTAATCCTATTTGCAAGCTTGCTCGGTACAGTAACGTAACCGAAACAATATGCTCTCGACCTGCATAGGCTACCAAAAAAATATATCACGCCCCAGTCTCAAAATACGTAGGACTAGGAACACGTAAGCATGCCAGCCGTATGGATATGGCAACTCCAATATATAGAAACCATAACCCATACGTACGCTGTAATAGGAATATCAATCCATAAGTGGTTTAAAATGTATCACAAGTCACAGGGTACAATCTAAATCTCATCCACAGAAAATTAATATAAATGAATAACCAGCATCTATATAACTAGATCTCAACATAAGTATCTAAGGATGATAGTTGGATGGAAATAAATCCACTACAAACTCGAATGGAAAAATACAGCACAATAAACACAATACAAGAATACCAGCTAACAATCATGGGCTTGGAGAGAAGACATCCTCAAAATATTTATAACCATCCAAATCTGTGCCCCTGCAAATACTCAAGAGCAGATACACCTGGCAGCGGGCCAGGTCCTCAGAGGGACTTAACAAGATACAAAAAAGCAAACCAATTTGAATACAGCAAACATGCATATTATTTGAAAATAAATAAGTATGCTGTATACGACCATGTATATGAATACAAATGAGGACAACTTTTTGACGTATGGGCAAGGGTAGGCTACTCGATCTAAGCCTCACAACTCACACACCCGTCAATGGATATCAGAAATCGATATACCTCTGGGTAGCGACCAGCGCGACTCTACAGAAATCGACATACCTCTGGGGTAGCGACCAGCGCGACACACGCCCATAGTGCAAACTATATACTACGGTTTACCAGAGTGGTTAAAAGCCCATATGCCTAATGATTGTCCTCTCATGATACTAAGTGTCAAGTGTGTGTCAACATATCTAATATATAGTAATGACTGAAAGGAACTACACATGCAATAAATAAACAAAAATGCAATAAATATACAGAAATATATTAGGCATGCAAAATACTGTAAGCAATTTGACAAGGTATCTTGCCTGGTAAGAAAGCTGCAAGGTGTACTGTCCAAAAGTCAAGCACACAGGATCAAAAGCTATGGTATCCGAAAAAATATCTCCGGATACTGAAATAGATATCATCAACGTTCCCAGAAAAAGCAAAATAGCTAAAAAAACACTTCCCTTTCGTCCAATATGGACACAGGGGCAAAACCGTAATTTTGGGTCAAAGTGGGGTCCACGTGTGGCCCGCTTCGCACCAAAAAATGTGTCACAACCAATGGTCTCCAAATTCATCAAACTCAGTGTCAACAAGTCAGGAACGATGATACGAACCCAACGGAACTTCCAGAATTGGATTCCGATGAGCCGATCACAAAATCGCCCGTCAAGTAGAGCCGCGGGGCCCATGATACGCAATTTTGTCAACGTTCTCAGAATCGACCAAACTTGGGTCACAGGACCAGCGTATTGCTACGAGTCCGATGGCGTAAGTTTCATCTCGATCCGACGTGTGTACACAAAGTTACAACATGTTCCAGAACAGGCGGATACGGGGCGTTGTCGGCAGATACGCGTTGATTCTGGTGTGCACGCACATCCGAATCAACTTCTGTGAAATCATGCACGTCTGTATCAATGGCGCGCACCTTTTGGTGAAGACCGTGCATGACCAAGTCGTCCCGTTTGGCGGGGCGTACTCAGTTCCGGGTGAAAATGGGGTATAATTTTTTCTGTTTTTGGATTGTGGTTCGCGATCGCCACAGGACACGATACACCGAGCGGGTTGCACGGGCATCGAGAGGGTTACACAGCCTACGCGTCACAACTGACAGAATGGAAAATGAAGCAACAAGGAGAGAGAACGGGTTACCTGAATAGGGCTTTGTGGAACGAGTTTCTTCGTGTCCGGGTTGACACGACACTGCGACACGGCGCTATGTCCACTGTGCTGTGTCCGGGGTTCAGACGCTGCTGTGTCCGAGGCTTCATCGTGGCGGCTCAGGGCTACTCCGGAGGGGACGGTGCCGACGGAGGCGGCTAGGGTCGATGAGGTCGGGGCTGGCCGGGGTCGGGTGGCTGTGGCAGTGGGTTACAGTCGGAGGAAGGTCGTATTGATGGAGATGGCTCGGGTGACTGCGGGTATGGTGGCCGGAGTTGGGATCGTGCTCCGGTGGCTTGGAGGTCGGGGGAGAAAGAATGGGGGAGGTCGACAGGACGGGAGGAGAGGCAGGGTGGATGGGAGGTAATCGGAGGCGGTAGTGTAGCGGTCTGTTCGGCTGATCGAGGTACAGGGAGGAGAGCAAGGGAGCGGGGTGGCGGTGCTCCAGGCGGGGCCGGAGGAGAGAGGAGGACGACGGGGAGGTAGGGGCTATGGGAGACTCGCCGGAGAGATGGCGGAGAGGGGAGGCTGGGGAGGTGGAGGTTCTGGTCGGGCGGCTAGGGCACGGTTCAGGCGGGGTCGACGGGAGAGATGGTGGCGAGGGGAAATCTGGAGGAGGAGGAAGTCGAGGACGTTAGGGTTCAGGGCTAGGGCGGCGATCGGAACGGCTCTGGGCGGCGAAGAGAGGAGAAAGGTAGGGTTTTCCGGCGGCGGGCGAGGGTTTCGAGATGATTTATAGGTGGCCGGAACAGTGTTTCCGGGTAAGATTAGGATTTAGGGTTCGGCGGGTTACGGGTCCGGGTCGGGTTCATTTCGGATCCGACCCGACCCGTTAAGAGTGGGTTCGGTCCGGTTCGGGTCACCATGGTTTGGGTCGGTTTGGTTTAGTTTATTTCAAAATAAACCGGGTTCAAATTTCAGGATTTAATTTGGTTTAAATATACATTAGTTTTTAGGGCTTTAAAAATGCTTCTGGGGTCCAATAAATTTCCGGAAAATTACCCTATGTCTAGTTTTTCATTTAACACCCAAAAATATTATTTTCATAATATTTTAATATTAATTAACATTATTTAAAAATCATTTAGTCATAAAATATCTTAGTTTTAATTCCAAAAAATATTACAAAAAATTGTGAAAAAAATTGTTTTTAAAAAATCCTTGAAATCAGGGGATTTACAGCATAACTTGGTTTCATCTGGTTGGACATGGCTTCACATGGTTGTATATGGCTTTACTTTGTTTTACATGGCTTTACCTGACCTTACCTGGATTGACATTGCTTCACTTGGCTTTACTTTGCTTCACTTGGTTACACATGGCATGGTTGTTATTGTGTATTACATGAGTCTGTTTGTGCAATATATATTAAACTTGTTTATATTACTATTAGAACTTATTTTGTTGCATCATGTCTAAGATGGATTTTACGGAATGGCACACCTAGATTCATACAAGAAACTGCTAGGAGTTTATAACTAGAGATTCATTTAGTACATGGCTAAAAAATTTCCTAGATTGCATGCAGTCCCGGTTATTTATACAGTTATCTTGAGGATTATCCAATGGTTTATATTGTGGAGTATCTTGAGGAGTATCTGGTGCTGGTTTGTGCGTATGGATATCCCGGACGGACTGCATGGGCATATGATTAAATAGAACTCAAGCATCGTGTTGCATTATAATTGTTAGTAATTAGGATTGTGATAACCCTAGTTAGTTAAAGTATCAAGCCATATTTATATGGTTTACCGTAATTTATGGATGATGGACAGTTTAGGCTTTACATGATCACACTTTCATTTTTATCACTTGTTATTATATTACTTATCAGTTCAAGATATGTATCATTACAGGTTTACAATATTTCTATTATTATCCTGAGTTCCTTTACATTCAATCTTTACTTTCAGTATTTGTATTGCTTGTGTTGTTGGTTTAAGTTCCTAGATTGGATTCCTTTGTGGTACTTGCTATTTGGTGGTCTGACCCTACTGATTTTGCATGGCCAGATCCAGTAGCAGCACCGAAGGATCTTTCATACTTTTCTGAGGATGGTGACCACAGGAGCACCTGTCACGCCCCAGTCCCAAAATACCGTAGGACCAGACGCGTGATAATGGCCAGCAGCACGCACCGATGGACAACCCAATTTAATGGATCCACCAGGGCATACTTAAGCTGTAAAATAATAAGTCTATGACAATCATGGCACAACTAATCTCATCCACACAAGAAATAAACATGATCCACAGAGTAAATAAGGAATGTAAATCATCAGTTAGTCTCAACCAAGTACTTCGGGGAATTACCCGATAAATATCTAATACATTGGTTCAACAAAACAGAAAGTAAATGACTTAAATAAATAATAAATACTGAGCATGAAATATGGATGCTCAGGAGAAGTCCTCGGCTAACACCTCGTCCTCGGATGGCGGTACAACTCCTGGATCAGCTCCTGCTCCGGTCCCGTATATCTCGGGGTAGATCTCGTCCTCAAATCCTGGGGACATAATCCGGATCCAGGTCCTCAGGGGACATAGCAAGGTACAAGAAAGATCAAGCCAAATAAATGCAGTACAAAAAATAAATAGAATAAGTAGGGCAAGTAAGTAACCATCTAAGTGAAAATGCAAGTGAGAGCAACACGAGTAATCAGGCTGTGCCACTACAAGCTCTGTGTCGGGGAGCCGGTAGTGGTAATAACCGGTAGTGGGTCTAGCTCTGCTCCGAGAGTCTACGACCTCTCAATAATAGTGGATGTATATATATATGGAACAGCCTGTAGCCTGTGTGTCTCTCCCCACCCAATGTAACCACGCATATCATGACCACAACGTCTCATGCCCATGTCAAGCGAGATCATAGCTAATGCAACCAGTCATACTATATCTAAGCATATAATGTCCATGTCCTGTATCCTATACTGAATCACCACGAATATCTTGGGAAAATCCTGTCTCATGAATAGTGTCAAGTGTCCTGGGTCATAATGTACTTGGTAAGACAAGTACAAGAATATAAAGTGTCACGTATGTCCATCTCTAGATGACAGTACCCAACACTGCGTACAGTGTTGGCACCCGACTGATAATCGGACGCTAAGTATGTCACACGGTCCTAGGTTGAGCATGCACAGAAATATAATAAAGCAAGAAAAATATATATAAAGACTGCAAAGTTTGGCAAGGTACACTTGCCTGATGTCTGGGTATCAACAACTGTCCCTGTATCAATGGATCCTGTAGGAACTACTCCAAAAGCTGTAACAAACATCACCAATAGTCTTAGAAGGTATCAAACTGCTAGAAATGCCTGTCCTTACGTCCAATTTGGACTCAAGGGCAAAAAGGTCATTTTCGGGCCAAAACGGGGTCCACCTGTGGGCCACTTTGCACCGAAAAGCGTACCCGGGTCAAAGGTCTCCAAATTCTGCAAACTCAGTGTCTACAAGTCAGGAACGATGATACGAACCCAACGGAACTTCCAGAATTGGATTCCGATGAGCCGTTTACAAAATCACCCATCAAGTGGAGCCTATGGGGCCCACGATACGCGATTTTGCCCAAGTTCTCAGAATCGAACCAAACTTGGGTCACAGGACCAGCGTATTGCTACGAGTCCGATGGCGCAAGTTTCGTCTCAATTTGACGTGTGTACAAAAAGTTACAGCGTGTTCTAGAAAGGTCGGATACGGGATGTCGTCGGCGGATACGCGTTGACTCCGGGGTGCACGCACCTCCGAATCGACTTCTGTGAAATCCCACACGACCGTATCAATGTCGCGCACAGTTCGGTAAAGACCGCGTGCGACCAAGTCATCCCGATTGGCGGGGCGTACTCAGTTCCGGGGTGAAACAGGGTATTGTTTTTCCTGATTGGCGGGGCGTACTCAGTGTACGATCACCACAGGACGCGATGCACCGAGCGATTTGCACGGACACCGAGAGGGTTACACAGTCTACGCATAGCAACTGACCGAATTGAAAATGGAGTTATGAGGTGGAAGAAATCGGTACCTGAATCGGGCTCCGTGAGTTCTAAAATTCACGTGTCCGAAAGCCAATTTGACGTCCTGGTCGTGTCCTCGCGTGTCGGGTTGCTGTGTCCAGACCTAGGGTCTGACTCGGGACAACGGGCGTCGCTGGAGAGGGTCGACCTCGGGGTCGGCGAGGTTTGCTAGGCGGCGATTTTGCACAACAGTCCGAAGTCGACGGGGAGATGTCGACTGCTGCCTGGGACGAGGGGCCCGCGCTCGATGGGGCAGGGGTCGGCGGCTGCTGACCCGCCGGAGGAGTGATCGGGGACGGACGATGGCCTGGCTGGAGCATCGAGGCCGTGGGATCTGGGGGTTCGGCGCCGACTGATCGGACGTGCGTCGAAGGCTGACGCGGGCGGGGGTTTGCTCGAGTAGAGGGAGATCGATGTGGAGATGACGGCTACGGCTACGGCTTTGGTCTGGCACGAACGCCAAAGAGAAGCATTTATACCGCTACAGTACTCCCGGCGACCTAGGGCTTCCTGCGGGTTTGGGTCGATTGGCTCGGGAGACCCGATCCAATAAGCTGTGGTTGGGTTTAAAAGATCTAGTAGTCTTTAAGGCTTAAAACGCTACTCCGGAGTCCAAATAATTCTCCAAAAAATACCATATGCCCGGCTTTTCATTTTACACAATTATTTATTATTTCTAAAATATTTTTACCCCAATTAGCAACACTTAAATTTCTTTAAATCAAAATCTCCTTCGTTTTAATTTCCAGAAAATACCAAAATTCGGAATAACTCATAAAAATTTTATTCTCAAAAATCAGGGTGTTTACAGCACCAGACCGCTTGAGTGAGTTTTTTTACTTTTCCACTCTGATGTACATTCCATTTTCTGGGCATTTAGACACCAAGCACGTATTTAGCTCGTGTTTTTGTCACTACCACATTTTCTAGAAAGGATATTTTTGTAATTTCATAAATTAATTAAATATTGTGCATGTTAAATAATTATTGTTGTATTATTTAATTGTTGTTAGATGTTATTTATTTATTTTGGACTTGTATTGGTGGACCTAACTAGTTTAGTTTAGACTCATGGACCAACATATATTAATTGTTAGAATTGAGCCCATTTGGAAAGCCCATTGATTAGGAGGATGATTAAATTAATTAAACCATTAGATTAGAAGCTTCCCTCCATAATTATTTCTTCATGAGAGGCTCCAAGGGGTATATTTGATATTTTAGAGTGACTTGAGGAAGGAGAAAGGGGGCCGGCCTATATTTAAAGAGGGGAGAAATTTCTCTCTCCTCTTTTCATTTGAAAACTAGATCTAGAATTTCTCTCAACTAAATTCCTTCATTCTCACTTTATTTTCCTACCAAATTTTATCCCAATTCCTTCCCAAATCACCATTGGTGACTAGTAGAGCAAGGATCTAGAAGGAGAAAGTAAGGATCTACAAAGAGGAGCAAGGATCTACAAGTTGGAGGCCAATTTTACAATATTTGGATATTTTATTGGGAATCCATCTCCCAATAGGTACAATTCAATTTTTTTCTTAATTTAGGTTCTAAATATGAGATTTAACCATGAAAAATTAACCCATATGCATAGGCTACCCATAGGATTTAGTTTTGTGTTCATAGGAGGCCTATTGAGAAAGTTATGGTACTTTTGTGTCAATTTTGGGAAAATTTCGATATTGACATTTGTTGTGTGTATCAATTGGTCCTATAGATTAATTTGGCATGTGCTTGTGTGTTTGGGGCTAGTGTCATGTCCACAATTGGTTATGTGTAGGTCATATCCCAATAATTTGGTGATGCGTGTTGATTTGGGAGTTTTTTCTCCGACACGGGGCTTTGAGCATGTCATATTTTGACACGGATACGTAGATTTGTGTTTAACTCTTCGTATTATTCATAAATAATATATTAGACTTGTTCATGTCCTTCGGGGTACGTTTGGATGTGTGGTGGACTCGTGTCGCAAGCGTATCCTAGATCTAGCGGGATACGGGTGTGATACGCTTCATATGGTTGTGCATTTATTTCTAGATTTAATTCTCTTTTGTTCTTGATTATATATATATATATATATATATTATTGTGTTTATATATTTATGTATGCATATGGCATAGATCTATGTATCTATTATATCTATGTGTATATATTCTTTTATATATGTAAGAGCTATTTAATGTGGTTGTTGTATATATATATATATATATATATATATATATATATATATATATATATATATATATATATATATATATATATATATATATATGTTAGGTGTAGATGTATATATATATGTTGTATATGTATATATATTGTGTATGATTATATATATGTATACGTATATGTGAAGTTATATATATATATATATATATATATATATATATATATATGTGTGTGTGTGTGTGTGTATGTTATGTTACTATGTATTATAATGTAGATATACTTTTATGTGGAAGAGTATATGTGTTTACATACATAGTGGTATTATATATATATATATATATATATATATATATATATATATATATATATATATATATATATATATATATATATATATATATATATATATATATATATATATTATATTGTGTTATATATATATAAAATAGAGGAGAGCAGGAAGCTTTGGCGACGGTTCAGCATCACCAAACAGAAACAGCAGCAGCAGTAGCAGCAGAGGAAATAGCGACAACAGCCGCAGCAGCAATAGTAACAACAGCAGTAGTGACGGCTACAGCAGCATCAGCGATGCAGCAACGAGGGTTTTGGCAACAACAGTAAGAGTTTTTCATAGAAAACAACAGAATATCAGCGGTATCAGTAGCTTCAGCGACAGCAGGCAGGACCTTTAGTGACAGTTTTGCAGTTTTATTAGATTTTATGTATTTAATTATATATATATATATATATATATATATATATATATATATATATATATATATATATATATATATATATATATATATATATATATATATATATGTATATAAATGGTATTAATATATATGTAGATATATTCCTAATTGTTAATTGTGTTTTAGTATACTACAATTATAATCATTTAGTTGTTAGCATATATTATTTATGGGTAATTAGTATAAACAAGGTTTTGGATATTACCTTGAAATACCAAGGTAAATATCAAGGTAATTGGGGATACCCAAGGTATTGGGTTTGGGTACCAAGATTATGGTTTTGTATTGTGATACCAAGTTGGTTCGAAACCAAGATATCCATTTAATGTTTGTAATTATAATTATATATAATTAATAATTGTTTGATATATTTATGGGATGTTTTACCTATCGTTTTTACGTATCCTGAGATACGGTATCCTAGTATACTAAGATGTAGTTTATGACCTAGACTCTAGTATTTGAAACCAATATCTTTGAGATAGACTTGTGCAACCTAAAAATAGATAGTTTGACATAATTAACCATAGTTTGACCATAGTTTGACTTAGAGTTGACTTAGTTTGACTTTTGACTTAGAATTGGCTTGTTGACCTAGAAGTTGACTAGTTTAACTTATTTATTTTATGAAATCTTGTATTGATATTATATTCCATATCCAAGACTTCGAGGCACCGTATCAGACATCTGTGAGACTATTCTTTGGACTTCAGGCGAGTATATTCTCTGATAGTTTCTCATTATGATATCCTCTATGTTCATTGTATCTAGTGTAGATATCCTTATTTTTTTGACACGATGGTTACACAGATTGGTATATCCAGATCTCGTCATGAGATGTTATTCCTTGGTATATGGTGTATCTTGTGCAAGCCTTGTTTCATTGATTATCTTGTACATGTACAGACACTGATTCTCGGGAAGACTAGCTATCTTCTTGGGGAATCTCGTGCCATAGCGTACCATGGTTGGATCTACTATACCAGTCAAGGGTGGAGAATATTTTAGTATATATATGTGATCATACCCTCCTTGTATCAAGTCTTGCTCTTGAATAGAATTAATTATATACTGCACGTATGATTAGCCAGGCCATAAATCTTGTATCATGTTCCCAAGCCGATCACATGTTAAAGCTAGTACTCACACACTTAGTCATTAGTATTCTTGTTCATTGTCATATTGTTCATTTTTGTATTTATTCCAGTATTTTCTTATTGTATATCTCTTGTATCTATTGTGCATCTTGTGCATCTTGTATATTCACATATATTTACTGTTATATAGTTTTTATCATTGATTAGAACTGCTGTTAGAGATGTACTCTGCTCCTTTCCTGACTGGATATATTTTTTCCAGATGACACAGAGGACTGGTACCCTATACATTATGGAACTCAGGATGTTATGGGTTTAGAGTCAGAGACCCTGGCTCAGGAGGAACTTATCCTAACTGAGACAGATGACCCGGGTTTAGTAGCTTCTTAGTATTCTTGTACTGGATTTATCTCCAGCTTTTTGTTACTATTCTTTCTGACTCATTGATGTATTATTTTAGACTCATGAGTTGTATCTGACTATTCTATTCTATATCATATTTGTGCTTGTTTTTACCTTAGATCTGTGATTGAGTATATTGTTATTGTTGGTGGTTCATTATATTGCTAGATAGATTACCCAGACACCGTTCTACCATCGATTCTACGACGTAGGCTGGACTTGCATCCCTACATCGGGTGCGGGTCCTGATAGTTTTGGTTTGATCAGTTATCCTACGGACATGAGCATGATTGACAGATCCTAGAGTTAATCATGAATGACTCAGATTCTGGCTAGTCTATTCATTCTGTGTTTACTAGCATCATGATCATCTATATATTAGAGTTTGTGATACTTTACTATTATATTTCAGCTAATCTTATATCTTGTTGGTATTCATGTTATTCTTGTGATTGAGACACTAGGGTTGGTTGGAACTAGGCTTGACTGTTGGTTTGCAGTAGTGACCCCTCATGTCTTATAGCTTTACCGTATATATGGAGTAACAGAGTGCTCTAAGTATATGTAGGTGGCATTGTCAGTAACGTTTTACAGTATTCTGGTTTTGGGGCTTGACACCTACCCCCTTACCCGCGTGGCCCAAGAGCAGACCCAACACCCGCGACCCCCATATATATATATATATATATATATATATATATATATATATATATATATATATATATATATATATATATATATATATATATATATATATATATATATATATATATTGTCACTACCACGTTCCGAAAATAGGGGTATTTTTAACTTTTTATAATATTTAATATTATGGTCGTTACAATTAAGTAATTGCATGATAAGTATATTTAATTTAAATAATTATGTGAGATGTGTAATTAAATATATTATATATTTACTATGTTTTTTATGTTTGAGCTAGTAGACTTGACCTAGAAGCCCAATAGATGAACACATGTCCGAATTATGGGATTATGTGGTTAATTATTTTATTTAGAATTAATTTATTGGAGGTTGTATTTAACTACCGTAATTTATTTAATTATTGCGCCCTGCCCTTGCTTTGATAATTGGAGCGCTACCCTAGCTTTTGTCTTCCAACAAATTTCACAATCTTACTCTAGACATGCCCGCCTTCCATTCTGATATTTTTACAACTCATAATTATGCTCTCTGTACCTTATTTCTAGCCGCACAAAAATCGTCACGGACGTTTATTTAATTCCTAATTCTAACTTTGTATCGTTGTGCGTTCCAATCAAAATTGGAGACAATCTTGACCTATTTTTCTTGCGGCCCAAATTAGGGTAATATTCTATTCTGAGTCTTCTTCATTAATGATATTGATGACCCGACCTAATTTTGGCCCCATGTACTCCTAATTAATTTTATAACACAGCTTGCATTTATTTCTAATTAATTTGAGGATACCATTTTAACCGATTCCGAAAATCCTAATTTAATTCCAGTGCCCTGCTATTTGAGCCCATACCAAATATACAGCGCCCCCTGACCCTACAAAACATCGAACACCGCATCGCCCGCCAAATTTTTATCATTTTATGCGTCTGTGCAAATACCCAAATTTAAGGGGGCTAATTTGCAAATTTGTATTAGGTGTCAACACCCATTTGTTTAAACCAATGAAGGAGCCCTAATATTTAACTAAGTCTCTCACCCTCATCCCCACATGAAGAAACCCTCATGACAAATCTAGGCCATCCATTCAATGGGTGCATCATAACCCTTCATTCCCACACACTACCCTATTTAAAGTCACATCATCCCCTCTTCCCTAGGAAGCCCTAATCCCCAAAAACCTAGGTTTCCCCACCTCCTCACAAGCCCCCATCTCCCTCACCCAACCGTAGGCTTCATTTTCATTTTTTCTTCTTCCCTTCTTCTTCTCTTTTCTTCTTCTCCTTCCTTTCTTCTCCACCTCTTTTTAAATTTTGAATTTGCTAAAAAAAAGAGGGGGGAAACCATTACCACACCCATCTCCTGTACTCCGGCCACTCGGCCAACTCCGGCGGCCGAGCCCCGAGCCCCGAGCTCCGACCCCGCAGCCCCACCCTGCTGCTCCGGTCAGCCAGCCCTCCGGCCCCGCTCTTCCCCACTGTCGACTTCCCTCTCCGATCACTTTTCCTCCATCCCCTCGCACCCGACCTCCGGTAGACTTCCCCCTCCGACCTTCCACCATAAAAGCCGACCCCGGCAGCTCCTACCTCGACTCCTCGCTGCACCCCGCAACCCGCACGGCTCCGACTCCCTTCTCCAGCCGACCCGCCGGAGCCCACCTTGCTCCACTGCTACCGGCCATTGCCTCCCTCCACCGGCCCACTGCAGCAACTTCGACCCGCAGCTCTCTCTTCCCTCTTCCCGCAGCTCCGGCGTGGTCAGGCACCCACCGGCCTGCAACCTCCCTACCCCGGCGTGCCAACTCCTCCGGTCAGCCACTCCACTGTGCTCTGGCCTAACCCGAGTTCCCCACCTCCTCCTTAACCTCCATTCACCACCACCATTGTCAGCTCTTTCCGAGCTTTCTCCCCTCTTCCCGAGCAGTGCTCCGGCGGCCTCCTGCCGTACTCCGGCACCACCACCACCCTATCGCCACTGTGAGACTTCTTCCTCTTCCCTCCTTCTTTACATATATATATATATATATGGATATAAATACGTATACATGTATGTGTATTGTGTATGTGTGTATATGAGTATTAAAATATATTTTGTATAAATATGTATTGGTATATATATATATATATATATATATATATATATATATAAACGTATTTCGGTATAAATATATATATGTATATATATTTTTTCGTATTGATATATGTATGTACATATATATATGTTAATTGGTATATACATATATAAATATAATTTGGTATAATTATATATATGTATATATGTATTTGTCTTGGTATTTATGAATATATATTTTGATGTATATATATACGTAGTATATATATAATTATATTGGTATATATGTATATATACATATATAGTATAAGTTAATATGTATTTTGGTACATGTATGTATATTAGTGTATATATATGTATAAATACATATATTCTTAAAAATAGGAGTTATGTATATTTTTCATATAAACATAAATAATATATATTTCCACTTATGTACATACAGTTATACCTATTTTGTATATACTTTGGAATGACCATATATATGTATTATATTTAATTATTAATAATATATTTAATTGGTGAATATACTAGATGACCCTAGTTGACTAGTGCCATACCTGGCACGGCCCTGAGTTCGATGTTTTTAACTGTGTGTTAGTGTAGCATCTAATACAAGTGTTATATTTGTGATATGTTTATAGGACTGTTGGTTCATCCAGGGAATACTCTGGAACAGGACATCAATATTTACCAACTAAGGACCCAAGGCAAGTACATTCTCTGATAATTTCCAATTATTGATAATTTCTATAAGTTCAATAATCTAGAAATGTTACATCTGAATCCTTGACACTGTGCTATACGGACTAGTATATAGCTTGGATCTGCAGTCATGAGATATTACATTGATTATCGTATTGACATTGTACACGACATGTATATTAGACATCGTACATGATAGATTGGACTTGCTCGTGTATCGTGACGTGTCATGGTTGGATCCACAGTACTAGTTGGGGGCGGGAAAGTAGTTAGTAAGAAATGTGATCATACCCTTTTATTACAGTATAGAACAATGTAAGTGTTAATCATGCTCTTCACATATGATTAGCCAGGCCCTATAGCTCTCGTACATGTTCCTAAGCCGATCATATTTCGAAACTACTATTTCAAACACTTAGAATAGATTACAGTACTCTATTTAGATCATATACTACATCACCCGTATATGATCCTGTACCTTGTTCTCTCCATTTTATATATGCACTGATTGTATCATATTGCCTATATTGCCTGTCTCTTTACATTGCCTGTCTTTTTATTTGCCATTGCATTTATTCACCGTCTTCTCAGTATCTAGCATCAACAGTTTATTGCTTTATAGTCCTTATCAATTAAATAGAACTGTTATTTGAGATTTGTACTTTGCTCCTTCCTGACTGGAAATATTTTTCCAGACTATGCCTTAGAGGACCGGTGTCCGACACTTTATGGACCATATGGTGAGTAGCTGCAACTTGGGCTTGATAGTTTAGTTGTGATTCCGGGAGGTCTAGCCGGAATCACTAGTTTTTCTAGTTAGTTCTTTTTGTAGACTATTTTGTACCGGATTTGTCTCCGGCATACTTGTTGAGACATGGATATTGTTGAGTTAGATTATTACATTTAGACTTGTGTTGTATTTAATTTTATTTGTTCGATATCTTATCGTGCTGTAGTCTTGTGATTGAGTATGTGTTCATATTATTTTGTGTCATCCGTGCCTCCTTATGGAGATTGGATGCTTGTGTGAGATTAGCTAGATAGTAGCATGACCTTGACAGCGTTCTACCGCCGATGTTGCGGCGTAGGCTGGACGTACCCGCGCTCTCGTGCCCCTATACCGGGTGCGGGTTGTGATACGTTTTTAGTGGTGTCCCATGCAGGTCAAACTTCGCGAGTTGTGCGATGTCGTGGTAGTGTGGCATCTTTGTTACACTACTACGTGCCTGCGATAGAACCTAGGACATAGGATACTAGAATGAGAGCGAATACTCAATCACAATTCCTTGAGAGATTCCTAGGATGACCCCTGAGAACCTCATTATAAATTCCAATTTAAAACATTTCCCTTATTTTCCGTCTATTTTCACTTATTGATATTGAATTTGATTCTTGTTGATTAGTTATTAAATTAGGATCTTGGTTTCATTGTAGAGTTTGATTTCATATCAAGACGAATTTTTTTGGACTAATTTACGGTATCATCTGATGACGCATGTTGATGAGGACAGTGAGAAAGATTAACATTAGAGCTATTGGACTACAAGATATGGATTTAAATTATAATTTGAAGATTGAAAATGAATTATAAATTTTTTTGAATTTTGAGGAGTTGAGATATTTTGTTATTAAAATTTTTGAGGATTCAGATTCAATTCAATGAACCTAGACAAAGTTTTAAGGATTTTTGGAATTGATAAAAATTTTTATTTCAGTATTTGAATATTTGACCTTGAGGAAGGTATATGCATTTTACCTTAAATTATTCAAGGAGTTAGTCTTGAGGAATTTATTTTAAGGATAAAAATCTTATAGAAGAGAGATATATTAGTATATAAGTAGATGAGGTGCATATGAAAGGATCTGTTGGCTTAAGCATGATTGAGATTGCACTGCAAACTGACTTGGGTTCCACCTAGGGTTGTATTAGAGGGAGCAGTACTTAGTATGGTGTGTTGCATTTGATATGCACTTGAGTGATAAGAATAACTATTATCAACGATTGCAGTAGGTAAGGAAGCTACCAATGAGTGTGCTTCTAGTAGAACTGTGGTACCTAGAAGGATAGAGGTATCAACCTTGGATGCATCTTTGACCTGTGCAATCACAACTAGGAATATTCCAATCTATTTATCTTGAATGTTGCTTCTTTAGAACTTTACTGTCCTTCCTTGATGATATCACATCTTGCCTTAATTGATTCTTGGATCTGTCTCCAGGATGTCGCCGAAGACACGATCTATGAGAGTGGGAGCATCAACCTTAGAGGGGTCTGCCACCTCTCCACCTGAGGGACAGACAGCCGTAGTTCCTCCTACATCTCCGATACATGTAGGAGTTTCTGCACTTTTCGGGGATCCTTCCCCCCACCTGTTTAGAGGATTGCCGCAGCTGTGACGGACAACCTTCCTCCTCCACCGACTCCGATTTCCGGAGGTTTGTCCATTGACGGAGCTCAGATGTTTACCTTGATCCAGGGCATGGTAGATGCCCAGAGAGTGACGGCAGATGCTCAGCAAGTTCAAGCTGAGGCTCAGAGGGTGCAAGCAGAAGCGCATCAGGCACAAACCGAGCTGATGAGAGAAAACATGGAGAATGCTCATCAGGTGACTCTCCAAGCTTTGGAGAGAGTAGCCCAGTACCAGCAGTTTCCTGGCCAGCAACAGCAGAGATCAGGCACTATAGTGGACTTCAAAAGGATGATGCCTCGAGAGTTCAAAGGCAGCGAAGGGATACTCTACGCTGACGACTGGCTAGAGGATATAGAGAGGAGCCTGCGATTGACCCAGATTCCGGAGAACTTGCAGATAGAAGCCGCTGGCAGTCAGATGTTCGATATCGCACTCACGTGGTATCGCACAGAGTCGAGAATTACTGCGCAAGGACTTACTTGGGAGACCTTCAAGGAGCTCTTCAAGGAGAAGTTCTTTCCCGACGTGGCATTGGAAACCTTGGAAAGTCAGTTTTATGACTTGGTTCAAGGAAATATGTCGGTCGACGAGTACGCTGTAGAATTTTGTAGATTGAGCCATTTTGCATCGTCTATAATTCGGGACCCAGGAGATCAAGCCCGAAAGTTTAGGAAGGGACTGACGAGAGAGATTAGGTCACGCACTTCTGGTCGTCGTACCGCTACCTTTGAGGGTATCTTGATGGATGCTCAGATTGCAGAAGAGGATCTGGATCTCAGGCCCAAGAGGAGTCACAATATTTTTGGAGATACGAATGGTAGCGCAGGACCGGCCAAGCATCCCCATATTCAGTACCAACAGTAGTACCAAGTACCAGTTCATATTCAGCCATGGGCATTTCAGCATCCACAGCAGTACCTGGCACCAGTTCATATCCAGCAACATCCATGGGCGTATCAGTATCAACAACAGTACCAGGCACCAGTCCGTGTTCAGCAGGATCAGCAACAGCCTCCGAGAGAGACACAACAGACTTGTCATTTCTGTAAGAAGCCAGGTCACCTTTGGGAGAGCTGTAGAACGAGACTAGGACTTTGTTTGCACTGCGGCGCTGCGGGACATCGAGTAAGGGATTGTCTTCTAGCCCCTTATCTTTCCGGCCAGCGCACAATTTCAGATTATAGAGGTCCAGTTAGGCTACCCGTGGAACCGTATATTGCTCAGCACCCGCAAAGGGAACCACCCCAGCAGGGCGGGGCATTTGCGATGATGGTCGAGGAGACCGATACTGCAGGTAATGTGTTAGCAGGTTCTGTTCTTTCCTTCCTTCTGTTCCTATCTATTTGATTGATTGACTGATACCTTAGTACCGTAGTTTGTATGCATGATTTTCTTGTTATAATGTAGTTAGTAGTACACCCTAATACAGATACTGCAATACCATGACAAAAGATACCATGACCGTACATATCCCCTTAGGTTGCATGTTGTATGATTGTAGGAAAGATTTTTTAGACCATGATTATTGGGGTTGACCATGACGAAGATTCATGAAGGGGTTATGACTTAACAAGAGAGACAAGGTGATTAAAATTCGAGGATAAACATCGATTAAAAAAAAAGGTCAAGAATTTAACATGGCAGAATTGATGATTTATTAATTTTAGGAAGGATATGATATGATTGAGGTTATCATTAGAATTTGAGGAAATTTAGGGAGATTATCATTATAATTATTTGGTTGCAAGTTATGAAATTTTTAAAATTTTATATTTGGACGTTGCATTTGGAGAATCCATAAGTATCGCATTGTTGAGCATTTTGAGGAAAGAGGAAATCGAGAAATAAAATCATTGATGGATTAATGTTTGAATTCAAACTTTTTGGGACGAAATTTATATTTTCTATATGTGCATTGATAAAAATCAAATTAGAGGAGTGGATATTAAATTCCGAGTATTGAATTATTAACTAAAACTTTTGGGGAATTTTTGATAAAAATGGACTTTGATTTTATTTCGAGGATTTTTCAGGAATGCAATAATTTCAGAATTTTTGAAAAATTGTGAAAAGACATTGTGGATTATTACTTGATTTCGTGGTTGATGAATTTAAGCCTTGAGGGAAAATAATAATGTGTATGATTAAACACTAATATGAAGATTTTAAATTTCGAGGACGAAATTCTTTTAAGGAGGGTAGACTTGTCACTACCACGTTCCGAAAACAAGGGTATTTTTGACTTTTTATAATATTTAATATTATGGTCGTTACAATTAAGTAATTACATGATAAGTATATTTAATTTAAATAATTATGTGAGATGTGTAATTAAATATATTATATATTTACTGTGTTCTTTATGTTTGAGCTGGTAGACTTGACCTAGAAGCCCAGTAGATGAACAACTATCCGAATTATGGGATTATGTGGTTAATTATTTTATTTAGAATTAATTTATTGGAGGTTGTATTTAACTACCGTAATTTATTTAATTATTGGGCCCTGCCCTTGCTTTGATAATTGGAGCGCTACCCTAGCTTTTGTCTTCCAACAAATTTCACAATCTTGCTCTAGACATGCCCGCCTTCCATTCTGATATTTTTATAACTCATAATTATGCTCTCTGTACCTTATTTCTAGCCGCACAAAAATCGTCGCGGACGTTTATTTAATTCCTAAATAAATTCCAACTTTGTATCGTTGTGCGTTCCAATCGAAATTGGAGACAATCTTGACCTATTTTTCTTGCTGCCCAAATTAGGGTAATATTTTATTCTGAGTCTTCTTCATTAATGATATTGATGACCCGACCTGATTTTGGCCCCATGCTCTCCTAATTAATTTTATAACACAGCTTGCATTCATTTCTAATTAATTTGAGGATACCATTTTAACCGATTCCGAAAATCCCAATTTAATTTCAGTGCCCTGCTATTTGAGCCCATACCAAATATACAGCGCCCCCTGACCCTACAAAACACCGAACACCGTATCGCCCGTCAAATTTTCATCATTTTATGCGTCTGTGCAAATACCCAAATTTAAGGGGACTAATTTAGAAATTTGCATTAGGTGTCAACACCCATTTGTTTAAACCAATGAAGGAGCCCTAATATTTAACTAAGTCTCTCACCCTCATCCCCACATGAAGAAACCCTCATGACAAATCTAGGCCATCCATTCAATGGGTGCATCATAACCCTTCATTCCCACACACTACCCTATTTAAAGTCACATCATCCCCTCTTCCCTAGGAAGCCCTAATCCCCAAAAACCTAGGTTTTCCCACCTCCTCACAAGCCCCCATCTCCCTGACCCAACCGTAGGCTTCATTTTCATTTTTTCTTCTTCCCTTCTTCTTCTCTTTTCTTCTTCTCCTTCCTTTCTTCTCCACCCCTTTTTAAATTTTGAATTTGCTAAAAAAAAGAGGGGGGAAACCATTACCACACCCATCTCCTGTACTCCGGCCACCCGGCCAACTCCGGCGGCCGAGCCCCGAGCCCCGAGCCCCGAGCTCCGACCCCGCAGCCCCACCCTGCTACTCCGGTCAGCCAGCCCTCCGGCCCCGCTCTTCCCCACTGTCGACTTCCCTCTCCGATCACATTTCCTCCATCCCCTTGCACCCGACCTCCGGCAGACTTCCCCCTCCGACCTCCCACCATCAAAGCCGACCCCGGCAGCTCCTACCTCGACTCCTCGCTGCACCCCGCAACCCGTACGGCTCCGACTCCCTTCTCCAACTGACCCGCCGGAGCCCACCTTGCTCCACTGCTACCGGCCATTGCCTCCCTCCACCGGCCCACTGCAGCAACTTCGACCCGCAGCTCTCTCTTCCCTCTTCCCGCAGCTCCGGCGTGGTCAGCCACCCACCGGCCTGCAACCTCCCTACCCCGGCGAGCCAACTCCTCCGGTCAGCCACTCCACTGTGCTCCGGCCTAACCCGAGTTCCCCACCTCCTCCTTAACCTCCATTCACCACCACCATTGTCAGCTCTTTCCGAGCTTCCTTCCCTCTTCCCGAGCAGTGCTTCGGCGGCCTCCTGCCGTACTCCGGCACCACCACCACCCTATCGCCACTGTGAGACTTCTTCCTCTTCCCTCATTCTTTACATATATATATATGTGGATATAAATACGTATACGTGTATGTGTATTGTGTATGTGTGTATACGATTATTAAAATATATTTTGTATAAATATGTATTAGTTTATATATATATATATATATATATATATATATATATATATATATATATATATATATATATATATATATATATATATGTATTTCGGTATAAATATATATATGTATATATATATATATATTTTCGTATTGATATATGTATGTACATATATATATATATATATGTTAATTGGTATATACATATATAAATATAATTTGGTATAATTATATATATGTATATATGTATTTGTCTTCGTATTTATGAATATATATTTTGATGTATATATATACGTAGTATATATATAATTATATTGGTATATATGTATATATACATATATAGTATAAGTTAATATGTATTTTGGTACATGTATATATATTAGTGTATATATATGTATAAATACATATATTCTTAAAAATAGGAGTTATGTATATTTTTCATATAAACATAAGTAATATATATTTCCACTTATGTACATACAGTTATACCTATTTTGTATATACTTTGGAATGACCATATATATGTATTATATTTAATTATTAATAATATGTTTAATTGGTGAATATACTAGATGACCCTAGTTGACTAGTGCCATACCTGGCACGGCCCTGAGTTCGATGATTTTAATTGTGTGTTAGTGTAGCATCTAATACAAGTGTTATATTTGTGATATGTTTATAGGACTGTTGGCTCATCCAGGGAATACTCTGGAACAGGACATCAATATTTACCAGCTAAGGACCCAAGGCAAGTACATTCTCTGATAATTTCCAATTGTTGATAATTTCTATAAGTTTAATAATCTAGAAATGTTACATCTGAATCCTTGACACTGTGCTACACGGACTAGTATATAGCTTGGATCTGCAGTCATGAGATATTACATTGATTATCGTATTGACTTTGTACACGACATGTATATTAGATATCGTTCATGATAGATTGGACTTGCTCGTGTATCGTGACGTGTCATGGTTGGATCCACAGTACTAGTTGGGGGCGGGAAAGTAGTTAGTAAGAAATGTGATCATACCCTTTTATTACAGTATAGAACAATGTAAGTGTTAATCATGCTCTTCACATATGATTAGCCAGACCCTATAGCTCTCGTACATGTTCCTAAGCCGATCATATTTTGAAACTACTATTTTAAACACTTAGAATAGATTACAGTACTCTATTTAGATCATATACTACATCACCCGTATATGATCCTGTACCTTGTTCTCTCCATTTCATATATGCACTGACTGTATCATATTGCCTATATTCTCTGTCTCTTTACATTGCCTGTCTCTTTATTTGCCATTGCATTTATTCACCGTCTTCTCAGTATCTAGCATCAACTGTTTATTACTTTATAGTCTTTATCAATTAAATGGAACTGTTATTTGAGATTTGTACTTTGCTCCTTCCTGACTGGAAATATTTTTCCAGACTATGCCTTAGAGGACCGGTGTCCGACACTTTATGGACCATATGATGAGTAGCTGCAACTTGGGCTTGATAGTTTAGTTGTGATTCCTGGAGGTCTAGCCGGAATCACTAATTTTTCTAGTTAGTTCTTTTAGTAGACTATTTTGTACCAGATTTGTCTCTGACATACTTGATGAGACATAGATATTGTTGAGTTAGATTATTACATTTAGACTTGTGTTGTATTTAATTTTATTTGTTCGATATCTTATCGTGTTGTAGTCTTTTGATTGAGTATGTGTTCATATTATTTTGTGTCATCTGTGCCTCCTTATGGAGATTGGATGCTTGTGTGAGATTAGATAGATAGTAGCATGACCTTGACAGCGTTCTCCCGCCGATGCTGCGGCGTAGGCTGGGCGTACCCGCGCACTCGTGCCCCTATACCGGGTGCGGGTCGTGACATATATATATATATATATATATATATATATATATATATATATATATATATATCGTCAAACGTAAACCCTAACCCTAGATTCTTTCTCTAGAACAAAACCCTAACCTACCCCAGTCTCTGTCGCCGACCCTCGACCACCTTGAGCCATCGTCGACCGCCTGTAATCGCCTAAAACCATCGCCGAGCCAACCTGACCCGCGGTCACACCCGATTGTAGCAGTTTCGGGTACCTATCTTCCTACGTCCATATCTTCTTGTACACTCGATGAAAACTCGATTTTCTTGATCCTATGGAAATTTTACTTAACCTAGTTTAGGATTATGTAAATTACAGCCATTAGTTTTGTTTAAATCTGATAGAAAAATCGAGTCCAAAACTCAGAAATACCATATTTTTTGATACGATAGAAACCGTCCAAGTTCCTTTTTTTACTGTCCGTTTTCTTCCAAACCAAGTAGTATTTTTGAAATCTATTTGAACAGATTTCTAAACAACATATACAAGAATAATTATTTTATTTTAGTTTTTATTTAATTGCTTTATTTGCTGAATTAAACTTGTTTAAACTTGACAAAAACCCATATTTTTTAAACTCGAAAACCTGCGATACAGAGTGCGTCCCGATAAAATGGACTATCTTGTCACGTTCTAGTTGCACCGAAAGGCGTGTATGATATTTTTTGACATGTGGGCTTTCGCGAAAGTTAATTTGGACGTACGTGCACGCCGGAATTAACTCGTATCCGTAAAAAATCTTCCATATTGACGTTTTACAAAATATCCTATGTTTATGACCGCTCGTCGGAATGTGGCAAAATTTATGCCATTGGGTCCGTTGTATCACCATGTGACCCTAGTTTCACGCGATTTTGAGACAGTTGACTGAATCATCGTTTTGCAAGCCCCACGGTTTGACTTGATGAACGATTTTGTGATCGACTCAGCAGAATCCAAAAATGGATATACCATTGAGTTCGTATCATCAATTAGGATTTATTTGACCTATACTTTTTTTTTCTACAGACCTTTACCCCTGGCCCCATTTTGGTGCAAAGTGGGACATACATGGATACCGCTTTGACCCAAAATTACCTTTTTGTCTCTGTATCCAAAATGGACAAAAGAGTATTATTTTTTGACTATCTAACTAATTTTAGAGACATTGGTGATATTTATTTCAGCATCCAGGAATGTTCATTCAAAGTCCCTACCTTTCGGCTCTTTGTGCTTGTCGTCTGGATGTCGATACTACATTGATTGCTTGCCAGACAAGTATACTATGCCACAGTACTGTTTAGTTATATTCCTTGTTATATATTTATTTTTTGATATTTATTTTTATTATTTTGTTATATTAAAATATGCGTTCAAGAAAGACTTGGGTGCAAACGACGGTTGTGTCGTCTTTTATCTTTTGTTTATATTATGCATGTTGACTTAGTTTTACGAGACCACCCCATGATTATGAGGCATCATTATATTTTATTTGGCTGTGACACATTTGTTACACGAGTGTAAATCTTATGTAGGACATGAACTTGTGTAATAGGCTGGCTACCTTTACGTGTAGGTCATACGACGGATAAGGAATAACTGCTAATAGAAATATCATGATTTAGCAGACTTAGCAGTTACTAGAGGTATTGCATGTTATGGATGTGACATGTTAGTAGCATTTGGTGGGGAGAATAATGAGTAAGCGTATGTGACTCATTTATACTTTTTTTCTATAACCCATACGCTCCGCAGGAGATACGCGGTGAGATGACCCTTATATATGTACGGGCGGCTTCTGACGATCGAAAGATATTACGCTTTGTAGGCTACTAATTTCCAGGGAAAAGTACGTCAATCCTATTATTTAGCCAGATTGTCAATACACAAAAAAGTTGTTCTTTGCATATCACATAGACTAGTTAGGCGGCCAAGTTGGATGTTTACTTTTAGTATATTGTGGTATGCTTTTATGTATCTTGTTAAGTCTCTCTGAGGACCTGGTCCCTTTCCAGGTACAGACGATCAGGATTATCCGTATGAGTACAGACCTGGGCCTGACGCTTCATTTATTATTGTTGAGGTCTTACCCTCTAAGTACCCATGATTACTTCACAGCTGATGGATCTTTTAGCTGTTATTCTCTTTATTTGACATTTTATTTTATATTGGAGTTTCGTCCTCCTTTATCATTTTAGTTGATATAGTCGTTTGGTAGTGGATTTGTCTCCATCCGACTATTATTCTTTAATTACTTCATACTTGAAACTTTCAGTTATTTATTTTGGTATTTCTTTACTTGTGTTTGTGGATGAAATATAGATGTATGTGACTTGTGTTGACAATATATATACCACTTGTGAATTTATTTATTCATATACAGTGTACGTGTGTATTATGATTTTCTAACATATTGGAGTATCATATACATATGGCTGGCATGCTACGTATTCCTAGGCTTAGGTATTTTGGGACTGGGGTGTGACACTATTACTTCTCATATATTCTCTACCATGTATTTGGAACTACTTTTAGAGTTTTGTGCTTCGCTCCTATCCTGACTGGATATATTTTTCAGATGATTGGTTAGAGGAGATGTGTCCCACCTATTATGGGCCACATGATAGATAGCCAGTTGAGATTGCACCCGTAGAGCATATTGATCTAGAGCCAATTGTTGATGAGACCTAGCTAGTTTCTTTATAATATTGTATTCATCTCATTTTAGATATTTTGGCATGTATTATATGAGAGACCATTGTGTTGAGATTATGCTATTTGACTTGGACTTGTGATGTATTGTAACTCTGTATTTCTTTCTTCTATTCCATATCATGGCATATCTTCCTCTAGTTTATCTTGTGATTGAGTATTATTACCATTATCATATTATTATATTATCCTCCATTTGGAGTTGAGATAGCATGACAGATAACTTATATATATTATGTGAAAGATGTATATATAGTATTGTTGACCTAGACAATGTTCTACCGTCGATGCTGCGGCATAGGCTGGACGTACCCACGTACTCGTGCTCCTACATCGGGTGTGGATTATGACACATTTCTGTGGTGGCCCATGCAGGTCTAAGTAGTAGTGCTCGAACTTGGAGTATTACTACAAGTCTGCTATAGGATATAGGATATATGATGAGAGTATACTCAATCGCAACTTGGAACACTTTCAATCTATCAATTTTGCTATCCTTATCAATCTGAATATTTGCTTTCTTTGGAATATAATTGTCCTTCTTTGATGATATCGTACCTTGTACCTTATTGATTCCTCTGTTTTGAATCTGTCTTCAGGATGCCGTCGAAGTCCAGATTCCAGCACTCTAGAGCAGTTTTAGTGAGGTTGGTTACTTTATCACCTCCGAGGAGGGCAGTAGCAGCTACTGCTCCGCCTTCTCCAGCTCATAGGGTCACCTCACCGGTTCAGGTGGGGGCTTCAGTAGCAACTTTTGGGGGCTGCTCCACCTCCAGTTCAGAGGGCCGTCACAGTTGTTTCTGAGGAGCTTCTGCCACCCCCAGTACCAGTCGACGTTGCACATATGTTTGTGCTATTTCAGAAGATGATGGAGGCCCAGAGGGCCTAGGAGGTGGCTTAGTATCGTCAATCCAATGTGATGAGGCAGGGGATAAAAAATGCCCATTAGCAAGCACTTGCAGCAGTAAAGAGGGCTGCCCTAGTTCAGCCACAGGTAGTACCGTCTCATCGCGCCCCGTATCAGTCGAGGCCGGGTACCATTATTGATGGCCCAAGGACTTCAAGGGCTCGAAGGCGATCTTGTACGCCGATGCTTGGATTATGGACATATAAAGGAACTTGCGACTGGCACAGATTCCGAAGAGATTACAGGTAGAGGTAGCGGGCAGCCAGATGTTTGACATTACCCTTACATGGTTCCGTACAGACCCGAGGATCGCGGTGCTATGATTGACTTGGGAAGCTTTTAAAGAGCTTTTCAACGGGAAGTTCTTTCCGGACGTGACTCTGAGTGTCCTTGAGAGCCAGTTCTAGGACCTCGTCTAGGGGAGCATGACTGTGGACGAGTACAATGCATAGTTCTACAGATTGGGCAGGTTTATGGAGGGGCATAATCCCCTATGGAAGGCCAGAAAGTTTTGAAAGGGTTTGATCAGGGAGGTCAAATCTCTCACTAGGGGACACCGCATAGCTACATTCGAGGAGATCCTGATGGATGCATAGAGGGATGAGGATGACTTGGAGCTCAAGTCCAAGAGGATGAGAGACGCATCAGGGGGAGCTAGCGGCAATGCAGGTCCAACTAAGGGACCCTATTTCCAGTATCAGAGACCTTTCTAGCCACAAAGACAGCAGTTTCCTATATCGATCAAGGCACCAGTGCAGCAGGCGCACCAGATGCAGAGGCCAGCCCAATCTACTCTTACTTGCCATTTTTGCAACAAGCCAGGACACAGATAAGATGCTTGCAGAATGAGGCTGGGCAGATATTTATTTTGTGGCACATCGGATCACTAGTTGAGAGACTGTCATCTGGCTGCACCTTAGGGCGGAGCCCCAGTTCAGAGAGCACCAACGAGGCCACCTGTAGGTCAACAGAGAGGACCTCCATTGAAGACTTAGCAGCAGAGATTTTCACAGCACCAGCAATAGCAGAGGGGTATACAGTAAGGGCAAGCTTTCACGATGACGTTCGAGGAGACCGAGCCAGTGGAAGATATGATATCAAGTTCAGTTCTTCTTGATTCTTTTCCAGCTTATACTTTATTTAATTTTGGTGCTTCCTGTAGTTTTGTATCAGCATCTTTTGCTCTTAAGCATCGTTTAGAGGTTGAACCTTTGGCTAGGACTTGCAAGATCACAACTAGGAGTGGTATTATCCTGGTCAGTGATGTTTGTAAGGATCAAAGAGTTACACTAGGAGACCAGGAGTTGAGTGGTGTGCTTATTCGTAATACCATTTTTGAGCTACGCTATTATACTCGGTATGGATTGGTTGAGTAGGCACCATGCTAGTATAGATTATCATGGAGGATGAGTATTAATTCAACAGCCATGAGAGCCAGAACATGAGATTACAAGAGGAGAAGTGAAGCAGAGCGAGGATGCCGTCTATGGAGCCATGGTGGAAGATAAGGAGTTTCCACATCCTTTGATAGCAGATTTTATGGATGTCTTTCCGGAGGAGTTATCGGGCTTGCCGCCAGACCAAGATGTTGAATTCTCTACAGACTTGGTGCCAGGTGCGGAGCCGATAGCTCAGCACGTCTATAGGGTCAACAAGTGAACTGGTAGAGTTGAAGAAGCAAGTGCATGAGTTATAGGAAAAATGCTTTATCAGATCCAGTTCATCACCTTGGGGTGCTTCGGTATTGTTGGTACCGAAGAAGGAAGGATTGGTACGTATGTGTATCGACTATAGGGCTCTTAACAGCCTCACTATCAAGAATAAATACCCGTTGTCGAGGATAGATAATCTATTCCATAAGTTGAGCGGAGCGAAGATATTTTCTATGATAGACTTGAGGTCGAGTTTTTGCCAGGTAAAAGTGAAGAAGGAGGATATTCTGAAAATAGCTTTTTTGGACTCGGTATGGCCAGTTTGAGTTTATGGTGATGCCGTTTGGGTTGACCAATGGCCCGGCAGTATTCATGAATCTAATAGATAAGGTGTTCCACCAGTATCTTGATAGTTCGTGGTGGTATTTATTGATGATATTCTGGTGTATTCGAAGACCCCAGAGGAGCATGAGGAGCACCTAAGGATATTTTTGGAGACTCTCAGGAAGGAGAAGTTTATGGCAAGCTTTCGAAGTATGAGTTCTTCCTTGACAAAATTGAATTCCTTGGGAATGTGGTTACAGGTGATGAAAACTCAGTTGACCCGAAGAAGATCGTGTCAGCGGAATCGTGGGCTACTACAAGTTCAGCGGAAGAGATCAAGTATTTTCTGGGACTAGCAGGTTATTACCGGAGGTTTGTGCAGGACTTCTCCCAGATTTTAAAGCCAACGACGAGGCTGACCAGGAAGGATATAGAGTTTATCTGGACAGAGGATTGTCAAGCCACTTTTGATGAGCTGAAGAAGAGATTGACAACAGCTCTAGTGTTGATGTTGCCATCCGGATCAGGTGGATTCACTATCTATAATGATGCTTCCGAAAAGGGTTTGGGTTGTGTCTTACAACTAAATGGGAAGGTGATTGCCTATACTTCCAGGCAATTATGTCCTTATAAGAAGAATGACCCTATCCACGATTTGGAGTTGGAAGCGGTCATGTTTTCTCTAAAACTTTGGAAAAACTATCTGTACGGAGAGCGTGTGGAGATCTTTACAGACCACAAGAGCTTGAAGTATGTGTTTACATAGAAAGAGCTGAACATGAGACAACGGTGATGGTTAGAGCTTATAAAGGACTTTGATATATCATTACAGTACCATCCAGGAAAGGCAAACATAGTCACTGATGCCTTGAGCAGGTATCTAGTGGCTATGTACTTGACGATGGACAAATATTTATTGGCCAATCTTGAGAGCTTGGGTATTGAGGTGCTGGTACCTGGTGTCAAAATACAGATATGGGGATTACAGATACAGTCTGAGCTAATGGACAGGATCGGAGCTACACAGTATGATGATGAGTCTCTAAGGAGTATCAGAGCACAGCTTCAGATAGAATTATCAGAGGACTTTACTATTGCTGAGGATAGATCATTGCGGTACTGTACCAGATTATGTATGCCAAATGGGATATTGCGCGAGGAGTTTCTTCATGAGGCACATCGATCACAGTACACTATGCATCCAGGTATCAACAAGATTTATAGAGATCTGAGGGAGCATGTATGGTGGTATGGTATAAAGCGGGAGGTGGCGCTCTTCGTATCCAAATGTTTAGTGTGCTAGCAGGTAAAGGCAGAGAGGTAGAGGCCAAGTGGTTTACTTCAGGCTTTACCCATTCCAGGGTGGAAGTGGGAGCATACTACTATAGATTTTGTTTCGGGACTTTCGCGTTCTCCAGGAGAAAAAAATGCAATTTGGGTCATCGTAGATATATTGACCAAATTGGCCCAATTCTTGCCATTTAAAGTGGGTACGTCAACGGAGAAGCTAGCAGAGATGTATGTACGACAGATTGTCAGATTGTATAGATTTTTTGCGAGCATCATCTCGGATCGGGATAGTCACTTCATATTCCACTTCTGTAGGAGTTTGTAGGCTAGCTTGGTCACCCACCTTAAGTTTAGTACCGCATATCACCCCCAGCCAGATGGGCAGTCGGAGAGGAGTATTCAGACTCTCGAGGATATAATTCATACTTGTGTTTTGGATTTCAGAGGCTCTTGGGAGGATCATCTTCACCTAGTAGAATTTTCTTACAACAACAGTTACCAGGCCAACAATGAGATGTCTCCATTCTAGGCTTTATATGGATAGAGATGTCACACTCCTTGGGATAATGTTGGTGAAAGAGCCTTGTTGGGACCAAAGATGATTATGGATGCAACTGAGAAGGTGAAGCTCATTAGAGATAGACTTCAGGTGGTATAGGACAAACAACGAAATTGGGCCGATAGCCACCAGAGACCCTTGGAGTTTGAGGTATATATTTTGTTTTGTATTGCTTATGATTGTTTTGTTTTAGGTTGACTGTTAAGCGATATTTTTTCTAGGTCGGCAATCTGGCATTCTTGCAGATTTCTCTGACACGGGACACGATTCACTTTGGTGGTGGCGGAAAGCTTAGTCTACGGTACAATGGACTTTTCGTTGTTCTTGCGAGGGTCGGTACAATGGCTTACAGACTAGACTTGTCGCCTATACTAGAGGAAGTGCATGATGTCTTCCACGTGTCGCAACTAAGACGGTACATGGCAGATCCTAGTCACGTATTGGCTCACTCAGAGATCGTGGTAAGATTGACTCTTAGTTATCCATAGCAGCCAGTGGAGATTCTGGATCGCAGGAAGAAGGTGCTATGAAACCAGATGATTTCCTTGGTACGTGTCGCGTGGAGGCACCACTCTCCGGGAGAGTCTACCTCGGAGATGGAAGCCGAGATGCGCGAGCGGTACCCTTATCTCTTTGAGCCGTGAGATATCATTCTTTCTTGCTCGATATGAATGCTTGTTGTAGTGCTAGTTCTTTCCTTAAATTTCGATGACAAAATTTTTCTAAGGAGGGTAGACTTATAACTACCATATTTTTAGATGAGGGTATTTTTGTCATTTATCATATTTTATATTTAGTGATTAAATATTTATATATTGTGCTACTAATTTTTTATTATGTGTTGTGCTATTTATTATTAGTTAGTAAGCTAGCCTAATTACTGGCCTTGTCATAGTTGACTTAATTAGGACTTGTCATGACACATTGAGCCAAACATTGGGCTAGGTCCATTAGACTCATTTATTTAGTTAATTAAAAGAGATTAGATTTATTTTTATTAGAATTAGATGCTTCCTAATATAGCCCTCATAATTAATTCCTCATAACCAACTAGTGGGGGCATTATGGAATTTGCAAGGTTGCTTGGGAGAGGGACAAGGGGCCAGCCACTATAAGAGGGGGTTCTCTCTCTCTCTCTCCTCTTCATTTTTTATTCAAATTATAAATTTTCAATTATGTTCTTCCCCAATTCATTCATCCCTCCACAAAATTTACCCTAATCCACTCTCGTTCCCTTCCATTTTTATCATCCAAGAAGCATTGGAGCTTGGATTACAATGAGCACTTGGAGAAGAATGAGTTAACTAGGAGCTTGTGTCCTAATTGTGCTATTCATTGAGAATCCATCTTCTAATAGGTAAAATTCTGATTTCTCCTATATTTTAGACTCTAATTCATGCATTTGATCATTAAGAACCTTCACATGGCTTATGGCTACCTATAGGAAGAAGTTCTAGGCCCAATTGCCTTTATTGTGACTTCTTAATAGGTTTTTGTGCCCAATTTGGAAAAATTATGAGATTGGTGCACCAAATATTTGTCATTAGGTAAATTAGATCTAGTTATACTTTGGTTGAGTTTGTGAGGCTATTTACGTGTCCATAATTGGACACGAATAGAGCGTATCATGGTATTTTGTGATACGCTATGATATGGGGATACATTTTGGGAGAAATGTGTATAGTAGTATAATTACTCTTCAATTTTCATTGTAATTAGTTGCATTATTTATTTATATATGTATTTGATAAGTATAATTGATAATTATTAAGAATTTGGAGTTTTGATATCTCATTTGGGGCCGTATCATAAATATCCTAGTGGTGCTCTCAAAGTGTATGAGGAAATGACTATTAGTGTGATTATGGTGTTCACTCAACTTTAATTGTGTGTATATATGCATGTGTTAGTATATATGTTAGTGTGAACGTATACTTGTATTCTATGACTTATTAATTGTTAGGATGTATTGATGGGGGTGTTAAGTGTCCATATGAGGAAGGGTATGACAGGGATTATTTTTGTTGTGTGTGTGGAGTTATGTGTGTATTTGGCAGTGGAATTTAGACTTAATGTACAGTCATGAACTGAGCATCACAGGGAGCTTATGGTCTGTGCAGGCCTTGATTGAATTATTAGAAAATTGATGCCATGACCCGCACCCGATATAAGGGCACACGTACGTGGGTACGTCCAGCCTACGCCACAGCATCGACGGTTGAACGTTGTCTTGGTCAAGACTATCTAACTAGCAATCTCTCATAAATATCCAACTCCATAAGGAGACAATGATTTAGCAATATAATATAAAATAATCAATCATAGAACTAAAGCATGATAAGATATCAAAAGAATAATCCAAACACAACCACAAAGTCTAAACAACAATATAATCTCAACTTCAAATAATAACATCCAAGTTTCAATATATGCCAAAAACAAATCCGTTACCAAAATTTGCTAAAAGGAACTAACTAATATAATTGGTGATTACGGCTAGACCTCCCGACAATTACGCTTGAACTACCGGGTCCATATATGTTGTTCCCTCATACGGTCCGTAGAAAGTTAGACAACAATCCTCTAAATATTTATTTGGAAAAAAATATCCAGTCAGGTTGGAATGAGTACAACCCAATAGCAGTTTCAGTTAAATGACGAAGACTATAAAATAGTAATAGAGAGTGCAATATAAGTTGAGAATAAGTAACTGACTCATAACTGACAATATCAATACGGGAAATGGATAAACACAACTATATGGCAAAGGATAAATTGATAGAGCAATAGATATACAATAGTGAGTACAGTGCAGACAGAACAATAGAGAGTACTTCGATGAATATGAAATAGACAAGAAAGAACTATACTATCTATGTATTTTGAAGTATTAGTGTTGTCATGTGATCGGCTTGGAAACTTTTACAATACGATTGGGCCTGGCTAATCATACGTGAAGTGTTTGATTAAAACTCATAATACTTTCTCTTACACAGCATGTGTATGATCACTCATCTAGCTAGTACTTTCCTACCCTCGACTAATACAGTGGATCTAAACCATGACATGTTCCACAAGAATAACTTGCACAGTAAGGTAACTTGCACAGTAAGCGTGAAAAGCAACATCTTATGACGGGGATCCATATTATACCAATTTGTGTACCATCATGTCAGGAATTAAGTTGAACATCACTAAGTACATGAATCATAGTAAATGTCATATAACAAAAACTACCAGAGAATATACTCGCTTGTGGTCCAGAGCAATAAATACCAAATCAGTCTGAACTGGAGTCCAAGTGACCTGTATATGAAATTATCAATGTCAATTGGTGCTTTAGAACCATAATCAAGCTTAATTAGGCACATTCTAGATTTCTAGATCCAAACTAGGTCAATAAGGTTAAACTAGGTCAACTATCTATTTTGGGTTCCCAATTTGTCTACTAGATTGGCCTATTGCATCATGCTAGTCAATATCAAGTTCTAACTAGATCTTCTAGATCAATTCTAATATCTAAGATATACTAAATATCAGATTAGATATATTTATAATTATCTGAATTATATATACTAATATTTATATAGTATCTTGACTATATACTAGTATCTTGGTTTACCCTGGTGCCAATACCTTACCCTCACATACCCATAATATCTAACACATTACCTCAAACCTAGTTCTAGTACTCTTAGGATACCTTATCTAGATACTAAGATGCTTAACTCGACATCATACACAATACCTTACTCCTAGAACATATTAGAGTATCAAACACCCTAACCTGCTTATACACCTATTAATACTCATATCTTATGACACACCTATAGTGCAAAAATCCTAGCATCAACCCCTACACTGAAGACTGAACCTACCTGGATATTACCTACAATTTAACCTCATACTAGCCTGGACAACCAAGCACCTGAACACTCAAATACATGTGCAGCCAATGCCTAGAAAAAAATAGGGCATAAATTAACCTCAGTACTTACACTCCCTCCCATACTCGCTAACACAATCTTATCTAGGTAAACCTTGCATACACACTCTTCTCTGAATATGATCTTCACTCCACAGAAAACACCTAGCCATATTCCCTGTTTACCTACTGCTCTTACTTGAGTTCACCCCAAGGTTTGCAAGCCCCCAAACCTGACCGCTAACGTAGTGTGTGCATACTTCCCATCTCCATAACTTGATACCCTATTCCAAACACTATACCTGATGTTCACTGGTCTTAAGGTTACTGTCATGGTGTATAACTGATTACCAATTGCACACAGGGTCTACACTTATGGAAGTACACTACATCATGCAAAAGACCAATACTCTGTCACACTCTGCTACCAAGTTCACATAGAAGTTGCAGTTCACAGACACTACAAACCCAGTCTATACTTTACCCTAACCTACTCAAGCCTACACATTCATCGAAAACACTACAAGCACTTATACTTACCTTAATACGCATATACCCACATGAACTAAAACACTTATAGTACCCATACCCAATTCAATACCTCACTTTAAACACTCTAGGTAAGGCACATTGATCACTTTCCAACTCGATACCTTGTCACCCTCACATTTCCATCCAAGGGTAGTTTGGTAATTATCTTTGGGTATTAAATATTTTAGGATTAATTATTATATTAATATTTGTGCATGACATGATTTATTTATTATTGTACTATTATTTGTTGATAGTGTAGACTTATTTTGGACTTGTGTAGTGGACCTAACCATTTAATTAGAGAGCATAAAATAAACTTTTGGACTAGTCTAAGTTGAGCCCATAAATTAGGCCCATGGATTAAGAAACATGATTAATTAGTGAAACCATTGGACTAGAACCTTTTCTCCCTAATTATTTCTTCATGAGAGGCCCCAAGGGGTATTTGTGACTTTGTACATTGCTTGGGGAGGGGTTTATGACCAGCCATAATTGAGAGAAGAGAGAGTGCTTTCATTTTAATTCTTACCCAAATTTCTAGATCTACATTTCCCTCTTCCATTTTCCCTCCATTCCCTCATCATTTCTCTACCAAATCTTTACCAAACCCATTCTAAATTCATCATTGAAGCCTCTATATCAAGGATCTACAAGCAAGAAGCAAGGAGCAAGGAGGAGGAGGCCAAGATCTACAAGGAGAAGAGCTACTTGTCATTTGGGACCTTTTTATTGGGAATCCATCTCCCAATAGGTATAAATCAGTTTTTCCCCTTCCTATAGAGTATAGATCTAAGATTTTACCATGAAAAACCACCCCACATGCATAGGGTACCCATAGAATTTGATTTGGAATCATTTGGAGACCTACGGTGGAAGTTATGACCATTTTTGGTGCCAATTTTGGGAGAATTCCGAGATTGGCACATGTAGTGCTTGTCAATAGATCTAATAGATCTATTTAACCCTTGATTGTTTGTTTGTAGCTTGTGTCATGTCCACAATTGAATACGTGTGGGACGTATCTCGTCGATTTGACGAAACGGTCGATTTTGGGGGTTTTCCTCCTACACGGGGCCATGTGCCTATCGCATTGTGACACGGACAAGTAGACACTCTAATTTCTGTATGTATTGATCATAAATTATGTTTTGGACTTGTACGTGTCCTTCGGGATACGTTTGGTTGTGAGTTAGGGGTCATATCGCAAGCGTATCATAGAAAAGTGTGATACGGGGGCGATGCGCTCCATGTGTTTGTTGTTTGGCCCTTTTCCCTATACGAGCATATGTATTTATATATGTATATACTATTTATGTGTTATATGGTGTATATAATAGAGGTTTTGGGTTTATGTAGATATGTATGCCTATGTGTATAGGTCTATATATATATACATATTGGTTTATGCATATAGGTGCACTTATGATTTGTGTTTTTGTGTGTCTGTGTGACTTGGAGTGTTGAGCATTCTACTACCACAGCAACAGTCACTGTGTACAAATTTCACACAGTCTTGGAGTTCAGCAGGCTCAGAATTATGTTCACTGTGTGCAGTTGCACATCTAAGTGAATAGATCAGTAGGATGTACAGATTTCATATTGTTTTAGGGTAAACAGCAACCGAGCAGTATCAGTAACAGGGAGCAGACCATTGTACAGATACTTACTTGAAGACTCAACTGAATATCACCTGAAGGACTGAAGAACTGAAGACTTACCCCAACTGAACAGTACCTGTACTGAAGGACTGAACATGAAGATTACCTGGACTGAACTGCACATGAAAACTGAAGGCTCACTGTGTACCTGAGAACTGGAATTGAGAACTAAAGACTCAAGACAGCAACTGCATTGAGTGCTGCAGTTCAGCAACTGCGACTGTAGCAAGTCAAAATATACCCTACACATTTCCAATGAAGAATGAGAACCAGTAGTTGCAGCAGAAGTTACACTTGAAGACAGCATCTGCAGGGACTAATACAGAGAGCAGCTGCAGAGACAAATCAATATAGAGGGCAGCAACTGCTGAAGACTGAAGCACCTGAAGGCAAATGCTGAAAACTGTATATCACCAGCAGCCAGCAAACCGAGCAGCGGCTACAGCAGGACTGTGAGCACTACACAGGTTTGAGAGCACAGCAACTGTACAGGTATCAGTCCCCAGTTCAGGTTAGCTAGGTGTCAGGGTTTGGGTAGTAGTTGGTATAGCTAGTATCTATATAACTAAGTATACTAGTGGTAATATTGGTTAATAAGTGCCAGGTGTTTTAGTTTAGTGTATTGTTAGTTGTTAGTTGTTTAGTTAAGAGTCGAGTTATAGTATAGGTTCAATTTCTTGTATCTGTAGAGTGGTTAGAAATTGTGTTAGTTGGTGGTTAGTTGACTGTTAGTTTATATAAATATAGTATAGTGTAGTTGTATTAATAGTATATAGATAATAAGTTAGTAGTATTTGTATTAAATGGCTAGTAGTAGCAGGTGGGTTAATTAGGAATTGTCTTGGCTATATGAAATAGGATTTGATTTTTGGTGTCAGTTACTTTTATATATAGCTAGATATTATAGTAGTAGTTATATATGGTATTAGTCATACTGGGTGTTGGGTTGCCTTGAGATACCAAGGTATCACCAAGGTATGGGTCGATACCTAAGGTATTGAGATTGGGTATCGGGTTAGATGCGATAACATTGGTGCAAGGTCATGGTATCATATTTATATTTGTTTTAAGATATTATTATTATTGTGACTTATATATATATATATATATATATATATATATATATATATATATATATATATATATATATAACTATTTTCATATTAGAAAACCTGCGTATCTTAGGATACGGCTTCTTGAATGCACTGTGGTATGTTAGCTTAGCTAGCTTAGCATAGTTTCATAGTATATCGACTTAGTGACTTAGAATTAGACTCTTGCAACCTAGAATGCATTGGTTTGACTTAGAAATGGCGTATCAACCTAGAATTGCATCAACTTCATTTATTTTCATCATTGAACCTTGTATTGATGCAATATACCATATATAGGTTGTGAGACACCAGCTTGGGCATCGAGAGACATACTTTGCTCAGAACTTCAGGCGAGTACATTTCTCTGTTTGTTTTTAATTCATAATATTATATATATGCATGTTCTAGATTAGTATACATTGATTCCCGACACAGTGATTTTACGGACTGGTGCTATATGGATCCCGTCAGGAGGTGTTATCCCCTACCATGTGCAACGGGTACCTAATGACATGTATTTCATCGTGTGCATCGGGTGTTGACTTTCATGTGCTTCTTGTGCATCCACTATTTCGTGTGCTAGTGTGACTATCGTGATCATGTACGTAATGTGTCATGATTGGATCCATGAGTATTGGTTGGGGAGGGGGGTAGGAGTTGGTTATGTGATCAAAGCCCTCTTGATCTCATGTGCATATCGATTATACACCTCACGTATAATGGAGTTACCTTTATACCTCATGTGCAACCTAAGCCGATCACATAACGAACTCGCACTCTAAAACACATAGTTAGTATTTCTTGTTCTCTACTTGCAGTTATTCTTGTATTTACTTCCAGCTTTATTGTGCCTATTGCCTGTTCACTTGTATTATATATTCTTTCTACTTGTGCATCTTATATCTTTTTCTATTGCTTGTTATATATGCTCGATTATGTTATTGGAACTGCTTTCAGAGGTATGTACTTCGCTCCAATCCTGACTGGATATAATTTTTCCAGATGATTGGCTAGAGGAGCTGTGTCCCACACATTACGGACCTCAAGAGGGTGAGACTTTAGAGGACACTCCCCTAGAGCCAGAGGACATAGTACCAGTGATCGAAGAGGTCTAGTTTTGTTTAGTAATTTTGTATTAGGCTTTTATATTTGAGGAGATTCACAGATGTACTATTATTTCATATTATGGATTGTATCTTTCTTTCCCTCGCTATTTCCATTCGTGCGTTATTTCCTCCTTAGTTTATTTTGTGATTGATATTAATATATTTATGAGATACCATATTGCTCCTTCGATTGGAGTTGAGATGATTGACAGGTACCATATTATATTGTTGAGATGTTAGATAGTTAGAAATGACCCAGACAGTAATCTACCACCGATTCTGCGACATAGGCTGGGCGTAACCATGTACTCGTGCCCGAATATCAGGGTGCGGGTCGTGACATACCTCAACCTATCCCTCACAGCTACTAAACCTTCAACAGAACACTGATTAGATCCTACATACTGCTCTATTGCAGCTCAAAGGTTGCTGCCAACACCGATACTACTTGCCTGATTTTCCTCTACCTACTCGTGTACAAATACAGAATCTGCACTAACCACTACACTTACATCAATACCCCTACTCAAGACATACTATAAATCCTAAAGATCTCCATATTACTATACCTTACTTGACACCTTGCAAACAAATACCCCATATATATATATATATATATATATATATATATATATATATATATATATATATATATATATATATATATACTTGAGATAACACTATATATACATTAGTTACCTGATTGATACTCTACACTCACCTTCAAGCCCAAAACTGTGAACAATCACACTCTCTCCCCTCTAAAATACTCTACTATACTGTTTACATGCTCAGTTCAGGTCTAAAAAACCCTGAGCAGTTCTCCTTCCTTCAATCCAAAACCCTCATGTAAGCACCTGAATACAGACCTATGCAAGACACTCGTCACTTACTGCTAGACCAGACCCCCATAGACCCCCATAGTTGTGATGACCCATTTCGCTCAAGCGGACAACCGATTCAAACGGTGCAAGTGTAATGACCCGACCCGCTTTGCTCAGTGAGAAGACTCGTTTGAGGCAAAGGATTCCCAGACTTGGTCCTTCAGGAGTTCCGGCTTGGACTTTCAGAGGCTCGCTCGGAGTATCGCTCGACCTAGGCGAATCATCGCTAAGGTGGATGGCTTCGATGAACTTGTCTTTTCATAGCTAGCACACTTGAAAATATGGACGATATATACTAGTCGCTAGGTGAATCACCCCCTGCATGCTAGTAAAGAATACAACACACCTAGCTAAGGGAATAATCCAAACTTGTATTGCTTGTTTTAGAACATGGAAATAAAACTTTGCTTATAAATGGTCCCTTGCATGCTACCTTTGCCTTGTGCAACTAGACCCAACTATGCCTCGAATAGATCATTATGTACTCTCTGTAGTGCACTGTTTACTTGTTTACACTGCACATCCCTAGTTTATGTCACTCGGTATGTCCCTTTACGGTTTCACTCACCATTTTACCCATAGACCGTGCCAACGTAAATGCTTATATTTTCTTATGAATGCAATTACTTGCCTGCTTATATGTAGTCTGTACTAGTTGCCTCATTTCAATTCTTGTCACATAATTTATGCCACAATCAAGTAAACACTACCTTGTCTTGCATTCATCTAAGTTTTCCGGAAGACTATCGAATAGTCGTTCCGTGCAAGTATGAACCTGAAAGTATTCGGGACCGTTAGGTCGCTAATGCATTATTCCCGAACCAAAGGGATTTGCACCAAGTCAATAATCTAAGAATCATAACTCATGGAGCAATACTCATCCCATATTGAGATAAAATGGCTAAAAAATTAAATATATTTGTAAACAATTATGCCTCAAACTTGTACCTGACATATCTTGCCTTGAACTTGATCATGTACCTGACCAGAGGCCCAAAGATTATAGACTTGCATGGTCACGAATAACTTGGCGCACAAGAGAGATCTTCAGATCTTGTTCCGCGGACGGTCTTCAGGGCACCAGGGCCGATCCGACCGATCTGAACCCCTGACAGTAGTCGCCTGCGTCCGACGGGATGTGTGTAATGCCCCATGTTCCTGCTTGCACACCATTCTGCCCTGAGACTACAACATCCTCTATGGGGTCATGCTAGTAACCTCCTGTTTATATAGATAAGTCATCCTCGCTTAGTGGCAATCCACGTGCGAGTCATTGCATCGCATCCAGAAATCTGAAACACCAGATCGGATATGGATTTAACACACTTATACATATTTGAACAATTGAAGCTATTCTGGAACACTTCTGGATAACCTGTATACGCGTGCACCCGAATCATAGTCTCGTTCACGACACTCGTGTTTGCATGTGTTATTGCCCCTGGTTTTTATTATAAATTATCGTACTTAAATTAACTTGGTTTTCTCTACACAGGGAAGGATGAATGGAAAGTTGGTAAGTCTCGCCGTGTTTCCTTATATCGTATGGCAACCTGCCACACTGGTTAGGCTTTACATCATTGCCATAAAATTGATCCTAAGGCAAGACTAGAAAGATAACTTAATAGATGGTGCACGGAACCTATATAACATGTTTGGATTTGTCGAGAGGGCGAGAAGCCTCCCCACCAGTGCATTCATGTACTGATAACCCACCAGTTTGCTTGCAGGGTGCGAAAAAACTTTATTCGGTGCAGATGCCTCCTTCATGCGTCCTAAGGCTCGGAGTTCACTCGGAAGCCTTGTAGTGTTGCGTCTGGAACTGAAGCATATATACAAGACATAATGTTGGAACATTGCCTATGTATCATTCCACAAATGTAGCTGCTTGGCACGCTTTTACTGTTTCAGAGAGAGAGGCTTGAGCGACATGTAATCTCGGTCTAGCACCGCCTGTAACACTTGTTTAATATCAATAAAGAGATTATTTTATTTCTATACTTGTGTTATTCAATGCTTCCGCTATTGATGACTCTGTGAACTTGTTACCAATCCCTTGTGTGTTTATAATTCTGTTGCACTCGGACTATCTGTGCGGCTTTATGGCTTAGACCTCTTACCGCATGTTCGGATCATGGCCTTGCATGGGAGTGGCTTACGTTCGTGCGACATCACGCCCAGACGTGTTAAGCGATCGTCCCGCGGGAGCACTAGTGCGGTTATTCACGCCCAGCAGGGACAGCCGATTACCTGCGGAAGATCGGGGCATGACAATAGCTGCTTTGAAGCACTGGCACTGAATTCCAGTTTCTTACAACTGCTGCTCCTTAGCCCCCAATACTTCTTCTTATCACAATAAACCTCTCACTTGATAGTGCATCAATGCACAGCTGTCACGAGTTACAACTGTCCAAGTAATGCACTTCAGGGCACATTATAGTACAATGGCCAGTAGTTCCCTCCTCTTAAACTGACTAACATGAGTATCAAAGCATGATGTACGTGATTTCTTACCTGCAACTGCAGGACTTTCCTTCCTCTGGCACAGATGTGCAACTGCACACCCTAGTGCAAATACTTGCATACTACTCCGTACATACTCATATTCACCTAATCACCCACACAACCCCCTTGTCTCTCCAGAATACAATCAACTCCATACAACACCCCTTCTAGCTCATCTAAACACACACACACACACACACACACACACACACACACACTCTCACAAAATAATCATTATAACAAACACCTTGAGGGCATCACACTATGTTACACACATCCATATAGGATACCCCTTTGATACTCACTCTCATCATCACCAAACACAACAAAACTTTGTGAGCATGTCTAAAGTATTCACTAAAATATAATTACCAATTAAAATGGTCATTCAAAGGCAATTTGAAGAATTTGGCTATTAATACCCACAAGTATCACATGAATACTCATGACACCAACACCCACTTCCTCCAACACCATAATACACAATCTCATTGCTATAAATTATCAATAAATATATCAATTATGATATTCTATAACTATTCTAATTCTCATACAAAGAAAATAATACAAGGGGACACCTATACATAGAGATTAATAAATCTACACCTCCGTATCATGGGGATTTTATGACACAGACTCTCCGTATCCAATTGTGGGCACGCCAACCCTCTCAAAACATGATTCATACTCCAAAACATCCAATAAAATATTTTACAAACACCTAGTGGTCCAAATTTAGGTTTTCCCCAATTTGGCCATAAAAGTCAATGTAACTTTCTCTATAGGTCTCCTATGAACTTAGTTTTTCTTCCTATGGGTAGCCCTTAGCCTGAGAAGGTTCCTAGGGTTTATTTCTTTATTTAAAACTGTAATGATAAGAGGGATAAGAGTTTTATTTATTGGAAGATAGATTTCTAATATATTTTACCAAATTGACACAAATGAAGGTTGGACACAATCCTCAAGCCAATGCTTCCCTCCTCAAGTGCTCCTTTAGCAATGCCACGATCCTTAGCCTCCTTGGAATGAAAATAAGAGGGATAAAATTTGAGAATGGATGGATTTGGTAGGGAAGAGATTATGGTTTGCCTCTAATTTTGGGGATGAACTAATTAGGAATGAAATGAAGGTTTATTCATGAATGAAGAGGCTTATATAGCCTCCTATTAGGGTTAATGTTAGGTTGAGGAATGTTTGAATTTACACAAAGGTACCTCTTATTCTCTCATGAATAGGATCAACTAATCCTATAGATAAAATATTATATTCTTGAGTCTAAATAGGTTTAATAGACTTAATCTAGTCATGACTAACTAATAAATTAAGTCAAATAGTCTAAACTCAATAACTAACTCATTCTCCTAAACTAATGAGTCAAACCATGACTAACTATTTAATAGAATCAATGGGTCCAGTCAAGTCAAGTCTAGTTAAGTCCAATAATGTCAAGTCTAATTAGAATAGACTAATCAACTAACCAATAATAATATTATTTACAATATACATATCATACACATTATATATATTAAACAAAATATAAACACAATATTTACAATAATATAAAATTTCAAAACTATCCCTATTCTAGGAAATATGGTAGTTACAATTTAAGATACCTCATCTCTCTCTGGCCAGTCATAACCTATTCATTATAATCTTCAGTACGGTCAAAACACCCAATAATTAAGATCTAAGAAAGTCCTATCTACAATTATACAACAGGCAATATAAAGAAAGAAAACAAACATGATGGTTATAGTCTCTGGTTGTCATGGGTATTGCAATCTCTATCAGGGTATAGTACTAATTATATTCTAGCATAAAAATCATTGATGCAAGATCGGTACTAAAGAATCAATCAAAAGATAGAAAGGAACAGGAAGAAAGAACATGCTAACCTATCACCTATAGCATCAGCCTCCTCAACCGTCATCGAAAAGCCCTGCCCTGTTGGGGTATCTCCCTCTGCGGGTAATGGGCATGATGTTGTGCTACAAGTGGCCTTGCGGGACCCCTATTATCCTGAGCTACACCTGGGTGGGCTATGGGACAATACCTCACTTGATGTCCCACAGTACCACAGTGCAAACAAAGTCCAAGCCTCTTTCGGCAGCTCTCCCAAAGGTGACCTGGCTTCTTGCAGAAATGGCAGGCCTGCTGGGTCTGCCTCAGAGGCTGCTGCTGATCCTGCTGAACACGAACTGATGCCTGGTGCTACTGGTGGTGATGCTGAAACATCCTCTGTTGCTGCTGAATATGTGGACGCTTGGCCGGTCCTTCACTGCCACTCACGTCTCCAAAAATATCGCTACCCCTCTTGGGTCAGATATCCAGATCATTCTCAGTAATCTGGGCATCCATCAAAATGTCCTCTAAGGTAGCGGTGCGACGACCAGAATTACACGACTTGATCTCTATCATCAGTCCCTTTCTGAACTTCCGGGCTTGATCTCCTGGGTACCGAATCATGGACGGTGCAAAATGGCTCAAACGGTATAATTCTGCGACGTACTCGTCGACTGATATTTTACCTTGGACCAAGTCATGAAACTGACTCTCCAAAGTTTCCAGGGCCACATTGGGGAAGAACTTTTCCTTGAAAATCTCCTTGAAAGCCTCTCAAGTAAGTCCTCGTGCAGTAAGCCTGGGCTTCGTACGATACCAAATGAGTGCAATATCGAACATCTGACTGTCGGCCGCCTCAATCTGCTAGCTTTTTGGGATCTGGGCCATTCGCAGGTTCCTCTCCATATCCTCTAACCAGTCATCAGCGGAGAGTATCCCCTCGATACCCTTGAACTCCCGAGGTGCCATCCCCTTGAAGTTAACTATAGTACCTGGCCTCTATTACTAATGCTGGCCAGGATGCTGTTGGGCAACTCTTTCAAATTCATGTAGGGCCACCTGGTGATCATTCTCTATACTCTCTCTAATTAGCTAAGTCTGCGCTTGGTGTGCCTCTGTATGTACCCTACGAGCCTCAGCCTGAACACACTAGGCCTCCGCTGTCATGCCCCAGTCCCAAAATACGTAGGACTAGGAACATGTAAGCATGCCAGCCATTTGTATATGGCAACTCTAATATATAGATAATATAATACACACGTACGCTGTAATATAAATATAAACTCACATGTGGTATATATATGGTCACAAGTCACAGATGTACTAATCTCATCCACACAATAAGTCACAGAAAAGAAATAACTAAAGTAGAATAATGAGTCTGAATAATCCAAAACTAATAGTCGGGTGGAGACAAATCCACTACCAATGACTATATCAATACTAAAATAAGAAAGAAGGGTAAATCTCCAATATATATAAGATGATGATATAAAGGTATCAGCAAAGTGATCCGTCGCTAGAGATAATCAAAGATGCTCCGAAGGTAAGACCTCCTCAGAAGAGATAAGTGGTAAGTCCTGATCCGTGCTCCTGCGAAAATTCATGAACATTTACACCTGGAAAGGGACCAGGTCCTCAGAGGGACGTAACAAGATACATAGAAGCAAGCCAATTTGAATACAGTAAACATGCATAATATTTAAAAATATATAAGTACGCTATACAAGACAATCTATATGAATGCAAATAAGGACAACTTTTTGACCTATGGACAAGGGTAGGCTACTCGATCTAAGCCTCACAACTCACACACCCGTCTAGAACATCATCAGCCGACATACCACGGGGGTAGCGACCCTCGTGACTCCATCAATCGATATACCACAGGGGTAGAGACCATCGGACATGACTACCATAGTGTGTGCTAGATAATACGGTTTACCAGAGTGGTTATAGCCCATACGCCTACTGATTGTCCTCTCATGTACTAAGTGTCATGTGTGAGTCAACATATCTAATATATAGTAATGACTGAAAAAAACTACACATACAATAAATATACAAAAATATAATAAATATACAAAAATATAATAAACATGCAAAGTACTATAAGCAATTTGGCAAGGTATCTTGCCTGGAAAGAAAGCTGCAAAGTGTAACGTTCAAGAGTCAAGTACACAGGATCAAAAACTACGGCCTCAGAATGAACGTCTCTGGATGCTGAAATAAATATCACCAACGCTCTCAGAATAAGCGAGTTAGCTAAAAAATACTACCCTTTCATCCAATTTGGACACAGGGGCAAAACGATAATTTTGGGTCAAAGTGGGGTCCATATGTGGCCCACATTGCACCAAAAAGTGTGCCAGGGGTAAAGGTCTCTAAATAGGACAAATTATAGGTCAAACTAATTCTAAACGTCAATACGAACTCAACGGTACATCCAATTTTGGATTCCGGTGAGCCGAACACAAATTCGCCCAAAAAGTCAACAGTAGGGCCCGCGAACAGGCGGCTTGGTCAACTATCTCAGAATCGCATGAAACTTGGGTCACAAGACCAGCGCGATACCACGAGTTCAATAGTGCAAGTTTTATCGCATTCTGACGAGCGTACACTAAATGGTGCTGTATTTTGCAAAAGTCGCAATACGGAGACTTTTTGCGGATACATGATGATTCTGACGCGCACACGCATCCAAATCAGTTTCTGCAAAATCCCACACGTCTGGGTATACTGTACACACCTTTTGGTACACTTGGTACACGAGGGGCGGTCCCGTTTGGTAGGGCGCACTCCGTATCGCAAATTTTAACATTTTAAAAATAGTTTTTCCTGAGTTTTCAACCTAATTTATTTCTGCGTATAGCACCAGATAAAATAATAAAATTGACAGAGAATGATCTCGGTCAGGTAGTCTTTCCATAGAATTTTTTTTCTAGGATTGGATCCCTGTGATGGGAGATACGAGCCCTTGAACATGGGTCATCGCAACAGATTTTAGTAGTATAAAAACGTGGTTTTTCCTTGACTTGGCGTCGATTTTTACCTAATTTTGCGCATTGTTCGGAGGAAACTAAATTACGGGATTGGAAGAGGGATAGGTCGGGATCATACCGATGAAGACGGGATCGAGTTTGGTAGAGCGAGAAGGCGGAAAACTGCGTGAGAACGGGAGTACGCTGCTGTGAACTTGCTGTGCATTTCCAGCTGTAGCGGTGCGGGAATTGCGGTCACGGCGGTGGGCGGCGCTGGAACTCCTGCGGCGGCCTAGGCTGGAGACGACGGTCGCTGGCTCTAAGTCGGCGCTCTGTTCGAGTGGGTGGAAGGGATTTTAGGGTTAGGGTTTGTTAATGTGATGTATTTATAGAGGGAGGGGTCGGGTAGGATAGCTGCGCGGGGGGTCTCGTTTGGGTCGCGGGGTTGCAGCTGCTGTTAATATTTTTGTTTACGGGTAGGTTTTTAGGTGGCGGGTAGGGTTCGTTAGGGTTTTGGGTTTAAACCATTTATCTTCTCTTTTTCTTTTTCTTATTCCTTTTTCATTTTTATTTTCTTTTTCATTTCTTATTTCTTTTAATAACATTACATATATATATATATATATATATATATATATATATATATATATATATATATATATATATATATATATATGGAAAAATTCTAGAAATTTATTTAAAGCATACAATTAATCTATCAACTGTCCTCAAGGTCTCCTACATATAAATAAATTAGGAAAAATTATAATTGCTCCATAAAATCTCTAAATGCACAATCACCTAAAATAAAAATTCAGTAAATTCTATTTCTTCTAATTAGCTAATAATTACATAATTCAATTAAATAATTTATTAAATAATTAATACCGTTTATTAAAATTAGGAGTTTTACATTCTACCCAACTTACAAAAATTTTGTTTCTACCCAACTTATAAAAATTTTGTCCTCAAAATTGATACTAACCCATATTCATAATAATCACTATAGCTATTACACTACATTGCTAACTAGCAGTGCTTTCTAAAGTCATGGTCTGCCATTCTAATACTTTCTTATTTTTTTCCATACATTATTCTATTTCTAACTCATCTAAACTGCCCAACTTACAAGAGTTCTACTAGTAGTCACAGTCTCTTGAGGCTATTGTCTAGGTTGTAAGACCAATTATATTTATTGGATCGAGAATCTTGGGGTACTTGTCTTGAATCTCACAACCATGATTTTCCTTTGTAACCGTCAAGTATCGTAGTCTAATACTGCTATGCCACCTGACCAGTATGTCTGCAAATACTTTGACTACTCTACTATAACGGTCTAGCTACAGCTATCGCTACTTCGCCATCGAATTATCATAGTTGTCAGTTCGTAACAAGTGCCTTCAATTCTTTCCTAAGCATAGTCTAAGTTTTAGGGCAACACTTTAGGTCTTGCTAAAAACTATTAGGAGTATGAACTATTTCAAACAATCTAACAAATTTCTATTAGGCTAAATGATGCTACTTAAGGGTTGAATTAATAAAGAATACAGATATTATTATAGTGCATATACATGAGGATTATTATTAAGAAATCATCCTTTAGTTATTAATCATTTACTAAACCATTTATGTTTTTAACTAACAAAATAAGGGTGAGGTTGAAGTAATTCAAACAATTCATAATGGCACGAAAGGATAGGACTATATTAGGAAGAGTTAAGCACGATATAAGGGATGGAGATGGAAGGGAAGATGAGCCACCCAAGGGGGCAAGATGGTGATAGGGAAATAGTACTACTACTGCTACTCGCATCATCTATTAGCATCGCGTGTATGCTATCTGGGTAGAATGTTAATATATCCTCATAACTGCTAAACCACCATATATATAATTCTACGGCTACTATGAACCTAAGATCTCGTGTCACAATGGGTCATGAGTATAAAATGACACATATAACTAAGGGGCGTACCTATATCTACGACTTCCTGTGCCTGTGCTCTCTTATTTGTCATCATGAGTACTTGGCCTATGGGGTATATCTAGTACTATTCGTGCATCAAACTTATACTAAGCCCGAACATTCGTCTTTTCGAAATAGAGGAAGACGAAAAACAATAATAAAGAATTTCAAGGAGGAGATGATAGAATACAAGTACGGGATTCAAAGGGATTTGAGAATTCGAAAGAGAGTTGCCAAGGCAGTTGTGGATTGAAACCTTCTTTTGGTAAATTCCTTTTCGCATGTTCACGTCAGAATAGTTATGTACCTGACATGATATACTCTGACCAGTCTAGAGGGCAAGTATATTTGTCTAACAAGTTGAGTCAACTATATCTCAATCCACATAAGGTAGTGATACAAAGATTGAACCAAGCGCACTACGGTTGATCAGACCATAATACACTGATTCTGATTTAGACTATATATTAGTGTGGGCCCACAATAATACATATGTCATGAACAAGCTCAATAAAAGAATATGCTTGCAAAACTAGGCTATAATAGCAGCACAAGTCGAGGTAGTAAAAATATAAGTACGCTTGATTATGATGGAGGAAGGTACAGAATAACTTAAGTTCACTAAGAAGATCGGTGTTGTGACTCTATAGTAGCCATACTAATTTATTGTCTAAGTCTAAAGTCAACCAAATGGGTGTATGGGCCTCTAAGATCTACAATCTAGATAAACACTAAAGTTCTATAGTCTAGATAAACACTAAAGTTCTATAGTCTAGATAAATACTATCTTCTTATGCAAGCCTATAGTTGGTGTCATTCATTTATACTTCATTAATGGGTAAAAAAGATTATGTGATACTAGGTTATGAGACATACTACCAAACTTACAAAGATTTAATTAATAGTGTTATTGAATACTAGAGTGTATATACCTGGTACAAGTCATTTTCCTAACCCCTATCAAGCACGAGAGAAGATTAATGTTGAGAAGGGATTAAGCAAGATGTAATGCAAGCAATCAAATGAGAATGCGAAATAAAATCAAGGGAGGTGATAATTAAGTGGATGAGATCCTATATTCTAATCCTATGCGTAGGCTTGCTCGGTACAGTGACGTAACCGAGACAATATGCTCTCGACCTGCATGGGCCACCACAAAAATATGTCACGCCTTAGTCCCAAAATACGTAGGACTAGGAACACGTAAGCATGCCAGCCGTATGTATATGGCAACTCCAATATATGGATACCATAATACACATATACGCTGTAAAATGAATATAAACTCACATGTGGTATATATATGGTCACAAGTCATAGATGTACTAATCTCATCCACACAATAAGTCAAAGAAAAGAAATAACTAAACTAGAATAATGAGTCTAAATAATCCAAAACTAATAGTCGGGTGGAGACAAATCCACTACCAATGACTATATCAATACTAAAATAAGGGAGAAGGGTAAATCTCCAATATATATAACATGATGATATAAAGGTATCAGCGAAGCGATCCGTCGCTATAGATAATTAAAGATGCTCCGAAGGTAAGATCTCCTCGAAAGAGATAAGTGGTAAGTCCTGATCCGTGCTCCTACAAAAAGTTATGAATATCTACAACTGGAAAGGGACCAGGTCATCAGAGGGACGTAACAAGATACATAGAAGCAAGTCAATTTGAATACAGTAAAGATGCATAATGTTTAAAAATAAATAAGTTTGCTGTATAAGACAATCTATATGAATGCAAATGAGGACAACTTTTTGACGTGTGGACAAGGGTAGGCTACTCGATCTAAGCCTCACAACTCACACACCCGTCTAGAACATCATCAGCCAACATACCGCGGGGGTAGCGACCCTCGTGACTCCATCAATCGATATACCGCGAGGGTAGCGACCATCGGACACGACTACCATAGTGCGTGCTAGATACTACAGTTTACCAGAGTGGTTATGGCCCATACGCCTACTGATTGTCCTCTCATGATACTAAGTGTCATATGTGTGTCAACATATCTAATATATAGTAATGACTGAAAGAAACTACACATACAATGAATATACAAAAATGCAATAAATATACAAAAATATAATAAGCTTGCAAAGTACTGTAAGCAAATTGGCAAGGTATCTTGCTTGGTAAGAAAGCTGCAAAGTGTAACATTCAGGAGTCAAGCACATAGGATCAGAAACTACGGCCTCAGAATGAACGTCTTCGTATGCTAAAATAAACATCACCAACGCTCTCAGAATAACCGGAACAGCTAGAAAACACTATCCTTTCGTCCAATTTGGACACAGGAACAAAACGGTAATTTCGGATCAAAGTGGGGTCCATTTGTGGCCCACGTTGCACCAAAAAGTATGCTAGGGGTAAAGGTCTCTAAATGGGACAAATTATAGGTCAAACAAATTCTAAATGTTAATACGAACTCAACGGTACATCCAATTTTGGATTCCGGTAAGCCGAACACAAATTTGTCCAAAAAGTCAACCATGGAGCCCGCGAACAGGCGGCTTGGTCAACTGTCTCAGAATCGCATGAAACTTGGGTCACAGGACCAGCACGATACCACGAGTCCAATGGCATAAATTTTGTCGCATTCTGACGAGCGTACACTAAATGGTGCGGTGTTTTACAAAAGTTGCAATACGAGAAATTTTTACGGATACGGGGTGATTCCGACGCGCACACGCGTCCAAATCAGTTTTCGCAAAATCCTACACGTCTGGGTATACCGTGCACACCTTTCGGTATACTTGGTACACGACGGGGCGGTCCCGTTTGGCGGGACGCGCTCCGTATCACAAATTTTAATATTTTAAAAATAGTTTTTTCTGAGTTTTCAACCTAATTTATTTCTGCGTATAGCACCAGATAAAATAATATAATTGACAGAGAATGATCTAGGTCAGGTGGTCTTTCCATAGCAAAAAGAATTTTTAGGTTTGGATTCTTGTGGTGGGAGATACGAGCCCTTGAACATGGGTCATCGTAATAGATTTTAGTAGTAAAAAATGTGGTTTTTCCTCGACTTGGCGTCGATTTTTACTAGTTTTACGAGCTGTTCGGAGGAAACTAAATTACGGAATTGGAAGAGGGATAGGTCGGAATCATACCAATGAAGACGGGGTTGAGTTAGGTCGAGCGAGGAGGCAGAAATCAGCGTGAGAACAGGAGTACGCTGCTGTGAACTTGTTGTGTATTTCCTGCTGTCGCGGTACGGGAATCGCGGTCACGGCGGCAGGCGGCCCTGGGACTCCGGCGGTGGTCTGGGTTGGAGACGGCGGTCGTTTGCCTTGGGTCGGCGCTCTGTTCGAGTGGGTGGAAGGGATTTTAGGGTTAGGGTTTGTTAATATCATGTATTTAGAGGGAGGGGTCGGGTAGGATAGCTGTGTGGGGGGGGGGGCTCGTTTGGGTTGCGGGGTTGCAGCTGTTGTTAATGTTTTCATTTGCGGGTAGGTTTTTAGGTGACGGGTAGGGTTCGTTAGGGTTTTGGTTTTAAACCATTTATCTTTTTTTTTTCTTTCTCTTTTTCTTATTCCTTTTTTATTTCTATTTTCTTTTTTATTTCTTATTTCTTTTAATAACATTACATATACATATATATATATATATATATATGGAAAAATTCAAGAAATTTATTTAGAGCATACAATTAATCTATCAACTGTCCTCAAGGTCTCCTACATAAAAATAAATTAGAAAAAATTATAATTACTCCATAAAATCTCTAAATGCACAATCAACTAAAATAAAATTCAGTAAATTCTATTTCTTCTAATTAGCTAATAATTACTATAATTTAATTAAATAATTTATTAAATAATTAATAGCATTTATTAAAATTAGGGGTTTTACAATGCGACTTGATCTTTCTCATTAGTCCCTTTCTGAACTTTCGGGCTTGATCTCCTGGGTACCAAATCATGGACGGTGCAAAATGGCTCAAACAATATAATTCTGCGGCGTACTCGTCGACTGATATTTTACCTTGGACTAAGTCATGAAACTGACTCTCTAAAGTTCCCAGGGCCACATTGGGGAAGAACTTTTCCTTGAAAAGTTCCTTGAAAGCCTCTCAAGTAAGTCCTCATGCAGTAAGCCTGGGCTTCGTGTGATACCAAATGAGTACAATATCGAACATCTGACTGTCGGCCGCCTCAATCTGTAAGCTCTTTAGGATCTGGGCCATTCGCAGGTTCCTCTCCATATCCTCTAACCAGTCATCAGCGGAGAGTATCCCCTAGATACCCTTGAACTCCCGAGGTGCCATCCCCTTGAAGTCAACTATAGTACCTGGCCTCTACTACTGATGTTGGCTAGGATGCTGTTGGGCAACTCTCTCAACTTCCTGTAGGGCCACCTGGTGATTCTCTATGCTCTCTCTCATTAGCTAAGTCTGCGCTTGGTGTGCCTCTGCCATTACCCTCTGAGCCTCAGCCTGAATACACTGGGCCTCCACCGTCATCCTCTGGGCCTCTACTATGACCTGGATCAAAGTAAAAACCTGTGCCCCATCAACAGGCACACCTCCAGCAAAAGGAATCTGTGGTCGGGGAGGAAGGTGCTACGGAACAACGGGAGCATCCCTCTGGAAAGGTAGGGGAGGATGTCATGCCCCAGTCCCAAAATATGTAGGAATAGGTATACGTACACATGTCAGCTATACGAACAAGTATAGGATCCTAATTTAATGGACCTAACCAGTCATAGTACGCTATAAAATATATCTAATTCACAAGTTCCGGCAGGTAAAATCTAGTCTCATACACAAATATCACAGAGTAAGAAATGAATGAATAGATAAGTCTCAGAATTAAATATAAAATAAAATTTAGTGGAGAACAATCCACAAAAACTGAGTACAAAAGATACTGAAAGAATACAACTAAGCAATAAAGAAATGGTCCGACGTTAGCTAACTAGATAAAGACACCCAAGACACTAAGCAACTATCGTCCATGAATGCTCAAGGAAACTCCTGTGGCTCGACCTCAAAGTCACTATCTCCTAATTCTCCAATTCTGTAGTCCGTCGGGTATAAGTGCTCGTCTGGATATGAAAAAGGTGTCAGGTCCTCAGAGGGACGTAACAAGTTATTAGTCATTCCATTTGACACATACTAGTCTTCTAGAAATAGTATTGACAAAATTTTGTCATTATTGTTGACCCAAACTGGATCACAGTCAACTCGTCTGGATATGAAAAAGGTGTCAGGTCCTCAGAGGGACGTAACAAGTTATTAGTCATTTCGTTTGACACATACTAGTCTTCTAGCAATAGTATTGACAAAAAAATTTCATTATTGTTAACCCAAACTGGATCACAGTCAACCTAATTCTGATAATTAACACTGTGATATCGGTCATGACTCAATTACGATATAACGATTACTAGACGAGATATCAACAAACTTAATTGGACTACTACTATATCATCTTTATTATGTTTTAGAGTCTGTAATTTTTCTATTTTGTTTGGGTATAGGAAACATATTCGTTAAGTCGCACTGTAGCATATCAACTCTCAACATATTTCCTATAGCTCCACCAAATAAATAACCAAGTCCAGAACCGAAACAAAACTAAAACCAAACCTACTCAAACCCAGTAATAAAGCTTCTGGTCCGAGACAGACCAAACTCGGGCCAACTCGGTACCTGACCAACTCGGTGCCTCTAAAATCAACAACCTAATTTTTCTTTCCATCTTGTAATGAGATGTCCAACGTTTAAATTTTGGAATGTTAGGGGACAGAACTCTGGCCGAACTCTTCCTACCCAGACTAGTATAAATAAAGCAAGAATTCTCTCATTTCAAATCATCCCTCATCTTTCAAGCTCTCAATCTTCTAAGCTATACTCTTCTAAGCCATACTCTTCCAAATCTCCTTAGCCACAACTTCCTATTCCCTTAAGGTACCTCGGTACGATTCAGCTAGAAGTTGTGCAAGAGTTGTAAAGTGTTATCATTTGGAAAATTCTGAGTTTTGCCTCTGCGAAATTATAGTAGTCGAGCACTTCGGATCAAAAGCTCGTGTTTATAAAGAAGTGGTAACCTGATTTTTTGTTCCACCTTATATCGAGCTGTCTAACGTTCGAATTTTTGAACGTTAGAGGACAGAACTCTGGCCGAACTCTGCCTACCTAGACTAGTATAAATAGAGCATGAATTCTCCCATTTTAAATCATCCCTCATCTTTCAAGCTCTGAATCTTCTAAGCTCTACTCTTCTAAGCCATACTCTTCCAAATCTTCTTAGCCACAACTTTCTAATCCCCTAAGGTGCCTCGGTGCGATTCAGCTAGAAGTTGTGCAAGAATTGTAAAGTGTTCTCACTTGAAAATTTTAAAGTTTTGCCTCTGCGAAGTTGAAGTAGTCGAGCGCTTCGGATCAAAAGCTCGTGTCTGTAAAGAAGTGGCAAGCCTTCAGATCAAAGCTTGTGTTTCACTGATAGTGGATTCAAACTCCGAGCTAGAGTTCTCGGGCCTGGACTAGTCCTCCATGAGGGAAACTAGGATATATCGATGTGTTTGTGTTTCCTCTTCCTTACTCTATTTACTTTTTGCGTTATTATTCTCTGATTATTTTCTTTGTTAGTATTTGCTTACTGGACTTAATCTTAATAAGTTTTAATTGATAACTATTGACACATAACTCTATTCACTTCCCCCCTCTAGAGTTTCCTACACGTAACTTCAATTATAATCCTACTATTATCTTTGCCTGAAAACCTAAATCATATTTAATTCTGGAAAAATAAGTTTTATTTATGAAATAATAGGGAGAACATTCATATATGACCAAAGAACGTGTCACGACCCACACCCGGTGTAAGGGTACTAGTCGGAAACAACGCCCAGCCTACGCCGCAGAATCGGCGGTAGAACGCTGTCTAGATAGTCTATCTAATGTAATGAACCACCAATAATGATAGAATACTCAATCACAGAACTAAGATAGAAATAAGCACGAATCAGATAAAGAATAGAATAGTCACCATACAACTCATGAGTCTAAAATAATACATCAATGAGTCTGAAGAGTAACAAAATAAGCTGGAGACAAATCCAGTACAAAAGAATACTATCAAACTACAAAGCTACACTCCAGGGTCAACTGTCTCAGTTGGGATAAGTCCCTCTTGAGCCAGGGTCTCAGAATCTAAACCCACAACATCCTGGGGTCCATAATAGGTAGGGTACTCCTCAGTATCATCTGGAAAAATATATCCAGTCAGGAAAGGAGCAAAGTACATCTCTAACAGCAATTCTAATCCATGATAAAAACTATGTAACAGTAAATAGCTGTAGATAAACAAGATGCACAAAATAGATACAAGAGATATATAGACAATAAGGAAATACTGGAAAGAAATACAATAATGAACAATATGCCAATGAAACAATAATACTAATGACTAAGTGTGTGAGTACTAGCTTAACATGTGATCGGCTTGGGCAAGATGCAATGCGGCCTGGCTAATCATACGTGCGGTACATGATCAACACTATTCGCTTACCAATACTTTATTCAATAGGGATTTGATCACATATCTATACTAATACTCCCCACCCCCGACTGGTATAATAGATCCAACCACGGTATGCTATGGCACTAGATTCCCCAAGAAGAGAGCGACTCCTCCCGAAAATTGGTGTCTGTACATGTACAAGATAACCAATGAAACAATACTTGCACCATATACACCATATACCAAGGAATAGCATCTCATGATGAGATCCGGATATACCAATCCGTGTAACCATAGTGTCAAGAGAAACATGTATATCTACACTAGATACAACGAACATAGAGGATATTATAAATGAGAAACTATCAGAGAATGTACTCGCCTGAAGTCCAAAGAACAGTCTCACAGATGTCTGACTCGGTACCTCGAAGACCTAGATATAGAATACCATATTAATACAAGGTCCCGGAAAGAGAACAAGTCAAACTAGTCAACTTCTAGGTCAATAAATCAATTATAAATCAAAAGTCAACTATGGTCAACTCTAAAGTCAACTAAAGTCAAACATGGTCAAACCAAGGTCAACCTCACAAGACATCTATATAAAAAATAATATAAAATACAACAATTTAAGAATCAAAATTAGATCCCAATTGATACCCACACAAAGTATAAATAATAATACAATTAATGCACACTGTAAATAATGTATATACAAACCAATATTTATACAAATAAAATAATATATTATTATTAGTATTATACCTCATAAAAATACCTATATATATACATATATATATATACAAATATAATATATAAATTAAATCTGCCAAATCGTCACTGAAAACAGTGAGCTAAAATATAAATTAAATAAAATAGGCTTTCAGTGATAGTTCCTACTGTCACTGAAACCACCGTCGCCAAAGCCGCTGTGCAAACTGCACTGCTGTCACCCATTGGTGACAGTTCTCAACTGTCACAGAAAAGTCCGTCGCTGCTGCTGCGAATCCCGCCCACTGCATGGGTTATTAATGACAGTGGCGGCTCTGTCATTAATAGCCTGCCGCCACTGTTACAACGGCTGCTGCTGTAACCGCCTAATTAATGATAGTTCTCTGTCATTAATCCTACTGTCACTAAAACACAGAAAATATATATATATATATAAATATATATATAAATCTATATATAATTTAAAATATATATATACATATATAAAATAATTAGATAAATATATATACTTATATATATACAATCAAATACTACTAGATACAAAACACAATGTACATATTAATGTACGTATTTTACATGGATAGAAGCACACATAAAATACATACATTAAATTAACAATTAAATATATAATAATTATAAATAATATAATTAACACATAAATATATATTACAAACCTTTATGTCTAAAGTATTTTATTAACATATGTACATATATAATTGCATGCAAGAAAGCTACATACATATATTTATACATCACATTAGAACACATAGAAATATATATAGATCTATGCTACAATAAATACCATAATAAATACACTAATATAATATATAATATCTATATATATATATATATACTAATTATAAATGAAGAATTTAAAGCATAAATAATTAGATCTACACATAAACACACCAAATTGGAAGTTTCACACCGTATCCCACTAGATCTAGGATACGCATGTGACACGAGTCCAACACACAACCAATTGCACCTCGAAGGACACAAACAAGTCACAAATAATATTTATGAATAAATCAAAGTGTCAAAAGTAGATCTATGTGTCCGTATCAAAATACGACATGTTCAAAGCCCCGTGTCGGAGGAAAAAACTCCAAAATGACACGTATCACCAAATAGTTGGGATACGAACCACAAGTACCAAATATGGACACGACACAAGCTCTAAACACATAAGCACATGCCCAATTGATCTATAGGATCAATTGACACACACAACAAAATATAAATTCGGAATTCCAACAAAATTGACACAAAAAGCACCATAACTTTCTCCATGGGTCTCCTATGAACATAAAACAAAGTCCTATGGGTAGTACATACATATGGGTTGATTTTACATGATTAAATCTCAGATTTAGAAGCTATTTTAATGGGAAAAACTGAATTATACCTATTGGGAGATGGATTCCCAATGAAACCTCCAATTGAGTTGAACTTGCTTCCAAATTGTAGATCCTTGCTCCTCTTTGTAGATCCTTGCTTCCTCCTTCTAGATCCTTGCTTCTCAACTTTCTAATGGTGAATTGGGAAGAATTTGGAATAAATTTGGTGGAGAATTGGAATGGGAATGGAAGGAATTTGGGAGTGGGGAATTCTAGATCTAGATTTGGAATGAGAATGAGAGGAGAGAGAAATTTTCCCCCTCTTTTAATAGGCCGGCCTTGCCCCTCTCCCAAGCAATTATAAAATGTCCAATGTACCCCTTGGGGCCTCTCATGAAGAAATAATTAAGGAAGGAAGCTTCTAGTCTAATCACTTAATTAATTTAATCCATCTCCTTAACTATGGGCTTTCTAAATGGGCCAAATCTAACTATTTAATTCATGTTGGTCCATGGGTCCAAACTACACTAGTTGGGTCTACTAAAATAAGTCCAAAATAATTAAATAACATCCAACAATAATTAAATAATACAACAAAAATTATTTACCATGCACAATATTTATTTAAATAGGAAATTACTAAAATACCCTTTTTCCTAAAATGTGGTAGTGACAAGTCTACCCTCCTTAAAATAATTTTATCCTCGAAATTTAAAGATGAAAACTACCCCCAGAAAATCACAGAACAGAACTAAAGAATCACAATTAACTAATGAACAGAACATAACTAGAAAATAACATACCTCAAGGTACAAACAAATATGGATAACGCTCTCGCATGTCATCCTCTCTCTCCCAGGTAGACTCCCCCGGAGAGTGATGCCTCCATGCGACGCGTACCAAAGGAATAGTCTGGTTTCTCAGCACCTTCTCTCTCCGATCCAGAATCTCAACTGGCTGCTCTGGATAGCTAAGAGTAGGGCCCACCTCTATCTCTGAGTGATCAAATACATGACTAGGATCTGCCACGTATCGTCTCAACTGTGACACATAAAACACGTTGTGCACTCCCTCCAATGCAGGTGGCAAGTCTAGTCTATAAGCAACTGCACCGACCCTCTCTAGAATAGTGAAAGGTCCGAAGAATCGCGGACTAAGCTTTCCGCCTCCACCGAAGCGAATCGTGCCTCGTGTCGGAGAAATCCTCAGAAATACCAAACCACCCACCTAAAACAAAATACCATCTTAAGAACTTAATCTACAACAAACAAGAACAAGCACAAACAAAATCTAAACTATACCTCGAACTCCAAAGGTCTCCGATGGCTATCGGCCCAATGCCGCTGTCTGTCCTGCTCCACTCGAAGTCTGTCTCTGATCAACTGAACCTTCTCCGCTGCATCCACAACCATCTCTGGCCCAAGCAAAACTCTCTCTCCAACATCGTCCCAAGACAAAGGAGTACGACACCTCCGACCATATAGAGCTTCAAAAGGTGACATCTCTATATTGGCCTGGTAACTGTTGTTGTAAGCAAACTCTACCAAATGGAGATGGTCCTTCCAAGAACCCCCAAAATCTAGTACATAAGTGCGCAACATATCCTCGAGAGTCTGGATAGTCCTCTCTGACTGCCCATCTGTCTGGGGATGATATGCAGTACTAAACCTGAGCTGAGTGCCCAAACTCTCCTGCAAACTCCTCCAGAAATGAGAAGTGAAATGACTATCTCGATCTGAGACTATGCTGACGGGAACTCCATGTATCCTAACGATCTGCCTCACATACATCTCTGCCAGCTTCTCCGTAGACAAACCCACCTTGAAAGGCAAAAAGTGGGCCGATTTGGTCAACCTATCAACAATGACCCAAATCGCGTCTTTCCCTCCTGGAGATCGTGGAAGTCCGGACACAAAATCCATAGTAATGTGTTCCCACTTCCACTCTGGAATGGGTAATGGCTGAAGTAACCCTCCTGGCCTCTGCCTCTCGGCTTTCACCTGCTGGCACACTAAGCATCTGGATACAAACTGTGCCACTTCCCTCTTCATGCCATACCACCATACACTCTCTCGCATATCCCGATACATCTTGTTAGCACCTGGATGTATGGAATACTGAGAGAGATGCGCTTCCTGCAACACCTTCTCTCGCAACTCCCCACTAGGCACACACAATCTAACTCCATGCCTCAAAGATCCATCTTCTGCAATAGTGAAATCATCCTCCAATCCTGCTCTCACTTGAGCTCTGATACTCCTCAAAGATACGTCATCATACTGTGCTGCCTTGATCCTGTCCATCAAATCTGAGTGTATCTGCAATCCCCATATCTGCATAGCACACTCAGGAATAATCACCTCAATGCCCAAGCTCTCCAAGTCCTCCAACAAATATCGATCCTGCGTCAAGAACATAGCTACCGGATACCTGCTCAAAGCATCGGCAACTACATTGGCTTTCCCATGATAATATTGCAAAGAGATATTAAAATCCTTCATCAGTTCCAACCACCGACGCTGCCTCATGTTCAACTCCTTCTGCGTGAAAACGTACTTCAAGCTTTTGTGGTCTGTGAAGATCTCCACACGCTCTCCGTACAAATAATGTTTCCACAACTTCAGGGCGAATTTGACAGCTGCCAACTCCAAATCATGGGTAGGATAGTTCTTTTCATGAGGACGCAATTGCCTGGATGCATAGGCAATCACTTTTCCATGCTGCTGAAGAACACAACCTAAACCCTTTCTCGATGCATCACTATAAATAGTGAAACCTCCGGACCCTGATGGCAACGTCAAAATAGGAGCAGACGTCAACCTCTTCTTCAACTCCTCAAAAGCAACCTGGCAATCTTCTGTCCAAACAAACTCCATATCCTTCCTTGTGAGTCTGGTCATCGGCTCGGCAATCCTCAAAAAATCTTGCACAAACTTCCTGTAGTAGCCTGCCAATCCCAAGAAACTCCTGATCTCTGCTACCGAACTCGGAGTCTTCCAAGATTCTACTGCTGAAATCTTCTTCGGATCCACTGAAATACCATCACCAGTCACAACATGCCCCAAGAATTCCACCTTGTCCAGGAAAAACTCACATTTGGACAACTTCCCATACAACTTCTCCTTCCTCAACACGTCCAACACAATCCTCAAATGCTCTTCATGCTCCTCCGGTGTCTTCGAGTATATGAGTATGTCGTCGATGAACACCACCACGAACTTGTCAAGGTACTGGTGGAACACCTTGTTCATCAAGTTTATAAATACTGCCGGTGCATTAGTCAAACCAAACGGCATCACCATAAACTCATACTGACCATACCGAGTTCTAAAAGCAGTCTTCGGTATGTCCTCCGGCTTCACCTTCACCTTCACCTGATGGTAGCCTGATCTCAAATCTATCTTAGAAAATACCTTCGCACCACTCAACTGATCAAACATATCATCTATCCGTGGTAAAGGATACTTATTCTTGATAGTGAGATTATTCAAAGCCCTGTAATCAATGCACATACGCACCGATCTATCCTTCTTCGGTACAAACAATACTGGGGCTCCCCATGGTGAAGAACTCGATATGATAAACCCCTTATCCTGCAATTCGTCCACCTGCTTTTTTAACTCGACCAGCTCGCTGTTGTTTACTCTATAGACATATTGCGAAATTGGTTCTGCACCTGGCACCAAGTCTATAGAAAATTCAATATCTCGATCTGGTGGCAATCCTGGAAATTCCTCAGGAAACATATCCAAGAATTCTACTATCAACGGATGCGGCAACTCCTTGTCTTCCACCATAGCTCTACAAATAATGCCTTCTTCCTGCTCTGCAGCTCCTCTAGCAAACTCGAACTCTGGCTCTCCTGGCGAACCAAACAAAACTCTACCTCCTCTACAGTCTATGCTAGCACGGTGCCTACTCAACCAATCCATCCCAAGTACAATGTCGTAGCTCGAAAGTGGCATTACAAGTAGACACGCACTCAACTCCCGGCCTCCCAGAGTAACTCTCTGATCCTTGCAAATATCATTAACCAGGATATGCCTCCTCCGGTCATGATCTTGCCAGTCCTAAGCAAAGACTCAGCTACCAAACCATGCTTCAGAGCAAAAGAAACAGATACAAAACTATGGGAAGCACCACTATCAAACAAAGCTAAAGCTGGAATGGAATCAAGAAGAATAGAACCTGTGATGACATCTCCGGTGGGTTCCTCCTCTTCGACGGTCATAGCAAACGCTCGTCCCTGTCGAGCACCTTCCTGCTGTTGATGCTGGACAAAACGCTGCTGCTGTGTCGGAAGCGGTCCCCTCGACTGTGCTGCAGGTGGTCTCGTCTGTGTCCTCGGAGCTGGAGCTGCTCTCTGAACTGCACGACGAGGACACTCCCTTGATTGATGCCCTTCAGTACCACAATACAAACAAACTCCTAGCCTCCTTCTGCAAACTTCCCAGATATGGCCGGGCTTCTTGCAAAAGTTGCATGGAGCTTGCTGTAACTGTCTCTGCTGCTGAGGTACCTGGTGAAAATGTGCTCTAGCTAGAGTCTGGTTCTGCTGTGGCTGCTGGAAAGGTCTGGACTGGAAATGAGGACGTTTGGCAGATACTGCACTGCCGTTGGCCCCCAGAAAAGAATCACGGTCTCTCTTGGTCTTCAAACCCAGATCCCGCTCAACCTTGCGTGCCTCCACAAGTATCTCCGAGTATGTCTCATAAAAAGACGGAATGAGAATTAATATGGCACAAGATGTAAGACATCAAGGAAAGGACAAGTTAAGAGATCAAGTATCAATGTCAAAGGAGAATAGTTGAATCAAAAAAAATTTCCTAGATGTGATTGAGTATCTCAGCCTATATCCTATATCCTATCGCAGGCTCGCAGTAGTATAACTAAGTTGTCGCACTACCACGATATCACATACTTGTGAAGCTAGACCTGCATGGGCCACCACCAAAAACGTGTCACGACCCGCACCCGGTGTAAGGGTACTAGTCGGAAACAACGCCCAGCCTACACCGCAGAATCGGCGGTAGAACGCTGTCTAGATAGTCTATCTAATGTAATGAACCACCAATAATGATAGAATACTCAATCACAGAACTAAGATAGAAATGAGCACGAATCAGATAAAGAATAGAATAGTCACCATACAACTCATGAGTCTAAAATAATACATCAATGAGTCTGAAGAGTAACAAAATAAGCTGGAGACAAATCCAGTACAAAAGAATACTATCAAACTACAAAGCTACACTCCAGGGTCAACTGTCTCAGTTGGGATAAGTCCCTCTTGAGCCAGGGTCTCAGAATCTAAACCCACAACATCCTGGGGTCCATAATAGGTAGGGTACTCCTCAGTGTCATCTGGAAAAATATATCCAGTCAGGAAAGGAGCAGAGTACATCTCTAACAGCAATTCTAATCCATGATAAAAACTATGTAACAGTAAATAGCTGTAGATAAACAAGATGCACAAAATAGATACAAGAGATATATAGACAATAAGGAAATACTGGAAAGAAATACAATAATGAACAATATGCCAATGAAATAATAATACTAATGACTAAGTGTGTGAGTACTAGCTTAACATGTGATCGGCTTGGGCAAGATGCAATGCGGCCTGGCTAATCATACGTGCGGTGCATGATCAACACTATTCGCTTACCAATACTTTATTCAATAGAGATTTGATCACATATCTATACTAATACTCCCTACCCCCGACTGGTATAATAGATCCAACCACGGTATGCTATGGCACTAGATTCCCTAAGAAGAGAGCGACTCCTCCCAAAAATCGGTGTCTGTACATGTACAAGATAACCAATAAAACAATACTTGCACCATATACACCATATACCAAGGAATAACATCTCATGACGAGATCCGGATATACCAATCCGTGTAACCATAGTGTCAAGAGAAACATGTATATCTACACTAGATACAACGAACATAGAGGATATCATAAATGAGAAACTATCAGAGAATGTACTCGCCTGAAGTCCAAAGAACAGTCTCACAGATGTCTGACTCGGTACCTCGAAGACCTAGATATAGAATACCATATTAATACAAGGTCCCGAAAAGAGAACAAGTCAAACTAGTCAACTTCTAGGTCAATAAATCAATTCTAAATCAAAAGTCAACTATGGTCAACTCTAAAGTCAACTAAAGTCAAACATGGTCAAACAAAGGTCAACCTCACAAGACATCTATATAAAAAATAATATAAAATACAATAATTTAGGAATCAAAATTAGATCCCAATTGATACCCACACAAAGTATAAATAATAATACAATTAATGCACACTCTAAATAATGTATATACAAACCAATATTTATACAAATAAAATAATATATTATTATTAGTATTATATCTCACAAAAACACCTATATATATACATATATATATATACAAATATAATATATAATATATAAATTAAATCTGCCAAATCGTCACTGAAAACAGTGAGCTAAAATACAAATTAAATAAAATAGGCTTTCAGTGACAGTTCCTACTGTCACTGAAACCACCGTCGCCAAAGCCGTTGTGCAAACTGCACTGTTGTCACCCATTGCTGACAGTTCTCAACTGTCACAGAAAAGTCCGTCGCTGCTGCTGCGAATCCCGCCCACTGCATGGGTTATTAATGACAGTGGCGGCTCTGTCATTAATAGCCTGCCGCCACTGTTACAACGGCTGCTGCTGTAACCGCCTAATTAATGACAGTTCTCTGTCATTAATCCTACTGTCACTAAAACACAGAAAATATATATATAAATCTATATATAATTTAAAATATATATATATATATATATATATAAAATAATTAGATAAATATATATACTTATATATATACAATCAAATACTACTAGATACAAAACACAATGTACATATTAATGTACGTATTTTACATGGATAGAAGCACACATAAAATACATACATTAAATTAACAATTAAATATATAATAATTATAAATAATATAATTAACACATAAATATATATTACAAACTTTTATGTCTAAAATATTTTATTAACATAAGTACATATATAATTGCATGCAAGAAAGCTACATACATATATTTATACATCACATTAGAACACATAAAAATATATATAGATCTATGCTACAATAAATACCATAATAAATACACTAAAATAATATATAATATCTATATATATATACTAATTATAAATAAAGAATTTAAAGCATAAATAATTAGATCTACACATAAACACACCAAATTGGAAGTTTCACACCGTATCCCACTAGATCTAGGATACGCATGTGACACGAGTCCAACACACAACCAATTGCACCCCGAAGGACACAAACAAGTCACAAATAATATTTATGAATAAATCAAAGTGTCAAAAGTAGATCTATGTGTCCGTGTCAAAATACGACATGTTCAAAGCCCCGTGTCGGAGGAAAAACCCCCAAAATGACACGTATCACCAAATAGTTGGGATACGAACCACAAGTACCAAATATGGACACGACACATGCCCCAAACACATAAGCACATGCCCAATTGATCTATAGGATCAATTGACACACATAACAAAATGTAAATTCGGAATTCCAACAAAATTGACACAAAAAGCACCATAACTTTCTCCATGGGTCTCCTATGAACATAAAACAAAGTCCTATGGGTAGTACATACATATAGGTTAATTTTACATGATTAAATCTCAGATTTAGAAGCTATTTTAATGGGAAAAACTAAATTATACCTATTGGGAGATGGATTCCCAATGAAACCTCCAATTAAGGTGAACTTGCTTCCAAATTATAGATCCTTGCTCCTCTTTGTAGATCATTGCTTCCTCCTTCTAGATTCTTGCTTCTTAACTTTCTAATGGTGAATTGGAAAGAATTTGGAATGAATTTGGTAGAGAATTGGAATGGGAATGGAAGAAATTTGGGAGTGGGGAATTCTAGATCTAGATTTGGAATGAGAATGAGAGGAGAGAGAAATTTTCCCCCTCTTTTAATAGGCCGGCCTTGCCCCTCTCCCAAGCAATTATAAAATATCCAATGTACCCCTTGGGGCCTCTCATGAAGAAATAATTAAGGAAGGAAGCTTCTAGTCTAATCACTTAATTAATTTAATCCATCTCCTTAACTATGGGCTTTCTAAATGGGCCAAATCTAACTATTTAATTCATGTTGGTCCCTGGGTCCAAACTACACTAGTTGGGTCTACTAAAATAAGTCCAAAATAATTAAATAACATCCAACAATAATTAAATAATACAAAAAAAATTATTTACTATGCACAATATTTATTTAAATAGGAAATTACTAAAATACCCTTTTTCCTAAAATGTGGTAGTGACAGAACAAGTTATAAAAAGTTTACATGCAAACTATGTCAACTATATATCTTTTTATGCATAAAATTCATTTAAATCAAAAGTAATATTTTTGGAAAAATAATTTAAAAAATAAATTTAATATAGGTTAATAACAACATAATTTAATTATTTATAAAGTATTAGAAAGGTTCGATACGGGATCTTGGATAAAATATTAAACTATGTCACCCTACACATTGTATATACAATTTATTTAACACAAATTTATTAAACTAATATTCTGAAATAAATAGTAAAAATATGGCTAAAATAATTTAGTCATCATATATATTTAATATTAACATGGATAAAATAAAGTTTCTACCTATAGGTGCATATATGCATACATGGATTCAAAATTCTACATATAAAACTTTAAAATAAATCCTAAAATAAAAAACATGGTAATGGGTTATAAACACATTTAAAATCATATATATATATATATATATATATATATATATATATATATATATATATATATATATATATATATATATATATATATATATATATACTCACGTATTTCCCCAAGCCGCGACCCCCTCTACATATGGATAGAGAGAGGGGGTCACGGCTTGGGGGAAATCTGTGGGTTTATATATATATATATATATATATATATATATATATATATATATATATATGTATGTATGTATGTATGTATGTATGTATGGGTAGAGAGAGGGGGTCACGGTTTAGGAAAAATCTATCGTAGGAGTAGGTTTAGTTTAAATTGTTTCCTAATTTGGTTGATAGCAAATCTATGGTAAATCTCTAATCCTATTAGATATTAATAACCAAGATTTGATTAAAATTCTAAAGAATAAGATAACAATAACTATACGTAAATAAATCCTACAAATAGTGAAAAGTGGCCTAAATTGGCATGGAAGAATTATGGGTTGCTTATTGAAGAAGGTTGAATTAAAAAATAATCACAAATGAATTATTTATATAAAATATCTAAATATTACAGACAAAAAACTATGGTTGTTACACTAGTACCATATTAATACTAAATGATCAAATTTTGTGTCACGCGAAGATTCTACGGGTAGTGTCTCCAGTGTAGGCTACTTCATACGAAGGGCGATATAGATTTTAGGGTCGTCCTATGTCATTAATGTTCAAACTATGGTGAAGTATCCTAAAGCAACCATTGGATTTAAATTAATTTTAAAATAATCTAAATAAATACAATAAATATAGAATACACACAAATACATATTTTTGGTAAGGGGTTTTACATAGGAGGACCCCCGAAAGCTGCTGAAACTCCTATGCGGACAAAAGGTGAAGGAATAATTTCAGCCACTCCTTGTATAGGAGGTTGAGAAGTCGCTGACCTCCCTGACAAGATAGTTGCTCCTGATCGCTTTAATCTGATCTTCGGCAGCATCCTGAAGACAAATCAAAATAAGAAGAAGTCATTAAGGCGCTAGATATGATATAATCAAGGAAGGACAATAATATTCAAATAAAGCAATATTCAGACAGAATAGCAATATCAATAGATTGAAAGTTTTTCTAGTTGTGATTGAGTATCCTCTCTCATCCTAATATCATATATCCTATATCCTACAACAAGCTCGTTGTAGTACAACTAAGCTGTTGCACTACCACGATATCGCACTAATTGTGAAGCTCGACCTGCATAGGCCACCACTAAAATATGTCATGACCCACACCTGATATAGGGGCACGCGTACGTGGGTACGTCCAGCCTACGCCGTAGTATCGACGGTAGAACGATGTCTAGGTCAAGACTATCTAATTAGCAATCTCACATAAATTTTTAACTCTATAAGGAGACAATTATATAATAATATAATATAAAATATCCAATCACAGAACTAAAGCATGATAAGATATCAAAGGAATAAACCAAACACAGCCACAAAGTCTAAACAATAATATAATCTAAATTTCAAACAAGAACATCCAAGTCTCAATATATGTCGGAAATAAATCTGGTACCAAAATCTGCTAAAAGGAACTAACTAATATAAATAATAAATTCGGCTAGACCTTCCGACAATCACGCCTGAGTTACATGATCCATATATGCTATTCCCTCATGCGGTCCATAGAAAGTCGGACAACTATCCTCTAAATAGTCATCTGGAAAAAAAATCTAATCAAGATGGAACGAGTACAACCCAATATCAGTTTCAGTTAAATGACGAAGACTATAAAATAGTAATAGAGAGTGTAATACAAGATAAGAATAAATAACTGACTCATAACGGGCAATATCAATATATGAAATAGATAAACACAACTATATGGCAGAGGATAAATAGATAGAGCAATAGATATATAATAGTGAATACAGTATAGACAGAACAATAGAGAGTATCTCGATGAATATGAAATAGACAAGAAAGAACTATATTATATATGTGTTTTGAATTATTAGTGTTGTCATATGATCGGCTTGGGAACTTGAACAATACGATAGGGCCTGGCTAATCATACGTGAGATGTATGATTAACACTCTCACAGTACTTTCTTTTGCATAGTAAGGGTATGATCACACATCTATCTAGTGCTTCCCTAACCCTGACTAATACAGTGGATCCAAACCATGACACGTTCCTCAAGAATAACTTGCACAGTAAGCATGAAAAGTACTATCTCATAACGGGGATCCATATTATACTAATCCGTGTACCCTAGAGTCAGGAATCAAGTAGAATATCACTAAGTACATGAATCATAGTAAATATCATATAATAAAAGCTATCAGAGAATGTACTCGCCTGTGGTCCAAAGCATTGAATACTAAATCAGTCTGAACTGGAGTCCAAGTGACATATATATGAATTATCAATGTCAATTGACGCTTTGGAATCATAATAGAGCTTAATTAGTCATATTCTAGATTTTTAGATCCAAACTAGGTCAATAAGGTCAAACTTGGTCAACTATCTATTTTGGTTTCCCAATTTATCTACTAAATTGGCCTATTACATTATGCTAGTCAATATCAAGTTCTAACTAGGCCTTCTAGAATAATTATAATATCTAAGATAAACTAAATATCATACTAGATATATATTTATAATTATTTGACCTATATATACTAATATTTATATAGTATCTTGACTATATACTAGTATCTTGGTTTACCCTAGTGCCAATACCTTACCCTTACATACCCATAATATCTAACACATTACCTCAAACCTAGTTCTAGTACTCTTTGGATACCTTATCAAGATACTAAGGCGCTTAACCCGTTATCATATACACTACCTTACTCCTAGAATATATTAGTGTAGCACACACCCTAACCTGCCTAAACATCCACTAATACTCATATTATATGACACCTATAATGCACATATCCTAGCATCAACCCCTACACTGAAGAATTAACCTACCTGGATATTACCTACAATTTAACCTCATACTGGCTTGGACAACCCAACACCTGAACACTCAAATACATGTACAGTCTATGCCTGGAAAAAAATTCGGGCAAAAATCAACCTCAGTACTTACACTCCTTCCCATACTCTCTAACTCAGTCTTATCTAGGTACACCCTGTATACACACTCTTCTCTGAATATGATTTTTACTGCACACAGGGAACACCTAGCCACATTCCCCATTTACCTACTGCTCTTACTTGTTCTCACCCCAAGGTTTGCAAGACCCCAAACCTGACTGATAACGTAGTGTGTGCATACTATCCATCTTCATACCTTGATACCCTATTCCAAATACTATACCTGATGTTCACTGGGCTTAAGGTTATTATCATGGTGTACAACTGATTACCAATTGCACACATGGTCTACACCTGTGGAAGTACACTACATCATGCATAAGAACAATACTCTATCACACTCAGCTACCAAGTTAACACAGAAGTTGCAGTTCACAGATACCACAAACCCAGTCCATACTTTACCCTAACCTACTCAAGCCTATACGTTCACCCAAAACACTACAAGAACTTATACTTACCTTGATACTCATATACCCACATAAACTAAAATAGTTATAGTACCCATAACCAATCTAAAACCTCACTTTAACCACTCTAGGTAAGGCACATTGATTCACTTTCCAACTCGATACCTCAACCTATCCCTCACAACTACTAAACCTTCAACTGAACACTGATTAGATCCTATCTACTGCTTTATTGCAGCTCCAAGATGTAGGACCGTGTATGACAACTCTAGAGGGGGTGAATAGAGTGCAGTGGAATAATCTACTCAATTAAAGATTAAGCTGAGTGAAGACAGTAAATAACTAGCAGTGTATATGCAATATAATAAAGTCAGAGAAAGAAAGAGCAAACGCAAACACCGTGATGTATACTGGTTTCCCTCTGAGAGGACTAATTCAATCATGAGAACTCTTATTCGGAGTTGTACCACCAATAGTGAATCACAAGCTTTGATTCGAAGGCTTGCCACTTCTTTACACCCACGAGATTTGATCCGAAGTCTAGCAACTTCACACACCACGAGTTTTGATCCGAAGGCTCGTAACTTCACACAGAATAGGGGCTTGATGAACCAAGCTATTTATAACTCTGTAGACTTCTAGATCGAGACCTCACTTGGCACTTAGAAGGCTAGGAAGTTGATCTTGGAGATAATAAAGTTTAGGCTCTGAGGGTTTACTCACTATAGGATAGAAAGATAGAGAATGGTTGAGTGAGTAGGAATGAGAATTTTAATCCTATTTATAGGGTGTAGGCAAATAGAATTCGGGCAAAATTCGGGTGGGGTTTAATTCAAATTTTTAACCGTTCAGCCAAAAAAATAGGAGCAAATTGAACTGGTTGATTTTATACCAAAAGGGTAACCGAGTTCGGTCTGAGTTCGGCACGAGTTCGGCCCGAGTTCGGTTTCTAAGTATGGTAAACTTTGTTAATAAATGTGGCCTTATTTGTTGGATAGGTTCTTTGGTTTATTTGAGTGGACTAGGTATCTGGGTATAGGTACTTGGATTTGCCAGTGCAACTCAGCTTACATCAATCCTAGACTCAAATAAAATATCAGATTACATATGAAAACCAAAAGAACTGATCACGCCAAACTTCTGAAATATCTGCTGACTCGAAGACGCTTTTTCCCTTGATGACAATTGTCCAAAGATAACCAGATCTGAAAATCTGAATACCTTTTAGGGGCATCGCTCCAGATAAGTCATAGGCGGTTGGACAAAATCTTCTGGTATAACGTCATCTTTGGCTCATCGTCATATAGCATATGTCCATTGCTGATATTGCTTATTGCTTTCTGCAAGTATATATTAGACGAACAAGAAAATATACAGAAACAAATATTACATATCTGGATAATGCTGAGTTTAAGTAGAAGATACTATAGTGATTTGATCGATTGCCATAATGATAAACTTAATCGATTAGCCATATTCAAAAACTAAACATAAATATTGGGCCAACACAAGTTTGCTGCCAATACTGATACAACTTATCTGATTTTCCTTTACCTACTCGTGCACAAATACATAATCTGTACTAACCACTACACTTACAACAATACCCCTACTCAAGACATACTGCAAAATCCAAAGATCTCCATACGACTATACCTTACTTAACACCTTGCTAACAAATACCACTTATATATATATATATATATATATATATATATATATATATATATATATATATATATATATATATATATATATATATATATACTTGAGATATCACTATATATACCTTAGTTACCTGACTAATACTCTACAGTAACCTTCAATCCCAAAACTATGAACCACCACACTCCCTCCCATCTAAAGTACTTTAGTATATTGTTTCTATGCTCAGTTCAGGTCTACAAAACACTGAGTAGTGCTCCTCCCTTCAATCCAAAAGCCTCATGTAAGCACCTGAATACAGACCTATGCAAAACACTCGTCACTTAGTACTGGATCCAACCCCCATAGCTACTTTGAAACACTGGCACTGAATTCAAGTTGCTTACAACTACTTCTCCTTAGCCCCCAACACTTCTTTACACAATAAACCCCTCACTCGATTGTGCATCAACGCACAGCTGCCACGAGCTGCAATAGTCCACGTAATGCCCTACAGGGCACATTACTGTGCAATGGCCAGCAGTTCCTTCCTCTCAACCTGACTAACCCGAGTATCAAAGCAAGCTGCACACGATGTCTTACGTGCAACTGCTGGGCTCTCCTTCCTCTGGCACAGATGTACAACTGCATACGCTAGTGCAAATACTTGTACACTACTCCATACACACTCATATTCACTTAATCACCCACACAACCCCCTTATCTCTCCAGCATACAATCAACTCCATACAACACCATTTCTAGCACCGCTAAACACACACACACACACGAAACAATCATTACAACAAACACCTTGAGGTCATCACACTATGATACACACATCCATATAGGATACCCCTTTGATACTCACTCTCGTCATCACCAAACACAACTAAACTATGTGAGAACATCTAAAGTAGTCACTAAAGTATAATTATCAATTAAAATGGTCATTCAAAGGGAATTTAGAGAATTTGGCTATTAATACCCACAAGTATCACATGAATACGCATGACACCAACACACACTTCCTCCAACACCATAATACACCTTCTCATTACTATAATTTATCAAAAAATACATCAATTATCATATGCTACAACTATTATAATGCTCATACAAAGAAAATGGTACAAGGGGACACCTATACTTAGAGATTACTAAATCTACACCTCTGTATCTTGGGGGTTTTATGACACGGACTCCCCGTATCCATTTGTGGGCACACCAACCCTCTCAAAACATGATTCACACTCCAAAGCCCCCAATAAAATATTTCTACAAACACCTAGTGGTCTAAATTTGGATTTCTCCCAATTTGGCCATAAAAATTAATGTAACTTTCTCCATAGATCTTCTATGAACCTAGTCATTCTTCCTATGGGTAGCCCTTAGCTATGTGAAGGTCCCTAGGGGTTTATTTTATCATTTAAAACTAAAATAACAAGAGGAATAATATTTTTACCTATTGGAAAATGGATTCCTAATGTATTCCACTAAATGGACAAAAATAAAGGTTAGACAGAATTCTCAAGCCAATACTTCCCTCCTTAAGTTCTCCTCTAGCAATGTCAAGCTCCTTAGCCTCCTTGGAATAAAAATGAGAGGGATAAAATTTGAAAATTTCTAGATTTGGTAGGAAAGGGATTAGGGTTTGCCTCTAATTTTGGGGATGAACTAATTAGAAATAAAATTAAGGTTATTCATGAATGAAGAAGCTTATATAGCATCCTATTAGGGTTAGGGTCAGGTTAAGAAATATTTAAATTGACACAAAGGCCCATCTCATTCTCTCATGAATAGGATCAACTAATCCTATAGAAAAAATATTCTATTCTTGAGTCTAAATAGGTTTAATAAACTTAATCTAGTTATGACTAACTAATGACTCAAGTAAAATAGTCTAAACTCAATAACTAACTCATTCTCCTAAACTAATAAGTCAAACTATGACTAACTATTTAATTAAATTATTAGGTCAAGTCTAGTTAGGTCCACTAATGTCAAGTCTAATTAGAATACACTAATGAACTAACCAATAATATTATTATTTATATTATACATATCATACATATTATATATATTAAATAAAATATAAACACAATATTTATAACAATACAAAATTTCAAAAATACCCCTATTCTAGAATTTTGATAGTTACACTTTAAGTGTACACCTAGGTGTTGAATCTCGAGTAGGGGCAAAGACTGTATGAGTGTGCAGGCAGTGCACCAAGGTGCACTGCATTGTGTCTTAGTTGGAGACTGATCATGGGGGACCTTAGGCATTCAAGTGAGGTAGTGCACACATGGGTGTACTGTAAGTTGGATTAACTGGTGATATGTAAAGATTGTGTCGGATTGTTGGTCGGTTAAACCAACTGCAATTATTGTAGTCACGCCCCAGATCTAGAATACTGGAGAGCGGAGGAATGATTCAGCCAATCGTACCTTACGGAATACCGAAGTAACCCAAAATATTTTAAGGTTGTCTAGAGACGAGGGGGGCCATACTACAATCAAGTCTACTAGGGTCAAGAACTTCTATATCTCAATCATTCAATCAAGTAGTAATAACATAGAATAATTCAGAATAAGCTGTAAGGCATCCCAAATACTGCAACAGAAGGTTCTAGAGTTCTAGCAATACAAGTTGCACTACAAAAAAAGTAACATTTTGGGACGACTGAAATTCGTGTTAAAAAGTGTATAAATGCCCCAAAATATTATTTGGGACATTTTGGTATGGATTGAATCAGTGCTAATAGGGTGGCATGGAAAAAAGTTTTTGGACGAAAAAAATCGTCCTAATTGGGTTTTGGGGACGGTTAAACTAACCATCTCAAAAGCATATGAATTTTTATATTTTAATGACAGATTATTAAACTGTCCCAAAAAATGAATATTTGTGACAGATTAAACCGTCCTAATAATTCGGCACCAACTGTCTTATAATATTTTAGGACAGCTACAAAACCGTCCCAAAAACTAATAACCACCGTCCTAATTGGTACAAAATTATTGTTTTCCATGTTCCGCCTATAAGACGTACAACTAAACTCATATATAACATTCTTAATACCAAAAAATTATTAGTTCTCCAAGTCAAATATCCAATAAAGAGAAAAGAATTACATTGAACCCAATCCGTTGATAGTTATTTTGTTTTACATATCATGCACAATGCATATACAACATTCGAAACTGAACAAAGAATCAAGTGAACCACTGAACCCAATCGACATCAAATAAAAAAACAACAAGTACACACTTAAATAATGAAAAACAAATTGGAAATGAGTTTATTTTCCCTATTGGAGATGGCCTTAGAATTAGGTGGTGCTCTCCGAGGAGTTAAATTTGTTTTCTTGTCCGCCTTGATTGTTGTTGCGTCAACGGTCAAAACTGTTAGGTGGTGCTGTATGCTGTAAAGAGTTTCTTGCCTCCCATAGGCGAGCGGTAATCCACCTTTCAACCCAGCTCCATCTTCAGTTTCCTTTCACAAGTTCGTAGGAAAATTGCCCTTACCAGAGTTGGCTCTCCACTATTTACGACAACAAACAAACGATCATATAAGTATGAATGAAGGGCTTGCATGCTCAATGATATATATATTAAGCAGGTTGTGTTAAGACCTGATAAGAAAATGCATACCATGGCTCAAGTTGACCCTTCAAATAATTTCTTTCTTACAGTATAGCAACAATACTTGCATAATCCTATAATTTTTTAGTTTGTGTGGTATCGGCAACCCTCATATCGCCCACTTAACCCCCCAGGGGCATGGAGTCAATTATTTAGGAAAAATCCCGTACATCCTCTTGGAGGCCAGTGATTAAAACTCAGATCGGTTACTTAATAACTACCGAGTACTCAGCTTACATGCCTCCATGAGGATTGAGGAGATTCTCATATTAAAACAAAGCTCAAACTTGCACACATTAAAATAATATTTTGGACTTGCTTATTGGTGAGTTTAATATGTAAAGTAGAAAAAGGTACTCTAGGAATAAAACTGATGGCTAGCCAAAGTATAACTGAAATACTGTACATTCATAAAGATTAAATGCTAGGCTCATTCTAAAGGTAACCTGAAAATATGGCAATGAATTAGGAATCAGTAGAGTGAAAAGAAGGATAAGGTAAGCACAATAATAGTTATATTTGTTACAATCATATTATTTAAGTAATTAAAGCATGATCCAAGTCAAATCAACACACTAGAGAAATTTCAGGAGCCTATGTCAACATATATACACATTGATTATCACTAGCATTAATAATATAGTTAAATAAAATAAGAGCAGGGTATGGGAGACACTAAAGACATTGGATGCAATGGAGTTTGTTTGAATAGAAGAAAAATTGCTACTTATGCCATGTCTAAACAAGGCATGCAAATCTTTTGAATCCCTAAACCAACTTGTATCACCTTTTGTCTCAAAAAAAAAGTAGAAAAAAATCACCTTAATTGCCTAATTGGCGAGAAATAATGGGTCATATCTTGATTTACAAATTAAACACATTTTTTGTCATATATTACAAAGATGGGATAAATAAAAATAAGATATCCAGGAAAACTTTTTAGTCTGACTTATATAAAAGTTAAAAAAACACTAACACTTCACCTTATGGGCACTTAATGGGTTTATAACTTTATTTTCGGTTGATTTATAAACTAAATTTTTTTTTGTCATATATTAGAGAAATGGGATAATCAACATAAGACTGTCAAGGGAACTTATTAGGTTAATTTACATAAGAGTTTTAAAATATTATAACACTACTATCTAGTGCAACTTTTGACAATTGCAGAACTTATTATACTCATTTTGTATTATATTACGAACTAATCCTATGATCACATGGGTCAAGTAGCTGTTCGATCTTCATACTCATTTCTGTAATGTCGACATTTAAAGGATGCTTACATTTTACAAAAAAAGGACTCCAGTTGAAATGTCAAAGATCATCTATATTATCATGCTATTCAGATGATAGCTTCTGGAATAAGCATGGAATGCATATATCGTACCACTAATGCGACTGGGCATCAAATAAAACAAGCATAAGAAGCTGAAGATGACATATACGAATAATGATGGTTATATAATTGGCTTGATACTTGATTCAATTGGTTTGGAGACCCCTTCCAAGGTAGTAGATAACCTATTACTTACACTAAACATGGTTGACAAAGCTATAAAATAGGGAATTGTAATTTCTGTAACATGTGATGACATTGAACCGAAGTGGGTTACAGATTAACTTGTGAATTTCCATATCATTTCTAAGGCAGTGCTGCGGACATATGAATGCATACCAATGTACACAGTGGATAACATTCAGATCATAACTAAGAGTTACCATATACACTCCATTTCTTTGGGGGTGTGCTGCACACAGATGAATAAAGAAAAAATTATCAAAGGAACATTACAATTCACCACATTACCAAGGTAAAACCTAATGTATTTATATCCAGATAAATTTGGGGTATCAATATCTTAACAACGGTGAGTGGATGCTTTTCTTCAATATGACCAATTAGAACTAGTGCCCCACAAAGACAGAACCTTTTTCTTCATTACTTTATAACAAAGCCATCATTATAGGAGTCAATTTGTGCAAAAATGCAAAATGGTCGAAACCCTGCCATCTTCCACTTTGCAACAAAAATAGGCAAACAGTGAATGGTTTGCCCATCATCTGCACTCAGAGAAAACAAATTTGGAGACATTTTCTCCAGAAGGATTTAAAGGGTATCCTGGCGCTAGAGCTTTATGGAGGATTAGATATCCTGCAAAGTAAGGCCTCTACAAAATTTGGAGACAATTTCTCCAGAAGGATTTAGAGGATATCTTGGCGCTAGACCTAATCTTGTAAATAACCATAACAATCATATGCCCAAAATCTCATAACCAGTAGAAGAAGAGGAGGATCTTTTGTATTAGTCCATTGCTCTTTTCTTCTATTACTTTATTTGTCACATCGTTATTATTATGATATGAAAATAGAAAAACCTTAAAATTAAGGTGTGACTGAACCTCATATAATATCTAGTTTGCACAGACATGGAGACTTGGATTTATGTTTGGATACTATATTTATTTAGAATACAACATTTTTAGGATATTTAGGATACAGGTTTGGTATGGACACTATTATTTATACAAATACCTATCTATATAGATATTTTATACATGAGAACATAATAATTAAGTAAACAACTTTCATTTGGTCTGTGAAAGCCAGTTATATGTGATGTTGTATATGTTTGGTATCGGAGTTCATTTGGTCTGAAAATTATGGTTAGAAGTTTGTATAGTATAGACTCCACATCTTCGCCAACATATCCAGCCTGCAAAAAAAATGCCAATTATTAGCCATTTTCAAGATGACACAAACAAAAGCTTTGAATATTAGGGATTTTATTTCTATGCATAAATATATGTAAGCAAATAAGTCATCAGTGCTTTCGTCTAAGAAATCTATAAAAACTCACATCTGGAGAGGTGCATGACAAATTATATATTATAGGTCAGTTTCAGGCATGGTTGGACTGTATACACAACAAAATCAGGTTCCATGTTCAACATTCTACTGTCTACACTACATAAATAGAAATCAATTTTACCAAACAAATGGCATATTAGCTTTCTAAGAACACTAAATATAACTTGAATTCTAACTACAAAACAGGACAAACAAAATTTAATCGTAACTACAAACAGAGGTCGAGTATGCAAGATCCCCACCTTACCTGTGACAACAAAATCTTCAGACTGAAGCTGTCTATACCTTTCCCATGCAAGATCAAACTGGATTGTCCGCAGACTCAAAATCAAGCTATCATCTGATGTATTCTCACCAACTATAACAAACTCTTCAATGAGCCCCACACCAATACCTTTCTTGTACATGTTTAATTTTGTGAATACATTCTTCTTGGAGCGGTAAGTATGCAGAAGACTTAGTTGTGATATCAAGAAGTGCCCCATTCATATATGTCATAAAAATCGTTTATTTAACCTGTGATGCAAAGGATCAATCAAATATGGTGCGCCTAGATACAAACTTAAAAGAAGTAAAGAAAAGATAGAAAGTATTGGATTTATCACAAGTGAACATAAGTAACAAGAAATAGATTCAAAAAGTTAGAACTCATATCAAGAGTTCTAGTATTCCAAAACCGTACTGTGATTTGGGCTAATACTTAACACCTAGCTTTCTCTGGTACAACATTGAGCCCCAAAAATTCAAATGGACTCTCCTTCGGCTGCGAGAAGTCATATGTACACATGTTATACTAAACATCATGAGATGATAAGTATGTTTGTTAGGGAAATGAATTATACAGTTGAAATGAGATATTAGTATATGCACCTGCAATATTTTTTACTTTTTTGTACAGATCATCAATAATTTTGATAATTGGACTTTCTTGAAGCTTTTCTCCAACCTCAATAAGAGTAGTATCCTATTAAAAGAAGTGATGACTTGATAGAAAATGAAGCAATAAAGTACCAAAATTATATCTTTGCTATGATTCTAATGAATGAAGATTGTTTTGACTCCTCAAAAGCTGATTCAACCCCCAATCTGCAAAATATGAAAGGGTGCAAAACCTTTCCATTTAGTGCATTTAACTTCTTGATCTCATTCATGTGTTATTCCCTATCATTGGAAAGGTGATCTCCATTTGATAAAGATCTTCGAGATTATCTTCTCCATTGCATTTAACGAATTCTCAAGCATATTACTTGAATCCAGAAAATCACTAAAAAATAATATTCAAAGATGATCAAATAGAAAGGAAAAAATAAAACCCAATAATAAAAGAAAAAAATTATTTGAAATTGTCTATTAACTTGGACCTTTTTTTTTTTGTAAAGCACTACTACATCATTGGTTTGACCTTATATTGGAGATAAGGACACATAGCATTGCACACATAGCAAGATCTGCTGCACTACCCTGTTAAATAGATAAGGACTGAAATAAATTAAAATAATGTAAAAAAACCATAGAAAAACTGAGAACAATTAACTTATTCTTTGCACTTAGCAATGCACACGTAGTTTGTGAATGGTGAAGTGAATTTTAATTCACTTGAGCTGGATAAGAAAACAGGGTAGCATGTATATTTGGAATTGATCTCAAGATTTCAGCTTAATATGGTTCTTAGTTGGTATTCTGATGTAGGGATTTTTATTGAAGTTTATGATTTAAAAAATATTTTTAAAGAAATTGATATTTTTGAATCTTATTATTAAACAACTCTCTTCCAATTGCAATTACCTCCATCTTTATATATTTACCCTTACTACTTTATTTATGACTTTCAAGTATGAAGGTCTAGAGAAGCCCATTTATTTAGACTGACCTTTTGTAGGTACAAGTTTTTTCATCTTGTGTTCAACGGGGAAGAACATTGCAGATCAGATATCTGAGCTAAGTAACAACATAGCTCTGTGCTATAAATTCATAACAAAAAAAGAATGAACTACATATCAAGCTCCGAGAATATATTTGACTATAGTATCCCGATCATGTATTACAACAAAAACTGACTATTGGTGACGTAATTGATTTAGCATAAAATTGCATATCGAAAAAATTAGCCCAACAAAAGGAAACTCAGAAATCATATTGCCTCAAATTCCTTGGAAAAATTATCATTATATTAAAGCATCAAAATAATATGTTTGTCAATATAAGTATGAGAGATTGTCAGTTATCGAACACAACATGGCTCATTGTTCCCTTTCATAGTCGAATCATTATCATGCTTCTCCTTTTTCTTAGAACAAGAGGTAGTATGTTAATTGACACGAATCCTCCAAAGAATTCTTCCCCTTTATGCCCATTTCAAGAAGTAGCTAACAAAAAGGACTAAAACAGAGGTAACTGAACTATTGCTTTAGGATCATTTATATTTGAGAAAAAGAATTAATTGAACAAAGCAATTATTCACCAAGCAATAATTTTCTTCATTACTAAATATGTATACGGATCGAAGATGATACTAGGAGTTTTTGACATTTGGTCCTTTTATCAAGTATTGCACAAGTAATAAGGATTTATATAGTTTTTGATATTTCGAAACAATTCAAACAAATAACCAAAACTAAGTAGGTTCCGAGAAGAATAACCAAGCAAAAAGTGGATTATAAACCCTAAATATATGACCTTGGGAGCGCCCAAACTTCAAATCAACTAAAGTACGATCCACATCTAAATGACCAAAAAAATCAAAGGTACATAAACCTTCACCTTGCATATGATCATGGAGGAATCCAAATAAGAATTATTGAAGAACTTGGGTGCCTCCTCCTCCTCCGCCTCCCGCTCGGTCCGAAACCTGACAAAAGCAAACTGTCTGCTCTTTCCATCCCTAAGTTCGATCCGAACGTAGACCAAAAAGTGAAATTTAGGTAGACAAAGTAAAAAATCAAGGAAATGAGACTCTTTTTGAAAGAAAAGAAAAAGATTTACTTGGTCCTCATAAGCTTGGCATCAGTGACCTCTCCTTTTCAGGAGAAAAAATCCCTAAGTCGGTCCTCAGTGACGTATTTGGCAAGATTCTTCACACATATACGAGAACTATACGAGAACTAAGGAAACAATTAGGTGAAATAGGGTTACGAATTGGAGGAAAATATTAGTTGGGGAGATAAGAAATTCTTACATTTTCGTTATCGAGAGGAACCTAATTTAAAACTTACACACACAACAACCTTCCCTTCCCTGACGATCGGTTCGCCGACCCCTGCGCTATTCTATCGAGGTTGTTGTTCCTAGACAATCTTTCCCCTCGGCCATTGCACATCTCCTGCAGCCGCAGTTCTTGGCGCCGAGACGAGCCTACCGCTCGAGCTAAAGAGATGTTTTGTCGAGCTTGAATGGTCGGTCGACCACCACGTGAGGCCGCCGAGCCATGCCTCTCCGTCTCCCGCCCTCTATGTCCAGTCACTTTCGGTCACCCTCAGATCCATCCTCTTCTACCCGGATGACTGGATCTCGTCGAACCGGCGAGAAATCAGTTACATCTCCACTGAATCAAGTTGTCGCCGGTCTTAAAAAGAAGTTGAGGAAGGCGGGTGAGAGCCGATTTTAGGCGAGATTTTCGGTGGTGGAGGCGAGTTGGGAGAGGCTCTGGAAAGGAGAAAATTGGGGGTTCTCCAAGTGTTCTAATTCTGGGAGAGAGAGAGAGTGAACGGTATGGATGTATTTTGGAGATCCAATGGTTAGGAGTAATAATTGATAGGAAAAAAGATTTCTAAAAAATTGGGGATAATAAACTTTATGCCGCCAAATAAGTTTTCAATCCCGTCGAAATTATTTAGGACGATCTGACAATTTATTTGGGACGAAAAATATTAATACTCCCAAATAAGATATTCATTTTTTATTTTGTCCCAAATAAAACTATTCTTTGTTACAAAAAAATGTCGTCATCCCAAATATTTTTTTTAGGACATTTCAAATTAACATTCCTAAAAGTGTCGTCCTAAAAGGCCAATTTTTATAGTGTTGATATGCCAGATACACAATCAAAAGTATACATGACAGTAAGTCAGCTGTAGTTTGATTATAATACAGTCATGTAGGAAACTAATGTCCAGATTAGCCAGCTAACAGGTGCCGGTTTTCTAAACGTCCAAAAGAATATAGTTTACAAAAGACGAGTAGTGAAACAAAAAATTGACTCATGAACCTTAGCATCCATCTTTTTGGTACATGCCATTAGTGAAGGAGAAGTAAGGTTGATCCTCCGGTGCTGGCTCTAAACCTAGCCATGCAAAACCAGTAGGGTCAGACCCCAAATAGCAAGTACCACAAAAGAATAATGAAATAAAGAAACAAAACCATATCTATAGCATGAGATGCAAGCGCCAATAATCAATGTCATATATCTCATCCATGACATGATACGATACTCTTTCACCAAACAAGAACAAAAAGTGCCCTATCATATCAAGATAGAATACATACCTTGATTATGGTCAAGCTAAAATATTCTACGTTGTAGTTCCGGTCCACAGATTATCGTAACACAACAACGCAACCCAACAACCAAACAAGGACATGAGTTGAACTATCATGCCACAACATCCAGTGTCCCTAATTCTACTCAACAGAAGTCACAATACACAAGCAGTGATACAATAAGAAGAAATAATATAGCTTCAGTCCATGGAGTATCGTAACACAATAACGTTATCCAACAACTAAATAAGGACATGGGTTGAATCATCATGCCACGATAGCCCACTTTCCTGGCTAGGCACCTATACAAGCAAATTAAACGGCCAATCAGGTATTACGGCTTTATATATGATCTCTGGGTTATTCCAGTAATATAATATATGAGTATCCTCAGATCATACCATAATCGAGCAGGGCTGGCTAAACCAATGATATAGAAGCAAGAATATATGTAAATGATACACCAGTCACTCGCTAGGGACCTGAGCTATTCAATAATCAGTAACAGTTCCAGGCTTTCTATAGGAAAGATACTGGCTCGGTCTTATAATTAAATCAGATACTGCACTCTATTAGAGCGAATGCTATATAATATATGTGGTGGCCAGCGTTTACTCCCAGCTAATATAGGATGGCTCGATATACACGATCTCGAAATATCGTTCCCTCCCAATGCTCTACAATTAAGTTGCCTAGTTAACCCTAGGTTAGTAAGAATTTTATGTCGTGGTCACATGAACATTCCTTCTTAGATGTCATACCTTAAGTACGTACACTCTTGAATCCATATTATCATACGAAAGTTAAATATGGATTCACCCAAGTGTGATGCAATAATCAATACTATCAAGCCACGACTAAAGTCACTGTCCAACTACCAGATCCGTACATAAAAATAATTACATATATCACTTAGCAATAGTATGTGGCAAGACGGCTCACTCTATACATATATATATATATATATATATATATATATATATATATATATATATATATCTAGTAGCACTCTTGATGCGATCAGGGGTATCATCACTGATACAATTGTCAGGAAGAACAAGTTCTAAGATCAAGATCATTGACAAGTTATCAGGTAAACAGTTGGTCCCATCAATTTGTCACTTTATTATATCGATAAATGAGAATAAGAGTAGTGAGAGAACCCATCGAGATCAGATCCTCAACCCTTAAACCAAACAAGGACCGGGGTTGTAGAACGTCACCCAAGTTGAACTACACCTCTTATTTTATCCAACGTATAATAAAGTAATCAAGGAAAGGTAATCTAATTAACAAGCAAAATAACAAGTGCATACAGGGGAACCCTATATTAAGTAATTTAGTAATATCAATACCATACGTCGCTAAACATCACAATTTTTTTGATATACTACGACATATAAGGTGTGGAGTTAGCAACGTTTAGCGACTTGTCGTCGACGTCGTCTCTCATAATACTAAAGGTCATTGCTAAACGTCGCAGAAAGTCGCTAATAGTAACGTATTATGATGTTTTTAAAACACGCTGCTAATTTCAATAATATTAGCGACATCATTGTCGAGAGTTTCTAAATTTATCGCTTATTTGAATTATTTTGGTAGTGGCAGACAAGTTGTGGCGTACTGTTCCTTGGTTTCCCAGGGAGAACTTTGATGGAATACGCACCAAGTGCGCCAACTGGGTTTCCTCTCAAAAGTGCACCACTGACTCAAGGAGTGTGACTGGCGCACTTTTGGTAGGAGACTGTACAGTATGATTAGTACGCACAAAGAGTTGGAACAACACACCAATGCGCCCAAAGTCGAACATACGTATTTCTACGCCAAAGGGGTTCTCTTGCATACTCTTCACAGAGCACTATTCTTCTTCTCCAGTAAGCCATTTGGTATACATATTGCATCAAGTTGCAGCACTGAACTTAGTTGGACTCAAAATCAAGCACGGCCAAACAAAGTTATATAAAATATGGTGCTCTATACGATGAGCTAATTAGTTTTATAAAATATAAAGTTTTGGGAGTTCACTCCCCAAGAAAGCAAAGATGAACCCATAGACCTAAACTCTTGTCCATGCAATTCTAACCTAGAAAATCAAGAACAACAAGTATTAAAGATGAAGGGGTGCTCGGTCCCTACAACATGAGCTAGAAATAAACAAGAATTATTAAGAAATAAAAACATGCATAAATCCCTGGTTATTCTCTTGTGCAAGATATACTTGCCTACGGAGGGAGAGAAAAAATCTAAGAGAGAAATAAAAAGAAAATAATGAGCAGAGAGAGAGAAATGAGAATATATAGGTTCAGGTTTGAGATGTAGACTGTTGGATTACTCAAACCCATCCTAGCCACTCATACCTCCAACCAAACCAAATCCACTCTTCTCCATAACTCATGGGTCTGGTCTAAACAAAGGCCGGGCTATCAACCAACATGCGCCAAAGACAACATGCGCCAAATTGCGCCAAAAAATATGGCTGACATCTCTGTCCACCTAAAACAAATTTTTTTCTTGAAATTCAAATTCAAGGCTAGCTAAAGATATCAATATAAGCTACAAACTAACTACAAACAATCTACGCATATAAATAAGTAAGTATAATAACACATATAATAAAGCGAAGCAATATTATTTCATATTAGTGCTTGCCGATCACGGAATAAAAGATGCAAGGCATACAAAGAAAATATACCTTATGAGTCAAATAGGTGCGGGTATCGAGATCGAATATTGTTATTGCACTCCCACATCGACTCCCACATGGAGTGATGGTCCCAAGCAACATGAACAAGATAGATAGTTCAATTCTTGAGTACCTTCTCTCTCTGATCCAAAATGGACACGAGTTGTTCCTCGTAAGTTAAGTCGGTACCAGCGACTAACTCAGAGTGTCTAGGACATGACTCGGGTCCGGCATATACCTACGCAACTGAGACACACGAAATACATCATGCACTTCACAAAGTGAAGGAGGAAGGACAAGGCGATAAGAAACATCCCCTACCCTCTCGAGAATGTCGAACGGTCCTACGTATCGCGGACTAAGCTTCCCGCGAACCCCGAATCTAATGACTCTACTGGTAGGCAAAATCCACAAAAATATGTGATTGTCAACATAATACTTTAACGGCCTACGATGCTGGTCTGCCTAGTGATGATGACGATCTTATGCAACCCAAAGCCGCTCCCTTATCTACTTAACTACCCCAAATGTTTGAGTGATTATTTTAGGCTCCAACATATTTCGTTCACCAATATCATCCAATGCCAAGGGTGATCTACACTTCCTTCCGTACAATGTCTCGAAAGGAGATATCTGTATGCTGGCCTAATAACTATTGTTGTATGAGAATTCTACTAAGTGAAGATAATTTTTCCAAGATCCACCAAAGTCTAAGGTACAAGACCGCAACATATCTTCGTACATCGTGAACCTGATTTAGAAATACGCTCGTAACATACATGTGTTTGTTATGCGATCTTAGGATATATATATATATATATATATATATATATATATATATATATATATATATATATATATATATATATATATATTCGTGCTTGGTTTAACTTGGTTTTATACTTGGACAGGGAAGGACAAATGGTAAGTTAGTAAGTATTGTCGTGTTTCCCGTATATCGTACGGCGCACTGCCACGCGAGTTAGGATTTGTATCTTATGCCATAAAATTGATCCTAAGGCAAGACTAGAAAGATAAATTAATAGTTGGTGTACGGAACTAATATAACGTGTTAGATTTGTCGAGCGGGCGAGAAGCCTCCCCACTAGTGCATTCATGTACTGATAACCCTCCAGATTGCTTGCAGGGTATAGGAGAACCTCATTCGGTGCAGAATGTTCCCTCGTGCACGCTAAGGCGTAGAGTTCGCTCTGGAGCCTTGGAGTGTTGCGTCCGGAGCTGGAGCACATATACAGGACATAATGTTGGAACATCGCCTATGCCTCATCTCAAGTTGTAAGTCGTTTGGCACACTTTTATTGTTTGAGAGAGAGAGCTTGAGCGACTTATAATCTCGGCCTAGCGCCGCTTGTAACCTTATTAATTATCAATAAAGAGTTTGTTTATGTATTCATACTTGTATTTATTCTATGTTTTTGCTATATCGACTTGGTGAACTAATTATCAATGGCCATTCCGGTATTTGTCTTGCACGGACGCAACTTCAGGCTCGCGCGGTATCACGTTCCGATGGAAAGATCGTCCTACGGGAGCATTGGTACGGTAATTCGCGCATAGCAGGGACGACCGATTCCTGTAAAAGATCGGGCGTGACACTATCTACCGTATGTACATCTCTGTTAAATGCTCTGTAGACTGCCATATTCGGAAGGGAAGAAAATATGTCACTTTCGTGAGTCGATCTACTATCACCCAAAATGCATCACGTCCAGTAGGGAATCTAGGTAAACTAGTCACAAAGTCTATCGTAATATTTTTTTACTTTCACTCTGGAATAGGCAGGAGTTGTAACAATCTTGCTTGTCTCAGTTGGTCTGCCTTTACTTGCTGACATATGAGACCTCATGAAATGAATCGAGCTATCTCTCTTTTCATTCGGTTCTACCAAAAATATTGCTTGACATCATGGTACATCTTCGTGCCTCCGGGATGAATAGAATACTGAGAACTGTGTGCCTCGGTCATCACTTCTTGTTGGATATCTCCACTTAACACACAAAGACGGTTTCCAAATCTGAGTGCTCCGTCTCCGTGAATTCTTAATTTCTTCCTAAGACCCGGCTCACATTCTGTCCTAAGCTTCTGAATCTGGACGTCTTCTGTCTGAGATAACTTGATCCTCTCCACCAAAGTTGATTGTATCTAAAGACTGACTAACACTCCCGTCTTTTGAGGTAACACTACCTCGATGCCCATCTCTTGAAGTCTTCTAGAATGTGCTTCTGATTTATTAAGATGAATGTGTTGTCAATAAATAATATAAATTTATTACAAATAATTGTAATATAAATACAAAAATAATAATTAAAAATATCTAAATGGCGTGTTTGTGACGTCAACATACGAGACAACGAAAAAATATGATAAAGAAATCCACTTTAGAGTTTTGGCATCGCTCCATACAAATTCAAAAATATATTTCTCATTATTCAATTTTTGAATTAATAATTTATGAACTTACAAACTATTTATAGGCTCTCAAGAAATAAAAAAAAAAGATAAAGTCAATATCTAAAGGCTTGTACCTAAGATAACTTAAATCATAACTGATAAAATAGATAAAATGCATCTCTATCTATACACAATCAAAATTAACTAAAATATAACAGAAAATCTAAATTTATTTCCATCAAAGGCGGTTGAGCACGTCATAATGATAGTGAATCCAATAAAGGAGGAAGACAGTCGAGTACATCATAATTGTAACAACTTCTAAGTTGGGAGGTCTACATCTAGATGAGAGTAGGGGTGAGCATTATTCGATTTTGGACCAAAAATCGAACCGAACCGAACCGAACAAGTGATTCAGTTCGGTTTAAAAAAAATGGTTCGGTTTCGGTTTTAAAAATACTAGAATTCTTTATTCGGTTTCGATTTTGGGTTTCGGTTTTGTCCCAAAACTAAAAACCAAATAAGACTTATAAATTATGTAAATATTCTCAATTATATGCATATTTTATGATTAAAATGTATATATTTTTAAAACAATAATTATATGTATGTATTTTGAAGCTCAATTTTGATAATAACAAGTAGTCCAACTTTGGGTTGAACATTGAAATACAATAAATGTGTGTATAAAAATTATAATTTTTAATAAAAATTAACCACGATCCCAACTTTGGATCCAACACATTAATAATAGAAATAGTCCAACCGAACAAACAAAATCGATTATTCGGTTCGGTTACGTTTTGGCTTATTTTGGTTCTATTTTGGTTTTTTCGGTTTATACGGTTTTGACTATTTTGGTTCGATTGAAACCGAATAAACCAAACGCTCATCCATAGTTGAGAGACCAAGATGGTGAAGAGGAGGGAAATAGAGAAATTTTTAATTTTTGTTGCCTTTTAACATATATTAAAAATAAATTCAAACTCATGAAAATAATGTTTTGTTCATTTGTCAATTAATTTTATCACAAGGTTAGTAGCATGGTACAAAATGATAGATAACTTAAGGAAAGTTAGTTTGTAATGCCAGCAAATATCTAGAAGTGCTTTATCTGTTCAACTTTGTTATTTGGCACGCGCGTGTGCACAACCGGTGCACGCGCGTGTCCATAGTCGGTGCATGCTCACAGCCGAGATTGTTAGAGTGGTAGGCGGGGTAGAGAGGAGTGGTAGGAGGAAGAGGGAGGGCTCGGTGGAGTAGGAGGCGTGGACTGCACCGTCGACATCGTCGGAGGCCAGAGCAAAAGGGGGAGGTCGTCGTCGACGTCATCAAAGGCCGAGGAGGCTACGACGGAGCGGGAGGGACGGGGAGATGGCTGAGGCGGAGCAGGAGGGGGATGTCGTCGGCATCGATGGCTTCCTCGGCCGCGCGGGTGCACCGGTTGTGCACCCGCGCGTGCCAAACTATGTTTTCGGGCAACTAATGAACTCTTTTACATTAACGTACCGCCAATAGTATACTATAATAAGCTTTAAGACTGTGCACGCGCCCGTGCCAAATAGCATAGCAGTTGTACCTACAAGGCTACTACAAACTGACGTAGGGGTGGACGTAAAAAATAAAAGAAAAGATGAATCTCAGATATAAAAAATATCCAAAAATAAAATTATATACTAAAAAATAACTCACACACACACACACAATATATATATATATATATATATATATATATATATATATATATATATATATATATATATATATATATATATATATGGGTAAACGGGATATGATTCTTACATTAGTTATGCACATATGGACCAATAGGAATAGACTCATACATCTCTTGTGCACCCATGTGCACTAGTACACTTTATTCTCATTTGTCCACATGTGTATGGCTCACGTAGGAATATAAGCACTTTGGCTTATATCTCATTTACCAATATATATATATATATATATATATATATATATATATATATATATATATATGCTTAATTGTAACTTGATAACCTCAACTATTCAAAATGTTCAACTTAATACCCCTCAACTTTGATAGTTGATAACTTAATACCCTCAACTATATAATAATTTTCATGTTCATACCCAAAATTAAAAAAAAGGACAAAAATGCCCTCTTCTTCCCCCCAACCCACGTCTACCCCCACTCCCTTTCACCGCTGCCACCCCACTCCCCCGCCGAGTTTTCCCTGTCGCACATCCCACCCCCTATGTCGCGCTTCGCCCACCGTGCCACCACCCTGCCATGCGTGCCAACTGCTCGCCCTCGCCTCGCACAACCGCCGTGCAACCCCGCCGCGTGCGCCCCTGCCGCGAGTGCCCGTCGGCGGCCGCTGTGCGCCCTCGCCTATCCGCGAGCACCTGCCGGCGACTATTGTTGCTGCTGCTCGCGACTGATGATGCTCTGCTCGCGGTTGATTTGATCCTCTCCCTCCTCTGATCGTCGGCGTTGGAGAGGGGGGAGGGGGGATGCCAGAGAGCGAGGGGGAGGGGGGAAAGAGTGGGGAGGGGCAATTTGGTCCTCTTTATTTTTAAGGTATCAAGTTGATAGCTATGAAAGTTGAGGGTATCAAGTTATAATTTAGCCATATATATATATATATATATATATATATATATATATATATATATATATATATATATATATATATATATCACGCCCTGCTCCCAGAATTCTGGATAAATACGGAAACTGACATAGCCAACCGCACCTTGCAGAATATCGAAGTAAGCCGCAATGTGTTAAGGTTGTCTAGAAGACAGATGAGTGAACTCTAGCATGCTTTGACGTTAGTCCTATGGCCAAAAAATTCTAGTATCTCAATCCATCAACACAAGTACAAGAGCATATCATATATGAAAGTAAAAAGGCATCACAAATTATATACCACATATGATCATAAAGCTAGTGAATACAAAATGATGCACTAGCAGAGTATAATTATACATGATCAAATATACTAGCCATGGTCTAATATATACATCATGTTGACCATAGTTAAAGAAGTGATCTCAAAATAAGGGGCTAACACTGCCTCTTGCTAAAATACCACAAAAAGAAATGACACTACGAGGGATGGAGGAAGAAAATCCACTCACGAGCTTCGGCCGCAGTCCTACGAGTGCGAGCCATCTTGCTGGAAGTACGGTGGATCCTGGGTCTCCTCGGGGTAATCTGGCCATACAAAACTAGTAGGGTCATAACACAAAGCAACAAGTACCACAAAGAAACACATAGTGATAGACCAAACATATCACAACATTCAGTAAAAAAGGATATACTAAAATAAATGCAGATCGAGACTTGTACGTTACCAATGTACTTGTCTCAATAATATAACTAGAAGAACAGATGACAAAAATGCTATAAAGAAAAGTAAGGCGACGAGCGGCAAGAGGGCATAGGAACTACTTTGGATCGGGACCACGACCCTTAAACCAAATAAGGACCGGGGTTACAAACCTTCACCCGAGCAGAACTTAGCACCCTAACCACGTGCCGAAAGAATAAATTAAAAGGACGAGCTTAACTCATAGGCAAACATTTGCACGGCCAAACATGCCTACGGCTTGCTATAATTAACTAACTAGGGTTCACAAACCTAGTTACTAACAAATGCATGCGTTGAAGAATATCGCTACCACCGGCACTGCAGTTAACCCGGATGGCCAAGGGTACGCTTGTCTAGTACTTATAATGCACATCACAAACAATAATGGATGAAGAACTCAAGAAGATAATTGATAGCATAACACAACATAATGTAAGCATAACTGGCTTTGAAGATATAAGTGAATTTTTGTAAATGAGATTTGGTTTTATAAACAAAAAAGGGTTTTTAAAAAATGAAACTGGTTTTGTAAGTATAAAGAGATTTTTTGTAAGTGAAACTAATTTTTGTAAACATAAACTTATCGGTAAAGAGTCTTGTAACATAATTGAAACTAAAACATAACTGGAACATATATTGGAATGCATATACTGAAATACATAATCAATAACTTGTAGTGTCACAGCACGCGTAAACTTGGTCAGTCATGGAGCTCTTGCCTAGCAGGGTTAGTCCATGCTGCATGGGATCCTTAGAGATCGGGGTAGCCGGTAGCACAATATTTTTTCCTACCAATGATCTAGGTAAATATTATCTTGTTTAATCATTAATAACTATTTTAATCTCTCAAGTCGTGGGCACTTGAGAACTTTTCTAGAATGATGGGTCATGGGTACGAGCTTTTCACGAGTTATCGTATCTGCGACTCGCAATACATTGGACAATACTCGCACTCGATTGTCCAATGCCAAATATAATAAATTTTTATACACGAATATTTCCACGGTATCATGAGAATTGTGGAATTGTACAGAAACTGGTCTGGTAACGTAAACTTGTATCGACATAAGGAAGCACACCACAATAATCACTAAGAGAAAAATTACTAAATGAACATAATTAAAAAGGAACACAAAATGCACATAAGAATTCCTGGCCTCATGCGCCCATTGGCCGCATGGACTCACTTGTCGCATGCACCCACTGGCTGCATGCTCTTACTGGCCGCATGCACCCACTGGCCGCATGGACTCACTGGTCATATGATCTTACTGGCCGCATTTACCCACTGGCCGCATGCTCAGGGTTAAAGTCTACTCCCTGGGACAAGTGTCGAAATAACGGCCAATAAATAAAGTGTCAGTGAAGTGACATAAGTTGATTGATGTGACATGTCATAAAGTGTGACAGAAAGAAAAGACAAAACCATAAAAAGATGTGCAAGGATGAAGCAGATTTATGCGACAAAAGAGAAGAGGCGTATAGTGCCAATGCCATATAAGTCCGCTTGCCGCATGCTCAGATTGCCGCATAGATGCTCCTCTTGGACTTAGCAAAAGAAAATTTCGTTCAGCGAGTAAAAACACAAGGATTTTTATAACACTTTGTGTAATGAACAATCATGCATCCAACAAGATTAACGCATGTTATCGGTATGCGGCAAAGAGTTCAGGCCGCATAACCCTCTCGGGCCGCATAGTGCCCTTTGCCGCATAGGTCGCTGGCCGGATGAAGACTTTGTCTTCTCCAACAGCAGGTTCAGCCATGGCCGAAAGCTCCAAAAAACAAAATTTTATTTTCTTCATAAAAAATTCAGTTTAACTCCAAATTAAATGAATCAAAATCCAAAATGCTCGAAATAAAGTGCTCCATCAACCACAAAAAAATATTTTATTTTCTAAAATATCATATTTTTGTAGATCAAAACCACAAAATACATAAAACCCAAGAAAAACCTAAACTTCAAATTCAGATCTACTCAAATATACTCATCAAAATCTAAAACTTCAAGAACTAAATATGATCAGCAACTAAATAAGAATATTTTCTATGAAATATATTTTTAAAACAACATATATAAATAAAATCAAAAAATTAAGGCTTCACCATTGAGCAAGATGTACTTGCCTAAAAGTCCAACGACCTCTTTCTAGCTAGGTCCAGTGCTAGGGTTCGGCTAAGGGAGGTGCACAGGGGTGAGAGAGAAGGGATCAAGAAAGAAGAAGGAAATAAAAATAAAGAAGTAGAAGAAGAAGAAGAAGAAGAAGAAGAAGAAGAAGAAGAAGAAGAAGAAAGAGAGAAGAGAGATAAAATATCATATATATACCAAGAGGGAAGAAAAAAATGGTTTAGTCATGGGTTCAGTCAAATAAACCAAACCAAGTGTACATTCTACATGCGGATCCTAAACCGGGTCTATGGCAAAGCCAATGGATAATCTACTGGTCTCGGGTAGTCTCTCTCAACAACAGAAAAAATAATAATAAATAAAAAGACAGGAACCAACACTGAAAAATATAGCAGGAATATATTATCAGGAAAATTAAATTCTAGAAATTCAAAAAATACCAAATCTGGAATCGGGTGTGACATCTCTACTCTCCTTAGAAAAATTTATCCTCGAAATTTCACTAAGGCTAGTCGAGCTGGAACACACGAGAAAGCTCAAGAAATTATATCATAAATTAAATGATTATACTAAGCAAATAACTAAAAATAAAAGATAACTACAGAAAGTAACTAATGAATAAATGCACCGAAGCAGCACACAGGGGGAATGGAGGCATATGGATGCATATACCCCTGAGTCAGTTAAATAGGAATTCGTCCTCGCTTGCCTTATGCTGACTCACAAAAATGAACAAGAACCAAGCCTAGGAGTAAGTCAGTACCAATGACTATACCGAGGACATGACTTTAATCCAGGACATACCTTCGTAGTCAGGACACATGATAGACATCACGTATCACGAGATACGCAGGCAGAAGAGTTGGACAAGAAACTCGCTTCCACTCGCCGAATAAGTCGAGCTAACTGTTGCACTCCAGACATAGTGGAATACAAGGCCATTGACAAGAACCCAAGATATAATATCAATGCCTGGCTGGCTAATAAAAAACACATCTGAGATAAAATCATGAAGATGCTACCTGTAACCCTTGAGGTACTACCCTCATGCTAGATAGGATACTAAAACTGCCCCTGAAACTGCGCATACAATTGCTCTCTATGTTGCCTGGCCCTTTGAGCTCGAGATGGTAGAGTTTGATGCGCCAACGGCTGTAGTATTAGTATTGTCTCATCTTGGTCTACTACTACAGGTTTTGAAAATCGAGGTAGCTGAAATGTCTGAGATGGCATGTCGGGCATAGCTGGTCATTCTTGAGGCGATAATTGCTAGCAATTGATAACCGTATGACCTATAGCTAAACAATGAGAACATCGTCTATTTGCCTTCTAATAATCTAATCTAAAATGCCCCATCTTTTCACAGTAGGTACATCCTTCTGGTTCTGCCGGGTGCTGTTGTGGGTGATATTCTGGGATCGATGTTTGGGGCACTGTTCGTCGTCCGGGTGATAGTCATAGGCAGGAAGCAATCATATGATCAGGTGCTCCACATAGAAGATATAGGTGATTAGCCCTCCGACATGTTATACTGGTGTATCATGCCTTCTCGTAGAAGGAATATATGCCTGGAGCCTCCGAGCACTGATACGAAGGACTGAAAGCTGATACTGATGAGGGATGCTAAAATAAAAGTCTAACGGGGGTGCATGATTCCTCTTATGACCCTTAGTTGTTGATGTCGTCCCCTTGACTATATACTCATGTCTTGGCGATGCTTCTACGGTAGACCGGGCTGGACATACCGACTTACTGAACGGCTGGTATTGTCCTTCTTCAATCCCTACTCCATCCGGGTGCAAGTCTTTTGTTTGGAATTTTTTTGACAAACCATGCCTATTGAGTTCTAGCAACATATGAAGACTTTTTTGGATGGTGTGATTTTGCTCTAGCTGGGACTCTTGGTAAAGCTGGAATACTAGTTGCTGGAGATAAAGTTGTTGTTGTTGCTGCTATTGTGTCATCATCATGGTCCTGATTATCGCTAGCATAGCCTGCGATCTTAACTGCTCCAGTTGTGCTAAAGGAACTAGTGGAAATGGTTGGCCTAGTATGACTGGCGGAGCTGACTGATGATGAGAGGTTGCTGGCTCTTGATTATGACTTGACAACGAAATCTGGTTCTGGCCTACTTCTGGAACTGCTGGAGCGATGGAACCCTCAGAAGGTAGAGCAGGTGGAGTCTCCTGAAGGATAAGGACACAAGAATATCAACAAGGGACAAGAATAGAACAATTATGTTAAGCAAGCTTGAAGTTCAAGGAGAGCGAGAAGTACAGGTTACAAGTGGAGTTCAATCGAAGATAAGTAGAGGATTGAGATTCTAACAAGATGAGTTTTCCCACAAGTCTAAAAAATATACCTGCATGGGCCACCAATAAAACCTTGTCATGCACCGCTCCCAGTATACTGGATAAATACGATGACTGACATGGCCAATCGTACCTTGCAAAATACCGAAGTAAGCGGCAATGTGTTAAGGTTGTCTAGAAGACAGATGGGTGAACTCTAGCATGCTATGACATCAGTCCTAAGACCGACAAATCATATTATCTCAATCTATCAAAACAAGTACAAGAGCATATCATATATTAAAGTAAAAATATGTCCCAAATTATATACCGCATATGATCATGAAGCTAGTGAATACAAAATGCTACACTAACAGAGTATAATTATATATGATCAAATATACTAGCCATGATCTAATATATAATCATGTTGACCGTAGTCAGAGAAGTGATCTCAAAATAAGGGGCTAACACTGCCCCTTTCTAAAATACCACAAAAAGGAATGACACTACGAGGGGTGGAGGAAGGAACCCACTCGCGAGCTTTGGCCACAGTCTTACGAGTGCGAGCCATCTTGCTGAAAGTACGATGGAGCCTAGGTCTCCTCGGGATAATCTCACCATACAAAACTACTAGGGTCAAAACCCCAAGCAACAAGTACCACAAAAGAGCACAAGGTGATAGACCAAACATATCACAACATACAACAAAAAAGGACATATTAAAATAAATGTGGATCGAGACTTGTACAGTACCAATGTACTTGTCTTAATAATATAATTGGAAAAACATATGACAAAAATGCTATAAAAGAATGTAAGGTGACGAGCGGCAAGAGGGCATAGGAACTACTCTGGATCGGGGCCACAACCCTTAAACAAAATAAGGACCGGGGTTGCAGACCTTTACCCAAGCAGAACTTAGCACCCTAACCACACGCCGAAAGAATAAATTAAAAGGACGAGCTTAAAGAATAGGCAAACATTTGCACGGTCAAACATGCCTACGGCTTGCTATAATTAACTAACTAGGGTTATCACAAACCTAGTTACTAACAAATGCATGCATTGAAGAATATCTCTACCACCGGCACAGCAGTTAACCCGAATGGACAAGGGTACGCTTGTCTAGTACTTATAATGCATATCACAAACAATGATGGATGAAGAACTAAAGCCGATAACTGATAGCATAACACAACATAATGTAAGCATAACTGGCTTTGAAGATATAAGTAATTTTTTGTAAATTATATTTGGTTTTATAAACAAAAAAGGGTTTTTAAAAAATGAAATTGATTTTGTAAACATAAAGATATTTTTGTAAGTGAAACTGATTTTTGTAAACATAAACTTACCGGTAAAGGGTCTTGCAACCTAACTGAAACTGAAACATAACTGGAACATATATTGGAATGCATATACTGAAATACATAATTAACAACTTGTAGTGTCGCAGTACACATAAACTTGGTCAGTCATGGAGCCCTTGCCTAGCAGGGTTGGTCCATGTTGCATGGGGCCCTTAGAAATTGGGGTAGCCGGTAGCACAATATTCTTCCTTCCCAATGATCTAGGTAAATATTATTTTGTTTAATCATTACTAAATTATTTTAAGTTCACGAGTCGTGGACACTCGAGAACTTTACTAGAATAATAAATCACGGGTACGAGCTTTTCACAATTTTTTTTATCTGCGACTCGTGATACATTGGACAATACTCGCACTCGATTACCCGATGCCAAATATAATGGATTTTCATATACAAATATTTCTACGGTGTCGTAAGGATTGTGGAATTGTACATAAACTGGTCCGGTAACGTAAACTTGTATAGACATAAGGAAGCACACCACAATAATCACTAAGAGAAAAATTACTAAATAAACATAATTAAAAAGGAACAGAAAATACACACAAGAATTTATGGCCGCATGCGCCCACTGGCCGCATGGACTCTCACTGACCGCATGCTCAGGGTTAATGTCTACTCCCTAAAGCAAGTGTCGAAGTGACAGCCAATAAATGAAATGTCAGTGAAGTGATATAAGGTGATTGATGTGACATGCCATAAAGTGTGTCAGGAAGAAAAGACAAAACCATAAAAAATATGTGCAAGGGTGAAGCAGAGTTATACGGCAAAAGAATAGGCGCATAGTGCCAATGCCGCATAAGGTAGCTTGTCGCATGCTCAGATTGCCGCATAGATGCCCCTCTTGGACTTAGCGAATTTTTTATTCGTTCAGCGAGTGAATACACAAGGAGTTCCATAACACTTTGTGTAATGAACAGTCATGCATCCAACAAGATTAACGCATGCTATCGGTATGCAGAAAGGAGTTCAAGACGCATAACCCTCTCAGGCCGCATAGCGCTCTCTGCCGCATAGGTCGCTGGCCGCATGAAGACTTTGTCTTATCCAACAGCAGGTTCAGCCATGGTTGAAAGCTCCAAAAATCAAATATTTATTTTCTTCATAAAATTTTTATTTTAACTCTAAATTAAGTGAATCAAAAGCCAAAATGATCGAAATGAAGTGCTCCATCGACAACAAAAAACTATTTTTCTAAAATATAATATTTTTTAGATCAAAACCACAAAAATACATTGAACCCAAAAAAACCTAAACTTTAAATTCATATCTACTCAAATATACTCATCAAAATCCAAAACTCCAATAACTAAATATGATCAGCAACTAAATAAGAATATTTTCCATAAATATATTTTTAAAACAACATATATAAATAAAATTCAAAAATTAAAGTTTTAATATTGAGCAAGATGTACTTGCCTAAGAGTCGAACGACCTCTTCCTAGCTAGGTCCAGTACTAGGGTTCGGCTAGGGGAGGTGCATTGGGGTGATAAAGAATGGAGCAAGAAAGAAGAAGGAAATAAAAATGAAGAAGAAGAATGAGAGAAGAGCGAGAAAAGCTCATATATATACGAAGAGGGGAGAAAAAAATGGTTTAGTCATGGGTTCAATCAAATGAACCGAACCAAGTGTCCATTCTATATGCGGCTCCTAAACCGAGTCTGTCTATGGCAATGCCAATGGGTATTCTACTGGTCTCGGATAGTCTCTCTTAATAACAGAAAAAATAATAATAAATAAAAAGACATGAACCAACACTGAGAAATACAGCAAGAATACATTATTAGAAAAATTAAATTCTAGAAATTTAAGAAATACCAAATCTGGAATCGGGTGTGACAATATATATATATAAATATTATATATATATATATATATATATATATATATATATATATAGGGACGAACTATTGCACCAATATGGTACCAAGCAATTTAAACCACACATTTTTTTAATGTGTTGTCATAAATTATATATATATATATATATATATATATATATATATATATATATATATATATATTCTCTCCTATTATGCATCTCCAAGCATCCCCATGTTTATAATTGTTGGATTTTATTTAAGTCATCCAATCTTAGCCATTGATTTGAACCATTTAAATCAATGGTTAAAATTAAATGACTTTAACAAGATCCAACGGTTGATAACATGGAAATATTTGGGGATACAAAAAATCAAAAATATGGATCACTTATATATATATATATATATATATATATATATATATATATACATGGGGGAGTAGATCCGGAGCCCCGCGGAAGCCACGTCGCTCACCACCGTTGGATCGCGCGGGTCTCACGCGGACTCCGTGATCCGATGGTGAATGGAGGACAGAACTTCGACGGGACTCCGGAGGCGGATCAAGATATATATATATATATATATATATATATATATATATATATATATATATATATATATATATATATATATATATATATATATATATATATGACTGATATTATATTTTTGAGTTAATTATCGAAATGGTACATGAGAAATGTAGTGTTTGCCATTTTAGTGATCGAATTTTTTTTTTGTCGAAATGGTGCAATAGCTTTGCATTTTGGCTCAATTAGTACCTGAAGTAAATTTCGTTGGTATTTTTGAATAAAAATCGATAAAAATGGACATGTGATGGTCGCGTGCCTTATTTTTAATGGTTATTTTGTCAAGTTTTTTTTTTACTACTATTTTTAAAGATTTTTAACTATTTTCATCCAAACAATTTTTTCGAACACTAATATTCTTCTGAAATGATAGTCCAAAATCCAAAACTTGATAAAAGAATCATTAAAAATAGGATACGTGACTATCACATGTCCATTTTTATAGATTTTTATCCAAAAATACCAACGAAATTTACTTCAAGCACTAATTGAACCAAAATGCAAAGCTCATGTACCATTTCGACAAAAAAAAAATTTATCACCAAAATGACAAATACTACATTCTTCATGTACCATTTCGACAATTAACTCTATATATTTTTTTACTATTTTTTTAAATAAAGTAATATATTTATATATAATTGCAAGAAAAGGGAGGGGTTTGGTGAAATTACAGGGAGGGGGAGAACTCGCCCACTTAGTTGACGAGTTGTTTGGGGCATGAAAGTACCCGCCAACTGAGTTGGCGAGGGAGGGTGGGTTGGAGGCTGTGCCCGCCAACTTGCTTGGCGAGTGATGGTTTGGGGGAAGGATTATAGCCGTTGCACTGTGCCCGCCAACTTACTTGGCGAGTGAGGGCCCGTTGAGGATTGGGGGAAAGATTATAGTCGTTGCACAATGGCTATTATATTCAACACTCTTACTCTATATATTTCCTATCTCAACCAAATCATCCAACACTCTCACTCTGTTCCCTCTCTTCCCTATAGCAAAGTCCCCAACACTCTCTCTGTCTCTCTGCCTCTAGCAAAGCTTCAGTCAAAGTTCTGCCTGCAGCTAAAGTTCATCTGAGTTTCTTGTAGCAAAAGTTCTCAACCGTCATTGATCATAGCGTAAGAATTGTATGCACACACGGTGGTAAAGTAAATGGATTAAATTACGAAGGAGGAGAAAGTATAATTTTTTCAACTTATTCGAATATTAGTTTTAAAAATATACGTAATCATATTATTGAACGTTGTTCTATTCATTATGATTTTATTCTGAAGTCTATTTTTGGTTCTAATTATTTTTTGATAGATAGTGAAGATGCATGGAATTATATTCTTGAGATTAATTCACAATCACAGTATATAAAAATATATATTATTAAAGTAGCAGCAACATTAGATAATAGAAATAATGAATATTTTTCTGAATATCAGCATGTTAGTTCGGGTGCTAGTTCTTCTCAACAAATTGTTTTATTTATCCAATAAGGTCATTCATCAGATAAATCTAACCATAATGATGATAGTGACAACGACGATGGAAATAGTGATGATTTAGTTGAAAATGTAGATTATACGGTAGATGATGATGTTGTAAAAGCTATCACTGATAAAGTATTTAAGGGAAAATTATTTCCTAGTCATTCTTGTCATGCCCCGGTCCCGCAGGGCCGTTCGTCCTCGCTTTGGTCCCTACGGAACCGATCGTCCTCACACGGGTGTGATGCCGTGCAGGCCTAAAGTGCGCTTGCACAAGGCCAAAGCTTTGATATAAGGGCAAGTGAGCTATTTCATACTGAAGCAGCGACACACATATTGTGAAAAAGTAAATAACACAATGGCATATGCAAAATAAGCTCTTTTATTGATATTCACAAGTGTTACAAGTGGCGCATGGCCGAGGTTACAATTCGCTCAGGCACTCGGTCTCTCGATTACAATGATACCGTTCCATACATCATGTCCCTCTATATAAAAGCAACTCAAAGCAGGCACATCTCGATGCGGCTCAAGGCATCGACTCTAGATTTCCGGTTCCTTGGAATGAGACACGGCTATCGCTTCCTCGCACGAACAGGCACATGAGAATAAGCAAACTGTTGGTGGGTCAGCACTTTTATAAGTACTGGTGAGTATAAACAACTTAACAGAAGCTACATCCCCTGAAACCCACACTAAGTAAACTTGTGGCAAAATATTGCATTACTAGTGATCTTCCTAGTTTTACCTAAGTTCTTTTCATGCAGCTCAGAACTAGTCAGATTACATCTTTTGAAAACACAAATTGGAAACCAGTTTTGCATATTCAATACTCAAGCATTCAAGCAACATATAAGGGACAGTGTCCTCGTCGTGAAGTGCGCAGCATGTATTGTGCAATCAATCTAACTCTTGGGGCAAAGCTTATCTAGCAAACTGATCATATCGAATCAAGGCAAGCATATCAAGCGGACTATCATTTCTTTCAAGCATTTAAGGTAACACATCTGTATGATTTCGGTCCCCGAGAAACTCATGATCGGTAGCGGTAATCCAGCTATCCAATGACTCACATACTGGTACTATTAGCAGTTGTGACCAAGGTTCAGCTCTGCACTAATAGCCATTGTCCAACCGATGCAAATGCATAAAGCTCTATCAGATAAATCATGATGCATACAGAATGATCAAGCAGGCTATAGATAAACTCATAAAATTTCTTACCCATGGCCGAATGGTTATCCCTGCAGCAGACACACAAGTTAGCCACAATTTGCATAACGTAATGTATACAGTTCTCTAGTTTCCTGTTCGTCCCTGCATCAAACAGTTAGGTATGCAAGAAGGCTAGCCTAGCATGTGCCCTAACTATATGATGGTCCCCTCAATGGGATTAGCAGTTGGGACATACAAGCCCATCTCACTAATAGACGGGTCTACCCCCCTCCCTCGTAAGTAAGGTGTGTTAAGCCTCAGGGTATCTAGATCTCTCCTAGGCCGAACGATCCCAGTACCCCAGGAACGCCCGAAAGATGACCTTGTGCACAAGTTGTCCTGACCAAATGCGAGAATGCAAGCTCCTATCAATACAAGATTATACACATAATCCAGAACAAGCAAGAAAACACATCTATCAAGTCCAGATAGCCGAAGCTCACTCTCTTAATACACATTGCCTAATAGCCACACCCCCCCCCCCCGTAAGTAAGGTTTTTAAGCCTCAGGGTGGACTATTAGTCTAGATCACAAGTTCACGCCATTCACCAAGTTCTATCTCATGACAAGCAATCAATGAAGCATGTTCAAGCAAAGCTAACTCATTAAACAAGTAACAAGCAAGAACAGTTCTTATAACTCTAGCATGCAAATTCTACTCTTGTAGGACAAGCATTTAAGTATTCCAGTCTAGCATACGATATCAAGAATAAGTGCAAGCAATCCTTTTTACTCTTGTTATTAGCATGACAAGGTTCTATCTCATTTCAGACAAGCATTTTCAGTTCTCTAGTTAGGCAAGCAGGCAAACGAATTTATTTCAATGACAAGCTATGTGATTTCTCTTATTAGCATGCTGAGGCAAGTTCTATTATTCTTCTTATGAAACAATCTTCTTTAGCAAACAAGTATTCAAAAACTCAGATTCATTATTAAGTCGTGCAAGAATCAGAGAATGCAGTTCTGCCCACTCACATTGATCAATCGGTCGAAAACTCTCCGAGAAGACTTTCATTCGAGCAAGCAAGGCGATATCACTTGTACATAGTACCTACGTGGAGCGGAGCACTATATACTTACCCACCAACAAAGAGTTTTGTCCTCGAAATTCAAGGAGAAACTCACAAAAATACAGAGCGGCGATAGTCCTCATCCCTCACCTTCCTCGATCAAAACTCAGCAATCTAGAAATCATAAATCACATTTCAAGCAATAAAAACAAATCAGAAAACTTTTGCGCGCATCTTTGAGAATATCTATGGACTAATTGTATGGAACGTTCATTGCAACACAATCACAACTCAAAGTCGGAGGCAACGAAATGGACAAAGAATTGAGTCGCTCTGATACCATTATGTCACGCCCCGGTCCTGCAGGGCCTTTCGTCCTCGCTTTGGTCCCTACAGAACCGATCGTCCTCGTACGGGCGTGATGCCGTGCAAGCCTAAAGTGCGCTTGCACAAGGCCAAAGCTTTGATACAAGGGCAAGTTAGCTATTTCATACTGAAGCAGCGGCACACATATTGCGAAAAAGTAAAAAACACAATGGCATATGCAAAACAAGCTCTTTTATTGATATTCACAAGTGTTACAAGCGGCGCATGGCCGAGGTTACAATTCGCTCAGGCACTCGGTCTCTCGATTATAATGATATCGTTCCATACATCATGTCCCTCTATATAAAAGCAACTCAAAGCAGGCACATCTCGATGCGGCTCAAGGCATCGACTCTAGATTTCTGGTTCCTTGGGATGAGGCACGGCTATCGCTTCCTCGCACGAACAGGCACCTAAGAACAAGAAAACTGTTGGTGGGTCAGCACTTTTATAAGTACTGGTGAGTATAAACAACTGAACAGAAGCTACACCTCCTGAAACCCACACTAAGTAAACTTGTGGCAAAATATTGCATTACTAGTGATCTTCCTAGTTTTACCTAAGTTCTTTTCATGCAGCTCAGAACTAGTCAGATTACATCTTTTGAAAACACAAGTTGGAAACCAGTTTTTTATATTCAATACTCAAGCATTCAAGCAACATATAAGGGACAGTGTCCTCGTCGTGAAGTGCGCAGCATGTATTCTGCAATCAATCTAACTCTTGGGACAAAGCTTATCTAGCAAACTTATCATATCGAATCAAGGCAAGCATATCAAGCGGACTATCATTTCTTTCAAGCATTTAAGGCAACACATCTATATGATTTCGGTCCCCGAGAAACTCATGATCGGTAGCGGTAATCCAGCTATCCAAAGACTCACATACTGGTACTATTAGCAGCTGTGACCAAGGTTCAGCTCTGCACTAATAGCCATTATCCAACCGATGCAAATGCATGAAGCTCTATCAGATAAATTACGATGCATATAGAATGATCAAGCAGGCTATAGATAAACTCATAAAATTTCATATCCACGGCCGAATGGTTATCCCTGCAGCAGACACACAAGTTAGCCACAATTTGCATAACATAATGTATACAGTTCTCTAGTTTCCTGTTCGTCCCTGCATCAAACAGTTAGGTATGCAAGAAGGCTAGCCTAGCATGCGCCCTAACTATATGATGGTCCCCTCAATGGGATTAGCAGTTGGGACATACAAGCCCATCTCACTAATAGACGGGTCTACCCCCCCCCCCCCCGTAAGTAAGGTATGTTAAGCCTCAGGGTATCTAGATCTCTCCTAGGCCGAACGATCCCAGTGCCCCAGGAACACCCGAAAGATGACCTTGTGCACAAGTTGTCCTGACCAAATACGAGAATGCAAGCTCCTATCAATACAAGATTATGCACATAATCCAGAACAAGCAAGCAAACACATCTATCAAGTCCAGATAATTGAAGCTCACTCTCTTAATACGCATTGCCTAATAGCCACACCCCACCCCCAACCCCACCCCCCCCCCCCCCGTAAGTAAGGTTTTTAAGCCTTAGGGTGGACTATTAGTCTAGATCACAAGTCACGCCATTCACCAAGTTCCATCTCATGACAAGCAATCAATGAAGCATGTTCAAGCAAAGCTAACTCATTATACAAGTAACAAGCAAGAACAGTTCTTATAACTCTAGCATGCAAATTCTATCTCTTGTAGGACAAGCATTTAAGTATTCCAGTCTAGCATACGATATCAAGAATTGTCACGACCCGCACCCAGAAATTCGGGTACGAGTGCGTGGGTACGTCCAGCCTACGCCGCAGAGTCGGCGGTAGTACGCTGTCTAGGTCAAATCCACACTTAACTAAACTAGCTTATTCACAAATAACATAGGCAAGATAATAATGAGAAACAGATAATTAAGATTTCAGATGAACTAAATATGACAACAGATTCAAATGTTTAGTACAGAAATCAAAATGAAATCGGGGACAAACCCGATTACTAAGATAAGAGCAATAAATAAAATAGCTACTGCTATCTACTCTGCAGCAGGGGTCTCCTGTATGGGATCTGGATCCTCATAAGTATCATCTGTACCCTCATAAGGACCATAATATGTAGGGGCAAGGTCCTCATCATCACCTAAATCAATAGATCCAGTCAGGAAAGGAGCAAAGTATACAATGCACAACAAGATTAAACTAAATATTTATGACAATTAAATTGAGTATCAATAATGAGGAATTGCATAGAAGAACATCAATATCTCAGAGTGAAAACTATAAACAGGAATATGAGAAAACAGAAATAAATGAGACAGGAAATGAAACTACAACAGTCAGCAAGAACTATAACAAGACCAGAAGCTATCTGTGTGAACTTGTGTTTGTTTTAGAATACATAGTTGGCATGTAGGGGTTTATAAGGCTAATTCGGCCGTCATAAACGGCTATTAAACAGGGAAAATCAAGATCCGGCTGAGGTACAGTCGCGTACCAACAGCTATTAAACATGACAAGGGGAAGGGTAAACTACATGCCTTCTAGTATTCTCCCACCCGACATGAAAACAAGACATGAACTCCAAATATTCAAGACATGAATTCCAGTATTCCTAACACTAGGTGTAATCATCAAGGGTACTAGTAAGCAGGGAATTAATTATCACAATATAAAGATTTAACTTGAAGTGCAGGTACTTGCCTGTTGTTTGGATCCAGTTAATTGCACTTGGGGAAATTTTCCAGAGATGAGCCCAAAAGCTGAAATAGATATTACCATCACGCTCAGAAGATGTCAAATAGCTAAAAACGCTTATCCTTGGGTCCAATTTGGAGACAAGGGCAAAAACGGCAGTTTCGGGTCAAAACGGGATCCGCCGGTGGGCCCGCTTTGCACCGAAAAACGTGTCCGGGTCAACGATTTCCAAATTCACCAAACTTAGTGTCAACAGGTCAGGAACGCTGATACAAACCCAACAGAACTTTCAGATTTGGATTCCGATGAACCGACCACAAAATCGCCCGTCGAACGGGGCCTGTGGGGCCCACGACACGCGATTTCGTCAACGTTCTCAGAATCGAACCAAACTTGACCCACAGGACCAGCGTATTGCTACGAGTCCGATGGCGCAAGTTTCGTCTCGATCTGACGAGTGTACAAGAAGTTAGGGTAAATTGCAGAAAAGCCAGATACGGGGCGATGTCCGCGGATACGCGTTGATTTCGGTGTGCACGCACACCCGAATCAGCTTCCGCGAAGTCTCACACGTCCGTATAGACGACGCGCACGTATCTGTGAAGACCGTACGCGACCAAGTCATCCCGTTTGGCGGGGCGTACTCAGTTCCGGGATAAAACAGGGTCTGGTTTTTCCTGTTTTTGGATCGCGGTGTGCGATCACCACAGGACGCGATGCCCCGAGCGGTTTGTCCGGGCACCAAGAGTGTCATACAGGCTTCGCAACGCAATTTATAAAATTGAAAATAGAGATACAGGGTGCAAGATACGAGTACCTGAACGAGGCTCGAGAAACAGGGACTTTTCATGTCCGTGTCGTGTCCGACACGACACAAAGAAATTGGGGATTTAGGGTTAGGTTTTGTTCTCGCCGGACTCAGACGACAGCCGACCGGAGGAGGGCTGAACGGCGCTGTGCTGGTCGGGGCGGCCGGGGACGCCGAGGCGGGGCCGGGCGGAGGCACGGCGGAGCGGGGTGGCGCCGGGGACGGCGGCTGCTGCTCGTTGTCCCCCGCTGCTGCTGGACGCCGGAGGCGGAGGGAAGAGGAGGAGAGGGCCGGAGGTCGTCGGGGCAGTGGAGGGCCGTGCTGGGCGGCCGGAGCGGGTGGGTGGTGGTTCGCCGGCAGGAGGGTTCCGGTCGGGAGGATGGAAGTGAGGGAGGAAGAAGAAGAAGAGGGGGCTTTTATAGGAGGGAGGAGGCCGGCCAAGGCGGGGCGAGGGGGAGGTCGTGGCCGCGGAGGGCGGGGCGAGCCGGGCGGAGCGGCGGGTGGCGCGGAGCTCACCGGAAAATGCGCGGGGACGGGGGAGATGGGGGAACCGGTCTCCGGGTCGGGTAGGCGGCGGGTCGGGTCTGACTGACCCGACCCGACCCGGTAGGAAGGGTTGGGCTGGGCTGCTGCTGGGCCGGTCCACTGGGCCGGGCCGGCCCAAGGAGAAAATAAAAAAATAAAATAAAAAAATATATTAATAATAATAATAAATATTAATAAAATCATTTAATTAAATAATTAATTAATAAAAATAGTTTTTAGGTATTTAAAAATAGGTCTGAGGCCCAAAAAAATCCAAAAAATTACCCTAAGTCTAGTTTTTTATTTTACACCCAAAAATATTATTTCCATGATATTTTAATATTATTTATTAACAAATAAAAATTATTTAATAATTAAGAATCTTGATTTTAATTTCAGAAAATTCCCAAAAAATTTTAGAAAATTGGGAAAAATCTAAGTTTTAATAATTTTGAAAATTCAGGGGGTTACAATCTACCCAACTTATAAAAATTTCGTCCTCGAAATTTAAGAATAACAATGGTACGAAAGAAAAGGCCGAGAATTAAATATACCTCAGGGTTCAAAAAGGTAAGGGTAGCGCTCTCTAATCTCGTCTTCTCGCTCCCAGGTGGATTCGCCGGGTGAATGGTGCTTCCAGGCTACGCGAACAAGGGAGATAACCTGGTTCCGTAGAACTTTCTCCGATCGATCCAGTATCTCCACGGGTTGCTCTTGGTAAGTCAAACTTGGGCCTACTTCGAGCTTTGAGTGATCCAAAATGTGGCTGGGATCTGACACATATTTCCTCAGCTGCGACACGTGGAAGACGTTATGGACTCCATCCAGAGAGGGTGGCAATGCCAGTCGGTATGCCACTTCTTCGATTTTCTCCTGTATGCCAAAGGGTCCAATAAATCTTGGGCTGAGTTTTCCACTTCTTCCGAACCTAATGGTGCCACGTGTCGGGGAAATATTCAAGAATACCAGTTCTCCAACCTTAAAATAGAGTCATAATCAAGTCTTAGTTCCATAATCAAAAAAATGTTTAAATTGACTTGAATTTCATAAATTTAATTACCTCAAAATCTAAGGGCCTTCGGTGGCTATTTGCCCAATGTCGTTGCCTGTCCTGAGCCACCCGAAGTCTTTTCCTTATTTGTTTTACCTTCTCAGTTGAATCAATCACCATCTCTGGTCCCAGTAGGGCTCTTTCTCCAACGTCGTCCTATGATAGCGGGGTACGACATCTTCGTCCATACAGAGCTTCAAATGGAGTCATCTCAATACTTGCTTGGTAACTGTTATTATAAGAGAACTCCATAAGATGTAGATAGTCTTCCCAGGATCCTCCAAAATCCAGAACACATGTACGAAGCATATCTTCAAGTGTCTGGATTGTACGTTCCGATTGTCCATCGGTTTGGGGATGATAAGCTGTGCTGAATTTGAGTTGAGTCCCCAAACTGGCTTGTAAGCTCTTCCAGAAGTGAGAGGTGAATCTTGAATCTCGGTCGGAGACAATACTTACTGAAACTCCATGCAACCTAACAATATGTCTGATATATAAATCTGCCAGCTTCTCTGTAGATAGCCCTACTTTGAAAGGTAGAAAATGTGCGGACTTGGTCAGTCTATCTACTATCACCCAAATTGTATCATTTCCACTAGGTGTCCTTGAAAGTCCGGAAACAAAATCCATTGTAATATGTTCCCATTTCCACTCCGGAATGGGTAGTGGTTGAAGCAATCCTCCAGGTCTTTGTCTTTCTGCCTTGACTTGTTGGCACACTAAACAACGAGATACGAACCTGGCTACTTCTCTTCTCATGCCATACCACCAAACATGCGTCCTCAGGTCCTTGTACATCTTGTTGGCTCCTGGATGTATAGAGTATTGTGATCTGTGCGCCTCTTGCATAATTTCTTCTCTTATGTCTCCTTGAGGTACACATAGTCTATCGCCATGCCTCAGTGATCCATCTTCATGAATTCTGAAATCTTCCACTAATCCAGCTTGCACTTGACCTCGAAGGCTTCGTAGCCCTCCGTCTCGAAATTGAGCCTCCTTGATCTTGTCTATTAAGGTAGACTAAATCTGCAAGTTCATCATTTGGCCTTCTTTTCCTGGGATAATTACCTCAATACCTAAGCTTTCCAGGTCCTCGAGCAAGTGTCTGTCCATAGTCAAGTACATCGCCATAGGATATCTGCTTAGAGCATCAGCAACAACATTGGCCTTCCCAGGGTGATATTGAAGGGTGATATCAAAGTCTTTCATTAGTTCCAGCCACCTTCTTTGTCTCATGTTCAGCTCTTTCTGAGTGAAGATATATTTTAGACTTTTATGGTCCGTAAATATTTCTACCCTTTCTCCATAAAGATAATGCTTCCATAGCTTAAGAGCAAAGATGACAGCTGCCAGTTCTAAATCATGAGTTGGGTAGTTCTTTTCATGAGGTCGAAGCTGTCTGGAGGCATATGCTATTACTTTCTTGTTCTGCTCCAATACACAACTTAGACCTTTTCCAGAAGCATCACTATAAATAGCGAATCCTCCGGTTCCAGAAGGTAAGGTCAGAATAGGGGCAGTAGTCAGCCTTTTCTTCAATTCCTCAAAAGCATGCTGACATTCATCAGTCCAGGTGAACTCTTCATCCTTCCTTGTTAATTTTGTCATGGGTTCAGCAATTCTAGCAAAGTCCTTCACAAACTTCCGATAGTAGCCAGCTAGTCCCAGGAAGCTTCTAATTTCTGCTACCGAGTCTGGAGTGGGCCAGGATTCTACTGCCGCTATCTTCTTAGGATCCACTGCTATTCCATCTCCAGTCACAACATATCCCAAGAATTCTACTTTGTCTAGGAAGAAAGCACATTTAGATAATTTTTCATAAAGTTTTTCCTTCCTCAAAGTCTCCAATGCTAGCCTCAAATGTTCTTCATGTTCTTCGGGGGTCTTGGAGTAGATCAAAATATCATCAATAAAGACCACTACAAATTTGTCTAGATATTGCTGAAAGACTCTGTTCATTAAGTTCATAAAAACTGCTGGAGCATTCGTCAACCCGAACGGCATTACTAAGAATTAGTAGTGTCCGTTCCGGGTATTGAAAGCAGTTTTAGGGATGTCTTCCTTTCTCACCCTTACTTGGTGGTAACCAGACCTCAAATCAATCTTTGAAAATACCCGAGCTCCACTTAACTGATCAAATAAGTCATCTATCCTGGGTAGGGGATACTTATTCTTAATTGTTAAGGCATTCAAGGCCCTATAGTCAATACACATTCGGGATGTTCCGTCCTTCTTGGGCACAAATAATACTGGAGCTCCCCAGGGTGAGACACTAGACCTAATAAAATATTTGTCTTCTAGCTCTTTGATTTGCTCATTTAGTTCTATTATCTCCTTCTTGTTGATTCTGTAGGGATTTTGAGATACTGGTGCTGCTCCCGGCACTAAGTCAATAGAGAATTCAACTTCTCGGTCTGGGGGTAAGCCTGGGAGATCCTCAGGGAAGACATCAAGGTATTCAGAGATGATAGGTAGCGGCAATTCTTCTGTTACTAGGGCTCCACAAATTTTGTTACTACCCATTTCTCTAGAACCTCTAGCAAATTCAAATTCTGGCTTGTCAGGGGGCCTGAAGATTACACTACCTCTGTGGCAGTCTATAGTGGCATGATGTTGACTCAACCAATCCATACCCAGTATAATATCAAAACTGGGAACTGGCATTACGAGTAGCCTAGCATACAGTTCTCTTCCACATAATGTAATAGGACAATTGTTACAGGCATCACTAACCGGGATGATTCCTCCACCGGTAATGATCTTATAACAATTCCTAAGGGGTTTAGTGATTAAGCTATGCTTCATAAGGAAATCTACTGACATGAATGAATGTGAAGCTCCAGAGTCAAATAAAGTAATAGCTGGTATTGAATTTATAAGCACAGAACCTGTGATCACGTCTGCTGTGGCTTCCGCTTCTTCCAGAGTCATTGCATAAGCACGGCCTTGCTGCGGTGCACCCCTCTGTTGCTGCTGTTGGTGCTGAGCAAAGCGTTGTTGTTGTGTTGGAAGCGGGGGTCCCCTCTGTTGGGCTGCTGGGGCCCTGGCCTGTACTGGAGCCTTTGGTGCAGCGGTGCGTCCTTGAGCAGCAGGACAGTCCCTCATTTGATGCGCTGCTGAGCCACAGTAGAGGCAGGCACCTAGCCTCTTCCTGCAGACTTGCCAAGTATGACCTGGTTTTTGGCAAAAGTTACAAGCAGCAGCTTGTTGGTTTTGTCCTTGAGCCTGGTGTTGGAGTACTGGAGCTCGAGGGAGAGGACGCTGAGTTTGCTGCGGGGCCCTCTGCTGTTGTTGTTGTTGAAAAGGGCGTTTGTTGGGTCCCATATTTCTGGTATCTCTCTCTCGCTTTAGTTTATGCCACATGTCTCTCTCAACGCCTTGTGCCACGCTCAGGATTTCTTCATAGGTGCGAGCTCGACTGGTGGTGACAGCAAGGTGAATATCCAGAGACAGTCCCTTCTTGAATCTACTGGCTCTGTCCTCCGGGGTACGAACCATGTACTCCGCAAAGTGGCTTAACCTGCTAAATTCAGCAGTATACTCATCAACAGACAGGTTACCTTGTTCCAGTCTCTCGAATTGGCTTTCGAGAGCTTCCCGAGCCACTTCGGGGTAAAATTTCTCCTTGAATAGCCTCTTAAAATCCTCCCAGGTGAGGTTAGGAGCAGATAGTTGGGGTTCATCTCTGAACCAGGTTCGAGCTATGTCGAATAGTTACAGGCTTGCGGATTCCACTTTGAGATCATCAGGAACCCGAGCAGTCTTCAGGAGTCTCTCGACATTCTCTATCCACTCATCGGCATAGAGAATGCCCTCAGTTCCGTAGAATTCCAGGGGTCTAAGATTCTTGAAGTCTTTGGCACTCCCTGGCCTCTTGAGTGGCGACTCCTGGGACCTAAGAGCTTCTGAGAGGCTGGTCCGCAGAAGTGCAGTCTGTTCTTTCTGGGATTCTACTAGTCCCTGGAATACTCCAAGTAGTTGTGCCCCATCCAGAGTAACTGCCGGAACAGATGGAGGCGGCGGGAGTGCAAGAGTCTCGGGCACATTTTGCTCAGCTGGTTCTGATGTGCCTCCTACTGTGTTCCTTGTCTGGACCATTCTGAAAGATTAAGGGACAGGGAGATCAGAATAGATTAGTTGGAAATCAAGGGCGATAGAAAAATTGAGCAAAAATGATATCAAGAATTGAAATAAGGACCCTATACTGTGAATGAGCTTTTCCTAGAATTCTCAATCTTATTCCATACCCAGTCCTAGGGTATTACACTATTTAAGGATAGGACCTGCATGGGCCACCATAAAAATGTGTCATGACCCGCACCCGAAAATTCGGGCACGAGTGCGTGGGTACGTACAGCCTACGCCGCAGAGTCGGCGGTAGTACGCTGTCTAGGTCAAATCCACACTTAACTAAACTAGCTCATTCACAAATAACATAGGCAAGATAATAATGAGAAACAGATAATTAAGATTTCAGATGAACTAAATATGACAACAGATTCAAATGTTTAGTACAGAAATCAGAATGAAATCGGGGATAAATCCGATTACTAAGATAAGAGCAATAAATAAAATAGCTACTGCTATCTACTCTGCAGCAGGGGTCTCCTGTGTAGGATCTGGCTCCTCATAAGTATCATCTGTACCCTCATAGGGACCATAATATGTAGGGGCAAGGTCCTCATCATCGCCTAAATCAACAGATCCAGTCAGGAAAGGAGCAAAGTACACAATGCACAACAAGATTAAACTAAATATTTATGACAATTAAATTGAGTATCAATAATGAGGAATTGCATAGAAGAACATCAATATCTCAGAGTGAAAACTATAAACAGGAATATGAGAAAACAGAAATAAATGAGACAGGAAATGAAACTACAACAGTCAGCAAGAACTATAACAAGACCAGAAGCTATCTGTGTGAACTTGTGTTTGTTTTAGAATACATAGTTGGCATGTAGGGGTTTATAAGGCTAATCCGGCCGTCATAAACGGCTATTAAATAGGAAAAATCGAGATCCGACTGAGGTACAGTCGCGTACCAACAGCTATTAAACATGACGAGGGGAAGGGTAAACTACATGCCTTCTAGTATTCTCCCACCCGACATGAAAAACAAGACATGAACTCCAAATATTCAAGACATGAATTCCAGTATTCCTAACACTAGGTGTAATCATCAAGGGTACTAGTAAGCAGGGAATTAATTATCACAATATAAAGATTTAACTTGAAGTGCAGGTACTTGCCTGTTGTTTGGATCCAGTTAATTGCACTTGGGGAAATTTTCTAGAGATGAGCCCAAAAGCTGAAATAGACATTACCATCACGCTCAGAAGATGTTAAATAGCTAGAAATGCCTGTCCTTGGGTCCAATTTGGAGACAAGGGCAAAAACGGCAGTTTCGGGTCAAAACGGGGTCCGCCGGTGGGCCCGCTTTGCACCGAAAAACGTGTCTGGGTCAACGGTTTCCAAATTCACCAAACTTAGTGTCAACAAGTCAGGAACGCTGATACGAACCCAACGAAACTTCCAGATTTGGATTCCGATGTGCCGATCACAAAATCGTCCGTCGAGCGGGACCTGTGGGGCCCACGACACGCGATTTCGTCAACGTTCTCAGAATCGGACCAAACTTGACCCACAGGACCAGCGTATTGCTACGAGTCCGATGGCGTAAGTTTCGTCTCGATCTGACGAGTGTACAAGAAGTTAGGGCGAATTACAGAAAAGCCGGATACGGGACGATGTCCGCGGATACGCGTTGATTCCGGTGTGCACGCACACCCGAATCAGCTTCCGCGAAGTCTCACACGTCCGTATCGATGACGCGCACATATCTGTGAAGACCGTACGCGATCAAGTTATCCCGTTTGGCGGTGCGTACTCAGTTCTGGGGTAAAACAGGGTCTGGTTTTTCCTGTTTTTGGATCGCGGTGTGCGATCACCACAGGACGCGATGCCCCGAGCGGTTTGTCCGGGCACCAAGAGGGTCATACAGGCTTCGCAACGCAATTTACGGAATTGAAAACGGAGATACAGGGTGCAAGATACGAGTACCTGAACGAGACTCGAGAAATAGGGACTTTTCGTGTCCGTGTCGTGTCCGACACGACACAAAGAAATTGGGGATTTAGGGTTAGGTTTTGTTCTCGCCGGACTCAGACGACAGCCGGCCGGAGGAGGGCTGAACGGCGCTGTGCTGGCCGGGGCGGCCGGGGACGCCGAGGCGGGGCCGGGCGGAGGCACGGCAGAGAGGGGTGGCGCCGGGGACGGCGGCTGCTGCTCGCTGTCCTCCGCTGCTGCTGGACGCCGGAGGCGGAGGGAAGAGGAGGAGAGGGCCGGAGGTCGTCGGGGCAGTGGAGGGCCGTGCTGGGCGGCCGGAGCGGGTGGGTGGTGGTTCGCCGGCGGGAGGGTTCCGGTCGGGAGGATGGAAGTGAGGGAGGAAGAAGAAGAAGAAGAGGGGGCTTTTATAGGAGAGAGGAGGCCGGCCAAGGCGGGGCGAGGGGGAGGTCGTGGCCGCGGAGGGCGGGGCGAGCCGGGCGGAGCGACGGGTGGCGCGGAGCTCGCCGGAAAACGCGCGGGGACGAAGGAGATTGGAGAACCGGTCTCCGGGTCGGGTAGGCGGCGGGTCGGGTCTGACTGACCCGACCCGACCCGGTAGGAAGGGTTGGGCTGGGCTGCTGCTGGGCCGGTCCACTGGGCCGGGCCGGCCCAAGGAGAAAATAAAAAAATAAAATAAAAAAAATATATTAATAATAATAATAAATATTAATAAAATTATTTAATTAAATAATTAATTAATAAAAAATAGTTTTTAGGTATTTAAAAATAGGTCTGAGGCCCAAAAAAATCCAGAAAAATTACCCTAAGTCCAGTTTTTCATTTTACACCCAAAAATATTATTTCCATGATATTTTAATATTATTTATTAATAAATAAAAATTATTTAATAATTAAGAATCTTGATTTTAATTTCAAAAAATTCCCAGAAAATTTCAGAAAATTGGGAAAAATCCAAGTTTTAATAATTTTGAAAATTCAGGGGGTTACAAGAATAAGTGCAAGCAATCCTTTTTACTCTTGTTATTAGCATGGCAAGGTTCTATCTCATTTCAGACAAGCATTTCCAGTTCTCTTGTTAGACAAGCAGGCAAAAGGATTTATTTCAATGACAAGCTATGTGAGTTCTCTTATTAGCATGCTGAGGCAGGTTCTATCATTCTTCTTATGAAACAATCTTCTTTAGCAAACAAGCATTCAAAAACTCAGATTTATTATTAAGTCGTGCAAGAATCAGAGAATGCAGTTCTGCCCACTCACATTGATCAATCGGTCGGAAACTCTCCGAGAAGACTTCCGTTCGAGCAAGCAAGGCGATATCACTTGTACATAGTGCCTACGCGGAGCGGGGCACTACAGTTCTCACTTTAGAAGCTTTATAAGTAATTTAGCAATTAAATATAATTTTAGTTGTTCAGCTAGTGTTATGAATAATGCTCGTGGAATTATATATAGTTGTGATCAACCAAATTATAATTGGAGAGTATATGTCAAATCTATTGGAAATGGCAATATAATTAAAGTTAGTACATTAAAAAATTATCATTCTTGTTTAGGGAGACTTAGTACAGGACGTCATCGACTAGCTACCGCTGCATGGATTAAGACCATGATAATTGACATTATTAGAGATAACCAGTCATACAGTCCATCACAAATTGTTAAAGATATATATAGGGAGCACCGTATACAAGTTAGTTATTTCAAAGCCTGGAGAGCTCGAGAGACAGCATTAGCTAAAATTAATGGTAGTTATAATGAGGCATACGCTAGTCTTGAGGAGTATTGTTAAAGAATTATGGAGATAATTCAGGTAGTACATATTTTATTAAAACTGCCGAAAACAATAGCTTTTAACGAATATTTATTTGTTTTAAGTCATGTATTGATGGGTTTTTAAGGGTCTGTTTATCGGTTATTAGTACTGATGCTACATTTCTTTCGTCTAAATATCAAGGTATCTTATTTATTGCTTGTGCTCACGATCCTAACTATCAATTATATCATATAGCTTATGCGGTTGCTGAAGGTGAGAATAGTGATTATTGGTCTTGGTTTTTAAATTCTCTTAAAATATCTTTTGAAAGTTGTTTTAATGATTGGAGTACAATTTTATTTATATCTGACAAGCAAAAAGGATTAATAAATATTGTTTGTGCTATTTTTCCTGTATCTCTCCATTTTTTTGTATTCAGCATTTTAAACAAAACATGAAAAAGTTTACCAAAGAACTAGTATTTCAACACTTGTTAGACTCGCTTGCGAGATCATATAATAAAACGGATGCAGAGAGTGTGTTTAATATAATTAAAGCCGAGAACATAATTTTGTACGATTGGCTTATTAGTGTAAACGATGAAAGTCGTTGATTTGAACATTGGATAACAGTGTATGCTACTTGTCCTAGATTAAATATTAACACTTCTAATCTTGTTGAATGTTTCAATAGCTGGATTAAGAAATTACGAGATAAGCCAATAACAATACTTCTCGATGGTATTAGAGCCAAGATTATTACACTTTATGACAATCATAGAAAGAATGCTGAAAATATAGACACAGATTATTGTCCAAAGATGTTAAAGACCATGGCTTGTATTATCAAAGAGAAGAATCACCTAGAAATATTAGCTATTGATAGTTATAAGTTTGAAATAATAGACCGTGCAACAAGTAAAACCTATATTGTTAATATAACCGACAGATCTTGTACATGTTTTAGATGGTACCATACTTATATACCATGCATACATGCATATTTTGTTTGTAGATATTGCAATATTAGTATTGATAGTTTTTATCCTGCAGTATTTTCGACGGGGACCTTGAGAAGTGTATACGCACCAAAAATGGAGCCAATTCCAGTTTCCTACAAGATCCAAGCTCCTTTGGTTAGAGGAGAAATTGGGGTACCAGATGTAAGACGCAAAGCCGGAAGACCAAAGAAGAACCGCATCAAACCCCGGGATTCATCGACGAGAGATCTTTATTGCAATAAATATGGTGCTATTGGACACAACCGAAGAAGATGTACTAGTCAACCGAGAGAGTAAAATAGAATTGTTCAATACAAACTTAAAAATATTGTAATAGTGAGTTTGATAATGAAAGTCTACTTAAGAATTGTTCAATACCCAAACATTACAATCAAACATTATTACAAATCATACAAATATTACAATCAAATATTGTTACAAATTATCTACTCATCCTCCTCCTCGTCTTGTTGAGTTTGGGTAGGCAGCGGTGCTGATGGAGTCGAAAAAAATTGTGTGAATATCTTGTAGCTTTCATCTCCAGCAGTCTGGTAACTCGGGCCCGCTCCAGTATACTGGTCACTAGGGCCCACTCCAGCATACTGGTCACTAGGACCCGCTCCAGCATACTGGTCACTCGGGTCCGCTCCAGTATACTGGTCACTAGGGCCCACTCCAGTATACTGGTGAATAGGGCCCTCTGCACCATCCCTCCTACGATGACGAGAGTATCTCTGTCGTACAAAGTCGGTCGGATAGTCTGGTGGAAGACGTGATTGTACTGGAGGTATTTCAGGTTCCCATCCAATACCTAGATGATCAACACGAGTCACAAGTTCCTCCATAAGAAGTCGACTTTGTGGGGGAAGGTTTATCTCAGGTTGTTGCAAATATTGTTGGTATACACCACTCTGAAATATGAAACTTGTAAATTATTTTTTTATCATATCTATGTATATATAATTTTTAAAGTATAATGAAGTCATACCAAATCATGCATGCCATCGACAAAAGCACACAGAGTAGAAACATCTATGGATCTACTCTTGAACCTTTGCTCCTCATATTGGTATACTCGGTTGCTCATAAGAGGGCATCCCCACCATTGCCTATAGTCCAGGTTATCCATGTCTGCATAATGTAAACAAAATTTTAGCAAACTATTTACACTAAATCAATACGAATAATGAGTAACTTAGAACTTACATTCCTCAACAGATCTTAGTCCGGGAGACATGTCCCTCACACTATAATTCTCGAATCAATTATTCCAGTCAACAACGAGACCAAGGATTCGTTGTAATGCATTTGCTGCCTAATAACCGACTGTCGGTGGATCATCGGGAATTATTTGGCTCATTCCGAATTATCGAAGAACACGGTCTGCCGGATGGTACATGGTGAACCGATCATATATAATATAAGATTTGTGTAAAGTAAACGAATATGATGTCCTCTTGATTTCTGGAGCATCATCTTCACATGTGTAAGGTAACCAGGTAACCTATTTAATAATAATGTATCAAATAGATGTAATGTTTATCTACGATCAAAACTGTAATAATTTAAAGATATTTATCAGATATTTAAAAAATTACCTCATGATACTGCAGTGTATCAAATTGGCTACGATAAAGTGATACACTCATATATTGGTAGTGTTGATAATTCACTACATCTGTAGGCCATCGTATAGCAACCGAAAATACTCTAATATCACTGAGAATGCTAGTAACAGGCCTATCAATATAGAAGTGCTCGTAGGACCAGAATAATAAAACAAAAAATATGATATTAGTACAAACAAAATTTGCGTATAAAATTACTCTAATTAATTTAGGTCTTTCATTCATACCTGAATCAGTGAAATACATCCACAAATACTCTTGCGACTGGATCTCACAAATTCTGTCAAATTTGCTTATAAAAAGGCTAGAGTAGCTGTAAACCCCCTCACCCAAAATTAGGGCTACTTGGCATAGATAGTGAAATTAGGGCTAGTTTGAACCAATTTGAATTAGAACACGGGATTATTTAATTATACATTAATTTATATCGCGTAGCACACATTACCGATGCTACGATAATTGGAGACACAATCTTGCCCGTCTTGTGCATCTCAAATTTTATTAATATTCTACACTGTCCCCTCTACGCCCTGACACTTGTGCCCCGCCTAAATCTAATCCCATGTACTCCTAATTAATTCTAGAACATCGTGCGCGTTTCAATTTAATTAATTAAATTCAATTTTTGTCTTTGTGCAATTTCCTAATTGTTGGGGGCTTTTATGCAAAAATGTACTGAGGTGTCCCTACCATTGGGCAATACATGAAAAAAACCTATGTTTCCCTTCACATAGATTTTTCCCATAATTTTTTGGATGTGCAACGCACACATCGCCCCATTTATTTTAAAACCCCATCCTTGCATTTTAAACAATGTAATTGTGGCCTCCCAACACCCCCATGTAAGCCCAAGGCCCAACCCAAGAGGGGTTGACCAGTCAAACTATTCCTAGGTCAACCCCCTTACATGTGCATATAATTATCTCCTTTATTTTCCCTTTCTTTTTCCTATTTTCTAAACCTAACCCAACTCCTCTTAGCCGACTTCCTTCCCTTCCTCCTGTTCATCCTCTTCCTTCAGCCTCCCCGGCCGAGACCTCGCCGGAGACACACCGGTGATCCCGCCGTCCTCCACTAGACAAACCATCTCCCCTTCCCGACGTCCCCGCAGCCAACTCTGGCCGTCCTCCATGGCCGACTTCCTCTTTGACTCGACCGGATCCTCTCCCTCGAGCTGTCCCAGCCTACACCGCCGCCGGAGAACCTCCGGCGTAGCATGCTTCTCCCGTCCACTTCCTTCTCTCTCTCGCGCCGCTGTTCTTCCTCTCCACCAGTGAACAAACTGCCGCTGCTTCCAGAGGTGTTAGTTTGGAAAATCCAACAATCAACCTTGTTTCTTCATCCCACACTGGATATTCATGCGAGCGAGTTTAAGTCATGGGCACTTCGAGGTTAAACCTCAGGAGTTATGCTAATTCGCTGCATGTAACATTAAAAGCTTCAGATGCCACGCCTGAAAAGTTACATGATAAACTGGAGGTCTGCTTTCACAGAAATGCTTCTGTTGGACTATGCCAATTGGATAGTTGTGAATGGAAAAATCTTCAAAAGGGTCAAGGGAAGACAGTGATATCACCCTATGAGAAAAGATACATTGATCTTAAATTCAAAGACAAAGCAATTGGTTCCGTCCTGGTTTCTGTTGAGGAAGAATTTCACCGCTGGCGTTTGTTCTCCCTTGGTTTCGGCATTTTCCTTTGGTTCTTGGCACCAATAGTCAGTCATTGGGTGCCATTTTATTATAGCAGTTCGATGGCTTTAGGAGTTCTCCTTGTTATTTTGCTTATTATGTTTCAGGGTATGAAGCTGCTACCGATAGGAAGGAAGAGTGCTCTTTACCTTACATTTTATGGATCAATGCTTGGTATTGGTTCGTACATTGCACACTACTTTTCCACTGTAGTCAACTCTATACTTGAGAGTTTCGGGCTGAGTGAAGAGATGCATAACCCTGTATCAGTTTTCCTTGTAGTTGGGTTAGTTCTAGCTGGAGATGCTCTAGGGTACTGGACTATGAGAAAGTATATTCTATCAGAGATGGCAGCATAGATGCTGGCACAACTCAATTTATAAAGTGGGCAATGCGTTCAATTGCTGGGGTTTCCATTCTATTGAGTTCTCTTGACAGTCTTTTGTCACTGGTTGCAGTGGGTATTTGTTGGTGTACGTGTTCTACTATTAATTCAAAGAGATGGAGACATCTACCAAAAATTGCAATACAAGCTTCGTAAGAATGAAAATTTGTGGAAACAAAGGGTGAAACAAGCATCTGCTGGTAAAAATGCTGAAATCTTGAGTCGTCGGAGCACTGATTTTGGGAGAACTGTTCGTGGAAGCTCAAGTAGTCCATATGCTCAATCCAACGTGCAAACGAAAGGATGTTGGATTTGTTCTGCGCAAATTCTGGAGCGGGTTATTGGTACATTGCAGCTTCCTTGCCAGGCAAGTATACCTTGCCATTGTACTGTTATTTTTATTCCATATGTTGCATGCATCTTTATTTTCTGTCTTTTTATATATTTTAACTGTTATATAAAATGCGCGCGACGGTGTCGTCGCAGTATGTTTTTATTTATGTATTTGTATTGACCTTATCTATGAGACTACCCCATCATCATGTAGCATCTTTAGGTTCATCGGCCGTGACACAGTTGTTACACGAGTTGTGAGTCTCATATAGATCCCGGACTGGCGTGCAGGGTTGGCCTCATGTACGTATGGGCCGTGCATTAGGAATAACTGCTGTTAGAAACTTTGTATGCTAGTAGACTTGGCAGTTATTAGAGGTTTATCGTGTCATGGACATGACATGCTTAGAGCATGGGGTGGGGAGAACAACAAGTACCGCATTTGAGCTCCTTTACACTTTTCCTTCTGTAACCCGGAAGCTCCGCTAGAAATACGGGCGGTGATGACCCCTTTACTACCTGGCGGGCCTCTGCCGTTCAAAAGATGACATGCCTTTGAGCCCCTGGTTCTCCAAGAGAGTCATGCCAATCCCAGTTCTCAGCCAGATAGCTCACTTGTTAGAAAGTTGTTCTCAAACTGCATTCACATAGATGGTTAGGCGACCCATTGGATATTTATTTTAGTACTTTATTGGCATGTGTTTAAGTATCTTGTTATGTCCCTCTGAGGACCTGGTCCGCTACCAGGTGTACCTGTTCTTGAGTATTTGTAGGAGCGCATATTTGGATGGTTATAGATGCTTCGTTGATGTCTTCTCTTCGAGCCGTGATTGAAAGCTGGTACTTATATTGTTTGAGTGAGTTATACTCATATTGTATTTACTTTTCCATTTGAGTTGGTAGTGGATTTGTTTCCATCCAACTATCATCTTTAGATACTTCTTATTGAGATCTAGTTTCATAGATACTATTTATTTATTCCTATATAATTTTGGTGGATGAGATTTAGATTTTACCTTATGACTTGTATTACAGTTATACCACTTGTGGATTGATATTCATATTATAGCGTACGTGTGGATTTGGTTTCCATATATTGGAGTTGTCATATCCATGCGGCTGGCATGCTTACGTGTCCTAGTCCTACGTATTTTTGGGACTGGGGCGTGACATGTTTTTGTGGTGGCCCATGCAGGTCGAGAGCATATTGTCTCGGTTACGTTACTGTACCGAACAAGCCTGCACCTAGGACTAGAGTATAGGATCTCATCCACAATTGACTATGACTCATCTTTCTTCTAATCTGTTCTATTCGAACAATTGTATCCTGCTTGATTCCTGTACTTCCCTAATAAGTTCCTTGAGTACATATGGCCTTCTGCTAGAATATAGGAACCCCTGTTATTAGGATGATAATTAGAGTAGCACACCTATTAAGAATACAACGAGAATATAGACACACCACTAAGTTTAGAATATCTAGTGAACCCTAGAATTCCTTATCCTTAGAATTGGTTTACCATTACCCCTGATGTATTATGAAGACTTGAGAGTAGTATAGACACTACTAGAGTTAGTTAGAAGTTTTACCATAATATTTGACCCTAGTATTGAGGAACCAATGGAGAACCAATATTGAACATTATGACTGAACCTAACCCTCATAATTGGATAGTATTAAAGAACTATAAAACTTATGTCATTGTCTTGTTATTAGTAGACAGCACCCTAGGAAGCATAGAGGAATATAATCAACCATTTCCCTTGATCATACCCCGAACATGGCAACTAGCATGCCACCCCCTTAGAGAACCATGATGCTATCTAGAGCCCTCTATTTTTGATTTCATAACTTGTCCCTCTGCAACCTTAGCGTTCGCTAATTGTGTGACGACTAAATTATGATTCTTCTTTCTTCATCATTTAACTCGTGCCACATAACTCGTATGATTGAAGGCCAAGTAATCTTATTCTATGTTAGGACATGTAGTTTGCTAGGTTATAGCTTGGTAATTTGAACTTTGAATTTTGTGCGTGATAGTTAGGATTTGATAGTTTGCGTAGTTCCCTTAGGTTGTGACCTAATGATTACCCCTTAGCTTTAAATCATGAAATCTGTACCCATAGCTCGATACGAGTTAAATCTCTTTCCCCTTAACGGCTAGTAACTCTTCTATCCCTACGATTGACACCTGTCCTATGAGCACTATGATTAAGACTTAAGGTGACCCTTACCTATATAATGCAATAGGAGACCCTAATAAGAGTTTCTGTTCTATGTACACGTGCAAGGTTATTTTTGTAGGTATCCTTAAGACAATACAATAGTAGTTAAATTATTTTAAGTTGGATAGTATACCTCACCACCTAGTATCACGTAGTCCCTGTGATCCATTAATGAAGTGTAACTGAATGACATTAATTGTATGCTAGCAAAGACGACAGTGTTTATTCAGACGATAGAATTTAGAGGTCCATGTCCCTATTTGGTCGACTAGCGACTTAGACAAGGAATTAGTATGACAACTGTAGAGATTGTGTAATCTTTTATTATTATTGCTTATTTTGCTTTTGCTTTTGTGAATTTGAATTGTTATGAACCTTCTTTCATCATAATCTAGCGTATTCATATTTGATGTACTACCTTGACTTATGCTGCTATTATAGCCTAGTTTTTTTTGTAAGCTTATTCTTTATCGAGCTTGTTCATGACATACGTATTATTGGGGGCCCACAATAATATATTTCAGAATCAGTGTATTAGGGTCTAGCTAACCTTAGTGCGCTTGGTTCGCCCTTCGCATAACTACTTTACGTGGATTGAGATATGTAGTGATTAGTAGACAAATATACTTGCCCTAGACATGTCTAAGCGTATCGTATCGGCTACATAACTGTACTAATACGAGCATGCGAATACGGATTTACCAAATAGGATTTCAGTCCACAACTGCCTTGACAATTCCCATTTGGATTCCTTGAAATGCCTTGATCCCTATACTTGCATTCTATTACTTCTTCCTTGAACTCTTATTTATTGATCTACGTCTTTCCTTATTTCGAAAAGATGAAACATCTTGCTTGGTATAAGTTTGATATATAGATAGTACTAGATATCCCCCATAGACCAATCACATTGTTTGATGACTACCTTTTATAAATGATTAAGGGCATATCATAGAGGATATGTTTGGTGTTAAGGACCTTGAGGATTCAATAACATGATTAATATAAATTGGGACATAAGCCTTCTTAGATGTATAGCCTTAGATGATAGATGGGTAAATTCTAAGTTGGGTAGAAACTACCATGTTAACTTAAGGAGAATTCTTTTTACTGTAATCAAGTAAAGTTAGATAGAGGAACCCTACCCTAGTTTTAATTTCGAGGACGAAATTATTTTAAGTTGGGTAGATTGTAAATCCCCTCACCCAAAATTAGGGCTACTTGGCTTAGATAGTGAAATTAGGGCTAGTTTGAACCAATTTGAATTAGAACACGGGATTATTTAATTATGCATTAATTTATATCGCGTAGCACACATTACCGATGCTACGATAATTGGAGACACAATCTTGCCCGTCTTGTGCATCTCAAATTTTATTAATATTCTACACTGTCCCCTCTACGCCCTAACACTTGTGCCCCGCCTAAATCTAATCCCATGTACTCCTAATTAATTCTAGAACATCGTGCGTGTTTCGATTTAATTAATTAAATTCAATTTTCGCCTTTGTGCAATTTCTCAATTGTTGGGGGCTTTTATGCAAAAATGTACTGAGGTGTCCCTACCATTGGGCAATACATGAAAAAAACCTATTTTTCCCTTCACATAGATTTTTCCCATAATTTTCTGGATGTGCAACGCACACATCGCCCCATTTATTTTAAAACCCCATCCTTGCATTTTAAACAATGTAATTGTGGCCTCCCAACACCCCCATGTAAGCCCAAGGCCCAACCCAAGAGGGGTTGACCAATCAAACTATTCCTAGGTCAACCCCCTTACATGTGCATATAAATATCTCCTTTATTTTCCCTTTCTTTTTCCTATTTTCTAAACCTAACCCAACTTCTCTTAGCCGACTTCCTTCCCTTCCTCCTGTTCATCCTCTTCCTTCAGCCTCCCCGGCCGAGACCTCGTCGGAGACACACCGGTGACCCCGCCGTCCTCCACTCGACAAACCATCTCCCCTTTCCGACGTCCCCGCAGCTAACTCCGGCCGTCCTCCATGGCCGACTTCCTCTTCGACTCGACCGGATCCTCTCCCTCGAGCTGTCCCAGCCTACACCGCCGTCGGAGAACCTCCGGCGTAGCCTGCTTCTCCCATCCACTTCCTTCTCTCTCTCGCGCCGCTCTTCTTTCTCTCCACTAGCGAACAAACTGCCGCTGCTTCCAGAGGTGTTAGTTTGGAAAATCCAACAATCAACCTTGTTCCTTCATCCCACACTGGATATTCATGCGAGCGAGTTCAAGTCATGGGCACTTCGAGGTTAAACCTCAGGAGATATGCTAATTCGCTGCATGTAACATTAAAAGCTTCAGATGCCACGCCTGAAAAGTTACATGATAAACTGGAGGTCTGCTTTCACAGAAATGCTTCTGTTGGACTATGCCAATTGGATAGTTGTGAATGGAAAAATCTTCAAAAGGGTCAGGGGAAGACAGTGATATCACCCTATGAGAAAAGATACATTGATCTTAAATTCAAAGACAAAGCAATTGGTTCCGTCCTGGTTTCTGTTGAGGAAGAATTTCACCGCTGGCGTTTGTTCTCCCTTGGTTTCGGCATTTTCCTTTGGTTCTTGGCACCAATAGTCAGTCATTGGGTGCCATTTTATTATAGCAGTTCGATGGCTTTAGGAGTTCTCCTTGTTATTTTGCTTATTCTGTTTCAGGGTATGAAGCTGCTACCGATGGGAAGGAAGAGTGCTCTTTACCTTACATTGTATGGATCAATGCTTGGTATTGGTTCGTACATTGCACACTACTTTTCCACTGTAGTCAACTCTATACTTGAGAGTTTCGGGCTGAGTGAAGAGATGCATAACCCTGTATCAGTTTTCCTTGTAGTTGGGTTAGTTCTAGCTGGAGCTGCTCTAGGGTACTGGACTGTGAGAAAGTATATTCTATCAGAGATGGCAGCATAGATGCTGGCACAACTCAATTTGTAAAGTGGGCAATGAGTTCAATTGCTGGGGTTTCCATTCTATTGAGTTCTCTTGACAGTCTTTTGTCACTGGTTGCATTGGGTATTTGTTGGTGTACCTGTTCTACTATTAATTCAAAGAGATGGAGACATCTACCAAAAATCGTAACACAAGCTTCGTAAGAATGAAAATTTGTGGAAACAAAGGATGAAACAAGCATCTGCTGGTAAAAATGCTGAATTCTTGAGTCGTCGGAGCACTGATTTTGGGAGAACTGTTCGTGGAAGCTCAAGTAGTCCATATGCTCAATCCAACGTGCAAACGAAAGGATGTTGGATTTGTTCTGGGCAATTTCTGGAGCGGGTTATTGGTACATTGCAGCTTCCTTGCCAGGCAAGTATACCTTGCCATTGTACTGTTATTTTTATTCCATATGTTGCATGCATCTTTATTTTCTGTCTTTTTATATATTTTAACTGTTATATAAAATGCGCGCGACGGTGTCGTCGCGGTATGTTTTTATTTATGTATTTGCATTGACCTTGTCTATGAGACTACCCCATCATCATGTAGCATCTTTAGGTTCATCGGCCGTGACACAGTTGTTACACGAGTTGTGAGTCTCATATAGATCCCGGACTGGCGTGCAGGGTTGGCCTCCTGTACGTATGGGCCGTGCGTTAGGAATAACTGCTGTTAGAAACTTTGCATGCTAGTAGACTTGGCAGTTATTAGAGGTTTATCGTGTCATGGACATGACATGCTTAGAGCATGGGGTGGGGAGAACAACAAGTACCGCATTTGAGCTCCTTTACACTTTTTCTTCTGTAACCCAGAAGCTCCGCTGGAGATACGGGCAGTGATGACCCCTTTACTACTTGGCGGGCCTCTGCCGTTCAAAAGACGACATGCCTTTGAGGCCCCTGGTTCTCCGAGAGAGTCATGCCAATCCCAGTTCTCAGCCAGATAGCTCACTTGTTAGAAAGTTGTTCTCAAACTGCATTCACATAGATGGTTAGGCGACCCATTGGATATTTATTTCAGTACTTTATTGGCATGTGTTTAAGTATCTTGTTATATCCCTCTGAGGACCTGGTTCGCTGCCAGGTGTACCTGTTCTTGAGTATTTGCAGGAGCGCAGATTTGGATGGTTATAGATGCTTCGTGGATGTCTTCTCTTCGAGCCATGATTGAAAGCTGGTACTTATATTGTTTGAGTGAGTTGTACTCATATTGTATTTACTTTTCCATTTGAGTTGGTAGTGGATTTGTTTCCATCCAACTATCATCCTTAGATACTTCTTATTGAGATCTAGTTTCATAGATACTGTTTATTTATTCCTATATGATTTTGGTGGATGAGATTTAGATTTTACCCTGTGACTTGTATTACAGTTATACCACTTGTGGATTGATATTCATATTACAGCGTACGTGTGAATTTGGTTTTCATATATTGGAGTTGCCATATCCATGCGGCTGGCATGCTTACGTGTCCTAGTCCTACGTATTTTTGGGACTGGGGCGTGACAGTAGCAGCTCCCCATTCATGCTGAGTAGGTTTTGTCAAATCATCCAAGAATGGTAGAAGCTGCACATTTACCATATTTTCCGATGCATCGGGAAATAGAATTGCACCACATAAACAGAGCAGATACGCTCTAGTGCAATGAATGACCTAAAAATATTAAGTGTTATATATACACTAAATTAAGTCATAAACAAATATTACTAATTAAAACCCGCATTTCATCTACATCAACCACTCCGTCAATAGTGTGATGTAGGTCCATGAAGTTGCCACGAAGCCATATAACCTTCACAAAATTGCCATCTTTTATACCAGATGGAGGGGTAACACCGAGATACCTCCTGATCAGATCAGATCCCTTTAAGTGCGGATCAAAATATATAGCGTCATATTTAATAGGTAATCGTATATATTTGCCACATCAAATAGGGTGATCGTCATCTCGCCGAATGGGAGTTGGAAAGTATTGCGTTCAGGTACCAACGCTCCGCAAGACTTACAACTAAATGAAGATCGTGGATTAAATATCTAACACGATGTATATAGTGGAATCCAAAGGATTCCACCAAAGCCTTTTGGACATAATTTAGCTCCCACGTACGATAATTTCTTTCGGTCCGCCAATGTACATGGATCCGAGTTCGTAAACCAAGATCATGGTCGTATAACTATAAAAAATATATGCATTATATTTTGTGTGTAAATTACTTAACTTGAAAATTTATAATTAAAAAAATTACCTCGCCAGTAAATATCCGACTAGATATGTGGTTTTCACGTTGCTTAATAATAAGCTGGGTAGTCGATCCACCAGGAATACGACCGTCATTTTGGTTAGTCATCTACAAAAAATATTATAGGAATAAGGGAGATTGCTATGAGGAGGAGCGTTGTGAGGAGGAGGAGGGGGAGGAGAAGAAGTGCTGTGAGGAGGAGGAGGAGGAGGAGGAGGAGAAGTGTTGTGAGGAGGAGGAGGAGTTGGAGTTTATTTATAAGGAGGGGAGGGAGGGGGGGTTGAGAGGAGGGGGGGGTCTCCGAGGAGAAGGGAAGAGGTCTCCGAGGAGAAGGGAAGAGGTCGGAGGGTCTCCGAGGCGGAAAAGAATCCGAGGGAGGGGGGAGGGGGAGAGGGACCCGCCAACCGAGTTGGCGAGCTTGTCCAGAGCCCGCCAACTGAGTTGGAGAGTTCTTCTCGAATTCTGGGCACCGCCAACTCAGTTGGCGAGTTGTTCCCCTCCCTGTAATTTCACCAAAATCTCTTACTTTTCTTGCAATTATATATAAATTTATTATTTTATTTTTAAAAAAACCGTTTTTTTTACTAGAATCAGTCGACCCACGTGATCCCACCTGTGTCCGCCCCTGATTAGGCAACAACATATGCGAAACAAATAAAGACAGACTACGTGTATTTACTCCTTGACCATTAAGCAAAATGTTACATGAATCAGGTTAACAATTATGCAAAATGGTTACATGAATCAGGTCAAGAAAATCTTTGATGTTATAATAGAGTTGAATAATTTTTGCCTTTATTCACGTTGTTTCTTTGTGCTATTTTTTGTCTTTCATGAATACTAATTACAAGAAACTGTGCAAGTTTCAATTTAGCAAAAAAAAAAAATGCAAAATAGAGTTCTTAAGGTTGTGCCCAATTTCATAACGCAATATGCAAAAAAAAAAAATATGTGAGCTCATATACACGTATTTTTAATCTCTTCCTCCTCACAGAAATTGGAAAATTTGTTCTCGACAGGGTCAATATGCTGGTGTATCCTTTTGGTGCAATCAATTGTTCTTTTACTTTTTTTTTTGCCTAATTTTCTGAAATTTTAGAGAAAAATATACATATCTTTACACACAAAACATTGGAGAGAAAAAAAAACTCTCATTGGGTATTGCTGCGTACGGGTTTCTTTCCCAAATCAAGTTCTTAAGCTAAATCAAATATATATATATATATATATATATATATATATATATATAGAGAGAGAGAGAGAGAGAGAGAGGGGAATACTATAGAGATAGTGAGGAGTACTATAGAACCATCAAAATAATTTCGAAATTTTTCGTTTAAAGTAATAATTTATAATATAATTATAAAAAACGAGAAATATTGGGATAATTTGCATATGGGGGGACCACTCGCCAACTTACTTGGCGGGGTGCTGAGTTGGATAGCATCTCGCTAACTGAGTTGGCGGGGCGCTCTCCTCGAGAGGCCGCTCGCCAACTCAGTTTGCGATCCGCTGACCGTTACTTTTTATCCGTTGCACAACGGATATATTTCACCCCTATAAACACCCCCCCAAACACTCCTCACACAACACATTCTCCTCCTCACACAACACACCCCCAAACACAATTCTCTTTCTCCTCCTGATATTTACTGGCGATGGCTACCCGCAATGACGGTCGTATTCCTGGCGGACCGACTACCGCGCTTATTATTAAGCAACGTGAAGACCACATTTCTAGTCAAATATTTACTGGCGAGCTAATTTTTTAAATTACAAGTTGCCAACTTTATTAATGCATATATTTTTTATAATGCATATGTTTCCTTTATTAATGCATATAAATTTAAACACAAAATATAATGCATATATTTTTTATAGTTATACGACCATGATCATGCTTTACGAACCCGGATCCATGTACATTGGTGGGCCGAAAGGAATTATCGTACGTGGGAGCTAAATTCGGAAATTCGGTCCAAAAGGCTTTGGTGGAATCCTTTGGATTCCACTATATAGATCGTGTTAGATATTTAATCCACGATCTTCATTTAGTTGTAAGCCTTGCGGAGCGTTGGTGGCCAGAACGCCTTTCCAACTCCCATTCGGCGAGATGACGATCACCCTTTTTGATGTGGCGAATATACTAGGGTTACCTATTAAAGGTAACGCTATATATTTTGATCCTCACTTAAAGGGATCTGATCTGATCCGGAGATATCTCGGTGTTAGCCCTCCTTCAGGTCTAAAAGACGGCAATTATGTGAAATTTATATGGCTCCGTGGCAACTTTATGGACCTACATCAAACTATTGATGGGGTGGTTGATGTAGATAAAATTCGGGTATGTATTTTTATTAGTAAATTTGTTTATTACTTAATTTAGTGGTACAATTCTATATAACACTTAATAAATCCAGATCATTCGTTACACTAGAGCGTATCTGCTCTGTTTATGTGGTGCAATTCTATTTTCCGATGCATCGAAAAATATGGTAAATGTGCAGCTTTTACCATTCTTGGATGATCTGACAAAACCTACTGAGCATGCATGGGGAGCTGCTACTCTTGCCTTTTTGTACGCCAATCTGACAGAATTTGTCAGATCCAATCGCAAGAGTATTTGTGGAAGTATTTCACTGATACAGGTATGAATGAAAGACCTTAAAAAGTTAGAGTAATTTTATACGCAAATTTTGTTTGTACTAATGTCATATTTTTGTTTTATAGTTCTGGTCCTACGAGCACTTCTATATTGGTAGGCCTGTTACCAGCATTCTCAGTGATGTTGGAGTATTTTCAGTTGCTATGCGCTGGCCTACAGACGTAGTTGATTATCAACACTACCAATACAGGACTGTATCACTATATCGTAGCCAATTTGATACACTGCACTATAATGAGGTAATTTTTAAATATGCAATAAATATCTTTAAATTATTTAAGTTTTGATCGTAGATAAATATCACATCTAATTGATACAATATCTTTAAATAGGTAACCTGGTTACCGTACTCATGTAAACCTGATGCTCCAGAAATCAAGATGACATCCTATGCATTTACTTTACACAGATGTCATATTATATATGATCGGTTCACCATGTACCATCCGGCAGACCGTGTTCTTCGGCAATTCGGAATGGCCCCAATAATTCCCGATGATCCACCAACGGTCGGTTATGAGACATCAAATGCATTACAACGAATCATTTGTCTCATTGCTGACTGGAATAATCGGTTCGAGATATATAGTGTGAGGGACATGTCTCCCAGACTAAATTCTGCTGAGGAATGTAAGTTATAAGTTACTCATTATTCGTATTAATTTAGTGTAAATAGTTTGCTAAAATTTTGTTTACATTTTGCAGACATAGGTAGCCTGGACTACAGGCAATGGTGGGGATGCCCTCTTATGAGCAACCGAGTATACCACTACGAGGAGCAAAGGTTCAAGAGTAGATCCGTAGACGATTCTACTATGCGTGCTTTTGTCGATGGAATGCATGATTTGGTATGACTTTATTTTACTTTCAAAAATACATATACATAAATATGATAAATATATTAATTTACAAGTTTCAAATTTCAGAGTGGTGTATACCGGGAACATTTACAACGACCTCATATGAAGGAACATGTGACTCGTCGTCTTATGGAGGAACTTGTGACTCATGTTGAGCATCTGGGTATTGGACGGGAACCGGAAATAACTCCAGTACAATTCCGTCTTCCACCGGACTATCCGACCGGCTTAGTACGACAGAGACACTCTCGTCGTCGGCGGCGGGATACTGTTGGAGCGGGCCCGAGTGACCAGTATGCAGGAGCGGGCCCGAGTTATCAGTATGCTGGAGCGGGCCCGAGTGACCAATATGCTGAACAACTAAAATTATATTCACGGTATACAATTCGGTTGATCACAACTATATATAATTCCACGAGCATTATTCATAAGACTAGCTGAACAACTAAAATTATATTTAATTGCTAAATTACTTATAAAGCTTCTAAAGTGAGAACGACTAGGAAATGATTGTCCCTTAAATAATTCATCAGTGATAGCTTTTACAACATCATCATCTACCGTATAATCTATATTTTTAACTAAATCATCACTATTTCTATCGTCGTTGTCACTATCATCATCATGGTTAGATTCGGAGATGAATGACCTTCTTGGATAAATGAAACTATTTGTTGAGAAGAACTAGCACCCGAACTAACATGTTGATATTCAAAAAAATATTCATTATTTCTACTATCTAAGGTTGCTGCTACTTTAATAACATATATTTTTATATACCGTGATTGTGAATTAATCTCAAGAATATAATTCCATGCATCTTCACTATCTATCAAAAAATAATTAGAACAAAAAATAGACTTCAGAATAAAATCATAATGAATAGAACAACGTTCAATAATATGATTACGTATATTTTCAAAACTAATATTCGGATAAGTTGAAAAATTATACTTTCTCCTCCTTCGTAATTTAACCCATTTACTTTACCGCCGTGCGAGCATACAATTCTTACGCTACGATCCATGACGGTTGAGAACTTTTGCTACAGAAAACTCAAATGAACTTTAGCTGCAAGCAGAGAGACAGAGAGAGTGTTGGAGAGTTTGCTAGAGAGAAGAGAGGAAATAGAGGAAGTAGATTGAGTGTGAGATTATTTGGTTGAGATAGGTAATTTATAGAGGGAGAATGTAATAGTCGTTGTTGTCACGATCCGCACCCGAAAAATCGGGCATGAGTCGTGGGTACGTCCAGCCTACGCCGCAGCATCGGCGGTAGAACGCTGTCTAGGTCAACTATCTAGATAACTCACAAAAAAATCTGCCATGACCTCTCCAAAAGGAGGGCAACCACGCAATCAATATATAATCCTGTCAAGATCTCAACTCCAAATGGAGGAGCAATATCATAATGATAACCACAATATACTCAATCACGAATCTAAGCACGATAAGATGACAAAGAAGACTAACTACTCCAAAGTCTAACCAACAACAACTACTACAACAACCACAACATCAATAATAATAATACATCATCCAAAATAATATACAAACAAGGTCTCAATCCAAAACCGGAGACAAATCCGGTACTAAAAGCTAATAAAAATAACAACAAGGCCTAGTGATCCCGGCTACCAACCCGGAAATTACCCCTAAACTAGAGGGTCCCTGTCTGCACCATCGACAGGCTCAGGTCCATAAGACGTCGGACACCAATCCTCCGGATACTCTGAAAAATATGTCCAGTCAGGACTGGAGCAAGTACATCTCTAACAGCAGTTCCATTTAAATGATAAAAACTATAAAACAGTTATAGCAAGTAGCAAGAAGAATGAAGCAAGTATGAAACAAGAAATATATAAATCACTGGTGCATAAAGGTAAAGATGCAGGAATATCAGAAAAAAGATAGTAATGACTGCAAGATACAAAAAATCTAAGCTAAGATCAAGTCCGTGCACATGAACGTGTAGTAAGTCCAGCATGAAATACATGTAGTGAGTCAAGTCCAGAAACATGTAAGTGAGACCAACAGGAATACAAGTGAGTCCAGACTATAAAGAATGAACTCGGTGTCTTTGAAATACTTGTTTCGACATGTAAACGGCTAGGGATAAGTACGGCTCACCGTGCACTGGGTGCGCGGCTGCTATCATTCCAGATTAGACCAGAGGGAGTGATTCCAGATGGGAATGTTTACATGTCTACTCGAGTATTTTCCTGCCCCGACTAATACAAGTGGATCCAAGACCCGACACGCAAATCAAGATGAGTTCAGCCTGAACATGAATGATGCCTGTAGTGATGCCTGTAGGTGATGCCAGTAATGATTCCAGAATAGAGGCCAGAAACATGAAATATACGTATCGCAAGTAAATGAATCCAGAAATATCAGTCAGTCCCGTGTTGTGCCAGAATAATCAGATGATACTATACTAGAAGCTGAATCATAATAATCATCAAATAATGAAAACTATCAGAGAATGTACTCGCCTGACGTCCTGAGCAACTGGCGATCCAAACCGGTGTCAAAAGGACCTAATGCGAAAAGCAAGGTTAAACAGAGTTTTAATGAGTTAAACAGATATAAAATAACTAAAAATAGGCTTCTAGGGTCGTTCTAGGTCAAACGGGTCAAACCGGTGAAATCTGGGTCAAAAGTCAACTCTAAGTCCAAAAAGTCAACTCTGGGTCAAAACTAGGTCAAAAAGTTGACTTTGGCGGTCAACCGAGTCAACTACGGTCAAGTCTAGGTCAAACTAGGGTGCTCCTGAAATTCTAGGTCAAACCGAGCTCATTAAGGTAGAAATCTCACAAACTCGCCTCCTTGAGATATCGGGATACCCTCGGTATCCGATACCTCAACCTACGCTATATACCCCGCCTATACCCTCTAAAACCTATCCTAGCACGCGTAAATATATACACATAAGCATATAAAAATCACTCCAATACTATTCCTAGGCTATTGCTCAAAAACCCCGCTCGAAATCCAATACCTTGGTTATCTTAAGGTATTGAGATACCTCGGTATCTCAAGGTATTGAGATACTGCTCTAAACTCAACCCGACTACCCCTCTAGCTAACTAACTATGCATAAACATATATATCTAGCTATAATCTAGGCTAAAATATATATATCTAATACATATAGGCATATACCTAGGTATCTTCATATATATCTCACATACCTTACCTTACCTTACCTTACCCTCAAATATATAAATATATCATATCTAGATATCTAGCTATTTTTCTAAATCTGCCCATCTATCTATCATTCTATCTAACCATCTAACTATCCAACTATTTATCTACCTATCTATGAATCCATCTATCTAGCTAGCTATATAACTATATATCTATCTATCTTTCTATTACCTATCTATCTATATGTCTATCTATCAATTTACCTATCTATTGTCTATATATCTATCTATCTTATGCATCTATCTAGGTATCTAACATCTATCTAACTATCTAGTATTTATCTATCTAACTATCTACCCAACTATCTATTTAGTTATCTATCTATCAAACTACCTATCTATCTATCTCTCTAACTATCTATACATCTACCTATCTATCTATATAGCAATCCATCTATATCTATGTAGTATCTGTCTATTTATCTCTAACTATCTTGGTATCTATTTACCTATGTATCTATCTAATCTATTTATCAATCCGTCTATCTATCCATCTACCTATTAATCTATCCATCCATATAACTATCTAGATATCTACCTATCTGTCAATCTATCTAACTTTCTATCTATATATTTAACTAACTATCTAACTCTATCCATCTATCTATCTATAATCTATCTAACTATTTATCTATAGATATATGTATATATATATATATATATATATATATATATATATATATATATATATATATATATATATATATATATATATATATCTTTCTCTCGCATACTGCTGCTAGCTCTCAACCTGCTGCTGCTGCTGCCCATGCTTGCTGCTGCTGCCTGTGCTGGAGCTACTGCTGCTCCTTGCTGCTGCACCTGCTGCTATGGCTGCTGCACTGGCAGCAGCATGCTGCTGCTGCTGTTCCAGATTCAGTCCCCCCCCCCTCTTCTCTCATAAACACACACACACACTCCTATATACATACACACATATATATATATCACTATATATATATATATATATATATATATATATATATATATATATATATATATATATATATATATATATAACTCTATAGATATATATATACACACTAACTTATATATATCTAACACTCACACACACTCAAACACATATCAACACACACACACATAATTATATACATATATATATATATATATATATATATATATATATATATATATATATATATATATATATATATATATATATATATATATATTTACACTAATATATCTATATATATCTATACCTATACACACTCACACACTCACTCTCACACACACTCACACACACTCTCTCTCACACACTAGCACACACTATCACAAACACACAACCACACACACAAACACTCATACATATATATATAAATATATATACATATATACATAAACTCAAACTCATAATCATATATATATATCTATAAACACATACACATATATATATATACATATCAACACACTCACACACACTCTTACACATCTACATATATATATATATATATATATATATATATATATATATATATATATATATATATATATATATATATATATATATATATATACACACATAGGCATATACATACACAAGCACATAGATATAAATACACACATATATATATAAATATATATACATAAACACACATACATATATATATATAAATATATATACATATATAGACACTTATAAATATATATAGAGAGACACAACACCACTCAACCACAACACACAATAACACGTCCCACTCACGCCCAACGACCCCGACACTCACCAACACCTTAAAATATATAAAATATAACTCGAAAACTCTAGCACACACTCCCCGAAGCTAACCCAACACGCGCACAAGCCCGAAACAAGAAAACCAAGTCGAAATGGCCGTTCGGTCATTTCGACGAACACGCGGTGCGCGGTTCGGAAAACCTCCTGAAACGCATACCAAACGAACTCGGAATCGGCCCAAAATTTACCCACGCGCTCTAAACGATGTCTAGATCCTAGAAAAAGTGCTCCCGCATCGATTCTAGGTCCGTGGCGGAAACGCGCACGCACTTAGAATCTGCGACGACGAAAACCCCGAAAATGCCCGAAACGTCCGTTTCTCCGTGACACGGCTTCTCGTGTCCGAACGGAGACACACACTCACTCTCAAGACATCCGACAACGTCTACCTAGGTCCGTCTAACCTAGGGCATCATCCAAAATTGGGCCAAATTCGGATTTCACCCAAAATTGACACAAAACCTAGTGTTAAAGTCTCCAAACACTACCAAACTAGTTCCAACTTCCTCCTACGGGTAGCCTAAGGGTCTAAGAAGGTTCTAAACTATTAATTATACTATATAAAACTAATTACAAGAGGGAAAATTAGGGTTTACCTCTTGGGATTTGGAATCCCAAGCCAAAATCTCCAAAATGCTCCAAACCCACCAAACCAAGCTTCCAAGCTCCCAAATCTAGCTCCAACACCAAATCTAGGCTCTACCCACCTAGGTTAGAGAAGAATGTAGGGTTAGGGTTAGCAACCATGGAGAATAGAAGAAGAAAGAAGAGGAAAAGGATGCTTACTTGAAGTTGGGAGAAGGAAATAAGTAGAAATGGAGAGTGGAGAAGAAGAAGAAGAAGAAGAAGAAGAAGTGATGAAGAAATGAGGTGGGGAGGGGCTGCTCCTGCTGTTTGGTTGGGTGTGGGCTGGGAATGATCGGCCAAAGCAATAATAAAGGGGTTGCCAAGTTGGGAAATTACCAAAATGCCCTCCCGTAACTCGGTTTTGGGTTTCGGGTTCCAAAAGCACTCAAATTAACTCCAAATCTCTCCCACTAACCCACTAAAAATATAATAAATATTCTAAAACCCAAAATAGGTCTCACAGGGGTGTGGGCTGGGTCGGACATGGGTCCACTAGGGTCTGACATGGGTCCAGGCTAGCCAAAATCCTAAAACAATCAATAAAATATAATACAATCATTAATTAAATATAAATACAATTAATTATAAATAATACACAATTAACCCAAATTATAATAAAAAATACTCGGCTCTGGAAATTGGATAGTGACAAGCCTATCCTCCTTAGAAAATTTCGTCCTCGAAATTTAAAGTCAATCACACTCCCTCTAGGTCAAACCCCCAACAATCACAGTCAAGAAATTCTACCTAAACAACATGCAAGATCAGGGTCCTACTGGTCGTGTTATCACAGTCTCAATCAGGGTCACTACACTATCTACCACAGCACAAAAAAAATCTAACAGGTACTATGAAACATACCACAAGGAATAGAAAATGACAGAAAGAAGAAACAAGAGACAGACCTGCTAACCCGACACCCGTAGCATCGGCTTCCTCGACCGTCAACGCATAAGCCCTGCCCTGCTGGGGTGTATCCCTCTGCTTGTGCGGGGCATGATGTTGTGCCACAGGTGGCCTAGCTCCAACTCTCCGATCCTGTGCTCCATCCAATGGAGGTGCAGTTGGACAATCTCGCATCTGGTGAGCAGCGAATCCACAGAACAAACACACCTTCAGCCTCCTCCTACAAACATCCCAAGTGTGTCCTGCCTTCCTACAGTAGGCACAAGTGGGCACCCTCTGATCCTGACCCTGCTGCGCTACCTTCTGCACATAGGGACGCTTAGCAGGTCCCTCACTACCACTGGCACTGCCTGAATCATCCCTGCCTCTCTTGGACTTGAGCTCCAAGTCATCCTCTGCTCTCTGAGCATCTTCTACTATCTGTTCGAAAGTCGCCTCGCGGTCGCTCCTGGTCAAAGACTTGACCGCCATAACCAAGCCCTTGCAAAACTTCCTCGCCTTGGCTGCCTCACTCAAGCCATCTACAAATCTGCCCAGACGGCAGAACTCCGCTGCGTACTCGTCCACCGTCATGCTACCCTGGACGAGTGCCTCAAACTGGCTCTCCAAAGCACTGAGAGCCACATCTGGAAAAAACTTCTCCTTAAAAATCCTCTTGAAAGCCTCCCAAGTAAGCCCTGGCACTGCGATCCTCGTATCTGTACGATACCACGTCAAAGCGAGGTCGAACATCTGACTGCCCGCTGCCTCTATCTGCATGCTATCTGGAATCTGCGCCAGCCTGAAGATCCCCTCAATCTGCTCTATACAGTCATCCGCGTACAGGATCCCTTCTATACCACGGAACTCCTTGGGCCGCATCCTCTGAAAGTCGATAATACTCCCCGGCCTCGGATGCTGAATCTGATCTGCCAGTAGCTGAATCTGTGCCACCCTATCCACTGCCGTCATAGCTACCTGGTGGGCGTTCTCAATGCCCAGCCTCATCACATCCACCTGACGGTGCTGCGTGTCCATCATCTCCCTGAAGAACGCAAACAACTGCACAGTATCTACTGAAGCAGGAAGTGGTGGAGGAACCACCGGAACGACTGGGGTAGTCCTCGGATCGACAGGTGAAGGAGGATCCCCGAGAGAAGCAGATGCTCCCTCAACCGCAGGAGTGGTGAGTGGAGCGGTAGCAGCTGCCTGAACATGAGCTGGACGAGAGGTAGCAGACCTCTCAGTGGCAACTGCTGGAACGGTACGATGGGATCGTATCTTTGGAGGCATCCTGAACACAGATCAAAAGAAGTCAATACGGCGCAAGATACGATATCATCAAAGAAGGACGGTAATATTTTCAAAAGAAGACAATTTCAGAATAATTAGATTGGAATTGTTCCTAGTCGTGATTGAGTACACTCTCATCCTAGATCCTAGATCCTATAGCAGGCTCGCAGCAGTACAACTAAGTTGTTGTACCACCACGACGTTGCACTAATTACGAATCGAGACCTGCATGGGCCGCCACCAAAAATGTGTCATGATCCGCACCCGAAAAATTGGGCATGAGTCGTGGGTACGTCCAGCCTACGCCGCAGCATCGGCGGTAGAACGCTGTCTAGGTCAACTATCTAGATAACTCACAAAAAAAATCTGCCATGACCTCTCCTAAAGGAGGGCAACCACGCAATCAATATATAATCTTGTCAAGATCTCAACTCCAAACGGAGGAGCAATATCATAATGATAACCACAATATACTCAATCACGAATCTAAGCACGATAAGATGACAAAGAAGACTAACTACTCCAAAGTCTAACCAACAATAACTACTACAACAACCACAACATCAATAATAATAATACATCATCCAAAATAATATACAAACAAGGCCTCAATCCAAAACCGGAGACAAATCCGGTACTAAAAGCTAATAAAAACAACAACAAGGCCTAGTGATCCCGGCTACCAACCCGGAAATTACCCCTAAACTAGAGGGTCCCTGTCTGCACCATCGACAAGCTTAGGTCCATAAGACGTCGGACACCAATCCTCCGGATACTTTGAAAAATATGTCCAGTCAGGACTGGAGCAAGTACATCTCTAACAGCAGTTCCATTTAAATGATAAAAACTATAAAACAGTTATAGCAAGTAGCAAGAAGAATGAAGCAAGTATAAAACAAGAAATATATAAATCACTGGTGCATAAAGGTAAAGATGCAGGAATATCAGAAACAAGATAGTAATGACTGCAAGATACAAGAAATCTAAGCTAAGATCAAGTCCGTGCACATGAACGTGTAGTAAGTCCAGCATGAAATACATGTAGTGAGTCAAGTCCAGAAATATATAAGTGAGACCAACAAGAATGCAAGTGAGTCCAGACTATAAAGAATAAACTCGGTGTCTTTGAAATACTTGTTTCGATATGTAAACGGCTAGGGGTAAGTACGGCTCACCGCGCACTGGGTGCGCGGCTGCTATCATTCCAGATTAGACCAGAGGAAGTGATTCCTGATAATTCCAGATGGGAATGTTTACATGTCTACTCGAATATTTCCCCGCTCCGACTAATACAAGTAGATCCAAGACCCGACACGCAAATCAAGATGAGTCCAGCCTGAACATGAATGATGCCTGTAGTGATGCATGTAGGTGATGCCAGTAGTGATTCCAGAATAGAGGCCAGAAACATGAAATGTATGTATCGCAAGTAAATGAATCCAGAAATATCAGTCAGTCCCATGTTGTGCCAGAATAATCAGATGATACTATACTAGAAGCTGAATCATAATAATCATCAAATAATGAAAACTATCAGAGAATGTACTCGCCTGACGTCCTGAGCAACTAGCGATCCGAACCGGTGTCGCAAGGACCTAATGCGAAAAACAAGGTTAAACAGAGTTTTAATAAGTTAAACAGATATAAAATAACTAAAAATAGGCTTCTAGGGTCGTTCTAGGTCAAACGGGTCAAACCGGTAAAATCTGGGTCAAAAGTCAACTCTAGGTCCAAAAAGTCAACTCTGGGTCAAAACTAGGTCAAAAAGTTGACTTTGGCGGTCAACCGAGTCAACTACGGTCAAGTCTAGGTCAAACTAGGGTGCTCCTGAAATTCTAGGTCAAACCGAGCTCATTAAGCTAGAAAACTCACAAACTCGCCTCCTTGAGATACCGGGATACCCTCGGTATCCGATACCTCAACCTACGCTATATACCCCGCCTATACCCTCTAAAACCTATGCTAGCACGCGTAAATATATACACATAAGCATATAAAAATTACTCCAATACTATTCCTAGGCTATTGCTCAAAAACCCCGCTCGAAACCCAATACCTTGGTTATCTTAAGGTATTGAGATACCTCGGTATCTCAAGGTATTAAGATACTGCTCTAAACTCAACCCGACTACCCCTCTAGCTAACTAACTATGCATAAACATATATATATCTAGCTATAATCTAGGCTAAAATATATATATCTAATACATATAGGCATATACCTAGGTATCTTCATATATATCTCACATACCTTACCTTACCTTACCTTACCCTCAAATATATAAATATATCTATATCTAGATATCTAGCTATCTTTCTAAATCTGCCCATCTATCTATCATTCTATCTAACCATCTAACTATCCAACTATTTATCTACCTATCTATGAATCCATCTATCTAGCTAGCTATATAACTATATATCTATCTATCTTTCTATTACCTATCTATCTATATGTCTATCTATCAATTTACCTATCTATTATCTATATATCTATATATCTTATGCATCTATCTAGGTATCTAACATCTATCTAACTATCTAGTATTTATCTATCTAACTATCTACCCAACTATCTATTTAGTTATCTATCTATCAAACTACCTATCTATCTATCTCTCTAACTATCTATACATCTACCTATCTATCTATATAGCAATCCATCTATATCTATATAGTATCTGTCTATTTATCTCTAACTATCTTGGTATCTATTTACCTATGTATCTATCTAATCTATTTATCAATCCGTCTATCTATCCATCTACCTATTAATCTATCCATCCAAATAACTATCTAGATATCTACCTATCTATCAATCTATCTAACTTTCTATCTATATATTTAACTAACTATCTAACTCTATCCATCTATCTATCTATAATCTATCTAACTATTTATATATATATATATATATATATATATATATATATATATATATCTTTCTCTCGCATACTGCTGCTGCTGCTGCCCATGCTTGCTGTTGCTGCCTGTGCTGGAGCTGCTGCTGCTGCTCCTTGCTGCTGCACCTGCTGCTATGGCTGATGCACTGGCAGCAGCATGCTGCTGCTGCTGTTCCAGATTCAGTCCCCCCCCCCCCTCTTCTCTCATAAACACACACACACACACACTCCTATATACATACACACACACATATATATATATATATATATATATATATATATATATATATATATATATATATATCACTATATATATATATATACATACATATATATATAACTCTATAGATATATATATACACACTAACTTATATATATCTAACACTCACACACACTCAAACACATATCAACACACACACACACATAATTATATACATATATCTATATATATATATATATAAACACACATATATCTATATATATATATATATATATATATAATATATATATATATATATATATATATATATATATATATATACACTAATATATCTATATATATCTATACCTATACACACACTCACACACTCAAGCACAAATATATATATCTATATATCCTCACTCACACACTCACTCTCACACACACTCACACACACTCTCTCACACACTAGCACACACTCTCACAAACACACAACCACACACACAAACACTTATACATATATATATAAATATATATATATCTATAAACACATACACACACACACACACACACACACACACACACACATATATATATATATATATATATATATATATATATATATATATATATATATATACATATACATATACATATCAACACACTCACACACTCTTACACATCTACATATATATATATATATATATATATATATATAATATATATATATATATATATATACACACATAGGCATATACATACACAAGCACATAGATATAAATACACACATATATATATAAATATATATACATAAACACACATACATATATATATATAAATATATATACATATATAGACACTTATAAATATATATAGAGAGACACAACACCACTCAACCACAACACACAACAACACGTCCCACTCACGCCCAACGACCCCGACACTCACCAACACCCTAAAATATATAAAATATAACTCGAAAACTCTAGAACACACTTCCCGAAGCTAACCCAACGCGCGCACAAGCCCGAAACAAGGAAACCAAGTCGAAATGGCCGTTCGGTCATTTCGACGAACACGCGGTGCGCGGTTCGGAAAACCTCCTGAAACGCACACCAAACGAACTCGGAATCGGCCCAAAATTTACCCACGCGTTCTAAACGATGCCTAGATTCTAGAAAAAGTGCTCCCGCGTCAATTTTAGGTCCGTGGCGGAAACGCGCACGCACTTAGAATCGGCGACGACGAAAACCCCGAAAACGCCCGAAACGCCCGTTTCTCCATGACACGGCTTTCCGTGTCAGAACAGAGACACACACTCACTCTCAAGACATCCGACAACGTCTACCTAGGTCCGTCTAACCTAGGGTATCACCCAAAATTGGGTCAAATTCGGATTTCACCCGAAATTGACACAAAACCTAGTGTTAAAGTCTCCAAACACTACCAAACTAGTTCCAACTTCCTCCCACGGGTAGCCTAAGGGTCTAGAAAGGTTCTAAACTATTAATTATACTATATAAAACTAATTACAAGGGGAAAAATTAGGGTTTACCTCTTGGGAGTTGGAATCCCAAGCCAAAATCTCCAAAATGCTCCAAATCAACCAAACCAAGCTTCCAAGCTCCCAAATCTAGCTCCAACACCAAATCTAGGCTCTACCCACCTAGGTTGGGGAAGAATGTAGGGTTAGGGTTAGCAACCATGGAGAATATAAGAAGAAAGAAGAGAAAAAGGATGCTTACTTGAAGTTGGGAGAAGGAAATAAGTAGAAATGGAGAGTGGAGAAGAAGAAGAAGAAGAAGAAGAAGAAGAAGAAGTGATGAAGAAATGAGGTGGGGAGGGGTTGCTCCTGCTGTTTGGTCGGGTGTGGGCTGGGAATGATCGGCCAAAGCAATAATAAAGGGGTTGCCAAGTTGGGAAAATTACCAAAAATGCCCTCCCGTAACTCGGTTTTGGATTTCGGGGTTTCCAAAAGCACTCAAACTAACTCCAAATCTCTTCCACTAACCCACTAAAAATATAATAAATAATCTAAAACCCAAATAGTGTCTCACAGGGTGTGGGGGCAGGGTCGGACATGGGGTCCACTAGGTGTCTGACATGGGTCCAGGCTAGCCAAAATCCCCTAAAACAATCAATAAAAATATAATACAATCATTAATTAAATATAAATACAATTAATTATAAATAATACACAATTAACCCAAATTAAAATAAAAAAAATACCCGGCTCTGAAATTGGGTAGTGACAGTTGTTGTTAATAGCCATTGCGGAACGGTCGGGAAACGGTTACTCGCCAACTCAGTTGGCGAGCATATTGCAACGGGTCTAAGCCAACTCAGCATGACCCGCCAACTGAGTTGGCGAACAGCCTCTCGAGGAGAGCGCCCCGCCAACTCAGTTGGCGAGATGCTATCCAACTCAGCATCCCGCCAAGTAAGTTGGCGAGTGGTCCCCCCATATGCAAATTTTTTCAACTTTTTTCATTTTTTATAATTATATTATAAATTATTACTTTAAACAAAAAAATCCGAAATAATTTTATATCTATGTTATATAGGTTGGATTGGAATTGAATGATTGAGATTAAAATATGATGGGATCTACACCTTTTAATTTCAACCACCCAATCTAAATCTAACCCATATAACCCATATAACATAGTACAATTTCATAATATAAAATTATCCGAATAATTCTTGAACATTTATATATATATATATATATATATATATATATATATATATATATATATATATATATATATATTATCAGTAAAGAAAGGGTTTAAGATGAATTTGATATGTTACAAGGGAGACTAATAGATACACTGAAAAGTGATAGTTAAGCAAGACCCTTGACAAAGGCACTACAAAAAAGACTCGGGACTGGTCCAATTTTTTTTATAAGTTTTTAACTTAAAAATTTACTCAGAACTAGTACAAATATTTATTAGGACTGTCAAAAATTTGACAGTCCTTCTCAAAAAATTTACTGTCCTAAATAAAGTATGCAATTCAATGGACTGTCAAAAATTTGACGGTCTAATCTATTGAAAGTTTTGACAGTTCTAATAAATATTTGGACTAGTTCTGAGTAATTTTTTTAGTCAAAAACTTATAAAAAAAATGGACCACTTCCGAATTTTTTTGTACTGTCTTTATACACGACCTTAAGCAATATAGTTGTTGTTTTGTTTCTTTTTAAGCTGAGCTAAATAGTTAAGAAGTTGCATAACCTACATGTAACATAAATAGATCTGGATATAAAAATTACAAAAATAAAAAAGTTGCCGGCTTTTGTTAAAATAAGCATAATAGTTTGGAATTGAATTTTTGGCCAAACTATTTACATTCATATAAGTTCAATTTTCACGCACTTACAAATTGATGTTGCCTACTATTTTTAGAGTAATATTATTAATCCTCCAAAGTGTTCCTTCAAATTATTTTTTCTTATGGGATAGCTGACATGTCATGTTACATAGCAATGTATGATATCTAATATGATAGCATATATGAAAAATTTTAATCCAAAAAATTTATCAATTAATTTTTTAATTATAATTATAATTATAATTATAAATTTTTTTATTTATCATGTTAACTACTATATTAACTGTCACATTCGTTGCAATATAAAGAGAAATAGTTTAGAGGGACATTTTTGACAGATTAAACATACATTATTCACTATTTGTATCAGCTCTATTGCATTTGCATTCTTATTCATTGTAAGAAAATAGAGACAAAAATATAAATATAAAAAAAAATTCAGAGAAAAAATTGTCCAGAACTAGACACTGCTTACATAAACACATACAAAGCATGAAAATCGAAAGAAAAAAAATTCCTATCAATTTGCACATAAAGCAAGTATATTTATTATTGTTTTCTTTTACTATTTCAAAACAGAAAATTTTCTATAGCGAAATAAATTTATATTAAATTCATGCAAACGAAACAAGTTTGGATAAATTTGAAATAGAGACAGAGTCTGCTAACAGTGTTGGCGGAAAAAAAATACGTAGACAAAAAAGCCAAAAAGTGGACCCCACAAGTCCAAATTCTGCCAACAGTGTTTGTTGAGCCAACAGTGTTGGCGAAATTTGGCCTTGTGGGACCCGCAGGTTGGTTTGGGTGGTTGGGTTTTGTTTGGTTAGTTTGGTTTGGTTTGGTTTGTTTATTTTATTAGTTTGTTTTAAGTAGTTATGTTTTGATTTTTTTTTTAGTTTATTTTTGGAATTTGATTTAAGAAAATATATTTTAACGAAATAAAACAAAAAGTAATTTATTGTAAAAAAAAAATTAGAAATATTTTTTTCGAAAATTTGCATCCAGACATCAAAATTTGTGTAAATTCCATCTAAAGCATCATAGTTTAAAAAATTACGAAAAAAGCATCAAAACGTCAGTTGGGCAATTATATTTTTTAATATTATATTTCTATCGTTAATTTTCTCACCGTTAACCAACATCCAGAGTAAATTTTAAATATTCGAAAATAAAATTACCGAAAGTAAAATTTGGAGGTCGAAATATCCTTTTTTTGCGATTCTAAAAATTTTAGAAGTCCGTCAAACGGTGAAACGATTTATCCCGTAATACTTTTCGATACGGTCATTTTGGCAAAAACTGGATCTTGTTTCGATCTCTCAGTCAAAAGTTATGATACTTTAAAGTTTTAAATTTTATAATTTTGCCTGTAACATGTGCGTCTTGCTTCGGATAAATTTTTTTTACAAAATTTGTGTTACTCTCGTTGAAAACATACAAATCGACTTATTGTTTAACGAAAAACGATTTCAAAACAAATAGTTATGGCCGCTTGAAGTCTGTTCAACGGCAGACGTAATATTATTACGGCAGATTTTTATTATTATTATTTTTTTAAACGTCTGTTAACGACGAGAAAATTAACGATTGGAATATAATGTTAAAAATATAAACATCCAAAGGATGTTTTGATATTTTTTTCGTAATTTTTTAAACTTTAATGCTTTAGATGAAATTTATACAATATTTGATGCTCTTGATACAAATTTTCGAAAAAAAATTCTAAATTTTCTTTACAATTAATTTATTTTAATTTTATTTCAATAAAATATATTTTCTTAAATCAAATTCAAAAACTAAATTTAAAAAAAAATCAAAACATAACTAATTAAAACAAACTAATAAAATAAACCAAACAAACCAAATCAAACAAACAAAACCCAACAATCCAAACCAACCCGCGGCCCCCATTAGGCCAAATTCCGCCAACACTGTTGGCTTGCACAAATTTAGCCAACAGTGTTGGCAAATTTTGATTTGTGGGGTCCACATTTGACTGTTTGCCTACGTGTTCATTTTTTTTGTTTTCCGTCAACACTGTTGGCGGACTCTGTCTCTATTTCAAAATTACTCAAACTTGTTTCGTTTACATGAATTTAATATAAATTTATTTTGCTACAGTAAATTTTCTGATTTTAAAATTGTTTGCTAACAATACCCTCCAAAGGTAATCTTAATTAGGACAACATGGCAAGCAAAATAAAAATTTGACTTTAGTCCCACTTAATAGTATAATTTTAGACTTATATTTCACATTTTTTTTGTTTATTATACTTATATTCCATTTTTTAATAAAAATATATTCATAACAGTGTCGGCACAAAATAAATATTATTTTTGACAGAAAATTTACTGTATCGATAATAAATTTATATTAATTAAATATACCGATAGAAGTTTAAAATTTTTTGAAATTACGATACATATCGCCAACTATGTTGGCAAAAATATGAAATAAATTTTTTTATATTTTTAAATTTTTGCCAACTGGGTAAGAAAAAAATTGGATTTTTTTTGGATTTTTTGGGTTTTTTTTTTGTTTTTTTTGGATACATATCGCCAACTGAGTTGGCGAAAATATGGCAATGGTTTTTTTTGGGTTTTTTTTTCGAATTTTTTTTGTGTTTTTTTGTTTGTTTATTTTTTGTTTTTTTTGTGTTTTGCTTTATTTATGTTTAGTTCTATTTTAAAAAAGTTGTTGTAGCAATAAATTTTTTAAATAAATAAAAAATTTAAAATTTAACATTCAAAATAAAATAAGTTATCGTTGAACCAAAAAAAAAAAAAATCTACCGTAAGAACATTACTTCTGCCGTCGAGCATACTTCGAACGGCCATAACTATTTATTTTGAAATCGTTTTTCGTCAAACAATATGTCGATTTGTATGCTTTCGACAAGAGTAACACAATTTGTATAGAGAGAACTTTCATCCGAAGTAAGACGTACATGTTACAGACAAAAATATAAAATATAAAACTTTAATGTATCATAACTTTTGACTGGGAGATCGAAACAAGGTCCAGTTTGTGCCAAAATGACTGTATAAAAAGTACTTTGGGATAAACCGTTCCACCGTTTAACGGACTTCCAAAATTTTTAGAATTGCAAAAAAATGATGTTTTGACCTCCAAATTTTACTTTCGGTATGGTGCGGGCACTTCTCATTGGCCTGAGTGGGGTACTTCTTAGGCCATGGCCGGTGCGGGCACTTCTCAGTGGACCCCCGAGGGAGATTCTCAGTGGGCCCCTGAGAAAGATTCTCAGTGTGATAGCCTATTCGTCCCCGACGTTACCCCCTATTCGCATATTTTGACAACTCCATCAACATCGATGCTATCTCAAGTGGAGGACAATCAAGGAGGTGGTGATGATGCGGCCCCGAAGAATACACGAGAAAAGAGGGACCGACTCAATCTAAGAGAAATTGATTATCCGAACTATCGAGAATTAGCCAAGAGAGATCGATGAAATTGTTATATCAATTACTATTAACATACATACTTACTATTAACATACCTATAAAATAAACCTACAAAAACAAAAAAACCACAAATAAAAAATAACACAAAAAGAAAACCAAACAAGCCCCTAAAAAAAACCAAATAAAAAACCAAAAAATACCAAGGACCCAATTTTCGCCAACTGGGTTGGCTAAAATTTGGGAATCCAAATTTTCGTCAACTCGGTTGGCGAAAATAAGGTTTTTTTTTTTTTTTTTTGCCATGTCGAATTTTTGGTCGAATTTTCGCCAACCCAACTGGCGAATCTTATCGTAATTTTAAAATTTATCAAACTTTTATCGCTATATTTAATTAATATAAATTTATTATCGATACAGTAAATTTTTTATTTTTTTGACGAAAAATAAAATATAAGTCTAATAAATAAATAAAATTAAAATATAAGTCTAAAATTATAATATTAAATAGGGCTAAACTTAAAATATTAAAAAAAAAAAAACTAAGTTATCACCAGCACAACACTAAATTTTTCTAGGGGCATTGTCGCCACTACTCTGTACTCCTCCAATCCTGCTCCCAATACCAAGGGCAATAAAGTAATTTTGATCCGTCCAAAAGAGATATTTGCCCCCTCATATCCTCCCATCCATCCCAATACACAACACTCCACAGCCAGAGAGAGAGAGAGAGAGAGAGCAATGCAAGACTTCCAGTCCTCCCTCCCCGGCTTCACGGGTCGGATCTTCACCTCCGCTGGACCAGCCGACCCGTCACCCGTCCACAGCAGGATCCGGGGCGGGTTCAACCCGCTAGCCCACCAAGCGCAGGCTCCGATAAAGTGTCCCCGCTGCGACTCCGCGAACACCAAGTTCTGCTACTACAACAACTACAACCTCTCGCAGCCGCGCCACTTCTGCAAGTCCTGCCGCCGCTACTGGACCAAGGGCGGCGTGCTCCGCAACGTCCCGGTCGGCGGCGGGTGCCGCAAGAACTCCTCCTCCTCCAAAAGATCCAAACCCGATAAGAACCAGATAAGCAGCAGCAGCAGCATCAAGAACTCCTCCGGATCCGGATCCAGCTCGGAGTCCTCCTCGCTCAACCCGGAACCGACAGCACCACAACCGCCGATCCCGAATCCGGACCCGCCACCGGCGGCCGGGTTCGGGCTTATGGGGCTGATGGCGTTCTCGGACCCGGGCCAGCTGCTGCCTGGTGGAGGAGCGATGGACCCGGCCGCTGCTGGCGGGTTAGCGGGTCTGGACTGGAGCGCCGCGGCGGTGGATCCGACGTCGTCGCTGTTCGACCTCGCAGGACCGGTGGATCCGGGTCTGTACTGGGGTGACGATGCTGGTCCCTCCTCTCTTTATCTGCCTTGAAATTCTCGTTTTAGCCCGTTCTTTTTTCTGACTTTTTTACAGTTGGAAAGAGTTTGGGGTTTTATGTAAAATTTTATTTTTTTGGTGTGTTTTCTTTGGTGTTGATAGGTTAGGGATGGTGAAAGACTAACCATTTAATGATGTTTTATTTTTTACTAAAAATATACAAATATAGATGGTAATTAATGATATCTTTTTCTCTCTTTTCTTCAATTTTGTTTTCAAGACTAGTTTGCATTTAAACCCCCTTCAACTTTTATGCTTTAAGAACACGTAAAATTCTAACTGTTGTCAGCACTTTTTATATAACATTTGAATTTTTCTTTTCTTTTCTTTTTATTTGCTTTAGGGGATTGGAAGAAATGACAGTTTTTATTTAGAAACAAAATTGGCTCTACGTGAGATCTCATCAATATGAAAGAAAAGTTACAAAGAATAGTAAATTGCAAATATTAAAAAAAGTTCGCAATTTTAATTTTGTGCCCTTATGGGCAAAAATATCTATGAAATATAAACGAATTTATTAAGTTTAGTATTTTCTTTTGCAGTCTCTTCTAATTGTAGTCTGAAGTGAAAATCACAATTCTTAAAACTTTAGGATTATTTACACTATTTTTTTTCTATATTTTATATTTATTACAAGGATAATTACACGGTATATGTTTTATTTAAAAATTATATAAAATATAAAACAAAAAGAGAGATCCATATAGTTATTTTTTAAATTTAAAAAAAAATGTAATAAATATAAAATATATGAAAGATTCGTGTAAATAGCCAAAACTTTATTATACCAAATTTTTTGAATATTGATGAGGCTACATTATAGTAAGTACATGATCATGAAAACCAAATTATAAAATTAATATTATTTAAATGTAACTAGCTTACTTTAATTACAGTTTGTTAAATGTTGCTTTCTTTGAAAATACTGATGCAGTTATTTTGAGATATCTCTGTCATAATTAACAACGACAGCACCTCCCGTCCAAATTTGTGATTTGGTAAGGACTATTCGGAAAAACAAAAAACATATTGGCGGTTAATTGTCAGAAAATCTCTGCTTGGAGCGATAATAACTGATTAAATTACAAAGGTCAAGATAGGGAAGACGACGGTTTGCCACGTCAGCAGGAAAGCATTTCCGGAAGGCGACGCTAGTGGGAGGCGGCGGGGCCCACCGCCATCGTACGGCACCAGCGCACCGACCCATGCGCGAGGCTAGGGCTATGAAACGTGGGACCCGCCTCCTCCATTGCGCGAGACGTGGCAGTTGGCCACTTGTTCTGTCAGATGTCAGCTGTGGGGACCACTCGAAGGGTCCTGACGTTGAGTGTAGCGGTGGGAAATGCGTGGGATTTTGGGTGACGTTCGTACGTGCAGGGAGGATTAGGTGCCATCCAGTGCGGACTGAGCGCGGTGCGACCCGCTGAATGCCAGACGTACACGAGAGCAGATTCCTACTCTATTACATGTATGTTCTTCTTTTGTTTTATATCGACTAGAGCTTACATGTAATAAAAGTAGAACAGAATATACGACAGAATGAGTGGGACATCAGATCTGATCTGCTCTAACACTTGTCATATCTCTGCCTCTACTATTCTAATATGAAAGGACATATACCGAACTTAACTGATTCATGTGGTTAGCGAAGAAAGAGATAATATTTCTGACTAGGTGGAGGCGGTCTCGGAATCGAATTTTCGGGAAGTTATGAATGTGTGTGTGTGAAAATTAGGAGCAGTGAATTCAAAAGTCATGTAACGCAGCGTGCACAAAATCTCATACGTTACGTCAGAATCGCAAAAAAAAATTGATCATATCATGAATATCTTTAATTAATATGTTAAAAAAAAATTGCATATGTTATCTATTCGTGTAGTTAAGAAAAATAATAATAATAATTGCAATCCTTTTAACTACCTGAACATATAACAAATTCTAGAATATATGCAATATTTAAATTAACTATGTGATATTATCTAACTAAGTACATATCAAAATTTTTTAAAACATATTTATAACAAACACTAGTTAAAATATATTTAAATTATATTTAAAATATTTTAATATAATTCAAATTTTTATCTAATTTTTTAATAATATTATAGATTTATTTTCTTTCTTAGTACCTACAACGCACGTGAACATGACAAATATTCTTTAAAAAATGTTAGAGTTTGGTTCATTAGTGATCGGTTCCACGATTACTTATTGGGTCAAATCTTATGTGTATTTCGTTACTCCAAAGTGTTCCTCCAAACAATATATTCTTATATGACAGCTGACGTGATATATTAAATAATATTATGTGGCATCTAACATGAAAGTTGTACATTGTAAATTTTAACCCAGAAAATTATTATCAAAAAATTAATGTTAATATTAATATTAATGTTAATATTACTTTTAATGTTAATGTCAATTTTAAAATTTATCATGTCATCTGCCAAATTAACCGTCATGTCAGCTGTCACATAAAGAGGAATGGTTTGGAGGTACATTTTGGAGATACGAATAGCATTTTTTATTCCAGTATTTGAGTCACCATTTTTTGACTTGCATACATGTGATATGTTATCTCAAGTGGTAAGTATAGCAAGTAATTTACTTGTAGACAATGTTCAAGTCTTACAATCGGAAAAAAAAAAATTATCACCAAATTTAAAAAAAAAAAATGTGTTGAAGCTAGGTCCGTAGACTCAGGCATGGACGAATGGTACAAATTAGCAATTAGATAGCACACTATGTATATCACACGTATGCATCGTGGCGGGGTCGTAGCTCCGTTCATGGTGATAAGGTTAGGCCATGTGAGTTGGTGCACAGTTGGCGCAGTATTGGCTTGCGGGGATGGCCACGCGTGTTGGTGCACGTACGACTGTTCGACGAGGTTGGCATGTAAGTTGTTCCACGAGGTTGCCTCGTGGGCTCAGTTGATTTGTGGCTAAAGTTGGATGCTCTAACTTTGTAACCCCTTCAACCATGTTTCGGGAGTTACATGACATGCATTCATTATTGTGTTCAATTGAGACTATTCACATTTTGTAACTGGCCGGTGAGGAGAGGGCCAAAACCATGTGCAGAGCGAAGTTTTTATCGAGGAAAAAAGTCGGTGCTCCTCAGCACTTAGAGTCCAACGTTTTTTGTTTTTGTTTTTTTAGTGCAATTAAGACATTTTGGTTCTTGAAAGCGAAGTCCTATCTTATTTTGAACAACGATCATTTTAATCATTCCAGCACGTGGATTTGCTAACTATGTTAGCATATCTCTAGCAGTCTTTGACTGCTCAGTTCTTTTAGTTGTTTTTACTGCTAATTAAAGGATTCCTTCTGTTGCCTATCTTTTAGCGAATTATAGTTGATGTCCTGAAAATAGTTTTTCCAGCGACTTGTGCGAGATTCCAGAATACCAATAACAATCTCAAAGCGGGATTCATTCTTAATAATCTCTTCTTCTTTTTTGCAAGAATCTCTTGTCACAACAATATGGAATATCAATTTGAATTTGTAACTCGTTATTATGGAATATGTTTTGTCTAACCAGAATCGGTTATTCCATAAGTTTGACAATATTGAATATTGAAGATGGTTACAAGATCACAGAAAAGTTGCAAGATCACAAAAGAGAATAGGAGGAGGAAGCAGAGCAGAGCAGAGAAGAGCAGAACATAAAAAAAATAGGTTTATAATTTTTTGATTATAATTATAATTATGTAATTGTAGTTACTATTTTATTTATTATAAATGTAATGTTCGTGATAGTAGTCATACTAACACTAAATTAAATTAAAATATTACAGATGGGTACCCAAAACGATGGACGTATTCCAGGAGGGCCACTACCAGAAAAAGTCAAATTAGCGACGTCTAAAAACGTCGCTAAATAACCAAAAATCGTCGCTAATTTGGTTTAGCGACGTAATTAGCGACGTTTAAAAGCAGTCGGAAAAAACCAAGTCGCTAAAACAAAAAACGTCGCTAAACGTCGCTATGCCGACGTTTTTTAGCGACTTTAATGTGTCGCTAAATTTAGTGACGTTTTGCGACGCCAAGTCACTAAAAAGCGACGTTTAGTAAAGTCGCTAAACGTCGCTGATTAGCGACGTCTATCGCGACGTTACACCGACGTCTTTAATGACCTGGCTATACTGCCATGTCAGCAATTGGCGACGTATAGCGACGTCATTAGCGACGTCATTAGCGACTTTTTACAGCATCGCTAAATAGCGACGTATTTAGCGACGTAACTTAACGTCGCTAAACGTCGCTAACGTCGCTAATAACGTCGCTAATTTTAAAAAAAATAAAAAAAATAGTGTCCAGAAGCAAACATTGGTGATTCCTTGCAGTTTTACATCATCTTCATCATACACACCAACATGATTCAATCTAGTTAACTATATAATCCAATTAAATTAAAGACCACAAGAAGTATTAATCCAATTAAATGTGGATAAGTATATAATCCAATTAAATTAACTAAAAAATTAAAGACCATAAGAAGCATCATACATCATGTCTATTGTTGAAGTATCAATAATTCATAATATATAATCGTATCCTAAATAATAATAAAAATAACTATACTACTACGGATCTGCAGGAGGCTGACCACCGGCGCGCTTGAAGGATAAGAACTCCTCATACTCGTCCCGTGGAATCGACACCGATGTCGATGGAGAAGGCAGTGACGTCGGTGGAGGCCGTGCCCGCTCCAAGTCTGCGAGTCGCTGGTTGTAAGAATCCAGGGTAGATAACAGCCTCGTACTGCTATCACCCATTGAATCCTGCATCCTCGCCAGCTTCTCGCCCATCGATAGCTGTGACGCCTGCAGCTCCATGATGTTGCGATCATTGGAGGCTCTAATATCATTTGTCAATTCCCGTAGCTCCGTCATGCTGCGGTCGGGCATATCCAATCGTGCGATGAGCATCGGATCGTCCGTCTGCGGCTGGGACCGGGACTGGTCCTCCATACTTCGCAGCAAGTCGTCATGGAGAGACGCAATCTGACGGTCAACGGCCTCCTGGACGGCCTCCTGGACTCTGGCCGACGACTTCATATTCGTCGCAATTGAGTAATATATACAATTGAGCAGCCCTTAGCTCATCGTCATTCAAATATATCTTCTTCATTTTTCCCGAAGGCTTTCCGGATGCATTGAATACTTTGAGTATTGCATCATTAGATTCCTGATATGCGTCATCGTTTCTGGGAGCTTTCGTCCTATTAGTAGCAACATGCGGTTTGAAATACGTCGAGCAAAAGTTTGTAATCTCCTCGAGAACATAAGCTTCACAAATAGAGCCTTCAACCCGTGCCTTATTTTTCACCTTTCTCTTTAGGTGATTCAGATGGCGCTCGAAGGGGTACATCCACCGATAACCGACAGGACCACCAACACGTGCCTCATAGGAAAGATGAATTGGCAAATGCTCCATAGAGTCGAAGAATCCAGGAGGAAACACCTTCTCGAGCTTACATAGTGTTACCGCAATGTCCCTCTCTTGCTTTTCTAGACGATCGACGAGCAACTTAGTATAACAAAGATCTCTGAAGAATATGCTCAGCTCTGTCAATGGGTCCCAAACGACCTGCGGTAAGAATTCTCGAAATGCAATCGGAATTAACCTCTCCATGAATACGTGACAATCGTGGCTCTTCATACCTACTAGTTTGTTCTCCTTGAGGTCGACGCATCTTTTCAAGTTCGACACGTACCCGTCTGGAAATTTTAGACCCTGAATCCACCTACAAAGTCTACCTTTATCCTCTTTATCCAGTGAGAAAACTGACTTAGGTTGCTTTAACTTTCCATTCCCCTCCTCTATCAAATGCAATGCAGGACGTCTACATATGTCTTCTAAGTCCAACCTGGCCTTCGGATTATCTTTCGTCTTCCCCTTTACATCCATTACAGTATTAATTATGTTATCAAACACATTCTTCTCGATATGCATGACATCAAGGTTATGTCTGATCAGATTGGTGCTCCAATATGGCAGATCCCAGAATATACTCCTCTTCGTCCAGTTATGGGTGCGACCAAATTCGTCACACTTGTACCCCTTAGCAGGCTCTTCGATAGCACTTGGAAAATCTTTTACCTCTTTCCATATCGTGCATCCAGGCCACCTTGGCGGTGGATTGGCCTTCTCCAAAACTCCCGCACGAAAAGCATTCCGATTCCTCCGGTACGGATGATCCTTCGGCAAAAATTGTCGATGACAATCGAAGAAGCACGGTTTGCCTCCGTGTTTCAAACGGAAAGCCTGAGAACGGTCCATGCAATACGGACATGAGAGACGACCATGGGTGCTCCATCCCGATAACATTCCATAGGCCGGAAAGTCGTTGATGGTCCACATAAGTGCTGCCCTCATCTAAAAATTCTGCTTTCTAGAAACATCGTACGTGTTGGCACCGACTTCCCGCAGCTGATTCAACTCATCTATCAAAGGCTGTAAATATACATCGATGTTCCTCTTCGGATTGTTCGGACCCGGGATAATAACGGTTAGGAACATATACGGAGTCTTCATGTACATCCAAGGCGGTAGATTGTACGGAGTGACGATCACAGGCCAACACGAATACTGGGAGCCCGAAAGTCCGAATGGGGTAAAACCGTCAGAGCAGAGCCCCAATCTGACATTATGCGCTTCCTCGGCAAAATATGGATACTCTCGATCAAAGTGCTTCCATGCTTCTCCATCGGATGGATGATCCAATACTCCTTCGATCTGTTTTCGCCTGTGCCAACTCATGTTTTCTGCAGTCTCCTTAACCATAAATAACCGCTGCAACCGTGGCGTCAAAGGCAAGTAGTGCATCGAATCGGTAGGCTTCCTTGCACCGACAGACTTTCCTCTAACAGTGGCCTTGTAGCGATCAGCACCACAGAATCTGCACGCATCTTCATCCTTGTCGTCTTTGTAGTACAACATGCACCCGTTGCGACATACATCAATTTTCTCGTATCCCATCCAAAGCGATCTCACCATCCTCTTAGATCGATAGAAGTCTTTAGGCAACTTTGCACCCTCGGGCAAGATCTCTATAATCAAATCGAGCAGTCGATTATAGCATTCTTGCGACATGTTAAAATCGGACTTGATGCTCAATAATCTTGTAACCACCTCCAACGGTGAATGATCCTCACAACCAGGATATAGTGGAGTCCTTGCATTCTCAAGCAACTCCATAAACTTTGCAGCATCGGCATTCAGTGCCTCCTCAGCTGCATCATAATTGTCCGGATTGAAACTAGGTCCTGCCGCATCATAATTGTCAAGATTGAAACTAGGCCCCACCGCATCATAAACCATGTTCACCAACCCGTCGTCGTAAGCATCGTGGTCTTGGACATCAATATACGGCTCCACATAGGGCTCCGACTCCGATGCTAGAGATACAAGTTCTCCGTGCGCGGTCCACTGATAGTAATTCGGCGTAAAGCCCTTCGAGTATAAATGATATGTAACTTCCACTTCTGGATGATATTTCCTGTTGCGACATCTCACACACGGACACTTAATTTTGGTACCGTCCATGTACTGAGGGAACGCCTTGGCGAACTGCAGGAACTGCTGTACACCCTCAATGAATTCATCCCGTACACCGTACATGTCATCAGGATGACGGTTGTACATCCACGAATGATGACGCAGATAGTAATTCATATCAATTTCTAGAAACTTATGCAAAATTGACAGTATGTATCATATAAATCATTACATGCAAAATTAATCGTACTATAAAAATCATAACTGATATAATACATATTTTCATTTATCAAAACTGCAGCTGCCCCTAACCCCATAGTACTATGAACTGCACTATAAGTGTGCAGTCAACATACTACAAATAGCGTGTCATACTATATGACTGCAGCTGCCCCCAACCACACTCCTAGGTCAGTGTCCGTTATGGAAAAAGCAGTCATGGCATTGCACTAAGGCACCTGGTGCTTGAACAATTTTTGCATCAAAAGTTTCCCAAGTACACGGGCTATTGCTCTATGAAATGGATAACCCCATGTATTGTGGCTGTACTCACTCACAATTATCGGCAGATTACTGCACTCCCTTTAGTAAAAAAACCTAACCCCCCAAACTGGCACACTGATACACACATACACTCTTAAGAATTCTGTAATCAAAATTCACCTGGTACCAACAGCACCTATTAAGTACTCTAAATTCTATACTTCATATAAACACTCCATCTATACTCATATAAACACTCCATCTATACTCCCAGATCTGGGATACACCTATATGAATGCTCAACCTTCACACCTATTACTTATTCTCTTCAACACATATATTCACTCAAACACCTGACTAATACACCTCTTTAAATCAGTCACCCACTGCTACTGCTTACCTTCTTCCTCAATATTTGATTACCCCTTATCCCGAGCCACACACTCATGTGTGCACTATAGTATCACTATGAATACCCAATCTTCTCTCAGATGTTGGTGTTATATCTGACACTTGCCCTCATGTCCTTCAAATCATACGAGTTCAAACCCCATCTCAAACACATCCACATCCTGCCTTGCACTAGTTGCTGACTGGCTCAGTAAGTTGCTGCACAAGGATGCAGTATTTACACTGTATTAGGACCCCCTCACACCTGCCTGCAGAAGCTAACAACCAACTACAATGCACCTAAACCTTAATGCACACTATATTCAGCTGTGCAGTGCCTCCCCAAGTTGCCTGTTGCACATTAGGCTGATGTGCCTCAAGTCTCCCCCTGCTCACTGCTAGTAAGCAGTGCTCACTGCTGCTGTTACCTCTCTCGTCGACTTGGGCCAGTCGGCCCTAACCCTAACCCTAACCCTAACCCCATGTCAAAAAACCTAACCCTAACCCTAGGTCCTGATCAGTGTCTGTGTCAGTGTGTGTGTGTGCCGTGTCTGTGTCTGTGTCAGTGTCAGTGTCTGTGTGTGTGTCGTGTTTGTGTCAATGTCACATGTATCCTGTGAGAGAGAGAGAGAGAGAGAGAGAGAGAGAGAGAGAGTAGGGTTTACCGGAGTAGTCGCGGTGGAGAGCCGGTCGACGGAGCGGGGGGGGGGGAATTTTTTTTTTTTTCGAAATTTTAACAGATGGGGAAAAATGAAACCGAGCCCTAATTAACCATATTTTAGCGACGTTTAGCGACGTCCAATAAAAACGTCGCTAAATTAAATTTTAGCGACGTTAATGACGTCGCTAAACACGTTGCTAAATATTTTTAATATAAAGGTCGCTATATACGTCGCTAAACGTCGCTAAATTAGACATATTAGCGACGTTTAGTGACCTTAATTGAACTTATAGCGACTTATCTTTTAAAATCTTAATAAAAGTCGCTAAACATCGCTAAATGTCGCCATTTAGCGACGTCTAGCGACGTTTTTATAAGGAGTCGCTAATTTATATATTATTAGCGATGTTTCTTTTGACGTCGCTAAAATACGTCGCTAATACCGCTTTTTCTAGTAGTGGGCCTACCACAGATACGATTATCCAGCTACGTGAATCGCACATTTCTAGTCTAGTATTTTCTGGACAGGTATATTAAAATTAAATTATTTTAGTAAATATAATTTATATTTTTTTACATGTCTAATAATATCATCGTTTATATATGTCATATATAGCAATACGATTATCCTGATACGTTTCGAGTATGAGAGCATGTCGCATGGGGTTATAAAGACGACGTTGGGTACTGTATGTTGACTGAAGAACAACATGGTATGGTGAACGTATTTTGTTTTGATCATATTGATCAGATACATTTTTTACGTCACGATCGAGACTTGATCTTCAGTTTAGTTGAGTGGTGGTGGCCAGAAAAAAATATCTTTCAGTTACCGTTCGAAGAAATGACAATTTTGTTAGTAGATATGACAAATATCTTAGGATTACCTATTACGGGTGAACCTATAATATTTGAAAATGATGAAACATTTTGCGTCAAAAGTGTGATAAGAAAGTATTTAGGCGTGGAGCCGCCTACCATACATGGTAAAAGTTTTGTGACGTTTTCGTGGCTCCGTCACAACTTTGTGCACCTAGATCGTATTTGTGAGAAAGAAATCTTAGTGGATGCGAAACGAGTAAGTATAACATTTAATATTTTTATTTATGTAATATATTTTTTTATTTAGTTTAACTAATATACTTTTTTTAGGTCTGTGATAAGGGCACTACTAAAAACACTTGGGGCTAGCCCAGGATTGGGGCTAGCCCATTAATGAATGAAGTTTACTCATACTAGCCCAAACATAATCTCTCTTCCCAAATCCTCCAAACCTCCACCGGAGTCCTCCCCCCTCCTCCTTTTCTTGTCGGTGCCCTCCTCCTCCACTTCTTCCTCCTCCTCCTTGTCGATGGATCCCAAACTCTCGAAAGAATCAAGGTACAATTCTTCTTTCTCCTTGTTCTATTGCATTTCAAAAATTTTCAAAAATTATAATAATTTCTATTGTATTTCAAAAAATTTCCAAAAATTATCTTTCCAATCTTAAAATTAGGGCATACAAGTCCTAAATATAGTTTCGGATGTAGTTTCGACGTTTTTCTGGAGTCTCGTACCCGATTTTAGGGCATACAAGTTTGACATCCGTCGAACGTATGAAACAGAACCATGCGGGACTGTAGAAATTTCTACAGTCCTATATACATTGTGGACTGTAGAAATTTCTACAGTCCTATATGTATAAAGGACTGTAGAAATTTCAACAGTCCTGTATAAATTTAGGACTGTAAAAATTTCTATAGTCCTGTATACATATAGGACTGTAAAAATTTCTACAATCCTGAATGTTGAATTAATTTTGGGATGTTAAAATATATATCTTTTTTGTCTTATAGTCACGACCCTCGGAAGGGCACTGAGGATGAAGATATCATAAGAAGACGCCCTACTGCGTCGATGCATAAGGAACACAATGTTCAGCGTACTATTGAACCAGATCTTACTATCCGCGACCCTGAGGCATGCACTGAAGTTAGGAAACGTCGACTGACGAAGAAGACAGTCACTCGTTCGAAGAGACGTGCTCCTAGTACTCCTAGTACTTCTGGTTCTTCTTTCTCCTCCGATGAGGACATACCAATTGTCCAAAATTGGCCAACTGATGGTTCAGGACCTTCTCAGCATGCAGATAGTCCAGTCGAGACTCTGCCACAAACCCTCGTAAACCGGCCTACTAATGGTTCAGGACCTTCTCAGCAGCCAGATAGTCCAATCGAGACTCGTCCAAACGGTTGCTCTATGTTGTCGTCGATCGAGAACCATATTGCATACCAAATATGGAACAATCCGGTAAGTACATTACGTTATGATAATTTTATATATAGTTGTAAGTTCTAAGTTCATCTAATTATTTATAGATAACTATATTTTATATATAGGTATAAGTTCATCCAATTGTTTACTTTTCAGGAGAGTTCTGGTATGTTAACGGTGATCAACCACGACAAAAAGTACAATACATGGGAGTTTGAATTATTGGGAGACGATGTGAAGGCTAAAATCATACCCACCGGTTTACAATATTTGGGTAACTACTCATATACGACGGTGTATAATGCACTCATATCAGTATTTGTAGAACGATGGCATCCAAAAATCAATACTTACCATCTACAAAATGGGGAGTTGATGATTATCCTTGATGACGTCCATCATATATTGGGACTTAGGGTTGATGGTCGAGTCATGATGAATCATACTTTTGACGAATCGAGCATCAACTTTTATGACCTTATCGTGGATTATGTATCAGGGTGTCTGGGAGTTAATGCGGCTAGTTTTACCACCCTTCGAGAATTCAGGAAGTTGTACGGACTTCCTTTAAAATATTTGGAGGAGACATTCGCTGATCCGGACCCTGAAGTGGATAATAGCGATAATGTGGCCCGTGGATATATGTAGTTCATATTAGGGGCTGTCGGTATTACGGATAAGTCTGGAACGTCGATACATGCCAAATATCTCCTGAATTTTGACGACATAGACACGGTGGAAGAAATATCTTGGGGAAGCGGTATACTAGCATACCTTTACCGCGAGCTTGGTGCGGCATCCCGCGTCGGTTCCAAGACAATATCCGGATGCCAAACTCTACTCCATGTATAGATATATCTTTGTCAACTTGTATACATAAAAAAAATATTGTTAATTTTTGGACTAATTTTTTTTAACTTGGTTACGTGAAGGCATGGATATATGAGCACTTTTCAACCCTACAGCGCGCTAAACTTAACAGAGGGTATGACGAGCACCTTCCTAGAATGTGCAGATGGAATCCAACTAAGGAAGATGCCAAACGTCCACACACATTGGCCGCCCTACGGAATGCACTTGAACATATAACGATAGAAGAGGTGAATTGAGACCTAATTTTTTAATGTTTGGTAATAATTTACTAAATTACGTTATGCTAAATGACGTTATGTTAAATTTTATGCATTGCCGATTGTTTGGGATCCATATCATAATTTGCGACAGACTAGTCGTCCATTGCAACCAGTCGCTTTATATCACGGTCTGATAAGTTATCAAAAAATCGAGGAGGCTTATATGCCTTATAGAGTGCTCCGTCAGTTTGGCTACATACAAACAGTCCCGAATCGTACATTGAAAATGATAACTTCTCTGCGAGATACAAAACCGCTAAACTATATTCCTGCGACGTTCAACTGGGTCTCGGACTTCTTCACTGAGTGGCAACGTCACGTTATTAGAGAAATTGAACGACAAACAACAGTAAATATGACAGAATATAGCAACGAATACCTCACCTACTACGCTGGTGTCGGACTACCTACGTTGTTCAAATACGGAGGCAATATTGTGCGTGTACCATCAAATCTCCTCGCCAAATCTGTCTTGTATACTACATTGGTCAAGATGGTGAGGCAACTTCTTCACTTTCAGTTTGATATATGTAAATGTTATAACCTAACAATTTTTTTGAATTCTCATGAATAGACTAGGAAAGTGAAGAAGTTGGGAAGAAGCCTCATAAGTTGTCAGGGTACGAATTATATGAAAATCAATGACGAGCTACAACAAATTGACAACATCGAAGATTTTTCTTTCTTGGAAAATAGAGAGCAACGTACAAAGAGGCGCATAAAGTTTAGGCCATATTTCAAGACATGTAAAACTTTGCTACAATTTGTGTTTTGAGACATGTAAAACTCTTAAGTTTGAAAATATTGACTGATTATGTTTTGTTGAAATTTTTGATTGGTTATGTTTTGTTTCGAGACTTGTTTAAGTTATAAAACTTTTATAAAATTTGTGTTTGGAGACATGTTTGAAGAAGAACTTTCATACAATTGTTAAACTTTCATAAAGTTGTTGGTTATTTGTGTTTCGAGACAGCTACTTTTATGTATAAATGTGCAGAGACAGTGGCTAAAAACTAGGACTGTCAAATTCTGGACAGTCCTGATAACTATCAGGACTGTCAAAATCCTGATAGTCCTAGTTTTATATATAAATTTGTAGAGACAGTGGGTTAAAATTAGGACTGTCAAAATTCTGACAGTCCTAGTTATATATATAAATTTTCAGTGGATTAAAATTAGGACTGTCAAAATTTTAATAGTCCACATAACTTGTGGGACTATCAAAATCCTGACAGTCCTACTTTTATATATAAATGTGCAGATAGTGGATTAAAACTAGGACTGTCAAAATTTTGACAGTCCACATAGCATATTGGACTGTCAAAATTTTGACAGTCCTCATAGCTTGTGGGACTATCAAAATTTTGACAGTCCTAGTTATATATATAAATGTGCAGACAATGGGTTAAAACTAGGACTACAGTCCTAATTTTATATTGGACTATCAAAATTTTGACAGTCCTAGTTTTACAGTATATAAATGTACAGACAGTGGGTTAAAACAAGGACTGTCAAAATTTTGACAGTCCAATTAGCCTGTGGGATTGTCAAAATCTTGACAGTTCTGATAGCCTGTAGAACTGTCAAAATTTTGACAGTCCTAGTTTTATATAAAAATGTGCAGACAGTGGGTTAAAACTAGGACTGTCATAATTTTGACAGTCCTGTTAGCTTGTGGGACTGTCTAGATTTTGACAGTCCTACTTTTATATATATCATAGTGGGTTAAAGCTAGGACTGTCAAAATTTTGACAGTTTCGTTTGCTTGTGGGACTGTCCAGATTTTGACAGTCCTAGTTTTATACATAGTGGGTTAAAACTATATATATAACTGTTAGAAAAGATACCAAAGTTTAACATACATGACTCATTGCACAACATACATGACGCATTGCACAACATACAGTTCAATATACAGTTCTAGTTTTATTTCTTTCATTGCACAACATACAGCTCAATATACATGACTCATTGCACAACATACAAAATGATACAGAAGTATAAGATGTATCAATCGATATTAGAATATCAAAGTAGTCCTTAGGCAAGATTTTGGGATCCTCCATCTTCATCATCTTCTTATAGCTAGCAATTGCATCTGTGTAGGGTGTTATCCATACGATCGCTTCCTCCGTTGCGTGTTTATACCAAAGCATAGAAGGTGGAGGAATAGGAGAATGATCGATCAACCTTGGGATGACAAAGTATTGTCCGACAAGCCCTATCGAACATAGATTGGATAGTCTGTGTTCGGCCGGGGAAGCGCACATTGGAAAGAAAGTATTGTTAATGCCTTGTGAGATAATTATAATAGGTATCTTATACCTATTAGAGAATACGTATGCAGTAGGCGGAACATCCATGTAATGGTCTGGTCCGGTAACTATTTTTGTACAAGGTATGCTTGCCAACAAATCTCCAATAATTTCTTCGTCGAGTATCTGCCTATAGAAGGGTAGATGAGACTCCAACTCCTCGTACAGCCCTTTCCTAACCTGTCTCCATCCTGCTTTAACTGAATAGCCAAGATGTCTTGCGAGTGCATGATATCCACAATGGCCATCCTTAGGAACATCAACAATAGACCAAATAAAATTTCGTATCTCAAGTAATTTTTTTTTGAATGTATAGACTATATGAATCAGAGAATTTATCTAAACCCTCCGCCGTGACTGTATCGTTCGTTTTCTGTTTCTTCCCCCTTTAAATAGTAAGCTTACTTTTTTTTTCTGTGAAAATACCGCACTTTCGATAACCGACTTTGACTCAACTTGCTCTAAATTATGTTCAATATATTCAAACAAGGATGGATCTCTTTTAGTTGACTCTATCTCCTTTTTTTTTTGCTCTACTCATTCTTGAGTGTGGTCTTCCCTTAGGAGTTTGAACAACAGATGGCTCTTGCAATCGAGTTGTTGTCGGGACTATAATTTCTTAGATTTTAACCTAAATGGATCTTCTCTCCGGTTCCGATGTGACACACCACCTTGCGTGAAGGAGTTTCACTTGTGGCAAAGAAAAGAAATCATCGTGAACTTCTACCGTCGGCATTATTGACAACTGTCTCCAATGTTGATCAATAACATCTATTGGAATAGATATAGATTGACGATAATATTCGTTAATCTCATGTGCACAAAGAAGGCCGAGTGAATGTCGATATGAACAACCGCAAACCTCGGGATCATAACCAACCAACTTCGACCTACCAATCTCCTCAAATAATAAGCCCAAGGCCTTGTGAGATACTACATGGATTAAACCATCCAAGAGGTGTTCATGCTTGTATTCATGCTTTGTAATATTGATGCTCATCTGAAATGATGCTACAATCTCGTTCACCCTGAAAATAATCATGAAATAAATCGATTGCCAAACGGAGACAAAATTACCGATCGATGACCGTTGATATCTTTTTAAACTTGAGTGTGATCCTTCGACCTGGTTCGTAGTGATTGTGCCATAATGCTTCACCATGTTCGTCCATGCTAAGACGAATTATTCTTTATGTGGTTCTAGCCAAGTATCTTTAATATAAGAAATGCATGTTAGGTTACTCGTCTTTCACTTTTGTTTGAATATGTACCATGTTGTGTCGTAGCTGTCTGTAGTACTTACTCACCATACAAGACTCCAATCACTGTAGAATTCTTCGAAGTGAAGCTTGTCAATTTTACCGTCCATATTTTCAAATTTTCTCTTGCATTGAGCTTGGATATTTCGATTTATATGCCAAGTGCATAGTAGTCTATGCACATGAAAAAAATATAATATATATAGCATTTATCAACGCATATTCTCTGTCGGTAACAAAAATAGAGGCTCTTTGTATCCTGTGTAAAGGTATTGTAGTTTCCTCAACGCCTAAGTGTAATCCTCTACTGTCTCACTCTTCATAAAACAAAAAACGACTAAAAATATTTTTTCCGTAGAGGTAAACCCAACAATGTGTAAACCCCCTTGATTGATTCTATAGATAGTCAGGTTTGGATTTGGAAAATTTTGGATTAGCAGCAGATGTTGAGGTTTAGAGTAGAGTTGTCTGTTATTTTATTTAATTAAACCCTTGGAGCGCCCTATCATTGCTTAATTATTCGGAGCCCAATATCAGCCCATAAATTTCATCGGACTATTGTACTTCTGACTTAACTCGCCAATTTAGGCACTGGACTTTTCGTCACACAAAAATTAAATCCGTTGTGCCTTAAATTAATCGCAAAACTTCCCGTATCCTAAAATCCATATTTAATTCTATGTCGGACACCTGTGTCGTTACCCTCAATTTTGAGATACCAACTTAACCCGTTAAGCCGGACCAACTAAAGGGTCCAAGACTGACTCCAAGTCCCCACTATTTTTGACCTTTGTGTCATTACAAAATTTTGACCCCAAGTGCCCCCATTTAATTTAAAAGCGCGGGACACTTTAATTCTATTTAAATCGGGGATACCCATTTTGCTTAATCCTATTTTATTCCCCAAATTAATCTCAATGCCCATTTATTTAAATCCATGCCAAACACACAACACCCCCCACCATGCAAATCACCAAACACCAATTTTCCTACAATTTTTGTATTATTTTATGTGTTCGTGCAATTTCCTGAATTTAAGGGGCTTAGTTACAATTTATTAATTTAGGTGTCCTCACTTTATTGGCCATAACCAAATGGAGAGCTTACCATTCTTTGACCTAGTCAACATTTTCCCCCCTTCCTTTGCATGGAGAAACCCAATCCTCCATGTTAAATCCTAGCCCTCCAATTTAAATGAGAGCATCCCCACCACACATCCCTCACACACCTCCCTATAAAATATCAACATCACCCTCACTACTCCCAAGCCGGCCTAATCCCTAGGCATTGAAACCCCCCCTCTCTCTCTCTCCTCCCTCCTCCTTTTTATCTATACAAAAATTTCTTTTTCCTTTCTTCTTCCTCTCCCTTCTTCTTCATGGAGAAGGCCACCCTCCGGCCGGCCGACTGAACCGACTCCGGCGACGCTGTGTAGCTCCCCCTGACCCGCCTACTGCCGACATAGCCTATCGCTCCGGCCGGTTGATCCAATCCGGCTGTGCACCCGCACCCTCATCCCGTCCGGCGACTGTGCACTGCTGACCGCAGCACAGTCCGGCCTGATTCAGTTCCCCATCCAGCTGACGCACTCCGGCTCAGACCACCATCTTCTGCACAGTTTCTCCGACTCCCACTGTACAGTACCCCCGCAGCGACTGTGCGGCTCCCCATCCGCCCATCCGACCTCCTCCGACTTCGGAGCTCCCCGTCCGCCCATCCGACCTCTTCCCTGTTACCACCACCATCACCACCATTAGATCTCACCATCACCACCACCACCATTAGATCTCACCACCACCACCACCACCGCGAGATCACTACCACCCTGCTCCGGCCAACGATCCACCTCGCCGTCGAGGTATAACTCTTCCCTCACCTTGACTTTTATTTATATATTATTCATGGTTAAGTTATGTGATTAGGGTTTTTATATGTGATTAGTTAGGGTTTTTAACATATTATGTATGTGAGGATGAGGGTTCTTGATATTTATGGTTGTGTGCATTAGTTAGGGCTTATGGGCATGGGTTGATGATTTATACTTGTGTGTTTAATTTGGAAGAGAAGCATTACTTATACAGCATATATAGAATTGTTAGCATGGGTTGTGGTTGAATTCACCATTAAGGAATGGTATGATTTTGTGATCCAATGGACAATGGATGTTATGTAGAGAAAACTTGTCTATGTAGTATAAAATGCTCAATTTAAATATATAATTAGTAAGGATAGTAGGTGAATGTTTGATTGAGGACTAGTGTGATCGGTAATTTAGAAAGTAGAAATTTAAGGTATTTAATTTAGAGCAGTACTATGTGTTTGGTAATAACGATATTAAACGAAGGAATTATAATCATTAACTGTGTTTTGAGGATGGTTTGATGATATGGTATTGATGACTAGATGATTTGACGTATTGTACCGATAGTCAACTGTGGTCAACCCCCTAGTGTCTTGTCCCTGTGAGTCGTAGCTGAGACTGAGTTTAGGTGTAGATGTGTGTCGCATCCCTGTCTGTTGTGGAATAGATTATTGATTATTGGTTTGTATCTCATCTCTAGGTACTGCGGGACCTGAGGGCTTGGACGCGGTACCGGGACCCCGTCATCAGCAGCTGATGAGAACATAAAATATCATATTTTTATTCCTTAATGTATACTCCTTTATGCTCATTTAATGTCTAAAGATACTCATTATTTTTATATTTTGATCTAGGATACAATTGGAGTCACTAAAAGCAAAATGGAGCTAATTATCAATTCTGGACAGTTCTGACACCTTGTAGAAAAATGGTCATAACTTGCTCATCCGAAGTCCAATTGAGCTGATCCAAATTGATTCGGAAAGCTAAGTGATAGAGGCACAATTTTGCTGTTTTGATTTTCCCGAGATTCTGGCTACATCATGGACTAAATTACGCTTGAAGTTGAGACAACTATGCTGTGCACAAAAAGTGGAGTTGATATAACCATTTCCCAACTTATTCAAAGATTTTATTTTATTGTTGGGTTGTTGTAACTCTTAGAGGATTTTTGGGAAGATATTGTGATCTTCAAACACTTATTTAGAGTGTATAAAAGGGGTAGAGCTCAAGAGAAAAAAGGGAGAACAACACACAACTCTTCTTCCTCTTCTCCAATATTCTTTTGAAGTTTTCTTGAACATGCGGAGCTAAAAGTCTTGTTGGTCGAAGGAAACGGAAGCCTCAGAATGAATAAAAACTTGTGAGATCTAATTTGTGTTTATATTTTTGATTTGTGCTTTGAGTATCGAATGTTTTCTTATGTATATTTTTATGATTATCTTGTTTAATGACTAGGATGCATACTAGTTCATTATTCATGAAAATCTAATGCTAAATTAGATATCGAATCCGTAATTGTTCGATCCCTCTAATTTGTGAAGCAACCAAGATTTAATGAACTGCTTTGTTTTATTAGATCTTAGGAGGAAAACTTTTGACAAAATTAAATGCAACTGCGTGTGCTTGTGTTGTTTTGCTTCATCGATCTCATTGAGTTTAATACGCTACTAGATTAAACCTTTAGTGCTTATCTGGGGTTATTTAGTAGTTAAGGTTAATTAGATCGCTTGTTTTTAATTAATTGTGGCTGAAGGAGATAGAAAAATAATTCCAACGATGAATATTCAAAGTATGAATTAATATATACTTGCATCGATGATCAGTTTTAAGATTCCAATGGTGGATGTTGACTGAGACCAACATTTATTTCTTTGATTATTTTAATACTTTAATTGTTTTTAGCACTTTTTAATTTGCTTTGATCCAAAACTCTCCCCCCCATCTTATTTCACATAGCATAAAGATCAAACTAATTACTTTTCGTGGGAACGATCCTTACTCTCACTACTACATATTATTTCAAGAGTAAAGATTTTATTTTTGGGTGCCTACGACAGCACGCCAAATTTTGGCGCCGTTGCCGGGGAGTAATTTTAGTTAATTTTTGTGATCTTTATTTCGTTCTTGTGATCAAATAATTTTTTGCCTATTAAAAAAAAAAAAAAATCGGTAACAGGAAATGGCAGCCAATTCTCAAATATTTGGCACTTGGCTAGATCTTCCATCTAGGCATGCTGATGAGGTAAATGTTTCTTCCTTAGAACAACAAATTTCTTGTTTAACTTCTCTTGTTCGTCAGATGGTTGTAGATAACATGAAAACAATAAAGGCTTGTAGGATTTGTCTAGTATCAGGGCATCCAACCGATATGTGTCCAACTCTCCAAGAGGAGTCCAATGAACAAGTGAATATGGAATGTGGTTTTCCTGGACTACCAGAAATGAAGTATGATTCCTATTCAGACACGTACAACATAGGATGGAGAGATCATTCCAATCTCACCTATGGGAGTCCAGAATTAAATCAACCAGCAACTCAAAATTGCCCAAGTTACCAGCAATACAAGCAGCAATACCTACAACCAAGCCAAACTTCTAATTCTGGTATGTCTTTAGAAGATATTGTTAAGTCTATTGCCATTAATAATTTATTATTTCAACAGGAGACGAGGGCTAGTATCGAAAGTTTGAACAATCAAATGAGTCAAATGACAACTGTAATTAATAAGCTAGAGGCACAAAGCTTGAAGAACTTACCATCTGAAACGATAATAAATCCAAAAGAAACTATAAGTTCAATCATTTTGAGAAGTTGTAAAGAAGTTGAAATTCCAGAAAAAGAAGCATGTGCATCGTCAAAAGAAGAAGAAGAGAAAAATATCGTTGCAGACACGAACATTCCTAACGACGATGTAGTACCTAATGGAAAAGAAGTTTTTAAACTTGATGGAAAAGATGGAGTAAAAGTTGCCATCAGTGAGAATTTTGAGAAAGAATATGAGTTAACTTTGAGTACTCACTTACATAAAACTGTTGTAGTGTTGAACAATCTTCCAAAAAACAACAGTCAGGTAACATTCCATATATTTTGTTACCAATTAATGACAAAAGACCTTTACCTTCTATTTTGCAGGTATGCATTCTAGACTTGAAACTCCTGCCTAGTTATATCAAGTGTGCATAGAGTCGAGCCAACGACAATATTAAACAAAGGCGCTGCTTGGGAGGCAACCCAAGGGAAGTTTATTTTTATTCTCGCATTTTATTTTTTGTTATTTTGTCTTTTCTTTGCATTTAATCATACATTGGGGACAATGTCTGTTTTAAGTGTGGGGGAAAGATTTAATTTTTTTTTTAAGCAGTTTGAGTTTGTGTTTTTCTCAAAAAAAAAATAAAAAAATAATAATAATAATTGAGATTTTTTTTTAAATAAAAGGATTTTGTTTTTGTGGTTTTTAATGATTTTTGGTTGTGTATGTCATGAGTAAGATTAAACTAAATTTGAAAAATTCATAACATGATTGAATAAATAATATTTTTTTAACTTAGAATTAATTAGTCTAGTTATTTTTTATTGAAAATGGTAGTATCTAAATTGGTAGACAAAAGCCAGTGAGGATTTGAGCCTTTAGACTGACACATCAGTCTCATTATTCTTTCATGAGAGATATTCTTCCACTGATTTGTTTCTCTAGAACTTGCTTTGATTCTCTTCGAGGTCACATTGACACATGCATGCATGGACATGATTAAGGCCATCTTTGTTATACGTTACATAAGCCAAATAGCCCACCTTGTAATTAATTTTCTTTTTGTTGAAACCCTTTGAGATTTATTGCCTTTTTCTTGGTATACCCACATTACAAGCTTTCAACCAATAATATTTATACCTTTACCCAAGTCGCAAAGCTAGTGGAGCATTGTTGATCATTATGATATGTATGGGTGTACGAAAAAATAATTATGGGGGTATCTAAATTTGTGGTTTGGTTATAACCAACAAAATGGAACATATTTTTATCCTCAAATTTCCTAAGTTCCATTATTGTTAAAAAAATAAAAAAAAAGAAAGAAAAAAGAAAAGAAAAGAAATGGAGTGATTGATTTTGCATTGTTTAAATGCTTTAAAAGCCAAATTGAAGACGCTGCAAAATGGAGTGATTGATTTTACATGTTTTATATTGAGATTGAGTTGATTCATTTTTGCTCCACTAGTTTTGAAGGCTTTTGAGCTACACTCCCAAATATATCCCACCTTAATCCTAAGCCACGTTACAATCCATAAAAAGTCCTTATGATTTATGTTATGCATGTGATCCCAGTGGTGGAGAATGAGAAAATATACAAGCTTATGGTAGAGCATTTCTTTTGGAATGAATTCGAGAGAAATATATACCTTCAAACACATGAGAGTTTAGTGTTTATTCCCGTGAGGGTCTACCTATTTAGTTTACTCTTTTTTTCAAGTAAAAATACCTACTAAGTAATTAGAAGTTGTTTAAGAATATATGTTCATGATATGTTATGAGTTTTGAAGAACTTGGTTATTATTTATTTATGACATTGCAACCTTGATTTCTTTTTGGAAAAATAAATTAGAGTTTTGCCCGAGGACGAGCAAAGGTTAAGTGTGGGGGTATTTGATGAGAACATAAAATATCATATTTTTATTCCTTAATGTATACTCCTTATGCTCATTTAATGTCTAAAGATACTCATTATTTTTATATTTTGATCTAGGATACAATTGGAGTCACTAAAAGCAAAATGGAGCTAATTATCAATTCTGGACAGTTCTGACACCTTGTAGAAAAATGGTCATAACTTGCTCATCCGAAGTCCAATTGAGCTGATCCAAATTGATTCGGAAAGCTAAGTGATAGAGGCACAATTTTGCTGTTTTGATTTTCCCGAGATTCTGGCTACATCATGGACCAAATTATGCTTGAAGTTGAGATAACTATGCTGTACACAAAAAGTGGAGTTGATATAACCATTTTCCAACTTATTCAAAGATTTTATTTTATTGTTGGGTTGTTGTAACTCTTAGAGGATTTTTGGGAAGATATTGTGATCTTCAAACACTTATTTAGAGTGTATAAAAGGGGTAGAGCTCAAGAGGAAAAATGGAGAACAACACACAACTCTTCTTCCTCTTCTCCAATATTCTTTTGAAGTTTTCTTGAACATGCGGAGCTAAAAGTCTTGTTGGTCGAAGGAAACGAAAACCTCGGAATGAATAAAAACTTGTGAGATCTAATTTGTGTTTATATTTTTGATTTGTGCTTTAAGTATCGAATATTTTCTTATGCATATTTTTATGATTATCTTATTTAATGACTAGGATGCATACTAGTTTATTATTCATGACAATCTAATGCTAAATTAGATATCGAATCCATAATTGTTCGATCCCTCTAATTTGTGAAGCAACCAAGATTTAATGAACTGCTTTATTTTATTAGATCTTAGGAGAAAAACTTTTGACAAAATTAAATGCAACTGCGTGTGCTTGTGTTGTTTTGCTTCATCGATCTCATTGAGTTTAATACGCTACTAGATTAAACCTTTAGTGCTTGTCTGGGGTTATTTAGTAGTTAAGGTTAATTAGATCGCTTGTTTTTAATTAATTGTGGCTGAAGGAGATAGGAAAATAATTCCAACGATGAATATTCAAAGTATGAATTAATATATACTTGCATCGATGATCAGTTTTAAGATTCCAATGGTGGATGTTGACTGAGACCAACATTTATTTCTTTGATTATTTTAATACTTTAATTGTTTTTAGCACTTTTTAATTTGCTTTGATCCAAAACTCTCCCCCCCATCTTATTTCACATAGCATAAAGATCAAACTAATTACTCTTCGTGGGAACGATCCTTACTTTCACTACTACATATTATTTCAAGAGTAAAGATTTTATTTTTGGGTGCCTACGACAGCACGCCAGCAGCCGCACGCAGGCAAGTGTACCTTGCCATCCTGTATTTTAGATTACAGATATTTGTTGTTCTTTATGTACATTGTGCTCGTATTTATGTTGATATTCGATACTTCGCGTCCGGATCACAACCGGGTGTCGACGTTCATCGTAACGTCTTAGAATAATTGATAGATGCTTCGTAGCAACTCGATGTACGTACTTGAGTATATCAACACCCCAGGACACACTCATACACTGTAATCGTGCCAGATTCCTGTATCCTAATACTGACATCATGACCAGAGACTGGGACGACCTTAGGGTCGCATCTGTTGAGTTATTGTCGTATGTCAAGACTGCTAGATAGAGGTTCAGGTTCAGCGCACCATCGTTGACCGCTTGGGAAGGGGAAGACAGTTACTAGACGTTTGGACTCCTCTGCACGAGCTTATATATGTATATGTAGTGTTCCTAAAATCTAGAGTAGTGTATCACCCGTGTGACTCTATGCTCGGAGCTACGGTATGCCCCGTGTGTCTCTGTGTTCGGAGCTACAGTTTTATTTTAAATAGCCCACACATCGAACATTGTCTTCAAACTGTGTCACACTTGTTTGGTTATGATAGAGTACCCTGTTGTTGCACTTGTACCTTTCTGTTTACTTGGCATGCTATTTTTTTGTACCTTGTTACGTCCCTCCGAGGACCTGGTTTCCTTCCAGGTGTAGGAGATGAGGATTACCCGGAGGAGTACGGACCGGGCATCTATCCAGCAGCTGTACTCACTGTCGAGGACGAGGTCATCCCTGAGGACTTTGCCTGATTGCTGGTAGTGACTCTTTCCTTGGGACGGTATTATTACCTAGTTATCTGATACCGTTCCATGTTATCTTATTGCTTACTTTTGTTCCAGTATTTTGTACTAGCGGATTTGTTCCCGTATGACTACTCCAGTATTTGTACTTGATACTTATCTTGGATATTTTCTTTCTGCACATTAGTTGTTGTATTTACCTCTATTGTGCTCTTATATTTATGCCTGTGGATGAGATTTAGATTGACTATTTATGTGTTATGTGATGTGTTATTCATTGTAGTTTACAACTTAAGTGTACTTCGACGGGCCCATTAGATTGGGATGCCCGCCGAAGTGCGTTGCTGGCCATTGCCACGTGACTCGGCTCCTTACCTATGGAACCGGAATGTGACAAGGTTTTTGTGGTGGCCCATGCAGGTCAGATTTAAATCGTCTTGGTCACCTGACTGTGCCAAGTGAGCCTACAAATTAGGAATAGATATTAGGAATGTCATCTGCAAAGTTTGAAACCTTCACATGACACCTATATCTCGATATCTCTTATCAAATTGTATCTTGTTTATTTTCTTCAACGCTGATCGCAGTCATGACTTCGTTTCAGAGTTATGAATCTCCGTAGTGGACGCGTCGTGCAGCCTGGCGATATTCCCCGAGACGCAGGATCATCCGGGGAACCGGAACTGGAGCAGGTCCTTCTGTTGACTCCAGCTTCCATGGGGCTGTTATCAGGACAGCCCGAGGTGCCTTCATACGGGCACCAGACTCCACATCAGGCAGGACCTGAGGATCAGAGGATCCCGAGTCAGGAGGAGCAGCAGCTTCCACCACCTCCACCATTCCCGCCCCAGATGCCCTTTATGACATTCACCGCAGGGCAACCGATGGATGAGATACAGATATTCCAGATGATGTATGCAATATTGCAGGCCCAACAGCAGGTCCAGCAGCAGGCCCAGCAGCGCCAGGCTGAGACCCTGAGAGAGAGCATCATGACGGCCTTGGGGCAGGCGTCTCCACTAGCACACCAGTCGACGCGGGGGTCTGTCATAGACTTCCGTCGTTTGATGCCGCAACATTTTGCTGGCATAAAGGAGCCGACAGAGGTCCACGCTTGGCTTACCAGTATTCAGCACCAGCTGGAGGCTAACGACCTCCCCCGACACCGATGGATGACGGCCGTCAGGATGCAGCTCACTGGCAACGCGCATCTGTCACGACCCGTACCCGATGTAAGGATACTAGTCGGAAACAACGCCCAGCCTACGCCGCAGAATCGGCGGTAGAACGCTGTCTAGAAAGTCTATCTAAAGTAATGAACCACCAATCATGATAGAATACTCAATCACAGAACTAAGATAGAATAAGCACGAATCAGATGAGAATATAATAGTCATCATACAACTCATGAGTTTAAAAATAGTACATCAATGAGTCTGAAGAGTAACAAAATAAGCTGGAGACAAATCCAGTACAAAAGAATACTATCATACTACAAAGCTACACTCCAGGGTCAACTGTCTCAGTTGGGATAAGTCCCTCTTGACCAGGGTCTCCGAATCTAAACCCACAACATCCTGGGGTCCATAATAGGTAGGGTACTCCTCAGTGTCATCTGGAAAAATATATCCAGTCAGGAAAGGAGCAGAGTACATATCTAACAGCAGTTCTAATCCATGATAAAAACTATGTAACAGTAAATAGCTGTGGATAAACAAGATGCACAAAATAGATACAAGAGATATATAGATAATAAGGAAATACTGGAAAGAAATATAATAATGAACAATATGCCAATGAAACAATAATACTAATGACTAAGTGTGTGAGTACTAGCTTAACATGTGATCGGCTTGGGCAAGATACAATGCGGCCTGGCTAATCATACGTGCGGTGCATGATCAACACTATTCGCTTACCAATACTTTATTCAATAGGGATTTGATCACATATCTATACTAATACTCCCCACCCCCAACTGGTATAATAGATCCAACCACGGTATGCTATGGCACTAGATTCCCCAAGAAGATAGCTAGTCTCCCCGAGAATCGGTGTCTGTACATGTACAAGATAACCAATGAAATAATACTTGCACCATATACACCATATACCAAGGAATAACATCTCATGACGAGATCCGGATATACCAATCCGTGTTACCATAGTGTCAAGAGAAACATGTAAATCTACACTAGATACAACGAACATAGAGGATATCATAAATGAGAAACTATCAGAGAATGTACTCGCCTGAAGTCCAATGAAAAAGTCTCACAGATGTCTGACTCGGTGCCTCGAAGACCTAGATATGGAATACCACATTAATACAAGGTCCCGGAAAGAGAACAAGTCAAACTAGTCAACTCCTAGGTCAATAAATAAATTCTAAGTCAAAAGTCAACTATGGTCAACTCTAAAGTCAACTAAAGTCAAACCAAGGTCAACCTCACAAGAAATCTATATAAATAATATAGAAATAAAATACAACAATTTAGGAATAAAAATTAGATCCCAAATCATACTCACACAAAGTATACTACTAATACAAATAATATATACCCTAAAATAATATATATACAAACCAATATGTATACAAATAACATAATATATTATTACAAATATTATACAAAACACATATATATACACATATATATATATACAATAATAATATATAAAATATAATTTAAAACTGTCAAAGCGTCACTGAAAACAGTGAACAAAACAAGATAAAATAAAAACAGGTTTAATAGTGACAGTCTTGACTGTCACTGAAAATTCGTCGCAGAAACCACTGTGTAATAAAACCCACTGCTGCTGCATTGGTGACAGTTAATCAACTGTCACCGAAAACTGTCGCCACTGCTGCTAAGATCCCGCCCGCAGCATTAATGACAGAACTGTCATTAATGCACAGTGGGCTACAGCGGCTGCTGCTGACCCGCCTATTTAGCGACAGTTTCACTGTCACAAACCCACTGTCACCAAAACACAGAAATAAAAAAAAAAAAAAATATATAAATATATATATGCAATAATAATTATAATACATATATATAAATAAATAATTATATACTTATATATATATGCACATATAAACTTATAATTAAATACCAATAGTTACAACACATGCACATATTAATGTTCATATTTTACATGGCTAGAAGCACACCTAAAATATATACATTAATATACAAATAATTACATAATAATTATAAATAATATAATTACACAATTAAACACATAAATATATTTTATAAAACATTTATGTATAATTTATACTATTAACATAAGTACATATATAATTACATGCAAGAAAGCTACATATTATATTTGTACGTCATATTAGCACACACAAAAATATATAGATCTATGCTACAATAATTACTATAATAAATACACAAAATAAATATATAATATCTATATATATTTACTAATTATAATTGAAGAATTTAAACCATACATAATTAGATCTATTCAAAAATCCACACAATTGGAGAGTATCACACCGTATCCCACTAGATCTAGGATACGCATGTGACACGAGTCCAACACACAACCAATTGCACTCTGAAGGATACAAACAAATCACAAATAATATTTATGAATAAATTAAAGTGTCAAAAGTAGATCTATGTGTCCGTGTCAAAATACGACATGTTCAAAGCCCCGTATCGGAGGGAAAACCCCCAAAATAACACGTATCACCAAATAGTTGGGATACGAACCACATGTACCAAATTATGGATACGACACTAGCCCCAAACACATAAGCTCATGTCCAATTGATCTATAGGATCAATTGATACACACAACAAAATGTAAATTCGGAATTCCAATAAAATTAACACAAAAAGCACCATAACTTTCTCCATGGGTCTCCTATGAACACAAAACAAAGTCCTATGGGTAGTACATACATATATGTTGATTTTACATGATTAAATCTCAGATTTAGAAGCTATTTAAATGGAAAAATCTGAATTATACCTTTTGGGAGATGGATTCCCAATGAAACCTCCAATTGAGAAGAACTTGCTTCCAAATTGTAGATACTTGCTCCTCTTTGTAGATCCTTGCTTCCTTCTTCTAGATCCTTGCTTTCTCCTTCTCTAATGGTGAATTGGGAAGAATTTGGAATGAATTTGGTAGGGAATTGGAATAGGAATGGAGGGAATTTGGGAGTGGGAAATTCTATATCTAGATTAGGAATGAGAATGAGAGGAGAGAGAAATTTCCCCCCTCTTTTAATAGGCCGGCCTTGCCCCTCTCCCAAGCAATTGTAAAATGTCCAATGTACCCCTTGGGGCCTCTCATGAAGAAATAATTAAGGAAGGAAGCTTCTAGTCTAATCACTTAATTTATTTAATCCATCTCCTTAACTATGGGCTTTCTAAATGGGCCAAGTCTAACTATTTAATTCATGTTGGTCCATGGGTCCAAACTAAACTAGTTGGGTCCACTAAAATAAGTCCAAAATAATTAAATAACATCCAACAATAATTAAATAATACAACAAAAATTATTTACCATGCATAATATTTATTTAAATAGGAAATTACTAAAATACCATTTTTCCTAAAATGTGGTAGTGACAAGTCTACCCTCCTTAAAATAATTTCGTCCTCGAAATTCAAAGACGAAAACTACCCCCAGAAAACACAGAACAGAACTAAAGAATCACAACTAACTAATGAACAGAACATAACAATGAACAGAACATAACTAGAAATAACATACCTCAAGGTACAAACAAATATGGATAACGCTCTCGCATGTCATCCTCTCTCTCCCAAGTAGACTCCTCCGGAGAGTGATGCCTCCATGCGACGCGCACCAAAGGAATAGTCTGGTTCCTCAGCACCTTCTCTCTCCGATCCAGAATCTCAACTGGCTGCTCTGGATAGCTAAGAGTAGGGCCCACCTCTATCTCCGAGTGATCCAATACATGACTAGGATCTGCCACGTATCGTCTCAACTGCGACACATGAAACATGTTGTGCACTCCCTCCAATGCAGGTGGCAAGTCTAGTCTATAAGCAACTGCACCGACCCTCTCTAGAATAGTGAAAGGTCCGATGAATCGCGGACTAAGCTTTCCGCTTCCACCGAAGCGAATCGTGCCTCGTGTCAGAGAAATCCTCAGAAACACCAAACCACCCACCTAGAACAAAACACCATCTTAAGAACTTAATCTATAACAAACAAGAACAAGCACAAACAAAATCTAAACTATACCTCAAACTCCAAAGGTCTTCGATGGCTATTGGCCCAATGCCGCTGTTTGTCCTGCGCCACTCGAAGTCTGTCTCTGATCAAATGAACCTTCTCCGCTGCATCCACAACCATCTCTGGCCCAAGCAAAACTCTCTCTCCAACATCGTCCCAAGACAAAGGAGTATGACACCTCCGACCATATAGAGCTTCAAAAGGTGACATCTCTATACTGGCCTGGTAACTGTTGTTGTAAGCAAACTCTACCAAATGGAGATGGTCCTCCCAAGAACCCCCGAAATCTAGTACACAAGTGCGCAACATATCCTCGAGAGTCTGGATAGTCCTCTCTGACTGCCCATCTATCTGGGGATGATATGCAGTACTGAATCTGAGCTGAGTGCCCAAACTCTCCTGCAAACTCCTCCAGAAATGAGAAGTAAAACGACTATCTCGATCTGAGACTATGCTGACGGGAACTTCATGTATCCTAACGATCTGCCTCACATACATCTCTGCCAGCTTCTCCGTAGACAAACCCACTTTGAAAGGCAAAAAGTGGGCCGACTTGGTCAATCTATCAACAATGACCCAAATCGTGTCTTTCCCTCCTGGAGATCGTGGAAGTCCGGACACAAAATCCATAGTAATGTGTTCCCACTTCCACTCTGGAATGGGTAATGGCTGAAGTAACCCTCCTGGCCTCTGCCTCTCGGCTTTCACCTGCTGGCACACTAAGCATCTGGATACAAACTGTGCCACTTCCCTCTTCATGCCATACCACCACACACTCTCTCGCATATTCCGATACATCTTGTTAGCACCTGGATGTATGGAATACTGAGAGCGATGCGCTTCCTGCAACACCTCCTCGTGCAACTCCCCACTAGGCACACACAATCTAACTCCATGCCTCAAGGATCCATCCTCTGCAATAGTGAAATCATCCTCCAATCCTGTTCTCACCTGAGCTCTGATACTCCTCAAAGATACATCATCATACTGTGCTGCCTTGATCCTGTCCATCAAATCTGAGTGTATCTGCAATCCCCACATCTGTATAGCACACCCAGGAACAATCACCTCAATGCCCAAGCTCTCCAAGTCCTCCAACAGATATCGATCCTGCGTCAAGAACATAGCTACCGGATACCTGCTCAAAGCATCGGCAACTACATTGGCTTTCCCAGGATGATATTGCAAAGAGATATCAAAATCCTTCATCAATTCCAACAACCGATGCTGCCTCATGTTCAACTCCTTCTGCATGAAAACGTACTTCAAGCTTTTGTGGTCTGTGAAGATCTCCACACGCTCTCCGTACAAATAATGTTTCCACAACTTCAGGGCGAATATGACAGCTGCCAACTCCAAATCATGGGTAGGATAGTTCTTTTCATGAGGATGCAATTGCCTGGATGCATAGGCAATCACTTTCCCATGCTGCTGAAGAACACAACCTAAACCCTTCCCCGATGCATCACTATAAATAGTGAAACCTCCGGACCCTGATGGCAACGTCAAAATAGGAGCAGACGTCAACCTCTTCTTCAACTTCTCAAAAGCAACCTGGCAATCCTCCGTCCAAACAAACTCCACATCCTTCCTTGTGAGTCTGGTCATCGGCTCGACAATCCTCGAAAAATCTTGCACAAACTTCCTGTAATAGCCTGCCAATCCCAAGAAACTCCTGATCTCTGCTACCGAACTCAGAGTCTTCCAAGATTCCACTGCTGAAATCTTCTTCGGATCCACTGAAATACCATCACCAGTCACAACATGCTCCAAGAATTCTACTTTGTCCAAGAAAAACTCACATTTGGACAACTTTCCATACAGCTTATCCTTCCTCAGCACATCCAACACAATCCTTAAATGCTCCTCATGCTCCTCCGGTGTCCTCGAGTATATGAGTATGTCGTCGATGAACACCACCACGAACTTGTCAAGGTACTGGTGGAACACCTTGTTCATCAAGTTCATAAATACCGCCGGTGGATTAGTCAAACCAAACGGCATCACCATAAACTCGAACTGACCATACCGAGTTCTAAAAGCAGTCTTCGGTATGTCCTCCGGCTTCACCTTCACTTGATGGTAGCCTGATCTCAAATCTATCTTAGAAAACACCTTCGCACCACTCAACTGATCAAACAGATCATCAATCCGTGGCAAAGGATACTTATTCTTGATAGTGAGATTATTTAAAGCCCTGTAATCAATGCACATGCGCACCGATCCATCCTTCTTCGGTACAAACAATACCGGGGCTCCCCATGGTGAAGAACTCGATCTGATAAACCCCTTATCCTGCAATTCGTCCACCTGCTTCTTCAACTCGACCAGCTCGCTGTTGTTTACTCTATAGACATGTTGCGAAATTGGTTCTGCACCTGGCACCAAGTCTATAGAAAATTCAACATCTCGATCTGGTGGCAATCCTGGCAATTCCTCAGGAAACACATCCAAGAATTCTGCTATCAACGGATGTGGCAACTCCTTGTCTTCTACCATAGCTCCACAAATAATGCCTTCATCCTACTCCGCAGCTCCTCTAGTAAACTCGAACTCTGGCTCTCCTGGCGGACCAAACAAAACTCTACCTCCTCTACAGTCTATGCTAGCACGGTGCCTACTCAACCAATCCATCCCAAGTACAATGTCATAGCTTGGAAGTGGCATTACAAGTAGACACGCACTCAACTTCCGGCCTCCCAGAGTAACTCTTCGATCCTTGCAAATATCATTAACCAGGATAATGCCTCCCCCGGTCATGATCTTGCAAGTCCTAAGCAAAGACTCAGCTACCAAACCATGCTTCAGAGCAAAAGAAACAGATACAAAACTATGGGAAGCACCACTATCAAACAAAGTTAAGGCTGGAATGGAATCAAGAAGAATAGAACCTGCGATAATATCTCCGGTGGGTTCCTCCTCTTCGACGGTCATAACAAACACTTGTCCCTGCCGAGCACCTCCCTGCTGTTGATGCTGGACAAAATGCTGCTGCTTTGTCGGAAGCGGTCCCCTCGGCTGTGCTGCAGGTGGTCTCATCTGTGTCCTCGGAGCTGGAGCTGCTTCCTGAACTGCACGACGAGGACACTCCCTCGATTGATGCCCTTCAGTACCATAATACAAACAAACTCCTAGCCTCCTCCTGCAAACTTCCCAGATGTGGCCAGGCTTCTTGCAGAAGTTGCATGGAGCCTGCTGTAACTGCCTCTGCTGTTGAGGTGCCTGGTGAAAAGGCGCTCTAGCTGGAGTCTGGTTCTGCTGTGTCTGCTGGAAAGGTCTGGACTGAAAATGTGGACGTTTGGCAGTTACTGCACTGCCGTTGGCCCCCAGAAAAGAATCACGGTCTCTCTTGGTCTTCAAACCCAGATCCCGCTCAACCTTGCGTGCCTCCGCAAGTATCTCCGAGTATATCTCATAAAAAGACGGAATGAGAATCTTCACCTCCCAGTTTAGACCCTCTCGAAAACGAATAGCTCGAACCTCCGGCTCCCTCACCAAGTACTCTGCAAATCGGCTCAACCTATCGAACTCCGCAGCGTATTCCTCCACAGACATGCTTCTCTGAATGAGACTCTCAAATTGTCTTCCCAAGTCAAGCCTGTCTATCCGAGCGAAAAACTTCTTCTTGAAAAGATCCTTGAATACCTCCCAAGATTGTCCTGCGTCAACTAGAACCGGCTCATTCCTGAACCAAGTACGAGCGACGTCGAACAGTTGAAGTCCTACCGCCTCAACCTTCAGATCTTCAGAAAGACGGGATACCCTCATAAGACGCTCAATATCCTCGAGCCAATCATCAGCATAGACGATGCCCTCCGTCCCTTTGAAAACCCTAGGCTCCAGTTTCTTGAAGTCCTGAATGTTGCCTGGCCAAAGCTGAGCAACTTGAGGAACAACCTGCTGCTGGATCGGAACTCCTCTCTTAACTACAGCACGAGCAAGCTGATGAGCACTCTCGATGCCCTGCCGTAGAACGTCGGTCTGCCTCTGATGTGCCTCTGACTGAGCCCTCTGTGCCTCGAGCATCTCACGAAACAGTGTAAACATCTGTGACGCCTCTGCTGGCACATGAGGTGGAGGTGGAAGCCCCTCAGATACAGCTGGCACAGTCCTCTGAGTAGGTGGTGGACCCCCGAAAGCAGCTGACACTCCAATCACCGGAGAAGTGACTGGTGTAGGCCCTCGGGATGTCGCAGACCTCTCAGAAGCTGCTCTCCCCTGCTGTGATCTAGTCTTAGGCGGCATCCTGAGACAAAGCGAAAGAAAGAATCAATATGGCACAAGATGTAAGACATCAAGGAAAGGACAGTTTAAGAGATCAAGTATCAATATCAAAGGAGAATAGTTGAATCAAAAGAATTTTCCTAGATGTGATTGAGTATCTCAGCCTATATCCTATATCCTATTGCAGGCTCGCAGTAGTACAACTAAGTTGTCGCACTACCACGACATCACATACTTATGAAGCTAGACCTGCATGGGCCACCACCAAAAATGTGTCACGACCCGTACCCGATGTAAGGATACTAGTCGGAAACAACGCCCAGCCTATGCCGCAGAATCGGCGGTAGAACGCTGTCTAGAAAGTCTATCTAAAGTAATGAACCACCAATCATGATAGAATACTCAATCACAGAACTAAGATAGAATGAGCACGAATCAGATGAGAATAGAATAGTCATCATACAACTCATGAGTTTAAAAATTGTACATCAATGAGTCTGAAGAGTAACAAAATAAGCTGGAGACAAATCCAGTACAAAAGAATACTATCATACTACAAAGCTACACTTCAGGGTCAACTGTCTCAGTTGGGATAAGTCCCTCTTGAGTTAGGGTCTCCGAATCTAAACCCACAACATCCTGGGGTCCATAATAGGTAGGGTACTCCTCAGTGTCATCTGGAAAAATATATCCAGTCAGGAAAGAAGCAGAGTACATATCTAACAGCAGTTCTAATCCATGATAAAAACTATGTAACAGTAAATAGCTGTGGATAAACAAGATGCACAAAATAGATACAAGAGATATATAGATAATAAGGAAATACTGGAAAGAAATACAATAATGAACAATATGCCAATGAAACAATAATACTAATGACTAAGTGTGTGAGTACTAGCTTAACATGTGATCGGCTTGGGCAAGATACAATGCGGCCTGGCTAATCATACGTGCGGTGCATGATCAACACTATTCGCTTACCAATACTTTATTCAATAGGGATTTGATCACATATCTATACTAATACTCTCCACCCCCAACTGGTATAATAGATCCAACCACGGTATGCTATGGCACTAGATTCCCCAAGAAGATAGCTAGTCTCCCCGAGAATCGGTGTCTGTACATGTACAAGATAACCAATGAAACAATACTTGCACCATATACACCATATACCAAGGAATAATATCTCATGACGAGATCCGGATATACCAATCCGTGTAACCATAGTGTCGAGAGAAACATATAAATCTACACTAGATACAACGAACATAGAGGATATCATAAATGAGAAACTATCAGAGAATGTACTCGCCTGAAGTCCAATGAAAAAGTCTCACAGATGTCTGACTCGGTGTCTCGAAGACCTAGATATGGAATACCACATTAATACAAGGTCCCGGAAAGAGAATAAGTCAAACTAGTCAACTCCTAGGTAAATAAATAAATTCTAAGTCAAAAGTCAACTATGGTCAACTCTAAAGTCAACTAAAGTCAAACCAAGGTCAACCTCACAAGAAATCTATATAAATAATATAGAAATAAAATACAACAATTTAGGAATAAAAATTAGATCCCAAATCATACTAACACAAAGTATACTACTAATACAAATAATATATACCCTAAAATAATATATATACAAACCAATATGTATACAAATAACATAATATATTATTACAAATATTATACAAAACACATATATATACACATATATATATATACAATAAAAATATATAAAATATAATTTAAAACTGTCAAAGCGTCACTGAAAACAGTGAACAAAACAAGATAAAATAAAAACAGGTTTAATAGTGACAGTCTTGATTGTCACTGAAAATTCGTCGCAGAAACCACTGTGTAATAAAACCCACTGCTGCTGCATTAGGGACAGTTAATCAACTGTCATCGAAAACTGTCGCCACTGCTGCTAAGATCCCGCCCGCAGCATTAATGACAGAACTGTCATTAATGCACAGTGGGCTACAGCGGCTGCTGCTGACCCGCCTATTTAGCGACAGTTTCACTGTCACAAACCCACTGTCACCAAAACACAGAAATATAAAAATATATATATATATAAATATATATATGCAATAATAATCATAATACATATATATAAATAAATAATTATATACTTATATATATATGCACATATAAACTTATAATTAAATACCAATAGTTACAACACATGCACATATTAATGTTCATATTTTACATGGCTAGAAGCACACCTAAAATATATACATTAATATACAAATAATTACATAATAATTATAAATAATATAATTACACAATTAAACACATAAATATATTTTATAAAACATTTATGTATAATTTATACTATTAACATAAGTACATATATAATTACATGCAAGAAAGCTACATATTATATTTGTACATCATATTAGCACACACAAAAATATATAGATCTATGCTACAATAATTACTATAATAAATACACAAAATAAATATATAATATCTATATATATTTACTAATTATAATTGAAGAATTTAAACCATACATAATTAGATCTATTCAAAAATCCACACAATTGGAGAGTATCACACCGTATCCCACTAGATCTAGGATACGCATGTGACACGAGTCCAACACACAACCAATTGCACCCCGAAGGATACAAACAAATCACAAATAATATTTATGAATAAATTAAAGTGTCAAAAGTAGATCTATGTGTCCGTGTCAAAATACGACATGTTCAAAGCCCCGCGTCGGAGGGAAAACCCCCAAAATGACACGTATCACCAAATAGTTGGGATACGAACCACATGTACCAAATTATGGATACGACACTAGCCCCAAACACATAAGCTCATGTCCAATTGATCTATAGGATCAATTGATACACACAACAAAATGTAAATTCGGAATTCCAACAAAATTAACACAAAAAGTACCATAACTTTCTCCATGGGTCTCCTATGAACACAAAACAAAGTCCTATGGGTAGTACATACATATAGGTTGATTTTACATGATTAAATCTCAGATTTAGAAGCTATTTAAATGGAAAAATCTGAATTATACCTATTGGGAGATGGATTCCCAACGAAACCTCCAATTGAGAAGAACTTGCTTCCAAATTATAGATCCTTGCTCCTCTTTATAGATCCTTGCTTCCTTCTTCTAGATCCTTGCTTCCTCCTTCTCTAATGGTGAATTGGGAAGAATTTGGAATGAATTTGGTAGGGAATTGGAATGGGAATGGAGGGAATTTGGGAGTGGGAAATTCTAGATCTAGATTTGGAATGAGAATGAGAGGAGAGAGAAATTTCCCCCCTCTTTTAATAGGCCGGCCTTGCCCCTCTCCCAAGCAATTGTAAAATGTCCAATGTACCCCTTGGGGCCTCTCATGAAGAAATAATTAAGGAAGGAAGCTTCTAGTCTAATCACTTAATTAATTTAATCCATCTCCTTAACTATGGGCTTTCTAAATGGGCCAAGTCTAACTATTTAATTCATGTTGGTCCATGGGTCCAAACTAAACTAGTTGGGTCCACTAAAATAAGTCCAAAATAATTAAATAACATCCAACAACAATTAAATAATACAACAAAAATTATTTACCATGCACAATATTTATTTAAATAGAAAATTACTAAAATACCATTTTTCCTAAAATGTGGTAGTGACAGCATCACTGGTGGCTTTCAGAGGAGCAGCATTTGGGACCAGATCGTGCCACATGGGAAGAGTTCTCTAGGCTTTTCGAGGAGATGTACATACCCTCCACTGCCCGAGCAGAGCTTCGGGACAGATTTTAGAAACTCAGGCAGGGGAGTATGACTGTTGAGGAATACAATGCTGAGTTCCTCCGCCTGAGCAGGTTTGCACCATACCTGATCCCCACTGAGGAGGCGAAGGCCGAGATATTTTATGAAGGCCTGAGTTTCGAGACCTAGAGGTTTATCGGGTCCATAGCTTCCACCTCTTACTCCGAGGTATTGCTAGCACGACGCCAAGACCGCATCAACAAGATAGAGGCCAGCCTGAAGCGCTCCAATGCGTTGTCATCAACAGTTCGAGCCCCGTAGGAAGGACCTGTGAAGCGTCCTCTTTTACAGCACCAGCAGCAGAGAGCAGCACCCCTGCAAGGAGCAGTGGTTCCCATATGCCATTTCTGCGGCAAGAGGGGACATTTATTGAGGGACTGTCGACGGAGACTGGGCGTATGTTTGAGATGTGGATCGGGCCAGCATGCCATCCGAGATTGCCCTGACCAGAAAGATCCAGTATAGATGGTTCATCGGCCAGCCTTGCCAGCACCGAGGCCTTATCAGCAGCCTCCTGGACTGAGGCCGCCTTACGCAGGAGCTGGAGCACAGCGACCACCATTACCAGGGGGAAATCAAAGGAGGCCACCCTTGGCCCTACAGGAAGATCGCTTCCGTCAAGCTCGACATCATCCGAGGGCACCGACACCGAGACATGGTCAGGCCTATGCGATGACTGTAGAGGAGGCAGAGACAGCCGGAGAAGTGATCGCATGTACTATCTTAGTAGCTTCATTACCAGCATTAGTCCTATTTGATTCTGGTGCCACACACTCTTTTATAGCTGCTAGTTTTGTGGCTACCCATAGAATGGCCACCGCACCCCTTCCGAAGGTCAAGAGAATTCTTACGGAAGGTAGAATAGTACATGTTAGCGACACTTGTAGATCATGTTCAGTAGTTGTCTGCGGGCGAGAGATGCGTGCCCGATTTCTGGTCTTCTCCATGCCGAACTATGACATTATCCTAGGCATGGATTGGTTGAGCCAATACCACACAACGCTAGATTGCCGTCGTGGTTGTGTCATCTTTAGACCCCCAGATCACCCAGAGTTTGAGTTTCTTCGGGGAGCCCGAGAGCATGGTGTCCAACCTACCCTAGTAACACACATTACCGAAGTTGAACCAATGTACCCTCTCTTTATAGCAGAGTTTGAGGATGTGTTCCCAGAGGATCTCCTAGGATTGCCACCTCACAGAGAGATTGAGTTCACTATAGAGTTGACTCCAGGAGCCGAGCCAGTTACTTCCCCCATTTATAGACTAGCACCGAAGGAGTTGGTTGAGCTGAAAGTCCAAGTAGATGATCTCTTAGATAAGGGTTTCATACGGGCTAGTGTATCTCCATAGGGAGCACCCATTCTGTTTGTACCGAAGAAGGACGGAACGGTACGCTTGTGTATCGATTACAGGGTACTAAATGCTGTAACGATAAAGAACAAGTATCCACTGCCGCGCATCGATGATTTGTTTGATCAGCTTAGTGGTGCATGTGTATTCTCAAAGATCGATCTCAGATTCGGTTATCATCAGATCAAGGTACGGAGAGAGAACATCCAGAAGACGGCCTTTCGGACAAAGTATGGCCACTATGAGTTTTTAGTCATGCCGTTTGGTTTAACCAATGCGCCAATTGTATTTATGTGTTTGATGAACAACGTCTTCCACCAGTACTTAGACAAGTTCGTGGTGGTATTTATCGATGACATCTTGGTATATTCCAAGAGCCAGGAGGAGCATGAGAGGCATCTCAGGATCGTGATGGAGACGCTGAGACATGAGAGGCTGTACGCTAAGCTCAGCAAATATAAGTTTTGCCTGGATAGAGTACCATTTCTGGGGCACATAATCACCGGAGATGGACTAGCAGTTGACCCGGAGAAGATAGCTGCAGTTGAGACATGGCCTACCCCTACATCAGTTACAGAGGTTAGGAGTTTCCTCGGACTTGCCGGATATTATCGGAGGTTCGTAAAAAAAAATTTGAGGATAGCTGCGCCTATGACGTGACTAACGCGTAAAGGCGAGGAGTTTATCTGGACCGAAGAGTGTCAAGCAACTTTCGATGAGCTGAAGAAGCGTCTGACATCAACACCGATTTTGACACTACCTTCAGGATCAGAAGGATTTATAGTATACAGTGATGCATCTGGGAGCGGATTAGGATGTGTACTGATGCAACACGACAAGGTGATAGCCTACGCATCGAGATAACTGAGAGTTTATGAGAAAAACTATCCGACGCACGATTTGGAGCTAGATGCAGTGATATTTGTGCTAAAGCTATGGAGATATTACCTTTATGGTGAGCGTGTTGAGATTTACACAGATCATAAAAGCCTGAAGTACGTCTACACGCAGAAGGAGCTTAACATGAGGCAGAGGCGCTGGCTAGAGTTGATGACAGATTATGACATTGAGTTGCAGTACCACCCTGGCAAGGCAAATATCGTAACAAATGCCTTAAGCAGGAAGCCCATGGCATACTTTTTGACGACTCAGCGACAATTGTTAGAGGATCTCCAGGAGCTTAGGATTGAGATTGTATTGCCAGGCATGGATGGACAGATGGCCAGTCTCTAGGTTCAGTCTACACTGATTGAGAGGATCAGGGCAGCCCTGCCTACAGATGCGAGGTTTCGACGTCTACGAGAGAGGACAGAGGCCGGCATGTAGACGGAACTCAGGATTCATGAAGACGGAACGTTGAGGTATGGAGACCGCCTATATGTTCCGAGTGGCGAGCTACGCCAAGAGTTGATGACCGAGGCACATAGCTCAATTTATTTCATTCATCCCGGGGGTACGAAGATGTACCGAGACTTGAGACAGCATTTCTGGTGGCATGGGATGAAGATAGAAATTGTAAGATTCGTGGCAAAATATTTAGTTTGCCAGCAAGTCAAGGCTGAACATCAGAGGACTGCAGGATTATTGCAGCCGCTTCCCATTCCTGAGTGGAAGTGGGAACACATTACCATAGACTTCGTCACAGGATTCCCGTGGAGCCCTAGCGGAAAGGATGCAGTTTGGGTTGTCGTAGACAGACTCACCAAGTCTGCATATTTCTTGCCCTTCAAAGTTGGGCAATCCACGAAGATATTAGCTGACATGTATATGAGACAGATAATACGACTACATGGAGTGCCTGTCAGCATCATATCGGATCGTGATTCCAGATTTACGTCATATTTTTGGCGGAGTATGCAAGAGAGCCTAGGAACTCATCTCAAGTTCAGCACTGCATATCATCCGCAGACTGATGGTCAGTCAGAGCGCACGATACAGATATTAGAGGATATGTTAAGAGCGTGCATGATTGATTTTGGAGGATCTTGGGAGGACCACCTATACTTGGTGGAATTCTCCTATAATAATAGTTACCAGGCTAGCATACAGATGGCACCTTATGAGGCACTGTATGGCAGAAAGTATAGGTTGCCAGTTTATTGGAGTGACGTGGGAGAGCATCAGATACTTGGTCCAGAGTTGGTGACACAGACAGTGGGGAAGGTCAAGCAGATTCAGAGCCACCTGCGTGCAGCACAGGATATACATAAACATTGGGCAGATGTGCACCGCAGACCATTGGAGTTCAAGGAGGGTGACCATGTGTTTTTGAGGATATCGCCTACTCGGGGTACCATCAGATTCGGAGGCAGAGGTAAGCTGAGTCCGAGGTACATCGGGCCTTTTGACATCTTGGAACGAGTTGGCAAAGTGGCTTACCGTCTTTCATTGCCTCCATCATTAGAGGGAGTGTATGACGTATTTTACGTATCGCAGCTGAGAAGATATGTCGCTGACCCTAGCCACGTGCTTGATCATTCGAAGATTACAGTCGGGCCCAGTCTGTCTTACGTAGAGCAGCCAGTTGAGATCCTCGATCACAGCGAGAAGACTTTGAGAGGGCAGACTATTCGACTGGTCAGAATTGCATGGAAGCACCATTCACCCGACGAGTCTACTTGGGAGTGTGAGTGTATTCTATTCAACAGTGGTTCCCGTACTTATTTGAGGAGCAAGGTACGAATTTACGTAAGATATTTGATTACTAGTTGTTTTAAAATTCTCCTAGCTATTATCGTGCTTTACTTTTAATTTTGGGGACAAAAATTTTCTAAGTTGGGAAGAATGTAAACCCCCTCGATTAATTCTATAGATAGTCAGGTTTGGATTTGGAAAATTTTGGATTAGCAGCAGATGTTGAGGTTTAGAGTAGAGTTGTTTGTTATTTTATTTAATTAAACCCTTGGAGCGCCCTATCATTGCTTAATTATTCAGAGCCCATTATCAGTCAATGAATTCCATTGGACTATTGTACTTCTGACTTGACTCGCCAATTTAGGCACTGGACTTTTCGTCACACAAAAATCAAATTCGTTGTGCCTTAAATTAATCGCACAACTTCCCGTATCCTAAAATTCATATTTAATTATGTGTCGGACACCTGTGTCGTTACCCTTAATTTTGAGATACCAACTTAACCCGTTAAGCCGGACCAACTAAAGGGTCCAAGACTGACTCCAAGCCCCCACCATTTTTGACCTTTGTGTCATTACAAAATTTTGACCCCAAGTGCCCCCATTTAATTTAAAAGCGCGGGACACTTTAATTCTATTTAAATCGGGGATACCTATTTTGCTTAATCCAATTTTAATCTCCAAATTAATCCCAATGTCCATTTATTTAAATCCATGCCAAACACATAATATCCCCTCACCATGCAAATCATCAAACACCAATTTTTCTACAATTTTTGTATCATTTCATGTGTTTGTGCAATTTTCCGAATTTAAGGGGCTTAGTTGCAATTTATTAATTTAGGTGTCCTCACCTTATTGGCCATGACCAAATGGAGAGCTTACCATTCTTTGACCTAGTCAACATTTTTCTTCCCTTCCTTTGCATGGAGAAACCCATTCCTCCATTTTAAATCCTAGCCCTCCAATTTAAATGAGAGCATCCCACCACACATCCCTCACACACCTCCCTATAAAACATTAACATTACCCTCACAACTCCCAAGCCGGCCCTAATCCCTAGGCATTAAAACCCCCCCTCTCTCTCTCCTCCCTCCTCCTTTTTATCCATACAATTTTTTTTTCCTTTCTTCTTCTTCCTTTCTTCTTCTTCTTCTTCTTCTTCTCCCTTCTTCATGGAGAAGGCCATCCTCCGGCCGACCGATTGAACCGACTCCGACGACGCTGTGCAGCTCCCCCTGACCCGCCTACTGCCGATAGAGCCGATCGCTCCGGCCGGTTGATCCAATCCGGCTGTGCACCCGCACCCTCATCCCGTCCGGCGACTGTGCACTACTGACCGCAGCACAGTCCGGCCTGATTTAGTTCCCCGTCCGGCTGACGCACTCCGGCTCAGACCACCCTCTCCCGTACAGTTTCCCTGACTCCCACTGTGCAGCACCCCCGCAGCGACTGTGCAGCTCCCCGTCCGCCCATCCGACCTCCTTCCTGTTACCACCACCACCACCACCATTAGATCTCACCATCACCACCACCACCATTAGATCTTACCACCACCACCACCACCGCGAGATCACTACCACCCCGCTCCGGCCGACGACCCACCTCGCCGTCGAGGTATAACTCTTCCCTCACCATGTCTTTTATTTATATATTGTTCATGGTTAAGTTATGTGATTAGGGTTTTTATATGTGATTAGTTAGGGTTTTTAACATATTATGTATGTGAGGATGAGGGTTCTTGATATTTATGGTTGTGTGCATTAGTTAGGGCTTATGAACATGGGTTGATGATTTATACTTGTGTGTTTAATTTGGAAGAGAAGCATTACTTATACAGCATATATAGAATTGTTAGCATGGGTTGTGGTTGAATTCACCATTAAGGAATTGTATGATTTTGTGATCCAATGGACAGTGGATGTTATGTAGAGAAAACTTGTCTATGTAGTATGTAGTGTAAAATGCTCAATTTAAATATATAATTAGTAAGGATAGTAGGTGAATGTTTGATTGAGAACTAGTGTGATCGATAATTTAGAAACTGGAAATTTAAGGTATTTAATTCAGAGCAGTACTATGTGTTTGGTAACAACGATATTAAACGAAGGAATTATAATCGTTAACTATGTTTTGAGGATGGTTTGATGATGTGGTATTGATGACTAGATGATTTGATGTATCATACCGATAGTCAACTGTGGTCAACCCCTATAGTGTCTTGTCCCTATGAGTCATAGCTGAGACTGAGTTTAGGTATAGATATGTGTCGCATCCCTGTCTGTCGTGGAATAGTTTATTAATTATTGGTTTGTATTTCATCTCTCGGTACTACGGGACCTGAGGGCTTGGACGCGGTACCGGGACCCCGTCATCAGCAGCCGTACGCAGGCAAATGTACCTTGCCACCCTGTATTTCAGATTACAGATATTTGTTGTTCTTTATGTACATTGTGCGTATATTTATGTTGACGTTCGATACTTTGCGTCCGGATCACAACCGGGTGTCGACGTTCGTCGTAACATCTTAGAATAATTGATAGATGCTTCGTAGCAACTCGATGTACGTACTTGAGTATATCGACACCCCATGACACACTCATACACTGTGATCGTGCCAGATTCCTGTATCCTGATACTGACATCATGACCAGAGACTGGGATGACCTTAGGGTCACGTCTGTTGAGTTATTGCCGTGTGTCGAGACTGCTAGATAGAGGTTCAGGTTCAACGCACCATCGTTGACCGCTTGGGAAGGGGAAGACAGTTACTAGACGTTTGGGCTCCTCTGCATGCGCTTTTATATGTATATGTAGTGTTCCTGTATTCTAGAGTAGTGTATCACCCGTGTGACTCTGTGCTCGGAGCTACGGTACGCCCCATGTGTCTCTGTGTTCGGAGCTACGATTTTATTTTAGATATCCCACGCGTCGAACATTGTCTTCAAACTGTGTCACACTTATTTGGTTATGATAGAGTACCCTGTTGTTGCACTTGTACCTTTCTGTTTACTTGGCATGCTATATTTTTGTACCTTGTTACATCCCTCTGAGGACCTGGTTCCCTTTCAGGTGTAGGAGACCAGGATTACCCGGAGGAGTACGGACCGGGCATCTATCCAGTAGCTGTACTCACTGCCGAGGACGAGTTCATCCCTGAGGACTTTGCCTGATTGCTGGTAGTGACTCTTTCCTTGGGACGGTATCATTACCTAGTTACCTGATGCCGTTCCAAGTTATCTTATTGCTTACTTTTATTCCAGTATTTTGTACTAGTGGGTTTGTTCCCGTATGACTACTATAGTATTTGTACTTGATACTTATCTTGGATATTTCCTTTCTGCACATTAGTTGTTGTATTTACCTTTATTGTGCTCTTATATTGCTACATGTGGATGAGATTTAGATTAAATATTTATGTGTTATGTGATGGGTTATTTATTGTACTTTACAGCTTAAGTGTACTCCGACGGGCCCATTAGATTGGGATGCCCGTTAAAGTACGCTGCTGGCCATTGCTACGTGACTCAGTTCCTTACTTATAGAACCGAGGCATGACACAATGTAAAAAATAGGCATCTTGAACTTGTTGGTCTTATATGTACAATCAAGGTCCAACACGTCCGCGAAGGACCAAGCCAAGTGTGAACGTTGATAAAATCCCGTATCGTAGGACCCACGGCTCCACTTGACGGGCAATTTTGTGATCTGCTCATCAGAATCCAGTTTTGGATATTCCATTGGATTCGTATCGTCGTTCTGGACTTGTAGACACTAAGTTTGACAAATTTGGAGAACTTTGTCTCTGACACATTTTTTGTGCAAAGTGGGCCACATGTGGACCCCACTTTGAACAAAAACTGTCAAGTTTGTCCCTGTGTCCAAATTGGACTTATGGGTAGGCAATCCTAGCTATTTTATATCTTCTGAGCATGATGGTAGTATTTATTTCATCATCCGGAGGAGTACCCGAAGATTCTGTTGATACCAGAGCAAATGTTGGAATCCAAACCCCAAGCAAGTGTACCTTGCGAATCTTACAGTACTTGTTTTATATTATTCCTTTAATTTATTTAAGTGATGTATCTATTCAACCTAGGACCGTGTGATGTTGCTTAGCGTTCGAATAATATTTGGGTGTCAACGTCGTACGCGGAGTTGTGTAACGTCACTTAGAGAATTGATATTGTGATCCTATACATTTTCGTGCTTGCTTTATCAAGTACGTGATACCATAGGACACTTGACACTATTTATGTGACAGAATCTTTCCTAATATATTCATGGTGATTCTGTATAGGTTACAGGATTTGTGGCATAGATATTATATATGTATAGCTATCATTATGACTTACTGTATTAGTTATGATCTTGCGTGTCATGGACATAAGACGTGTGATTACATTGGGTGGGGAGAGTATTACCATATTAAAGGTTGATTATATATATAGTTTTTCGGAGGTGCCTTAGACTCTGAACAGAGATTTGGCACAAGTTCTGGCCCTTCGAGATAAATGCTGCTATGGGTTCCCCGACACCGAGCCTATAGTAGTTTCAGCCTGAGTATGATTAATGCTCTCATATCACTTAGCTGGTTACATAGTTTACCCTATTGATTCATTCATTTTTATACTGTATTTATTTGGCTTGAGTTATTCTTGTACCTTGCTATGTCCCCTGAGGACCTGGAATCCGGATTATGTCCCCAGGTATAGCAGAGGAGATCTACCCTGAGGCATACGGGACATGAGAAGACATTGGAGCAGTACTAGTACCAGAGGACGAGGTGATGCCTAAGGAATTCTCCTGAGTATCTGCTTTATCTATACTCAGTCGTATATGTTGTTAGACTCTTATTCCTGTTTATTGAACTGCTGTATCAAACTCATTATCGGGTTGTTTCCCGAGACTTTTATTGAGACTTGTTGATTATTATTTCATCTTGATTATTCTGATATTGATTGTATTTATCTTATGTGGATGAGATTAGTATCGTAGACCTTTATTGTTGTTTTACAGCTTAAGTACACTCTAATGGGTCCATTAAATTGGATTTGCCCATTGGAGGGTGCTGTTGGCCATTGCCACATGTCTAGTCCCTCCGTATTTTGGGACTGGGGCATGACAGTGTGCAATCAGGATGAGCCTAAAATAATAAAAGAAGTTCATCATCTTGTGGATGTCTTCTATGGTACTCCACGTAGTGATGCTCCCAAGCAACTTCAATACTTGTTGCATCGCCATTCTTCCTTTCATACTATTACATTTCGCTCTCGCCAAACTATTATAGATCGTCCCCATGGTTGACTTGTTCTCATCTTCTTTTTGTCGCACGACAGAATAAATTTGTTTGGGTGCAACTCCGAAAAGGAACATTTCTTCAACCAACTTTCTCTCATCCTTTTTCAACTGTGCCACGTAGGCATGACCCGTAAGTATCTCTGGAATATGATGATTGTGTATTCCATTCTTAACTTCGATTATCCACTTCACATCTTCTACTTTTACAATCAAAACCTTAAATGGACAACCACATTTTCTCGTCCCAACATTTTTTTTGGCGATTTTTTTTCAACAATACCCTTCTTTTTTTGATGCTGCCTGAACACACCTCCTCTTTCGCAGCACAACTCTAAATATTTTTGACCCGGCTGAGATATGATAGATCTTGCAATGATAATGACTATGTTATGTCATCTTTCAACTTCTCTACACCAATCTAATGCTTCTTCCTGGGATGCAAATTGAATATTCGTTGAGAATACCTTCGCCACATCAACCTCAATAGCAGGATGTACCACAACATCTGTACGAGGTTGGTCTTATAACCAATATAAAATAATCTCAAAATTAATAACTTCAAATAATTGGCAGTCCAAATTAGGACTGTCATAATATTTATAGACTAATGTATTGAGTAGACTGTAATTTTTCTTACAGTCTTTAAGATTCAGGACTGTCACTATTTTGACAATACACTTAGTATATAGGACTGTCAAAATTATGACAGTCCTATATTTATATAGGACTGTCGAATTATTGACAGTCCTATAGTTATATAGGACTGTCAAATTTTATACAGTCCTTACACGAGACTGTTGAAATATGGTTGTCATTTTACGTACCGTACGTGCTTCGGAACAACCGGCATGTTCTTCGGAAGGACCGGAGTGCATATTTAATGGATTGTATGATCTGACTTCTTCATCAAAGATAATTTTGTGTATCGCTCCTATAATAGTCAAATAAAACTAAATATTTTTATGACAACCGGAAAACTTATCATCGTATGTTGTCGAAGACAAACCGAAAGAATATTCGTTGGACAATCACCAAATTAGAATTTTCTTCCACTTGGGATCACAACTATCAAATTTCAAAGTTAGGTTTAGATTTTTGGACTTGAGAGAATGAGAGATTTCTTCAAGTGGAGGTAAAAAACAAAGAAGAAAAATGGTTTTTTACTTATATAGGTTGGTGTGGGCTAGCCCTAAGTAAGTTTGAGGAGTGGCAAACTTGTATTTTTGAAAAAATTTTAATGGACTAGCCCTGAGTATATTGTGTAGTGCCCTTATCAAAACCATTTTTTATATTATATGTTCAGGTTACTACTTGCACCAGGGCCTACTTACTAGGTCTAATCAACGAAATTTTATTTCCAAACTCGGGATTTATGACAAATTTACGTTATTTACCTTTTTTAGAAAATATGACAGAACCTACCCGTCATGCATGGGGAGCTTCTATGTTGGCATATTTGTACAACTCCATGTCAAATTTTGTGCATTTTATTTCAGCTGATAAAAGACAAAAAAATTGGAATGGATGTATGATATTATTACAGGTATAAAATTTTCATATAATTTTATTTACTAAAGAAATATGTACACTTACTTGAAATATTTTTTGTAGGTTTGGTCCTACAAGCACTTCAGTATCGGTAGGCCAGTCTCTCGTATTGATACTGAAGATGGTGTCTTTCCATCAGTTTTACACTGGATGATGGCTGCAGCTGATCCAAATCGATGTGCTCACAAGGATATCGTAGTTTATCGGGGCCAATTCGATTCACTTAGGCTTAACGAGATAAATTTTTTATAGTGTCTTATATAATTTTTTGTATTTCATACAGTCAATATTTTATAATTTTGTAGTGTCTTACAATATTGTTGACATAAAATAGGTAATTTTTTTACCGTATTTGCTTGGGCAGAATCCTCTTGAGTTACAAACAACGGCCTATGGATTGAGTCTACATAGATTTTTTATAATATTCTACGATAATATCATGTATCATCCAGCTGATCGTGCTATACGACAGTTCTGGATGATACAACACATTCCTGATGAGCCGCCATGTTTCAATCGTGGTAAAGGTAATGCAACTACCAGAGCACGCAGATTGATTCCTGGGTAAAATTCTAGGTTTGAGAAACATAAGGTGGGATCTTTGTCTCAAATGAAGTCCTCTATTGATAATGGTAAGTTGTTCCAAAAGTTTAACAAAATTTACTGTAAAAATTATAAGAAATCATATGGTCATAATTTGTAATAGTGCAGCCTACGGTGATGATGCATATAGATCTTGGGGGGGAGCTCCTCTTATCAACAACAGAGCGTACCAATTCCAGGAGTTTCGATTCCAACATCGAGCAATAGATTATTATAGTCTTCGCTGCTATTATGATTATGTAGAAGGGATAGTACATTATTTTTATATGAAAATATCTATCTCCATAGTACTTATTTATGTCCTCTATTGAATTCTATTTAACATTTCAGCTTCCAGATTTAAATACCTGCAAGCACTACTCAGTGGGATGGTGCAGGCACTTCTCAGTGGGCTGATACGGGCACTTCTTATTGGCTTGAGTGGGGCACTTCTCAGGCAACGGTCGGTACAGGCACTTCTCAGTGGGCCCCCGAGGGAGATTCTCAGTGGGCCCCTGAGGGAGATTCTCAGTGGGATAGCCTATTCGTGTAGTGCCCCGCTCTGCGTTGGCACTATATACAAGTGATATCGCCTTGCTTGCTCGAACGAAAGTCTTCTCAGAGAGTTCCTGGCCGATTGATCAATATGAGTGGGCATAACTGCATTCTCTGATTCTTGCACGATAATGAATCTGAGTTTTTGAATGCTTGTTTGCTTAAGAAGATTGTTTTATATGAAGAATGATAGAACCAACTCAGCATGCTAATAAGAGAACTCACATAGCTTGTCTTTGAAACGAATCTGCTTGCTTGCCTAACTAGAGAAATGGGAATACTTGTCTGAAATGGGATAAAACTATTGCTGTGCTAATGTGATATAAGAATTATTACATGCTTAGTTACACCGACACAGTTATCAAACGAACCTTTGCCATGCTAAGAAAGATAAGTAAATGGATCATTTGAATATGTCCCTTTGTAATATGCTAAGAAAGAGATAGTTATTGCATGTTAAATATAAAATCAATCGTTCTTGCCATTATATGTTTCGCTTGTCTGTTTGCTATATTGAACTGCTATAAGTCTGAACTGTACAAGAAGTGACTAATAGTGCACCCTGATGTTCCATTCCTTCGGGTTCTAGGGGGGTATGCTATTAGATATGTAAAAAGATATGTTTGCTTGAATGAATGAAAGAGAAGAGTCTAATAGTCCGCCCTGATGTTCCGTTCCTTCGGGTTCCAGGGGGGTATGGCTATTAGATTGTTAAATGCTTATGAATGTGAATGTTAATGCATATTATTTGAATGTTGCTTGTCATGCATTGGTCTCGGACAACTTGTGCACAAGGTAATAGTCTCTTGATCGATTCCTGGGGCACTGAGAATCGGTCGGTCCGGAAGGGATTGTAAAAGCATCCTAATGTTCCATTTCGAAAGGATCTAGGGGGTATTATTGTCCATCAATGGGGCAACTCATAGACCGTCATATAGATAGGGCGCATGCTAGGTTTACCTTCTTGCATACCTATCAATTGATGACACTAAAAGATTGATTCATAAGTTCATGCATATATGCAAAAATGTGGCTAACTTGTGTGTCTGCTGCAGGGATAACCGTTCGACAATGAGATAAGAAATACATGTGTATATATATAGCTTGCTCGTTTATTTTGTCTGCATCGTAGAGTTTATCTGATAGTGCTTCATGTATTCGCATCGATCGGACAATAACTCTTAGTACAGAGCTGAACCTCGGTCACAGCTGCTAATAGTATCAGAATGTGAGTTATTGGTTAGCTGGATTACCGCTACTGATCCTGAGTTTCTCGGGGACCAAAATTATATAGATAGTTATGCTTGTGTGATTAAAAGTATGATAGTCCACTATATGTTTGCTCTGATTTGAGATGATCAGTCCACTAGAGAGCTTTGCCCCAAAAGAGTTAAATTATGATGCACAATATATGTTGCGCACTACACGATAGAATACTACCCCGATCGTATGCTTATTGTTTGAATATGCAAATCTGTTTCAAAGTTATGTTTATATAATCTGACTATAGTTCTGAGTTGCATAAAATAAACTTAGATAAAACTAGCAAGATCACTAGTAAGCAATATTTTGCCACATGATTACTTAGTGTGGGTTTCAGGGGGTGTAGCTTCTGTTTAGTTGTTTATACTTACCAGTACTTATAAAAGTGCTGACCCACCAACAGTTTGCTTGTTCTCAGGTGCTTGATCGTCCGAGAAAGCGATAGCCGTGCCTCATCCCAAGGAACCAAAAATCTAGAGTCGATGTCTTGAGCCGTATCGAGTTGAGCTACTTTTGTATAGAGGGATATAATGTATGAAACGGTGTCATTGTAATCGAGAGAAAGAGTGCTTGACGATTTGTAACCCCGGCCATGCGCCGCTTGTAATACTTTCGATTATCAATAAAGTGCCTATTTTTATATGCCATTGTGTTCTTTACTTTTCCGCAATATGTGTGCCGCTGCTTTAGTTTTGAATAGCTTACTTGCCCTTGTTCAAATCTTTGGCCTTGTGCAAGCGAACTTTAGGCTTGTACGGTATCACGCTCATGCGAGGACGATCAGTTCTGTAGGGACCAAAGCTGTCATGCCCCAGTCCCAAAATACATAGGACTAGGAATACGTAACACGTCAGTCGTATGTATACAAACTCCAATATATGAAAACTATATACACACGTACGCTGTACATGAATATCCAATCCACCAGTGGTAATATACTGTCACAATAAGTCACACGCAATCTATATCTCATCCACAGCACAAATAATAGATAAATAGGAAATAATAACTGAATATCAAACAAGCAGTCTCAAAGTATGATAGTCAAATGGAAACAAATCCACTGCAAATTGACTATACCAAAACTACTAAAGAGAGAAAAGAATCAACTCTAGTATAAGAATAAATTTATCTAACATAATGGCAACTAAAATCTCTAAACAGCTGCAATGAATCACAGATACTCCGAAGATAAGACCTCCTCAGTCTGATAAGTAGCGTCAGGTCCAGGTCCATACTCCTGTGGATACTCCTGCTCGTCTATATCTGGAAAGGTACCATATCCTTAGATAGAAGTAACAAGATACATATAAATATGCCAATGAAGTACTGAAATATAAACATCCAATAAGGTTGCCTAACCATCTAAGTGAATGCAGTTTAAGAATAACTTTCCACCAAGTGGGCTATCTGGCTAAAAATGGGATTGACGTGGTTCTCTTGGAGATCCAGGGGCCTACAAAGCATGTTGTCTTTTGAACGGCAGAGGCCGTCTGATAATATATAATATATAGTGGTCATCACCACTCGTCGCTCCGGCAGAGCGTCCGGGCGCACAAGGGAAAAAGTACAAAGGAGCCCAAATGCCTTACTTGTTGTTCTTTCTACCCCATGCTCTAAGCATGTCACATCCATGACACGATAATACCTCTAATAATTGCCAGGTCTACTAGCATGCAAGGTTTCTATCGACAGTTATCCCTATCCATCGCACGACCTATACGTACCAGTGGCCAGCCGAGTACGCAAGTCTGTGTCCTACATGTGACTCATACTCGTGTAAGAATAGTATCATGGCTAATGAAATATAAAATGCCTTATAAAAATAGGATGGTCTCATAAAGTAGGTCCAATGCATATACATAAATAAAAACAGAACACGGCGACACCGTCGTTGCACCCAAGTTTCCTTGGACGCACAATTTATATAACAGTTAAAATATATAAACTAAAATAAACAGAAATAAACATGCATGCATCATATGGAATATAAATACAGTACAATGGCAAGGTATACTTGTCTGGCAAGAAATCTGTATTGTGAAAGCGCCCAAATATCAAGGACACGGAATCAGGAACTAAAGGCTCCGAACAAACGTCTCCGGATGCTGAAATAAAAATCACCAATATTTTCGAAATCAGTGAAATAGCTAGAAATCACTACCCTTTCGTCCAATTTGGACACAGGGGCAAAACGGTAATTTTGGATCAAAACGGGGTCCACGTGTAGGCCATTTTGCACCAAAAAGTGTGCCAAGAGTAATAGTCTCTAAAAGAGACAAATTATAGGTCAAACAAACTCTAAAAGTCAGTACGAACTCAATGGTATGTCCAAATGTGGATTCCGGTAAGCCGAACATAATTTCGTCCAAAAAGTCAACTATGGGGCCCGCCAATTGGCGACTTGGTCAACTGTCTCAGAATTACGTGAAATTGGATCACAGGACCAGCGCGATACCACGAGTCCAGTGGCGCAAGTTTTGTCGCATTCTGACGAGCGTGTACTAAATGCTCTGGGCTTTTACAAAAGTTGTAACACGGAAGATTTTCTGCGGATACGGGCTGATTCCGACACGTAGACGCGTCCAAATCAGTTTTTTCAAAAACTCACACGTCCGGATATATTGTGCGCACCTTTTGGTACACTTGGTACAGGACGAACCGGTCCCGTTTGGCAGGACGCACTCCGTATCGTAATTTCTAGAATTTTTTGAAAAAGTAGGTTTTTAGGGTTTTCCATCTAATTTAATTCTACACACAATAATTAATAAATTATTGTATTTAACAAAAAATAAACTAGGTTAAGTGGTCTTCGCATACCAAAAAGAAAAACTGGATTCGGATCTCTGTGGTGGGATATACGAGTCTGTGAACATAGGTAGTTACCGCAGTTTTCTGCGATACCCAAAAGTTGTCATTTTTTGCCAACTTGGTCGCTATTTTTGCCTAGGTTTACGCATTGTTCGAGGCCAACTAATATACATATATGGAAGGGGATTAAGTCATGAACATACCGGTAAAGACGGGATCAAGTTTGGTCGAGCGAGGAGACGGAAAACAGGGTTTGAACACAGGTAAGTTGCTGACTTCCTGCAGTCGCGGCGCAGGGTCGCGGTCGGCCGTGCGGCGGTCCAGGCGGCTGGAGACGGCGGTCAGGTGGCTCGGTGGTGGTCTCGTGGGGAAGGAGGAGATGATCTTAGGGTTAGGGTTTTGTAAAACGTAATATATATATATATATATATATATATATATATATATATATATATATATATATATATATATATATATATATATATGGAGATGGAGAAAGGGGGAGTCGAGAGTTACGCTGCTGCGGCTAATTTCTAAAGGTGTTGGGGTTTACAATCGGGTAGGCTAAGGAGTTAACGGGTTGGGTATTAAGGTCTAGCGGGTAGGATAGGTTTGTGATTCATTAATTTTTTTTCCTTTTCTTTTTCTTTCTTTATTTTCTATTTCAATTCTATTTCAATTTTCTTTCTTTTCTAATTGTTTTCTTTTCTATTTAAACTATATATGTATATATATATACATATATATACATAGAAAGTTCTAAAAATTATATTAGTGTATACCATTAAGCTATCAACTGTCCATAGGGTCTCCTACATGGAATAAATTAGGAAACATTTATAATTGCTCCATACATCCCCTAAATGCACATACACCTAAAATAAAAATTAAATAAATTTTATCTCTCCTAATTAGCTCATAATTACTATAATTCAATTAAATAATTAATTAAAAATATTAATGCTGTTTTTAGGATTGGGGGTTTTACATTCTATCCAACTTATAAAAATTTTGTCCTCGAAATTAAAACTAAGACACGATAGAATGTCAAGGATGGTATAAGATATAAATTAACAAAGTAAATTCATACCTTAGTCTACGAATAGGTTCAAAAAATGCTTGCGCATGTCGTCCTCGCGCTCTCAAGTTGATTCTCCTGGCGCGCCATGCTTCCATGCCACACGAACCAAGGGAATAGACTGGTTCCTCAACACTTTCTCTCGACGATAAAGGATTCCCTCGGGTTGCTCTTGGTATGACAAGCTCGGCCCAATGATGATCTCCGAATGGTCGAGAACATGACTGCTGTCTGCTACATATCGCCTAAGCTGTGACACATGGAATACGTCATGTACTCTCTCAAGTGAAGGTGGTAGCACAAATCGATATGCCACTTCTTCCACTCTCTCTAGCATGTCAAATGGTCCAATATACCTTAGACTCAACTCGCCGCGCCCTCCGAATCGAATGGTGCCTCTGGTAGGTGATATCCTTAAGAAGACATGATCGCCTTCTTTAAACTCCAAGGGACGACGATGAAGGTCTGCCCACTGCTTCTGCCTGTCTTGTGCTGCTCGCGAGTGTCCTTGTATCTTCTTAACTGTTTCAATGGTGTTGACCACCAACTCTGGTCCCAGAATTTGACGTTCTTCCATGTCACTCCAACACACAAGAGACCTACTTTTTTTTTCTATACAATGCTTCAAACGGAGCCATCTGAATACTCGCTTGATAGCTATTATTGTAAGAAAACTCCACAAGATATAGGTGGTCCTTCCATGATCCTCCAAAGTCTAACATACAAGCCCTCAATATATCCTCCAATGTCTGAATAGTACGCTTTGACTGCCCATCTGTCTGCGGATGATAAGATGTACTGAACTTCAGATGAGTTCCAAGACTCTCTTGCATGCTCCTCCAAAAGTTTGATATGAAATGCGAGTCCTTGTCTGATACAATGATGACTGGTATGCCGTACATCTCATGATCTACCTCATATATTAGTCAGCCAAGCTTCTGTAGACTGGCCAACTCTAAAAGGTAAGAAATGGGCTGACTTGGTGAGTCGGTCCACTATTATCCATACTGCATCTCTACCACTTGGACTCTTGGAAAAGCTCGTGACGAAGTCCATAGTGATGTACTCCCACTTCCACTCTGGAATCGAAAGTGGTTGCAATAATCCTGCTGTTCTCTAGTGTTCCGCCTTTACTTGCTGACATACCAGACATTTAGCTACAAAGCAAGCTATCTCTCTTTTTATTCTATGACACCAAAAGTGCTGTCGTAAGTCACGATACATCTTGGTGCCTCCAAGATGAATATAATATATCGAACTATGAGCTTCTGTCATCAGCTTCTGTCGAATCTCTCCATTTGGAACATAAAGACGATCACCATATCGTAATATTCCATCCTCATGAATGCGTAATCCTGTCTGCTCTCCGGCCTCTGTCCTTTTCTTCCGTCTCCTGAATCTGGCATCTGTAGGCAAAGCTGCCTTAATCCTCTCTACTAGTGATTATTATACTTGCAAGTTGGCTAGTGTCCCATCTGCTCCGGGTAAAATTACTTTAATGCCAAGCTCTTACAAGTCCTCCAATAATTCTATCTGTGTTGTCAAGAAATAAGCTGCTGGCTTCCGGCTTAACTCGTCTGCTACAACGTTAGCCTTGCCTGGGTGATAATATAGCTCTATCTCAAAATCTTTTATCAACTCAAGCTATCGATGTTGCCTCATATTTAACTCCTTCGACATGAAGACGTACTCGAGACTTTTGTGGTTTGTATAGATCTTCACTCGTTTCCCATATAAGTAATGTCTCCATAGCTTCAGAGCAAATACAACGGCTGCAAGTTCCAAGTCATGAGTTGTATAATTTTTCTCATGCACTCGTAACTGTCTAGATGCATATGCAATCACCTTGCCATGCTGCATCAATACGCATCCCAAGCCTTTTCCTGATGCGTCACTGTAGATCACATAACCTCCTGATCCTGATGGAATAGTCAATACTGGGGCTAAAGTTAGTCGCTTCTTCAACTCCTCGAATGCGGCTTGACACTCATCGGTCCATATAAATTCTTGATCCTTACAAGTCAACCGAGTCATAGGTGCTGATATCCTTGAGAAGTTCTCCATGAACCGTCAATAATATCCCATAAGTCCAAGGAAACTCTTCACCTCTGATGCTGATTTAGGAACAGGCCATGCCTCGACTGCCGAGATCTTATCTGGATCAACAGAAATACCATCTACTGTAATGACATCCAAGAAGAACTCATATTTACTGAGCTTTGCATATAACTGCTCTTTCCTCAAGGTCTCTAGAATAATTCGCAGGTGCTTCTCGTGCTCCTCGTGGCTCTTCGAATAGACAAGTATATCATCTATGAAGACGACCATGAACTGGTCCAAATACTGGTGGAAGACTCGATTAATTAAGTCCATAAAGATGGCTGGAGCATTGGTCAATCCAAATGGCATGAGCAAAAACTCGTAGTATCCATACCTTGTCCTGAATACGGTCTTCGGAATATCATGCTTCCGTATCTTCACCTGGTGATATCCCAATCTCAAGTCTATCTTCGAGAACACCTTGGCTCCACTGAGTTGATCAAATAAGTCTTTAATGCGTGACAATAGATATTTATTCTTCACAATCACTGCATTTAAGGCTCTGTAGTCAATGCACATACGTACTAACCCATCTTTCTTTGGTACAAACAACACTGGTGATCCCCAAGGTGATGCACTTGGTCGAATGAAACCTTTCTCCTCTAGTTCTTTCAACTGTGCCTTCAGTTCATCTATCTCCTTCTTCGCCAATCTGTAAACATGTAATGCTACGGGTGCTGCTCCCGGTGCTAACTCAATTGAAAACTCTATGTCTCTGTCTGAGGGTAGTCCTGGCAATTCCTCTGGAAAGACGTCTTGAAATTATGAAATAATGGGGTGATAAACAACATTGTCCATTAAGAGCTGTATACCATCAAGGATTTTTGTGGATCCTCGTGCAAACTCAAGTTCAGGCTGGCCGGGTACCTTAAAAAGAATGCTTCCTCCAAAGCAATCGAAGAAAGCGTGGTACTTGCTTAGCCAGTCCATTCCAAGCACAATATCAAAAGTTGGCATAGGAAGGACTAAGAGTCGAGCATTCATCTCTCTGCCACGTATCACTATAGGACACGATCTATAAATTCTACTAACAGGTACAACTCCTCCTCCGGTAAGAATTCTAACACAACTAGATAAAGGTGTAGAGGCAATGTTGTGTTTGGCAATAAAACTAGATTATATGAATGAGTGGGTGGCTCCCGTATCAAACAATGTCACAGCAGAAAAAGTAAAAGCAAGAGTAACACCTGCTATGACATCAATCTCCTGATCCATGTCATCCATTTCTAATGCAAAAGCGTGCCCATTCCTCTGTGGCTGTCCATGTCCGGCCCTCATATACTGATCCTCTGGGGTAGGTAGCGGTGGTCCTCTCTGAAATCCTGCTGCTGCTAGGGATCGAAGTACTCCTGGTCTAGCCATCTGTTGAGCTGGCTTCGGTGCTGGAAGCGCTAGTCTCTGTACTGGCGGTGGAAGTATCTGCTGCATTGTAAACCCCCTCACCCAGAATAGGGTGTGTATTTTATATTATTATAATTATTATAGATGTTAAATTTTTTTAGAGTATTCTCTTAGTTAATTAAAAAAATAAATTTTTAGTATATTTACTTATATAAATATTTATTTAAAATTATTTTTAGGCTATTTTAGATTTTTGGAGATTTTTCTAGAAATTTTAAGTAATTAAAACATAGGGAACCTAAATTTTTAGGACTTTCATAATTTACTATGAGACCATACTTGCATATTGTTCCTACCAAATATTTATTTTTTGTCAAAATATTTAATTCTATTTTTATATAATTTATTTAGAATTTTAAGAAATTTATTTAGATTTTTAAAATTATTTAGGATTTATTTGGATATATATAGTATTAATATTAGATAGATGCTAATTTAGTGTTAATAGATATTAATAAGATTATATATAAATTATTTGCATTATCTTTAATTCTAATTAAGATTATAAATTATTGAGATAACCTCAAACTCTATTTTTTAAATTAATTCAAATCCTGAGCCTACTAGGAAAGTAACTTCATGCATATCCTATCCTTATTTAAACTGATCCTAATCATATCCAAATTAGCCAATCATAGTTGTATTCAATTAAGTAGTACCCACCATTATAAATACCTCATCATTCATATTTTTCTTCCCCAAATTCCCCTCTTTTTCGTCCAAAAATAGCCTCATTTTCTAGTAGTTATGACGACTTAAAAGGACGATATCTCCTAGCTACGGGCTCCAAACGCGCTCCAATTTTTTTTGTTAGAATCATATCAAGGTTAGTTTTCTGAATAAATAAATTATTTTAGTAATTTAAGAACCTATTTTCTAGAATATTCTGAAAGTACCAGTTGTCCGAAATCAGACGCATTTTCGTATTTTCGAGATTTTGGGAGATCCCGAACTCGGAATTAAGAGCCGTTTAAAGTTTCGAAAATCTGACATAATGAACTTATATAAAATTATTTTATTAGAATTTAATATTCAAGTTTAATCTACTGTAAAATTTGTGCAACGTAGACGTAAATAGGAAACCACCGAAAACTGTCATTTGTGCGCCCTTGTGGCCATAACTCTTTACCGACTTGTGATTTTATGAAACTATCGATTCTAGCATTCATGTAGCATTGAAATCTATAGGATTCCATACAAAAATCTAGGATTTGAGTTGGTTGACTTTTTGGTCAACGGATCGCCTCGATTTGCGTGTCACGGATCACAAATCCGTAAAATTAACTTTCTTTGGACCAAAATTAGAGTTTAACCATAAAATAAGATTATAATAAGATTAAAATATTATTTTAGTTTATTTTATTCAGAATTAAAATAGATTAAAATGGAGGAACCTATTCACCCACTTTTGTAACCTATTTATTTAATTTATGTGACGGGTAGATCGGACAACGCCTTGAGTTGGGACTTCATTCTTTTTCAGAGTAGGCAAGTATATCTTGCCATTGTATTATTATTCATATTCCATATGTTGCATGCATCTTTATTTTCTTTCTTTAGTTCATATATTTTCACTGCTATATAAAATGTGCGCCCAAGGGGAACTTGGGTGCAATGACGGTGTCGTCGTAATTATTTTTATTTATATATTTTAATTGACCTTATTTATGAGACTACCCCATTATCATGTAGCATCTTTAGGTTCATTATCCTTGACACAGTTGTTATACGAGTGTGAGTCTCATATAGATCACGGACTGCGTGACAGGTCTGGCCTCATGTACGTATGGGCCGTGCGTTAGGGATGACTGATGATAGAAACCTTGTATGCTAGAAGACTTAGCAGTTATTAGAGGTCCATGGACATAGACTATTATAGTATGGTGGTCTCATCCTTGTCCTTGTTTGGTTGCAGGATTGGGCTAGGGTAGTAAGAATAGGCTATGAACCAAATTATGTCATGGTTGTGACATGTTTAGAGCATGGGATGGGGAGAACAACAAGTACCGTATTTGAGCTCCTTTTCACTTTTTTATTGTGTGCCCGGATTCTCCGCCGGAGATACGGGTGGTGATGACCACTATATATTATATATTATCAGGCGGATCTCCGGCGTTCAAAAGACGACGTGCCTTTTAGGCACCTAGATCTCCGAGAGAACCATGCCAATCCCAGTTTTCAGCCAGATAGCTCACTTGTGGGGAAAGTTGTTCTTAACTGCATTCACTTAGACGGTTAGGCGACCCATTAAATATTTATTTCAGTACTTTATTGGCATAATTTTATGTATCTTGTTATGTCCCTCTGAGGACCTGGCCCTTCCAGGTGTATCTGTTCTTGAGTATTCGCTGGAGCGCAGATTCGGATGGTTATATATTTTTCGAGGATGTCTTCTTTTCGAGCCCCGTGGTCGTTAGTTGATATTCTTATATTGTGGTTATGGTGTTGTAATTATATTGTATTTACTTTTATATTCTAGTTGGTAGTGGATTTGTTTCCACCCAACTATCATCCTTAGATGCTTTCTGTTGAGATCTAATTTCATAGATATTGGTTATTTATTTATATTTGATTTTCGTGGATGAGATTTAGATTATATCCTGTGACTTGTGACATATGTTATACCACTTGTGGATTTGATATTCATATTACAGCGTACGTGTGGATTTTGGTTTCCATATATTGGAGTTGCCATATCCATACGGCTGGCATGCTTACGTGTCCTAGTCCTACATATTTTGGTACTGGGACGTGACATATTTTTAGTGGTGGCCCATGCAGGTCGAGAGCATATTGTCTCGGTTACGTTACTGTACCGAACAAGCCTGCACCTTGGACTAGAGTATAGGATCTCATCCACATTGGTTACGACTCATCCTCCTTCCAATCCATTCCATTTGAATAATTTGTATCCTGCTTGATTCATGTGCTTCCCTATTAGTTTCTTGAGTATAGCCTCTCATAGAATATATAAGTTTCTGTTGTTAGATGATAAGTAAGGTAACTTCCTATTAAGAGTACCACTAGAGTGTTGACACCCCCACTAAGTTTAGAATATCTAGTGAACCCTAGAATTTCTTATCTATAGATTGGTTCACCATTACCCCTTGATGTATTATGAGGACTTGAGAGTAGTATAGACACTACTAGAGTTAGTTAAAATTTTTACCATAATATTTGACCCTAGTATTGAGGAACCAATAGAAAACCAAAAATTAAAAATTAGGACTGAACCTAACCTTCATAGTTAGATAGTATTGGAGAACTATAAACTTAGATCATTGTCTTATTATTAGTAGACAACACCTTAGGAAGCCTAGAGGAATGTAATCAATACTTTTTCCTTGATCATACCTCGAACATAGCAACTAACATACCATCCCCTTAGAAAACCATGATGCTATCTAAAGCCCTATATTTTAATTTCATATATTATTCCTCTGCGATCTTAACGTTCGCTAATTGCGCGACGACTAAATTATGTTCTTCTTTTCTCCATCTTTCAATTTGTGCCATCTGACACTTCTGATTGTAGACCGAATGATTTTATTCTATGTTAGGATATATAGTTGCTAAGATTATAGTTGTAATCTTGAATTTTAAAATTGTGTGCTTAGTAGTTAGAACTTGATGGTTTAAGTTATTCTTGCAGATTGTGACTTGGTGATTATCCCTTAGTTTTAAATTGCGTAACTTGTACGACACCTTGATACAAGTTATATTCTATTTTACTTAAAGGCCAGTAACTTTTTCATTCTTAATGTTGACACCTTTATTCTATGAGCACTATGACTAAGACTTAAGATGACCAATACCTATATAATGCAATAGGAGACCCTAATAGATACCAAGATCTTTCTCGTATACCCTAATAAGAGTTCTACTCTATTTACAAGTGCAAGGTTACCTTGTAGAATTCTCTTTAAGACTGTCACAGTTTATTATTTTAATTTTGGTAGTATGCCTCACAACATAGTATCACCTAGTCCTCTTGACCCATTAATGAAGTATAACTGAATGACATTAACTATATGCTTGCATAAGACAATATTATTTATCCCGACTATGACATTTAGAGGTCCATGTCCCTATTTTGCCGACTAACGACTTAGACAAGGAGTTGTATGGCAACTGTAGAGATTGTAGAGTCTTATCTTTTTTGAGAAATTGAATTATTTATACTTTCTCTTATCATAATCCAGCATACTTATATTTTATGTACTACCTTGACTTATGCTGCTATTATAGCCTAGTTTTTGCAAGTTTATTCTTTTATCGAGCTTACTCATGACATATGTATCATTGGGTGCACACAATGATACAATTTTCTAATCAAAATCAGTGTATTAGGGTCTAGCTAACCTTAGTATATTTGGTTCGCCCTTCGTAATATTTTACGTGGAATACGATAAAAATTGACTTAGCTTCTTAGACGAATGTACTTGCCCTCTAGACATGTCTGAGTGGATCATATCAGTTACCTAACTGTACTGATACGAGCATGTGAATAAAAATTACTAAAATAGGATTTTAATTCACAACTGCCTTGATAATTCCCATTTGAATTTTTTTTAAATGCCTTGATCCCCATACTTATATTCTATTACCTCTCCCTTGAACCCTTTATTATTGATCTTCGTCTTCCCTTATTTCGAAAAGACAAAATCTCATGCTTGGTATAAGTTTGATATACAGATAGTACTAGATATACCCATAGGCCAATCACATTATTTGGTGACTATCGTTTATAATTGATTAAGAGCATATCATATATGATATAATTTGTGTTAAAGTTTTGAGGATGGAATAACATGAGCAAATAAATTAAGGAATATTTTTCTTAAATGTATAGCCTTGTGTGATAGATGGATAAATTCTAAGTTGGGTAGAAGTCGCATTGTCAACTTGAGGTAATTTTTTTTAGATTGTGATCAAGTAGGATTATATTGAGAGATATAAGTCATTTTAAATTTTAAAAATTATTTAGAGGAATAATTAAGATAATGAGGATTTAATGAATTATGAAATCTTAATATTGCGGACCAAATATTTATACTTTGAGCACATGATTTAAATTTTGAGTATTGAAGGTTGAATCATCGATTTAAATTTTGAGGATAAATATAGAATTTTAGACTTGAACAATTGGTGAATTAAATTCAAAATTTTATAATTTGATAATTTAAATTAAAAGTTAAATTTGATTGTTGGATCACCTATTCGAAATGTTGATGATGGAAATTAAATTTAAAAAAATTAAAGAGTACAAAAATTCATAAGTTGAAAATAGGAATACTGTTTGATTATAATTATTTTCTAGAGGAGATTATGATAGTTGAAGATCGTGAGGTAAAATTTGATATGGAATTATTTAAATCTTGAAGATGTTATATGGATTCAATTTAAATTTGGATATTGATGATTTAGAAAAGTGAGAAGAGATTACAATAGGTTGAATTTTGATTTGAACAGTGATTATCTTAATTTTGAAGTGATCGCGATAGATTTGAATAGATTTTATTATTTAAATTTTTGGAAGAGATTGCGATTGACGTGCCTTATATACGAATATGAAGAATTTAACAAATTATGCCTTATTTTAATTTCGAGGACGAAATTATTTTAAGTTGGGTAGATTGTAAACCCCCTCACCCAGAATAGGTATTTTGTGTGTATTTTATATTATTATAATTATTATAGATGTTGAATTTTTTTAGAGTATTCTCTTAGTTAATTAAAAAATAAAATTTTTAGTATATTTACTTATATAAATATTTATTTAGAATTATTTTTTGGCTATTTTAGATTTTTGGAGATTTTTCTAGAATTTTTAGGTAATTAAAACATAGGGAACCTAAATTTCTAGGACTTTCATGATTTACTATGAGACCATACTTGTATATTATTCCTACCAAAAATTTAGTTTTGGTTAAAATATTTAATTCTATTTTTCTGTAATTTATTTAGAATTTTAAGAAATTTATTTAGATTTTTGAAATTATTTAGGATTTATTTGGATATATATAGTATTAATATTAGATAGATGCTAATTTAGTGTTAATAGATATTAATAAGATTATATATAAATTATTTGCATTATCTTTAATTTTATTTAAGATTATAAATTATTGAGATAACATCAAACTCTATTTTTTAAATTAATTCAAATCCTGAGCCTACTAGGAAAGTAACTTCATGCATATCCTATCCTTATTTAAACTGATCCTAATCATATCCAAATTAGCCAATCCTAGTTGTATTCAATTAAATAGTGTACACCTTTATAAATACCTCATCATTCATATTTTTCTTCCCCAAATTTTCCTCTTTTTCGTCCAAAAACAGTCAAAATTCGTCATAAATTTAGCCTCATTTTCTAGTAGTTATGACGACTTAAAAAGACGATATCTCCTAGCTACGGACTCCAAACGCGCTCTAATTTTTTTTGTTAGAATCATATCAAGATTAGTTTTCTGAATAAATAAATTATTTCAGTAATTCCAGAACCTATTTTTCCAGAATATTCCGAAAGTACCAGTTGTCCGAAATCAAACGCATTTTCGTATTTTCGAGATTTTGGGAGATCCCGAACTCGGAATTAAGAGCCGTTTAAAGTTTCAAAAATTTGACATAATGAAATTATATAAAATTATTTTATTAGAATTTAATATGCAAATTTAATCTACTGTAAAATTTGTGCAACGTAGACGTAAATAGGAAACCACCGAAAACTGTCATCTATGCGCCCTTGTGGCCATAACTCTTTACCGACTTGTGATTTTATGAAACTATCGATTCTAGCATTCATGTAGCATTGAAATCTATAGGATTCCACACACAAATATAGGATTTGAGTTGGTTTACTTTTTGGTCAACGGATCGCCTCGATTTGCGTGTCACGGATCACAAATTCGTAAAATTGACTTTCTTTGGACCAAAATTAGAGTTTAACCATAAAATTAGATTATAATAAGATTAAAATATTATTTTAGGTTATTTTATTCAGAATTAAAATAGATTAAAATGGAGGAACCTATTCACCCATTTTTGTAACCTATTTGTTTAATTTATGTGACGGGTAGATCGGACGACGCCTTGAGTTGGGACTTCATTCTTTTTCAGAGCAGGCAAGTATATCTTGCCATTGTATTATTATTCATATTCCATATGTTGCATGCATCTTTATTTTCTGTCTTTAGTTCATATATTTTCACTGCTATAAAATATGCGCCCAAGGGGAACTTGGGTGCAATGACGGTGTCGTCGTAATTATTTTTATTTATGTATTTTAATTGACCTTATTTATGAGACTACCCCATTATCATGTAGCATCTTTAGGTTCATTATCCTTGACACAGTTGTTACACGAGTGTGAGTCTCATATAGATCACGGACTGCGTGACATGTCTGACCTCCTCTACGTATGCGCCGTACGTTAGGGATGACTGATGATAGAAACCTTGTATGCTAGAAGACTTAAAAGTTATTAGAGGTCCATGGACATAACCTATTATAGCATGGTGGTCCCATCCTTGTCCTTGTTTGGTTGCAGGATTGGGCTAGGGTAGTAAGAATAGGCTATGAACCAAATTATGTCATGGATGTAACATGCTTAGAGCATAGGGTGGGGAGAACAACAAGTACCGCATTTGTGCTCCTTTACACTTTTTCTATTGTGCGCCCGGATTCTCCGCCGGAGATACGGGAGGTGATGACCACTATATATTATATATTATCAGGCGGGCCTCCGACGTTCAAAAGATGACGTGCCTTTTAGGCCCCTAGATCTCCGAGAGAACCATGCCAATCCCAGTTTTCAGCCAGATAGCTCACTTGTGGGAAAAGTTGTTCTTAACTGCATTCACTTAGACGATTAGGCGACCCATTGGATATTTATTTCAGTACTTTATTGGCATGCTTTTATGTATCTTGTTATGTCCCTCTGAGGACCTGACCCTTCCAGGTGTATCTGTTCTTGAGTATTCGCTGGAGCGCAGATTCGGATGGTTACATATATTTCGATGATGTCTTCTCTTCGAGTCCCGTGGTCGTTAGTTGATATTCTTATATTGTGGTTGTGGTGTTGTACTTATATTGTATTTACTTTTTTATTCTATTTGGTAGTGGATTTGTTTCCACCCAACTATCATCCTTAGATGCTTCCTGTTGAGATCTAGTTTCATAGATGTTGGTTATTTATTTATATTTGATTTTCGTGGATGAGATTTAGATTATATCCTGTGACTTGTGACATATGTTATACCACTTGTGGATTTGATATTCATATTACTGCGTACGTGTGAATTTTGGTTTCCATATATTGGAGTTGCCATATCCATACGGCTGGCATGCTTACGTGTCTTAGTCCTACGTATTTTGGGACTGGGGCGTGACATGCATCGGGCAGTCTCTCGCCAGGTGCTGTCCGGAGCCACATCTCATACACTGACCCAAGCGGGTCTGACAATCTCTCAAAATATGTCCACGTCTCCCACAATAATTGTAGTGGGGCTTCTCCGTATTCTGGTACGATCCTGTTCTGTGTTGGTACTGCTGTTGCTGAGCTAAAGGACATCTGATAGGTCCTCCTTGTTGTGTCCTTGTCGGTCCCTGTTGTGTCCTTGCTGATCCTTGTTGTGTCCTCAGCTGACCTCCTTTTCCTCTGTTGATGGTTTCTTGCAATCTGGCTTCTGTCAGTAACTCGGCATAAGAGATCCGGGACTGTGAGCTAGTGTAATGTTGGAGCTCCTGAGTTAGTCCGCAATAAAACCTTTTAGCCTTAGCCAAGTCATCTGGTATCAAGGCAGCACCATATTTACTAAGGCAACTAAACTTGACATCATACTTGTCCATTGTTCTGTTCTCCTACTCTAGGTGAAGAAACTGATCGTATAATACATCTCTTACGGTGTCCGGAAAGTACTTTCTTTCAAAGCTCTCCATGAATTGCTCCCAAGTCTGGTATGTACCCAACTGGCGCTCCATGGATTCCCACCAGTGATGAGCATTACCATCTAGAAGCATCCTTACACCTGTCATCCATAGGTCCGTAGGTAACTGCGATGCTTCCAATAGCTTCTACGTGTGGATGATCCAGTTGGTAGTCTCCTCTGGGCTCTCAGCGCCTTTGTACGGCTTAGGACCCATCTGTATAAAGTCCTTTACTGAATCAACTCTAGCTCGAGGTACTAGAATGAGTGCTTGAGCTGGTACAATAGCCTGTGCAGCCATCCTCTCAAGTGCTGCCAGAAATTCTTGTATTTGTTCTGCTGCTTGCTGCCTCTGCACTGCAGCTAGTGTGGCGGCCTGTTGTCTCTATTCCTGCATTATCATCTAGAAGAATTGGAACATCTGTGTTTGGCCATCCTATGCCGTCGATGAAGCTGGAAGGTTCCTATTAGGTGAAGCGGGAAGATCAGATGGAATTGGATTGTGAGTCTGTCCATCTGGTCCCAGAAGTCTAGGAATCGTTGAGGTCCCTCCTTGAGTCTGACCATTGACTCTTGAAGGTGTGTCGCCATCGGCGGTAGTATATCCATTTTGCATATCTATCTCTCTACAGGTGATGTACGAAACGATTAAAAAAAGTACGAGAATCAAACAGGATGCAAGCATTAAATAGGAAGGATGAGTTTCAGTCAAGCGTGGATGAGATCCTTATACTCTATTCCTATACGCAGGCTTGTTCGGTATAGTTACGTAACCGAGACAATATATTCTTGACCTGCATGGGCCACCACTAAAAATATATTATGCCCCAGTCCCAAAATACGTAGGACTAGGAATACGTAACACGCCAGCCGTATGTATACGAACTCCAATATATGAAAACTATATACACACGTACGCTGTACATGAATATCCAATCCACCAGTGGTAATATACTATCACAACAAGTCACACACAATCTGTATCTCATCCACAGCACAAATAATAGATAAATGGAAAATAATAACTGAATATCAAATAAGTAGTCTCAAAGTATGATAGTCAGATGAAAACAAATTCACTGCAAATCGACTATACCAAAGCTACTAAAGAGAGAAGAGAATCAACTCTAATATAAGAATAAATGTCTTTAATAGAATAGCAACTAAAATCTCTAAACAACTGCAATGAATTACATATACTCCGAAGATAAGACCTCTTCAGTCTGATAAGTAGCGTCAGGTCCAGGTCCATACTCATGTGGATACTCCTGCTCATCTATATCTAGAAAGGTACCAGGTTCTCAGAGGGACGTAACAAGATACATATAAATATGCCAATGAAGTACTGAAATATAAACATCCAATGGGTTGCCTAACCGTCTAAGTGAATGCAGTTTAAGAACAACTTTCCACCAAGTGGGCTATCTGGCTAAAAATGGGATTGACGTGGTTCTCTTGGAGATCCAGGGGCCTACAAAGCATGTCGTCTTTTGAATGACAGAGGCCGTCTGATAATATATAATATATAGTGGTCATCACCTCCCGTCGCTCCGGCGGAGCGTCCGGGCGCACAAGGGAAAAAGTACAAAGGAGCCCAAATGCCTTACTTGTTGTTCTCTCCACCCCATGATCTAAGCATGTCACATCCATGATATGATAATACCTCTAATAACTACCAGGTCTACTAGCATGCAAGGTTTCTATCGACAGTTATCTCTATCCGTCGCACGACCTATACGTACCAGTGGCCAACCGAGTATGCAAGTCTGTGTCCTACATATGACTCATACTCGTATAAGAATAGTGTCATGGCCAATGAAACATAAAATTTCTCATAAAAATGGGATGGTCTCATAAAGTAGGTCCAATGCATATACATAAATAAAAACAGAATACGACGACACAGTCGTTGCACCCAAGTTTCCTTGGACGCACAATTTATATAACAGTTAAAATATATAATCTAAAATAAACAAAAATAAATATGCATACATCATATGGAATATAAATACAGTACAATGGCAAGGTATACTTGCCTGGCAAGAAATCTGTATAGTGAAAGCGTCCAAATATCAAGGACACGGAATTAGGAACTAAAGCCTCCGAACAAACGTCTCCGGATGCTGAAATAGACATCACGAACGTTTTCAGAATCAGCGAGATAGCTAGAAATCACTAACCTTTCGTCCAATTTGGACACAGGGGCAAAACGATAATTTTGGGTCAAAGTGGGGTCCACGTGTGGGCCACTTTGCACTGAAAAGCGTGCCAAGGGTAACAGTCTCTAAAAGGGACAAATTATAGGTCAAACGAACTCTAAAAGTCAGTACAAACTCAACGGTTTGTACAAATATGAATTTTTGTGAGCCGAACACAATTTCTCCTAAAAAGTCAACCATGGGACCCGCCAATTGGCGACTTGGTCAACTATCTCAGAATTACGTGAAAATTGGGTCACAGGACCAGCGCGATACCACGCGTCCAGTGGCACAATTTTGTAGTTTTTTGATGAGCGTGCACTAAATTATCAGGACTTTTGTAAAAGTTATGACACAGAAGATTTTCTGTGGATACGAGCTGATTCCGACGCGCAGACGCGTCCAAATCAGTTTTCGCAAAAACCCACACGTCCGGGTATACTGTGCGCACCTTTTGGTACACTTGGTACACGACGGGAAGGTCCCGTTTGACGGAGCGCACTCCATATCATAATTTCTGGAATTTAGAAAAAATAGATTTTTGGGATTTTTCATCTAATTTAATTATACACACAGTAATTAATAAATTATTATATTTAATAAAAAATAAACCAGGTTATGTGGTCTTCGTATACCAAAAAGAAAACCGGATTCGGATCTCTGTGGTGGGAGATACGAGTCTGTGAACATAGGTAGTTACCACAGTTTTCTGCAATACCCAAAAGTTATCATTTTTTGCCAACTTGGTTGCTGTTTTTGCTGAGGTTTACGCGTTGTTCGAGTTCAACTAACATACAAATATGGAAGGGGGTTAAGTCACGAATATACCGGTGAAGAAGGGGTCAAGTTTGGTCGAGCGAGGAGACGAAAAATAGGGTTGAACACAGGTAAGTTGCTGACTTCCTGCAGTCGCGGCGCGGGGTCACGGTCGGCCGTGCGGCGGTCCAGGCGGCTGGAGGCGGCGGTCTCGTGGGGAAGGAGGAGATGATCTTAGGGTTAGGGTTTTGTAAAACGTAATATATATATATATATATATATATATATATATATATATATATATATATATATATATATATATATATATATATATATATATATATATATAGGGAGATGGAGAAAAGGGGGGTCAAGAGCTACGCGGCTGCTGCTAATTTCTAAAGGGGTTTGGGTTTGCAAGCGGGTAGGCTAAGGAGTTAACGGGTTGGGTATTAAGGTCTAGCGGGTAGGATAGGTTTGTGATCCATTAACTTTTTTTTCCTTTTCTTTCTTTATTTTCTATTTCAATTCTATTTCTATTTTATTTTTTTTCTAATTATTTTCTTTTCTATTTAAACTATATATGTATATATATATATATATATATATATATATATATATATATATATATATATATATATATACATATATATACATAACAATTTCTAGAAATTGTATTAGTGCATACCATTAAGCTATCAACTGTTCATAGGGTCTCCTACATTGAATAAATTAGGAAAAATTTATAATTGCTCCATACATCCCCTAAATGCACATACACCTAAAATAAAAATTAAATAAATTTTATCTCTCCTAATTAGCTCATAATTACTATAATTTAATTAAATAAATAATTAAAAAGGTTAATACGGTTTTTAGGATTAGGGGTTTTACAAAAGCGAGGACGAACGACCCTGCGGGACCGGGGCGTGACATAGTGGTATCAGAGCAACTTGATTCTTTGCCCATTTCTTTGCCTCCGACTCTGAGTTGTGATTGTGTTGTAATGAACGTTCCATACAATAAGTCCATAGATATTCTTAAAGATGCGCGCAAAAGTTTTCTGGATTTGATTTGTTGCTTGGGATTTGTGCTTTCGTGCTTGTGATTTGTTTGTGTTTTGATTGAGGAAGGTGATGGATGAGGACGACCGCTACTCTGTGTTTTCGTGAGTTTCTCCTTGAGTTTCGAGGACGAAACTCTTTATTGGTGGGTAAGTATGTAGTGCCCCGCTCCGCGTTGGCACTATGTACAAGTGATATCGCCTTGCTTGCTCGAACGGAAGTCTTCTCGGAGAGTTCCTGGCCGATTGATCAATGTAAGTGGGCAGAACTGCATTCTCTGATTCTTGCACGACTTAATAATAAATCTGAGTTTTTGAATGCTTGTTTGCTTAAGAAGATTATTTTATATGAAGAATGATAGAACCGACTCAGCATGCTAATAAGAGAACTCACATAGTTTGTCTTTGAAACAAATTTGCTTGCTTGCCTAACTAGAGAAATGGGAATGCTTGTCTGAAATAGGATAAAACCATTGCTATGCTAATGTGATATAAGAATTATTGCATGCTTAGTTACACCGACACAGCTATCAAACAAACTTTTGCCATGCTAAGAAAGATAAGTAAATGGATCGCTTGTATATGTCCATTTGTAATATGCTAAGAAAGAGATAGTTATTGCATATTAAATATAAAACCAATCGTGCTTGCCATTATATGTTTCGCTTGTCTGTTTGCTGTATCAAACTGCTATAAGTCTGAACTGTACAAGAAGTGACTAATAGTGCGCCCTGATGTTCCGTTCCTTCGAGTTCTAGGGGGGTGTGCTATTAGATATGTGAAAAGATGTGTTTGCTTGAATGAATGAAAGAGAAGAGTCTAGTAGTCCGACCTGATATTTCGTTCCTTCGGGTTTCAGGGGGGTGTGGCTATTAGATTATTAAATGCTTGTGAATGTGAATGTTAATGCATATTATTTGAATGTTGCTTGTCATGCATTGGTCTCGGAAAACTTATGCACAAGGTAATAGTCTCTCGATCGATTCCTGGGGTACTAGGAATCGGTCGGTCCGGAAGGGATTATAAGAGCACCCTGATATTCCGTTCTGAAAGGATCTAGGGGGTGTTGTTGTCCATCAATGGGGCAACTCATGGACCGTCATATAGATAGGGCACATGCTAGGTTTACCTTCTTGCATACCTATCAATTGATGACACCAAAAGATTGATTCATAAGTACATGCATATATGCAAAAATGTGGCTAACTTGTGTGTCTGCTACAGGAATAACCGTTCGACAATGGGATAAGAAATACATGTGTATATATATAGCTTGCTCGTTCATTTTGTGTGCATCATAGACTTTATCTGATAGTGCTTTATGCATTTGTATAGGTCGAACAATGACTATTAGTACAGAGATGAACCTCGATCACAACTGCTAATAGTATCAGAATATGAGTCATTGGTTAGCTGGATTACCGCTACCGATCCTGAGTTTCTCATGGACCAAAATTATATAGATAGTTTTGCTTGTGTGATTGAAAGTATGATAGTCCACTATATGTTTGCTTTGATTTGAGATGATCAGTCCACTAGAGAGCTTTGCCCCAAAAGAGTTAAATTATGATTCACAATACATGCTGCGCACTGCACGATAGAACACTGCCCCGATCGTATGCTTATTGTTTGAATATACAAATCTGTTTCAAAGTTATATTTTTAAAATATGTAATCTGACTATAGTCCTGAGTTGCATGAAATAAACTTAGGTAAAACTAGCAAGATCACTAGTAATACAATATTTTGCCACAAGATTACATAGTGTGGGTTTCAGGGGGTGTAGCTTCTGTTCAGTTGTTTATACTCACCAGTACTTATAAAAGTGATGAGCCACCAACAATTTACTTGTTCTCAGGTGCTTGATCGTCCGAGGAAGCGATAGCCATGTCTCATCCCAAGGAACCAAAAATCTAGAGTCGATGCCTTGAGCCGTATCGAGTTGAAGTGCTTTGTATAGAGGGATATAATGTATGGAATGGTGTCATTATAATTGAGAGAAAGAGTGCTTGAGCGATCTGTAATCTCGGCCATGCGCCGCTTGTAACACTTTCGATTATCAATAAAAAGCCTATTTTTATATGCCATTGTGTTCTTTACTTTTCTGCAATATGTGTGCCGCTGCTTCAGTATTGAATAGCTTACTTGCCCTTGTTCAAAGCTTTGGCCTTGTGCAAGCGTACTTTAGGCTTGCACGGCATCACGCCCGTGCGAGGATGATCGGTTCCATAGGGACCAAAGCGAGGATGAACGGCCATGCGGGACCGGGGCATGACAATTCTCCCCTGGCGTTACCACCTATTCGCATATCTTGACAACTCCATCAGCACCGATGCCATCTCAAATAGAGAACAGTCAAGGAGGTGGCGATAATGCAGCCCCAGAGAATATACGAGAAAAGAGTGACCGACTCAATCTAAGAGAGATTGATCGTCCGAACTATCAGGAATTAGCCAAGAGAGGTCGATAAAATTGTTATATCAGTACAAACTTTATTTGAATATAACTTGTCACGACCCGCATCCGGAAAATCGGGCATGAGTCGTGGGTACGTCCAGCCTACGCCACAGCATCGGCGGTAGAACGCTGTCTAGGTCAACTATCTAGATAAAATTTCACACAAAAAATCGGGCATGACCTCTCCAAAAGGAGGGCAACCACACAATCAATTTATAAACCTGTCAAGATCTCAACTCCAAATGGAGGAGCAATAACAAATAATAATCTCAAGTACTCAATCACGAATCTAAGCACGATAAGATAACAAAGAAGACTAACAGCTATAAAGTCTAACCAACAACAACTACTACAACAACCACAACATCAAATAATAATACAACAATATCCAAAATAATATACAAACAAGGTCTCAATCCAAAACCGGAGACAAATCCGGTGCTAAAGCTAATAAAACAACAACAAGATCCTAGTGATCCCGGCTACCAACCCGGAAATCACCTCTACACTAGAGGGTCCCTGTCTGCACCATCGACAGGCTCAGGTCCATAAAACGTCGGACACCACTCCTCCGGGTACTCTAAAAAATATGTCCAGTCAGGACTGGAGCAAGTACATCTCTAACAGCAGTTTCATTTAAATGATAAAAACTATAAAACAGTTATAGCAAGTAGCAAGAAGAATGAAGCAAGTATGAAACAAGGAAATATGTATAACTGGTGCATAAAGGTAAAGATGCATGGATATCAGAGCAAGATAGTAATAACTGTAAGATACAGAAAATCTAAGCTAAGATCAAGTCCGTGCACATGAACGTGTAGTGAGTCCAGCATGAAAAACATGTAGTGAGTCAAGTCCAGAAACATGTAAGTGAGACAAGTCAAGAAATGCATGAGAGTCCAGACTATAAAGAATGAACTCGGTGTCTTTGAAATACTTGTTTCGACATGTAAACGGCTAGGGGTAAGTATGGCTCACCGCGCACTGGGTGCGCGGCTGCTATCATTCCAGATTAGACCAGAGGGAGTGATTCCTGATGATGCCAGATAGGAATGTTTACATGTCTACTCGAGTATTTCTCCGCCCCGACTAATACAAGTGGATCCAAGACCCGACACGCAAATCAAGATGAGTCCAGCCTGAACATGAATGATGCCTGTAGGTGATGCCAGTAGGTGATGCCAGTAGTGATTCCAGAATAGAGGCCAGAAACATGAAATGTACGTGTCGCAAGTAAATGAATCCAGAAATATCAATCAGTGTCCCGTGTTGTGCCAGAATAATCAGATGATACTATACTAGAAGCTGAATCATAATAATCATCAAATAATGAAAACTATCAGAGAATGTACTCGCCTGACGTCCTGAGCAACTGGCGATCCGAACCGGTGTCGCAAGGACCTAATGCGAAAAGCAAGGTTAAACAGGGTTCTAATGAGTTAAACAGATATAAAATAACTAAAAATAGGTTTCTAGGGTCGTTCTAGGTCAAACGGGTCAAACCGATAAAATCTGGGTCAAAAAGTCAACTCTGGGTCCAAAAAGTCAACTCTAGGTCAAAACTAGGTCAAAAGTTGACTTTGGCGGTCAACCGAGTCAACTACGGTCAAGTCTGGGTCAAACTAGGGTGCTCCTGAAATTCTAGGTCAAACCGAGGTCATTAAGCTAGAAAACTCACAAACTCGCCTCCTTGATATACCGGGATACCCTCGGTATCCGATACCTCAACCTAGGCTACGCACCCCGCCTATACCCTCTAAAACCTATGCTAGCACGCGTAAATATATACACATAAGCATATAAAAATCACTCCAATACTATTCCTAGGCTATTGCTCAAAAACCCCGCTTGAAACCCAATACCTTGGTTATCTCAAGGTATTGAGATACCTCGGTATCTCAAGGTATTGAGGTTTCGCTCTAAAACCCTCTAACTAGCTACCTAGCTATTAATTATGCACCTAGTTATTAATCTAGGCTAGGTAGTATAGATATCTACCATAATTATATATATCTAAGTATGTATTTACCTATATATATAGATATCCACACACATATATACTAATACCCATTACCTTACCCTACGCATAAATATATGACTATACTATCTAGATATCTCTAGGTATTGATATAACTATATGTATATAGATATATATATATACCTTAGATAGATAACTACCTATCTACCTATGTATCTATCCAACCTTCTATTTATTCCTCTATTTATCTATCTATAATTCTATTTACCTTATCTATAAATCTAGCTATCTATCTACCTAATTATCTATCTATCTATCAATATATCTAGCTACGTAGTTATCTATCTATTAACTATCTACGTATCTATTTATCTATTAACCATACATACCTATCTATCTATCTAATATATCTATCCAACTATCATCTACCTATCAATATATTTAACTAACTATCTAACTAGATACCCATCTATTTAACCATCTATCTATCTAATAATCTAACTAGTTATCCACTTACCTATCTAACTATTTATCTATATACTTATATATATATATATATATATCTCCTTCTCCCTCGCATTGCTACTGCTGCTGCTAGCTCTTGCTTGCTGCTGCTGCTGCTAAGCATGCTGCTACTGCTGCTGAATTGCTGCTGCCTGCTGCTGCTATGGCTGCTCCTTCTACTGCTGCTGCTGCAGCTTCATACTGCTGCTGCTGAAGCTTCATACTGCTGCTGCTGAAGCTGTTCTGCTGCTGCTGGTTCTCAGTCCCCCCCCCCCCTCTCATCTCACACACACACACACGACCACATACCCAAATACATATATATATCTATATATATACAAACATATATATACATATAAATAACTCTATAGGTATATATATACACACTAACATATATATATATCTAACACACACACTCAACACAAATCAACACACACACACATAATTATATACACGTATCTATATATATATATAAACACCATCTATATATATATACACACATATATAACTATACTCATATATATACACACACACACACTCACACACTTAAACATATATATATATATATATATATATATATATCTATATATATCCTCACTCACACACACTCACACACCCTCACACACACACTCTCGCACACACTAGCACACACTCTCACAAACACACAACCACACACACAAACACTCCTATATATATATAAATATATATACATATATACACACTCACTCAAACTCATATATATATATATATAGGCAATCACTCACACTCATACATACTCACCTACGCACTAGCACACACTCACACAAGCACTCACTCACACACTCACCTACACACTCACACAAGCACTCCCTAACACGCTCACAAACACATAACCACACATATCTATATAAATAGAAATATATATATATATATTGGAACACACACACAAATAAATATATATATAGAGACATATATACACAAACACAACACTACCACAACGATGCACACAACGCTCACAACGCCCCACCTACGCACGCCCAACGACCCCGACACTCACCAACGCCTATAACTATATAAAATATAACTCGAAAACTCTAGCATACACTCCCCGATACTAACCCAACGCGCGCACAAGCCCGAAACGAGGAAACCAAGTCGAAATGGCCGTTCGGTCATTTCGACGAACACGTGGTGCGCGGTTCGGAAAACCTCCTGAAATGCACACCAAACGAACTCAGAATTGGCCCAAAATTTACCCACGCACTCTAAACGATGCCTAGATCCTAGAAAATGTGCTCCCACGTCGATTCTAGGTCCGTGGCAGAAACGCACACGCACTTAGAATCGGCGACGACGAAAAGCCCCAATTTCGCCCGAAACGCCCGTTTCTCCGCGACACGGCTTCCCGTGCCCAAACGGAGACACGCACTCACCCTCACGACTCTCGACAATGTCTACCTAGGTCCGTCTAACCTAGGGCATCACCCAAAATTGGGCCAAATTTGGATTTCACCCGAAATTGACACAAAACCTAGTGTTAAAGTCTCCAAACACTACCCAACTAGTTCCAACTTCCTCCCACGGGTAGCCTAAGGGTCTAGGAAGGTTCTAAACTATTAATTACACTATAAAAGAGTAATTACAAGGGGAAAATTAGGGTTTACCTCTTGGGAGTTGGAATCCCAAGCCAAAATCTCAAAATTGCTCCAAATCCTCCAATCCAAGCTTCCAAGCCTCAAATCCAAGCTCCAACACCAAATCTAGGCTCTACCCACCTAGGTTAGGGAAAAATGTAAGGTTAGGGTTCAAGTAAGAAGAAAAAATGGAAAGAAAAAGGAAGAAAAATAAGAAAACTTACTTTGGAAGAAGGAAGAAAGAAGAAAGAAGAAGTGGAGAAGAAGGAGAAGTGAAGAAGAAGAGGAAAATGAAAATGGGGGAGTGGAAGCTGCTGTGTTCGGGTGTGGGGGCTGTGGGAATCCGGCCAAGCACCTAATTAAAGGGTTTACAAGTTCCAAAATACCCAAAATGCCCTCCCGTAACTCGATTTTGGGTTTCGGGGCCCAAAAATACTCAAACTAACTCCAAATCTCTCCCACTAACCTTCTAAAAATAAAATAAATATTTTTAAGCCCCAAAATAATTCTCACAAGGGTGTGGGCTGGGTCGGACATAGGTCCACTAGGGTCTGACATGGGTCCAGGCTAGCCAAAATCCTAAAACAAACAATAAAAATATAATACAATCAATAATTAAATATAATTACAAATAATTATAAATAATACACAATTAACTAAATTAAAAAAAAAATATGCCCGGCTCTGGAAATGGGGTGGTGACAAGCCTATCCTCCTTAGAAAATTTCGTCCTCGAAATTTAAAGTCAATCACACTCTCTCTAGGTCAAACCCCCAACAATCACAGTCAAGAAATTCTACCTAAACAACATACAAGATCAGGGTCCTACTGGTCGTGTTATTACAGTCTCAATCGGGGTCACTACACTATCTACCACAGCACAAAGAAAATCTAACAGGTACTAATGAAGCACACCACAGGAATGGAAAAGGATAGGAAGAAGAAACAAGAGACAGACCTGCTAACCCGACATCCGTAGCATCGGCCTCCTCGACCGTCAACGCATAAGCCCTACCCTGTTGGGGTGTATCCCTCTGCTGGTGCGGGGCATGATGCTGTGCCACAGATGGCCTAGCTCCAACTCTCTGATCCTGTGCTCCACCCAATGGAGGTGCAGTGGGGCAATCTCGCATCTGGTGAGCAGCGGATCCACAGAACAAACACACCTTCAGCCTCCTCCTATAAACATCCCAAGTGTGTCCTGCCTTCCTGCAGTAGGCACAAGTGGGCACCCTCTGATCCTGACCCTGTTGTGCTGCCTTCTGCACATAGGGACGCTTAGCTGGTCCCACACTGCCACTCGCACTGCCTGAATCATCCCTGCCTCTCTTGGACTTGAGCTCCAAGTTATCCTCTGCTTTCTGAGCATCTCCTACTATCTGCTCAAAAGTTCCTCGCGGTCGCTCCTGGTCAAAGACTTGACCGCCATAACCAAGCCCTTGCGAAACTTCCTCGCCTTGGCTGCCTCACTCAAGCCATCCACAAATCTGCCCAGACGGCAGAACTCCGCTGCGTACTCGTCCACTGTTATGCTCCCTTGGACGAGTGCCTCAAACTGGCTCTCCAAAGCACTGAGCGCCACATCTGGGAAAAACTTCTCCTTGAAAAGCCTCTTAAAAGCCTCCCAAGTAAGCCCTGGCGCTGCAATCCTCGTATCTGTGCGATACCATGTCAAAGCGAGGTCGAACATCTGACTGCCCGCTGCCTCTATCTGCATGCTGTCTGGAATCTGTGCCAGCCTGAAGATGCCCTCAATCTGCTCTATCCAGTCATCCGCGTACAGGATCCCTTCTGTACCACGGAACTCCTTGGGCCGCATCCTCTGAAAGTCGATAATACTGCCCGGCCTCGGATGCTGAATCTGATCTGCCTGTGGCTGAATCTGTGCCACCCTATCCACTGCTGTCATGGCCACCTGGTGGGCGTTCTCAATGCCCAGCCTCATCACATCCACCTGACGGTGCTGCGCGTCCATCATCTCCCTGAAGAACGCAAACAACTGCGCGGCATCTACTGGAGCAGGAAGTGGTGGAGGAACCACCGGAACGACTGGGGTAGTCCTCGGATCGACAGATGAAGGAGAATCCCCGAGAGAAGCAGATGCTCCCTCAACCGCAGGAGTGGTGAGTGGAGCGGTAGCAGCTGCCTGAATACGAGCCGGACGAGAGATAGCAGACCTCTCAGTGGCAACTGCTGGGGCGGTACGACGAGATCGTGTCTTCGGAGGCATCCTGAACACAGATCAAAAGATGTCAATACGGCGCAAGATACGATATCATCAAAGAAGGACAGTAATATTTCAAAAGAAGCAATTTTAGAATAATTAGATTGGAATTGTTCCTAGTCGTGATTGAGTACACTCTCATCCTAAATCCTAGATCCTATAGCAGGCTCGCAGCAGTACAACTAAGTTGTTGTACCACCACGACATCGCACTAATTGCGAATCGAGACCTGCATGGGGCCGCCACCAAAAACGTGTCATGACCCGCACCCAGAAAATCGGGCATGAGTCATGGGTACGTCTAGCCTACGCCGCAGCATCGGCGGTAGAACGCTGTCTAGGTCAACTATCTAGATAAAATTTCACACAAAAAATCGGCCATGACCTCTCCAAAAGGAGGGCAACCACACAATCAATATATAAATCTGTCAAGATCTCAACTCCAAACGGAGGAGCAATAACAAATGATAATCTCAAGTACTCAATCACGAATCTAAGCACGATAAGATAACAAAGAAGACTAACAGCTATAAAGTCTAACCAACAACAACTACTACAACAACCACAACATCAAATAATAATACAACAATATCCAAAATAATATACAAACAAGGTCTCAATCCAAAACTGGAGACAAATCCGGTGCTAAAGCTAATAAAACAACAACAAGATCCTAGTGATCCCGGCTACCAACCCGGAAATCACCTCTAAACTAGAGGGTCCCTGTCTGTACCATCGACAGGCTCAGGTCCATAAAACGTCGGACACCACTCCTCCGGATACTCTGAAAAATATGTCCAGTCAGGACTGGAGCAAGTACATCTCTAACAGTAGTTCCATTTAAATGATAAAAACTATAAAACAGTTATAGCAAGTAGCAAGAAGAATGAAGCAAGTATGAAACAAGGAAATATGTATAACTGGTGCATAAAGATAAAGATGCATAGATATCAGAGCAAGATAGTAATAACTGTAAGATACAGAAAATCTAAGCTAAGATCAAGTCCGTGCACATGAACGTGTAGTGAGTCCAGCATGAAAAACATGTAGTGAGTCAAGTCCAGAAACATGTAAGTGAGACAAGTCAAGAAATACATGAGAGTCCAGACTATAAAGAATGAACTCGGTGTCTTTGAAATACTTATTTCGACATGTAAACGGCTAGGGGTAAGTACGGCTCACCGCGCACTGGGTGCGCGGCTGCTATCATTCCAGATTAGACCAGAGGGAGTGATTCCTGATGATGCCAGATGGGAATGTTTACATGTCTACTCGAGTATTTCCCCGCCCCGACTAATACAAGTGGATCCAAGACCCGACACGCAAATCAAGATGAGTCCAGCCTGAACATGAATGATGCCTGTAGGTGATGCCAGTAGGTGATGCCAGTAGTGATTCCAGAATAGAGGCCAGAAACATAAAATATACGTGTCGCAAGTAAATAAATCCAGAAATATCAATCAGTGTTCCGTGTTGTGCCAGAATAATCAGATGATACTATACTAGAAGCTGAATCATAATAATCATCAAATAATAAAAACTATCAGAGAATGTACTCGCCTGACGTCCTGAGCAACTGGCGATCCGAACCGGTGTCGCAAGGACCTAATATGAAAAACAAGGTTAAACAGGGTTCTAATGAGTTAAACAGATATAAAATAACTAAAAAATGGTTTCTAGGGTCGTTCTAGGTCAAACGGGTCAAACCGGTAAAATCTGGGTCAAAAAGTCAACTCTGGGTCCAAAAAGTCAACTCTAGATCAAAACTAGGTCAAAAGTTGACTTTGGCGGTCAACCGAGTCAACTACGGTCAAGTCTGGGTCAAACTAGGGTGCTCCTGAAATTCTAGGTGAAACCGAGGTCATTAAGCTAGAAAACTCACAAACTCGCCTCCTTGAGATACCGGGATACCCTCGGTATCCGATACCTCAACCTAGGCTACGCACCCCGCCTATACCCTCTAAAACCTATGCTAGCACGCGTAAATATATACACATAAGCATATAAAAATCACTCCAATACTATTCCTAGGCTATTGCTCAAAAACCCCGCTTGAAACCCAATACCTTGGTTATCTCAAGGTATTGAGATACCTCGGTATCTCAAGGTATTGAGGTTTCGCTCTAAAACCCTCTAACTAGCTACCTAGCTATTAATTATGCACCTAGTTATTAATCTAGGCTAGGTAGTATAGATATCTTCCATAATTATATATATCTAAGTATGTATTTACCTATATATATAGATATCCACACACATATATACTAATACCCATTACCTTACCCTACGCATAAATATATGACTATACTATCTAGATATCTCTAGGTATTGATATAACTATATGTATATAGATATATATATACCTTAGATAGATAACTACCTATCTACCTATGTATCTATCCAACCTTCTATTTATTCCTCTATTTATCTATCTATAATTCTATTTACCTTATCTATAAATCTAGCTATCTATCTACCTAATTATCTATCTATCTATCAATATATCTAGCTACGTAGTTATCTATCTATTAACTATCTACGTATCTATTTATCTATTAACCATACATACCTATCTATCTATCTAATATATCTATCCAACTATCATCTACCTATCTATATATTTAACTAACTATCTAACTAGATACCCATCTATTTAACCATCTATCTATCTAATAATCTAACTAGTTATCCACTTACCTATCTAACTATTTATCTATATACTTATATATATATATATATATGTATCTCTCCTTCTCCCTCGCATTGCTACTGCTGCTGCTAGCTCTTGCTTGCTGCTGCTGCTGCTAAGCATGCTGCTACTGCTGCTGAATTGCTGCTGCCTGCTGCTGCTATGGCTGCTCCTTCTACTGCTGCTGCTGCAGCTTCATACTGCTGCTGCTGAAGCTTCATACTGCTGCTGCTGAAGCTGTTCTGCTGCTGCTGGTTCTCAGTCCCCCCCTCTCTCATCTCACACACACACACACGACCACATACCCAAATACATATATATATCTATATATATATACAAACATATATATACATATAAATAACTCTATAGGTATATATATATACACTAACATATATATATCTAACACACACACTCAACACAAATCAACACATACACACATAATTATATACACGTATCTATATATATATATAAACACCATCTATATATATATATACACACATATATAACTACACTCATATATATACACACACACACACTCACACACTTAAACATATATATATATATATCTATATATATCCTCACTCACACACACTCACACACCCTCACACACACACTCTCGCACACACTAGCACACACTCTCACAAACACACAACCACACACACAAACACTCCTACATATATATAAATATATATACATATATACACACTCACTCAAACTCATATATATATATATATATAGGCACTCACTCACACTCACACACACTCACCTACGCACTAGCACACACTCACACAAGCACTCACTCACACACTCACCTACACACTCACACAAGCACTCCCTAACACGCTCACAAATACATAACCACACATATCTATATAAATAGAAATATATATATATATATATATAGGAACACACACACAAATAAATATATATAGAGAGACATATATACACAAATACAACACTACTACAACGATGCACACAACGCTCACAACGTCCCACCTACGCACTTCCAACGACCCCGACACTCACCAACGCCTATAACTATATAAAATATAACTCGAAAACTCTAGCACATACTCCCCGATACTAACCCAACGCGCACACAAGCCCGAAACGAGGAAACCAAGTCGAAATGGCCGTTCGGTCATTTTGACGAACACGTGGTGCGCGGTTCGGAAAATCTCCTGAAACGCACACCAAACGAACTCAGAATCGGCCCAAAATTTACCCACGCACTCTAAACGATGCCTAGATCCTAGAAAATGCACTCCCGCGTCGATTCTAGGTCCGTGGCGGAAACGCACACGCACTTAGAATCGGCGACGATGAAAAGCCCCAATTTTGCCCGAAACGCCCGTTTCTCTGCGACACGGCTTCCCGTGCCCAAACAAAGACACGCACTCACCCTCACGACTTCCGACAATGTCTATCTAGGTCCGTCTAACCTAGGGCATCACCCAAAATTGGGCCAAATTCGGATTTCACCCAAAATTGACACAAAACCTAGTGTTAAAGTCTCCAAACACTACCCAACTAGTTCCAACTTCCTCCCACGGGTAGCCTAAGGGTCTAGGAAGGTTCTAAACTATTAATTACACTATAAAAGAGTAATTACAAGGGGAAAATTAGGGTTTACCTCTTGGGAGTTGGAATCCCAAGCCAAAATCTTAAAATTGCTCCAAATCCTCCAATCCAAGCTTCCAAGCCTCAAATCCAAGCTCCAACACCAAATTTAGGCTCTACCCACCTAGGTTAGGGAAAAATGTAAGGTTAGGGTTCAAGTAAGAAGAAAAAATGGAAAGAGGAAGGAAGAAAAATAAGAAAACTTACTTTGGAAGAAGGAAGAAAGAAGAAAGAAGAAGTGGAGAAGAAGGAGAAGTGAAGAAGAAGAGGAAAATGAAAATGGGGGAGTCGAAGCTGCTGTGTTCGGGTGTGGGGGCTGTGGGAATCCGGCCAAGCACCTAATTAAAGGGTTTACAAGTTCCAAAATACCCAAAATGCCCTCCCGTAACTCGGTTTTGGGTTTCGGGGTCCAAAAACACTCAAACTAACTCCAAATCTCTCCCACTAAACTTCTAAAAATAAAATAAATATTCTAAGCCCCAAAATAATTCTCACAAGGGTGTGGGTCGGGTCGGACATGGGTCCACTAGGGTCTGACATGGGTCCAGGCTAACCAAAACCCTAAAACAATCAAAATAAAAATAATAAAAAAATAATGCAATCACTAATTAAATATAAATACAATTAATTATAAATAATGCACAATTAACCAAATTAAAAATAAAAAAAAATACCCGGCTCTGGAAATGGGGTGGTGACATAACTTTGTTCTATTTCAATAAAATTACATATTGTTCTCATAAAATAAAACTATTTGAAACTATCGGCAATGTCTTTATTCTCTTGGTTGGTTTGTATATCTCCTTCTATTGTGTCCTAAACCATTGCAGTTACTACATCGAAGATCTCTTGAAGCTTGATCATTCGCTTTGATCCGCTTCTTCTTTGGTCTTCCCGTCTTACGTCGTACATCTGGTACTCTAATATGTCCTCTAACTAATGTATTTTGGAGGTTGTAGGAGACTGGAATTGGCTCCAAGTGCAGCTCATATACACTTCTTAATGCTTTTTTAGAGAAAATATCTGGATAAAAACTCTTGATGCTAATATTTTTAGACTTACATGCATAACATGCATGTACACATGGAAGCAAAGTATGATACTACTTTAAACATGAACAAGATTTTTCATCTAAGTCTACAACATATGTTCTATTTGTTTTACAATATAATATTTCAAACAAATATCTAACTATATTCAACGTTTGCAGCCGGTGTTTTTCTTTTATGATAAGAGCCATAGTTTGTAACATCTTAGGACAAAAATCAGTTTGAATAGTTTCAGCTTTTTGTATGTTCTTGTCCTGAAGTGTTATAAATTTGGCTCGAATTCCATCAAGTAGTGTCGTTATTGGTTTATTACGTAAATTTTTTACCTAGTTATTGAAGCATTCAGCAAGATTCGACATGTGAATACCTAATCTGGGAAAAGAAAAATACACTGTTATCCAGTGTAAAAAAATATGAGTTTCATCATTTACTCTAACGAGCCAGTTGTAAACATCTATGTTTTCAGATTTTATTTTTTCCAAACAATAGTTCGCATCTGTTTTATTATAGCATCTAACAAGATAGCCTAAACTATGTTAAAAATGTGGGAATCTGAAGAATTTTTTCAAATTTTGTTTAAAATATTGAATACAAAAAAATAAGGCAATTCTGAAAATATATCATGCATAGCCCTTATCAATCTTTTTTGTTTATCTGATATAAAAAAATTGTATTCAATGCATCAAAATATTTTTCAAAAGATGTTCTCAAACCGTTTAAAAATCAAGTCCAAGAATCAATATTTTCACTCTCAGCAACAACATAAGCAATTTGATATAATTGATAATTTGGATCATGAGCATAAGCAATAAATAAAATACATTGATATCTAGAAGAAAGAAAAGTAGCATCAGTACTAATCACAGGTAAACATCCCCTTAAAAATCCATCAATGCATGCCTTAAAACAAATAAAAATTCTTTTAAATCTATTATCTTCTGTAGTCTGTATAAAACATTGGCTGCCTGGATTTGTCTCAATAATTTTAAAACCATACTCTTCAAGACTACTATATGCATCAATATAACTACCATTTATTTCTGAGAGCAAGTTCTCTAGCTTTTTAAGCTTTATCATATTTAATATATATTTTGTGTTCTCTAAATATATCATTTACAACATGCGATGGACTATACGACTGATTATCTCGAATTCTATCAATAATCTTATTTTTAATCCATACAGTAGTAGCTAATGGATGAGAACCTGTTATAAGTTCCCCTAAACAAGAATGTACGTTTTCTAGCGTTGTTATAACAAAACTTTCACCTTTACCACTTGCTTTAGCGTATACTCTCCAATTACCACTTGAATCGTTACATTTATATATAATTTTACTAGCATTGTTTAAAGTAGCATGACAAGTAAAATTATGTGCAATTGCTATATCACTAATAAAATATCTAAATTCAGAACAATTATCAAATTTTCTTCCAATGATTAATCCTGAAATGCTAACACTATCAACATTGTCATCAAATTCATCATCTAATTTTTAATTAAATTATCACTGTTTTCATCGTCGTTATTATCATCATCTACTATATGTTCTTGTTTAGTAAATGAAATAACTTGATGAGAAGAACTAGGAGAAGTATTAACTTCATTAGAAGCACGTATACTACTTACAATATTATTTCTAGGTGGTGGTGAAGTTACATAAATATTAATATGCGTTGCTTGTACATTAACTTCTAGAATAAATTTTCATGCTTGTTCACTAACTAACTTTATACAATTAGTTAAATAAACATGAACCAATATAAATTCATAATCAATAGAACATTGCTCAACAATTTGATTATGTAAACTATCAAACGAAATATTTTGATCAATTAAAAAAATTTCAGTTAAACCTCCTTCATAAACTAACCCATTAAGCACACCTCCAACCGAACATAATATTGTTAAACTTTGATCCATCACAGAATGAGCTTCTAAATACAGAGTGATTGAGCTTCTGTTTGAAAGTAGAATAAGTGGATTGAGTGAGAAATGAATAGCAGAAGGAAGGAATTTATAGAAATAAAAAAAAATTTAGCCGTTGTAAAAATTAATACGTTAAAATATGAACGTTACTATGACAGAGTTACTATTAACATACCTGTACCTATGACAGAGCGAGTTACTATTAACATTCAGACTTACTATTAACATACCTATAAAATAAACCAAACAAAAAAACCACAAAAAAAAAAAAAAAAACCAAAACAAATAAACCCCTAAAAAAACCCAAAAAGACCAAAAAAAATCAACAATTCTGTTGGCGAAAATGTCATTTTTTTTTTATAGACGTCGGATTTTGGTCGAATTTTTGCCAAATGGGTTGGCGAATATCAAGTTTTTCAAATTTTTGCCAATCCAACTTGCTATTCTATCGTAATTTCTAAATTTATCAAACTTCTATCGCTATATTTAGTTAATATAAATTTTTTATCGGTACAGTAAATTTTTTGATAATATGTTCATGGATTTCTTGGAGTAATAAGCTAACATATAGACTACCGGTACTGGTACTGGGATTGCCATATGATCCGATTATGTTTTCTCCCTTGCTAGTAGTACACTGGCAATATAGTGCTGATATAATATAGTGCTGATATAGTATAGTATACCGGTTGGCTTATTCGGGACCAAGTTAGCCTACTGACTTGACATTCCCTTTAGTAAATGACAAATGGATCTCAATTATGAGGTATTGATTGGTTGTGTCGATTAGTGGGTTGGCAGGACAAACCCCTCTCTTCCATTCATTCGTGCATACTTCTTCCGTTCTTTTTTTTTCTTCACACATCCCTCCCTCTTCACACACTTGTGAGATCCGAGTTGTAGGAGCGAGGTATGGACTCTCAAGCTGGTTTGGAGGTGGACACGAACATAGACACAACATATAGGCTTACATTCAGTCACAACATCCACGCGAAGACAAGTACACCTTGCTTTCAAGAGGCTCCTCATTTTTTTTTTTTTTTTTTTCTTTTCGTAGATTCTAGTATGATTGTTGTAGTAGTAAGCTCCCGATATGTTAGAGTATTCTTTTATTTATGACACTCGGTTCGATCTAGTTTTAGTATTTTCGATTTTCGAAAAAAAAAATTATGATTATTTCATACTTTCGCATCTTCACAAAAAATTCAATTTTATCGGGTCCATGTCGAAGACAGCGGGGCAGTCGTTATACCATTCGTGCATGTCACTATTTATGCGACAAAAAATTTCGCTACCTGAGAACAGTTAGAGAGTTACTGTCACCGTTTACTGGGACTTTCATTCACTGCTCAGAAGAGATGTTAAAAGGTATGTGTCCAGATGCAGGATATACCAACAATACAAGGGACAGACATAGAATTCCGGACTATATATACACGTATCCTTTTACCTGAGGGCATCATTAGTAAGGTCCATCCCAATTTCTAGATTCTAAATTTAGAATGTAGGAGCTCAATTTGTAGAATGGTAAGAACCATCCTAAGTTCCAATTTCTAGATTCTCAGGTCCAATCCACCCACATGAGCTATATGTTGGGTCTGAAAATTTCTAGATTCGGAATGTAAGATATTATTTTGCAGAATAGTAAGTCCCAATTTGAAATCAAATTCTATATTTATATTATTAATATTTTTTCAAATTAATTTTTTACCAAATAATTTTTGAAACAAAAGTTTATTTTATCATTATCTACTGTTCTCATACAAAATTTAACTCATTCTACATTTATTTATATTTTAAAATGTTGGTCCTCAACGTAAAATTTTGAACACCATGTTACTAATGATGTTCTTACAGTAGCTCCTTGTGACTGATGAGGCTGCACGGGTTTGGAACTTGTCACGTTGGTAGTTCTTAGTACTTTGGAACACGTCCGAACTTCTGTACTTTAATTAGGTCGAGAATTGGAGACATGCATGGCAATCTATGCATGTGTCAGAGTAGTAGTGCTATGTTCTCCTTGTCCGAGCAATATACTGCCAGTTTACTGGTGGGTTTGGAAAATGGCATATCAAGTCTTTGTTTTTGCAGCCTTGTCGCTTGATTTTTGTGTCGATTTGCTAAGTAATGATCTTGCACTTGGGATGCCAAGAAATATTTATTTGAGATATCCGACATAACGTTTAAATTTTTTTTATATATTGTGTTGTATGATTTTTAGGCTCACTGTCCTTCCAACTTCTATCATTTATAAATAAAAAAAATAATACGTCTTCATGACTCTATTTACCGATCTTTCGTCATCTAGTCAGGATCTTATATACCTCCCCTCGATAACCATAAGAGCCATTCGAGTTCGATTTTATTTACAACTTGTGTGGCTTTTCGTTTTAGGATTTGGACTCATAATCCATATGGATCTTTGCCATATCTTGTTTATATCGTGAATACGTATTTTCACTTAACATTTCAACTAGTTAACCCTCTCCTTGAATTATGTCAATATTTGGTATTTGATCTACATAGTGTATCCATCTCTAAGGAGACTAAGTTCATCTTGGGTTGTGCACCCAAAATTCGGCCAATTATTGACGTTATTAGCGAAGTCACAAAATAACATTGTTAATTTTTATAAATTTAGCGACTCCATAAAAAGATATCGCAATACGTCGCAAACAGCAACGTTTAACGACATTCAGCGACTACTTTCAGTATTGTGGGAATAGACAACGCTAGGAGTCGTTGAACGTCTCTATATTTTTTTGTAAACAACGACGTTTAGTAACATCGTTTAATATACGTCGCTAATTTATTTAAAAAATAGCGACGTTTGGCGACTTATAACACGCCACTAATTTATTTTAAAAACAACGACCTTTAGCAACGTTTCATACGCCACTAATTTATTTCAAAAATAGCGACGTTTAGCGACTTATGACACATCGTTAATTTTTCTTTACTGCGACGTTTAGCAACGTCAGATTGAGACGTCGCTAAAATATTTTTATATAGGGTTTAGATCTCATTTCCCCCATCGATTCCCAAATTTTCGTAAACTCCCCCCAACGAACTCTCCCTTCCCTTCGGCGACTCAACCGCGCGCACCCCCGTGCTCCTATCCGGCGACCTCGTCCTCCTCTCCGGCGACTCCCCCCCCCTCCCCCCCCGGCCCCCTATACAAACTCTCCCTTCCCTCCGATGACTCGACCGCGCGGCCCCGTGCTGCTCTCCGGCTACCCCGTCCTCCTCTCCGGCGAACCTGTGCTCCTCCCCCCCTAAGCTCCCCGTGCTCCTCCCCTCCGGCCATCATCATCATCACATAGCCACGTACCACCGTGCGGCTCCTCCCCCGTGCTCCGGATCCCCACCGCCTTCGATGCCCCCCTCCCCGTTGGCTCTCTAGTCAGTCAACCCCCTCATCGGCCATGTAAACCCTAACCTAAATATCCTGACACGACCCTCACTAACATTGACATGAACACACACCCTAATTATCTTGATACTGACACGAATAAACTGACACTAACATAAAGTGTGTTTGAAAATAAAGTTTGTGTCTGGTGACAGAAAATATGATAGTTTATCTGAAATGAACATTATATGATACGCCCAAATTTGATTGCATAATTAGAAAATTTAGTTAATATGAAAATTTGGTTGCATAATTAAAAATTTGGGTAGTACAATTTGATGGTGGGTGTCATGCCCCGCTCTCAAATATTCTGGCCTTCAAAAGTACGTAGGAGTAGAGAAGTGCGCCCAGAGTACTTAACATATCTTGGCGCATTTTCTAAGAAATTTGTGAAATACACACAAGTGCACTCACTGGAACTTCGCTTATGCGACAAGGGTTCCATGCGTACTTTTTGCATGCATTCTCAGGCCAACTTTGCATTCTCTGACTTATTTTTCTCGGGCTCCATGAGCAATCCAATCCAAGAAGAATAAAATTATCAATGAGATAAGTTCTAAACGTTATCCAAAAACAAAATCGATCAAATGCTAAAACACAAGTTATACTAAGAATCAAAGCAAGATCCAAGGTTGTTCCTTCGGTTTGTAAGATGTATTTGCCTACGGTCAAGTTCTAGCCTAATACCAACACTACCAAGGTCACCCACGGCCAAGGCCAAGCTCAGCTGCTGCTCTCTGCTGGGGAAAGAAATGAAGAAGGAAAGAGAAATGAAAGGAAAGAAAAATGAAAGGAAAGAAAATGTGATTGCTTATATAGACAAGGGATTGATTGTAGGCCATTGGATCATAATCCATGCCTCTCACCCTGGTTCATGTCACCCTCACTTTTTCAGCTAGGAGTAGTTTGATAATTTGGCATGGGTATTTATTTTTGAAATATAATATTAAATATTGTGCATGTTATAAATATTATTTATTATATTATTTATTTATTGTTTGATGTTAGTATTTGATTTTGGACTTGTGTTAGTGAACCTAACTAGTTTATATTAGATCCATGGACCATATTTTATTCTAGTTAGATTTGAGCCCAATAGTAAGCCCATTCATTAGGAGAATGAATTAATTAGTTAAACCAATTGGATTAAAACATTCCCTCCTTAATTAATTCCTTCATGACAAGTCCCAAGGGATATTTTGGACATTTCATAATAGCTTAGGGGAGGAGTAGAGGCCGGCCACCATAGAGGGAGGAGAGAGACTCTCTCTTTATTTTTTATTCCAAATCTAGATCTAGAGTTTTTCTCTTCCAAATTCCTTCATCCCTACACCAATTTCTACCCAAATTCCTTCCTAATTACTTCTCTACTCATCATCGGAGGCTATTAGAACAAGGAGGAAGCAAGAATCTATAAGGAGGAAGCAAGGATCTACAAGGAGGAAGCAATGATCTACAAGTTGAAGGCTCTTGACACTCATTTGGAGAATTGTATTAGAAATCCATCACCCAATAGGTACAATTCAGTTTTTTCTCTCTAATTAGATTCTAAATCTATAATTTAATCATTAGGAATCCTTCCATGTACTAAGGCTACCCATAGGAAGTGGAATTAGCTTCATAGGAGGCCTATGTAGAAAATTATGTGGTATTTTATGTCAATTTTGGGAAAATTTTGATATTGTCATATCTTGTGCTTGTCAATAGGTCAATTAGACCAAATTGACATATGTTTGATTGTGTGTGACTAGTATCCTGTCCACAATTGGATACATGTAGGCCGTATCCCGACAATTTGGCGATACGGGTTAATTTAGGAATTTTCTTCCGACACGGGAGTATGAGCATGTCACATTTTGACACGGACATGTAGATGAATAGCTAACACTTCGTATTGCTTCTAATTATGATTTTAGACTTGCTCGTGTCATTCGAGATACGTTTGGTGGTGTGGTGGAGCCGTATCGCAAGCGTATCATAGATTGAGTGTGATACGGGTGCAGTGTGTCATGACCCGATTCCTTAGAATCGTTGGGGCGTCCCCCGAATCGTGATGCCGTACGGGCCTGGGGTTGCGCCCGCACAAGGCTAAAGTATTTTTCATAGCAAGCACATATTCAGAGTACGCAGATAAATTGAAACACAGATTTGAGACATGGAAAAGTTTTCTTTATTGATAATGAACATATATTACAAACTCCTGAACGAGTCAGCTAATATGCCGCACGGCTTACAAAAGAGTTGACTCAAAATGAGATAGCAGTCCTGTACATTATATCCCTTTACTAAACTTCAAAAGATATAGACCTCCAGGCTGGAGGATAGCTTTGCCACGGAGCTGCATTTGTGTATGAAGAGTTACAGCTTCTGGCTTCAAAATGCTTCAAGAGGCGCGGTGAAGATGCGCCAACAGCTGGACTAGATCGGGAAGACGACTTTGGCTCCTCGCTCGGAGAACCTGTTTTAACGAGGGTCAGCATGTCGAAACATACTGGTGAAGGCGAGCTAACCGAACTATACCAATCAACACGTTGTTTTAATGAAGCATGCATATTTGTGGGTTTCTATCTTGCCTTAGTTCATTTACAAGTAAGCAGCATATAGAATTTACTGAAAATGAATGTGCCACCGTTCGGTGGATTTTACCTGTCCGTCTGAATGACCTGCACAATACTTACCATGCCTTCCCTGCCACGAAGACACAAGTTAGTATGCAACAGGTTTAAATATACAAGGTGGATATAGTCATGGACAAGGATAGGATGCAACGATAAACACACGATGCGTTGCAAGCCGTCCAGTCCGCACACGATGACTATGCCACAGGTGATCACTGGCTTGATAGCCATAATGGACTAGTCATGGACTAGGATAGCATGCAACGAGAGCTCATAATGGATACACGATAAACACACGATGCGTTGTAAGCCATCCAGTCCGCACACGATGACTACACACGAAGTTTCGCCCGGATCAGATCGGTGCCAGTGCCCCAGCGACCGTCCGCAGAACTTATACCCTTGTGCACAAGTTATCCATGATCGAACACATGATGTTTAGTTAAGTTATCCATTCACGCAGTTGAGGCAACACGAGTAATGCATAGATATGATGCATTGATAGCACAATTATAGAAGAAGATACATTCTAACTAAAATTGATGCATATGATGAATATTCTGAATGAATAAGCATGCAAGTAAGTTACCGTTCACGAGTTTGATTGACAAGCAGTATTAACCAAGTCTATTCTCTTTTATCTTGGTTTTTTTTATTATTACTTGGTATCGTTTGATCGGGGCAAAGAAGAATGCAGATTTTAGGGCATGAAGCTTGGAAGCAGGGCTAGCTAATCGGGTTGGTAGCCACTCACTTAGATTATTGGAAGGGAGAAGGAAAGAGGCGCTTTACGACTCCGCTCGTAAGCCGCCTACTGCTCGTTCACCTACACACGAATAGCTCGATTAATACTTCTTTCTCTCTTTCCAATCTCAAAATTGAAGTGCAGTTCAATGAATGAAAACAATAAAAACCATCGAAACTGTTCAAGGAAAATAAGCAAATCCCAAAACCAACTCAAAGCACGAAAGCAACAAGCGATATCGAAAACCGAGGCAATAAAAGATAGCAGCGAAGAGCTCCCTCCTGACTCTGCCGCTAAGCCGATCCTTGGGGCGCGGTCCACTAAATATGGGAATCGATTCCGAAAAACAAATCCATAACGAGGACGAGTTCTTAATTCAATCTATCTCGATCGAACGATACCGTCTTGTGTTTCTTAGCCGCGCTCCCCGCACCGGGGGAACGGGGCGCTACACAGTGCACTCCACGTATTTGATTCTTTGCATTACAATTTAATTTACCTTGGTTATAGCTATTAGAGTATTATAATTATAATTGTTATATGATATAAATGTATATAGTTATATAGTTATATAGTTATATGTATGTTTCTAATTTCATTGTGATGTGTTGGTGGTCCTTGGAGAGTAGGAGAGTTCATGTGCATCATTAGTAAAGGGTATGTGTTAATATATATATATATATATATATATATATATATATATATATATATATATATATATGTGTGTGTGTGTGTGTGTGTGTGTGTGTGTGTGTGTGTGTGTGTGTGTGTATAGATGTGTATATGTGAGCTAGGGGGCCAATAAGCAGGCCGCATAAGAAGCAAGAAGCAACAACAGAAATAGTAAGAAACAGCAGCAGCAAGCAGTAAGCTGCAGCAGCAGCAAGCAATAAGCTGCAGCAACAGAAGCAGTAAGCTACAGCTGCAGCAGAAGCAATAAGCAGCAGCAGCGATAAGCAGAAGCAGCAGCAATAAGCAGCAGTAGCATTAGTGTGTAGCACAAGTGCTTAGAGATTAAGTTGTAGATAAACTAAGTTAGTTAACATTGTTAGTTTATATATATATATATATATATATATATATATATATATATATATATATATATATATATATATATATATAAGCAATAGTTAGCATTAGCATTGGTTAATATTATTTCTAGTTTACCTTGAGTTACACCAAGGTAATGAGAGTTGAGGTATCATAGGGTATGGGTATTGAATATCAATTGGGTATGTTAGTATGTTAGTTTGGTATAGTATTGTTATAAGTTATGAGTATAAATGCATGTTAGTGTATAGTGAGGTATGTATGGTTAGTTAGTTAATGTTAGATATTGGATTACCTTGTGATACCAAGGTAATGTCAAGGTATTGGTTTATACTCAAGGTTTTGGATTTGTGTATCAAGAGGAGTGTGTATGTGGTATGATACCGCTTTTGGCTCAAAGCCAAGGTATCCACTTAGCATTAGTTTAGCTAGGAGTACTATATATATATATATATATATATATATTATTTTTATATCTAATAACTTATGTATCTTATGATACGGTAATGTGTTGGTATCCTAGTATCCTAACATAGCTAGTATAGCCTAGTTACATAGTGTATGGGCCCAATATCCTAGAGATGGACTCATACAACCTAGATATAGCTAGTTTGACCAAGTTTGACTAGTTTGACCTAGAGTTGACCGAGTTTGACTGTTTTGACTTAGAAATGACTTTATGACCTAGAATTGAACTAGTTTAACTTATTTTCATTCTAAAACCTTATATTGATGCAATATTCCATATATAGTCTGTGTAACACCAGTTCAGATACCGTTTCGCATCATTTGTTCTGGACCATAGGTGAGTACATCTCTCTGTTAGTTTTTATTTCATGATATTGTATATATCACTTGTTCTAGAACTGCGTACTTGATACTGACACTTGGTTACACAGACTGGTACTATATGGATCCCGTCAGTAGATGTTATCCCTTACCATATTCAGCAGGTACTCATTCACATGTATTTTATCGTGTGCATCGGGTATTGATTTTTATGTGCTTAATGTGCATCCACTATTTCGTGTGCTAGTGTGACTATATCGCATTCATGTGCATAACGTGTCATAATTGGATCCATGAATATTGGTTGTGGAGGAGGAGTAGAAGTTGGTTATGTGATCAAATCCTATTTATCTCATGTGTATGTCGATTATACACCTCACGTATAACCGAGTTACCTATTTACCTCATGTGTAACCTAAGACGATCACATAACGAACTTGCGCTATAAACCACATAGCTAGTGTCACGACCCGCACCCAGAATTTAGGGCACGAGTACGTGGGTACGTCCAGCCTATGCCGCAACATCGACGATAGAACGTTGTCTAGGTCATAATACTATCTAAACAATCTCACACGAGCATCCAACTCCATAAGGAGACACATATATCATAATATAAAATAAAAATACTCAATCACATAACTAAAGTACGATAAGATATCGAAAAAAATAAATAAAATGTAACATAAGTCTAAAAATAAATAGTCTAACTCAAACAATAACATCCAAGTCTCAAAGTATGCCAGAAATAAATCCGGTACCAAAACTGCTAAAAGAAACTAACTAAATAACTAGAAATCCCGGCTAGACCTTCAAAGAATTATACCTATGCTACAAAGTCCAAGGCTGCAGCTACTCTCCCTGTGGTCCATAAAATGTCGGACACCAGTCCTCTAAGTCGCAATCTGAAAAAATATTTCCAGTCAGGATGGAGCGAAGTACAACCCAAATAACTGTTCCAATTAATTGATAAGGACTATAAAACAATAAATAGATGATGCTATAATACTGAGAGAAGACAATGAATAAATGCAATGGCAAAAATAAAGAGACAGGCAATATAGACAATATGGTACAGTCAGTGCATATATGAAATGAAGAGAAAGAGCTACAATATCATATACGGGGTGATGTAGTATATGAACTAAAATTGGAGAACTGTAACTATTCTAAGTGTTTGAAATAGTAATTTCAAAATATGATCGGCTTGGAAACTTATTCGATAGCTACATGGCCTGGCTAATCATACGTGAGATGTATGATTAACACTATCAATGTCTACACTTGTACGATAGGGATTTGATCACATCTCTCACTAGCAATTTTCCCGCCCCCAACTAGTATTGTGGATCCAACCATGACACGTCATGATACACGGTCAATGTCCAATATATCGTGTACAATATCTAATATCAATGTCGTGTACAATGTCAATACGATAACCAATGTAATATCTCATGACTGCAGATCCAATCTATATACTAGTCCGTGTAGCACAGTATCAAGAATCAGATGTAACATTTCTAAATACTTGAATTATAGAAATTATCAAATAACAAAAATTATCAGAGAATGTACTCGCTTGGGGTCCTTAGCTGGCAATACCAATGTCCTGCTCCTGAAGTCTCGCAGAATAATCCAATGGTCCTATATACATATAATATAATACAATACAACATCAGCAATTAAACTAGCACATACACAACCATAATTACACTGAACTCAGAGGGTTTGCTAAGGGTGATCTTAGTCATCTAACAGGGTCAAGCGTGCGTCTCTAGCTGCACGGGTGTCAAGTCTGCATTTGCTGCACAAAATTAGACAATCAAACTAACCCAGGTCTCGCCAGTACGTCAGTGTACACAAGGCAGACAGATCACTAATACTCAGGGTCACATGGTCATGTAACTACGGGATATCCACAGTTAATACCTATGGTCATACAGTATGTATATATACTTCGCATTCCTAATCCGGTAGGGCCGAACGGCTTTGTTTGCCCCAGCTTGGCGAATCGCATCCCCGCGCCGCCTCTGACCGTTCTCGCGAAGTCTTTGCAACGGCTGGGAAACCAGTCTACGAAGTGAAGCCTATTGCCACGCCGACCATCAAATACGAGATTGGGCCCCTTCTCAAATCTTTGATGGACCCAGAAGGTTCACGTGTATATATATATATATATATATATATATATATATATACATATATATATATATATATATTACAGTCAAATGTAGACACAGGATACCTACTACTAACATTTATGGCCACACCACATAAATACATATATAGTCATAACTGGTATTTGCATTAAATTCCCTCATAGTATATATACACATACTAAATATATATCTATATATACCAAATTGAATACTATACACATATTATATATATATATATATATATATATATATATATATATATATATATATATATGCACCAAATTAAATAATATACGCATATGCGTACGCGTACATATACGTATACGATTTGGATTTATTTGCAGGGTCTCTTGAAATCAACATCTAATGAGTTGTCATAACACGACACGCTAACATCCTATCATCATTCACGTACATATACACAAACAAATAACAAGAGAAATACTCCTCACCTTGGCCTCGGCGTGCACGTGCATGAGATCGGCGATGACGATGATGACGACGATGACAACGATGAGGTTGATGTTGATGATGATGATGATGATGATGATGATGATGATTAAGGTGATGATGATGATGATTAAGGTGATGATGATGACGATTAAGGGGAGGAGGCAGGGTCGAGTCCTGTTGTCGGAGTCGGAGCTCAGGCGACGTCAGGGAGGTTCGACAAAGGGAAGGAGATGAGGGCAGGTCGTGGAGTCTCAGGCGAGGGGTGACTGGAAGCGGGTGCAAGGGAGGTTGGGAGCAGCAGAGGGTGGTGACAGCCGCGGTTCAGGCGGGCTGGGCTGCTCGGGGATGAAGAGGTGAACGGTGGTGGTGGCTGGGAGTAGTGGCCGGGGAAGAGGAGGAAGAAGAAGAGGGTGGTGGTGCGGTGGTGAAGTCGACGATGGTGGTGATGAGGACTATTGCAGAGGCGGAGGAGGTCGGCTTCAGCGGCTCTGGCGAGTATGGTGGGGCGGTTGTTTGGTGCAGGTGGCTAAAGAAGAAGGAGGTGGTGTCGTGGGGTTCTGGTGCAGTCAGGTTCTGGTCGGCTCAGGCGTTCGGCGGGGACAGAACGGCTCTGGCGTTGATGGGTGGCGGTCGGGTTCAGCCGTGGGCTTCTGGCGAGGAGGTGATCGGCACGGAGAGAACATAATGAAGATGATGAAGAAGATGGAAGAGAACGGCGGGGGGTTGAGGGCTCCGGCGGGACTGGGCTACTCCGGCGAGGAATCCGGCGAGTTTGGCTTCGGGAAGAAGGAGATGAATAGGAAGATGGAAGGTGGTGTCGGCTGAGTAGTTAGGTTTAGGTGAAAAAATAAAGAAAAGTTATATTTATATATAAAAAGTGGGGTTTTGAGGTTGACCTAGGGTGGGGGCCGGTCAACACCTCCTTGGAGTGGGCTTTGGCTTCTTATGTAGAAATTGGAGGGCTAGGATTGCAAGGTTTAAAAATGGAGGACCAAGGTTCAATGTGGGTTGATGTTGAGTGTTACACACTCCAAAAAATTATGGAGAAAATTCACATGAAGAAAATTGGGGTTTCTTCATGTGTTGGTCCAATGGTGTAAACACCCTCAAAAAATAGATATTTTATGTGTATTTTATATTATTATATTTATTATAGATATTAAATTTCTTTAGAGTATTCTCTTAGTTAATTAGAAAATAAATTTTTTGATATATTTACTTATATAAATATTTATTTAGAATCATTTTTAGGCTATTTTAGATTTTTGGATATTTTTCTAGAATTTTTAGGTAATTAAAACATAGGGAACGTAAATTTCTAGGACTTCTATGATTTACTATACGACCATACTTGCATGTTGTTCCTACCAAATATTTATTTCAGGTTAAAATATTTAATTATATTTTTTGTAATTTATTTAGAATTTTAAGAAATTTATTTAGATTTTTGAAATTATTTAGGATTTATTTGGATATATATAGTCTTAATATTATATAGATAATATTTTAGTGTTAATAGATATTAATAAGATTATATATAAATTATTTGAAGTATTCTTAATTTTATTTAAGATTATAAATTATTGAGATAAATTCAAACTCTATTTTAAATTAATTCAAATCCTGAACTTACTAGGAAAGCAACTTCATGCATATCCTATCCTTATTTAAATTCCTCATAATCCTATCTAAATTAACCAATCCTAGTCGTATTTAATTAAGTAGTGTCCACCACTATAAATTCCTCATCCTTCATATTTTTTTCCCCAAATTCCTCTCTTTTTTGTCCAAAAATAGTCAAAATTCGTCATAAATTCATCCTTATTTTCTACTAGTTATGACGAATTAAAAAGATGATATCTCCTAGCTCTTGACTCCAAACGCGCTCCAGTTTTTTTTGTTAGAACTATATCAAGGTTAGTTTTTTGATTATATAATTTATTTTAATAATTTATGAATCTATTTTTCCAAAAAATTCTAAAAGTGCCAGCTGTCCGAAATCGGACGTGTTTTGGTATTTTCGAGATTTCGGGATATCCCGAACTCGGAATTATGAGCCGTTTAAAGTTTCAGAAAGCTGACATGATGAACTTATAGAAAAGTATTTTTATAGAATTTGAAATATAAGTTTAATCTACTGTAAAATTTGTGCAACATAGACGTAAATAAGAAACCACCAAAAACTATCATCTATTCGCCCTTGTGGCCATAACTCTTTACCGACTTGTGATTTTATAAAACCGTCGATTCTGGTATTCATGTAGCGCTAAAATCTATAGAATTTTATACACAAATGTAGGATTTGAGTCGATTAACTTTTTGGTCAACAGATTGTCTCGATTTGCGTGTCACGGATCACAAATCCTTAAAGTTGACTTTCTTTTGACCAAAATTAGAGCTTAACAATAAAATCATATTATAATAAGATTAAAATACTATTTTAAGTTATTTTATTCATAATTAAAATAGATTAAATGGAGGAACCTATTCACCCACTTTTGTAACCTAACTTGTTTAATTTATGTGACGGGTAGATCGGACGACGCCTTGAGTTGGGACTTCATCCTTTTCAGACCAGGCAAGATACCTTGCCAAATTGTTTACAGTACTTTGCATGCTTAGTATATTTCTGTATATTTATTGTATTTTTGTTTAATTATTGCATGTGTAGTTTCTTTCAGTCATTACTATATATTAGATATGTTGACACACACTTGACACTTAGTATCATAGAGGACAATCAGTAGGTGTATGGGCTTTAACCACTCTGGTAAACCGTAGTAACTAGCACGCACTATGGTGGTCATGTCCGATGGTCGCTACCCCCGAGATATGTCGATTGATGGAGTCTGAGGGTCGCTACCCCCGAGGTATGTCGGCTGATGATGTCCACTGACGAGTGTGTGAGTGTGAGATTTAGATCGAGTAGCCTACCCTTGGCCATACGTCAAAAAGTTGTCCTCATTTGTATTCATATAGATTATCTTGTACATCGTACTTACATATTTTCTACCTATTATGTATGTTTACTGTATTCATATTGGCTTGTTGTTCTGTATCTTGTTACGTCCCTCTGAGGACCTGGTCCCCTTTCAGGTGTATCTGTTCTTTAGTATTTGCAGGAGCGCAGATTTGGATGGTTATATATGTTTCGTGGATGTCTTCTCTTCGAGCCCGTGGTCGTTAGCTGGTATTCTTATATTGTATTTTTTGTGTTGTACCTTTACCTTCGAGTTGGTAGTGGATTTATTTCCATCCAACTATCATCTTTAAATACTTCTTATTGAAATCTAGTTTCATAGATATTGGTTATTTATTTATATTTGATTTTCGTGGATGAGATTTAGATTGTACCCTGTGACTTGTGATACATTTTATACCACTTGTGAATTTGATATTCATATTACAGCGATGTATGGGTTATGGTTTCCATATATTGGAGTTGCCATATCCATGCGGCTGGCATTCTTACGTGTCCTAGTCCTATATATTTTTGGACTGGGGCGTGACATGTTTTTGTGGTGGCCCATGCAGGTCGAGAGCATATTGTCTCGGTTACGTTACTGTACCGAGCAAGCCTGCGCATAGGATTAGAATATAGGATCTCATCCACTTATTTATCACTCCCTTGATTTTATTTCGCATTCTCATTTGATTGCTTGCATTGCATCTTGCTTGATCCCTTCTCAACGTCAATATCCTCTCGTGCTTGATAGGGGTTAGGAAGATGACTTGTACTAGGTATATACACTCTAGTATTCAATAACACTATTAGTTAAATTTTTGTAAGTTTGGTAGTATGCCTCATAATCTAGTTTCACATAGTCCTTCTGACCAATTAATAAAATATAAATGAATGACACCAACTATAGGCTTGCATAAGAAGATAGTGTTTATCTAGACTATAGAACTTTAGTGTTTATCTAGACTGTAGAACTTAGAGGCTCATACACCCATTTGGTTGACTTTAGACTTAGACAAGAAATTAGTATGGTAATTGTAGAGGCACAACACCGATCTTCTTGGTGAACTTAGATTATTCAGTACCTTCCTCCATCATAATCAAGCGTACTTATATTTTTACTACCTCGACTTATGCTGCTATTATAGCCTAGTTTTGTAAGCTTATTCTTTTATTAAGCTTGTTCATGACATATGTATTATTGGGGGCCCACACTAATATATTGTCTAAATCAGAATCGGTGTATTATGGTCTGATCAACCGTAGTGCACTTGGTTCGCTCTTTGTATCACTACTTTATGTGGATTGAGATATAGTTGACTCAACTTGTTAGGCGAATATACTTGCCCTCTAGACTGGTCAGAGCATATCATGTCAGGTACATAACTGTTCTGATATGAACATGCATATAGGAATTTACCAAAATAAGATTTCAATCCACAACTGCCTTGGCAACTCTCTTTCGAATTCTCTAATCCCTTTGAATCCCGTACTTGTATTCTATTACCTCCTCCTTGAACTCTTATTTGTTGTTCTCCGTCTTCCCCTATTTCGGAAAGACGAACGTTCGTGCTACGTATAAGTTGATACACAGATAGTACCAGATATACCCCATAGGCCAAGCACTCATAATGACAAATAAGAAGCGCGGGCACAGGAAGTCGTAGATACAGGTATGACCTTAGCTATATGTGTCAGTTCATACTCATGACCCCCATTGTGACACGAGATCTTAGGTGCATAATAGCCGTAGAATTATATATAAGGTAGTTTAGCAGTTATGAGGATATGTTGATATCCTAACTAGATGGCATATCCACGAAGCTAATGGATGATACGCATAGCAGTAGTGGTATTCTCTTCCTTTCACCATCTCGCCCCCTTGGGTGTCTCATCATCTCTTCTCTATCCATTCATTATCTCGTGCTTAATTCTCCCTATCGTAGTTACGTCTTTTTCGTGCCAACATGAATTGTTGGTCGACTTTGACCCCATCCTTAGTTTTGTTAGTTAAAACGTAAATGGTTTAGTAGATGATTAATAACTAAAGGATGAGTTCTTAATAATATCCCTTATGTATATGACCTATAGCAATATCTGTATCCTCTTATTATTTTAAAAACCATGTATAGCATCCCTTAGGCTAATAGGAATTTGTTAGACTGTTTGAACTAGTTTATACTTTTAATAGTTTTATAAGTTAGACAAGACCTAAAGTGTTGCCCTAAAACTTAGACTATGTCTAGGAAAGAGTTGAAGGCACTTGTTACGAACAGACGACTATGAAAAATTGCTGGCGAAGTAGCGACAACTGCAGCTAGACCGTTATAGTAGAGTAGTCAAAGTATTTGCAGACATACTGGTCAGGTGGCGTGGCAATATTAGACTACGGTACTTGATGGTTATAGAGAAAAATTATAGTTATGAGATTCCAGACGGGTATCCCAAGATACTCGACCCAATAAATAAATTTGCCTTACAACCTAGACAATAGCTTCAAGAGACTTTGACTACTAGTAGAATTCTTGTAAGTTGGGTAGTGTAGATGAGTTAGAAATAGAATAGTGTATGGACAATAAATGAGAAGTGTTAGAATGACAGACTATGACTTTGAGAAAGCACTGCTAGATAGCAATGTAGTGTAATAGCTATAGTGATTATTATGAATATGGGTTAGTGTCAATTTCGAGGACTAAATTTTTGTAAGTTGGATAGATTGTAAACCCCCTCACCAAAAATAGATATTTTATGTGTATTTTATATTATTATATTTATTATAGATATTAAATTTCTTTAGAGTATTCTCTTAGTTAATTAGAAAATAAATTTTTTGATATATTTACTTATATAAATATTTATTTAGAATTATTTTTAGGCTATTTTAGATTTTTGGAGATTTTTCTAGAATATTTAGGTAATTAAAACATAGGGAACGTAAATTTCTAGGACTTCTATGATTTACTATACGATCATACTTGCATGTTGTTCCTACCAAATATTTATTTTAGGTTAAAATATTTAATTATATTTTTTGTAATTTATTTAGAATTTTAAGAAATTTATTTAGATTTTTAAAATTATTTAGGATTTATTTGGATATATATAGTCTTAATATTATATAGATAATAATTTAGTGTTAATAGATATTAATAAGATTATATATAAATTATTTGAAGTATCCTTAATTTTATTTAAGATTTTAAATTATTGAGATAAATTCAAACTCTATTTTAAATTAATTCAAATCCTGAACCTACTAGGAAAGCAACTTCATGCATATCCTATCCTTATTTAAATTCCTCATAATCCTATCTAAATTAACCAATCCTAGTCGTATTTAATTAAGTAGTGTCCACCATTATAAATACCTCATCCTTCATATTTTTTTCCCCAAATTTCTCTCTTTTTCGTCCAAAAATAGTCAAAATTCGTCATAAATTCAGTCTCATTTTCTACTAGTTATGACGAATTAAAAAGATGGTATCTCCTAGCTCCGGACTCCAAACGTGCTCCAGTTTTTTTGTTAGAACTATATCAAGGTTAGTTTTCTGATTATATAATTTATTTTAATAATTTATGAACCTATTTTTCCAGAAAATTCTAAAAGTGCCAGCTGTCCGAAATCAGACGCGTTTTGGTATTTTCGAGATTTCGGGAGATCACGAACTCGGAATTATGAACCGTTTAAAGTTTCGGAAAGCTGACATGATAAACTTCTAGAAAAATATTTTATAGAATTTAAAATATAATTTTAATCTACTGTAAAATTTGTGCAACATAGACGTAAATAAGAAACCACCAAAAACTATCATCTATTCGCCCTTGTGGCCATAACTCTTTACCGACTTATGATTTTATAAAACCGTCAATTCTGGCGTTCATGTAGCGCTAAAATCTATATAATTTAATAAGATTAAAAATACTATTTTAAGTTATTTTATTCAGAATTAAAATAGATTAAATGGAGGAACCTATTCACCCACTTTTGTAACCTAACTTGTTTAATTTATGTGACGGGTAGATCGGACGACGCCTTGAGTTGGGACTTCATCTTTTTCAGACCAGGCAAGATACTTTGCCAAATTGTTTATAGTACTTTGCATGCTTAGTATATTTCTGTATATTTATTGCATTTCTGTTTAATCATTGCATGTGTAGTTTCTTTCAGTCATTACTATATATTAGATATGTTGACATACACTTGACACTTAGTATCATATAGGACAATCAGTAGGCGTATGGGCTTTAACCACTCTGGTAAACCGTAGTAACTAGCACGCACTATGGTGGTCGTGTCCGATGGTCGCTACCCCCGAGGTATGTCGATTGATGGAGTCCGAGGGTCGCTATCCCGAGGTATGTCGGCTGATGATGTCCACTGACGAGTGTGTGAGTGTGAGATTTAGATCGAGTAGCCTACCCTTGCCCATACATCGAAAAGTTGTCCTCATTTGCATTCATATAGATTGTCTTGTACAGCGTACTTACATATTTTCTACCTATTATGCATGTTTAATGTATTCAAATTGGCTTGCTGTTCTGTATCTTGTTACGTCCCTCTGAGGACCTGGTCCCCTTCTAGGTATATCTGTTCTTGAGTATTTACAGGAGCACAGATTTGGATGGTTATATATGTTTCGTGGATGTCTTCTCTTCGAGCCCATGGTCGTTAGCTGGTATTCTTATATTGTGTTTATTGTATTGTACCTTTACCTTCAAGTTGGTAGTGGATTTGTTTCCATCCAACTATCAACTTTAGATACTTCTTATTAAAATCTAGTTTCATAGATATTGGTTATTTATTTATATTTGATTTTTGTGGACGAGATTTAGATTGTACCCTGTGACTTGTGATACATTTTATACCACTTGTGGATTTGATATTCATATTACAGCGTACGTATGGGTTATGGTTTCCATATATTGGAGTTGCCATATCCATGCGGCTGGCATGCTTACGTATCCTAGTCCTATGTATTTTGGGACTGGGGTGTGACAAATGGGGTGTGGGCACCTCAATGCACTTTTACATAAAAGTGCCCAACAATTGAAAAATTACACAAGGTGGGATTTTAGATTAATTTAATTAATATAATGGGTGTTCTAAAATTAATTGGAAGTACATGGGGCTAAAATTATGTAGGACACAAGTGTCATGGATATAGAGGACTCAGAATAGAATTTTATCATAATTTGCGTTGTACAAAATGGGTCAAGATTGTGTCTCCAATTTCGATTGGAACGCACAAGGATACAAAGTTGGATTTATTTAGAATTAAATAATAACGTCTGCGACAAATACTGTGCAACTAAAATGAAGCACAAGAGAGCATAATTATGAGTTACACAAAGGTCAGAATGAAAGACGGGCACGTCTAGGGCAAGGGTGTAAAATTTGTTGGAAGACAAAAGCTAGGGTAGCGCTCCAAATATTGAAGCAATGGTAAGGTATAATAATAAATAAAATCACAATAATAAATTATAACCCTAAATAAATAAATCCTGAAATAATACGAATTAAATTCATAACTATATATTTCGGTCAGGGGTTCATCTAGTGGGCTTGTAGGTCCAGTCTACTAACTCAAACACTAAGGAACACTATATATAATATATATATAAATACACATATCATAAAATTATTTAAATTAAATACAAACAATATTTATAATATATAAAATGACAAAAATATCCCTATTTCAGAATGTAGTAGTGACAAGTCTACCCTCCTTAGAGAAATTTTGTCCTCAAAATTTAAGACACATTGTCTCTCTCTGTCAAGTCATAACCTCTTCATTAATCTTCACTACGGTCAAACCCCTAACAATCAAGGTCTAAGAAAATTCTACCTACAGTCATTCAATATGCAATTTAAAGAAAACATGTATGGATATGGTATCTTTTGTCATGGTATTACAGTCTCTGTCAGGGTGTACTACTAACTATATTCTAACAAAAAAAATCACTGATACAAGCTACGGTACTAAGGAATCAATCAATCAATCAAATAGAAAGGAACAGAAGGAAAGAAAAGAAAAGAAAAGAACCTGCTAACACATCACCTGCAGTATCGGTCTCCTCGACCGTCATCGCAAATGTCCCACCCTACTGGGGTATCTCCTTTCGCGGGTGTTGAGCAATCTGCGGTTCCACAGGTGGCCTAACTGGGTCTCTATGATTTGGAGCTGCTCACTGGCCGGGAAGATAAGGAGCTAGAAGACAATCCCTAACTCGATGCCCCACAGCGCCATAGTACAAACGAAGTCCTAGCCTCGCTCTATAGCTCTCCCAAAGGTGACCTGGCTTCTTACAGAAATGACAAGTCTGCTGTGTCTCTTTCGGAGGCTGCTGTTGATCCTGCTGAACACGAATTGGTGCCTGGTACTGCTGTTGATATTGAGTCATCCTCGACTGTGGTTGAATATGGGGACGCTTGGCCGGTCCCGTGCTACCACTTGTATCTCCAGAAATATTGCGACTCCTCTTAGGCCTGAGATCCAGATCCTCTTCTATAATCTGGGCATCCATCAAGATATCCTCAAAGTAGCGGTACGACGACCAGAAGTGCGCGACCTAATCTCTCTCGTCAGCCCCTTTCTAAACTTTCAGGCTCGATCTCCTAGGTCCTGAATCATAGATGATGCAAAACAGCTCAATCGACATAATTCTGTGGCGTACTCGTCGACCGACATGTTTCCTTGGACCAAGTCATGAAATTGACTTTCCAAAGCTCCCAAGGCCACGTCGGGAAAGAATTTCTCCTTGAAAAGCTCCTTGAATGTCTCCCAAGTAAGTCCTTGTGCAGTGAGTCTTGATTTCGTACGATACCACGTGAGTGCGATATCGAACATCTGACTACCGACCACATTTATCTACAAGCTCTCCGGAATCTAGGCCAATCGCAGGCTTCTCTCTATATCCTCTAACCAGTCGTCAACGTAGAGTATTCCTTCGATACCCTTGAACTCTTGAGGCATCATCCTCTTGAAGTCCACTATAGTGCCTGATCTCTGCTGTTGCTGCTAGCCAGGAAATTGCTAGGCAACTCTCTCAACTTCATGTAGTGCCATCTGGTGAGCGTTCTCCATGCTCTCTCTCATCAGCTCTGTATGTGCCTGGTGCACCTCGATTTGTACCCTCTGAGCCTTAGCTTGAACTCGCTGAGCGTCTGCCGTCACTCTCTGGGCATCTACCATGCCCTGGATCACGGTAAACATCTGTGTTCCGTCAACGGGCATATCTCCGGGAATAGGTGTCGGTGGAGGTGGAAGGTTGTCTGTTATAGCTGGGGCAACCCTCGGAACAGATGGGAGATGAGGAACTCTAGATGTCTGTCCGTCAGGTGGAGAGGTGGCAGACCCCTCTGAAGTTGATGCTCTCACTCTCATAGATCTTGTCTTCGACGGCATCCTGAAGACAGACCAAAAATAATCAATTTAGGCAATACGATATCATCAAGGAAGGACAGTAAAATTCTAAAGTAAGCAATATTCAGAAAGAATAAGGATAACAAGATAGATAGATTGGAGATGTTCTTAGTTGTGATTGAGTATTCTCTCTCATCCTAGTATACTATATCCTATATCCTATGGCAGACACGAAGTAGTACAGCTAAGTCGTCGCACTACCACGATATCGCACTACTTGCGAAGCCTGACCTGCATGGGCCACCACTAAAATGTGTCACGACCCGTACCCAGAATTTGGGGCATGAGTACGTGAGTACGTCCAGCCTACGCCACAGCATCGACGATAGAACACTATCTAGGTCATAATACTATCTAAACAATCTCACACGAGCATCCATGTCACTACCATATTTTCTAGGAAAGGGTATTTTAGTATTTTCCTATTTAATTAATTATTGTGCTTGGTAAATAATTATTTGTTGTATTATTTAATTATTGGTAGATATTATTTAATTATTTTGGACTTGTATTAGTGGACCTAACTAGTTTAGTTTGGACCCATGGACCAACATGAATTAATTAGTTAGACTTGGCCCATTTAGAAAGCCCATTGTTAAGGAGATGGATTAAATTAATTAAATCATTAGACTAGAAGCTTCCTTCCTTAATTATTTCTTCATGAGAGGCCCCAAGGGGTATATTGGACATTTTATAATTACTTGAGGGAGAGGTAAGGGCCGGCCTATTAAAAGAGGGAGGGAAATTCTCTCTCCTCTCCTTTTCATTCTAAATCTAGATCTAGAATTTCCCACTACCAAATTTCCTTCATTCTTATTTCATTTCCCTACCAAATTCATTTCAATTCCTTCCCAATTCACAATTAGAGACTTGAGAAGTAAGGATCTAGAAGGAGGAAGCAAGGATCTATAAAGAGGAGCAAGGGATCTATAATTTGGAGGTAATTTTATCTCAATTGGAGGTTTCATTGGGAATCCATCTCCCAATAGGTATAATTCAGTTTTTTCTCTTAAAATAGCTTCTAAATCTGAGATTTAATCATGAAAAATCAACCCATATGTATGTACTACCCATAGGACTTGGTTTTGTGTTCATAGGAGACCCATGGAGAAAGTTATAGGATTTTTTGTGTCAATTTTGGGGGAATTCTGAATTAACATTTTGTTGTGTGTGTCAATTGATCCTATAGATCAATTGGGCATGTGTTTATGTGTTTGGGGCTAGTATCGTGTCCACAATTGGGTACGTGTAGGTCGTATCCCAATAATTTGGTGATACGTGTTATTTTGGGAGATTTTTCTCCGACACGGGACTTTGTACATGTCGTATTTTGACACGGACACATAGATCTATATTTGATACTTTATTTTGTTCATAAATAATATATATGACTTGCTTGTGTCCTTCGGGGTGCAATTGGTTGTGTGTTGGACTCGTGTCGCATGCGTATCCTAGATCTAGTGGGATACTGTGTGATACTCTTCATTTGTGGTGTGTTTATGTGTAGATCTAATTATTTGTGCTTTAATTATTTAATTATAATTAAGTATATATATATATAGATGTTATATATTTATTATAGTATATTTATTATGGTATTTATGGTAGCATAGATCTATGTATTATATGTGTACTAATATAATGTATAAATATATATGTAGCTTTCTTTTACATGCATTTATATATGTTACAAATTATGTTAGGAATATAAAATATATGAAAATATTTTATAAAATATATATATATGTGTTTAATTAAGTAATTATATTATTTATAGTTATTATGTGATTATTTATATATATGTGTGGATGAATATTTATTAACATATTTATGTATGTGTACTTTTAACCATGTTGTAATATGTACATTAGTACATAGGATGTGTATTATAGCTATTTGGTATTTATTTATATAGATATATATATATTAGATATGTATTGGAATTATATATATAGATATATATAATTATTTATTTTGATTTTTATATATATATTGATATATATATATATATATATATATATATATATATATATATATATATATATATATATATATATATATATATATATATACTATCCTTTATAGCAACAGCAGCTATTAATGACAGATTCTGTCATTAATACCCGAAAGCAGCAGCAGCCGCTGTAGAGGGTGGCAGGAATTAATGACAGATCCTGTCATTAATAACGCAGCAGTGGGCGGGAAGCATAAGCAGCAGCGACGACGGTTGGTATGATGACGGTTTCAACCGTCACTTAAGAGGAGGCAACAGTGCAAAACGCAACAGCAGTAGCGACGGTGATTCAGTGACAGCCTGAACTGTCACTGAAAGTCTGTTAACTAAAAAATTAGTATTTTTCAACACTGCTTTCAGTGACAGTTAGGCAGATTTTGGTATATTGTTTTTATGTTATATTTATATATATATATATATGTATATATATATGTATTAATTGTGAGATATAATACTAGTATTGTTATGTTTCTTAATTGTATAATATTAGTATATATATGTTATATTATGTATGAGGGTAATTACTATATCAAGGTATTGAGTATTACCTTGTGGAAACCAAGGTAAGTGGGATACTCAAGATACGGGGTTTGGGTATCAAGTTGTGACTTTGTGGGGATACCAAGTTAGTTCAAAACCATGGTTCCTAATTGTTTTTAATTAATATTCTATATTATTATACATTATTGTTGATATATATTACCTTGGATTCACGTATCCGAAGATACGGTATCCTAATATTTTAGGATGTGGTTTCTATGACTTAGATTTTAGTATTTTGACCCAAGATTTTGTGTTAGACTTGCGCAGCCTAGAAATTGATAGTTGACCTTGGTTTGACCATAGTTGACTTTTGACTTAGAATTGATTTATTGACCTAGAAGTTGACTAGTTTAACTTATTCTCTTTTTGGGACCTTGTATTAATGTTGTATTCCATATCTAGGTCTTCGAGGCACCGAGTCAGACATCTGTGAGACTATTTATTGGACTTCAGGCGAGTACATTTTCTGATAGTTTCTCATTTATGATATCCTCTATGTTCATTGTATTTAGTGTAGATATCCATGTTCTCTTGACACTATGGTTACACGGATTGGTATATCCGGATCTCGTCATGAGATATTATTCCTTGGTATATGGTGTATATGGTGCAAGTATTGTTTCATTGGTTATCTTGTACATGTACAGACACTGATTCTCGGGAAGACTAGTTATCTTCTTGGGGAATCTCGTGCCATAGCATACCGTGGTTGGATCTATTATACCAGTCGGGGGTGGGGAGTATTAGTATAGATATATGATCAATATCCCTATTGAATAAAGTATTGATTACTGAATAGTGTTGATCATACACCGCACGTATGATTAGCCAGGCCGTATTGCATCTTGCCCAAGCCGATTACATGTTAAGCTAGTACTCACACACTTTGTCATTAGTATTATTGTTTCATTGGCATATTATTCATTGTTGTATTTATTTCCAGTATTTTCTTATTGTATATATATCTCTTGTATCTATTATGCATCTTGTTTATCCACAGCTATTTACTGTTATATAGTTTTTATCATTAATTAGAACTGATGTTAGGGATGTGCTCTGCTCCTTTCCTGACTGAATATATTTTTCCAGATGACACTGAGGAGTGGTACCCTACCTATTATGGACCCCAGGATGTTGTGGGTTTAGATTCTGAGACCCTGGCTCAAGAGGGACTTATCCCAACTGAGACAGTTGACCCTGGAGTTGTAGCTTCGTAGTATTCTTTGTACTGGATTAGTCTCCAACTTATTTTATTACTTCTTCAGACTCATTGATGTATTATTTTAGACTCATGAATTGTATTGTGACTATTCTATTCTTTATCTAATTTATGCTTATTTTTATCTTAGTTCTGTGATTGAGTATACTATCATTATTGGTGGTTCATTTTATTGTTAGATAGATTATCTAGACAGCGTTCTACCGCCGATTCTGCGGCGTAGGCTGGGCGTTGTTTCCGACTAGTATCCGTACACCGGGTGCGGGTCATGATAATCCAACTCCATAAGGAGAAACATATATCACAATATAAAATAAAAATACTCAATCACATAACTAAAGCACGATAAGATATCGAAAAAAAAATGTAACACAAGTTTAAAAATAAATAGTCTAACTCAAACAATAACATCCAAGTCTCAAAGTTTGCCGAAAACAAATTTGGTACCAAAACTGCTAAAAGAAACTAACTAAATTACTAGTGATCCCGGCTAGACCTTCCGGGAATCACACATGTGCTACAAAGTCCAAGGCTGCAGCTACTCTCCCTGTGGTCCATAAAATAGTGCACACCAGTCCTCTAAGTCGTAGTCTAAAAAAATATTTTCAGTCAGGATGGAGCGAAGTACAACCCAAATAACAGTTCCAGTTAATTGATAAGGACTATAAAATAATAAATAGATGATGCTATAATACTGAGAGAAAATAATGAATAAATACAATGGCAAAAATAAAAAGACAGGCAATATAGGCAATATGGTACAGTCAGTGCATATATGAAATGAAGAGAAAAAGCTACAATATCATATACGGGGTGATGTAGTATATGAACTAAAATTGGAGAACTATAACTATTCTAAGTGTCTGAAATAGTAATTTCAAAATATGATCGGCTTGGGAACTTGTTCGATAGCTATATGGCCTGGCTAATCATACGTGAGATGTATGATTAACACTATCAATGTCTACACTTATACGATAGGGATTTGATCACATCTCTCACTAGCAATTTTCTCGTCCCCAACTAGTATTGTGGATCCAACCATGACACGTCACGATACACGATCAATGTCCAATATATCATGTCTAATATCAATATCTAATATCAATATCGTGTACAATATCAATACGATAACCAATGTAATATCTCATGACTGCAGATCCAATCTATATACAAGTCCGTGTAGTACAATATCAAGAATCAGATGTAATATTTCTAAATACTTGAATTATAGAAATTATCAAATAACGGAAATTATCAGAGAATATACTCGCATGGGGTCCTTAGCTGGTAATACCAATGTCCTACTCCTGAAGTCTCGCAGAATAATCCAATGGTCCTATATACATATAATATAATACAATACAATATCAGCCATTACACTAGCACATACACAACCATAATTACACTGAACTCAGAGGGTACGCTAGGGGTGATCCTAGTCATCTAACAGGGTCAAGCGTGCGTCTCTAGCTACACGGGTGTCAAGTCTGCGATTGCTGCACAAAATTAGACAGTCAAACTAACACAGGTCTCGCCAGTATGTCAGTGTACACAAGGCAAACAGATCACTAATACTCAAGGTCACATGGTCATGTAACTACGGGATATCCACAGTTAACACCTATGGTCATACAGTATATATATATATATATATATATATATATATATATATATATATATATATTACAGTCAAATGTAGACACGGGATACCTACTACTAACATTTATGGCCACACCGCATAAATGCATATATAGTCATAACTAGTATTTGCATTAAATTCTCTCACAATATATATACACATACTAAATATATATCTATATATACTAAATTGAATACTATACACATACTATATATATATATATATATATATATATATATATATATATATATATATATATATATATATATATATATATATATATATATATATATACCAAATTAAACAATATACTCATATGCGTACGCGTACGTATACGTATACGAGTTGGGTTTATTTGCAGGGTCTCTTGAAATCAACATCTAATGAGTTGTCATAACACGACACGCTAACATCCTATCATCATTCATGTACATATACACAAACAAATCATAAGAGAAATACTCCTCACCTTGGCCTCGGCGTGCACGTGCACGAGATCGACGATGACGACGATGAGGTTGATGTTGATGATGATGATGATGATGATTAAGGTGATGATGATGATGATTAAGGTGATGATGATGACGATTAAGGGGAGGAGGCAGGGTCGAGGACTGCTGCCAGAGTCGGAGCTCAGGCGACGTTAGGGAGGTCCGACAAGGGGAAGGAGATGAGGGCAGGTCGTGGAGTCTCAGGCGAGGGGTGACTAGAAGCGGGTGCAAGGGAGGTTGGAAGGAGCGAAGGGTGGTGACAGTCGCGGTTCAGGCGGGCTGGGCTGCTCGGGGATGAAGAGGTGAACAGTGGTGGTGGCTAGGAGCAGTGGCCGGGGAAGAGAAGGAAGAAGAAGAGGGTGGTGGTGCGGAGGTAAAGTCGACGATGGTGGTGATGGGGACTGTTGCAGAGGCGGAGGAGGTCGGCTTCAGCGGCTCTGGCGAGTATGGCGGGGAGGTTGTTCGGTGCAGGCAGCTGAAGGAGATGGAGGTGGTGTCGTGGGGTTCTGGTGCAGTCGGGTGGGGTTCTGGTGCAGTCGGGTTCTGGTCGGCTCAGGCGTTCGGCGGGAGAGAATGGCTCCGACGTTGATGGGTGGCGGTCGGGTTCAGCCGTAGGCTTCTGGCGAGGAGGTGATCGGCAGGGAGAGAACAGGATAAAGATGATGAAGGAGATGGAAGAGAACGGCGGGGGTTGAGGGCTCCGGCGGGACTGGGCTGCTCCGACGAGGAATCCGGAGGGTTTGGCTTCGGGAAGAAGGAGATGAACAGGAAGATGGGAGGTGGTGTCGGCTGAGTAGTTAGGTTTAGGTGAAAAAAATAAAGAGAAGGTATATTTATATGTGAAAAGTGGGGTTTTGAGGTTGACCTAGGGTAGGGGCCTGTCAACACCTCCTTGGAGTGGGCTTTGGCTTCTTATGTAGAAATTGGAGGGCTAGGATTGCATTGTTTGAAAATGAAGGACCAAGGTTCAATGTGGGTTGATGTTGAGTGTTACACAATCAAAAAAATTATGGAGAAAATTCACATGAAGGAAATTAGGATTTCTTCATGTGTTGGTCCAATGGGGTATGGGCACCTCAATGCACTTTTACATAAAAGTGCCCAACAATTAAAAAATTACACAAGGTGGAATTTTAGATTAATTTAATTAAAATTAATATAATTGGTGTTCTAAATTAATTGGAAGTACATGGGACTAAAATTAGGTATGACACAAGTGTCATGGACATATAGGACTCAGAATAAAATTTTATCATAATTTGGGTTGCATAAAATGGGTCGAGATTGTGTCTCCAATTTCGATTGGAACGCACAAGGATACAAAGTTAGATTTATTTGGAATTAAATAATAATATCTGCGATCAATATTGTGCGACTAAAATGAAGCACAAGAGTGCATAATTATGAGTTACACAAAGGTCAGAATAAAAGGCGGGCACATCTAGGACAAGAGTGTAAAATTTGTTGGAAGGCAAAAGCTAGGGTAGCGCTCCAAATATCGAAGCAACGGTAAGGTGCAATTATTAAATAAAATTGTAGAAGCATAAAAAATACGCTAGGGAGTTATACGCGTAAAACTCCTAACATGCATGAAGCCCGCGTAAAACAGAGCTTCAGCACTGTGTGGCTTAAGATATGACTTCAGATCCATTGGCGTACAACAGAGCTTCAACGCTATACAGCGTAAAATAGAGGTCTAAAACAACCCGCATAAAGCAGTATTTCCAGACTGCTTTGGCGTAAAAAGTTTGCTAGATCGCCACTCTGGCGTAAACTATGTCCGCTTTTAATACAACGTACAGTTGTACGAGGAACCCTTTGTATTCCTCGAATGAACCTGTCAGACAAAACAGTGAACCTGACTTCTGACAAAGAGTAATGCACGACGATCGAGAGGACGGCTGTAATGATGATTCTGCACAGAGACCCAGACTGTCGTTTAGTGACATAATCCCTGATATAAGACATTGTTTACGCATTCAAGAAATACGTTGCCTATTCTACACAGGCAGACATGAGCTTTTACGCTCAGGATGAGACAAAACCAACCTCCACGTCAAAAGCTGTTCTTCATACAGAACTCGAGGCACGTCTTTGCAGTTAATGCACGAGATGGGGGCAGATCTCTGTATTTAATGCATGAGATTTGGTTCTACTTTTAATGACTGGGAGAGCTAAAATTAGGGCTAATACGTCCACGTCATCATCCATGCATTTTACGCCAATCAGGCTATTTTTAGCTATAGGAGCATGCCGTACGCTATCTCCTCGAAATATGCCAACTCTGGCTATTTTCAACTATAGGAGTACGCCGTATGCTATCTCCTCGAAATACACCAACTCAGGCTATATTTGCGAAGGTATGTGATAAAGTTATTTGGCCCAGAATACGCTCAAGACCTCAGTCAAAGAAGGATAAATTGGCTATCTTTACGCTGATTACCTAGTACACAGCTATTTGGCTCTTACGCTATCAAAATAGCTACTCGACTTTTACGCCATCAAGATAGCTACTCGGCTTTTACGCCAACAGAACAGCAATCTGGCTTTTACGCCAACAAGACAACTATTTGGCTTTTACGCTAACGACACAGTTATTTGGATTTTATGCCAACCTTCTCTACGCGAGGGGCAGTTACCTACGTGGCTTGCATGCCGTGATCTTCAAAGTGGTTATACGTGTTACATCGTAATGGGGCATGCGTCACACGTAAATTCAGAAGATCATTCAGATGTGGGTAGCAGTTATTATAACCGTCGCGTAAAAGGTGCAGTTCTCTCCGTTGTTCGGTTTCTACGCCGACTGGTCAGTTACTACGACCAAGCTCTATAAATAGAGATTTCTGCCACAGGAGAATGGGGTCGGTGATATTAGGGTCGAGAAGAGATCAGCAAGATCAGAGAGATCAGAAAGAGAGCTCATACAGAGAGTGTTGATTGACAACTTTGGCAACGAGAGTTTAATCCCTCCTACAGTCTTTGAAGCTTCTTCTCCGTATTCTACAGCATATCTTCGTCATCGTGTGGTCCAAGGGACAAAATGATCGACCGCAGATCAGACTCCTATAGCAATATTTTTCCAAAATTAATTTTTGTACTTAACATCCTCGTATAGGATTAATTGTACTTCTTTTTCTTGTTTGTAAACAAAGAAAGGGTTTCGTATAAACCTAGTTTCATTTCTTTCGTTTATCATCAAACACAAGATGGCGACTCTGCTGGGGAGTACTTTCTCATCTGACGAGAAAGCCATTGCTCAATACGATGCTGTATCCGTCGGATCAACGAAGAAGACTCTGGTCGTCCAATTCGACCAATCTGCTTATGAAGACATGCTTCGCGCAGGGGGTTGCTCTCGTTCCTTCTCTGTCCAGGACAACAGAAAGTTGCATAAAGTATGGATGCCCCGGACATCCTCTACCCTTCCTGCAGGCTCTCTCTCTCCGACCAACAAGGTTGTGACATCGCAACCTGTACGCCTCGCGCGTAAAATTTTGTCTCTCGTCTATGACATGGCAGACAAAGCTTCTGGCAATGCCTCAGTGCCAACCCAGAAGTCTGCACCGCGCCCTGCGCGTAAAGCTTCGTCTCCCGTCTCTGACGTGGCAAGCTTAATTTCTGACAAGGCCTCAGCGCCAATTCAGAAATTTCAAACGCGCCCTATCACGCCCCAGTCCCAAAATATATGGAACTAGGCCACGTGGCAATAGCCAGCTGACACGTCTCCGAGGATATCCTAATTTAATGGATCCTAACAAAGAGTGCTACGCTATCCTAAATAACTAACATGTCTCAATATCAGTCAACAACAGGTAAACTAATCGCATCCATAATATAAACAGCAAGAAGTACTAAATAAACTACTGGAAGATAAACGCTAGTCTCAAATATCATAGTACAATCAAGAATGTCTGGTGGGAACAAACCCACTACTATGACAAAGTAAAGTACTGAGATGATGTATAAAAGATAATGACTAGGGCATCGGCTGACTGGATAATGATGCACTCAATCTAAGCGGAAGGCCTACCAAGTGATCACGGAAACTCGGATGGTAGAACCTTTAGCTCCTCTGCGGTAGCGAATCTCGTCTCCTGTCCTGGGCCGTATATTGTGGGGTAGTAAGCCTCGTCCAAATCTGGAAGGGAACCAGGTCCTCAGAGGGACGTAACAAGATACATAGAGACATGCCATATATAAATACTAAATAAAATAAATACAATAAAGGGTGTGCTAGCCATCTAAGTGAATACAATATGAGGACAACTTTGGTACGTATGGGTAGGCGTAGGCATAACGTCCAACACCCCGAAGAGCGTGGCAGCAGTGCAGAATATCGTCCCTATCGCTTCGAAGAACGTGGCAGCAGTACAATATATCGTCCATATCGCTCAGAAGAACGTGGCAGCAGTGTAAAGGGAGTCATTGGATCCGTGGATCCTCTGGATACTACAGAATCCAATTGGTGTATCCCATACGCCTACTAATGTCCTCCCCGCCCAATGTAGATACGCAAGTCGACTACTCGACGTGCATACCCCGTATCTATATGTCAAGTCTCTATCAATAAAATATAAACTGAACTACGTACTAACCGTGATGTAGGTTACACGTAACGATAGCTAGTCGAGTACGCAAACCCGCATCCCAATATGAATATGTCTCTGTGAACGTGTAAGGTGTCAGGTCTTAGATGATAACAGGGTATCATCCAATGGGTGGGTCTGCTAATGACTAGGCCAAGTATACAAATCATCGACGTATCCGTCGAATGCACCCGAACAATCTCGGACGCGCACAGTTGTATAAAGTAAAAGCAACAAGAATACAATACAACATATGCAATATTTAAATTAGACAGTAAATATGGCAAGGTATCTTGCCTGGGTCCTGAAGCTATGAATGCCAGAAGCCGGTTCTTGCAGTGTCTCCTGGCTGATCCGAAGGTCCTAATACAAATATAATATAACAGTCTCATATCAGACGCTAAACATTAATTATACACGACTATAACGTGATGCATTGAATATTAACATAAGTTCACTTTTGTTCGAATACAGCGTCAAGTGTGCGCGTAGCTAAGGTGCACGCGTGTTCTGTGCTCGAACATCCTGAGCCTTGTGACAATAATTTTAAGTTACGGTTTGACAACGATCTTTGATCTACGCTAACACATGTTTCTTGGTTTCTATGTTCATTACACGAGGTTTATGGACAAGTTTTAGGGTGGAGATGCTAGTCCTTGGTGTTATGCCTCACGATTTAGGGTTTGCTAGTAAATATACAGATTAAATATTATTAGTCATTAATCCACTATGCACATGATTAGGGTTGTGTCTGATATCAATATTTATTGACACGTCGATACGACGCTACGATATTCACATAAAAAAGCAGGGTTTGATGTTGTTACCTCTACGTGGCTTGCTCGGACAGGGTCTGCTCTCGTCGAGGCGTACTCCGGCGAGGTGGCAGCGGCTCCGGCGAGGTGGCAGCAGCGGCGGTGGCACAGCAGCAGGCGCGACAGCGGCAGCAACGCACGGAGGAGGGGTCGGGTTGGCGCCAGCAGCTCGTCGTGCACCGAGCGGCTGGGTCGATCGACTGAAGGGCAGCGGGTCGGCTGTAGGGCGGATGAAGGGCGGCTGTAAGGCGGCGGTCGGGGTAGATGTAAGGGGGCAGCGGGTCGGCTGTAGGGGCAGTCGGGGTGGATGTAAGAGGGCAGCGGGTCGGCTGTAAGGCGGCGATCGGCGCTGTCAAGCGGCGGTGGTGGTGACTGGTTGGGTGCAAAGGAGAGGGGGAGTATTCGGCTAGGGTTTGGGTTTGTGAGGGATTTGTTGGTTTAGGGTTTTACATGGAGGAAGTTAAGTATTTATATAGGGGATGGGCTTCGGGCTTGGTCTCGGGGTTTGAGCCAGCCAGGGTCCAAGGATCTGGTTCGGTCAGGTCCAGTTGAGGTGAAATTAGCCATAAATCAATTAACTAATTTCATAATTAATTGCGCGAGGCGGCGTTAATTCACATCGCGTAGCTATGGTTGCAATATGGTCAGAGGGTACCTAAAATCGTCTTCCGAAATTTTTATTATCTCGGTTTGTCCCTAGTCTTAGTTTTTAAAATTACAAATAATCCCTAAATTGGTTGAGGGGGTTTACAATCTACCCTCCTTAGAGCATTTCGTCCTCGAAATTAAACGTACACATAACAAGAATTCCTAACTGAATAAATAAAGTGCTAATACGTACCTAGTCCTTCGAAGAGGTGGAGATAGCGCTGTCTAATATCCTCCTCGCGTTCCCAAGTCGATTCACCTGGTGCATGATGTCTCCATGAGACGCGGACTAAGGGAATAGTCTGACCTCGCAGTACCTTCTCACTTCTGTCCAGAATCTCAACAGGCTCCTCCTGGTACGACAAGCTCGGCCCAACTGTGATCTCTGAATGGTCAAGTACATGACTCGGATTCGGTATGTACCTCCTCAGCTGAGATACGTGGAATACGTCATGGACTCCTTCCAAAGTCTGCGGCAAGGCTAATCCGTAAGCAACCTCTCCGACACGTTCTAACATATCGAATGGCCCGATGTACCTCGGACTCAGCTTTCCTCTGCCTCCGAATCTGATAGTCCCTCGAGTAGGCGAGATCTTTAGAAATACGTGATCTCCAACCTAAAATTCTAAGGGTCGTCGATGCACATTCGCCCAATACTTTTGTCGGTCCTGTGCTGCTCGTAGGTGTCCTTGGATCTTCTTTACCTTCTCTACTGTGTGAACAACCAACTCTGGTCCGAGAATCTGTCGTTCACCTATATCACTCCAACATACTGGGGAACGACATTTCTTGCCATACAACGCTTCATAATGAGCCATCTGGATGCTCGCTTGATAGCTGTTGTTGTAGAAAAACTTGACCAGATGCAAATGATCCTCCCACGATCCTCTAAAATCTAGCATGCATGCTCTCAACATGTCTTCTAACGTCTGAATGGTGCGCTCCGACTGGCCATCTGTTTGTGGGTGATACGCTGTACTAAACTTTTAGCGAGTACCGAGACTCTCTTGCATACTCTACCAAAAGTAAAACATAAACCTCGTATCCCTGTCAGACACGATGCTAACTGGCACTCCATGTAGGCGCACAATCTCCCTCATGTACATATCTGCTAAGGCCTCTGTCGATTGCCCAACTCTAAAGGGTAAAAAGTGTGCGGACTTGGTGAGTCTATCCACAATTACCCATACTGTATTTTGACCACTAGGACTCCTCGGAAAGCCTGTAACGAAGTCCATGGTGATGTGTTCCCATTTTCACTCTGGTATAGGGAGTGGTTGAAGTAATCCTGCAGATCTCTGATGCTCAGCCTTGACTTGCTGACACACCAGGCACTTGGCTATAAAGTATGCTATCTCTCTCTTCATTCTGTCCTACAAGTAGTACTGTCTCAAGTCCCTGTACATCTTCGTGCCTCCTGGATGAATAGAATAGGTTAAACTGTGTGCTTCTGCCATCAACTCTTGACGAAGTTCTCTATTTAGAACATAGAGACGATCTTCGTATCTCAAAGTCCCATCTTTATATATTCTCAGTCCTGTCTGTAATCCAGCCTATGTCCTCTGTCTAAGCCTCTGAAATCTGGCGTCTGTTGGCAAGGCAGCCTTGATTCTCTCTACTATTGTCGATTGCAACTGGAAACTCGACAACTGTCCGTCCACTCCAGGAACAACGACCTCTATACCCATCTGCTCTAGCTCTCTCAACAAATGTTGTTGAGTAGTCATGAAGAATGCCATGGGTTTTCTGCTCAATGCGTCAGCTACTACGTTGGCCTTTCCCGGATGGTACTGTAGCTCGATCTCGAAGTTTGTCATTACCTCGAGCCAACGTCTCTGTCTCTGGTTCAGCTCCTTCTGGGTGTATACGTACTTTAGGCTCTTATGATCAATAAATATCTTCACTCTTTCTCCATATAAATAGTGCCTCCAAAGCTTCAAGGCAAAAATCACCACGGCAAGCTCCAAGTCGTGGGTGGGATAGTTCTTCTCATGTATCCCCAACTGTCTAGAAGCATAAGCTATAACCTTTCCGTGCTGCATCAAAACACATCCTAATACTTTCCCGGATGCATCGCTATAGATCACGAATCCTCCGGGTCCAGATGGTATGGTCAAGATGGGTGCTGTAGTCAAGCGCTTCTTCAGCTCATCGAATGCCTTCTGACACTCCTCTGTCCAGGTAAACTCCTGCTCCTTTCGGGTCAAGCGGGTCATCGGCTCTGTAATCTTCGCGAAGTTCTCTACGAACCTCCGGTAATATTCGGCAAGTCCTATGAAGCTCCTCACTTCCGAGACATTGGTAGGGGTTGGCCATGTCTCTACAGATGAAATCTTTGCCGGATCTACTGAAATTCCATCTCCTGAGATAACGTGTCCAAGGAAAGCGACACGATCTAGGAGAAACTCACACTTGGTCAGTTTAGCATAAAGCATCTCTCTCTCTTCAGGGTCTCTAATACTAGTCTCAAGTGCTCTTCGTGCTCCTCGTGGCCCTTCGAATACACCAAGATGTCGTCGATGAAGACTACCACGAACTGGTCTAAGTATTGGTGGAATACTCTGTTCATCAAGTTCATAAATACAGCTGGCGCATTCGTCAGTCCAAAAGGCATCACTAAGAATACGTAGTGACCGTAACGAGTTCTGAATGCTGTCTTTTGAATGTCTTCTCTTCGCACCTTCACTTGATGATAACCCGATCTCAAGTCAATCTTGGTGAACACTGCTGCTCCTGTCAACTGGTCGAACAAATCGCCAATTCGCGGCAGGGGGTACTTGTTCTTGATAGTCAAAGCATTAAGGGCTCTGTAATCAATATACATACGTACTGTTCCATCCTTCTTAGGCACAAACAATACTGGTACTCCCCATGGTAATGCACTAGGACGGATAAATCCCTTGCTCTGCAACTCCTCTAATTGTAGCTTCAGCTCATCTAGCTCCTTCTTCGCCAATCAGTATACATTAGAAGATACCGGTGCTGCTCCGGGTACTAGCTCGATGGTGAACTCCACGTCTCTATCTGGTGGTAAGCCTGGCAGCTCTTCGAGAAAAATATCCTCAAATTCTGTAACTATTGGCGGTGGTACAATCTCCATAGCCATGCAAGCTCCCGCTATCGGTCCTACTCCTTGTTCGACGGTCCCTCGCATGTCTCGAACTCCGGTTGATCTGGTGGTCTAAAAGTGACGCTACCCTTCCGGCAGTTCAGTACAGCATTATACTGGCTTAACCAGTCCATGCCTAGCACAACATCAAAGTACGACATAGGCATTACCAAGAATCGTGCTCTCATCTCTCTACCACATAAAATTACTGAGCATATTCTGATAGTGCTGGTAACCGGCATGATACCTCCTCCAGTAAGAATCTTCCAACTCTTAGGTAAGGGGAAAGTCGCTACTCTATGCATTGCTACGAATCTACTAGATATAAATGATAATGTAGCTCCAGAATCAAATAATGCAGTTTCAGGTAATGATGCAACTAAGATGGTACCTGTGATAGCTTCTCCTTCTGTTTCCTCTTCGATAGCTGCTAACGCAAAGGCCTGTCCGTGCCTCTGTCCTCCGGTCTGCTGTCGAGCTCGGTCAGACTGTGCCTCCTGTGGGGCCAAGGGTGGTCCCCTCTGAAATCCTCCGGGTGTTGGTGGATGTTGACCTCCCAATGGTGGTAGTATCCTCGAAACTGGTGTTGTTGGCCTCTGTCCGACCGGCGGTGCTGTCTCTCTGCGTTATGGGCAGTCTCGAACTTGGTGCTGATCTGAACCATAAATCAGACATGTCCTCAGTCTTCTTCTGTAGTCCTTCTCGTAATGTCCTCTCTTACCACAGTGGTAGCAAGTCAGAATCTCCTTTTGCTGGTATGGCATTGTCCTCTGCTGTGTCGGTGCTCCTGGACGACGGATTGGTCCTCCTGCTCCGGGCTGTGCTCTGGCTGGTATAGTCATGGTGGAACGTCTAGCTCCTCTAACGATGGCCTCCTGGATTCTTGCCTCCGCAAGAACCTCTTCATAAGAAATCCTCGCCTGTGAAGTGGTATACCTCTGTAACTCAAAATTGAGACCGTGATGAAATCTCTGGGCTTTCTCGAGATCATTGGGTATCAGGACGGCACCAAATCTGCTAAGGCGGCTAAACTCCGCGTCATAGGCGTCAACAGTCATATTTCCCTGTTCTAGATGTAGGAATTGGGAGTACAGGGCATTCCTAACTGTAGCTGGGAAATACTTTGCATGGAATTATTCTAGGAATTGTTCCCAAGTCTGGTTCTTGCCTATACTGCGCTCAATGGAATCCCACCAGTGATGGGCGTTGCCTTTTAGTTGGGCCCTCACTGTGGTCATCCAAAGGTCTGGATATAGTTGTGAAGCCTCTAGTAACATCTCCGTGTTGGCGACCCAATCGGAGATCTGTTCTGCAGTCTCATTTTCTGAGAAAGTATTTGGTCCCATCTGTCGGAACCATCTAACAGTGCCACCTGTCTGGGCTGGTGGAGGTGCTGGTACTGGTGTTGTGACAGGTGTCCTCTCTAGCACTGCCATCAGACTCTGTCTCAACGTCTCTGTCTGCTGTCACTGTCCTTGCATCATTGCCTGGAAGAACTGAAGCATCTGTGGCTGGCCATCTAGCTGTGGCATCTAGGGTGGATAAGGTGGAGGCGGTGGTAGTGGAATCTCTGGCTGGACAGTAGGCGTCTCCTCAGATGTTGGCCTCTCAGTCTACGATATCGGTGTATTTCCTGAAGTCTGGTCCTCACAATATTGCGTGGGGATTGTCTGGGAAGTCTGTCCCTCAGGCTGCGGGGTAGGATCGCCCTGCGACGTCTCATGCCAATGTATCAACGGGGTCTGTATCGGGGGTTGCCCTTGGGGTACCTCCTCTCCTTGAGTGGTGTTATCTGGTACCGCGACACTGGGTGCCCCTCGTCCATTGCGCAAATTCATTTTGCTGCAAGAGATAGGACTTCATTAAAAGAGTACGAATACAACAAACAGGATACAGATTATTTAGAAGCTGTATGAAGGAAGTTCAAAGGCGAATCAAAAGTGGATGAGACATAGTAACTTCTATCCTATTGCAGGCTCGCTGGGCATGTTACCATACCACAAGCGAAAAGAAGAGTCGAAGACCTGCATGGGCCACCACTAAAACTATGTCACGCCCCAGTCCCAAAATACATGAAACTAGGCCACGTGGCAATAGCCAGCTGACACATCTCCGAGGATATCCCAATTTAATGGATCCTAACGAAGAGTGCTACACTGTCCTAAATAACTAACATATCTCAATATCAGTCAACAACAGGTAAACTAATCTCATCCACAATATAAACAGCAAGAAGTACTAAATAAACTGCTGGAAGATAAACGCCAGTCTCAAATATCATAGTACAACCAAGAATGTCTGGTAGGAACAAACCTACTACTATGACGAAATAAAGTACTGAGATGATGTATAAAAGATAATGACTAGGGCATCAGCTGACTGGATAATGATGCACCCAATCTAAGCGGAAGGCCTACCAAGTGATCACAGAAACTCGGATAGTAGAACCTCTAGCTCCTCTGCGGTAGCGAATCTCGTCTCCTGTCCTGGGCCGTATACTGTGGGGTAGTAAGCCTCGTCCAAATCTGGAAGGAAAGTAGGTCCTCAGAGAGACGTAACAAGATACATAAAGACATGCCATATATAAATACTGAATAAAATAAATATAATAAAGGGTGTGCTAGCCATCTAAGTGAATGCAATGTGAGGACAACTTTGGTACGTATGGGTAGGCATAGGCATAACTTCCAATACCCCGAAGAGTGTGGCAGCAGTGCAGTATATCGTCCATATCGCTCCGAAGAACGTAGCAGCAGTATAATATATCGTTCATATCGCTCCGAAGAACGTGGCAGCAGTGTAAAGGGAGTCATTGGATCCGTGGCTCCTCTGGATACTACGGAATCCAATGGATGTATCCCATACGCCTACTAATGTCCTCCCCGCCCAATGTAGATACGTAAGTCGACTACTCGACGTGCATACCCCGTATCTATATGTCAAGTCTCTATCAATAAAATATAAACTGAACTACGTACTAACCGTGATGTAGGTTACACGTAACGATAGCTAGTCGAGTATGCAAACCCGCATCCCAATATGAATATGTCTCTGTGAACGTATAAGGTGTCAGGTCTCAGATGATAACAGGGTATCATCCAATGAGTGGGTCTGCTAATGACTAGGCCAAGTATACAAATCATCGATGTATCCGTTGAATGCACCCGAATAATCTCGGACGTGCACAGTTGTATAAAGTAAAAGCAACAAGAATACAATACAACATATGCAATATTTAAATTAGACAGTAAATATGGCAAGGTATCTTGCCTGGGTCCTGAAGCTGTGAATGCCAGAAGCCGGTTCCTGCAGTATCTCCTGGGTGATCCGAAGGTCCTAACAAAAATATAATATAACAGTCTCATATCAGACGCTAAACATTAATTGTATACGACTACAACGTGACGCATTGAATATTAACACAAGTTCATGTCTGTTCGAATACAGCGTCACGTGTGCGCGTAGCTAAGGTGTACACATATTCTGTGCTCGAACATCCTGAGCCTTGTGACAATAATTTCAAGTTACGGTTTGACCACGATCTCTGATCTACGCGAACACATGTTCCTTGGTTTCTATGTTCATTATACGAGATTTATGGACATGTTTTAGGGTGGAGATGCTAGTCCTTGGTGTTATGCCTCACGATTTAGGGTTTGCTAGTAAATATACAGATTAAATCTTATTAGTCATTAATCCACTATGCACATGATTAGGGTTGTGTCTGATATCAATATTTATTGACACGTCGATACGACGCTACGATATTCACATGAAGAAGCGGGGTTTGATGTGGTTACCTCTACGTGGCTTGCTCGGACAGGGTCTGCTCTCTTCGAGGCGTACTCTGGCGAGGTGGCAGCGGCTCCGGCGAGGTGGCAACAACGACGGCGGCACATCAGCAGGCGTGGCAGCGGCAGCAACGCACGGAGGAGGGGTGGGTTGGCGCCGGCAGCTCATCGTGCGCCGGGCGGCTGGGTCGGTCGACTGAAGGGAAGCGGGTCGACTGTAGGGCGGATGAAGGGAGGCTGTAAGGCGGCGGTCGGGGTAGATGTAAGGGGGCAGCGGGTCGGCTGTAAGGCGGGGGTCGGCGCTGTCAAGCGGTGATGGTGGTGGTGATGGGTTGGGTGCAAGGAAGAGGGGGACTATTCGGCTAGGGATAGGGTTTGTGAGGGCTTTGTTGGTTTAGGGTTTTACATGGAGGAAGTTAAGTATTTATATAGGGGATGGGCTTCAGGCTTGGTCTCGGGGTTTGAGCTGGCCAGGGTCCAAGGATCTGGTTCGGTCAGGTCCAGTTGAGGTAAAATTAGCCATAAATCAATTAACTAATTTCATAATTAATTGCGCGAGGCGACGTTAATTCACATCGCGTAGCTATGGTTGCAATATGGTCAGAGGGTACCTAAAATTGTCTCCCAAAATTTTAATTATCTCGGTTTGTCCCTAGTCTCAGTTTTTAAAATTATAAATAATCCCTAAATTGGTTGAGGGGGTTTACACGCCCTGCGCGTAAAACTTCGTCTCCCGTCTCAGACATGGCAGACTTAATTTCTGACAAGGCCTCAGCGCCAATTCAGAAATTTCAAACGCGCCCTGCGCGTAATACTTCGTCTCCCGTCTCTGACGGGGCAGACATAATTTCTGACAAGGCCTCAGCGCCAATTCAGAAATTTCAAACGCGCTCTGCGCGTAAAAATACATCTCTCATCTACAAAGAGGTAGATGTACCCTTGGATCACATCAAGGGAAAACGAGTGGCGAATCTCCCAACCTCTAGGCTTATACGCTATCAAGAGAAGAAGTTGCCCGCTCTTCAAATTACGCGTAATGCTGGAGGCCGTTTGAAGACTTCTCCTGTTTTACGCGAGTCTGTGCAAAGCTCCAGATTACGCCACGATAAGCCCCTCCGCGTAAAGAAAACCCGGTTCATGGGAACGTACGCTCCTCAGATGGATGACGGATCGTACGCTACTCACATGGCTGAACTGCTGTATTCTTATGGCAGAGAGAGTTATGATTCCCAACCTCCATACCCTAACTGATGTAAAAATGTAGGATAAGTCTTATTCTTCTTCCGTTAATCCCACTGATTTGTGTGATTTCTTAATCCAGAAATGCAAAGACAGGGGTCAAAATCAAGATTTAGTGCCCCTAACTACCAAGCGTGGGGAGATCGTGTAGGAAGTAGCATTAACATCTAATGTCGTCACGACATATGGGCCATGTGAAGATTATATCTTTATTGATCCACCTACTTGCAACGATCAGCATCCAATAGTCTTCGGTCGAATGCGGAATAGACCGATTGTACAAGAGGATTCTCCCGAGTCTGATGTTGGGAAAATACAAATCTACAGATATAGCCCACAGGCTTTAAAGATTATGCAAAATATGGGTTATGATTTGAAGTTGAAGCAAGGCCTCAATTATGGAAAAGGCAAAAGAATACCGTTGCATGGTGATCCTTACTGTCAACAAACTCGTTTTGGGTTAGGGTATACCGCATCTGTTGCAAACTCTAAACCTCCAGAGTCTGATCCTGTAATACCAGAGGTCGGTCCTTCTAAATCAACTTCTGTGGAAAAAGACAAACAAAAAGAAGAAGAAGAACCAGACAACGACATGTCTGGGGGTAGTCTCCTCCGACAAAACAGAGCAGCATCCAAAGCTGGGGTAGAATTTCTTCTGAGTCTGAAGATGATGCAACTATGACCATCTTTCCTGAAGACCGTACGACTCGAGTATCGGAAGACCGAAAGCCAAAGGGTACTTTCTCCTTCAATGATGATGACATCATTGAAATCTTTAATATATTGATGAAGGAAAACAAGCTTCGGCTATGCAACATCAGACACCCTGAAAGGGCTGGCAAGGTCAATGACCCAGAATATTGTCTCTTTCATCGGTACATTCATCACCCCACAAAGGCATGTTATGTACTAAAAAAGAAAATTCAGGAGCTGATCGATGCCAAATTCATTACTTTGCATTTATAGCAAGGAGACGGTCACAACAAATTGATCTCACTCCCACGTGGCAATTTGCTTCATCAAAAAGTGCCGGATGATGAGTCCCTAAAACTCTTCCCAGCGGAGCAATATTCAGGTCTATCTCCACTCAGCAAATCACTCCCCAGTAAATTTTTCGGACATGGGTTCACGTCCATATTACCTCTGAACTGTTGTCCAAATATTTTCTCCCAGCTAAGTTTGTCATGTCCAAGTGACCTCTGAGCAAACCTCCCAGGTTGCTGCTATCGATTAGTTCATGTTCATATTACCTCTGAACTACGTCTCTCCACTTTCTCTGGCAGAGTAAATCCATCACCACCTATGTCCTGTTTTTCTTTATTCCCATAGAGACATATCTTACCACGCCCACATTACCTCTGAGTAAGATATTTTTCAAAACTTTTTCATGTCCATATCACCTACGGGTAAAGTTCTGCTCTTCGACTGTCTACTATCACGTTCACATAACCCCTGGTAGTGCTAGTCATTTTAGCTTATTATCTGTACTTAAGGTACGCCATGGGTAATAAGTCCACAACCCGGATGTACAAAATCAACTCTTGGTTCTTTATCGCCATTAAGAGCCAAATTCTTGAAGCCATCATCCGTATCCAAGAGTCCCGGATATGCAATATATACTGGACCCTCAAAATCTCCCCAGCGGAGCAATCCTCGGGTCTACTTGCACACTCCCGCAGTGACTATTCAAACCAACCTCGTTAAATGTTAGCCATGCTCATATTTGCCTCTGAGCTATCGTCCCAGCAATCTCCCCAGCGGAGCGATCCTTTGGTCTATCTTCATGTTCAGATAGACCACACTCAACGAATCACTCCTCAATGAGTTTTTCAGACATTAGTTCACGTCCATAATACCTCTGAACTGCTGTCATAATATTTCTCTCAGGATGAGTTTGTCATGTCCATATTACCTCTGAGCAAACCTTCCGAGTTTCGGCTATCGATTATCATGTCCATATTACCTCTGATATCGGTTGTCATCTCAACTTAGCACCCGTACTTAACTCTAAGTACGCCAGTGGTGTTAGTTCCACAAAACTGCCACGTCCATATTACCTATGGCAGGGCTTGTCTTAAACTTATTACTTGCACTCTCGTGCACAAGAAGTAATAGGTCTACCAAAACCCCCCCGGTGGGATGCCCGCAATGGAAATAAATAATTCGAGTCCACATTACCCCTCAACAGAAATGTGTCTCTCCACTATCCCCACAGAGTCATATTTTACAGCATTCATATTACCTCCGTCAGGACTTGTCTTAAACCTATTACTTGCACTAACGTGCGCAAAAAAGTGATGGGTCCACAAAAAATCCCCCAACATGATGTCTTTACTACCCACAAAACCTATCACGTCCATATTACCTCTGATAGGGCTTGTTTCGAACTTATTATTTGCACTCAACATGCGCAACAAATAATAGGTCCACCAAAGATCCCCCAGTAGGATATCCTCAACAAACACGGTATTGTACTACGTCCATATTACCTCTGGTACGATATCCGAAGTTCACACAAACAATCGTAAAGAAATGGAGGGCCCTTATGTGATTGAAACAACATTCTCAAATGGTGCTTACAGACTAGCCAAGCCTAATGGAGATTTGATAAAAACTCCTATCAACGGCAAATTTCCGAATATGTACTATGCTTGATCTCCTTTGCTTAACGGAGTATGATGAAGATTTCATTCTGACGATACTACTTACAAAGGTTAGCTGTATCATATTCTATCAGATTCATATGACCTCTGAATAGATTTGTTTAACTAATTTGTAAACCTATCATGTTCATATTACATCTGATAGTGTTTTGTATACAAATTTAGTTGGATTATATTCGACTAGGTTCATATTACCTCTGAATAGATTTACATTCAGCCAAGCCTTACCGAAAGTATATCATATTCATATTACCTCTGATATCACTTTCATCTAAGCCTATCATTTATATTTTAAAGTGATGGGTCCACAAAGTCAGAAAGTATATCTTTATTATCTCTGAAAAAATAAGGAGCAAAAAGTAAGAAGTACATCATTGGGGAGGAGCAGTTAAATCGCGAATCAATCGCGCCAAAGCAGCCATCCTCTCATTCTTGGAGTTTAAGACGTTAGCGCGAGCCCGTTCTAGCTTGCCTCCTCATTGTTCAAGGAAGATAGTTCAGACAAAGCATTAACATAACTTGCGTGGATGACACCCACATGTGCCAAGTTCTGCTGAGCTGTCTTCACTTGGCCCTCAAACGCATCATGAACTACCGATGTCTTGAGAAGCCTCTCCCTTGCCTGAGCGAGTTCAGCTTCTAATTCTCGAACCCTTGCTTCATTTTCCTCACGTTCGGCCCAGCACTCAGTTAGCTGAGGAGTAATCTCCACCAAGACTGCTTTCTCTTTATCCATCTCTTGCTGCTGTTCGTGGATGGATTTATTTAGCAATTCTATCTGCTGAGCAAGTTTTGTAGTTTGGGAGTCATACTCAGCCTGAACCAGATCATCAATGCTGCCTCGGGATAATTGCAAATATTTGTTAATGGGTTGTTCTAAACTATTAACTATTTGCTCTAGCGCGTTAGCTCTTTCATCGTCACTAAAATTTCTAATCTGCGCTATAGTAAGATTGGAGGACATCTTCAGAGCATCGAAGCCTAGATTCTTCTCCAGCACCATGGATATCAATGCTTTCTAAGTGATGTAGAATACGCTAGTATATTGTTCAACTAGCATGGCAAAGCTCGAATGGATGCTGGGAGTGGCTGCGATATCGGTAAATCTCCCTCCAGGAATGACTACAGAGGATGTTGCCACAGTCATCGCTTCAACAGATGGTGCAACAAAAGAAGAAGCACCAACAACGGTCGAAGTTGCTGGCATGCTCGACGAAGGAGGCACAGTCGAGACAATCGGCTCATTCTCCTCTGATATTATTTGGGCTATTGGCGGGATGACATCCGAGAATGTTGCGGATGAAATATAGGCAGCGTCAAAACCTGCTTCTTTGACGTCGGACACCGCCATTTCATCTGCTGGCTCCGCAACAAAGTCAGAAGAGGTGTCAACTCTGCCCTCCCCGTAGATGTCTTCATCTGCAAAGAAGATAAGGAAAATTTAATATCAATTTGATGTTGATTTTCCTGGAAAAAGCGTGAACACAATATTTACCCATGGCCGGTGGTATGTATATTGCGTCTGCAGCCTGTACAGCTAAATTATTTCTTAATAATGCTAAGCAAGCTGTCATACCTGGAGAGGAGGGTGCACCAAATGACGTCTGGGGGTAATCTTCCCATTCGTCACCCAGATCCACTCTTGGCTCATCGGGCGAAATCTCACTGGAAATACTTACAGACGAAGGAGGGGTTATTCCCATTATTGGTCCGGATAAAGGTATATAGAATTTTATTATGCTCGGCCTCGAAGGCGACTCTGAAGTACTACCAGTAACGGTAGTAGCGGCAGCCACGAGCAAAGAATCTCCAGCACTGTCAGTCGGAACTGTGGAGGTTCCCTCTCTAAAAGGCGAAGGAGCTCTGATCAAAGAATCATCTCCAACAGGAGAAACAACAGGCTCACTCCTAGGGGCCCCCTTGGTGGAAGTCCTTTTAGGACCTCCGGCAGTCTTCTTCTTCTTGCGGGGGGAAGGCTCTTTCTGAGTGGAAGTCTGTCGCTTATTTGAGATGACGAGAGGCTCTGCCGGCGGAGCTATTACGCCTCTCGGTATTACCAACAAAAAATTATCGGTACCGACAGCATCCTCACCTTCATCAGAGGAGACGGATGGGATCTATTCTCTTCCAGTGGACTTCTGGGAGGGCATCCAAAAACTTCTATGCACATCAAAATCGCGATGGAAGGTATTGATGGACGCATAAAACTGCGCATACGAGTGAAGGATGCGCAACTCCATGGAGAGAGAAGTCGCAGGCACAAGAAAAGTCGTACCAGTACAGCCCGTGATGAAGTACCGCCATCCTCGGGCTCCATCAATAAGTCCACCTTTGGACTTGAAGCTGGTGATAGGATTCCCCACATGCAACTGGTCGTACCCAAATTGCCTGGCAAATCGGCTAGGCAGATAAGGCTCTAAGTAGCAGTTGTCCTCACTTCTGTAAAGCAAGTGGGAAGGTCTAATGCAGACCAACCAATAAAAGGCTTCAGAAGAAAGAATGGTCCTCCCATGGCCCCCATCCTGAAGTTTTGTCCCCTGTTGATTGATATGTACTGGGGGGACGGTACAAAAGAGCTTCCAGCTATGAGCAAAGTTTAATGCTCTCCGGCAATCAATGACGCTGGTCACATTTCATAGGGAATTCTTGTAATTCAACAAGAAATTGTTTCTCGAACTACTGGCAGAGCCGGAAGATATCACCCTGGTGTTGTGAAGGATTAACCATCCCATCAAATATAGGAATGGTAACTCCACTCTGGGAAACCCTTCACGTTGGGTATCATCTGCAAGCAGCCCATCAGTAATGGCCCTCAGGCCAGCTAGTATCCGGCATACCATGGCAGGGAGCAAGCCCAGTCTTGCTCCAAACACCAAACGCACTACGGGCCATAAGGTGTTGCGATGAATGCGATCCGCAGATGCGATACCAGGTACTACCCATCGGCGTAACCAGATGGAAAGGAAGCCAGCTAATTGAGCTTCCCTTGACAGAGGCTTGCGACAATGCCTCATATAACTGTAGGCTTTAGTTCCTGCAGGATAACCTTCTATCTCCTCATCAAGAATATGATCTGAAGCCCCTGCGTCTTCAATAAGGTCATGGACCGCGTCGGCACTAAGCATGCTCAGGAGGTTCAAGGGCTTATCCCTGCTATCCACAACCTTGTCCGGCTTAGCATTTCTGGCCTGGTTGAAGAAGAGGTAGGATACCTATTTTTTGACATGGGCCAAATCAGAGGGCTCCTTGTAGAAGGTGGTGCACACAAGATAGTAGCTCATCAGCTCCTGGTACACTGCCACTGCCCAAGGGTTTGTATCCCTCAACTCCCTATTCGTGGGGACGTACTCCTCGTACGGAGTATCCCCCATTGGCAGCCTTAAAATTTCTGCCATCTCATGAAGTGCCAGGCCCAACTCCCCTAGCGGAGTGGCGAAAGTCCCAGCGAGCGAGTTATACTGCTCCATCAAAGCTAAGAACAAGTTGGGGTTGAGAGGTAGCCCAAAACTGGTGGCACTTACAGCCGCAAACAGGCCAATGCTTTCCAGCTCCGTCTGAAAATGTTTCAGGGCCCAGGCAGTTAAACTGGCCCATCGAAGATTCCCCGGGCTAAGCCATCCACTGGTCCGAGGGTTAACCTTAGGGTATACCCCTCCTTGCCCCATAAAATTATTGCAGAAAGTCGATATTTGAACGGGCTGGATCAGTGAAGTATCTTCACTCGGGACGCTGCCCGGCAGTAGTCCTCTAAAAGGCATAACAGGGCCTGAAGGGCTACTCACAAAGACGCCCCGGTTCAAGAATTTCTTGTACGAGATCTTTCCTGGCCACCCATGAAGATCTGGAGTCAGAGCCAACATCATCTTCCTAGGATGTGTGGCATGGAAGAATGCCGAGATAGGGTAATCCCTGGGCATCCTGGGCAGATACATGACCGTGTCCTCAGCAGTAAAGACCCAATCCTCCTTCTTGGGCTTAGTCTGGGATTGCTTGTCAATCATATCCCCGAATAAGAAAGCTGGTGTCTTATATTCAGTCCCATCTATGTATGTCAGGGGCTCCCCACTGATCATACTCAGCAACATTCGTTCTCCTTGGGATGAGATCAGAGTTTCCCTTTCTTCAGGGTACTGGGTTCCAGAAATAGGGAATATCACATGGGATAAATCCTCCAGATAATTGAAGTTGAGCATTCCAGCAGCATAGCCCATAACTTCAGCCAAAAGAGGGATCTGCAAGTCCACTGAAAATACAAGAAAATAAGTCAGTTTTTATGCTAGACGTTACACTCTTGCAATATACGCCAAAGACTAACCGTCTGAGCTTTTACGCCAGACTGCAAAAACTTGAGTCTTACGTTGGAATCTATTTCCAGTGCGTAAAACTCAAGGTTGGCAGTGTACGCCTAAATCTAGCAGTCTGAGTTTTTATGCCAGACTGCCAAAATTTGAGTTTTTACGCCAGAATTTATATCCAGCGCGTAAAACTCAAAGTTTGTGGTATACACCAAATTTTGACAGTATGAACTTTTTCGTCGGACTGCGAAAATATGGAGTTTTTACGCTGACACATTAGGAATGTGGGCGTAATGATAAATCATCTCTGTACATTATCTCTCGAAGAGGCTCTCAGCAGAGAAGATGACCTTACGCGTTCACGTACAATGTGTGCGAAGGGTTTTCTCTTCTCAAAGTCTTTACCTGTGATACCCGGGGCGCAGCTCGTCGGAGGAGCACTTCATTCAGACTGGGGCTCACTCAGCCTAATGGAAGTTGCTCGTGCTTGAGCAGAGAGCGAGAAGAAGAGGCGACTTTCTTTCCCTTAGCAGTGGAAGCCTGTTTCGGTGCCATGGCTAAACTCAAAATTCTCAGAGAAGAGACGAAGACGAAAAGTTCTCAAAGAGGCGAAGGGTTTTTGCAAAGACATGTGAAGGGTTTCTCTCTCAAGACCTTGGGCTATTTATAGAGTTCTGATAACTCTTTGAATCCCTAACCAAATCCGATATTTAATATTCGGTTATGATTTGAGGACCATGTCGTCCTATCATTTAAAAAAGAAGACGGACAGTCAGTAGATCCAGATTTTACGCACAGCGGTTACAAATCTATGGTTTTACGCACAGAAGCTTTTACGCTCAGCGGTTACAAATCTACGGTTTTACGCTCAGGAGCTTTTACGCTCAGTAGCTACAAATCTACGACCTTACGCCCAGGAGCTTTTACGCTCAAAAGCTACAGACCTATGATGTTACGTTCAGGAGCTTTTACGCTCAGAAGCTACAAATCTACGATCTTACGCTCAGAAGCTTTTTACGCTCATAAGTTACAGATCTACGATTTTATGCTCAGTAGCTACAAATCTACAATTTTAAGCTCAGAGGCTACAGATCTACGATTCTACGCTCAGAAGATATAGGTGCTACGGATCTATGATTTTTTGTATATCTTAAAATTATGCAGGACAGCGTGCGCATATATCCAGACAATTTGGGTCTTACACTCGAGAAGGCCAGTTGGAAGGGTTTACGAAGAAAATACTCCTTTCGGCTACAAGACATTCCAAGTGTCTGAAACGCACAGAGTTCAACATTTGAAGATGACTCTTCTTCTTGGGCCATTGGAAATTCATGAAAAGTCTAGCCAGAATCCTTTACATCTAGGTTCAAGTATGGCCTGTTTGGCGGGCATTTCTTCCCCTATTTTAAGGGATTTTTTGGGGAAACCATTCTTGAAGATGATGTTCTGAACAAAAAGTCTTCGCATCAGAGAAGTGACAGTTCAGAATTTTTATGCGACTCCTCATCCAAAAACAACATAACAGTTGATTCTTCAAGACAACTTAATGCTAAAGAGCTTTTTTACGCATCTTCCGTTACGCGTAGAAGTCTGGACGTGACCGGATAGTCGTTTATCAGAGTTAGCGTAAAATTATTCAGATATGTCAAAGCTGCACACAGCAAGTATGGCGAATCAGCAAGGCGTAAAAGAAGACAAAATCTATTAATCATGATTACATATGATGAAAATCCAATTTACAAAGGATTTTTTATTTTCATGATTACATATGATGGAAATCCTTTTTCTACAAAGGGTTTCTCATTTTCATTTAAGATCACGTCGAGAATCTGTTGTGCCAGGTTCTCATATTGGTGTAGATCTTTTTCTCCTTCTACGGCAGTTCATCGGCTTCTGCGGCCGATGAACAAGAAAATGATTAATGGCGGAAGGATACAAAATTGGGCATGTATCAATTATTCAAGCCCATCCTCCTTGCGCCATGGCAGCCATGTCCTAGAATTGTGTTAGGGATTCAGACCCAACACAATACTGGAAGACATGGCCAAACTGCCCACCTTCGTCCAGCTTCATGATGGAAGAAAATACAGCTAGCAAGCTGTGTAGTCCAAAGCGACCCTTCCTCTCTCCTGGACGAATCGCCATATGAAATTGCTGATTATCTCGAGTAAAGGAAGCTATGATATCCTTCCATGATCCATCATTGCAGAGGATATTTGCTCGAAGATACCTTCTTTTACGGTTTCTTACATGCTGGAAGAACATGATCTTCTTTTTCCTCAGGTCAGCCCGATGAATCTAGACAAATATATCTTTTTGGTGAAAGAAAGTGTGGAAAAAATAGGTTCACTCACTTGCCTTTATATAGGCAGAAAAGAACATACCAAATCCCAACAAATTTCTAAAAAATCCGGCGAGAAATCAGCCTCGCAGAACGAGTCAAATTTGACCGTTTCATGCTTCATTCAAAGTATTTCAAATTACGAGAAATTTAAAAACTTTGAAGGGGGTCTTGTAGAAGCATGAAAAATACGCTAGGGAGTTATATGCGTAAAACCCCCAACATACATGTAGCCCGCGTAAAACAGAGCTTCAGCAACACTGTGTGGCACAAGATATGACTTCAGAGCCATTGGCATACAACAGAGCTTCAACGCTATACAGCGTAAAACAGAGCTCTAAAACAACCCGCGTAAAGCAGTATTTCTAGACTGCTTTGGTGTAAAAAGGTTGCTACATCGCCACTCCGGCGTAAACCATGTCCGCTTTTAATACAGCATATAGTTGTACGAGAAACCCTTCGTATTCCTCGAATGAACCTGTCAGATAAAACAGTGAACCTGACTCCTGACAAAGAGTAATGCACGACGATCGAGAGACGGCTGTAATAATGATTCTGCATAGAGACCCAGACTGTCGTTTAGTGACATAATCCCTGATATAAGATATTGTTTACGCATTCAAGGAATACGCTGCCTATTCTACACAGGCAGACATGAGCTTTTACGCTCAGGATGAGACGAAACCAACCGCTACGTCAAAAGCTGTTCTTCGTACAGAACTCGAGGCACGTCTCTGCAGTTAATGCGTGAGATGGGGGCAGATCTCTGCATTTAATGCACGAGATTTGGTTCTACTTTTAATGACTGGGAGAGCTAAAATTAGGGCTAATACGCCCACGTTATCATCCATGTATTTTACGCCAATCAGACTATTTTTAGCTATAGGAGCACGCCGTACGTTATCTCCTCGAAATACGCCAACTCTGGCTATTTTCAACTATAGGAGCACACCGTATGCTATCTCTTCGAAATACGCCAACTCAGGCTATATTTGCGAAGGTATGTGATAAAGCTATTTGGCCCAGAATACGCTCAAGACCTCAGTCAAAGAAGGATAAATTGGCTATCTTTACGATGATTACCTAGTACACCGCTATTTGGCTCTTACGCCATCAAAATAGCTACTCGACTTTTACGCCATCAAGACAGCTATTCGACTTTTATGCCAACAGAACAGCTATTTGGCTTTTATGCCATCAAGATAGCTACTCGGCTTTTATGCCAACAGAACAGCTATCTGGCTTTTACGCCAACAAGACAACTATTTGGCTTTTACGCCAACGACACAGTTATTTGGCTTTTATGCCAACCTTCTCTACGCGAGGGGCAGTTACCTACGTGGCTTGCATGTCGTAATCTTCGAAGCGGTTATATGCGTTATATCGTAATGGGACACGCATCACACGCAGATTTAGGAGATCATTCAGACGTGGGTAGCAGTTATTATAACCGTCGCGTAAAAGGTGCAGTTCTCTCCGCTGTTCGGTTTCTACACTGACTGGTCAGTTACTACGACCAAGCTCTATAAATAGAGATTTCTGACCACAGGAGAATGGGTCGATGATAGTAGGGTCGAGAAAAGATCAGCAAGATCAGAGAGATCAGAAAGAGAGCTCATACAGAGAGTGTTGATTGACAACTTTGGCAACGAGAGTTCAATCCCTCCTGCAGTCTTTGAAGCTTCTTCTCCGTCTTCTACAGCACTTCTTCGTCATCGTGTGGTCCAAGGGACAAAGTGATCGACCGCAGATCAGACTCCTATAGCAATATTTTCCCAGAATTAATTTTTGTACTTAACATCCTCGTATAGGATTAATTGTACTTATTTTTCTTGTTTGTAAACAAAAAAAGGGTTTCGTATAAACCTAGTTTCATTTCTTTCGTTTATCATCAAAAAAAATCACAATAATAAATTATAACCCTAAATAAATAAATCCCAAAATAATACAAATTAAATTTATAACCATATATTTCGGTCAGGGGTTCATCTAGTGGGCTTCTAGGTCCAGTCTACTAACTCAAACATTATGGAACACTATATTATATATATATATATATATATATATATATATATATATATATATAAATACACATATCATAAAATTATTTAAACTAAATACACACAATACTTATAATATATAAAATAACAAAAATATCCCTATTTCAGAATGTGCTAGTGACGGCTAGTATCCCTGTTCTTCTACTTGCAGCTTATTTTCTTATTTTCGGTATTTACTTTTTAGTTCTTTATTATGAATATTTGTATGTTCTCACATGTACTTATATTTCATAATACTTGTGCATCTTGTATTGTTTTTTATTACTCGTCATATATGCTTTACCATGTATTTGGAGTTGCTTTCAGAGTTTTGTACTTCGCTCATTTCCTGATTGGATATATTTTTCAGATAATTGGCTAGAGGAACTGTGTCCCACTTATTATGGCCCGCGGGATGGTAAGCCATTAGAGGATACTCCTTTAGAGCAGGAGGACATAGTACCAGTGACCGAGGAGGTCTAGTTATATAGTTGTGGACTTGTACTAGTTTTATTTTGGACTCATATCATGTATATATATTATTTTGGAGAGTTGTTGAGACTAGACTTATAGTATTGGACTTGAGGATATTTTGTGACTCCTATTTCTCTCTTTTTTATATCGTACTTTCATCCTCCTTAGTTTGATATTGTGATTGAGTATAGTTTACATTTATCAGATACCATATTTTCCCTCCGTTTGGAGTGGAGATGATTGACATATACCATATATATATTGTTTGAGATGTTTAGATAGTAGAGTTGACCCAGACAGCGTTCTATCGCCGATGATGCAGCGTAGGTTGGACGTACCCACGTACTCGTGCTCGAATATCTGGGTGCAAGTCGTGACAGTTTATCACAGCCACCCATCAAAAAAACCAAGGAACCAACGGTCCAAAGCATGCAACTAAAAAAACTTACAAAAATAACCTAAATAATGCATGAATGGCATAAAGCAAGATGTAAGCAATTAAATAATAAGCAAGATATACATGTATAATACACATATATTAGGTACATATACTAGAACAGTGAAACGAGTCTCACAGTGGGATAGTGTCAATTAGTAGTGTATATGAGTGCAGACAGTGTCCAAATGAGAGGTGTGTATGTATATATATTTGAGTGAGGGATGAGTTAGCTAGTGAGGGGTTAATAATTTATATAGATAGATACATATATAAGGGTATATATATAGGTATAAATATGTGTTGAGTGTCAAGAGTGAGGGGCCTAGAATATATGTTGGTACCAAGATATCAAGGTCAAGTAGAGTTAGTGTCATGGGTATTTGAGAGTGTATCCTAATGTCAAGATACAATAGAGTATCAATGTGATATTGTGTACCATGGTATATGATATCTACATGATACTCAAATACCTAGATAGTTGTGAGGATCATTCACCATTAGAGTTTGTTACAAGACTGTTGAGCATCAAGTCTGAATTTAACATGTCGCAAGAATGGTAGATGAGTTGAATCAGCTGTGAAAAGTATGTGCCAATACGTGAGATTGTGGAGTTGACATATAATTATGGAACAGATCCTATTAAGATCGTGTTATTCAGGTGTGACGGTACGGGATTATTTGGCTCCTATATTGCATCGCAGTCATCTAGGACCCCCTCTACCAGTGTGCATACCCCATAGCCCTCCCAGGAGTCGGTGCGAGCCCAGCAGGAGATAGTTGACCATCAAATTGCGTCTATGTGTGACGAATTGATGTAGAGGATTACGGACCAGCCCCAACTACAGACGGACGATGCGACGATCATAGCACATTTTGATTCGCTTGAGCGTAGAATGATGGAGCTGAGGGATCTGGCCATGTCGACAGAGCGCAACGTAACGACGCTGCAGGGGTCGCATGTAGCCATGGGTGATGCACTGATGAGGCTGCAGACGACACAGGTTCAAATGAGCCAGTCTGTGTAGCAGAGTGCTGTGAGGATATTATCTGTCATTGATACTTGCAACACTCGACTGACAACGTTGGAACATATACGTCCTCCTGGTCCGTCAACATCGACATCTACATCGACATCTACATCGACTGCACTGACTCCTCCATCTGGTGCCGTGATGCTTTCATAGGAGCAGTTTGACGCGCTATTATCCCATATTCGCGGCAGTGTTCCTTCTCCACCTGATCAGCAGTTGTTGTTCTTTGGATATTTGTATGTATTAGCCTATTCATGGGACTTTTATTATTATTTGTATACAACTTTATTGTGTGACTATATACTTTTATTGTGTGACTAGATGGGGATATTTATTTCATACCTTTATCCATTTATTTTAGGATTTTATCCATTTTATTTTATATACTTTTGTGTGCAATTTGGTGTTGAGTGTGAATGTACCGGTGTTGAGTGTTCCACCGAAGTGGTCGAAAAATCCAAAAAATTTAACGGAGAGTTGCTCTGGGTCTGTCTATTTTTATAAAATATGATATTGCAAGGATATATGACAAATTATATGACAAACTGCAAGCATACATTTATTTCAGATTTGTTTAATTTTTTTTGCAATTTAGCGACGTCCACTAGACGTCGCTAAATACGTCGCTAACTGATCAGAACGTCGCTATTTTTGTCGCTAAACGTCGCTAAATGGCTGACGTGGTAGTATTTACCGGGTCAGCAAAACTTCGCTAAATGTGTTACAAAACGTCGCTAAATAGAAAAAAATTAGCGACGTTTAGCGACAAACAACACGTCGCTGATTTAGCGACGGAACATCGCTAAACATCTAATTTAAAAAAATTAGCGACGCCAAAACGTCGCTAGTAAACGTCGCTATAACGATGTTTTGCGATATTTTTTTTGTCACCGACTAGCTAAAATACGACTTCACTGAAACGTCGCTAATTACGTCGCTAAACTTTTTTGACGACATTTTTAGGTCATTTTGCGACGTTTCCAGACGTCGCTAATTTGACTTATTCTAGTAGTGGTGGTTGTATTTAGTTTGTTTATATATATATATATATATATATATATATATATATATATATATATATATATATATATATATATATATATATATATATATATATATAAACCTTGTTTTAACTTTTATTCCTTCCCAAGTATCTTTGTTCATAATTTCTAGGGCTATTTGATATTATCCCCCTCTTAGATTAGGTATATTAATATTACCCCCATGTTATATTAAAAGTTGAAAATATTCCCCCTGAAAGTGTCGTTAAAAATTGCCACGCCACAGTCACAAAATACGTAGGACTAGGACACGTAAGCATGCCAGCCGCATGTATATGGCAACTCCAATATATGGAAACCATAACACATGCGTACGCTGTATAATGAACAATAATTCACAAGTGGTAAAACTATCACAAGTCACAGGATATAATCTAAATCTCATCCACAGAAATCATAAATAAATAAATAACCAATATCTATATAACTAGATCTCAATATGAAGTATCTAAAGATGACAGTCGGATGGAAACAAATCCACTGCTGAACTAGAATATAAAAGCAACACAAAATAAGTACATCACTAATAATCATTGAGACTCGAAGAGAAGACCTCCTCGAAACATAAGTAACTAGTCCGGATCTGCCCTCCTGCGAATACTCATGAACAGCTACACCTGGAAAGGGACCAGGTCCTCAAAGGGACATAACAAGATACATAGAAATATGCCAATAACGTACTGAAATAAATATCCAATGGTTGTCTAACCGTCTAAGTGAATGCAGTTTAAGAACAACTTTTTCAACGCGTGGGCTATCTGGCCATAAATGGGATTGGCATGATTCTCTCGGAGAATCAGGGGCCTAAAAAGTATGTCATCTTTTGAACGGCAGAGGCCGCGAGGTAGTATAGGGGTCATCACGACCACGCATCTCCGGCGGAGCGTGCGGGTTACATAAAAGGAAAGTACAATGGAGCCCACGCACCTTACTTGTTGTTCTCCCCATCCCATGCTCTAAGCATGTCATATCCATGACACAATAATACCTCTAATAACTGCCAAGTCTACTAGCATGCAAGTTTTTAACAGCAATTATCCCTAACGCACGGCCCATACGTACATGAGGCCAACCCAATACGCAGTCCATGATCTATATGAGACTCACAACTCGTGTAACAACTGTGTCACGGCCAATGAACCTAATGATGCTTCATGATAATGGAGAGGTCTCATAAACTAGGTCAATGCATATACATAATAAAAATAGAATACGACGATACCGTCGTTGCACCCAAGTTTCCTTGGACGTGCAGTTTATATAGCAGTTAAAATATATGAACTAATGACAGAAAATAAAGATGCATGCAATATATGGAATATGAATAACAGTACAATGGCAAGGTATACTTGCCTGGCAAGAAAGCTGCATAGTATCAATAACCTGCTCAAGAAGTCGCGCAGAACAATCCAATAGGCCCCATATACATATAATATAATATAATACAATCATTAGTCATTACACTAGTACACACACAACCTTAATTACACTGGACTCAAGGGGTACGCTAGGGGTGATACTAGTCAACTAACATGGTCAATTGCGCGTCTAATTACGCGGGTGTCCTATATTAAATGCTATATCAAAATTAGACAGTCAACTAGCACTTGTCTAGCCAGTACGTCGGTGTACACGAGGCAGACAATTCTCTAATTTTTTAGGTCACAAAGTCATGGTATATATACGGACAAAATCCACGGTGTCCTAGGGTCGTACAATTCATACATAGTCATATTATTTCTAGCATATAATTACTTATATAATACATCCAAATATATATATATATATATATATATATATATATATATATATATATATATATATATATATATATATATATATATATATATCACTTTAATCCTAATACGTGTGCGTATACGCACACAAGTCATTGGGTTCACCGACTCAGGGTCCGATATCAACTAACAGTCATAAAGCAATACTCATGTCCTAATAGCATATACACAAGCACACATAAAAGGAGAAGAGGGACAGGTTCGAACCTCAGGGTTAGCGTGCACGGATACGAGAATCGGGGTGACACTGCAGGTTGTCTTCGGTGAGGGTGACGGGTCCACGATGACGGCGATGATGACGATGTTGATAATGATGACGATGTTGATGATGATGACGAGGGTGATGGTGATTATTAGGGTATTGATGATTGTGATGATGAGGATGAGATGATTATGATGATGAAGGTTAATGGTGATGATGTGGATGGTGGTAGGGATGATGGTGATGATGTGGATGATAATAGTGAAGGGGGTGATGATGTGGATGGTGATTGTGATGATGATGATGATGGGGTGATGATGATGATAATGTTAATGGTGATGTTGATGATCATGATGATGGGGATGATGAGGATGTTGATGGTGCTACTGTTCCGGCCAGGGGGGTCCGGCAAGAAGGAGGAGGAGGACAGGGAACAGGGAGGAGGAGGCTCGGGTTTGAGAAGGGAGAGGTGGTGGTATTATGGGTGGTTCAGGGTGCAAGGAGGTCGAGGGAGATGAGAGCAGGGAGGAGGCGGAGCTGTGGTCGAGGAGGAGGTCAGGGCGGAGCTGGGTCGAGGTCAGGCGGAGGAGGGAAGAAGAGGAGTTGCTGTGGAGGAAAGGGAAGAGGGGGAGAACGGAGGTGCTGCTGGCGGGAAGGAGGAAGTTCAGACGGGGAGTGGTGGTCGTGGCAGAGGTGAAGTCGAGGGAAGGAGTACAGGCGGAGGAGGTCGGAGGAAGAGACTGCTGCACTGCTCGGCTGTTATCCGGCGTGCTCAGGCAGTCGTGGTCAGGGACGGTCGTGAGGGGCTACTCTGGTCGAAGGAGAGGAGGCAATGGTGGTGGTGATGAGCGGCTCAGGGAGGAAGGGAGAGGTGAAGGTGCTCGGGAGGAAGGAGAAGAGGTGGTGGCGATGCTGGTGGTATGGTGGTGTTGGCCAGGGTGATGGGAGGATCCCGGCGGGTAGTGGTGGTGCTGGTGCGGGAGGATGATCGGGAGGAGGAGGAGAAGAGAGGGAAAGGTGGTGCTGGCGGTGTTAATGGTGATGGTGGTGAGCAGAGATGGCCGCGGCGGAGCTCCGGCAGTTCTGCGCAGGGAAGGGAAGGAGATGGGATGTGGGGATGAACAGTAGGGTCGACTAGGTATAGGTTTAGGGATGGGTTTTGAAAAACTAAAGAGAAAAGGGAAAAATTGTATTTTTATACATGTAGAATTTGGGTTTTGTTGACCTAGGAAGTTTGGGCTTGGTCAACTTCCTCTTGGGATGGGCTTGGCCTCACATGGGGATATTTGGAGGGCTATAATTTACATTGTTCCAAATGCAAGGCAAGAATTAAATGAGGGGGCGATGTTGCGCGTTGCACATTCCGAAAATTATGAAAAAAATTCATGTGAAGGGAAAAATGGATTTCTTCATGTATTGTCCAATGGTGTGGACACCTTATTGCATTTTTGCATAAAAGCGTCCAACAATTAAAAAATTGCACAAAAATAAAAATTAGATTAAATTAATTAAAATTTATGCGCAAGGTGTTCTGGAATTAATTAGAGGTACATGGGGCTAAAATTAGGTGGGACACAAGTGTCATGAACATAGAGGGCTCAGAGTAGAATATTATTATAAATTGGGTTGTACAAAACGGGTCAAGATTGTGTCTCCAATTTCAATTGGAACGCACAAGGGTACAAAGTCGAATTTATTTAGAGTTAATTATAAACGTCTGCGACGAGTGTTGTGCGACTAAAATGTAGCACAAGAGAGCATAATTATAAGTTACACAAAGGTCAGGATAGAAGGCGGGCATGTCTAGGATAAGGGTGTGAAGTTTGTAGGAAGGCAATGGCTAGGGTAGTGCTCCAATTATCGAAACAACGGTAAGGTGCACTAAGTTATTTAATTATCGTAAAATTAAATAAAATGTCGTGTCCTATTTCCAATTGGATACAAGCTAGCCCTAGTTTCTCTATCTATGTCAAGTAGGCCTAATTTTGGATGAGGGGGTTTACAAAAATTCTTTAACAACAATTTTAAAACTCATTAACGATACTTTCAGATTTTTAACGACACTTTCAGAGAAGTATTATCAACTTTTAATCTAACAGGATGGTAATATCAATATACCTAACGATACTTTTAGGGAAGTATTATCAATTTTTAATCTAACAGGAGGATAATATCAATATACCTAATCTAAGAGGAAAATAATATCAAATAGCTCTAATTTTTTTTCTCTTGCTGTTTCACCAAGGGACATGAATTTGGTAGCCTGTTGTTGAAATAACCAAGTTAATTGGTTTAGTCTAATAACCATCGAGCTTGAGCTTGTGGTCCGCAAGCAGAGAAGTATTATAAGTAGTATATAAATATTTAGAGAATTTAAAGTATGTAAGGGTCCATAGCTCAGTGGTAGAGCAATTGACTGCAGATCAATAGGTCACCGGTTCGAACCCGGTTGGGCCCTCTTAAGCTAAGACTTTTACTTTTTAATGCGAAAATACATTCTTATTTAAATAGCACTTTCACTTTTTATTGGGAAAATACATTCTCATTTTAAACAGATCTTTAAATTAATTATAATCTTTCTTTATATAATTTTTTATTTTAACTTTGATTCTCTTCGTACCTGGTTGAGCCCTTGAAAAGCATAATATTGTTATTTGTTAGTAAAAAAAATATATTAGGGGAAGCTTGAAATTACTATATTTCTCTTTATTAAGGAAATTTTAATCCTAAATTGAATTTTTCATATTAAGGAAAATTTACATTCTTAACCTAGAGAAACACATTTATTTGCTTTGACCTTTTCTAAATTAACCTATTCCTTTCTCTTTATTAACATTTAAATTTTTTATGCATGTTTACTTATTTTTATTTCCTCGTTGAGAAATTTTTGTTTAATTTTAATTTGCATATCAAAGACAATTTTTAGCTTCGAAAACATAAGAAGAGCCAAACTCGAGTGACTCTTGTGGTTATCGGAAAGAGAGTTCATTTTTGTTCATTAACCAAAACTATGGTCTATGTTCACTATTTCACTAAAGTGTTGTCACATGTCAAAATAGTACAATCTAAAATCACTTTGAAAGTAATTTTGTGAACATCTAAATTGATTTGACCTATATTTTGACATGTGTCAACACTTGAATGGAAGGATGAACATACATCATAGTTTTGGTGGGTGAACAAAAATGAACTCATTGTGTAGAGGCAAAAGAGCACTGGCTGGGTGGCGGAAGATCGGTGGATCGAGTCACAAGGGTGTATTATTTCTTCCATTTATAAAAAATGGTGGGAGTTGGGAACATTGGACTCAAAAGACATGCAATACAGTATACACAAAATTTCGATCGAGTCCCAAAAATATGCAATACAGCGTGTACAAAGTCCCAAACGGATCCAAAAGACATGCAATACAATGTGTACAAAGTCTCGACCGAATCCAAAATATATACAATGCAACGTGGACAAAATCATAAACGTTACGTTGGGTATCTCACAAAAACAACATAATAAGAAGAAGAGAAAAAAAGTTTTAACATCTGTTTTAGAAATAAAATTCTCTTTTTTTTTTTTTATTCTTTTTGAGATGTCCGACGATATGTGTGGTACTTTACACTTGTTGCATTGTATGCCAATTTGAATTTACTGTTTCTACATTTTCTCTGCAATTTGATCACGGAATCTTCGTCTAACCAAAAAGGTTATTCCTTTTTTCACTTACCACAATTGAGTTCGGTTAGAAATAAAATTGTCATGACTACATATTGTCGCCTCAGAGAATTCCAATTTCTAAGTTGGACCAAACACGTGCATTGAGCAATTTCTTCAATATCAATTCATACAATTCCAATTCTGAAGTAACCATATACCCCATGACTCTCAATTTCAAGTATTCTGCCATTATATTATATTCCAGCTCATTGTTCCAATATTTTGAATTCAATGATTTTCATAATTCAATTAAAACATATTTATATAACTAAATATAGGTGTATATAACTAAATATAGTTGTATTTAGTGATAAAAAATAAGAAGATAAAAACAGTAAAGATTAACCGGTATGAGCATTTATCTAAAGGGTTAATTACACTGTCATCCCTTATGTTTTGTGTTTACTAAACAGACATTTCCTAGTTTAAAAATAAATACACGAACCTCTCCTACCCTTTATATATATATATATATATATATATATATATATATATATATATATATATATATACAAGTGGTCAGTATAATAACTATTTACATAAATCATAAAACTTAAAACAGGTATATGTATTTAACACAAAACATAGGAGATGTCAGTGTATTTTTTTTCAAACTAGAGAAATCCGCTTAATAAACACAAAACATAGTAGGTGTCGGTATAATTAACTCATCTAAAAGAAGTGCCAAAATAAAGCAATAATTTTAAAAATATTATTATTAAATAATATAAAGGAGAAACAATTTTAAAAAATCAATGGGTGCCAGAGATACCAGACGAATAATGAAAGAGTGCTCGAGGGACTATAATTCCTAGTTTATCAAATAAAACAAACTGGTATTTTCTAAAAGAGGTAAAGAAAGATCAGAATTAAAAGATAAAAGAGTTTACAAAATATAACATTACCAAGAAAGTCTCATACAAAATATAGAGAGCGGATCAAAACAACCACACCCGGAGCTCCGCCGAAACCCCACGTGAGGCTCCCGCAATCCAACGGTTGGTAGCAACGAGGCTCCAGCGGGACTCCAGATCCGCTCCCACGTAATATATATATATATATATATATATATATATATATATATAACAAAACAATACAGATTCAGGTAATAGTGATGTGTGGAATTAGTCATTAAAACCTTCAGGTTGCATTTGGTGTCTGGCTAATATTCCAGCAAATTGAGTAAATCTGACCGACTCAAGACGAACTCAGACACAAACTGAAAACTTACAATAATCCAGAAACACACCGATAACTATTTCATTTGGTAGCAATATGGGGCATTGTATGTCAACAGTGGTAACCACTGTTCGCTCTCTGTTAGCTGCAACTAACTTATAACACCATAAACAAGAAAATTTTATTACTTACATACTACAAACCACAACCCTTCCATACCCTACTGTATAATAAAGATAACAGCCAGGATGGAAAACTTGATGACAAATGTGTCATAGATATAATTTCAAGGGTGTATACTTAAGATTTATGGATAAAAAGAAGAAAAAGGATGCCTTCAGAATCTACAACAGAAGAGCTTCCGACCACGCCGCCGAGCTTTTGCCATTTTAACTGGGCTGCTGTTCCACTCCGACTGTAGGCTGCACAACTCCGAGGAAAAAACTCGAATGAGTACATGTTAAATAAGTAGAAGACTTGGATAGCTACTGATTTTCCTTTAAAGCAAATAATGTTCCTACTTAAGCATGTCTGAAGCAAGACAACAATTTTAAACACTCAATTGTTGAAAAACAAAGTTGAACAGGAGTACATAACAGTTTCTTCATGTGTTTGAAGTTTGCAGTTAACTGTGTAACTAGGTGGAAGCGGAACATAAGTAACAGCTGGGTGGATGTTTATATGCATGTGAGCATAGAAGACCCAATTGGAAAATCAACCATAAGCTGACTAAAGAAAACTTTATCAGATATAAAATAAATAAAAAAATGTAAGTTAGGATCAAAGCCGTTCTGCAAGAGTTGAGGAAAACCCCAGGAAGAAACTAAAGATCAGCAAGAGCTAAGAAGAGCGTAGTAATGATGTTAAAAAGGCCAGTAAGAGCTAATTACATAATAGAGCTACAAGTCATAAATTAAAATTACCTCAAAGTGCAACAAAAAAAAGGTCATGGATGCACCTTGAGATCAAAATGTTAAAAAACTGGTCTTGGATTGTATCACTCTTGCTACAACGGTACACATACATATATGTGGGTAGCTACTTTGCCAGGACACAGCAAATGATGCCCGTATCCATACCCATATTGTGGCTAGCTATCTTGTATATATCCGTATAGTGCAACATGGGTGACTAATTGTACCTATTTCAAAATATTTGTATCTCGTAACCGTATTGTGGCCTTACCCGTATCAGTGTATGTATTTGTGCAATATAGGCAGCTAGGCTTGAGAGTAACATGGTAGAATGATACAGTCCATATTAGCCATTTTTGTGAAAGGTTGAAAGGCTGCGAAATGGGTCAAGCGAGTGAGACAAATGGGACTCGTACTTTTCATGTTTTCTAATATATTGTTCCTTCCATTACCCATCCACATACATTTTGAGCTTCTGAAATTCGGTAAGAGAGACATGATACACGTAAATGACCAACATAGCATCACAACAAGTGTATGTAAGCCTACTAAGGTCAGTTTTCTCTCTTCATCCACTCTGCTTTCTGAGCAGCAGTTAAATCAAGTAGAGTTTCATTCACCAGGCCGAAAAGAGGACGTCAAAAGATATAGATATCCAACAATAGTTGGGAAGAAGAAAAAATTGTTTTCAACCGAAACTTTGAGCATCAATCCAAATAAAGAGTAAGTTTCAAATGCTAGACGCATAATATGATTTTAACAATCCAATATTGGTTTTGTAGTCCTCCCTCCCACGTTCAATGGTTTCCCAATTCAGACGTCCACCCTCCCTCTAGTAATACCACCCTCCATTATAATCCAAGTACTGCTCAAAAGGTATCATCCACACAATCTCATCAATACATCTAAATGGTATTAAGCATATGTGTGGTATAAGGTAAGATTGACCGTGCACAACTATTGGAGGAAATAATAGACCATTTCCCAAGTGTAGGGAAAATACTATTAAGTATCTTCCTACGACTCGGAGTAGCTTGGCATTTGGCAAAAGCAAATTCATCAAAGTTAGCTCGTTGAAACGCGTCGTTGGAGGATGGTATTGCCGAAGCGAAGCGGAGACAACCAATGCGTCGCAGTAACGGACGTTATAGGTGTTTTCATCCACGAATTATGTTCAAATCCAAAACATTCCCGAATCTACGAGACTATAATCAGTGTTCTAAATTTCGGCCTAGGCAGCTGCTTAGGCACTAGACGGCCGTCTGCCACACTGAAAGTCCCATGTTCGGCCTAGTTAAGCACTTGTTCGGCTATGTTCGGCCATATTCGGACATGTTCGACACCTAGACGGGCCTATTCGGCTTTGTGCGGCCTTGTGTGGCTGTTAGTTTTTTATTTTTTATACTTAGTTGTATTGTGGATATGTTGCTTGGGTTTTAACATTGGATTTGGATTTTAGAACATTGAAATTTCAAATTTTAAATTTCAAAATTCAAAATTCAAAATTTTCAGATTTAAAATTTCAAAAAAAAAAATGAATTGTATTATGGATTTAGAAGTTAGAACATGTTTGGATTTCAAATTTGTATTATGGATTTCAAATTTCAAAAAAAAAAACTTTGCGGTCGCCTAGGCGGCCTTCCACCACACTGATTCCGCCTTGCAAAATTTAGAACACCGACTATAATCCACCGATAATTACAACGTAACCTCAATTGAAAAGTAGTATTATTGATGAGATATCAAGCTATTACAAATAAACCTTTATATAGTCACAAAACTTGGAGTAGAAGAAAAACTATCTAATCATAATCCTAAATAAAAGTCTACTAAATCTAGTACTAGGAAAAAAATATCTTAGTCAAATTAAGTCAAAGAATTGACCAAGGTTTGCTAGATTTATTACATGCATAACTTCTAATCCTAATAAAATATGGCAGTCAATTTTTTATATATTATGACGAACCGACTCGATCGGTCAATTGGTCACATAAATAATTAGACCGGTTGCCCCGTCGACCAATTGTTAACCGATGCTCCTACTTCAAGACTCCCCTTCTTGAATGAAACACGTCCTCGAGTTTTCCTAAAGCACTGGAACTTTTCCTCCTATAAGAACAAGTACTTTTAGTATATAGCATCCTTCAACCTCTTGCCTGCCTTCATCTTTATACATCCACGAAGTAGTTCGTGGAGTTCAACCTTTGGTCAACGCTTCAACTCTTTTTCATCCTTGATGTGGACCATGATAAACATCAAACTACATCGAGGATGGTGATGGTGTGATAACATCTGTGAACACATGGTTTCCCATGAACAACTAATGGTTGGCATTCACCGCCGTTCTTGATGGACACCATAAAACTTGAAGAGATCATGGTCACATAATTTCAATTCTGGCTCTTCTAAAGCATATGAAGAGGTATTTTCAGGAGCATCACCTTCTTGAGATGTTTGCTTTGGATCAATCGTAGTCGTCTTGATTGTAATGCCCCGTAACCGCACGGTGCATTACGCTGAGTCGAATTGAATAAAACAAATGTTGGTTACATTTGAATTGTTGGATTTTGGGAAGAAGTATTGATTGAGTTGGTTTCATGTGCAGATGGCTAGCGGAGTTCGATGGAAATCAGGTGTTCGTTAAGAACAGTACTGAAATAGCTGGATGGAAGCGATAATGCCGTCTCCCTTAGTCCGATCGGTCGGATGATTCGGAGAGCACGGCCTGCTCGCACGGTCATACCAGTTGAGTAGATCGCGCTTGCATCGGACCACGGGTTCAAGGGATTGGCCGTATCGGCAGGACATGATGCTTAACGGGATCAAACATAGTGAGTGGGCACTTTCCCTTCTCTACCCCTTCATGCCTAATAGTATGGAAAACACGTAAAGGCTTGAACACTTGGGCTGAAACATTGGGAATCATTACACTGAGGCGTGCATAGAGTGTACGTCGTTTGCTTAGATAGGATTGTGGCTTGAAATGATTTGCGCGTTGAATAGTTGGAGCTAGAGTTGGATTATTACATTTGAGGCAGTCGGTTGAATAATTGGGATTATGCTTGGACGAGTTGGAATGATACATTTGAGGCATTGGGAATATCGGGAATTCGGTCGAGCGAGCGTGCATCCGTGCACAAGTATCACTTGGTCGCTTTGTTTTACAAAGCGAGCAGTTGTGGTTCGAAACCGAACAACTGCATCGACGAGGGTATTGTGCCGCTTGATGGGGCATTGTGCCACTGTTGGGGCATTGTGCCATGGGTTTGTTCTGAGTTTGGGGTGTTGCACCCAATTTGAAACATTGTGTTGAGAAGAGGCATTGTGCCTATGGAATAACTTGATATTTTGGTGCCTTGGGCTATATGTTAAGGTTTGGTTTTGGAATCCTTGGTTGGATATGTTGGTTGGATATCGGTTAAACGAGTATGGGATCGCTTGGTGGGGCGAGAATGTTCGATCCTCTCGTCATACCTACTTGTGTCTGCATGTCACGGACAACTTGTGCACAAGTTTTGGCATTTCCTCGAAACGGTATTGTCCGGGGCACTGGAACCGTTTCGATCCGGAGAAAAATATTTGATTCGTGCTAGTCGCGATGCATTGCGGGACCTTCAGCGGGGCTTGCTACCCGGGCTGATAGGGCGCGTCGTAATGCTTGGAATATGTCCTGTATGGCTTAGCCGGTGACTTCATATAGTTAAGTATTTGCTTGCTTTTCTTTTGTTGGTTTGGCTTCGTGTAGGCGCGGCCACCTTGCCTCGGCAAGAGAGTGCACTCGAGATTGGAATAATAACTTTGGTTAAGGAAGGATATTGAGGCTTGGTTGATGGTTCGATGTTATCGTGCAAACGATAGCTTGAGTAGGACGGGTTGCATGCTAGAATCCCCCGAGTTGGTTATATATATTGCTTGTCGTTTGGTTTGAGTTGAATGCTTGCATGCGTAAACTGTTTTACAGCTTTCCTTAACATGTCATTCATATGCCATGAAATAAATCTATGATTCAATTAGAAAGATCACCATATAACTGTTTGCATTCACTATTTACTTAGTGTCGGCTTAGACGAGTGGGTTACCCCGCTCACCAGTACGGCTGTGTACTGACCCACGTTTGTGGACAATATTTCAGGTACGCAGGCGTAGTGGCGCTGCTTAGATATACGAGACATGATGTATGAACTGTAAGTACCTTTGTGGGCTAGAGAAAAGAGCAAGAGTATTTCATCGCCTTCGTGGCATTGCCTTCGGGACATTTCATTTGGACCCTATCGAGAGCTTCGCTGCGTATTACTCTGATGTGTGCTTGGTACACAATACTTGACTTGAGTTGCAACTTGGTTGGTTCAATGATAACTTTGGTGTTTAACAACATCGCCTTGTACGAGCGCAACTCCAGGCTCGTACGGCATCACGTCCCGAAGAGAACGATTGTCCCTCGGGAGAGCTGCAACGTGGTGATTCACGTTCAGCGGGGACTATTGAGCTTGCGGGAGATTGGGGCGTGACAGATTGGTATCAGAGCGCCTGGTTCATTTCTTCGGACTTGGTCTTTCGTTTCATCACAAACTCTAAATAGCTTCCGCGTGTCGTTTAGCTCTTGACTCTACTCGGTGCCGCATTGGATGTTTCATGCAATAAGTCTATATATTGCTGGTTGTGGCTGCATGTTATTCTTGGTTGCGTTGCCTTGGTTGGTTTTCGTTAGATCGCTTAGCCTCGTTAGGTGTTGTTGCATTCGTGCAGCAAGTTGGGTGGCGTTGTTGCATTTGTGCAACAAGTTGAGAGCTTTCGTTGGGTTGGCTTGACTTGTCGTTCGAGGGGTTCTGATTGCATCAATGGATCAGTTGGTTGGCATACGAGATTTGGTTATGCGGCATGTTGTGAGTAGAAACATTCGATAAGAATGGATCGTTGCACGAGTTGCTCGTGTAGCGATTATGTTGGATAGAAGTTGAAATTTTGGCTGTGGCGCATCGGTTGAGCATGTTTGAGTTTGGCTTGGGAATATCAGAATAGTGTTGCACGAGTTGCTCGTATAACAAATGTGTGGAAACAATTGGATATTGGGTTGGACTACTTGGAAGACAATCGTTGCACGATTGCTCGTGTTGCGAGAGTATCAGACGGTGAGAATAGCTGGAAGTATCGAGTAACGGGATATAGCACGAGTTGCATCGCGAGATTTGATGGAAAGAGTTGGATAATTCAGGCATTGCCTGAGTTTTGTGTCAGACTTGAGTTGTGAATGGCAGGATCACGCATGAGGGATGGTTCGAACGGATTTTGGATCAGTGCAAGAAATCGTAATGCGAGTAGCGACTTGATTCGGAGTGGCATATGTGATACCACATAGTGAGCAAGGCATTGGGATATTTTGGTTAGACATCAATGAGAATTGCCTGAACGGACTCGGGTAACGGGAATACAAGTTGGTTGGTGCACATCGATTGAGTTGGAAAGAATGAAAATGGAGCAAGCGAGTATTGAGTTGTGATTCGACAGAATCACCTCGGAATAGTCGGTTTGGGATAGACGCTGGTCGACGCAGAGTAAGCACAAGGGCAACTATATTTCCAAGTGGTATATAGTGCAATGGAATTTGACTCGGGTATTCTTCGATATATTAGACTTGAGAACTCAAGAACGGACTCGTGCAAATGGAAGTATCGTTGGGCTTAAGAGATGGATGAGATCGGAACGAACAGTTGGGTTACGCTTGAGCGAAGCGATGGGTTAAATTGAAGGATAGCGAGCACGGACTACGAATTTTGGGCAACGCATTTGAGCTGTTGGTTGAGCAATGAAACACGATTTGGTTTGGAGGGACAATGCGATGGATTCACACAAACTTGAAGGATTTTGGATATTGCTGCTCGAGAAGTCGACTCAGGTTTAGCGGAAGTGAAATTTTGGGCAAGATGGTGCAACGATGGTAGACGGATTCTTCGGAAGACGTGGACGGATTGTGGCAACAACTGAAGGCAAAGATTGTAGCGGACAGACTTTTAAAGATAGCTAAATGTGGGAGCAACAATTGAGCAAATCACTGTGCTACTCGAGTAAGTTGGACGTGCATTGTGGGACGTGGCAAACAGATAAGAATTCGAGCAAGTCTTGAGTTTCGAGAATCATTGCAAGTCGTAATGCGAGAAGACGAACATGGCAATTCAGAAATTTGATGGATTCAGGGCAGAACGACAGATTGATGGAAGACGGTTTCAACGAGCGCGGTTCTCGGATTCGGAAGTTCGCTCGGGTGGAATGGTTGGATTTTGATTCGGATTTGCAGATGAGATATTGCATGGTTCATAGTAACTGTCCATCGTGATGACTTACAATTATCGAACGTAGCTTCGGGACAGCTGACCCTAGCGACTTGACCATCAGGTCGGAGATGAATATTGTAGACCCATAGAACGACCCTTGAGGCGGCGTATTTGGGGATGCGTCGAGGGCAGATGTAAGTAATGTGTGTCGGAGATTTGGCTTATCGACTGAGTGTTGAATTTGAGAGACCCTTGGGATAGTCTTCAGCTGAAGATGCAGCCGAAAAATCGGAGCGATGGTGGAAGTAGCCTAGTCAACTGATGAGATTCAGAATCGCAAATTTTTATCGATGGCATCGCCTCTGACTCATCGTGCCCTGGAAGGGAATAGCATTCATATGAATTGACGACTGTGAAACTAGCTCGTGAAATTAAAGCAGTGGCTCGTTCAGATCAAATCATTGCGAATACTGGAAGGGACAAACGTGTCTCAGATTTACAAGATGCATCGGAACTTAGTCTGGGAAGCGTGCTCGTTCAGAAGGCAAATGTGATATCCTATGCTTCGAGGCAGTGGAAGCAGCGCGAAGAACTATTCCATACGCAACCTAGGAATTGTGGCGAGTGTGTCCACGTTGAAATCGTGGTGACACTATCCCTTTGGCGTGGCGGTGAGATCTTCGTGGATCACACGAACCTCGATATAGATGTTCACCCAGTGAGGTATTGAGATGGCAAAAAAATGTGTTGGACTGAGCTGATCTAAGCAAAAGTTTGATATTTGGGTAAGTCGTCTAGCTTGGTATCAGTGAGATGATCGTTCGGTGCACGAGATATATTTGGAGATGTTGCTAGTGCGAATTCAGAAATAGTTGGATGGATTGAGTTGGAACACGAACTGATTGAGTCGGTGGAAAATCATCATATTTGAGAATCAATCGAATATGTTGGAATGGAAATCGTAATTTTGTTCAATTGGGAGTAAAGCAAATGGATGCCTCGGAATAAAGATACCCTTGTAACTTGTTCAAATTTGCTATCGCATGGCTCGGCTGAAATGCATGTATTTTAGGGACGCCTTAAATATGTGTACGATCCAAAACTAAGCGATACGAGAAATTCGTATTGAGCTGCAAGGAGGATGTGGGAATTCGTAAAATTTGTACGAGCGTTCAGCAGAGCGAGATGCTGAGTCAATATGAGAGTCGCATAGAGCAGAGTTATTGAATTGGATTGCGGCATGCTAGTAAAGGATTGATACTAGTATGGTTCGTGGACGAACCTGATTTTAAGTGGTATATTATGTAACGCCCCGCAACCGCACGGTGCGTTACGCTGAGTCGGATTGAATAAAACAAATGCTGGTTACATTTGAATTGTTGGATTTTGGGAAGAAGTATTGATTGAGTTGGTTTCATGTGCAGATGGCTAACGGAGTTCGATGGAAATCAGGTGTTCGTTCAGAACAGTACTGAAATAGCTGGATGGGAGCGATAATGCCGTCTCCCTTAGTCTGATCGGTCGGATGATTCGGAGAGCACGGCCTGCTCGCACGGTCATACCAGTTGAGTAGATCGCGCTTGCATCGGACCACGGGTTCAAGGGATTGGCCGTATCGACAGGACATGATGCTTAACGGGATCAAAAATAGTGAGTGGGCTCTTTCCCTTCTCCTCTACCCCTTCATGCCTAATAGTATGGAAAACATGTAAAGGCTTGAACACTTGGGCTGAAACATTAGGAATCATTACACTGAGGCGTGCATAGAGTGTACGTCGTTTGCTTGGATAGGATTGTGGCTTGAAATGATTTGCGCGTTGGATAGTTGGAGCTAGAGTTGGATTATTACATTTGAGGCAGTCGGTTGAATAATTGGGATTATGCTTGGACGAGTTGGAATGATACATTTGAGGCATTGGGAATATCGGAAATTCGGACAAGCGAGCGTGCATCCGTACACGAGTATCACTTGGTCGCTTTGTTTTACAAAGCGAGCAGTTGTGGTTCGAAACCGAACAACTGCATCGGCGAGAGTATTGTGCCGCTTGATGGGGCATTGTGCCACTGTTGCGGCATTGTGCCACTGTTGGGACATTGTGCCATGGGTTTGTTCTGAGTTGGGGTGTTGCACCCAATTTGAAACATTGTGTTGAGAAGAGGCATTGTGCCTATGGAATAACTTGATATTTTGGTGCCTTGGGCTATATGTTGAGGTTTGGTTTTGGAATCCTTGGTTGGATATCTTGGTTGGATATTTGGTTGGATATCGGTTGAACGAGTATGGGATCGCTTGGTGGGGCGAGAATGTTCGATCCTCTCGTCATACCTACTTGTGTCTGCATGTCACGGACAACTTGTGCACAAGTTTTGGCATTTCCTCGAAACGGTATTGTCCGGGGCACTGGAACCGTTTCGATCCGGAGAAAAATATTTGATTCGTGCTAGTCGCGATGCATTGCGGGACCTTCAACGGGGCTTGCTACACGGGCTGATAGGGCGCGCCGTAATGCTTGGAATATGTCCTGTATGGCTTAGCCAGTGACTTCATATAGTTAAGTGTTGGCTTGCTTTTCTTTTGTTGGTTTGGCTTCGTGTAGGCACGGCCACCTTGCCTCGGCAAGAGTGTGCACTCGAGATTGGAATAATAACTTTGGTTGAGGAAGGATATCGAGGCTTGGTTGATGGTTCGATGTTATCGTGCAAACGATAGCTTGAGTAGGACAGGTTGCATGCTAGAATCCCCCGAGTTGGTTATATATATTGCTTGTCGTTTGGTTTGAGTTGAATGCTTGCATGCGTAAACTGCTTTACAGCTTTCCTTAACATGTCATTCATATGCCATGAAATGAATCTATGATTCAATTAGAAAGATCACCATATAACTGTTTGCATTCACTATTTACTTAGTGTCGGCTTAGACGAGTGGGTTACCCCGCTCACCAGTACGGCTGTGTACTGACCCACGTTTGTGGGCAATATTTCAGGTACGCAGGCGTAGTGGCGCTGCTTGGATATACGAGACATGATGTATGAACTGTAAGTACCTTTGTGGGCTAGAGAAAAGAGCAAGAGTATTTCATCGCCTTCGTGGCATTGCCTTCGGGACATTTCCTTTGGACCCTATCGAGAGCTTCGCTGCGTATTACTCTGATGTGTGCTTGGTACACAATACTTGACTTGAGTTGCAACTTGGTTGGTTCAATGATAACTTTGGTGTTTAACAACATCGCCTTGTACGAGCGCAACTCCAGGCTCGTACGGCATCACGTCCCGAAGAGAACGATTGTCCCTCGGGAGAGCTGCAACGTGGTGATTCACGTTCAGCGGGGACTATTGAGCTTGCGGGAGATTGGGGTGTGACATTGATTTCTTCGTTCTTCATGAACACTGCATCCAACTGTTGTAGACTGGATAATCTAAAAAAAATGATCCAACCCACACTTGCCTATCTTTCCACTTCTGCAGCTTAAGTATTTTTAATCCATGACAAGTCCCCATTTCAAAAAACATCGAAGTATAGCTCTTAATAGTTTTACCATGTTGCTTGCAATCTTCCAACCATTGGAGTTACTTGTCGTAGTCGCTATCAAGAACTTGACGATAAGGCTCTTCAGCGACTTGGACTTAATTGGAAGCTTCTTCTGTGGAAGACTTGGTGAAAGATTGGTTTCCTTCGTCATACTTCGGATATTGCTTCAAACAACTCTGCTCAAAGTTGGAAGAAAGAAATTGTTGTTCTATTAACCATCGCATCTTGGGCCATGACTCAATGGACATCTTCGCTTGGGATACACGAGAATCTTGCACTTTATTCCACCATGATAACGCCTTGCACTTGAGTTGGTACTCAACAAATTTAACTTGATGCCATGGACTAATTTCCAGACAATTGAAAGCATGCTCTATGTTAAGAATCCAATCGAGAGTCTCACTCATATACGTCCATTAATGGACGGAACAGCCATCCTCATTGCTCGATTTAGTGTTGAGATTTGCATAGGAACTTGTGTTGGAAAAGGCATGTCGAAGAGGCAAGCAAATTTGAAGAACTTGGAATGTAGTTTGGTTTCAAACGGGTCCGAAACAAGCCTAATATATTATTTTAATGTAAATAAGTTAGTAGGTCTGGTTGAAAGTCAGAGGATTTGGAATTTAAGTTAAATGGGTTTTGAGTCTGTTTAGTGAATTGGGTTCGTAAAACCGGGTATTGAGTCTGAATTTAACTTGACGTTGACTAGTATGAATTATTGGGTTTAAGCGGATCGAGTTAAACGAATCTGACTTATGTTGTTGGTTGTGGAAACGGGTCTGACTTGGGATTGTGAATGGAGTGAAGGAATTATGATACCTCCTGACAAGAGTAAAGGGACTTTAGGGTTAGGGTTTGTGTATTAGGGAGTAGATGGAAATTGGTCGTTGGGTGAACGGAGTGGAAGGGGTAGCCCGAGGGTTTAGTCGAGGTCGAATATGAATGGGAGGGTGATTGGACTTGAGGCTTGACTGGTACAAATACTTGACGTTGGACTAGCGGCTCGTCCACAGCTTGTTCAAGGTGTCAACACCCGGATCGGAATAATGCAGTGGACGGATCGGAATAAGGCAGTGGACGAGCTCGACTGCGAAGTGGGCCTTCGTTGTCGGGGATTGCACTCAGAGGGTGGAGGTATGTGAGTACTACTTAAGGAGGTCGTTGCGCTGAGGGTTGGAGGTATGTGAGGACTACTTAAGGAGGTTGTTGCGTTGCTTCCGGTGATCGGAATCAAGAAGTCTAGGTCCCGAGAATGGCCTGGAGCGGATGTAGGAGAAGACTGGCCAGTGAAGTCTTGGCGTTGGCAAGGATGGTCGTGTGGTTGTGGAGGTTGCTCGAGGTGGATAAGGACGACTTCGGTCAGAGGGTTCTGCAAGGTTGTTGCAGATGCCCAAAGTTGCAAGCCTTTTTTTTCTTTCTGGAGATTGCAAAGGTGCAAGATGTGCACCCTTGCAAAGGTGCACCGGAGAGCGAATCGTAGATGGTGCCAAGGATGGAAGGGACTATTTTTTTTTTGGCGATGATGGTAATGGGATGGTGGTGACTAAAGGCAGTGACAATGGAATGGTGACGACGATGTGGAGAACATCAACGAGTTGAATCCAGGAGCCCCAAATACCACCTGACGTAGGAAACATATTATAGGTATCTTCCTACAATACATAGTAGCTTTTAGAAGCAAATTTGTCGAAATTAGTTCGCTGAAATGCGTCGATGGAGCATAATACCACAGAAGTGAAACGAAGATAACTAACGTCGTCATAACGAATGTTATAGGTGTTCAACAAATTTATCGTCGAATCCATAAACCTTCTCGAATCCACGAGACTGGAATCTACTAGTAATTTAGAGAACAATCACAATTGAAAGTAGTATTATTAAAGAGATATCAAAGCTATTACAAATAAGCCTTTATATAGGCACAAAACTTGGAGTAGAAGAAAATAAATGGAATCTTAACCCTAAGTAAAAGCCTACTAAATCTACTCCTGAGAAAAGTAATATCTTAGTCAAATCAAGTCAAAGAATTAACCAAGATTTGCTAGATTTATTACATACATAACTTAACAAAAATAAAACTAAACTAATTCTAAAAAATATCTATAAAATATAGCAGTCAAATGTTCCTATATTCTGCCTAACCGACTCAATTGGTCAATTGATTGGATCGGTTGACATGTCGACAAATTGTTGGCTGATGCTCCTACATCACAAAGGATCAACATTGAGAACTTATCTTTTTGCAATAGTTATGGATGAGATTACTAGGAATATCTACTAGGAGGTTCCATGGTGTATGAAATTTCTTGATAATATTGTGTTGGTTGATAAGAGAAAAGAAGGGTTAAAAGCTAAAATAAAAGTGTGGAGAGAGACTTTGGAATCTAAGGGATATAGAATTAGTATAACAAAAATTGAGTATACAAAATGTAATTTCAACCCAAAGACAAACATGAATGAGTCGAGAGTCCATATAAATAGACAAGAGATACATAAGAGTGATAGCTTTCAGTATTCAGGATCAATCATTCACTATGATGGAGAGATCGAGAAGGATGTCGTGCATAGCATTAAAGCGTGACGGGATAATGGAGGAGTGCTTCTAGAGTACTTTGTGATAGCGAGATACCTCTGAAGTTGAAAGAAAAATTCTACAAGACTGCTATAAGATCCTCCATCCTTTACGGATCAAAGTATTGGACAATTAAGAAACAACATGTACAAAATATTAGTGTAGCTAAAATGAGAATGCTAAGATAGATGAGCGACGATACACTAAATGATTGAAGGATAAGATAAAAAATTAGTCTATCCGTAGAAAGCTAAGAGTGGTGCCAATTGACAAGATTAAAAAAAAAAAAAAAACTTAGATGATTTGGACATGTGCAACTCAAAACAATAGATGTTCTTGAAAGGAGAAACGATTACATAGTAGTTAATAGAGCCGCTAGGACTAGAGAAGTATAGTTTGAAAAGTTAAAGAATGATACAGATTATGTTAGCATGACAGATGGCATGACCCTTTAAAGATTCGAATGGAAGAAGAGGATTCAAACAGCCGACCCAAAGAAATTAGGATAAAGGGTTTGTTGTTGTTGTTGTACATAGTATTTAAGTTTCATAAACATCTTGCTCAGGTGCCAAAAGGTCAAAAGTAGCCGATAGGATATGTGCCTTCAATCCAATTCATGAATCCTCATCTAGTTTGAGACATAAATTAAAGACTTCTTTCCAAAACTAGTTAACATCAACCCTCCCAAGTCCTCTCTTAGAAAAATCAATTCTTCCCCATTCACACTAATTTGTAGTCCAGATGGCATTAGATTTGGTATATACATATTCTATTATTCTATACACCTCAAGAACAGCATTTAGGGAAAGGGCTTTGGCGTACACTGAATATACACAACCTTATGAGGAAATATATATAAATTATTTCTCTGGTTACATATGTAAAATAGTAAAGTAAATTTATTAGTACATAACAGATGGTTTTCATGTGTTAATAAAATTATAAGGGTGTAAAAGAATTCTTATGCTAAAAGTTCATTTGAAGGTTTAACATAGTTTGATAAAACATAATATAACATCCTCCAAGATCCATTCGATAATATATCACTAAGATTTGCTAATTTTACCCATCCAAGTTTAAAAATGATCTGTTGTTTACATCTCACATACTTAAGTGCCACTAACAGCAAGGGAAAACTGTAATCTACCATATATACGGCAAAAAAATAGTGATAATCTGCTCTAGAAAATTCAGAAGTTAACAAGCAGAAATGAGTTCTTCTGTACCATTCCATTTAATAGTTAACTGATATATGATAATAATACTCAATATACGCCTCTTAACTCTCATGGCATTAAATTGTCCTTCAATGATTGATGATTTTGCATAAATATGCAAATAGCAGAAGCGAAAATTTCACTGTAACAGCAAAATGTAGTTGGTTTGAAGAATTAGTAGTAGTGAAACAGAAACTTTTGCAATTAATGCACATCATAAACCCACACAAGTTGAAACTTTAAATATATAAACACTTCCTAGGTTATGAGAATGTACTTACATGGGAAACGCAAAAGATCGTGCACTAGTTGTACTACTATCTGACCGAATTGAAATGCTGCCAGAATATGGTATATGCCCTGAGTTGGCTACGGGACCTGACAGAAAGCCAGGTCCATGGAAATTAGACTCTCCTTGAGTAAGATGGAGAAAGGAACTCCGTGTTGAAGTTGTTGCACCATCAGAAGTTGCACCTTCAGTTCCAGGACCAATATGATGTTTAGATTGTTGTATATCTTTGTCATCCGTGTTCACCTCCCTACTGCTTGTGGATGCTTCTTTGGGGTCAAAAGTAAAAGTTATGACGCCACTTGGAACCTTGCAGGTAGAAACTATTTCCTTGTCCCCATCCACATCTTCTGCAGCCGACAACACCGTTGTAGATGTAGTTTTACTCCCTTCCAATATAGCCTATGACCACGGAGAGACACATAAAGTCAGTGACATTTTCAAGGCAGTTATAAAATTATACATGTGTATCCAATATCAAGGAGGAATGTCCACATAAATAGGGTTAAGAACATCTTTCTTGGTCTCTTATACGCAAATTAAATCCTAAGAACATTATTGATGCTAATCAGATTAGAATCTTAAAATGACATCCTAGCCACTAGTACTTTATAAATTCCAAAACAGGCTTGTCTGCTTTCTCAAACGTTGCAGTTCTACTCTACCGATGCTGTCTGACGAGTACAACAATCTGAAATTATGTTTACTGTAGAAAATCTACCACAGGGATGCCCATCAGACTACTTGTCTTCCGATAAACAGAAAATTGTTTTAGACTACCTGGTCAATTTTCGTTCTATCAGTAGAGTGATTCTGATCATCGCTGCAACTTAGAATGGGCAGATCCTCTTGCAATGACTCTTTATTAAGGTCATCTGAAGGCAATTGTTTTCCAGTGATCTCATCCAAGATATTACATGTGGTTGACTCATTTCTGTCTAGCACATCTCCGTCTTCTGAAGCATTACTTACCCATTCAGCTGTATACAGCTTGTATCCACTTTCAATTGAGCTCACACAAGAAACTTTCTCTACACATTTGTCAATGGATGTTGGATCTGCAGGATTTCCATCCATAGTAGTAATTGAATCTTTCGCGATTACTGCATGCTCAAAACCATGTGAACTAGCAATGCATTTCATTTTGTTTGCCACATCATTGTTATCATTATTCAAGGAGTTGTTAGAGCAAAAAAGAGCCTTTTGGCCCACCTCTTCTTCTTCTGCCAAGCTATTTTGGAAGTAATGCACCTCCTCAGAAATCGATAAGTTTTCTAGTCTATGACAAGAACCACTACTTGCAACCCGTTCAGCCGTATCTAGCTCGTCTCCAACTTCAATTGAACTCAAACAAGGAAAGTCCACCGGTTTATTAACAGTTGGATCTTCAGGTTTACTATCAATAATAGTACTCGAGTCTTTTTCTATTAATTCATATTCAAAATCATGTGAACTAGTAGTGCCTTCCATTTCTTCTTCTGCTACATCATTGTTCTCGTTCTTCAAGGAATTGTAGCATAAAGGAACCTTTTTTCCCACCTCTTCTTTTTCTGCCGAATTGTTTTGAAAGGAATGGACCTCCTCAGCAACCGATAAGTTTTCGACTCTACGGCAAGAACCATCATTCATACAGATTATCTTCTCTGGAAGTTCAGCTTTAGCAACAGCCTTGTTAGCGTAAAAATCTTCTTTTACAACCAATCCAATTTCAGAATAGGGAGCAGAATATGGAGTTCCCGCACAATCATATCCATTCATGTTTCTAATTTTATAGTCTTCCATGTTTACAATACCATGCGGCTGAGGTGGCAGTGTCACTTTGCAGCTTTCATTCTCATTAGGATATTTAACACCATGATTTCCCTCCTTCAAAGTCCCATTGCCTATTTCTAGAATTTCAGTAGTGAAATGGTTGTCTCTAGGAAGGATGAAATGGTTGTCATTGTGAACAATGATTTTGGCAACATGCTCATTAGGATAAGTGTGGTGATATGGAGATTCAGTATCTGCAAGTAAACAGAAAATGGTCACAGTAAGAAGAGGCTATTGTTTCACATATTACTAAAAACATTAAAAGATATAATGTATTACAAGTACCAAGTTCACACTCATCCAAATGATACAAAACTAATATCAAAACACTCGATTATCTTTTGAGTTTAAGCTGGATGTATAAGAAACAAAAACAAAAACATACATACAACAACAACTTATCCCAAAAATCTTGGGTCCGCTGTTTGAGTCATTTTCTTCCATTTAGCTCGTTTAAGAAAAGTACAAGGTAATCATATAGCAACCATCAAAGTTATGTTTTGGTAAACCAGATCCGGGATTCATACATTACAAGATTAAAGAGTCAAGATAGTTGCCTTATAGAATAAATACTGAAGATAATAAAAGTGCAGGAAAAGACAAATAAATTATACAAGGGTCATCCAGATTGTACAGTGCTAGACACAAAAGATATTCTCACTAATTTGAAAACGTAAAACCTCATCTAGGATATAATCATGAAACAGAATCTAAATGTTAAGAAAATAAATCTCCTATATAAAGAAAATATTTCAAAAACTAACTTGACTGTATAGAATTGTAGAAGGGGAAATTTGTACTTTGCCTGGATTTACAGTCGCATTACACTCAACAATGAAGGATATCGACATACAAGCAATCAGGTTAATGTATGTTAGAATTAGTCAAAAGATACATTTTGTACCTCGGAACTCCATACGTCACAGGTGAGCAACAATCTACTGCAACCAGCTTATCTGAATGCATATGAAACGGAGAGCAAAGACAAAAAGGAAAACGAACGAACGAAAGAAAGAAAGAAAGAAAGAAAGAAAAGAGAGAATTTTTGGCGATGTGGCATCCAAAAATGATACAGAATAGGAAGTACTATTACACAACCTCCAAAACAGATCAGAACACATTCCTGAATAGTAACGTCATGATTATAATTCTTAAACAATGTGATTTCCTCAGCAATATTAGCACTATTTAAAATGATAATCTATATTACTTGCAACTCTTATATTAGACAATATGAATAAACTACTCGCGACCTTCCTATATGAAAGCAGATGACATGAAGGAGAAACAGAAGCACAAACAACCAAGAAAAGGATCCATTGCAGTGTTGACATGCCAAAACCTTGAGACTGAAGTATCTGTTTAGTGGACTAAACTAACTCCAGAACAGCTAGTTACTCATAGCCAATATATATATATATATATATATATATATATATATATATATATATATATATATATATATATTGAACAAGGTAATAACTTTATATAAATGAACAAAAGGGAAGATTACACATAATCTCACTAACTCAGGCTACCAGACCTTTCCGGGTTCAAATTAGACACCCAGGGATCTGATGTCTTACTAAGTAGAATGCCTCTGACCGTATTCTTCGTTTTCTCGAAGATCTTGCGATTACGTTCTCTCCAAATATGCCATACCACACACACGAGGCACATTCTGGCTGTCTTGAACCAAATCAAACCTTTGGCTTTGTGATTATTCACCTCTCGAAACACTTCGTCAAGCGGTTGATTCCTGTGATGCTTCAAACCCAGAAAATCCAGTTGATTATGCCAAATCGTCCAGCTAAAGGAGCATTGGAAGAACAAATGATTACAGGTCCCGGGAAACTTATCACAGAGGTGGCACATATTACTAATGCCCCGGACTCCAAACCTTTGCTCTCTGTTGAGGATCAACAATCTCCCACGCGAAGCTTTATATAGGCAGTAGCAGAATTTGGGGGGAGCTTTTTTCACCCAAATGAATGAGGACCATTCAGACAAGGGATCATGTTCTCTGAACTTGTTGTAGGCTGAGTGAAGGTTGAACCCGCCGAAATTGGAGTCTTCCCACACCCACTGGTCACGTTCGATCGAGGGGTCAATCGGGATAGAGGAGATCAAGATGGAGAGGCGATTAACAAGGCAGGCAGGCTGGAACTTCCATTGACCGTTACAAATAATGGAGCTGACAGTGTCAAACCGGGTGGAGAGTCGGGTAGTTAGGCCGATTCTATCAATGCAACTATGATGGTGAACCCAGGGATCGCGCCAAAGATGTGGTTTGGCCATTAGCAATCGCTTTGCGTATACACTTCTTGATACGATTGCGCTACTGGAGAAGCTCTTTGAAGCAAGAGAAACTGTTAAAATATAGGGTCCAGAAAGTATCATTGGTGATATACCTGTCATGAACCCATCGAGACCAAAGAGATTTTCCCTCCACAAACCGCCATGTAAGTTTAAGCACTGCCATCTCGCGGAGAGTGGATAGGGAGCGAAGCCCGACTCCTCCCGCTTCTTTGGGACGATAGAGATCTCTCCAAGTGATAGTTTGAAGCCCACCTCGCCATACGAAATTGGCGCACATCTTTTCAATCTTCTGGATAGTTTTAGTAGGTAGTAGAATGACCTGGAGCCAGAACACGACCACTGCGTTGATGACGGCTCTAACTAACTCCACTCGTCCCCCGAACGAAAGAAGTTGAGCTTGCCAACCTTCAAGTCTAGATTGAATGATGAGAATAAGGGTTCAACAATCGGAGTGTCTAGCATAAGAGATAGCAAGGGGTACTCCTAAATATCTCAAGGGTAGGGAGCCGATATCCACTTGTAGGAGATGAGCTCATCTGACCTTCGAAACACAGGACTTGTTGAAGTAAAGTGCGCTTTTGTCTTTGTTGAGGAGCAAGCCGGTGTCGTGGCCAAAAGCTGCAAGAATCTCGAGCAAGTGAAGAATCCCTGGCTCTGTAGACTTAAAAAAATACTAGGAGATCGTCAGCATAAATCAAATGGGAGACTATAGGATCAACGAACCTATAAATCGGAACGATTCTTTTGGAGAGCACTGCAATATCCATCAGACAGGTAAACTGTTCAATAACAGGTGAAAAGGTACGAGCAGTGTTCTAAATGGCTTGACCGCCTAGACCCTAGGCGGTCTCTCTCCGCACCGTTTTTCGGTAGGCGGTGGAGTAGGTGGCCAATGAAGCTTTGGCGGCATAGGTGGACGCCTAGGCGGAGAAATACCTAACAAGATATTTTGGTCAAATAATTTTGCAAGCATTATGGACCTATGGTTCACTTTTACAAGATAAAAACTTAATAAATCTTTGTTCTACAACATAGTTATGCATGAAACATCCTTAAAATATGTATATAATGCAAAAAATGTAGTAAAATAGTAAAAAAATGTCCAAAATGTATCAACCGCCTAAGCGGTAAGCAGACTCTTTCCGTCGCACACCCGCCTAGCGCCGTTTAGAACCTTGGGTACGAGAAGAGATGATGGCCTTGAAGGAGACCGCGGTTGCTACGGAAGAACCCGATCGGTTGACCTTTGAACAAAATGGAGATGGACGAGGTCGATATACGCTCATAAACTCTGCTAATCCACCATTCAAAGAACCCATAGCTTGCATCATGTGCCTGACAAATTTTTAATTTACAGTATCATAAGCCTTTCTTAGGTCTAGTTTGACGCGAGACTTGTCACTTCCACTTTATTGAATTCCCTAACGAACTCATGAGCTAAAAGACTGTTCTCCGATATACTTCTTCCTTTGACGAAAGCTGATTGATTTGGGAATATGAGACCGGAAAGCAAACATCTCATATGTTGCTAAATCAAATGGGCGATCACTTTGTAAATGAAGTTGCAGCAGAAGATGGGTCTGAAATCCGGAAGAGAGGAGGATCCTTCTTTCTTGGGAATCAGAGGTGATGAACGTATGATTCGGCTGCTTGAAAAGTCTGCCAGTACGAAAAAAGTCTCTGACGACCTCAATGACAAAGACTTTAAGAGTGTCCCAGTGGAGAATGAAGAACTTGGTGGTGAAGCGTCGGGGCATGGGGACTTGTTAGGATTAGAAGCCATAACTATCTTCTCAATTTCCAACAGTGAAATTGGTTCTTGGAGAAAGGTGCTACCCATGTCTGTGACAAGCCTCTTGCATGTAACCAGAGAAAATTCAGATTGGTCTTCAATAGAGTTATAGAGCTCACTAAAATACCTCACCGTCTCGAGCTGAAGATCAATCGGATTATCGATAATGATGTCGATAATGATGCCAGCAGGGGAGATAAGTTGGGCAATGTTGTTACGATTCTGTCTCGCGCGAATAATACCATGGAAAATTTTGGTGCAACTATCACCATGCTTCAGCTAGTCGCATTTATCACGCTGCTTTAACTGAATTTCCTCGATTAAAAGGAGCTTAGAGACTCCTTGTTTCAACTCAGTCTCATGTTTGTAGCTAGAGCCGCTGGGTCAGTTGGTAAGAATTTCTGAATGTTCTCCAGTTCTTGTGACTTCCCGGCTAGATTAGTAGGCGGTTGTTCTCTGTTCCAGGCTTTGAGCATAGACTGCACTACTTTTAATTTATGCACCAATCTAAATTAGTTGAACCCACTAACCCGAGAGTTCAGGCATGTGAGAACAGCTTCAGTGTACCCTTCCCTTAGACGCCAAGAATATAGTATCGGAAGGAAGGAGAGGATCTCTTTGGTTTCGACGGAAGGCGGAGGAGAAGAGGAGAATGATCGCTTGGGGCGACGGGGAGACCTTCGGCGCTGATGAATGGGAAAACATTGAACCAATAAGAGTTACCTAAACCTCTGTCCAACTGGCATTCGATAAGGCTCTCTGAGGACCTGGTTGTTCCACATCCGCAGAATCCCGGAGCGCTGGAGATCAATAAGGCCTAATTTGAGAATACAATTCTAAAAGTCTTCAAGAATCGGATCAGGGACAGGCTTCCCTCCATGTTTTTCATGCTTGTACAAAATGGCATTAAAATCTCCAACAATGAGAAATAGGGAAGAGAGACCAACACTCATACTAACCGAGATGATATCACGCCACAGGGTATGTCTGAGGATGCGATCGTTAGAGCCATACACGGCTCCAACATAAATCTTGAGGCCGCCCTTATTCGACAGTTCCTCGACCAAGAGTTGTTGAGATTCGAAGCATACTCTGCCACTCCAGGTGTTGGACTCCCATAAAATCCATATGTGAGCCATAGGACAAAGGTGGAGGTTATGCACTGCATTCCAATTGGTTGGAACTCTTTGGGAGAGTTTAGCTTCTGATTTTATTTTGGATTCAAGCAGTCTCGTAATCGAGCACTTGTATTTCCTCGTATGGTCACGTATAGTTCTCCAGCTTCCTATCGAATTCGCTCCTCTAATATTCCAAGAAAGAATCGACAATAAATACTGAATGGGGGTCCCCTGTCCATTGAGGATTGTCTTTGGTAAAATTAATACTCTCATCCACGTCTGGATGCATTGCCATTGGGGGGCCAGCTTTGGGAGAGGGGATGGGGGGGATCCTTCTTTCTCTGTTTATAATTGACTGATGGAGAATTACAATCGGCAACTGCCTGGAGTTTAGTTGTAGGGGATGTTCTGGCACAGGAGAGTTGTCGAGAATCGTGGGCATGGACGTAGAATTCAGGTCATTGCGTATATTGTTGTTTTAGCCCGATCTTTTTCCAAGCACCGTTGTCTGAAGCATGTCGACATCGTTTTGATCCACGGACAAGTTAACAGTAGGCATACTAGACTAAGGCAAATTGGAAACACTAAGAACAAGCTCATTACTTAGACTATTTCCTTCATCCTCTGCCATTTGAGCATCTGCTTCCCCATGAAGGGAAACTTCTTCATGAATAGATTTAGGGGGGGGTGTCTTCATTAGGAACAGATTCAGGGGAGGCAATTGGTTTCGAACAATTATGGCGGATATAGCCGAAAAAAGCAACATGAAGTGCAAGATGGAGGAACCCATTCGTACTCGACCTTCTGAGAAAAAATTTGCCCGGAGGGGATCACATACTCGACCGTATTAGACAGCTCACTAGCGGCCTCGATCTCAACAAAGACATGGGCGAAGGCTAACATGGATCTCTGAGATGTAGCTTCGTCTGCTTTAATCGGCATGCCTATTATTAGACTTGCAAGTTTCATGAGATCGTGTTCGCATTAAATTTGTGGTCCACTTCCCGTCGAACATCTATGGGCCTCCATGAATTTTGTCGACATCCTCCTCTATTCCGAAACGAACGAAGAAGAAACCTTTTTCGCGGGAGAAGAATTCCATAGAGCCTTTCGGATGTCATACGCGGTTAGCATACGCTTTGATTTGTCCGTATAATGGTTTATCGCCTATCACATACAATACGAGGGTGTTCTTCCAATACTCATCTGTCTCTTCGAGGTCTTCTCCAGTGAAATCAACCATGGATCTGCCCTGTTTCTGAATTGAATCGACATATTGCATTTCTGGATTGACACTTGGGGACGTTGTGCGGCACATATCAGCCCAAGTTTTGCCTGATTTTTCTCCCGAATTAGCTTTGTTCCCAGTCGGATTGCTCTCTTGATTCTTGGTGGTTGTTTGGTGGTTGTTTGATGAAACACTGGAGAAGAAGAAAAAACCTGACGAAGGAAGTGAATCGAGGGTCCTCCAGCTGACCTAGGTGTATTTTCCTTGTTGGAAATTTTCCTTGTTGGAATAGGAGATATCGCCATGTCGGTTTAGAGCTCTGTATCTTCCTTCACCACCATAGGGTTTGGCTCCGACCTTGGGGAAGGTGGAAAATCGGGGAGCATGACCTCCGCCCATCTGAGCAGATTGGGGGTTTAGATCTCCTGCGTCTTTAAATGGTAGTCCACCTGCCGGCAGACGCCTATTTGGTGCGGCCGCCCGTAGTGAGAGGCGCGTCGAAAGGTTGGCGGTCACCACCGACGCCTGGGTCCCATTCAGCCGTTTTGGTATCACCACCTTTGGCACTTACGGGGGAACCCTAGCTGACATTGGGATTTTTTTTAGGGATGTAGGAGTCATATATATATATATATATATATATATATATATATATATATATATATATGACACAAAGTTGAAAGACGAAAGAAGGTTAACATACATCTAATTTGGTCTAGACAGTATTCACTGACCTATGCTCATCTCATCATCTTGCTAAAGGATATTTTTCTGTTAACAAATTGACGCAAAATAGGAGAGAGAGAGGGGGGGGGAGTGCTCGCTCAACCCCTAACACAAAACAAAGATGAGACGGAAACAAGAAGAAAGGGAGACGAGAGAAAAATAGAATTGGATTTTGCTTTATTTACAGAGAGCTAGCAGCAGAAGAAAGGTTTACTGGAAATCACTATCCTAGACAAGATAAGAGGGGTAACTCTTAACCCTTAGAAGATATGATTCTTCTTATTTCTTAACCTCACATTCGTACTTTTAGCGAATCTGAAAGTATGAAGATCGTTGGTTATGATTTAATTGTGCAATGTCTCCCAATAAATATTACTAATTCAAAATTGATAAGGATACATCTCCTTGCCAGATCCAAAAAGTATTCAACAGTTTTGTAAGTTCTTGTAGCAGGAGGTGTTCTCTCTCTCCTCTTTATAAAGACGCTTGAAAACGACTAAAAATAGGCCGTCTAAGCCGTATGTTTATCCTCACGTAATTAAAAATTACAAAAATCTAACTAATTGTTTAACTACCTAATATTATCTAACTATAGCCAAACACCAAGTGATTAAGGTGGGAGGCATTTTTTCTGGTTGGGTGGGTTCGATCCCACAAGGCAGCGGTATCTATAAGAAATTCTAATTTAAATTATTTTTCAATAAAAAAAATTATATGCGGGCACAATGCACGTGCACGTTACTAGTATCCTTATAAGATGGAGCATATGACTGTCAAGCTGTTGAAAACTGGCCTTTGTTGTCGGCTAATAACTCTAGCGTATCTGCCTTGAGCGTTGGATAAGTATATTCTTCATATTCTTCTGCAGGACAACCGTCACTGCCTTATAGAATTAACTCCTCTAACAATAGAGAGGGGAGATCATTGATGCTGGTCTGCTAGTCCCTACCATGGATAAGGGGAAATTTTCCTAACAAGGAAAACATTAAGAGTTAGATATCAAGACCAAAGGTCTAGCCAATCTATTGGGCTTAGGATTCCTTATGTCATTGTATATACTCTCGAATCCTAAATGAAGCTAGACTCTGGAACCATTCACTCTCGACAGAAAAATATGTTATTACGAAGAATACTAGTGCTATAATTCTTTTGTGGTGCATGTACCTTCCCAAAATTTGGATTTAAAAATTAGATTTTGACACTTCTCTTAATAGTTTGGCTTTAGACAAGTATTATTCTAGAAAATAGCAAGTTTTAAGAATGTTTTATTGGGAACTTGTATTGCAATAAGTTGTCTCAAACATTCTGTTGAAATATAAATATTAATGGAAGGAAGGATTTAGAATAAATTACTATTTCTTCTAAATTGCTCAGGGTGGAATTGAAAGCAAAAGTTTTTGAGTTATACCCTCTTTATGTTGAGTTAAAAGTTTTAGCATGTAATTTGTTCTTGCACGAGAGAACAAGAGTGCACACTCACCATCAGAAAGAAAAAATAGCTAGAATAAAGAATCTGCAAATAAAGAATTACGGTGAACTAATTACCATATTTTATACTTTCTTATGTTACATAAAAAAATTCCATAAAACAAAGGTTGGCAACGAAGTGATTGAGAGCTTTTATATGGGAAGGGAAGAGAGGTGATATCCTAGTGTCTTATCAGGGCAGGGAAGGTTATGGTCTGGCCCTTATCCTACATTTTTTTTCCATCATCCATTACATATCAAAATATATCAATAGGATGTTTGAACTTATGGTATAGATCAAACTGTTGATTGGTAATTCATGCAATCAGCATTTAACGACTTAAAAAACTCTAAAGCAGACTACTTAAATTGTTGATTGGTAATTCATGCAATCAGCATATGACAACTTTCAAAACTCTAAATCAGCAAATGGTCTCTCTCCTATATCCCCAATCACTGCATGAAAGATGACAGACATTTGAAAGCAAAAAAACACAAGTCCTGCAGTTAAAGAAAATCCTTACTGAGTTTCATGGTTTCCAGTGCTACCTATCTATGGATCAAAGCTTCATCATATTACCTGACATAAATAAGATTAAATGATTAATATATAAAGCATAATTAAGAATCTAAAGTGCCTGAATACAAAATGAAGCAATTATTAACATTTATGTCTAACAAAGTATTTGTCTCAGTTCTTATGAGCGTAAACATAGCTTTCATTCAAAACCAATAAGGGGGTTAAATGCAAAACCAAAAAGGGGTCTATAGAATAGTTATATATATAGACTAAGGCAATTATAGAAGCAAAGCATAAGTACAACTCTAAATTAACTTTTGTGCTGTCATGTCCCAATACTTAAAAGAGAACTGATCCTGCTTACTCAGCCTAACAGCTACAACATCATAAACTCATCCCCAAATGACTTGCTTTCAAAATCTGAACAAAACCACTTGCAAGTTCAAGATTCATGGGGAATACATATTAAGAACTATTTTATACGATGACAACATAGACGCATACTATGTCATAAAGCTCGTATGGAAATTAGCAATAATAATAAAGAACACAAGAACAACAACAAAAACTCAGACCCATATTGCCAAATGGTGGTTGCTTTCAGCTCAGGCATCAAAACAAAAGAAACAGACAAGGATGTCCTTTGATGGTTGAGATGCGGGAATTAGTGTTCATTACATAGAGCAAAAAGTATATGTAGCTACATTCAAATGGTACAATGTTATATGCTTATATAACACATTCAAAGTAGCGGCAGAAGAACTGAATGAACCTATTAGCTAATGGACAAAAATTCACGAGAGAACAATATTTTTATTGATGGAAATCCAACTGCCTAAATGAATTCATTCAAACAAATGGAGAAATTCCAGGTAAGAAGACCAGAGAAAAAACCGGCTGTCAGGGACTCACGGCATAAGCATTAAGTTAAATAATAGAACATTGACCTCGAAAATTCTAACCCAAAAATAATTCTGTTTCCATGAAGCAACAAAATGGGTGTTAGAGAATTAAACATTAAAAAAATTAAAAGGTACCAAAAAGGCAACTTTAACTTGCCCAAGCACAAAAGTAATGGACTCAACAGCACATTAAAACAACTAAATATAGCCGAATACTAGAGAACTGGTAAGACAGCCTAATTATTTTTCAAGTCCGCCACCTTGAATATCTCTCTATTAAAATCCTAGCATTTTCACATGTACTTCATAAAAAAAATACCTTTAAAAGAGCCTTAAAATCCAAAACCTTCCTACTTTACCATTAACAGAGTTCTGTCTACTCAAAAGATTGGCCTTCACCATAAAATCAGTCATCACAGAAGAATAATCTCAAGTCCCCATCTTTCATACTTAATATCTCTAACTACGAAAAGTAGCATTTAATCAACACATACCAATCCAGACGAAATAGGAAGACCTAAACTAAAGTAGAGGAATCCTCAAAATCCAGAACTTTCTTACTTTACCAGTAAGAAAAACTCTTTGTCAACTCAAAGCTCCCTTTTCAGTACAAGTATACAGATCTTCTAGTACTCGCTAATACATGTCTCAATCTTTTTTGGCAATGAACATTTCAAAAGAGAGCTCCCCATCATAAAACTGGCCGCAGAGCCGAAAAATCTGGAAATCCCCATCTCTAATATCAGAAACCTTCCTACTTTATCAGTAACAGAGCTCGTGTCAACTTGAAGATAGCCCTTCTGTACCAGTATGCAGCAGTAATCTTCTCTAGTGCCCACCAATAAATATCTTGATCACTTCTCGATAATGAACTTTACTTAATCATAAAACTGATCGTCCATTCGGCAAAGCCGAAAATATCATGTCGCCATCTATAATGCTTAATATCCCTAGTTATTGAATCCTAGAATTGAATCAACAGAAGAACTAACTTACATAGAAGAAATTGAACACATCCAATCTCTCAACACCAGAACAAATTGCACAAAGAAACCTAAAATTCAACCATATAAGCATACTTGGGAAAAAGATCACTGAAGAATAAATATATCTAGATTGCAGAAGAAGAAAAACTTAATAACAGATCCTGATCAATGAACCAAAACAAACACACTAAAATCAAAACCCATCATCTAAATCAATAAAATAAATAGAACAGTATGATAACTGCTGTCAATTTATCAAAAACAAAGAAAAAAACATCATGAAGAAAAGAAACTATAGATGACTTATCCCTCAAAATCTTCACTTTTCTTCAAACCAACAAAAAACCCATTTGCCATCACACAAAGAAAACCAATTTATAGTCTTCTCGGCCGCCTAAAAATGTGATAATTAAATTAACCTTCTGAAAACTAAGCCAATCATCCAAATCAATAAAGAACAAACAAAAAGCTGTCAACTTTAACCCCAAAAAAATCATGAACCACCCAAAATCTTCACCTTTTTCCTCAAACTAACAAAAATCCATTTGCCATCACACAAAGAAAACTAATTTCTAGCATTCTAGACCACATAAAAAATTGAAAATTGCACTAAAAATCAATTAAAAAAAATGGGAAAAAAAATTGCCAACTTTAACTTAAAAAACATAAGAACAGAAGAAAGTTTACGACTTACCAATGAAAATCTTCACATTTCCTGAAACGAACACGCACAGCAAAAAAGAAGCCAGTTTTAGTCTTCTAAAAGCATAAAAATAAATAATTTTTTCACTAACCTTATAAAATTAAGCCCAATTATTATTATTAAACCACAGAAACCGAGGCCTCGGATCTCCTAAAATACTTTATATTTTCCGGAAGCTGCAGACTTCAGAGAGCGCTCTGGAAAGTGGAAAGAAAGTGGGGATTAAAGAAAGGGATGCAGAAGTCAATTGCGGAAAGTGCTGAAGTGCAAATATGGAATTTTAGAGGGGGGGGGGAATAAAGAAAACCGTTGCGAAAAGAAGCGGCAGGAATTAATTGCAGGAACAGGGAATTAATTGAATGCTTCCGAGACCGATCTCGACATTTCACTCCCACTCCCAAAATTTTGGGTTAGGTTTTTTTTTTTCGATATCTTCTTAAAATGTTATCGGGAATGAGTAAATATGAATCCATAGTTCCCGCCGGGAATTTGGCAACGGAACACAATTTCTAGTAAATTATGGGTGACATTAAATTAAATCAATTAGCAAAGTTTAGTTTTGAATATATATTTTTTGCACATAATATTCTTATATTTTTACAGTGGCCCCACAAAATACTGTATTTGCAATCAATTGAATCACATAAAAAATAGAAATATTTCATCTTGTTAGAATAAACGTAGAAGAAAGAAGACAAAAATAGGAAAAAAGATCTCTTATTCGTGTGATCACATAGTGGGAGGCAAATGTCTTATTTATACAACCCAATGAAGGTGTAATATTAATCTCTAACCGACTAAAATACAAAGTGGAAATCCAACCCTTTAGTAACCCACGTTATAACACTCCCCATTTGGATGACCACCATCTCTAAGCCTATTGCCTCGTTAAAATTTTGCTAGAAAAATACATTAGGATAAAACTTGTGCGAAAGAAAAGAGTACAATATTTAGGATGACTTAGATAGGTGTTGGACACGCTTAATGTTGCCTCATTAATACCTTGTCAGAAAAAATCCAATGGAAAAAATCCATGACGAAGAAAAAAGAGTACAACGCGTTATAGTCTATACAAAATGTATGTCCCCCTGAAAACAATCACTCTCCCTGATGATGTTGATCCTGAACAGTCAACTGATGAAAACGTCGCATTCCAATTCCATGAACTAGTTTCTGAAAAGTTGACTTTGGCAACGATTTGGTGAACAAGTCTGCAAGATTATCATTTGAGCGAACTTGTTGGACGTCAATATCAAAGTTCTTCTGAAGCTCATGAGTATAGAAAAACTTCGGTGAGATGTGCTTGGTCCTGTCTTCTTTAATGAATCCACCTTGAATTTATGCAATACATGATGCATTATCCTCATGAATAACAGTTGGAGTATATGTGGCAGGAAAAAGTTGACAGGAGCTACGAATGTGTTGAATCAACGATCTCAGCCAATACATTCTCTACTTGCTTCATGGAGAGCCAATATTTCTGAGTGATTTGAGGAGGTAGCAACCATTGTCTGTTTTGTTGAACGCCAAGAAATAGCTGATTGCTATTAAGAAACACATATCCAGTTTGTGAACGACCTTTATGAGGATCAGATAAATAACCTAAATCTGCAAAGCCAACTAGATTCGCGATGTCAGATAAACCACAAGTATAAAATAATCCCAGGTCGGTAGTTCCACGAAGATATCTCATCACATATTTAATGTCATTCCAATATCTGCAAGTTGGCGCCGAGCTATATCTAGCCAACATATTGACAAAGAATGATATGTCTGGCCTTGTACATTATAATAGATACATTAATGCCCCAATGGCACTAAAGTATGGTACTTTGGGTCCTAGCATCATTTCATTGTCGTCATTAGGACGATATGGATCTTTATTGATATCTAAAGATTGAACAGCCATTGGAGTGCTAAGGGGGTGAGGTTTATCAATATTGAACTGTTTTAATATATTTTCTGTGTATTTGGATCGATGCACTAAAATTCCATTAGTGCAATGCTCAATTTGTAATCCAAGACAATATTTCGTGTCTCCGAGATCTTTCATCTCGAACTCCTTTTTTAGATAGTTTACAGTCTCATTGATTTCATATCTTGTCTCAATCAAGTTTATGTCATCGACATATACTGCAACTATAGCGAAACCCTCCTTAGATTTCTTTATGAAGACACATGGGCATATATGATTATTCTCATATCCCTCCCTTTTCATATATTCACTAAGACGGTTGTACCACATCCTTCCGGATTGTTTCAAACCGTACAATAAACGTCTTAGCTTTATGAAATGCATGTTCTTATCTTTTGAGCTGGGTAGGTTAAATCCATCTGGGATTTTCATATAGATATTGATATCTAAATCACCATATAGTTAGGCTGTTATAACGTCCATAAGTCTCATGTCCAGCTTTTTCTCAACTGTCACACTTATCAAATAACGGAACGTTGTTGCATCCATTACGGGAGAATATGTCTCTTCGTAATCAATCTCGGATCTCTGAGAAAACCCTTATGCCACTAATCGTGCCTTAAATCGAGCGATTTCATTCTTTTCATTTCGCTTTCTTACAAACACCCACTTGTAACATACCGGTCTAACATCTTTTGTTGTTTGTACTATAGGTCCGAACACTCCATGTTTATTAAGGAAATCAAATTCTGCTTGAATAGCATCCTTCCATTTTGGCCAATCTTTTTTTTGTCGACATGCATCGATGCTACGTGGTTCAGTGTCATCAATGCCCTTAGATATTTCAGTATATACTGAGAATGAGAATATCTCATCTATTGTTATATTTTTGCGATCCCATACCTCTTTTGTATATATATAAAATATAGAGATCTATTTGCTTTCAGATACCTGAGCCTCCTCTTGGGCTTGTGTCTTTTCTAAGACAATAACTTCTTCTAAGTTTTCAGAGAGTATGGATCTGTCATTCATAACCTCTTCATGAGCGTTATGTGTAACCTCCTTAAGAGCGTTACTTGGACATTTTCTCTTTCTAGGGATTAAGTCATTCGAACCTATAGGTCTACCACGCTTCTAGCATGCAGTAGATTCATTATCCACTGTGCTATTTTTTTTCTACGAGGATATCAATTCGAGCTGGCGCATTTGCAGCGGGCATATATAATTTAATCACTTTAGCTACATCAGTAAATGCATCTGGCATTTGATTTGCAATCTCCTGTAGATGCAATATCTTTCGTACCTCAATTTCACATTTATTAGTACGAGGATCTAGATGAGACAGAGTGGGATTATCCCACGATAATTTATGTCATTTATTTTTGATGAATGGTTCTGTAAGAATATTCTTTTCTTTCTTATCTCCCCCTAATGGCAAAAATTTAGTCTCATCAAAATGGCAGTTGCGAATCTAGCAGTAAAAATATCACCAGTTAAAGGTTCAAAATATCTAATGATTAAGGGCGAATCAAAACCAATATAAATTCCTAAACAGCACTGATGTCCCATTTTAGAGCGCTGAGGAGGGAGAATAGGAATATAAACAGCACAACCAAATTTACGCAAATGAGATATGTTAGGTTGATGGCCTATCACAAGTTGTGATGGTAAAAATTCATGATATGTAGTTGGCCTAACAATGATCAATTTAGCAGCATGTAATATGACATATCCCCAAGCTGAAATGGGTAAGTTTGATTACATGAGTAAAGGCCTTGCTATGTGCTGAAAACGCTTAATCAAGGACTCGCTAAACCATTTTGGGTATGAACATGAGGGACAAAATGTTCAACTTCTATTCCTACGGAAGCACACTAATCATCAAAAGTATGGAAAGTGAACTCAGTTGCATTATCAAGTCGAATCGTTCTAACATGTTGGTCAGGAAAATGAGTCTTAAGCTTAATCAACTGAGAAAGTAGCTTGGGGAAGGCAAAATTTCTAGATGAGAGTAAGAAAATATTTGACCATCGACTAGAAGCATATATTAGAACCTAAAATACCTGAAAGGTCCGCTAGCAGGATCAATTGGTCCACAAATATCACCCTGTATTCTCTGAAGGAATGATGGTGATTCAGAAGCTATTTTGAGAAGTAAAGGTCTTGTAATGAGTTTACCCTGTGAACAAGCTACACACAAATGTTCAGTAGGAAAGGAAAGACTTTGGTATGATAAATTATGCCCATTGGTATTGTTGATGACCTTTCTCAACAAAGTCGATCCTGGATGACCCATTCTGTCATGCCAAAGGATTAGATTCCTTGGATCCTTTAGCCTCTTGTTAGTAACGGGGTGAGATTCTACTACCTTCAGAGTTGTTTGATATAGCTCCGAGGAAATTAACTTGCACTTTTCTAATGTGAGCTTATTGCTTCCAATATTAGAGGTGATACAAAGATACTCTTTGCTATCATCGTTCATGGTTTCAACATGAAATCCGTTCATCCGAATATCTCTAAAGCTGAGTAGATTTTTATTAGATCTACTAGAGAATAATGCATTTCAAATGACTAAGTATGTTCCATTTGGCAACACAATATTGATCTTACTATAACCTTCTATAATCTGCACGAGTCCAGCAATGGTGGTCATCTTGGCAGTGTTTGAGGCATATGTTGTGAAAAACTTCCTAGTTTTCAATATAGTGTGAGTTGTTGCACTATCTATCAAGCATATGCCATCATCATTATCCATACCTTTCAAAAATAAAAATTAATAATATATGAATATGCTACTAAATGGTTAAACTTGGCATATTGACAATTATTATAACTTGATCTAAATCTAAATGAAACTGCTTCAAAGAAAGTAAACTACCTAGACTATTGATCATATAATGACCAATTTATTCAAAGTGGAAAGTAAATAAATTGGTCTTCCGAAATTACGTTTTCATCCTTATCTTGGAAGAAATCATTAAAATATATTTGTGTTGTACCCTCCTTGAGATTAGTCTCCACACCCTTTGAGGCTTCATACTCGTCCACTTTCTTTTGTGAGGTTCGACAGTTTCGCATCCAATGACCAACTCTTCCACAACGTTTACAAATATCAGTTGGAGCAGCTGGATTGGAAATTTGGGCATTATTTCTTCGAAAATTAAATCCCTTATTTTTGAACTGTGTATCGTTCCTTGGACCCGGATTATAGCTATTTCTTTGGCTTCCACGGTGTCCATGCCCTCTACCTCTGTGATTTTCTCGACCCCTAGTATTGGTCACATTTTTTCGAGCACTAGTCGCATACACTTCAGCTGGAATTGGTGCAAACCCAATTGGTCTACTAGTGTGGTTTTTTATTAATAACTCATTTTTTTCTCGGCCACGAGTAAGACAACAATGAGTTCAGAATACTTTATAAATTTTCTCTCCCTATACGTTTGTTGTAGGGTCATATTAGTCGCATGAAATATGGTGAATATTTTCTCTAGCATGGAATGCTCTGTCACTTCTTCACCACATAACTTCAATTGTGAAGTAATCCTGAACATAGCTGAATTATATGTTGCAAGTGTCTTATAATCTTAGAGACGTAGATTGAGCCATTCATGGAGTGCACCTGGTAGTATGACCATTTTCTGGTGATCATATCTCTCAGCTAGAGAATTCCATATCACCAAGGGATCCTTGACTGTTAAGTACTCAGCCTTGAGATCATCATGAATATGATGTCTTAGAAAAATTAAAATCTTTACTTTATCTTGTGCAGATATTGGCTTATCAGCCATAATTGCATCACCTAAGCTTTTGGCTTGAAGGTGCAATTCAGCATCCAATCTCCAGTTGAGAAAGTTTTGGCCTTCTAAGTTTAGAGGTTTAAAATCATGCTTTGCGAGGGTCGACATATTGTTATATACGATCAATAATAACAAGTTAACATAAGAACCTAATAAATCACCAAAAAATTCATGTTCATGGTGTATGCTTCAAACAATGATATTTCAGAAGTCTATTTATACCAAACAAATATTGTTCACGGTATGCTTCGAACAATGATGTGCTAGAAGTCGTAGGTAAATATCAAAAACTAGATGTTCATGGTATACTTCGAACAATGATTATGTTCAAGAAGTCTTTCAAAAATACCACATATGGTATGCTTCGAACAATGATTATGTTCAAGAAGTCTTTCGAAAATATCACATATGGTATGCTTCGAACAATGATGTTCCAGAAGTCTTATATATATAGACCAAATAATTCATGTTCATGGTCATCAGATCTCTGATTGTTTTGATCTGAATATATTAACATATATAAAATAAATAAAGAAATAAAGAATAACTCCAACGTTTTCTCTGAGAGATCTATATGCGATTAACATCGGAGTGCTATCAGAGTTAACTAAAAGAAGTGAGATGAATGGATAAAAATTATTCTTTTTGCCTTAGCGGTATGCCAAGAGATATATAAACATCATCAGGCTGCGCCTAGGGTATGTATATGCAAAAAAAAAATATAAATAATCATACCTATTATCGAAGTGGAGAATCCGCAAATGACGGCTTCACTGAGATGCTCTCGCTTATTTTCTCCCGTTAGAGCTTCGTGCTGATAACGTGTTTGAATAAACGTAGAAGAAGGAAGAAGAAAATATGAGACAAGATCTCTTATTTGTGTGATCACATAGTGGGAGACAAAGGCCTTATTTATACAACCCACTAATCTCTAACCAATATGGGACTAAAATACAAAGTAGAAATCCAACCCTTTAGTAACCCACGTTATAACACATCTAACTTTATATTCAACTATTCTTTTGACAATTTTATCCCCTCCTCTCATGCCCATGCTCAGCCGCAAATTGATAGGATTGTCAATGCTAATCGGTAAACTGATAATCAACTCGATTTGTGACTAGAATTTCATATTTGAATGTCAAGGAGAAAAATTGAATGAATTTAGGGTCAAATTCTGGTATATATTATATATCATATAACATACAAAATCCAAGAGAGTAGTTCAAAATTTTGATCAAATTTGGATTCTGTATAAGTCTTCATTTTATTATACTCGTTGATCCGACTCAAGTTTTTCGTATTCACATGTTAAAAACTAAACTTCAAATAAACTCAAATTGAGTATAGGTTTTGAAACCACAAATTTTTAAGGTCATATTTGGATTTTTATACGAATTCGACTTGAATCTAATCCATTGATAGCTGCAATTCAATCATATAATAGTGGAGGTTGAAACAATAGAGGAAAAAAAGTTAATTGTAATTTTTTTTTTAGTACATTGTAATATAGTTTGAGTAGATTGAGATGTATTTTTAGTGAAAGAGAGTCCAATAGAAGAGTGCAAATGTTAGAGGTAGAAGAAGTGGAAGTGAAAGAGAGTCTTCATTTTATTGTAACAAAATTGTGTTTTTATACTAGTTAAGTTTTGACTAATAAAGACAAAGAAAACAATTTTTCACATTTATTAAAAATATACTCATTGTATTAATAAATTAATGTTTATGCATTATATATATATATATATATATATATATTGTAAGCTAGTGTTAGCCTAGTGGTAAGGCTTGCTTACATGGGGGGGTATGGGGTGGCCTTGCTCGAGCCTGGGGGTGGCGGGCGGGTTCTTGCACGGGTGGGAGGGTTGGGTAGATTAGGATTAGAGTAGGAAAAAAAGTAATATATATATATATATATATATATATATATATATATATATATATATATATATATATATATATATATATATATATATTTCTTCCATCTCCCCAATGTTCTTCCATCTCCCCTTTATCTCATAGACCTCATTTCCCATTTCCCCTCATTGTCAGAACTACTACTTGTCGATATCGACGCACCCGCATTCGAACCCCATACAAACTCCGAAAAACCCACCTTAAGGGACCTAGTAACCAATCCCAACCCAACTTCGACCTCATTCCGGTCAGGACCGACCCATTTTTGCCTGTCTCGGTGCCATAATCGACCGCTTGGCTGTTACGCTCCGGTTCCCCAGAACCGAATGTCGCCATTAGACGTAATATTGTACAAGCCTAATTTGTACTTGTACAAGACGATAACTAAAACGGCCGATAGAACATCTAAGATACAGAGCCATTACAACAAAAATATTAAGCAGAAAAGTTGAATCGACACAAGATATTCTAACGAATTAAACTTTTTATTAATAATGCAGCAGAATTACAACGACTTGAAGCCAAAGAACAACTCGATTACAATCACTCAATCTCTCTCCCTCTTTCTCAACACAATAAAAATATGCTATAAGGCTTAAAATTCAAGAACTATACAAACAACGATGTTTCATACATTATGTTCTTTATATACAAAATACTAGTGTCTATAGATGCATAACTTCAAGTGTTAACCAAGCTCCAATGCCTTAGCATGTCTAAGCAAACTCTACACCCGTGAAGATCTCGTGGGGTGTCAATACACTAAAAATATATTGGTGAGTGGCCTCTCGTCCATTCAACTAAAACTGTCATGCCCCAGTCCCAAAATACCGAGGGACTAGACACGTGGCAATGGCCAACAGCACACACCAATGGGCAAACCCAATTTAATGGACCCATTAGAGTGTACTTAATCTGTAAAGCAACAATAAGGGTCTATAATTCCTGCCACATTTCTAATTCTAATCTCATCTACAGAAGATAAACACAATCAATATCAGAATAATCAAGATGAAATAATAACAATAAGTCTCAATAAATGTCTCGGGGAACAACCCGATAATGTGTTTAATACATTAATCCACGAGACATGAAATAAAGTATCAAGAACAGAAATGACTAAGTATATAAAGCAAATACTCAGGAGAAATCATCTGGCATCACCTCGTCCTCTGGTGTTGGTACTGCTCCAGCGTCTGCTCCTGTCACGTATACCTCGGGGTAGATCTCCTCTGCTATACCTGGGGACATAATCCGGATTCTAGGTCCTCAGGGGACATAGCAAGGTACAAGAATAACTCAAGCCAAATAAATACAGTATATAAAAATATATCAATAGGGCAAACTATGTAACCAGCTAAGTGATATGCAAAATGAGAGCATCACTAGAACTCAGGCTGAGACTACTACAAGCTCTGTGTCAGGGAGCCGGTAGCAGTTATATCACGTAATGGGCCAAGTTCGGGTGTAGAGTCTTGAGCACCGCAATAATAAGGATTATATATATATAATCAGCCTGTAGCTTGTGTCTCTCTCCCCACCCAATATAATCATACGTCTCATATCCATGACACGCAAGATCATATCTAATGCAACAAGTCATATGATAGCTATACATATATAATATCTATGCCACAAATCTTGTAACATATACAAAATCACCATGAATATATCAGGAAAAATTCTATCACATGAATAGTGTCAAGTGTCCTATGATATGACGTACTTAATAATGCAAGCACGAAAATGTATAGGGTCGCGATATCAATCTCTAGGTGACGTTACACAGCTCCGCGTACGGCGTTGACATCCGAATATTATTCGGACGTTAAGTAATGTCACACGGTCCTAGGTTGAACATATATAACACAGTAATAAATCAAAAAAAATATTATGAAACAAGTACTGCAAGATTGGCAAAGTACACTTGCATGGGGTTTGGTTTCCAACTGTTGCTTCAGTCACAGCAAGATCTTCAGGTACTCCTCCGAATGCTGAAATAATCATGAACATCATGCTCAGAAGATATGAAATAGCTAGGATTGCCTATCCATAAGTCCAATTTGGACACAGGGGTAAACTTGACAGTTTCTGCTCAAAGCGGAGTCCATATGTGGCCCACTTCGCACCGAAAAATGTGCCAGAGGCAGAAATTCTCCAAATTTGTCAAACTTAGTGTATACAAGTCCAGAAAGATGATATAAACCAAACAGAATATCCAAAACTGGATTCCGATGAGCTGATCACAAAATCGTCCGTAAAGTGGAGCTGTAGGGCCCGCGATACGGGATTTTGTCAATGTTCTCAGAATCGAACCAAACTTGGGTCATAGGACCAGCGTAGCGCTATGAGTCCGATGGCGTAAGTTTCGTTATGAAACGACAAGCACACACGAAGTTACAACGAGTTTCAAAATATGTCCGATATGGGGCAATTTTGACGGATACGCGTTGATTCCGGTGTGCATGCACATCCAAATCAACTTTCGCGAAATACCACACGTTCGCATTGATGATGCGCACCTTTCGGTGAAATTTGCATACGACAAAGTCGCCTCGTTTAGCGGGACGCACCCAGTTTCGGGAAAATTTAAATTTTAAAGACCAAGCTTTTAGTCAACTTCATCCGAGAATAAATTATAATCTACAACACATAAAATTAAACTAATTACAGGGTTTAAAACTTGGTTATATTATCTAATTTACTGTTCAAGTGAATTACAGAATTATTAAATAGGTTAGGATTTAAACGGCCGTGAACTTGTGAGTTCGGGCCAGGTTTCAAAGATCCAAAATTAGGAATATTTTCCTGTTTTTACTTCGAAGTTTGTGATCATCACATGATACACTACCCCTGTCAAAGGGCACGGGGTTCGAGGGGGTCACGTAGCGAACATGTTGCAGCAGACCGTTCGAAAAATAATGCAACGGGGAGAGAGAAATACTTACCGGAACAGGGGATCGGTAACGACTGAAATTACGCGCACGGGACGACGCGGCGCGGCGACTGCGGGGTAGCGACGGATGCTGGCTACTGGTGGTTGTCGTTGGCGACGGCGGAGGTCGTCGGAGAGGACGGGGTCGCAGCGGCGTTCGTCGTGGCGGAGTGGAACCGACGGGAGTCAGGTGGAGCGGGTGCTGGTGGTGAAGTGGTGGTGGCAGTGGTGGGTTTATATAGGGGATGGTGGCCGGCGGTTTGGGGAAGACGGACCAGAGGGGTCGCGGGGGGGAGGCGAGGGGTCTCGGCGGGTCACCGGTCGGGGAGACGAAGGGGTAGGGGAGCGGCGGTTGGTCAGCGGCTGGGAGAGGAATCAACGGTGATCGGAAGTCGGGGGGGGGGAGGTTAGGTTACTGTAGAGTTGGGTAATCGGGTCGGGTTCGGGTTGATGGGTCGGGTCCAGATCCGACCCGTTAGGGTTTTGGTTCAGTTAGGGTTTGGGTTAGTTTATTTTAGGCTCGGTTTAGTTCGGTTCAGGATGGTTTAAACCGGTTTATTCTGGTTTAATTAAAAACTCTGTTTTTAGGTGTTTAAAAATAGTTTTTGGGTCCAATAAATTCCAGGAAAATTATACTATGTCTAATTCTTTATTTTACACTTAAAAATATTATTTTCTTAATATTTTAATATTTAATAAAATCACAAAATATTTAATTCCAAAAATATTTATTTTAATTAGTTAAAAATTCCAGAAAAATCTTAAAAAAATATTTTTAATTTCTAAAAAAATCTGGGTGTTTACAATCTACCCTCCTTAAAATAATTGTGTCCTCATAATTAAGAAATAAAACATAACCGGTTATAAAAGATGACACGGTTGCAAAACATGTTGGAAGCAAAACACAAAGATTAAAGAATCATGATCAAGGAGAAATCGAAGGATGAGGGTTAAGCAGAACACATAGGGAAGGAATAAAAATATTTCTCTAGGCAATGAGAGAGAAGTAATTCAAGAGTAAAGAAACCTGGATAGAGCAAGGAAATCTACAACTTAGGAAAACTTGGGTATCAAGTACTAACAAGTTCATAATACTAGGCTTAGTCTAGGGAATGGAATTAACAGGCACGTGCTAAAGTATTATTAGGAATAGATACCTATGATAAAACTTAAATCTTAAAAGCTTGTCCGCGTCCTTGTGGTGGTGTCCTATGCTATTGCTGGGCTTCTTGATAAACCTACTGTTGGGCTTGCATTATTGTGTAGAACATTTGGAACATCTGCTGACCATCCATAGGCTGTCCTGGTGGAAAAATAGGCATCGGTGGAGTAAACTGACGATAGTGAAATATCGTCTCGTTGAAATCTTGAGGCGAGCTGATCTTCTTGATTACTTTGTTGAGTTGATTGCCCTCCACCCACTGGTGTCACTTCATCATCGTAGGTGACAACTATAACTTGTAGTGTTCCTGCAGGAGTCTCATCGCTTGCTTGTGGTTCCATTACTCTGCATCCAATATAAACTATAAAAGGCGTACGGAGGAATCAAGGCAGGATGCAAGTCAAGAAATTCGAATCCGATATAGAGATCAAGAATGATTCAATCAAGTGGATGAGATCCTATAACTTATCATATCTGTATCGCAGGCTTGCTTGGTTCCTTAGTTAAAATCAAAACAATTTAGTCGTTGACCTGCATGGGCCACCATAAAAACCATGTCACGCCCCAGTCATAAAATACCGAGGGACTAGACACGTGGCAATGGCCAGCAGCACACACCAATGGGCAAACCCAATTTAATGAACCCATTAGAGTGTACTTAAGCTATAAAACAATAATAAGGGTCTATGATTCATGCCACATTTCTAATTCTAATCTTATCCACAGAAGATAAACACAATCAATATCAGAATAATCAAGATGAAATAATAATCAATAAGTCTCAACAAATGTCTCGGGGAATAACCCGATAATGAGTTTAATACATTAATCCACGAGACATGAAATAGAGTATCAAGAACATAAATGACTGAGTATATAAAGCAAATACTCAGGAGAAATCCTCTGGCATCACCTCGTCCTCTGGTGTTGGTACTGCTCTAGCGTATGCTCTTGTCACGTATACCTCGAGGTAGATCTCCTCTGCTAGGTCCTCAGGGGACATAGAAAGGTACAAGAATAACTCAAGACAAATAAATGCAGTATATAAAAATGTATCAATAGGGCAAACTATGTAACCAGCTAAGTGATATTCAAAATGAGAGCATCACTAGAACTCAGGCTGAGACTACTACAAGCTCTGTGTCGGGGAGCCGGTAGCAGTTATATCACGTAATAGGCCAATCTCGGGTGTAGAGTCTTGAGCACCGCAATAATAAGGGTTATATATATATAATCAGCCTGTAGCCTGTGTGTCTCTCCCCACCCAATGTAATCATATGTCTCATATCCATGACACACAAGATCATATCTAATGCAATAAGTCATATGATAGCTATACATATATAATATCTATGCCACAAATCTTGTAACATATACAAAATCACCATGAATATATCAGAAAAGATTATGTCACGTAAATAGTGTCAAGTGTCCTATGGTATGACGTACTTGATAATGCAAGCACGAAAATATATAGGGTCGCGATATCAATCTTTAGGTGACGTTACACAGCTCCGCGTACGGCGTTGACACCCGAATCTTATTCGAACGCTAAGTAATGTCACACGGTCCTAGGTTGAACATATATAACACAGCAATAAATCAAAAGAATATTATGAGGCAAGTACTGCAAGATTGGCAAGGTACACTTGCTTAGGGTTTGGTTTTCAACAGTTGCTTCGGTTACAGCAAGATCTTCAGGTACTCCTCCGGATGCTGAAATAATCATGACCATCATTCTCAGAAGATATAAAATAGCTAGGATTACCTATCCATAAGTCCAATTTGGACACAGGGGCAAACTTGACTGTTTCTGGTCAAAGCGGGGTCCACATGTGGCCCACTTCGCATCGAAAAACGTGCTAGAGATAAAAGTTCTCCAAATTCGTCAAACTTAGTGTCTACAAGTCCAGAACGATGATACAAACCCAACAGAATGTCCATAACTGAATTTCGATGAGCTAGTCACAAAATCGCTCGTCAAGTGGAGCCGTGGGGCCCGCGATACGGGATTTTGTCAACGTTCTCAGAATCGAACCAAACTTGGGTCACAGGACCAGCGTAGCGCTACGAGTCCGATGGCATAAGTTTCATTATGAAACGACAAGCACACACGAAGTTACAACGAGTTTCAGAATAGGCCCGATATGAGGTAATTTTGACTGATACGCGTTGATTCCGGTGTGCACGCACATCCAAATCAACTTTCACGAAATACCATACGTCCGCATTGACGATGCACACTTTTAGGTGAAATTCGCACATGACGAAGTCGCCTCGTTTAGTGGAACGCACCCAATTTCAGGAAAATTTAGGTTTTAAAGACCAAGCTTTTGGTTAACTTCATCCGAGAATAAATTATAATCTACAACACATAAAATTAAACTAATTACAGGGTTTAAAACTTGGTTATATTATCTAATTTACTGTTCAAGTAAATTTCAGAATTATTAAACAAGTTAGGATTTAAACGACCGTGAACTTGTGAGTTCGGGCCAGGTTTCAAAGATCCAGAATTGGAAATATTTTCCTGTTTTTGCGTCGCAGTTTGCGATCGTCACAGGACACGCTACCCCTGTCAAAGGGAATAGTGTTCGAGGGGGTCACGTAGCGAACATGTTGCAGCAGACCGTTCGAAAAATGATGCGATGGGGAGAGAGAAATACTCATCGGAACATGGGATTGGTAACGACTGAAATTACGCCCACGGGCCGGCGCGGCGACTGCGGGGTGGCAGCGGCTGCTGTCTGCTAGTGGGCGTCGCTGGCGGCGGCGGAGGTCGTCGGAGAGGATGGGGTCGCAGCGGCGTTCGTCGTGGCGGAGTGGAACCGGCTGGAGTCAGGTGGAGCGGGTGCTGGTGGTGAAGTGGTGGTGGCAGCGGTGGGTTTATATAGGGGATAGTGGCCGACGGTTTGGGGAAGACGGACTGGAGGGGTCGCGGCGGGGAGGCGAGGGGTCTTGGCGGGTCACCGGTCGGGGAGACGAAGGGGTAGGGGCGGAGAAAGGAATCGGTGGTGATCGAAAGTCGGGGGGGGATTAAGTAACTGTAGAGTTGAGTAATCGGGTCGGGTTCGGGTTGATGGGCCAGGTACAGATCCGACCCATTAGGGTTTCGGTTTAGTTAGGGTTTAGGTTGGTTTATTTTTGGCTCGGTTTGGTTCATTTCAGGATGGTTTAAACCGATTTATTCTGGTTTAATTAAAAACTCTATTTTTAGGTGTTTAAAAATAGTTTTTGGGTCCAATAAATTCTAGAAAAATTACACCATGTCTAATTCTTTATTTTACACTCAAAAATTATTTTCTTAATATTTTAATATTTAATAAAATCACAAAATATTTAATTCCAGAAAAACATTTATTTTATTTATTTAAAAATTACAGAAAAATCCCGAAAATTTATATTTTTAATTTCTGAAAAATTCAGGTGTTTACAAAAACCAACACGTTCATTAAGTGAGTACAAGCAAACTTATATGGTCTTTCTAATCTTGCCTTAGGATCAATTACATGACAAAGAAGAATATATACAACATACTTGTGTCGTAGACATATAAGTGTCACACAACAAAGTTGAACTTACCAATACTTACCATCCATCATTTTCTGTCAGTATAATAATATTAATCAAAATCTATACTCAAGGTGTCACATGTATGTCTCTGCAGAATATATATATATATATATATATATATATATATATATATATATATATATATATATATATATATATATATATATGATAGACCTGAAACAAGATTGACCTTAACATGCAGTCTAACTCTATATAAAGGTTATTGGTCCACAAGCCATCATGGACCGTAGCTCGGTTAGATGGTGATCCTTTCAGTGCAAGGTAGCGAACTTTACTGAAAGTTTCTGAATTATCATTGCTAGTACTTCAGGTAGCTCTGCTTTCCATGCCAATATGTCGGCACCATTTTTCCAATGCCGAATCGATCACGGTGTTTCGACGATCGTTTGAGAAACATATAAACTTTGTGCACAAGTTGTCCATGATCATGCAAATGCATGAACATCTAGACTCTACACAAATGTATGGTAAAACTAATATACATACTACACAATCTCTCTTACCATATCTCTATACTTTCACAGTTTTTAGTTCAGGGATACTGCCTTGGCTACCTAACGGTCCCAAAATCTTTTCATATTACTTCTCTGAAACAACAGTGTTATAATCTTCCTTTCTAAGCAATAGAACAATATTATATATAATTCTCTGTGACAATGCTATCGTCCATGTGATAAAAAAAACATTAATAGTACAAAAATCTACTTTTATAGCAACACATTAGATAATATAATGCCTCATTTGGTTCGCGGAAAGGGAAGAAAAGAAAATTAATTCCTTGCTCTTTTATTTTCTTTGGAAAATTATAATTCTCATCGATTTTCCTTTCCGTTGTTTAGAAATGCCAAAAAAATTGGGAGAAAAAATGAATACTTAAATGTGAAAAAGTGAATCCTTAGGTAGTTGGAGGGAACCTCTTTTTTCCTATTTTTCTTTCCATTGGGGATTAATTTCCTTTTCTCCTACATTCGTTTGGCATCCAAACATAGAAGAGGAATAACTTTCCTTTTCCAATGTCATGATTCTGCGAACCAAATAAGGCCCAAGTGATAAGATCAAGCATGTCTACTTTACACAAGTCTATAACATCAGATTAATAATTCTATGTTCTATTAACAGCATGATACAGAGTGAGATTACTAAATGTGTTATAAGTGTGAAAGTAAAGCAAAGAAGGGATCATCAAAATATGGGTTCTTTTACTTAGCATTACTATCTTATTGCATCGAAACATAAGCTAGCAACATTAATTATTAAGTGCGAATGTAAGGCAAAGAAAGGATCATCGAAACCACCTACTTGAAGGAAAGTCTATGTACCTCGACCGAGCATATATCTGAATCAATCCTCTGAATGAACCCAAGTCCAAATGGCACTTCGAGCCAACGAACCATCTCAATGCACCAAGTGGAGCAGAGAATTACATAATACACCACTAAAAAAAATCATCCTCGAAACTTTCAAGAATAAACTGCTCCAACTGAAGCGTTGACCACTGAAGAAACTTCTGCTCAATCTCTGAATCAAACTCCCATGCTTACTCTACGACAACAAGACCATCCCAATATGCTAAAACAATACCAAAGCAACTATGAGACATCTCTAATCCATATCAACACATACTAGTTTCAATGACAATTCTTTTGTAAGCACCTACTTATTTCTAGAAGTATACTTTGTTTATTTGGAGAGAGACCCTGCTTTTGTTTAGGATGGATAAGTATTCCAACACCCCTATCATAAGAAAGAATCATATTTAGGTGCAAATTCTATTTGCGAGCCACACTATTAACCAACTTGTCTAACCCACCGTGTTGTGTGTTCCTCTCCTTTGCGTTAAGTGAAGGTGTCCGTAGAAATTTTTCTTCCAAAAACAACAATTTCTCATATTTTTTTTAAAATTTAAAAAAAATTAAAAGATTATAATCAATTATTTTCCATAACTGTTGGGCAAAGCAAGGTAAAAAAAAATATGGATCACCTACCATGGTGGAGAATCTTCCAATTCATAGTCTCTAATATTACACTTTCATCATTTTATTTGCATGACAAGAGGTGTCTTTGGTCTTGATGTCTTCTCTTTTGAAAGAGCTATGATACAATAAATATGTAATTCTTAATTTTCACTATAATTTAAAATTTGGTGTAATGGCATATATTTTAGTAGGTACCAAATCAACAACTAAGGTTCAAATGTTTTTGGAAAGTATTTTAAGTGGATATTAGAGAAAAAAACCATATTGTTACCTATTCAAAATATACCTTGGATATATGAGACATGTTGTCATTATTAAGTCTTTTTCCATCAAAATGGGATCGATTACATGGCATAAGAAAATTCATACAAGATTTGATAAAATTTTATGACCAGTTGTCGACCTGACGTTAATCCTCAATGTTAGTGTCAAATTTCTAGCGAGGTTAACAATGAGCATGAAAGGATCATGCTATAAAACATAGGTGAACAATTGATATATATTTTACGGTATTGTATATGTTTCTTTTGCTTATTATTATTTATAAATTTAATTTATTTGAAATATAATTTATTTTTATATTTTATTTATTTATCTAGTAAAATAAATATTCAAAAAAATGTGGAAAGAATGTCAAGGAATACGGATCACATTGTGAATGACACACTAGTTTGATAAGATAAATTTCAAATTTCAATTTGAAAGTAATTCTTATCAAAAAATTTTATTTACAGGGAAAAATATTTGTGTATTAGTGGATCAGGGGATAAGTTTGGAGTTATTCCAAATAAGGAGACAACTCGACAATATTATTGCCGGGTCACCACTTTCTTAGAGAACCCGATAATAACATTGATGGGTTGGGGGGGGGGGAGAGATACAACTCGAAAATAAGATTTTTGGATTCTATGGGAGAGATACAACTCGACAATAATATTGTCGAGTTAATGGGGTTAGCTAACGTTCTTCCAGTTAGTGAACGTTGGTCATAACGACTAGTAACTCGTCAATATATTTGACGAGTTACATCAAAATTTTATCTATTTAAACCACAGAAGCTCCGACCTCACACTCATTCACTCAACATAATCTCACTCTTATTCACTCACACAATTTACCACTCTCTACCTCTCATTCCTCCCACAAAATTTATAGCCTCCCGCAGAAGTAATTTCAACCACTAGCGAAAATTGTTCTCAGCCAGTAGCAGTACAAACCTTCATGGATCGTAGCATAAGAATAGTATGCTCGTACGGAGGTACACTAAACGGCTTAGATTACGAAGGAGAAGAAACTCAAATTTTTTTACTTATCAGAATATTACTTTTGAAAATTTGCGTAATCTTTTTATTGAACGTTCTTTTGTTCGTTACGAATTTATTCTAAAGTCTATTTATGGTTCTAGATATTTTTTTGATAGATGGTGAAGATGCATGGAATTTTATTCTTGAGAATAATTCACAATCACGATATATAAATATATATTTTTATTCAAGTAGCACCAACATTAGATAATAGAATTAATGAATATTTTTCTGAATACCAGCATGTTAGAGATAATCAGTCATATAGTGCATCACAAATCGTTAAAGATATAATTATGGAACATCATATATATATTACTTATTCCAAATCCTGAAGGGCCCGAGAGATGGCATTAGCTGAAATAAATGGTAGTTATGATGAGGCATATGCTAGTCTTGAAGAGTATGGTTTTATAATTATGGAGACGAATCCAGGTAGTAGATATTTCCTTAAGATTGCCGAAAATAATAGGTTTCAAAGAATTTTTATTTGTTTTAAGGCTTGTATTGACGGATTTTTAAGGGGTTGTCTACCGGTTATTAGTACTGATGCTACATTTCTTTCATCTAAATATCAAGGTATCTTATTTCTTTCTTGTGCTCACGATCCTAACTATAAATTATATCATATTGCTTATGTTGTTGCTGAAGGTGAAAATAATAATTCTTGTTCTTAGTTTTTAAACACTTTTAGAATACATTTTGAATGTTTCATTAATGATTGGAGTAGAATTTCATTATATCTGATAAGCAAAAATGATTAGTACATGCTATGCGTGTTATTTTTCTAGAATCTTCTCATTTTTTTGTATTAAATATTTTAAACAAAATATAAAAAAGTTGTGAAAGAACGAATATTTCAAAACTTGTTGGACTCGCTTGCTAGATCGTACAATCAAACAGATGCAGAGAATTTGTTTGAAATAATTAAAGCCGAGAACATGACAATGTACGATTGGCTTATTGGTGTAAATGATAAAAATCGTCGTTTTGAACATTGGATAACTACGTATGCTTCTTATCCTAGATTAGATATTAACACTTCTAATCTTGTTGAATATTTTAAAATTTGGATTAAGAATTTACGAGATAAACCAATAACTACACTTCTCGATGGTATTAGAGCCAAGATTATAACACTTCATGACAAGAACAAAAATAATGTTAAAAATATAGATACAGATTATTGTCCGAAGATGTTACAAACTATGGCCCGTATTATCAAAGAAAGACATCATCTAGAAATATTAGGTATTGATAGTTATAAGTTTAAAATAATAGATCATGCAAGCAGTAGAACATATATTGTACGATTAGACGATAGATCTTATACAAGTTTTAAGTGGTACCATACTTATATACTATGTATACATGTATGTTTTGTGTGTAGATATTGCAATATAAGTATTGACAGCTTTTATCATGTAATATTTTTTACGGAGAAGTTGAGAAGTGTATATAAACCAAAGATGGAACCAATTTCAGTTCCCTACAAGATTCAAGCTCCTTTGGTTAGAGAAAAAATTAGAGTACCGCATATACGACGCAAAGCCGAAAGACCAAAGAAGAACCGTATCAAATCCCAGGAATCATCGACAAGAGAATTTTGTTGCAGTAATTGTGGTAGGATGGAAAACAACAAAAGAAGATGTACTAGTCAACCAAGAGAGTAAAGTAGAATTATTGAAGACTGTTGTAACTTTCTTATATTGTACTTCCAAATAAGGAAAGTTAACAATCATTTTTTTAAATTGTTCTTAATTTTAAATATTGTTATAAATTATACTTGCAAATAAAAAAATCTTTCAACTACCAAGAAAAGCTTTCCTCCTCCTCCTCTTGATTCTGGGTAGGCACTGGTGCTGTTGGAGTTAAAAAAACTGTGTATAGTATACCATATTTGGGAAAATATTTGCTGCTGATGAAGTCGAGTAGTGTTGACTAGCTCCCTCTCCAGAGTAGTACTGGCTAGTGCCCTCCCCATAACTAGCGTACTGCTGGCTAGTGCCCTCCCCAACATCCCTCCTACGAAGACGGGACTATCTCCGACTAACAGTGTCGATCGGATAATCTAGTGGGATACGTGTATGTAATGGAGGCATTTTTGGTTCCCGTCCAAGACCCAAACGATTGACACAAGAACCTGTATAAGCACTCGACAATGTTGGGGGGGGGGGGATATCTCTCTGGTTCTTACAAATATTGTGCGCATATACCACTCTGAAATATGAAAGTTATAAATTAAAATTTATATAATATATAAGTATATGTAATTTTTAACTTGTAATTAAGCCATATCAATTCAGATATGTCTTCAGCGAAAGCACATAAACTAGAATCATCTACGGCTCTATAATTGAACCTTTGTTCTTCAAATGTTAGCACTCTATTTCCCATACGAGGGCATACCCACCATTGCCTATAAGCAAGGTCACCCATGTCTGAAAAATGTGAACAAAATGTTAGCACACTATTTGTAATTCATCAATCCAATAAAGTAGTAAGTTAGAACTTACATTCGTCCAGAGATGCTATCAGGAAAGATATATTCCTCACCCTATAACGCTCGTATCGACTATTCCATTTACCAATGACACCATGAATTCTACTTCTTGCATTGGCTATACCATAACTCATAATAGGTGGATCGGCAAAAATTACTTGGTTCATCCCGAATTGTCGAAGGACACGGTCTGTCGAATGATACATGGTAAACCGGTCATATATATTAAAAGATCTATGCAAACTGAGATCATACGATGTTCACTTTATTTGTGGAGCATCATCTTCAAATGTATAGGGTATCCACTGAACCTATTTATTGACAATGTAACAAATTGTTACAATGTTTGGCAAAGATGATAGCTTAAAACAATTAACAGGATAATTTAATTATTACCTCAGTATACTGTAATATGTCAAATTGGTCACAATAAAGTGCTACTGCCCTGTATAAATAGTGTTGTTGATCCACTACTTCTGTGGGCCATCGTAAAGCAAGCGGAAAGACTCCAACTCACTAGGAATGCTGGTAATAGGCCTATCAATAGAGAAATGCTCGTAGGCCCAGACCTATAATAAAAATAACATGGTATTAGTAGAAAATAAATAAATAATATAATAATCATAATAGTATATTCTAACATGAAGTGGTGTCATGCATCCAGAAATACTCTTGTAAGAGTCCGGACCCACAAATTCTGTCAAACTTGCATATAAATATGCTAAAGTAGCAGCTCCCTATGCATGACGAGTAGGTTCTTTCAAATTTTCCAGGAATGACAAAAGTTTCACATTTACTGAATTTTCAGTTGAGTCTGGAAATAGAAGTGAACTAGAAGTGAACTACATAAATCGAGCAAATATGCTCTAGTGCACTGAAGTATCTGCAAATATTAGTTTTCTTCATAAGCAGTAGCACTAAAATATATTAAATGATAAATAAATCTTTACATTAAAATACATACCCTTAATTCTTCTACAACAACGTCGCTCAATAGTGCGATCTAAATCCATAAAGTTGCCACGAAGCCATGTCGTCTTCAGAAAATTCTCATTTCCTATATCTAATGGAGCCCTAACACCAAGATATCTTGGGATCAGAGTAGATGCTTTTACATGCGAATCAAAATATATAGGGTCAACTGTAATAGGTAACCCTAGTATATTGGCCACATCCTATAGTGTCAAAACAAAAAAATTAAAAAGTGTTACGTTCAGGCCACCAACGCTCAGCGAGACTTAAAATTAGATGAACATCGTGACTTAAATATCTAACATGGCTTAAATATCTAACACTATATATATAGTCGAACCCAAAGGAATGAAGCAAAGCCTTTTGAGTCGTATTTAGCTCCCATATATGGTAGTTTCGCTACTTCCGCCACTCCCCACGCTTCCGAATTCGAAATTTGGAAAGATGATCATATAACTATAAATTAAATATATACATTATAGTTATATTAAAAAAATTTAACTAGCATACTTAAGATTTTAAAATTTACATGTCTAGTGAATATTTTGTTACAAACGTGGTTTTCACGTTCCTGAATAATAATGTCAGTAGTCGGCCCACCAGGAATACGTCCTTTATTTTGGTTTGCCATCTAAAAAAATTACACAACTATTATAACCTACTAATATATATTTCTTACTAAATTATAACAAATATATTTTTAATCAAAAATTATAAATTTAAAATTAATAATATACCTTCTGTGTTCTTCTATAAGGGAGGAGAAGTTACTGCTGTAAAAGGGGAAGAGAAGAAAATTTGAGCTGTTGTGAATAAGAAGAGGGAAGAAGAAGAAGAAGAAGAAGAAGAAGAAGGGTGTGTATGTGTGTTGGAAGGGAAGGGAAGGAAAGAGAGGGTTTATAGACGAGGGAGGGGGGTCTTCGAGGATTCAAACGGGGTGGGAGTCTCCGATGAGCATGGCGGTCTTCGAGGACCATCAGGCCGACAGTTTTATTGTCGGGTTATTCAATCCCCATAGAACCCGACAATCTTATTGTCGAGTTGTTTCTTTTCCCCCTCAACCCATCAATGTTATTATTGGATTCTCCAAGAAAGTGGTGACCCGACAATAATATTGTCGAGTTATCCCCTTGTTTGGAATAACTCCAAACTTATATTGGCCCAGTGGTCACGGTCGAACCGATTTTGATAATCGATCTGACCTGAACTCGATATAAGCTAATGCGATGCTTTTCAGATATACTGCGATGACTGCAACATCAACTTCAGAGCTTCTTTCCATTATTGTGTCTGTTTTTATTTTCTTGTATGCAATATAATTTTCCATTTCATTGAGTCTAGGAATATATTGTACACCGTGTCGTACTGGAAATTAGGCTACCCTAAATTGTTTTCAAAATAGCCTATCTTGAAATAGCCTAAAATCCTACGTTTTGGTTGAGCTAAGTTGGATCCAAAACTCATCCTAGTTTCTGTTCTAGCCCTAAACTAAGAGAACATAACTCGGACCAAGTTCAGACCGAGTTCGGCCTTAGTGGACGTTTTGTTCAGAAACTTGGTCTCCCTGCAGTTTCAGATACAACGACTATTTTCTGATATTTTACAGACGAACTCTGGCCGAGTTCTGTCTGAACTCTCCTTTGAGTAATCCTATAAATAGAGAAAAGATTTCACATTTTTATACATTAATTCACTTTCAATCTTCTCTTCTCTTCTGGTATACGAGTTCTAAAAGCCTTCATTTTTATATCCCAAACCAGTTATAATTCTCTAGTCTCAGTTGACAGTACGGTACGGTCTAGAAGTTCAGAGAGTTATAATCAGAAACTTATTCAGAAGTTCTCTACTTCATACTTGAAGTCTTTGAGCTCTTTAGATCAAAGCTCGTGTCTGTAAGAAGTTTTTGAGCTATTCGAATCAAAGCTCGTGTCTGTAAGAAGTCGACAAGCCTTCAGATTAAAGCTTATGTTCCATTCGTATAGTGGATTCCAACTGGGAGTTAGAGTCCTCCCGCCTGGATTAGTCCTCACATTGAGGGATACTAAGATACATTATTGTGTTTGCGTTTGCCTTCTCACTCTTTACTTTATTTTGGCTTATACTGTAATAGCTGTGACATACCTGCAACACAATTGCTAGACTGTTATTATAGTTGTGACATATACTTATATCTGTGATATATATATATATATATATATATAGCAGTTATGATACTTGAATAACTTACTAGAATGTTTTTTAATTGCTAAATTCTGCTACATACTCTATTCACCCCCCTCTAGAGTATATTCTATTATATTTTGATCCTACAATTGGTATCAGAGTAGGTACTCTTTGAATTGGTTTATGATCCCAATTGCTCCTATAATTGGTATAAGAGTAGGTACTCTCCGAATTAGTTTTGGATCCCAATTGCTCCTACAATTGGTATCAGCGCAGGTTTATAGCATTTATCAATTTGATTATATACCTATCATCATCCTGCTTAGGTTTTTTTTACTATTATTTAAATTAGTTAACTGTTATTTACTTGCTTATTGCCTATATATACTTTTAGTATCACTTATATCACATGGCTAACATGAAGGAAGGTCAATCCATAAACAGACCTCATCTGTTTGATGGTACAGATTACACTTACTGGAAGATACACATGTGTTTTTATTTGAAATTACTTGACTTTGAACTTTGGACCATAGTGATTGATGGTTACACAAAGCCTACTATTATTTCTCCTCTTACTTTCAATGTAGTTAACAAACCTTATTATGACTACACGAAGGAAGAAAAGCAGCAGCTAGCCTTGATGCTAAGGCAATAAATCTTTTATTTTGTTCTTTAAATAAAATTGTATTTGATCTAATCTCTACTTGCTTGACATCACATGAGATATGGAATCGCCTCAAAATTACTTATGGGAACAGACATAAAAATGTAGCTAGTGATTCTGAAGAAGAAGAAGAAAGTTCTCGCAATTGTGCAAACACAAACATATGGCACAAGAGCGAAGCTAGTGACTCAGAGGAAGAAAAAAAAATCCTCCTAACACTGCAAACCTGTGCCTAATGATATCAACAAATGAGAGAGCAAAAAGCTTAGAAAGAAATCACTACAAAAAAAAGTCAAATTAGCTACGTAAAGAAACGTAGCTAAATGACCAATAAACGTCGCTAATTACTTTTAGCGACGTAATTGGCGACATTTTACAAAAGTCGCCTTTCAGCTAGTCGCTGAAAGAAAAAATATCACTAAACATCGCTATACCGACATTTTTTAGCGACGTAAATGTGTCGCTAGATTAGCAACGTTTAGCGACGCAACGTCGCTAATTAGCGACGTGCTCATTTGTCGCTTAGCGTCGCTAATTAGCGACTTATATAGCGACGTTACAGCGACGTCTTTAATGACATGGCAATACTGTCATGTCAGCAAGTTGCGACGTACAGCGATATTTTTAGCGATGTCATTAGCGACGTGTAGTAACGTCGCAACTTAGCAATATATTTAGCGACGTGTAGTAACGTCGCTAAACGTCGCTAAAAATATCGCTAATTGTACAGTAAAAAAATAAAAAAAATGAATACCAAATTGTTTCCAAACTATTATTCCTGCAGATTATTAATTCATAATCTGTACAAATAGACCCGGAGCAACCCTCCGTTGAATTTCCTGGGTTTGCCGACCCCCTTAGGTTGAACACTCAACACCGATAAATTAACATATATTTAATATGAATAATATAATAAAAATTTGAAGAAAATAAAACATCCAGCAAATATCGTCGTAAAGAATACATCAAATATATATCCATACAATGAGTCTCATCCTAAATAATACAAAGAATACAAATATCCATGCAAATATCTATACTACTGCGGATCTGTAGGAGGATGACCACCGACGCGTATGAAGGATAAGAACAGATCATACTTCTCCCATGAAATCGACACCGATGTCGATGGAGAAGGCTATGACGTCGGTGGAGTCTGTGTCGATGTAGGCGCACCAGGAGGACGTATCCGCTCTAACTCAGCGAGTTGCTGGTTGTAAGAATCCATGGTAGATAACAGCCTCGTACTGCTATGAACCATTAAATCCTGCATTATCGTCAGCCTCTCGCCCATGGATAGCTGTGATGCCTGCAGCTCCGTCACGCTGTGCTCTGTCGAGGCTCTAAGATCATTTGTCAAATCCCGGAGCTCCGTGATGCTGCGGTCAAGCATATCGAATCATGTGATGAGCGTCGAATCGTCCGCCTGTGGCTGGGACCGGGCCTGCTCCTCCATCCTTCGCAACAACTAATCACGGAGAGACGCAATCTGACGGTCAACGACCTCCTGGACTCTGCCCGACGACTGCGAGGGCTGCGGGAAATGCATACTTGTCGGGGAGGCCCTAGATGACTGCGTCGCAACCAGGGGGCCATAGGATCCCATACCGTAGTACGTACCTCTCTGGAGACCACCAGCGGCGGTCACCCACAGGTCGTAGGTGCACTAGCAGTCGCCCGCTCACACAGCCTAAGATACTCGGCCTAGAAAAGTTTAGATACTCGATAATTGCCTAAGTTATATTAAAATTAACACAAAGTAAAGTAATACTTACATAGGTCTGCGAGGCCCTCTCATCAATGAGATTTCCGTCCTTACGATGGGTGGCCAAGAAGACGGTTACCATGTTTGCATCCTCACCCCTCTGTACCTGTTAAAAATATATTATTTAGTACTAAAATTAAATATTTTTTTCTACTACCATTTTATCGTACTTACATTAAAATAATATATCTTAAATAAAAAATATACCAAACAACGAAAATATTCCGTCATCAGAATCGAGCCACCATACCACTTTGCAACATTCCGCCTAGCCGTCTTGGCCTTCTCAGACCTTTCCTTGTAGCTCGGATCGTCGAATCTAGCCCTCATCGCAGTCCACTGCTCAGGCGTGATCCAACCTTGGATCGGTTTTCCAGCACGATCATGAGCCTTCTAGTCATCCAGAGCATCACAGATAAGCTTGGCGGCAACGGCAGGAAACATCCCTCGATCAACTCGGCCAGGTGCGGAGGATAGAAATACGTTTGCTACAATAAATAATTTAGTAAGTGAGCATCACAGATAAGTTATATAATATACATAAATTAGAGGATTTATATAATATACTTTTACCTTGAAGTGCGCAAACTAGAACTTCTTTCTCTCCTCTGGAGCTTCAGAGTAGTTGATCCAAGGGCCACCATAGTTGTTCCTCAGAAATAGGCTCAGGCATCTCTAAACCGACGATGGACGATATCTATAAAGAGATAATTATTTACATCAAAAAATTTAATATATGATGAATAAAGAAATACACGATATATATGAGGCTAAACCATCTAATTGACTTACTTTGTACCGTCGTCCCAAATCTCTGTCCTCGTCTCCTCCGGAGGTGCGCATGGAGGATCTTGCTGATGCTGGGACAACGTCGGCACGACCTCCTCTATATGCTCATCTGTCTCCATGGTTCCGTCAGCAGAAGGAACGCTGGACGAGGGAGTACTATCACGCCTGTAACTACTCGTCCCAGGAGTGATGCCACGTAACGTCGTCGCAGTCGGAGATGTGACTGATCGATATACTGGAGTACTGGGCGACGATGATCCGGAACCAATAGTAGGCAGTACCGGAGGAGCACTCTGTCTACCTCAGGACCTGCCGAACCCTCCGCATCGTCCTGTCATACCTGATAACAACATATGATGAATAAAGAAATACATAAATATATAGTACTTTCTATAGTCAAAATATTATGCATATCTCACAACATTCATAGATTTGTACAGTAAATAACCAGTGGTGTCACAAGTCTAAATGGATAGTACATTCTACAGTCAAAATATAATATATATATTCATCAAAATAGTACATTCTACAGTCAAAATATAGTTATATTCTACAGGCAAAATATTTTATTTTCAATCATCTTCAGAAAATTTATCTTGTTCGCCTTCCTCGTCCTCTTCCTCCTCCTCATCTTCTCTTTCATCTACTTCGTCTTCGTCTTCATCTTTGTCTTCGTCTTCGGATAATTCTACATCTTCTACATTATTACTCGTGTAATGAGTAACTTCCGTTGAGTCCACATCTATAATATTTGTTACAAGAGGTAGCTCGTCCTCCTGATAAGCTATTTTGTCAATGTCAAAGGTATTTCTAGCTTTAGTCTTGCATACTGCCCACAAATCTGACCTCGCTGTCCCCCGTCTAGGATAAGTTGTGAAGTACACGAGCTGAGCCTGACTTGATAGGACAAATGGTTCGTAGCCTTGGTATCTATGCTTGTAGTTTATATTCACAAGGCCATGCTTGTCAATTTTCCAACCTTGATCTTGAATTGGATCGAACCATTCATACTTAAATAGCACGATATTGCATGTTCTGTGCCATAATTATATGTCAAGTGCACAATCTCTTGTAAGATACCAAAGAAATTATTACCTGGATCGACATCTCTGTAGTTCGAAGATTTGATACACAAACAACTATTTTTTGTGGAATCAAGATCCAGAAAGCTGTCTCTGATAGGAGCATTTGTTGACTTGAAGCTAAACCTATTCACACAAAAATTTGGCCATATTTTAACGGCAGTAATTGGTCCCTTGGCTAGAGTTCTAATAGATTCAGTCTCGGGTGTTATTAGACGATCGACCTAAATACCAAAGTAGCAATAGTAAGTTATTTGGTTTGCAAGTACAGAAATAAAAAGTAATTACCAAGCACCTTACATATGCGCTCAACCAAGAAGGAAAATGACATCTCATTTCTTGTTCTACTTCTTTGTCTGTTATGTAGGGTCTAACCGACTTCAACTCATCATTATATATGCTGAAAAATAATAAAGCAACTGCTGATTAGTAGCATAATAGTAGCTTATACTATTACATTGAGATGATGTAAACATGGATGTATTAATTACTTACCCCTCTAGCTTCTCTACTTCATCCTCGTCGCAATTGAGTAATATATACAACTGAGCAGCCCTTAGCTCATCGTCATTCAAATATCTCTTCTTTATTTTCCCCGAAGGCTTTTCGAACGCATTGAATACTTTGAGTATTGCATCATTAGATTTCTGATATTCGTCGTCGTTTCTCGGAGCTTTCATTCTATTAGTAGCAACATGAGGTTTAAAATACGTCGAGCAAAAGTTTGTAATCTCCTCGAGAATATAAGCTTCACAAATAGAGCCCTCAACCCGTGCCTTGTTTTTTACCTTTCTCTTTAGGTGATTCAGATGCCGCTCGAAGGGGGTACATCTACCAATAACTGACAGGACCACCAACATGTGCCTCATAGGAAAGATAAATTGGCAAATGCTCTATAGAGTCGAAGAATCCAGGAGAAAACACCTTCTCGAGCTTACATAGTGTTACCGTAATATCCTTCTCTTGCTTTTCTAGACGATCGACGAGCAACTTAGTAAAACAAAGATCTCTGAAGAATATGCTGAGCTCTGTCAATGGATCCCAAATGACCTGCGGTAAGAATTCCCAAAATGCAATCGAAATTAACCTCTCTATGAATATGTGACAATCGTGGCTCTTAATACCCGCCAGTTTGTTCTCCTTGAGGTCGACACATCTTCTCAAGTTCGACACGTACCCGTCTGGAAACTTTAGACCCTGAATCCACCTACAAAGTCTCCCTTTATCCTCTTTCTCCAGTGAGAAACTGACTTAGATTGCTTTAACTTTCTATTCTCCTCCTCTATCAAATGCAACGCAGGACGTCTACATATTTCTTCTAAGTCCAACCTCGCCTTTGGATTATCTTTCGTCTTCCCCTTTACCTCTATTACAATATTAATTATGTTATCAAACACATTCTTCTCTATATGCATGACATCAAGGTTATGTCTGATCAGATTGGTGCTCCAATATGGCAGATCCCAGAATATACTCCTCTTCATCCAGTTATGGGTGCGACCAAATCCGTCACACTTGTACCCCTTAGCAGGCTCTTCGATAGCACTTGGTAAATCTTTTACCTCTTCCTATATCGTGTATCCGGGCCACCTTGGCGGTGGATTGGCCTTCTCCACAATGCCCGTATGAAAAGCATTCATATTCCTCTGGTACGGATGATCCTTCGGCAGAAATTGTCGATTACAATCGAAGAAGCACGGTTTGCCTCCGTATTTCAAACGGAAAGCCTTAGTACGGTCCATGCAATACGGACATGAGAGACGACCATGGGTGCTCCATCCCGATAATATTTCATAGGCCAAAAAGTCGTTGATGATCCACATAAGTGCTGCCCTCATCTAAAAATTCTGCTTTCTAGAAATATCGTACGTGTTGGCACCTACTTCCCACAGCTGATTCAACTCATCTATCAAAGGGTGTAAATACACATCGATGTTCCTCTTCGGATTGTTCGGACCCAGGATAATAACGGTTAGGAACATATACGGAGTCTTCATGCACATCCAAGGCGGTAGATTGTACGGAGTGACGATCATAGGCCAACATGAATACTGGGATCTCAAAAGTCCAAATAGGGTAAAAATGTCAAAGAAGAGCCCCAATCTGACATTACGCGGATCCGAAGCAAAATCTGGATACTCTCGATAAAAGTGCTTCCATGCTTCTCCATCGGATGGATGATCCAATACTCCTTTGATCTGTTTCTGCCTGTGCCAACTCATATTTTCTGCAGTCTCCTTAATCATAAACAACCGCTGCAACAGCGGCGTTAAAGGCAAGTAATGCATCGAATTGGTAGGCTTTCTTGTACCGACAAACTTTCCTCTACTAGTAGCCTTGTAGCGATCAACACCACAAAATTTGCACGCATCTTCATCCTTTTCGTCTTTGTAGTACAACATGCACCCGTTGTGATATGCATCAATTTTTTCGTATCCCATCCAGAGCGATCTCACCATCCTCTTAGATCGATAGAAGTCTTTAGGCAACTTTGTACCCTCGGACAAGATCTCTATAATCAAATCGATCAGTCGATTATAGCATTCTTGCGACATGTTAAAATCGGACTTGATGCTCAATAATCTTGTAACCACCTCCAACGGTGAATGATTCTCACAACCAGGATATAGTGGAGTCATTGCATTCTCCAGCAACTCCATAAACTTTGCAGCATCGGTATTCGGTACCTCCTTAGCTGCATCATAATTGTCCATATTGAAACTAGGCCCCGCCGCATCAAAAACTATGTTCACCCATCCGTCGTCGTAAGCAGCGTGGTCGTGGACATCCATATACGGCTCCACATAAGGCTCCGACTCCGATGCTAGAGACACAAGTTCTCCGTGCGCGGTCCACTGATAGTAATTCGACGTGAAACCCTTCAAGTACAAATGATATGTGACTTCCACTTCTGGATGATATTTTAAGTTGCGACATCTCACACACGGACACTAAATTTTGGTATCGTCCATGTACTGTGGGAACGCCTTGGCGAACTGCAGGAACTGCTGTACACCCTCAATGAATTCATCCTGCACACCGTACATGTCATCAAGATGACGGTTGTACATCCACGAACGAAGCTTCAGAGTAGTAATTCATATCCATTTCTAGATACTTCTACAAAAATGACAGTATGTATCCTATAAATTATTACATACAGTGTGATTCTTTGGAGGAAGATAAGAACTGCTCTAACTTGATACACAATGTCCTATATGTGTGTTTGTGTGTGTGTACATATGGTTTGAATAAAAACCCTAGTTCTTTCCTAATTTAGTTCTTTGTTTCTTTATAATTTATTCAGTTTTCTTGGCTAAGTGTGATTGTTCTCCTCCAATTCCTGACCAAATGGGAAGATGACCCATCAATTTGGTATCAATTGGTATCGGAGCCTTTGGATCATGCTCTTGAAGCTAGTCGAGAGCACGACTCGAGCAGCCATGGCTCCAGAGCTGGATCTCTCCAAAGAATCAATACCTACCTGATGCAAATGGGAGGATACTTGCGTTGGAAGGTACAATTCATCACTTGAACCATAAAAATTTGATAGGTTGTTAGAGGAATTGGTTATGTCAAAAAGAGGGTTTGAGTTTCCACCATATGCTCCATCCATGGCAACACCTCAATCCCCTCTAAACATACCAAATATACCACAATTTGGTATAAATCCAGCTGGAATGGCACCAAATCTACCATAATTTGGTATGATCCCTACTTGAGTAGCTCAATCCATTCCTCAAACAAATCAAACAACCCCAGTACAACAATTTTTCATCAAAACCCTTGCCAAACTGCAACATATTACCAATTTCCTCATAACCAGAGAACAACTCCAGAATTTCAAGCAACTCATGCTCAATCCAAATATCACTGCACCAAACCCTAGTTTTCCTACATCACCTATGATATCTTCCCCATGTATAAGTGCATAGTATGCACAGGTTGTGCACTGCAGTGTGTGTTGGGCAGGCCAGGATTTGAGTGTGAGATATGGAAGTGTTGTGCAGGCCAAGAGGGAGTCGCAGTACACTCTTGTGCACTGCAGTGAAGAGCAGCAGCAACAAGGGGATGCACAACAGCAGCAAGGGGAGCAACTGCAGCAAGAAGAGCAATTGCAGCAGCAATGCATATCAAGCAGGGTTAGGGTTAGGGTTAGGGTTAGGGTTAGGGTGTGTCCGCGTGCGTGTATGTGTGTGTGTTCGAGTTAGGGTTAGTGTGTGTCCGCGTGCGTGTATGTGTGTGTGTTCGAGTTAGGGTTAGGGTTAGTGTGTGTCATGTCATGTTGTATTATGTCATATCATATCGTGTTGTGTCGTGTTATGTTGTGTCATGTCATGTCATGTTAGAGAGAAAGAGAGAGACAGAGAAAGGAGACAGAGAGAGAAGCTCACCGAGGAGGGGAGCCGGAGGAAGGACGCCGGAGGGAGAAGGGGAGCCGGAGAAAGGAGGAGCTGACGGCGGAGGGGGGAGGATGCGGCCGGAGGGGGGTCGCCGGGAGGGAGGAGGGGACGCCGGAGGGAGGAGGGGAGCCGGAGGGGGAGGATACGGCCAGAGGGGGGTCGCCGGAGGGAGGAAGGGAGCTGGAGGAAGGAGGAGCCGGAGGGAGGGGGGGTTTCAAATTTGGGAGAGAGAGAGGGAGAGATCGAAGGAAATGCGGGGAATCAGCCCTAAATGAAACAAATTTAGCAACGTTTTAGCGACGCCAATAATGACGTCGCTAAGTTAGCGACGTCTTTAATGTTGCTAAGTTAGCGCTAAATGTCTAAAAGATATACGTCAGTAAATACGTCGCTAAACGTCGCTAAATGAAACAAATTAGCGACGTTTAGCGACCTTAATTGAACTTATAGCGACTAATTTTTTTAAAATTGAATAAAATTTGCCAAACGTCGCTAAATGTCACTAATTAGCGACGTCTAACGATATTTTTACATGGAGTCGCTAATTTATATTATATTAGCGATATTTTTCGTTGATGTCACTAAAAAACGTCGCTAATTCCGCTTATTCTAGTAGTGAATATAAGCATTTGGTACAAAAGTGAAGCTAACAATTGGGAAAAAGAAATCCCTCGACATACTACAAGTTTATACTTAATGGTAAGCGAGGTAACAAGTAATCCTTTATTTGAAGAATTTTCTTATGATAAATTATCTGATGCTTTCAATAACTTACTTGATGATTACAAGAAGCTTAGGAATAAGTATAAGCAAGCTAGAAAATATATTAAATCTTATCAGCTTGATAATGAAAAGCTTACTTGTTTATTGGATAAAATTAAAGGTACTTCCTTTTTTGATAACTCTGCTGAGATTTCCACACTTGAGCTTAGATTGCATGAGGCACTTGAATGCATTGAGAAAAGCACTCAAGAAAATGCTAATCTTAAGGAGGAATTGGAATCATAAAAGAAGAAGTATTTTATTGCTTCACAAAGAATTAATGCTCTTACTGTTAAATATGATAATTTATATGCTAACTCTAAAAATTTAGAGGTTAGATTGGAAAAATAGGTAATGCAACCTATGACTCAATCTAACACAAGTCACGTGACTCATCACAAAGTCACACACGACATATCATTTGTAAAGGAAGCAAGCAAAGCTAATGCTTCTCACAATCATGTTTTTTATTACAAATATCCACGCAAGACACAACTTACCACATTACATAGGCATACTCACCATGCTACACCTAACACTAATGTCTATACTATATGTCACTATTGTGGATAGAAAGGGCACATTTTACAATATTGTAATATTAAACAGTTGGTTAGTATGAACAAGTTCATGTGGATACCAAAAGCTAACAAATATGGATCCAAATCTTGGATACCAAAGTTTCTGCCTAATAATGTAGGTAGAATGCTTTGTGTCGGGATTTAGCACAAAGGAGAGCTTTGGTGATTGCAAAGCTACAAAGGTCATCTTCCAAGTAATTATACCAACAAAATATGGCTACTTGAGCTATCTTGGTAACGTGCTAATTGATTCTTCCCAGAATGGCGTTGTAGAACGTAAGAACAGAACTCTTAGCGAAATGGCTAGAGTAATGTTAAACCAATCCAGCCTACCTAAGTATTTTTGGGCAGAAGCTGTAAATATAGCATGCTATATTTTGAATAGAGTTTTGATTCGACCTAAATCAAAGAAAACTCTCTATGAATTATGGTTTTATAGAACTCCCTCTGTTTCCTACTTTAAGATCTTTGGATGCAAATATTTTATTCTCAATACCAAAGATAACTTAAGCAAATTTGACGAAAAGGCCGATGAAGGTATTTTTCTAGGTTATGTGGTAAAGAGCAAAGGATACCGAGTCTTCAACAAGAAGTCAATGACGATCGAAGAATCAATCAACATTACCTTGAATGAGATGAACAATGAAACGAACAATGATAGTGACGATGAAGATATCGGTACATTAAGCAAAGCACCAACCGAAACGAAATCTAGTACCAGCTACTTGGAGAATCTGCCAAAGAGGATGAAATTCATAACCGATCACCCCAAGGACTTGGTAATAGGTGAGATCACAAAAGGTGTAAGTACTCGTTCCTCTAATAGAGATATTATATCTAGTATAGCTTTTGTTTCACAGCTTGAGCCTAAAAACATTGAAGAAACATGAAGTGATAATTATTGGATAGAAGCCATGCAAGAGAAATTAAACCAATTCGAACGAAATCAAGTTTGAGAACTTATTTCCAAGCCTAAATGATCATCCGGTCATTGGCACCCGTTGGGTATTTTAAAATAAATTAAATGAGAATGGTTTAGTTACACGTAACATGGCTAGACTCGTAGCTCAAGGATATAACCAAGAGGAAGGTATCAACTACGATAAAACTTATGCCCCAGTTGCGTGTTTAGAATCTATTCACATGTTATGTGCATATGCATATTTTCATAATTTCAAATTATTTCAAATGGATGTCAAAAGTGCCTTTAAAATGGTTTCATAAAAGAAGAAGTTTTTGTAGCTTAACCACCTGGATTCACGGATTAAAAAACCCTAATCATGTTTTCAAGTTAAAAAAAGCCTTATATGGACTGAAATAAGCCCCTTGCGCTTGGTATGACCGCCTAAGCTCTTTTCTACTAGAAAAAGTTTTTCAAAAGGAAAGGTTGACACTACACTATTTTCTAAATCTTTTAATAAAAATCTTCTTTTAGTTCAAATTTATGTTGATGATATTATCTTTGTGTCACGACCCGCACCCAGTGTAGGGATGCAAGTCGGGAACAACGCCCAGCCTACACCACAACATCGGTGGTAGAACATTGTCTTAGTCAACTATACTAACTAAACATCTCATGATAATATAAAATCTATCAATAATATCTCAACACAAAACTCAATCACAATCTAAAGCACGAGAAGATATCAAGAAAGTCTAACATAACTATCCATTCAATATATAACAACACCAATAGAAACAAAATCAAAAACTCAAATGTAAGCCGGAAACAAATTCGGTACCAAAATGCTAAAGAGAACTAACTATGCTACCTAGTGAATCCGGCTAAAACTTTCGGCAGTCACTCCAGAACTAGTGCGTCCAAGTCTGCACCATCTATAAGTCGAAGTCCAATATATGTCGGACACCAATCTCTCGGATCCTCTAAAAAATATTTTCCAGTCAGGAATGGAGCAAAGTACATCTCTAACAGCAGTTCTAAATCAATGATATAAACTATGTAGCAGTAAATAGATGTGAATATATAAGATGCCATATATATGTACAAGAGATGCGCAATAAAGAAAATACTGGAAATAAATACAAGAATGAACAATATGGCAATGAACAAGAATATACTAATGACTAAGTGAGTGAGTACCAGCTTTAACATGTGATCGGCTTGGGAACTTGATACAAGATTTATGGCCTGACTAATCATACGTACGGTGTATGATTAACACTATTCAAGAACAAGACTTGATACAAGAAGGGTATGATCACATATCTATACTACATACTCTCCAACCCTGACTGGTATAGTGGATCCAACTATGGTACACTATGGCACATGATTCTCCAAGAAGATAGCGACTCTTCCCGAGAATCAGTGTCTATACATGTACAAGATAATCAATGTAACAAGACTTGCATAAGATATACCGTATACCAAGGAATAACATCTCATGACGAAATTTGGATATACCAATCCGTGTAACCATCGTGTCAAGAGAACAAGAATATCTATACTAGATACAATGAACATAGAGGATATCATAAATGAGAAACTATCAGATAATATACTCGCCTGAAGTCCGGGTGAATAGTCTCACAAATGTCTGATATGGTGCCTCGAAGACCTAGATATGGAATATAACATCAATACAAGGTTCTGGAAAGAAATAAGTTAAACTAGTCAACATCTAGGTCAACAAGCCATTTTTAAGTCAAACAGTCAAACTAGGTCAACTCTAAGTCAAACAGGTCAAACATGGTCAAACTACCTATTTCTAGGTTGCATGAGTCTATTTCAATGATATTGGGTTCATACACTATAAATCTAGGTCATACAAGCTACATCTTAGGATACTAGGATACCGTATCTCAGGATACGCAAATAATAGGTAAATATCACATATGTCTATCAAACAACATTAAATATATAAAAGCCTAATTATAAATATTAAATAAATACCTTGGTTTTGAACCAACTCGGTATCGCACAACTAAACCTCAATCTTGATACCCAAACCCAATACCTTGGGTATCCTCAATACCTTGGCATTTACCTTGGTATCTCAAGGTATTTTCAAAATCCATGAGTATAGCTAATACACATATAAACCTCCAAATACCAACTATATGCCAAACATATACTAACATAACTAAAGCATATGCTAACATAACTAGCTATTAAATACTACAACTACTCACATATAAAACCTATCAATACAATACCTACATAATAACTTACTACCAATATCCATAATATGCATAGTTACATATAGTTAAGAGTCTAACTAATAGGTGTATATATATATCTAACTATTTAAATAATAAGTATATAACTACTACCCACTACTAACCATATGTTAAACAACTAACTATATATATACTAATACCTAGATACTTATCCTATAATATAATACTTATAAGATACCTATAGTTAAGAATCTAACTAATACCTATCATACATAGATACCAACCAAATACACTAATTATCTTTATATACATACTGTATCATCTACCAAAATCCTAATTATAACTACTAGTCACCTTAGTATCAATAGTCTCTTAACCAAAGTTCACCATCTAGACAATACCTCAATCCCTAACTGAACCACTAGCTATTAAGAGCATAACTCAATAAATATTCAACTATATATTAACAGTTATCTCATGGTAATTGCCCAAAACTTCAAATATATACTAACTACCCAATAATACTATATGCTAACAACTAACTATTACAATATAGTATATAAATACCAATTAGGAATATATATACACTAATATCATGTATATATCTATCTATTATTTATAAATAATACATAAATATCACTATACCGCAAAGCTGTCACTGAAACCCGGCTGCCGTCGCTGAAGCTGTTGTCGCTGAAGCCGCTGCTGCTGTTGCTGTATGCTGCTGCCGTTGCTATTGTTGTTGCCGTCGCTAATGCTGCTGCTCCTGTTGCTATATGTTGCTGTTGTTGCTAATGCGGCTGCTGTCGTCGCTAAATCTGCTGCTCCTCTCTTATATATATATATAACTACAACTATATAAATATATATACACTCCTCTATATACATATATATGTATCCATAATAATACCTATACATAACATATATACATATATCCATAATATCACTAATACGTACACAAATATAAATAATCATACCATATATGTATGTATGTATGTATGTATGTATGTATATATATATATATATATATATATATATATATATATATATATATATATATATATATATATATATATATATATATGTTATTATATATATACTTATATGTTATATATATATACATATACATATATATACACACACATATATATATATATATATATATATATATATATATATATATATATATATATATATATATATATATATATACACTACTATATTTATATACTACTATAATTAATAGCTATTACATATGTAGGAGAATAGCTACATATATTTATATATACACATAGGTAAAATAGATATATGATACACTAACACACACACACACACACACACACACACATATATATATATATATATATATATATATATCACAATGACTAAAAACAATTGAGGAATAGATCTAGAAATAAATTGCATAAACACATGGAGCGTATCACACCCGTATCCCACTAGATCTAGGATACGCTTGCGATACGAGTCCACCACACATCCAAACGTACCCCGAAGGACACGAACAAGTCTAATATATTATTTATGAATAATACGAAGAGTCGAACACAAATCTACGTGTCCGTGTCAAAATGTGAATTGTACAAAGTCCCGTGTCGGAGAAAACCCCTCCAAATTAACACGTATTACCAAATTGTTGGGATACGACCTACACGTACCCAATTGTCGACACAAAACTAGCCCCAAATACACAAGCACATGCCAAATTGATCTATATGACTAATTGATACACACAACAAGTGTCAATCTCAAAATTCTCCCAAAATTGACACAAAAAGTACCATAACTTTCTCAATAGGCCTCCTATGAACACAAAACCAAATCCTATGGGTAGCCTACGCATATGGGTTGATTTTTTATGGTTAAATCTCAGATTTAGAACCTAAATTAAGGGAAAAACTAAATTGTACCTATTTGGAGATGGATTCCTAATGAAACATCCAAAATTGGTAAAATAAGCCTTCAACTTGTAGATCCTTACTCCTCTTTGTAGATCCATGCTTTCTCCTTATAGATCCTTGCTCTACTAGTCTCCAATGGTGATTTGGGAAGGAATTGGATGGAAATTTGGTAGAAATTTGATAGAATTTGGTTGAGAAAAATTCTAGATCTAGATTTGGAATAAAAAATGAAGCGAGAAAAAGTTTTCATCCCCTTTATATAGGCCTCATTTGCCCCCTCCCTCAAGCTACTATGTAAAGTCTAAAATACCCCTTGGGGCCTCTCTTGAAAAAATTAATTAAGGAGGGAAGGTTCTAGTCTAATGAATTTAACTTAATTAATCATCCTCCTAATGATTGTGCTTCTAATTATTGGGCTCAATTCTAACTAGAATTAAATGTTGGTCCATGAGTCTAAACTAAATTAGTTAGGTCCACTAACACAAGTCCAAAAATAAACCTAACATGCTAACTATAAATAAATAATACAATAAATAAATATTCAACATGCACAATATTTAATTAATTACCAAATGACTAAAATATCCTTTCCTAAAAAATGTGGTAGTGACACTTTGGATCAACTGATGAATCTCTTTCTCAATTTTTTTTTGAGTGTATCCAGAGTGAGTTTGAGATGAGCATGATGGGAGAGCTGAAGTTCTTTCTTGGACTACAAATTAAACAAACTCAAAATGGGACGTTCATCAACCAAGCAAAGTATACAAAAGACCTCTTAAAGAAGTTCGATCTGGAATCCGCCAAGCCCTTTAGTACTCCAATGGCAACTTCAACAAAGCTAGACATAGATGAACAAGGTAAACCGGTCGACATACGTAAGTATCGAGGTATGATTGGTAGTTTATTTTATTTAACTGCTAGTCGTCCTAATATCATGTTTAGTGTTTGCTTGTGTGCACGATTTTAAGCTAACCCTGAAAAATCACATTTGTGCACCGTTAAGCATATCTTTCGATACCTCAAGAGCACTTCTTCTGTCGGCATATGGTATCCCAAAACCACGTTCCTTGACCTAGTCGATTATTCGAATGCTGATTTTGCTGGATGCAGAGTGGATAAAAAAAGTACTAGTGGTACATGTCATTTTCTAGGCAAAGCTTTAGTCTCTTGGTTTAGAAAAAAATAAAATTATGTCGCATTATCAACTACTGAGGCTGAGTATATCACCGCATGACGTTGTTGTGCACAAATTTTGTGGATGAAGCATACCTTAGAAGACCATGACTTATTATATTCACATATTCCCATTTACTGTAACAACACTAGCATTATTAATTTGACTAAGGATCCTGTATGTCACTCACGCACTAAGCATATTAAGATTCAACATCATTTTCTTAGAGATCATCAACAAAATGGAGACATTAATTTAGAATATGTAGACACGAAAAAATAACTGGCTGATATCTTTACTAAACCTTTAGCAGGATAGATTCAACTACTTACGTCGAGAATTAGGAATTTTAGATATCAATAATATTAATTAATCTTATCTTATTGAATTACTTCTAATATACAAAAAATGTTTTGGAGACAAGCTTACAAAGGATCTATCTGTCACCACGGCTACGGCTAAAGCAAAACGAAACTTAAGTGTCCCCCGGTGGACCTCTGCTAGTTGGGACAGTACCCCTATAGCTAATCTGAGATAATCGCAGTATACGAAAAGTAATTCGTAAAATAATTTTGATTATATTTATTAAAATTTAAATTTAATAACTTCTGATGATGAGTAGATATCTAGTTGTTATGTTTTAGTCTAGATATTTTTAGTTGATTTTTCACTTTATGTCTATGTATCTTGGAAATATCTTCTATATTCCAATGATTAGATTTTATTTATGCATTTTTAGTTATAGTACTTTGTGTATGGTAAAACTATTTCAGTTAGCTGTACTCAAAAGTTTATCTATTTAAGTTCTATTCTATTTACATAGCTACTATATTTTTTAAAATGATCTGTTTCTGTGAAATATATACAATCTAATTTTTTTTACTTGTCTGTCTTTTTGTAAGCACATTTTGCTGGGGAGCTTTTTTCTCCTAGAAATTTTGCTAAATGACAATAGGAAAGAAAAAGATACAACATCTGGTGACTACAATTGGTATCAGTATAATTGATTTTCAAATCAGTTCGATCAAGATGTTATATTGGTCAAGGTTTGTCAATTATCAAAATGGGGGAGATTGTTGGCCCATTGGTCATGGTCGAACCAATTTTGATAATCGATCTAACCTGCACTCGATATAAGCTACTGTAACGCTTTTCAGATGTACTACGACGACTGCAACATCAACTGTTCAGAGCTGCTTCCCATCGTCGTGTCTGTTTTTATTTTCCTGTATGCAATATAATTTTTTATTTGATTGAGTCTAGGAATATACTGTACACCGCATCGTACTGGCAATTAGGCTACCCTAAATTGTTTTCAAAATAGCCTATCTTGAAATAGCCTAAAATCCTACGTTTTGGTTGAGCTAAGTTGGACCCAAAACTCAGCCCAGTTTAGGTTCTGGCCCTGAACTAAGGGAATAAAACTCGGACCGAGTTCGGCCGAGTTCGGCCTTAGTGAACGTTTTGTTCAGAAACTTGGTCTCACTGCAGTTTCAGATACAACGATTATTTTCTAATATTTTGTAGACGAATTCTGTCTGAGTTCTGTCCGAACTCTCCTTTGAGTAATCCTATAAATAGAGAAGAGATTTCATATTTCTATACATCAATTCACTTTCAATCTTCTCTTTTTTTCTGGTGTACGAGTTCTAAAAAGCCTTCATTTTACATCCCAAGCCAGTTATAATTCTCTAGTCTCAGTTGCAAGTACGGTACGGTCTAGAAGTTCAGAGAGTTATAATCAGAAGCTTGGTCAAAAGTTCTCTACTTCAAACTTGAAGTCTTTGAGCTCTTCAGATCAAAGCTCGTGTCTGTAAGAAGTCTTCGAGCTCTTCGGATCAAAGCTCGTGTCTGTAAGAAGTCGGCAAGCCTTCAGATCAAAGCTTGTGTTCTATTCGTATAGTGGATTCCAACTGGGAGCTAGAGTCCTCCCGCCTGGATTAGTCCTCACATTAAGGGATACTAGGATACATCGTTGTGTTTGCATTTGCCTTCTCACTCTTTACTTTACTTTGGCTTATACTGTGATAGTTGTGACATACCTACAACACAATTGCTAGACTGTTATTATAGTTGTGACACATACTTATATCTGTAACACATATATAGCAGTCATGATACTTGTATAACTTGCTAGAAATTTTTATTAATTGCTAAATTCTGTCGCATACTCTATTCATCCCCTCTAGAGTATATTATATTATAATTCAATCCTACAACTTATTCCCTGACCCGCTAATACACGAATCATTTTTTCTGTAAATACAAATTTCTGAATTCTTATTTATGGATGTTGGATTACTTTTAGAATGGATGGAAAACTCTAAACATTTTTTAAGAATATGGAATGGAGGTCCTGGACAATGGAGAAATAATAACTACTCGCTAGTTTGGATGACAAAGAAGGTTTTGTATTATGGAAAAGTTTTTTTTTTTAGATGTCCAACGTAACGTTTGAAACTTTGCACTTACTGCATTGTATATCTTTTGTGCCCACTGTCCCCCAACTCCCATTATTTATAAATGGAAAAAATAATACGCCCCCGTGGTTCGATCCACTGATCTTCAATCACCCAGTCGGGATCTTATATCTCTCTTCGGTAACCACAAGGGTTACTCGTATTCAGTATTATGGAAAAGTTATTACGAGAATAAAGCAATTGTGTTCCTAGAGGTGGATTGAATTCTAACATTTGAGAGTGCAAAATGCTATTAGATATTTATTTTTATTTTTCCAGCTCTCCTTGCTTCGTTTTGCTACAGTGGACATTGCTCTCGGCCCAAAAATAGCTCACAAATTTTACGGACTAGTTTCGAAATTTGCACAACTTGGAAATATTTTTTGCAAAGGTCCACATATTTTAGAAATAATAATGGAAGTACTCTATTCTATTGTTATCATAAATTAAAGCAACCAATTACGTAGTTTGGCAAACTTTAGATGACAAATGCTCATAAAAGTCCAACCTCCATATATATAATCTATTTTTGAATTATTTCAACTTTTATTCTTTGAATATTTTTTACAATTTTTTATAATATTTGTGTGAAGATTCCATGTTATATTGCAATAAACAAATATTCCACTTTGCACACACCAACATAAATAGTTATAGACAAGGAGCCAGAATTTTGTTTTTTAGGGGAGACTGTATGAAAAGAAAAAATGTGATAAATTCAACAAATAAACAAAAATATGAATTTTTTTTTGAATAATCCCACAACCTAGTCAGGATTGGAAGCATGGATCTTCTATTCTATACCTTAGCACTTTAACAATCGAGTAAGACTAATACTTGATGCCTACTAAAAACATTTTATATTCGTTTAAGTCCGGACCAGCCTAGCTGATGCTCCGCTCGTAGTTATAGAACGTATTGTTGAGTCCAATTGATATTATTAAAAAAATTTTTAGATGTCCGACGATACGTACGTGACTTTTTTGTACACTGCATTGCATGTCATTTGAGTCCACTGTCCCTCACTTCCTTCGCAGTTTGATTCCGATACCGTCCGTCTAGCCAAAAAAATTATACCTCTTCTCACTTATCACAAGAACCAATTGAGTCCAATTGACATCGTAGAGATGTTCTCCTACCAGAAATATCTCGAAAATATCTCGAAATTTGTAGGATTTGTGAGGGAGAGGATCCGAAGTGATAAAAAAGAAAAAGAAAAAAAAAGAGGATTGCAGGACCGAAGATCTATGCCTGATAAATTATGAATATTATGCAGGTAACACAGAATGTAAGCTTAATATAAACTATTATGAAGTAATTAGTTCCTAATCTTGGTACACGAAGTAGCTTAATGTATATTCAAACTACTAATCTTGGTACACGCAATAGTCAAGTATAATAATCAAAGTAGTTATCATGATTCATGGTACGTGCCATGACAAGTACTTTTTATTTTTTTTTATTTTTTTTTGTGGTCCGATATTTCGTACGAGATTTTACGAATGTTACGTTTTAAGCCTTGTGGGCCCACTATTTGCAACTCCCAACGTTAATAAATGGAAGGAATAATACGCCCCCGTGGCTCGATCTGTCGATCTTCAGCCACCCAGCCGGGATCTTATACCTCTCCTCGGTAACCATAAGTGTCACTCGAGTTAGGTGCCATAACAAGTACCTACGTGTATATATATATTTAGTGTATGGAGCATTGTCTACTCTATAAGTTTAATAATCAGGACAGGTCTGGAGGTTGAAAGAGTTGGACGATTGTTCCAGACTTCTCTAAATATGATCCAATGTTATTTACTGTTAGTCCCGAAGTCAGATCAAAAAAGAAGAGGTAGCCAGAAAGTAGAGACTCTCACAAGAGTTCGTCTCTACAAACTCCAGAAGAGAAGTTGGTGCACTGAGATTCACACAAGAGTTCCTCTACAGTGACACACAACCCCACAGAAGCACTAAACAAGGAACATATTACAAACTGACAACCCAAAGAAAATATAAATACAACAAGAATCAGAAAATCGTTCTTCTTTTTATGTTCGCAGATGCTACACCGAGAAGAACGGGAACAAGAACAGAAATACAAAGAAGGAAACTCCTGCTGGGGTGATCAAAATCACCCGAGCTCAAGGCAAGATTCACGCTATACAAAGATCTGCCCAAAAATCCAGCAAGTTCACACACGAATTTCTGGAACGCTCTTGGCCACCTTCGGATCACTCGAAAGATTCCTTTGGAAGGATGCTAACTGCTGCCGCAGGTCCTGCTGGTGCTCTCGATTTTTTTCTCTCTCTCAATTTTTTCAACTCTCGAAATTAAAGAGGAGGGCCTCAATTTAAAGAGGATTTTAGCTTCCATGCGGCCTGAGAAAAAAACCAAGCCGCATGAGCCGCTGTACTGCATAGAGCAGACAGTGCCGTCAGGCGCCGAAAGCTGCAGCCGCATGGCAAAGAGAGCCATGAGCCGCCTGCGCTGTACTGCACAAAGCAGAGAACACCGCACCTAGCCGCCAACATCAGTCCCTATCCCCTTCACAAACTTGCTGGCCGCATAGCTCCAGGCCGTAAGGCCCCTGGCCGCATGGACTCCTGGCCGCATGCACACCAGGCCGCATGGGCATCTGGATACATGCACTTCAAACTGCATGGCCCCTGGCCGTATGCGCTCCTGGCCGCATGCGCATCTAGCCGCATACGCTCCTGGCTGCATGGGCACCGGACCGCATGCCCACTTGGCCTCATGGGCACCTGACCGCATGGCCCCTGGCCACATGCTCACCTGTCGGCATGGGCACATGACCGCATGTCCCCTGGCTCTAGGCCGCATGGCTCCATGAAGCATGCGCCCGAGCAAGCAACCGTGCATGTAACTCGCGCATAAAAGGAGCGTACGAGCGCCATGCGACGATGCTGACGTACTAAGTGCAAAATATGCCAACAAATTGCCACTTTGCGCCCATGAGCCCGAGTCCGAGTCGCTAAGCCCCTTTGGGACTTTACTCCTAAGAGAAGCTTCCCAAAGGTGGTAACAAAATAAAGATTTTCATAATAGGGTTCACACTTAATCCCTCTAGGAAAGTCAACGTACATGGGCCACCACCCCATGTGCATATACTAATACTAAGCAAAGCTATATATTGAGATATTCTCATTGGTGGTTTTCCAATGTGGGACTAAAACTCCCACAGCAAAGTGAAAAATATCAACAATCCTCCACATATATCACAATATATGGTCGAGCGTTCCTCATAGTGACTACCCATTATGCATTAGGATAGATGTCTCCCACGACTTGAATCTTCCCGCATGGGTCAAACAACAGTACGTTACAAGAATGAACTATGCTTTGAATTCTGAACCATAGCTGATGTTCTTCCCACTCGCACAATGACATCACCTGTACCTCTAGTCGCACATTAAAGGCCCTGTGCTGACCTGGTTTCGGTGTATGTATCTTGGGTGTCTACAAGTTTACCCTCAAGAGATGACATGTATCCCTGTCCATACACTTAGGTTAGTTCCTTTTTAAGAGACTTTAATATTTTCCAGCATGAAGCATTGCGCTTGCTTGCGGTGCTGTGCCACTGTGACATTGCTCATAGCTGAGGTTAACTACCTCATGTGGTATCAACCACAGTAGAATGAGGTCACTAGCCTCTTAGTAGTATTGTACTATATCCCAGCATAAAGCCTTACGCTTCCGTGCGGTGCTACACCACTGTGACATGGCTCGCAGTCGAGATTAACTACCTCATGTGGTGTCACCCACCGTAGCATGAGGTCACCGTCCTCTTAGTAGTGTTGTGCTACAACTCTCTATCTTTTCAGTATTAGGCTGCATGCCTATTTGCGGTGCTACTGCCGCTGTGACATGGCTCGCAGCCGAGGCTTTACATCTTTTACCTCATCGTGGTGTCACACCACTGTAGCATGGGATACAAGTCCCATGTAGTGCTGAACTACACGTGCTTCCTGCAGCGCATGTCGGATATTCACTCTGTCCGAGAACTCATTAAGGGGTCGAAACCAACCTTACACATGAATTGTTCTATAGAACAAAATAGTATACTAAAGTGGTTTCGGGTATGTATCCCACATTGTCCATAAGGACTACCCACTGTACCTGATATTTTTCAGTCAGTGGTCCTCCCTTGAACCAAAAGCTAGATGCCTAGTAGATTTCTCTTTGAACTAAAAGCATAAAATTTAATAGTAAGATTACAAAGACAATATCAGAGGTCCTTCAAGCCCATTTTACCTGCTGTGTCTTCGAGTAGCTGGTGCCTGAGATCTTTAGTGAACAGATCCGCCAGGTTCTCTGTCACGCCCTGGTCCCGCCCGGGCCGCCGCTCCGCCCCGCCCCGTGTGGCCGGGATTAACGAACCGGACACGAATCACCGTGCCTCGGTGCGCCGGACGCGAATCACCGCAACCGTCCCGCGGGTGCGAGGGAGGAAGGGAGCTATGCGAATGGCCCGTTCGAGCTTTCGGGGGACGTGATGCCGCACGGGCCTGGGGTTGCGCCCGTGCAAGGCCAATCGTTTAAGTTGATAGTTGGCTATCATCGCATCAATCGAGTAAGCAGCGGAAAGGGACTTGTTGCAATGCAATACATTTAGCCAACTGAGTGTTCGGGACAATCGAGGCAACTTGGGTTTTCTTTAGCAAGGCACACGTTCGTTCCATACATTATGCCCCCTTATACGATAGCATTCTCGGGACAACAATCGAAACCAGGATTCCGGGTCTTGGGGACTGTGGCACGCCTATCGCTCCCTCGGACGATCCAGTACCTGTAAGCAAGTAAACTGTTGGTGGGTCAGCACTTTATACAAGTACTGGTGAGATAAATCAACTGAACAGAAACAAGCATTCACTCAAACAGGCACTAAGTAATCATATTATAAAATATTACATTACTAGTGATCTTTCTAGTTTTACCTAGGTTCGTTTCATGCAGTTCTAGCAGAGTCGATTTACTTGTTTGGAAACATGTTTGAAAACAGATTTTCATATTGAATATGCAAGCAAGCAATCGTTCATGTTTCAGGGTGTGCGCAGCGTGTCTCGTGCGACTCGAGGGTCAGATGCAAAGCTAGACACACAATACACAATCTTAGGGGCAGTCACTATCCAAGCCTACACAATGACTTAGCTATATGCAGGGCGGTCCCCGAGTATCTCAGGATCGGCAGCTGGTGGAACAGCATACCAATGACTCATTCTCTGATGCTAATGGCAGCTGTGACCCATGGTGGCTATGACGCATGCAGTTCAGCTCTCCACCAAAAGCCATTATCCGACCGCGTGCGAATGCATGGAAACTATCAAATAAACTCTAGTATGCAGACGAGACGAACCATCAGAATACACTCGTTGTTGTGGGGCAATCTGACTTATCACTTGAACATGTTTAGGCACAGTATGGTTCTCTCGAAGCATAGACGATAGTGAACATGTTCATGCATTGTAAGCAAGCGTTCAGGATTCTCGTTAAGCAGGCATTGTTTCAAAGACAAGCTAGGTGAGTTCGTTCATTAACATGCAAGGCAGGTTCTATCATTCTCTTAAGAAAATATTGCAAGCAAAAACTCAGGTTATTATTAAGGCGTGCAAGAATCAGAGAACGAAGTTCTGCCCACTCACCTTGATACATAACGCCGGCGCGGAGCGGGGCGTTACATACTTACCAACCAACAAAAAGTTTTGTCCTCAAAACTTCAAGGATAAACTTCTCGATATCCCGAGTAGCGATAGTGCCGTCCCTCGCCGTACTCAATCGAAACAATCAAGCAATTCAAGTTCAGAAAATATTTGCACTTTGAGAATATCTATGGAATTATTGTATGGAACGCTTTTTGCAATACCACATCGACTCGGAGTCATAGCAACGGTTTTGGGCCAGAGAATCGATTCCACTCTGATACCATTCTATCACGCCCCGGTCCCGCCCGGGCCGCCGCTCCGCCCTGTCCCGCCCCGTGTGGCCGGGATTAATGAACCGGATACGAATCACCGTGCCTTGGCGCGCCAGACGCGAATCACCGCTCCCGTCCCGCGGGTGCGAGGGAGGAAGGGAGCTATGCGAATGGCCCGTTCGAGCTTTCGGGGGACGTGATGCCGCACGGGCCTGGGGTTGCGCCCGTGCAAGGCCAATCGTTTAAGTTGATAGTTGGCTATCATCGCATCAATCGAGTAAGCAGCGAAAAGGGACTTGTTGCAATACAATACATTTAGCCAACTGAGTGTTCTGGACAATCGAGGCAACTTGGGTTTCCTTTAGCAAGGCACACGTTCGTTCCATACATTATGCCCCCTTATACGATAGCATTCTCGGGACAACAATCGAAACCAGGATTCTGGGTCTTGGGGACTGTGGCACGCCTATCGCTCCCTCGGACGATCCAGTACCTGTAAGCAAGTAAACTGTTGGTGGGTCAGCACTTTATACAAGTACTGGTGAGATAAATCAACTGAACAGAAACAAGCATTCACTCAAACATGCACTAAGTAATCATGTTATAAAACATTACATTACTAGTGATCTTTCTAGTTTTACCTAGGTTCATTTTATGCAGTTCTAGCAGAGTCGATTTACTTGTTTGGAAACATGTTTGGAAACAGATTTTCATATTGAATATGCAAGCAAGCAATCGTTCATGTTTCAGGGTGTGCGCAGCGTGTCTCGTGCGACTCGAGGATCAGATGCAAAGCTAGACACACAATGCACAATCTTAGGGGCAGTCACTATCCAAGCCAACACAATGACTTAGCTATATGCAGGGCGGTCCCCGAGTATCTCAGGATCGGCAGCTGGTGGAACAGCATACCAATGACTCATTCTCTGATGCTAATGGCAGCTGTGACCCATGGTGGCTATGACGCATGCAGTTCAGCTCTCCACTAAAAGCTATTGTCTGACCGCGTGCGAATGCATGGAACACTATCAAATAAACTCTAGTATGCAGATGAGACGAACCATCAGAATACACTCGTTGTTGCGGGGCAATCCGACTTATCACTTGAACACGTTTAGGCACAGTATGGTTCTCTCGAAGCATAGACGATAGTGAACATGTTCATGCATTCTAAGCAAGCGTTCAGGATTCTCGTTAAGCAGGCATTGTTTCAAAGACAAGCTAGGTGAGTTCGTTCATTAACATGCAAGGCAGGTTCTATCATTCTCTTAAGAAAATATTGCAAGCAAAAACTCAGGTTATTATTAAGGCGTGCAAGAATCAGAGAACGAAGTTCTGCCCACTCACCTTGATACATAACGCCGGCGCGGAGCCGGGCGTTACATTCTCTTGACTCCGAATATCCACCACTACAATGACATCAGTCTTGATGAGGTTGTTCAGTGCTCTGTGCCGAAGCCGCACAGTTTTCTTATTTCCATTGAAGAGATTATTAGATGCTACTGCTGTAGCTGCCTGGTTGTCACAATATATCGGTACAGCCAAAATCTGTACACCAACCATTGGAAGATCGTACATGAACTCCTGAAGCCATTCTGCTTCATCTGCTATAGCTGCAAGTGAATAGAACTCAGACTCCATCGATGAGCGTGAGAGCATAGTCTGCTTCTTCGACTTCCATGATATGGTAGCTTCTCCCATTGAGAAAATATATCCTTCTGTGGATCTCTCGCTCTCTTCTTCTGAGTACCAACTAGCATCATTGAAGCCTTCTACCCCTGCTGGATCTTCGCTGTAGTAAAGTGCAAAATTCCGAGTCTTCTTGAGGTATCTCATCACCCTATTCACAGCTTTCCAGTGTTCAACACCTTGGTTAGTTGTGAATCTACTCAGCATCTCCACAACAAAAGCAATGCTAGGCCTAGTGGCATTTGTAGCATATATCAAGCTCCCGATGATGCTAGAATACTCCAACCGTCTGACACTTTTTCCTGGGTTAGGCTTTAGTTTCTTGTCACACCTATATGGAGTATCGATCCATGGAAGATTCTGATATCCAAAGCGTGTGAGCATTTTCTCCACGTAGTAAGCTTGTGATAGAGCAAGCCCAGCTTTCGTCCGGATTATCTTAATCCCAAAGATGAAATCTGCATCTCCCATGTTCTTCATATTGAATTTAGAGGATAAGAAAATCTTTGTTCTATTGACACATTCTTCATACGTGCCTAGGATTAGCATATCGTTCATATAGAGACAAACGATGACACATCTATCGCCAGCAAACTTCGTGTACACACACTTATCAGTTTTTCTGACCTTGTAGCCATTTGATCTGATAACTTTGTCAAACTTCTCGTGCCATAATTTGGGAGCTTGCTTCAGACCATATAGGGATTTTACCAGTTTGCATACTTTGTCTTCAAGACCTTTGACGATAAACCCCTCTGGTTGCTGCATGTAAATCTTCTCAGTCAGTTCACCATTCAAAAATATTGTCATAACATCTATCTAATGAATCACCATTCTGTGAATAGCACCTAGAGCAATCAACATCCTAATAGTAGTCATCCGTGCAATGGGAGCATAGGTATCGAAGTAGTCAACCCCCTGTATCTGAGAAAATCCCTTGACCACTAGCCTGGCCTTGAACTTGTCAACAATTCCGTCTGCTTTCATCTTCTTCTTAAAGATTCACTTACATCCGATGGGTTTAGCTCCTTCAGGAAGATCGACAAACTTCCAAGTATTATTAGAAGTTATCGAGACAAACTCGTCATGGATAGCCTCTTTCCAGAAAATATCATCTCTGGTCTTCATTGTCTCATCATATGTAAGCGGATCAGCTTCCACATGATAGGTAACAGAGTCTTCTCTGAAGTCCTTCTGCCTCCTCACTCGCTTTGCTCTTGGCTCAGCGGGTTCTGGTTCAAATATTGTCTCATCAACGATAACTCCTTCTTGGACTACTTCTCTCTGGGACGTACTTGCCTCGTCCGTGCTAGCAACATTCTCCTAGACATCCGTGAGAACAACATTTTTGTGCCTAGCAAACTTGTCTTCAAAGAATTTTGTGTCACGAGATTCTATGATATGATTAGATTCGATATCAAGGAACCTTCGAGCATCACTCTTATCAGCATAGCCCAGAAATATGGTCTTCGTAGTTCTCGTTTCCAGCTTCTGAATCTTGAGGTCTAGAAGCTTAACATATGCCAGACACCCCCACACTCGAATGACATTCAAGTTGGGTCTGACTTTGAACCAAAGTTCATGAGGAGTAATGTCAGATGTTGTGAACGGTACTCTATTCAGAATAGCCATAAGCGCTGCTTCTCCCCAGAATCACTTTGGATTCAGCAACATGGAGTTTATCATCTCTGTCAGCATCATGTTCTTCCTTTCTGCTACACCATTATATTGGAAAGAATCCGGAGCAGTCATTTCGTTGACAATTTCATGCTTTTTGTAGAACGATGTGAATTTCAAGGAACGATATTTTATCTCTTATGAGTCTTTTGAGTTGTTGACCGGTTTAACGTTCTACTTCAGCCTTGAAGTCCTTAAACTTCTTGAATGCTTCATCTTTCGACTTGAGAAGATATACGAATGCGTACTTCGAGAAATCGTCAATGAAAGTGATAAAATACTTCATTCCGGCTTTTGTGGAGAATTACTTGAAGTCATAGATATCTGAGTGTACCAACTCCAGAAGATATGTGCTTCATTTTACTCTTCTGAACGTTTTTTGACGATCTTCGTCTGCACACAGACTTCATATTTCTTCACCTCCTTACCCCCATATTTGGAGATAAGGCCTAGACTAGACATCTTGTTAATGCGTTTACAATGCACATGTCCTAGTCTATTATGCCACAACTCAAGAGAATAATCAGAAGTAGAGACTGCATTGATACAAACAGAAGAAATTACAAGCTGCAGTTTGAATATCCCTTCGGTACAGAAAGTTTTTTCGAAGTATGTTCCCTTGTAGGACATCACCATCTGACCGGCATTGATATCCATCCTCAGGCCTGCCTTGCACAACAGACTTCCAGAAACCAGATTCTTGGTTATCATTGGTACGTGCTTCACATTCTCCAGTATAAGTAACTTTCTAGAAGTTAGCTTCAACACTACCATCCCGATCTCCAGTACTGCAACTTGAGACTTATCCGCCATCGAGACTTTCTCAGAGGTAGGCTCATACTTGGCGAACAACTTCTTCTTAGAGCACACGTGGCAAGATGTACCCGTATCTATCCACCAATCAGTGTCCACGCCATATGATTCAACCTGCACAATCATAGAAACTAGGTTAAGCTCGCCTTACTCTTTCGGTTTAGGCTTCGACCTGTAGTCACTCTTGTAATGACCATTCTTGCCATAGTTGTAGCATGTCATATTGGAGTAGGTTTCTTTATTTTTACTCATATATACTGACATGATGCTTGTCATATTTACTTATATTATGGGTGTATGGCTTGGGAAAGACAAATAAAATGTTGATTTTGCTGCCAATTACAGATGACAAATGAAATGACATGTTTGGTGGATATGAGTAATTTTCTGGTTCCATTACAGTTTGAATTTTTACATCTTGTGTAAACACATGGACACATAATGGCTATGCGACCATCCCTGTCACACAAATCCATGTCACACATTTGACAAGAATCTTGTAAGTAAATCTGGGTAAAAATGAAGAAAATAACTCTAACACATTTGGTCGTGGATTTTTGTGGATATTTGTATCATTTTATAGCGTCACGTGTAAGTTAAGTGAGCACGTCAAAATTTTGAGTGTTCCATTGAAAAATTAGAGTATCTCATAGTTTTTTTAAAAAAAAAATGGGAATACTTATTAGTTTCATATTTTGAATGGGGACATTTGTTAAAAGTTGTATTAGTTTTTTATTTAAAATATTATTTACAATATATATATATATATATATATATATATATATATATATATATATATATATATATATATATATATATATATATATATATATATATATATATTAACCGTTTCTAAAAATGACCAAAATACTTCGATAACGACCATATTTTAAAGAATATTTGTGGTCATTTGGCACCTGATTTTTTTATTTTTTTTATAAATAGAGCTTAATTCTTCCAAATTTACCTCTCTCCTAATAGTTACAAGAAATATTATGATGTAGTCAGTGAAGTTGCTTCTTTTTGGAGACTGAAGTGCAAGAAAAAATTACGAGATATTTAGAGTCTTCAACTTGATCGACCACCACTAAGACAAAACAATTCTACATCTAGCTTTATAGTAATCAAGTTGAGATTTAAGTATTTTTTATATTTTATAGTTAGTTAATTTGATATTATAAATTGATTAATTTTTTAATTATAATTAAAAAATACTATGGTTCCTAGTGATGCTACTGCTTCTAACCAACCCTATCAAAGTCTTTCAGAACAATATTACAATGTTATTAGTAATTTTGATAATATATAATTATTATGCTAATATCTATGTAGGAGACGAACAACCACTACCGCCACAAATGTCACATATAGAAGATATAAGTAAATAGAAGAAAATCAATTTTATAGGAGTATTTTGAAAAATTATTTGCACATATAATGAAGGAAAGTTAGTCTTATATCCCGATAACCAAAAATCCATAATTAGAGGTGCATAATGTAAGAAATACAAAAAAGTCTTTAAATCGAGAAAAAAAATGACAGCACAAGAACTTTGAAGAAATACTATGATAGTTGTTATCGTAAAGATTCAGTTAATGCTTGATAAACACAGTTAAACATCGGTCCCCAAGGATCTTCAATAAAATATTTACTAATTCTACTGCTCGTAACAAAACTAACTTAACAAAACATATTATTTATGATGAACAACTTTTTGGTGAGAGTGAACTATATTGTAATTATGTAAATAGTAAGCAAAGTCTTGTTTTACTAAAATTTCTAGATCTACTATTAGAGCATAACATGTTAAATATTTTTTTAAAACAAATTTGAAATAAAGTTTTGAAAATGCTAGTACATTTTCTTTAACTTTAGATATATGAACTAGTAAACAAATTATTCTTTTGTTTGTATCACGATATATTATTTAGATGCAAAATAGATTTTATAAAAATAAAATGAATTCTTTGTCTAAGATCGGTTAAATCTTTCGCATATTGGATCTGCGCATCGGCGGAGTGATGTTACAAATTTTACATGAATATGATATTAATAATAATAAAATTTAAATTTTTTATTATAGTGCTAGTAATAATACTTATAGTATCAATCTTTTGAGATATTAATTTTCTAATATTAGAAGGATAATTTTTCATGTAAGATGTTCTTGTCATATTGATAATTTAATTGTACAAGAATGTACAGGGGCCCCGCCATGCAGTACATGCATTTTTTCTAATTTTGTGAACTTTAATCCTAGCACCTTCATGTTCATTAAGTAACTCATTTCCTTCTTGTGGATATGACTAAGCCGCTTGTGCCACAACTGAATAGACGCATCACTGACTGCGTTCACCTCCTGCCCCCCTGCACGATTCCTTACATATAATAGAGTTCAGATTTCTTGCTTCATTTGGAAAACCGTTGAGCCTGTGGAAAGCATATGGATCATTCTTGAGAGACTGAAGAATCCATCGTCATCCAAACTTCCAAATGACACTAGGTTGAAACGAATATTCGGGACATGGCGAACATCTCTAAGCACAATATTTGTTCTTTTATTTTTTTCTTCAATTGTACATCTCCTAGAATAATAAACTTTGAAATATTTTCGTTGCTCATCTTCAGCACTCCACAGTCTCATGTTGTGTAAGTGACAAATAGTGCTTTATTGTGAGATACATGTGCCAAAGTCCATGATTCCACCAGCCAAGAACTGTCATCACAGATGAGGTTCATGATAACCTCATTACCCACAATAGTAATGTCATCTCCATGTACTGAAGTTGTTGCTGTAGTATTCTCACTCTGCTTCCCTTTTTCATATTTTCTCTTTTCAAGCGAAACAGTTCTATTTAATGTGGCCTTTCTTGCCACAAGTATAATATTCAGAGTCCTTGAACCGACTATTAGACTTCCCTCTGATCTTGTCCCAACCAAAGTTCGGACTATTGCTTCTATTTCTCCCTTGATTTTTTGACACAAGTGTTTATGAATGAGTTATAGATAAAGTGCACTGAGATTTCTTTCGCATCTCTTCAATCAATATCTCATACTTGGCAAACTTCAGACTAACCATGCCTTTTAGAGAAGAAGAGATCATGGACACTCGTACGATCTCCCACAAGTATGGTAAAGTACACAACCAAAGCCCCTGTACCTTATCGTTGAATTTGTCAAGCCCCGGGCTCAGAATACTGGAGAGCGGGGGCTGACAAAGACAACTACGTATACAAGAGTACTATAGTACCCTGAATTACGGTCATGGTTTTGAATAGACATGGGGTTTAATACTACAATCCATCAGTCAACCAATCCTAGTGTCTCAATCACAAGCAAGAATCCATAATGTATAAGAAATATGATCATCAGAAGCAAAATACTAAAGCGTCCCAAACCATATATACATAGCTGATCATGAAGCTAGTAATACAAAATAAAGAACTAGCAATAGTGTAAGTCATACATGATCAACTCTAGCTATAGTCTAGAATATGCTAATCATGTCATGCCCAATAGGCAATATAACAAGTCCAAAATATGAGCTAACAGGTGCTCGGGTCTAAACGCCACAAAAGAATATATACAATATGTGGGAGAACAAGATAGAAACACACTCAATCGGTCTGGTGCTCCATGTGGTCACCATCCTCGGGAATGTATGAAAGATCCTCTGGCTCTGTTAACGGATCTGGCCAAGCAAAACCTGTCATGCCCCAGAACCAGAATACTAGAGAGCGGGGGAGTGACTCAGCCAACCATAGCTTACGGAATACTAAAGTAACCCATAATGTGCTAAGATAGTCTAGAGACAAGGGGGTGCATACTATAATTAAGTCGCCTAGGGTCAAAAACATCTATGTTTTAATCATCAACCAAGAACAATAAGAATAAAAATGTAAGATAAAGCAGTTAGGCGTATCTGACGCTCTATCAGAATGATTATAAAACTAGTTATACATGATGGTACACTAGTACATTGTCAAGAGTACATGACTGTAAGTCAGTCGTGGTCTGAATAATATACAATAATATAGAGAAACTAATGTTCAGATAAACGGCTAACAAGTGCCATCGGCTAAATGCCAAAAAGGTAATACAAAATAATACTCATAGTGGGGAAGAAGAAACCCACTCAAGTTCCTCGGAGGACATCCTCTTGGTGTGCGCCATCGGTCAGATACATGATAGGATCTCGGGTTCTGCTACTAAATCTGACCAAACAAAACCAGCGAGGTCAGGCCCCGATAGCAAGTACCACAAAGAAGCACAAGTGAATGAAGCAAAAACCAATAAAGTACATAAAATAGGAAATTTATGCCACAATGGCAAGCGTATGACCTTTCATTGGAGAAGTAGGACACCTCTACAACTAAACAAGGATAAGAGGTATCGCACTACTCCGAAACAGGGTACGACTCACCAATTATGAATACGACAAAGATATAACACATCAATATAATCCAGGACACACATGCCATAATACAAGCTAAGATATAGATAAAATATACAACTTTGATACATGACCTATTATGAAACATTGGCGCAACCATACAACCAAACAAGGACAAGGGTTGAACAGTCGTACCACAATAGTTCATGTCCCTAGACTACCAACACATACTCTTTTAGATCGGTCAATCAATTCTACGGCTTGTTATATGGAGTCTGAGTTATCTCAGAAGAATAATGCATTATTGGAATCCTCAGATCATACTGATGGTGAGGCGGGCTGGCCGAGGCAATAAATGTATAGCACATAGTATGTAAGCACCGGTACCTTGTAAGGCCACCACGCAAGTAATCATGTAATAATATATAATATAGCTAGATACTGCACTCTACTACTGTAGATGATATACGGTATCCGTTGGGGACCAACATGACGCCCTAGGACATATGTTCTAATGGTAGCTACCACGCATGATCTCGAGATTCTATTCTCTCCCAATGCTCTACAAGTTTAGTTACTTAATTAGCCCTATAGTTATTAGAATATCGTATCGTGGTTACACGATCGTCCTACTTAGATGACGTACCGTGGTACATGTATGTTAAGTACGAATCCACATTGTTGCTCGAGAGCAAAATCTGGATTCCTCCAAGAGTAATACAATAATTCAATCAAATAAATATCCTAACCACGCTATGGTTGTTGACCCACATACCATGCCCGTGCTGGAGAAATATTATAATAATATTACGTGTCATATAGTATAGGAGGCATTCTCGATGCACAAATCGAAATATGTAATCTCATAGCATGTAGCAAGTTATGTTGCACCTCAGTGCATATTATAATACATGTATACGTAGCACGTAGTAATTGTATCAGCACGGATACAAGAAATTGGGTCGAATCACCAAACTTACAATTGGTCGTATGAGCCTCATCACATTGAGACACTTGGTAAAAAATATAATATCTTCAAATCAGGTACACAGATTATCAATTAATTAAAAACCTAAATTTATAATGTGAACTCCTCGAATTAATAATTTTACTGTCGAACGTGAGTAAGGGAAAAAGTATGAACTACTCTGGAGAAGATCCATAATTCTTAAACCAAATAAGGACTGAGATTGCAGATCATCTCCCGAGCAGAACTACGTCCCTCACTCTATCCGACGAATAAAATGATAAGTTAATCTACTAACCTGAGTTTACTCTGGGTTACCACATGTTCTACTCATCATATAATTTTATTATACACATAGTCAATTCTAGCTCATAGTCTGGTTACTAAGTCCACTCTTTCTTAGAATAACACAAGCAAGAAGCAACGATCAACCACCTAGGGTATGATAAGAAATATTCTAAATAAAATAATTAAACCCAAGAAATCGTAGAATGTGTATATAGATTACTAGGGTCGCATAGGATCACATATGCGCATGAGAAGTGCACGCATAAATTGCCACATGGGTCAGGCCACATGCACTGATCAGGCACATATGCAACTAGCCGCATGGATGAGCTGGCCGCAGACTACCCCAGGCTGCATATGAAGTAAGGTCGCATGAACCACTTGGCTGCATGCTCAGGGTTAAGATCTACTCCTTGGGACAAGTGTTAGAAGTGATAAGAAATAAATAAAGTATCAGTGATGTGACATAAAGTGACTGATGCAATAAAGTGTGTCAGAGAGAAAAGACAAAACCAAAGCAATAAGCGCCAACGGTTCAGAACCATGCGTCCAAGGAAAATGGTGGCCGCATATTCTCCAATGCCGTATAAGTGTTGGTGCCGTATATGGAGTCAATGATGCATGGAGTCGATGCCGCATGGAGGTCTCTTGGACTTAGCAAATTTCTCATTCGTTCAGTGAGTGAAAGCACAAGGTATTCAAGGACACTTGTGTAAATCAGCAATAATGCGTCCAACAAGATTGACTCATGCTGGTCAATATGTGGTAAGAGTTCAGGCCGTTTAACCCTCTCGAACAGCATAACACTCTCAACTGCATAGCTTACTGGCCGCATGCAAACTTCGTCTTCTCCAGACAGCAAGTTTAGCCATGGCGAAAAAAGCTCCAAAATCCAAAAAATATTTTCTTCATAAAAACTTTATTTTAACTCCAAATCAAGTGAAACAAAAACCAAAATGCTCAAAATAAAATGCTCTAACATAAGGAACAACTAGTTTTTAAAAATACTGAGTTTTAGTAGATCAAAACCAAGAAAAACTTATAGAACACATAAAAACCCCAAACTTGAAACTCAGATCTACAAAAATCTTTACATCAAAATCCAAAACTCAAAGAACTAAATATGATCATCAACTCAAGGAGAATATTTTCCATTAAATACATTTTAAAAATAATATATTTATAAAAATCCAAAAAATTATGGCTTTACCACTTTGAGCAATATGTACTTGCCTTGGTGGACTAACAAACCTCTTCCTAGAACCAAGTCTAGGGATATGGCTTAGGGTTTTGGTTAAGGGGAGCTCTTGAGGGAAGGAGAAAGAAAAAATAAGAAGAAAAGTGGAAATAAGAAAGAATGAGAGAGGAGAGAGAAAACCACATTATATACCAAGTGGAGAAATGAGGTTAGCCCTAGGATTAAGTCATGACACTCTCCAACCAAATCTCAACCATCCAAAATTGTTTTAGTAGTTCCAAGAGTGAACCGAGTCCGGTATCCATCCTGTATATGGGTCTTAGCACGGGTCCATGGCAATTGCCAAGGTGTTCACTACTGGTCTCGGATAGTCTCCCACGATAAACATGAATACAATTAAATAAAATATATCATAATTAACAAGAATCAACATATAAAATATAACATGAATATATTTACAGGGAAATTTTTTAAATATCACAAATTCAAGAATATTAAATATGGGAATGGGTATGACATCTCTACCCACGTTAGAAATTTTTTGTCCTCGGAATTCGCTAGGCTAGTTGAGTTGATCACCAAGCAAGAAAACTCATAGACCAAGCTGGAGACTCATGATCCAATCAGGAAACTCTTGATCCAGAAAATCTCATGAATTACCCAATCTCATGAACTACAACTAACTGAATACCAAGCATAACGAAATAGGTAGGTAATAAAAGCAAAACCAATATAAATAAAGGCGTCAATAATCCACACAATCAAAAGGAAAGAGAAAGAACATGAGGCATACAAATATATATATCTTTCGAGCAGTCAAAATAGGAACCCATCCTCGCTGGCCTATGTTGACTCCAAAAAATGGACAGGGATCAAGTCTCGAGATAAATCGGTACCAACGACTTAGTCAAGAACATGACTCTGCCCATGACGTATCTTCATAGTTGGGACATATGACATATATCATGTATCACGAGATATGAAGGCAGATGAGTGAGACAAAAGATCATCTCCACTCGCCGAATATACAAATCCCAAAAGATAGATAAAACTGGGAGAACTTAATCTTACCATCGACTTGACCACCTTTTGCTAACATTTGTTCTAGCATGCCAAACTCAGCTTGCTCACTTCTCGGTGCTGTTGGAACTCTATCATGAGGATGTGTCTACTGACCAAACTGACGTTGTCTCGGGTGAAACATCTGTGCTTGCATCAACATCGGACATTGGGCTAATGACCGAAATGCTAAAACTGGCTATTGATACGGAACTGCTCCTAGAGTTGGCAACACTGGAAATTATTGATACGGTCCTCCTTGCCTCTGCATTTATAGGCAAGTAGATATCATGTGGTCGGAATCCCCATACCTCAAGCATCTTTCACTTGCCATCCTACATACATCCTGAGTGTGACCTCTTTTGCCACAATAGGTACATTATGCTGGATTCATCGGACATTATTGATGTTGTCTCGGCTGTCGTTGCCAAGTTATCATTGTCCTATCTAATGCTACTGGCCCCCGTAGTGCCAAATCATGAATACGAATGCCGGATGCTGGTCCTCCACCTGTATTATGTGCATGAGACCTCTTATGCCCTCCAGTCCTTGGAGCTAACCTCTGGATGGTAAGCTCATATCTCCTGGCTGTTATCAATACAATATCGAATGTCTAGTAGTCATATCCTTCAACTAGTTGCAGAATATCGAGATGAAGCACTTGTTAGAATCTCATAGCCCTTGCTTGCTTTGTCGTCACCATAGCTGGAGCAAGCTGCTCAGCTTGCAGAACTCTATTGCATATCCATCCACTGTTCTGTCGGATTGCCTGAGATTAATAAATCTCTGCTGCAGCTCGTAATGCGCCACTACTATAAAATACTTGGCTTTGAACCTGGTCCTGAAGTAGTCCCAAGAGATAGGATATCTCAAGCCGACTGCCCCGTTCGCCCACCAGTCAAGAGCAAGATCTTGTAGTTGTAATCAGACTTGGTCGACTTGCTCCTCTACTGGAATCTTAGCTACCGCCATGATCGTCTCAATGTCTTGAAGCCAAGCATCCACCATAATTGCATCCTCTGTGCCTTCGAAATAGCTCGGGTTGAGTCGACAGAATCTGTATGATGTCCCATAATCTTCTTCTTCACTCTCCTCCAGAATCGTTTATAGTCCTTGGTTTAACATGACATTCTGCTCTTGTTGTCGAAGTTGCTGGTGCCGTTGTACTGCTATTTGATGTTGCTGTGTAGCCATCATACTCTGATAATTTCTAACAGTGCCGGGTATCAAGTGTTGCTGGTGTTACTGGAATGGCCGGGAGTACCGGGATCTCTGGTATATGTTGCCCACCCATTGGCTCTACTCAAAGCAGATCTTGAGGAAGTACTGTCTCTCATTGGTGCTCAATGAGATCTTGCTCTGCTAAATATTCTACCATATCTGCTGCCCTAACAGGCGGGGAAAAGATGCCCCTAAGGGAAAATGACACCAAGACATCAAATGATAGGGCATGAAAGAACAAGGAAGCAAACTGTTGATAGTTCAAGCTCGGTATCAAAGAAGACGAATTCAGGATATCAAACGAAACAATTTTGATTGAGACTCCTAGAACAAGTCACCCCACAAGTCTAAAAAGATAGACCTGCATGGGCCACCGCTAAAACCTTGTCACCCAGAACCAAAATACTAGAGAGCGGGAGAGTGACTCAGCCAACCACACCTTACGGAATACCGAAGTAACCCGTAAAGTGATAAGGTTGTCTAGAGAAAAGGGGGTGCATACTACAATTAAGTCACCTAGGGTCAAGAACATCTATGTCTCAATCGTCAACCAAGAACAATAAGAATAAACATATAAGATAAAGCAGCTAGGCATCCCTGATCCTCTATCAGAATGATCATAAAACTAGTTATACAGGATAGTATACTAGTACATTATCAAGAGTACATGACTGTAAGTCAGCCGTGGTCTTAATAATATATAATAATATAGAGAAACTAATGTCCAGATAAACCGGCTAACAGGTGTCGTCGACTAAATGCCAAAAAGATAATACAAAATGATACTCATAGTGGGGAATAAGAAATCCACTCAAGTTCCTTGGCGAACATCCTCCTGGCGTGTGCCAATGGTCAAATACAAGATAGGATTCTTGGGCTCTGCTACTAAACCTGGCCAAACAAAACCAGCGGGGTCAGGCCCCGATAGCAAGTACCACAAAGGAGCCCAAGTGAATGAAGAAAAAACCAATAAAGTACATAAAATAGAAAATTTATGCCACAACAACAAGCGTATGACCTTTCAGCGGAGCAGTAGGACACCTCTACAACCAAATAAGGACAAGAGGTGTCTCACTACTCCGAGACAATGTACTACTCACCAATTATGAACACGACAAAGATACAACACATCAATATAATCTAGGACACATATGTCATAATACAAGCTAAGATATAGATATAATTTGCATCTGCAATACATAACCTATTGTGACATATTGGCGCAACCCTACAACTAAACAAGGATAATGGTTGAATCGTCACACCACAATAATTTATGTCCCTAGACTACCGGCACATACTCTTTTAGATCGGTAAATAAATCCTACGACTTGTTATGTGGAGTCTGAGTTATCTCAGAAGAATAATACAATATTGGAATCCTCAGAGTATATTGATGGTGAGGAGGGCCGACCGAGCAAATAAACGTATAGCACATAGTATGTATGCACCGGTCCCTCGTAAGGCCACCGTACAAGTAATCATGTAATAATATATAATATAGCTGGATACTGTACTCTACTACTGTAGATGATATACGGTATCCGTTGGGGACCAACATGACGCCCTAGGATATATGTCCTAACGGTAGCTACCATGCATGATCTCGAGATTCCATTCCCTCCCAATGCTCTATAAGTTCAGTTACTTAATTAGCCCTATAGTTATTATAATATCGTGTTGTAGTTACACGATCGTCCTACTTAGATGACCCACCGTGGTACGTGTACGCTAAGTACGAATCCACATTGTTGCTCGAGAGCCAAATCTGGATTCCTCCAAGCGTAATGCAACATATCAATCAAACAAACATCCTAACCATGCTATGGTTGTTGACCCACATACCATGCCCGTGTTGGGGAAATAATATAATAATATCATATGTCGTATAGTATAGGAGGCATTCTCGATGCACAACCCGAAACATGTAATCTCATAGCATGTAGCAAGTTATGTCGCACCTCAGTGCATATTATAATATATGTATATGTAGCACGTAGTAATTGTATCAGCATGGATACAATTGGGTTGAATCACCAAACTTACATTTGGTCATATGAGCCTTATCACATTAAGACACTTGGTCAAAAATATAATATTTTCAAATCAGGTACACAGACTATCTATCAATTGGAAACCTAAATTTATGATGTGAACTCCTCGAATTAATAAATTTGCCGCCGAACGTGAGTAAGGAAAAAAGTGTGAACTACTCTGGAGTAGATCCACAATCCGTAAACCAAACAAGGACCGAAATTACAGATCATCTCCGGAGCATAAATATGCCCCTCACTCTATCCGACGAACAAAAAGATAAGTTAATATACTAATCTGAGTTTACTCTGGGTTACCATATGATCTACTCATCATATGATCATATTATGTATATAGTCAATTCAAGCTCATAGTCTGGTTACTAAGTCCACTCTTTCTTAGAATAACACAAGCAAGAAGCCACGATCAACAACCTAGGGTATGATAAGAAATATTCCAAATAAAATAATTAAACCCAAGAAATCGTAGAACGTGTACATAGATTACTAGGGTCGCATAGGATCACATACGCGCATGCATGGATTGCTGCATGTGTCAGGCCGTATGAACTGATCAGGCACATGAGCAACTGGCCGCATGGACGATATGGCCGCATACTACCCCAGGCCGCATATGAAGTCAGGCCTCATAAACCACTTGGCCGTAAGCTCAGGGTTCAGGTCTACTTCTTGGGATAAGTATTAGAAGTGACGGACAATAAATAAAGTGTCAGTGATGTGACATAAAGTGACTGATGCAATAAAGTGTGTCAGAGAGAAGATAAACCAAAAAAATAAGTGCCAACGGTTCAGAACCATGCGTCCAAGGGAAATGATGGCCGCATATTCTCCAGTGCCGTATAAGTGTCGGTGCCACATAAGGATTCAATGTCGCATGGAGTCGATACCGCATGGAGGTCTCTTGGACTTAGCAAATTTCTCATTCGTTCAGTGAGTTAAAGCACAAGGTGTTCAAGGACACTTATGTAAATCAACAGTCATGCGTCCAATAAGATGGACTCATATTGGTCAATATGCTGCAAGAGTTCAGGCCGTATAACCCTCTCGGGCCGCATAGCACTCTCAGTCGCATAGCTCAATGGCCGCATGCGAACTTTGTCTTCTCCAGACAACAAGTTCAGCCATGGCGGAAAAATCTCCAAAACCCAAAAATTATTTTCTTCATAAAAACTTTATTTTAACTTCGAATCAAGTAAAATAAAAGCCAAAATATTTGAAATGAAATACTCTAACATAAGGAACATCTAGTTTCTAAAATATTGATTTTTAGTAGATAAAAACCAAGAAAAACTCATAGAACACATAAAAATCCAAACTTGAAACTCAGATCTATAAAAATCTATACATCAAAATCTAAAACTCTAAGAACTAAATATGATCAGCAACTCAAGGAAAAATTTTTTATCCAATATATTTTTAAAACAATATATATATATATATATATATATATAAATCCAAAAATTTATGGCTTCACCACTTTGAGCAAGATATACTTGCCTTGGTAGACTAACAAACCTCTTCCTAAAACTAAGTCTAGGGATAGAGCTTAGGGTTTTTGTCAAGGGGAGCTCTTGAGGGAAGGAGAAAGAAGAAAGAAGAAGGGTAGTGGAAATGAGGAAGAATGAGAGAGGAGAGAGAAAATCACACACATATATATATATACCAAGTAGAGAAATGAGGTTAGCCTTAGGATTAAGTCATGACACTCTCCAACCAAATCTCAACCATCTAAAATTGGCTTAGTGGTTCCAAGAGTGAGCCGGGTCTAGTATCCATCCTGTATACAGGTCCTAGACCGGGTCCATGGCAATTGCCAATGTGTTCACTACCGGTCTCGGGTAGTTTTTCATAATAAACAAGAATACAATTAAATAAAATACATCCTAATTAACAAGAATCAACATATAAAATACAGCATGAATACATCTACAGGAATTTTTTTAAAATATCATAAATTCAAGAATACCAAATCTGGGAACGGGTGTGACAAAACCAGTGGGGTCAGATCCAAAATAGAAAGTACCACAAAGGAGGCCAAACTAATAAACTAAAACCAACAATACAATAAAGAGATAAAATATCCTAAGCAATATGTAATTACCAGGTAATATGTAAAGTGTACCGGGAAACAAAAAAATAAATGGGAAATATGTAAAAAAAACTGGATGGATGACATGTACGGGATCATGCAAGGTGAACATATACGGGATCATGCAAGGTAAACATATACGGGATCATGGAAGGTGAACAAAGGCTTATAAGTACTTAGTACATGTAGCATATACAACAACTGGACGAAAAAAGTAATAAGAATATAGCTAGTACAATATCTGGATCATGGAAAGGGAACTTGTAAGGGACAGTACATATATAAAGTAAAAGGCATACAAGACAATAGATCGGAGTGCACCGCGACGGGTCACCATCAGGTAAATAAGGCAATATAACATAAGATAATACATGGACTCCATCTATCAATCGCGACCAAGCAAGAAGTATGGCTTGCTATGTTAGCTAACTAGGGTTATCACAGGTCCTAATTACTAACAGGATACAATACTGAGAATTTCTATGGTTGAATGCCCTACAGTCTATCCAAGCTATCCAGACCACAAAATTATCAAAGATGTATAAGTGTCCCACTCAACGGTGTGCTAAAAATGTGCCCTACTCGACGACAAGCTACAAATTTATTTTAGCTGACGTCAAGATAACGAGAAACCTAGATATTCTCCCCTCCCGATGCTCTACTCATTTAAAACCAGTCATTAATTCGTAGCAGTTTATTTTAGGATTCTGGGTCTGACATTTCGTAGAATCCATCCTAGACATTATGCTCCCCGCAGGGATGAACAAGATAAGATAATGTTTTGGCAAGCACAAGCACAAAATTGTACGGGAATATAACCAAACAGTTATAGGCATGACGAGCGTGCGCTATAAAAACCAGAAAAAAAAATAAGACATGTGTATAATGAGTAGGTGGTCCAAACTATACCAAGACGAGGACAAGATAAGTGTATAATGGGTAGGTGTCCCTAAATCTATACACGACAGGGGTATAATGGGTTAGTAGCCCCAAAACTATACATAATGTCAGGTCAAGACTGCTACAAGCAATACACAGGAGTGCAACATGATGGATCACTATCAAGAATATACAAGACTGTAGAAGCATGGAAAATCTATAGTCATGTGACTTATATGCATGCCGCATCCTCATACTGAAGACAGGCCGTATGGTCATCCCCCATGCGGCCTGGACAGACAAAGAGAGCCGAGTCGCATACATGCCCTCTAATACGGCTCCCAAAGGTCTACCACAGTTCCAATCAAAGCACTTATTGCCCTGACTGCCTCAAAAAGTGTGAGAGAGACGGCGACACACAATCCGACAGAAAGGTCACGTCAGGCATTAATGACTTCATCAAAATACACAGACCCACGCGTCGAATACTCTTCGACCTCGCTAACATGCGGCCAGAGTGTCCATTCGACCAAGGCCCAAATAAGAGAATGTATGCGACTACATGACCCATGCGGCCTCGCCAACATGCGGCCAAAGTGTCCATTCGACCAAGGCCCAAACAAGAGCACGTATGCGGCTACATGACCCATGCGGCCTCGCTAACATGTGGCCTAGTTGTTAGGCGGCCTTCAGCTCACAAGATCCTCTTGTTACAACTGCAAAGATCTTCGCACAGTTGGTACTGACTACGTGTCCATCTGACTAAGTCACGTCCACAATGGGTTGATGACAGCCCCGAGATCTTATCAACATCATATCTCAACCAAGACCACGTGGCAATCTGCCCATGGCATACGGCAATAGTTGCAACCTCATTCTGTTGAAGGAGCCTTATGCGGCCACCAAACAAAGGCATATGCGGCACCCATAGTCCATCAGTACGATGGCTATAAATATGAGCAACTTAAACGTTCAAAAGGTTGACTTTTTCTGCTTTAGAGAGAGACCAGACCAAAAAGAAAAAAAGAAAAGAAGAGATTGGTTATCTGTGAATCTACACTCAAGCAAGAGAGAAGAGCTTCTGTATCAGATCGTCCATGGAGTAAAGAGAGTTGCTACACTTCTAACCCTCCATTATTACCCCCAGAAAATAACTTTGTACTTAGATTTTCTTCTAGGACTTTTCTTTGTACTTTCTCTAGTTTGTTCAATTAAATCAAGTTCTTTCCAACTTTCGTATTTAATGGCGAACACGACGGTGACTCTGCTGGGGACCTTCTTCTCCTCTTTTGAGAAGTTGATGACATAATCCGATGCAGCCAAGCTTGGATCGATGCAAAAGATGCTGGTGGTCTATTTCGACCAGCAAGCGTTCGAGGATATGCTCTCGAAAGAAAGAGTTAGTCATTCCTCAAGGATAGCCAAGCCCAAGAAGACCCCCATAATGTGGGTGGCCAAGGCCATTGCACCTAACCCAGCTGCAAAGCAAACACTTCCCGCCTCTTCCTCTGTTGCTGATGATGGTCGTCGGATGAACACCAAGAACGTCCACGTCTATACGGCATCCCGGGCTGACGCAGAAACTGCTCAGCACCTGAACTCAGGCAGAGAAAAATACTACGATGCCAGATATTCTGATGCTGAGGCAGCTTCTATGCTGCCAAGGAGGAGGACGCGTAAGACTGTCCATGCGGCATTAACTCATAATTGTAGACAGACGGCCGCATGCGGCCCTGATAGCAATAAAACCTCGGTTTTCGATCGTATCTCATATGGCGCTGATCCTATACGACCTACTGAGAATGGTGAGAACCCAAATCTGGAATCTTCATACTACGTGCCTACGATGACTAAACTGAAGAAGTTTAAGGCAGTGTGAGCCCGTCGAGCTCAAGCAACTACTTATGCGACCGACCGCCGACAGGCATAGCTAACTATTATGCGAGCCTCTGACGAAAATTTATATATGACTAACCCATGCGTCCAACCCACAAGGACCAATGGACATGGTCCATCTTAAAAGTCTTCCACCGGTGTCTCGGGGCAAGTTCGTGTACGAACCCCAAGCCAGGGAGCAAATACAGCACCTGCACATCCGTATGCCCGGGATACCCGGACTCACAAAGAGGATGCAAAGGTAAAACACCCTTCGCATAATTTTCTTAACGTAATTACTCACAAGTGCAAAGTAAAAGAAATAACTACGGTGTGCGATGTGCCCTCTCCAAGGCACTGCTGTGCCAACATCATCATCAACTGCTGTTACAATAAAGCGACAGTACCCACAGACAGTCATTCGACCTTCCCGCGACTATACCAGAAAGTACCTACCCGACAACAACCTAGAGATCAGGTACAAACACCAGAGGAGGAGGAGTTGCCCTTCGCCTCATGCTACTCAACTAGAAAGCTTTCCGCCATCAAGGGAGAAAAGAAGTCAAATACCTCCAGTCCGTCGCTCTCTACCAGTGCGTCATGAAGGCGACTACCCGGAGGGTTGATAACGGCACCTGTGGAAGGCGTCTTCCAGGACACCCGTTCAAGGAAGAAGCTGTCAGCCCCTGGGGGTAGTTCTTTCTCAGAACCCTTGGGAGTAGTTCTTCCTCAGAACCCCTGGGGGTGGACCAAGCTGGGGGTAGTGTCCCCCCTAGATGTACGCAACAGCCCGACGTTTCGAGGGGATAGTGAATCTCAAGGATCAGATGCCGAGTTCCCTAAAGGTAATCACACCCATCAAGAAGATGCAGCTTCCAAAGCCGGGGGTAGCATTCCCTCCGATTCTGAAAAAGATATAGAACTTTCGGCTTTTCCTGAGGACAGTAATTCTAAGGAAGCTGACAACAATGTGCCTGGGGTTAATGCAGCATCGAGGGCTGGGGGTAGCAATCCTCTAGACTTGAAAGATGGTGTGATGATGCCTATCTCCCCTGATGACTATAACTCCCAAGGAACAGACAATGACATGCCGGGGGTAGTCACTCTCGAATAGTTAGAGCATCATCTGAAGCTGGGAGTAGCATCTCCTTTGAGTCTGAAGACATAAGCACCCTAATTTTTTAAATTAAAATTTTAAATTTATTAATATTGGTATTCTGAAATTATTATGATTAAGAAAATTTTTATTTTATTTTTAGCTAATTATAATATCTAATATTCATGAATTTATAATTATGTGTATTTATTTAATTATTAATATTGTACAAAAATATATATATTTGGGTGTAAAACTATTAATAATATATTGTGTATTTTTTTTAAAATTTATTGAGGTCCAAAACTATTTTTAAATAGCCATACACCTATATATATATATATAAATAAAAGAAAAGAAAAGAATAAAATAATTAAAACCCATTAACCCTAACCTAACCCATTAACCCACTAACCTAATCCTAAAACTACCCATGTACGGAGAAGTTTTCTACCCCCATTACATATATGTATATATATAGCATATGTATATGCATACATATAACAAAACCATCCCACCAAAAACCTAACCCTAACCATCACTCACGCCCCCACGCCTCCACCAGCCGGCCGACCTGCGACCGCCCGCAACCGCGTCGCCGCACCGTCGCCCCGTGTCACCGCACCTCGTCCGCCCTCGCGTGCACAACAACAACTATGCGGCCCCTCCTTCGCGCACATCTTTCGACCTCCTCGCTGATTCATTTTGCGTTCCGTCTTTGCTGGTACGTTCACAACCTAACCCTCTAGGATTTTTTTCAAGTGGAACGAATTTAGGCACCCGGTTTGATCAAAAAATCGACCGAAAGTTGGCCGAAAAACTGTTCGGAAATAGTTCAGAATTTTGGTCCAAGTACCCATGTTCATGCCCAATTTGCCACCAACTCGTTAATTATTTTCAAATTATAACTGAAGGGACTTCTTCACATTATAACCAAGATTTTTACTGTTCTTTTAGTTTTTATTAGTTTATTTTAATGGTAAAATTATTCTTGTTCCAAAACGACAAAAAACTTATTTTTAAAATACCCAAAATCTCGCGATACGGGGTACGTCTCGCCAAACTAGGCGACTTCGTCGTTTACGAGTTATACCGAAAGGCGCGTATCATCAACGCGAACGTGTGGGCTTTCGCAGAACTTGATTTGGATGTACGTAGACACCAGAATCAACGCGTATCCGCCAAAAAATATCGTATTTGTCTGTTTTGACACTCCCTGTAACTTTGTGTGTGATTGTTGTTTCGCAATAAAACTTGCGTCATCGGATTCGCAGCATTACGCTGGTCCTATGACCCAAGTTTGGTTCAATTTTGAGGACGTTGACAAAACATCATTTTGTGGGTCCCACGGTTCCACATAACGGGCGATTTCGTGATCGGCTCATCGAAATCCAATTCTGGATATCGTCGTTCTGGACGAGTAGACACTAAGTTTGACAAATTTGGAGAACTTTGTCTTTGACACATTTTTTGGTACAAAGTGGGCCACATGTGGACCCCACTTTGACCCAAAACTGTCAATTTGGTCCCTGTGTCCAAATTGGACTTATGGGTAGTCAATCCTAGCTATTTTTAGTATTCTGAGAATAATGATGATGTTTGTTTCAGCATCTGGAGGTTTATGTGCATATTCTACTTTCCCAGGAGCAGTTGACGGAGTTCAGAACCTAGGCAAGTGTACCTTGCCATGATGTATCACAGTTTATTGCCTTTATCTTATTTAGTTATCATAGTTATTTTATATGGCTGATGTGTGTGTTTACCCTAGGAGCGTGAGATATTGTTTAGCGTCCGAACAAGATTCGAGTGTCGACGCCGTACGCGGAGTCGTGTAACGTCACTTAGAGAGTTGATTCTCCGATCCTATTTTTACGTGCTTGCTTTACCAAGTACGCTATACCCTAGGACACTTGACACTATTCCATGTGACATAATTTTTTTTGACTTATTCATGGTGATTCTGTATAGGCTTATAGGATTCGTGACGTGAGATTTTTATTTTATATGGATATTATTATGACTCGTTGTACTAGTTAGAGGTCATGATCTTGCGTGTTATGGACATGAGACGTTATAGACATGAGATATAAGGTTACATTGGGTGGGGAGAGACACACCATACTATAGGCTGATTATTGATATATATACTATACTACTGGAGGTGCTTTGGCACATATACTGGAGGTGCTGAGGTACGTACGCCAGAGTCGCAATACACTAGGGGTGCCTTGGACTCTGTCTCAGATCTTTGGCACCTATACTGAGTTTTGATACTACTTGCTGCTATGGGATCCCCGACACAGAACCTGTAGTGGTTTTAGCCTGAGTACGAGTGATGCTCTCACGTGCATATCATATAGATGGTTACAGTAGTTTAACCTTAAGAATATGGTATTATACTGTTTTACTTTTTGGTATACTGTTTCTTTTACCTTGTTACGTCCCTCTGAGGACCTAGTCCCCTGCTAGTTTTTGCAGCATAGACGGTTATGGAGCCTTTGGAGTTGCTGATAGAGTTGCTTGTCTTGCAGGCATTAGTACTAGGTACTTATGTCATTTCTACCGGAGTTATGGTTATTTATTCATATTGTTTATTGATCTGCTGATGTAGCCTAGTTTTATAGACTCATATTTCTTTCTCGAGTCTATTCGAGTTTGTGTGTTACTGGGCGGCCGACTTTAGCACATGTAGCTCATTCTTGTGTATTCTGTTCATTGTGGATTGAGACATAGATATTTATATTTACTTGATTATTTAGATAGTGACCATTATAATACAGCTTATACGTATTCTAGTCGGACCAGAGTCTGGTAGAATGTGTAGCTGGCATGTTACATATTCCTAGTCCTATGTATTTTGGGACTGGGGCGTGACATATTTTTGTGGTAGCCCATACAGGTCCTGATTAAATTATTTTGGTTACTTTTCGATACCGAGCGAGCCTGTAATCAGGATTAGCAGTATTAGTATCTCAATCCATAACTGATTTGACAATTCCTTAGCATTTAATTATCGCCATTGGACTTCATAATTGTACTCGTTCATTCCCTCGACATCTTTATCATTGTTTATCATCTCTCCCTATTTTAGAGAGATAGATGTTCGTGTGCGGCATTTTCTCTAGAAGCAGATCCTTGTCAAGGCGGAAGAAGATATGCTGGATATAAAGTTTTGAGAATATGGTTACCCTTAGTAGGGTAGATAGATAGGTTATTCCTATATGCTAGAGCCAGTGTAGATTGTTAGCATGAGAATTGAATATAGTATTGAATTTAAGGATTAGTTGTATTACCCCCTCGACTGCATCCATATTCTTCCTATCAAATTCTTATCTTGTGTTACATATATGGCCTCGTACTTTTTACAAAAATAATCTTTCTAATTATAACAATGAGTAGATCCTTCCTTTTTTCCTAGTTGTGCCTTAATTATAAAATCAATCCCTTAGTTGGTACCACTCCTTGTGTTAATATCCATATCACCATAGGTATCAGTTCTTTTCTACTCTAATCCCCTTGATCTAGTCACCATGACTCGATTCTCCAAATACCTGCCTGATCGTGCCTTATTCAACCATGTAGACTTATCAGAAATTCTTCTTGTTGTGGCCTGAATTTTGGTCTCTTTATCATCAATGTTAATTAATGATCGAAGCCTCTCTACCACCTTGCCTTAGTTAGATCTGACTCAGTTATTTCTTCTGCCTTGTAGAAGCTTGACCTATACAAGAGCAGTAATGGATGGATAGTAATTTCTCTAATAAAGTTGTTGATCAATAGCACCCTGATAGTTTCTAGGTTCCTTTAGAAAATCCTTGACTACGGCCAGTAAATCCTAGAATTCTTGTAACCTTATTTAGAAAATAGGCGATTCCAGAAATCTTGTTAGCAGGACCATGACCTTAGTTTTGGATACCAACTTAATTTTTATAAGTTGGGTAGATCGTAGCCCCTGGTTTTAGTGTAGGATTATTTTTAGAAATTCAGGGTAAATTTGAATTTATTTTAGTGTTAATTAGGTTAATCTCAAACGGATTAAATTACCTATTTAATTTCTGTATCCTTGATACCCTTTGTTGTGGCTCGGATATTTGGAGCACAATATTATCCTTTCCTTTTCAATAACTTTCACTCTTATGACCTAGACTAGTCACTCTACACCTATGACATGACTATCACTCACAAACTGGCATTTTCATGTTTTATTTTAGTCGCACGACATTCGTGACACAATTGTACACACATGACACATAGATATTATTTTCTGTTGCGGTTGATTTTAATACTCAACACCAACTCAATTCTTCTGGTAACCTTAACATTCATGAGCCTAACTGGAACCTACTCATTGATGACACAACTGTTACTTTCAAATATACACACACATGCTCCATATAGACCCTCCAACATCCGTGGCATATCTCCTTTTAAATCCTATATCCAACTCCGTTGTAATTGAATTAAATTATACATAGGCAACCCAAATATCCCAACCACTGATATACTCGTATCCCATTCATGCCAACCTACGTCCGTGACACTTGTGTTGCATTAAATTGAAACATTTGTACTCTTTACATAATACTAAATACCTTGATGAGTTATATCACCTTTTGACGCTTATTGCTGAACCATTCATCGACATCCATGATATGCAATGAACAACTTCTCGGTACCATATCACCCTAGTTGTATTTGGCTATGATATTTCCTATTGTCTTGTAGACTCATGACCTAATTAGAAGCAAGTAGAACTGGTAAAACTTTCTTTATAAATTTATTGACTTATTAACGCCATGGTAGTATGTAGGTTTTCTTTTATATGCTGTGACAACGGTCACAAAATTCTTACCATTTCGAATCCCTCCTTGAAGTTAGACTTTCTAAAAATCCTTAGAAATATGATCGTGACTATAATTCATGCGGCCAACTTCATTCTTATAAGTTGGGTAGAGCCTTGATTAAGCTTATCCTTATTTTTAGAATGCGACGTCAAAATAGGACTCCATTTAGTAACTGCGTCACCATCTTTAGTGCAACATTCTTAACTAAAATCTTTTCTATTATGTTTATTTTTAAATTTGAGGACAAAATTTTATAAGTTGGGTAGATTGTAAGCACCCTGATTCTTTTAATTAAAATTTTAAATTTATTAATAATGGTATTCTAGATTATTGTGATTAAAAATTTTATTTTATTTTTAGCTAATTATAATATCTAATTTTCATAAATTTATAATTATGTGTATTTAATTAATTATTAATATTGTACAAAAAATATATTTTTGGGTGTAAAACTATTAATAGTATATTGTGTAATTTTTTTGGAATTTATTGAGGTCCAAAACTATTTTTAAATAGCCATACACCTATATATATATATATATATATATATATATATATATATATATATATATATATATATATATATATATATATATATAAAAGAAAAGAAAAGAATAAAACAATAAAAACCTATTAACCCTAACCTAACCCATTAACCCACTAACATAATCCTAAAACTACCCACGTATAGAGAAGTTCCCCACCCTCTTTATATATATATATATATATATATATATATATATATATATATATATATATATATATATATATAACAAAACCATCCTACCAAAACCCTAACACTAACCATTACCCACGCCCCTATGCCTCCGACCTCCGGCCACCCGCAGTCGTGCTACCGCACTGCTGCCCCGTACCGCCGCCCCGCCATCCGCCCCCGCGTGCACAACAGCAATTGTGCGACCCCTTCTTCGTGCACAGCTTTCGACCTCCTCGCTAATTTGTTTTGCGTTTCGTCTTTGCTGGTACGTTCACAACATAACCATCTAGGATTCCCTTCAAGTGGAACAAATTTAGGCACCCCGTCTTGATCAAAAAATCGACCGAAAGTTGGCCGAAAAACTGTTCGAAAACAGTTCAGAATTTCGATCCAAGTACCCATGTTCATGTCCAATTTGCCACCAACTCGTTAATTATTTTCAAAATATAACTGAAGGGACTTTTTCCCAATATAATCAAGATTTTTACTGTTCTTTTAGTTTTTATTAGTTTGTTTTAATGGTAAAATTATTCTTGTTCAAAATGAACAAAAACTTATTTTTAAAATACCCAAAATCTCGCGATACGGGATTCGTTCCGCCAAATGAGGCAACTTCGTCACGTGCGAGTTGCATCGGAAGGCATGTATCGTCAACGCAGACGTGTAAGCTTCCGCAAAACTTGATTTGAATGTGCGTGCACACCGAAATCAACGCGTATCCGCCGAAAAATACCGTATCGCCTGTTTTGATACTCGTCGTAAATTTGTGTGTGTTTGTCGTTTCACAACAAAACTTGCGCCATCGGATTTGCAGTGTTACGCTGATCCTGTGACCCAAGTTCGATTCGATTCTGAGGACATTGACGAAACGTCATTTTGTGGGCCCCATGGTTCCATATAACGGGCGATTTCGTGATCGGCTCATCAAAATTCAGTTCTGGACGTTCTGTTGGGTTCATATTGTCATTTTGGACTCGTAGATACTAAGTTTGACAAATTTGGAGAACTTTTTCTTTGGCACATTTTTTGGTGCGAAGTGGTTTTGGTGCCAAGTGGGCCTCATGTGGACCCCGCTTTGACCCAAAACTGTTAATTTTTCCCCTGTGTCCAAATTGGACTTATGGGTAGTCAATCCTAGATATTTTTAGTATTCTGAGAACAATGATGATGTTTGTTTTAGTATCTGGAGGTCTGGTGTACGTGCAGATTCCACTTTCCCAGGAGCAGTTGACGGAATTTAGAACCCAGTCAAGTGTACCTTGCCATGATGTATCACAATTTTTTGCCTTTATCTTATTTAGTTATCATAGTTATTTTATATGGTTGATGTGTATGTTTATCCTAGGACCGTGAGACGTTGCTTAGCGTCCGAATAAGATTCGGGTGTCGACTCCGTACGGGGAGTTGTGTAACGTCACTTAGAGAGTTGATTCCCCGATCCTATTTTTACGTGCTTGCTTTACCAAGTACGCTATATCCTAGGACACTTGACACTATTCCATGTAACATAATCTTTCTTGAGTTATTCATGGTGATTCTGTATAGGCTTACAGGATTCGTTACGTAAGACTTATATTTTATATGGATATTATTATGACTCGTTGCACTAGTTAGAGGTCATGATCTTGCGTGTTATGGATATGAGGCATTATGGACATGAGACATGAGGTTACATTGAATGGGGAGAGACATACCATACTACAGGCTGATTATTGATATATATACTATACTACTAGAGGTGCTTTGGCATATATACTGGAGGTGCCGAGGCACGTACGCCGGAGTCGCAATACACTAGGGGTGCCTTGGACTCTGTCTCAGATCTTTGGCACATATACTGAGTTTTGATACTACTTGCTGCTATGGGCTCCCCGACACAGAGCCTGCAGTGGTTTCAGCCTGAGTACGAGTGATGCTCTCACGTGCATATCACATAGATGGTTACAGTAGTTTACCCTTGAGTATATGGCATTATACTGTTTTACTTTTTGGCATGCTATTTCTTGTACCTTGTTACGTCCATCTGAGGACCTGGTCCCCTGCCAGTTTTTGCAGAATAGATGGTTATGGAGCCTTTGGAGTTACTGATGGAGTTGCTTGTCTTGCAAAAATTGGTACCAGGTACTTATATCATTTCTACCGGAGTTATGGTTATTTATTCATATTGTTTATTCATCTGCTGATGTAGCCTAGTTTTATAGACTCATATTTCTTTCTCAAGTCTATTCGAGTTTGTGTGTTACTAGACGGTCGACTTTAGCACATGTAGCTTATTCTTGTGTATTCTGTTCATTGTGGATTGAGGCATAGATATTTATATTTACTTGATTATTTAGATAGTGACCATTATAATACAGCTTATACGTATTCGAGTTAGACCAGATTCTGGTAGAATGCGTAGATGGCATGTTACGTATTCCTAGTCCTACGTATTTTGGGACTGGGGCGTGACAAAAGACGATGCAACCATACCCGTCTTCCCTGAGGATAGTACGACTCTGGAACCGAAGATGGAAGGGCTCAGCGATTGCAAATATCTCGATGCTCTTGAGGTAATTATGCACACTATGAGTGCCATAATTCAGACTCTAGCCTAGGAAATACTGGAGATCAAGGCAAACATGGTCCTGCCACCCTCAGGGCCCGCAGTAACTCTGCAAGCTAGGAGTAGTAATCTTTTGGTGATCCACACCAACCCATCATGCCGTAAGGACAATGATTCCCAAGAACCAGATAGTGACATGTCTGGGGTAGTCTCCCTCGACAAGACAGAGCAACATCCAAAGCTTGGGATAGAATTCTCTCCGAGTCCGAAAATAATACAAAATTATCGGTATTCCCTGAGGACTGTACACCTCAGGTATCGGAAGCCCCAAAGCCAAATATCACTTTCTCCTTCAATGATGACGACATCATTGAAATCTTCAACATACTGATGAAGGAAAACAAACTTCGGCGATCCAACATCAAATGCCCTGAAGAGGTTGACAAGGTCGATGACCAAAAATATTATCTTTTTCATTGGTACATTCATCATCCAACCAGAGACTGCTCTATGTTGAAGAGATGTATCCAGCAATTGATCAATGCCAATAAGCTCACCCTCGACTTCGAGGATAAGACGGTCATTGCAAACATAATATTCCTCCAATTTGGCAACTTCCTTCCGGCAGAAGCCTAAAACGGAGTGGTCTCAGTCCCTAAGGAAACTGGGGAGGTCATCAACCTCCCACCAGCTTACAACCAAGTAGCATGCTTGGTATCACTTACAACCCCAAAAGATGAGGTCACTTCTCAAAAGCTGGCGCAACAAATAACACCCTTAACACCCAGGTCAAAGGGAAAGCAATGCAGGCCGGGCCGCAGGACCCTTTTCTTAGAAAATACCAACTGTAGACATCGGATGCTCAGTGCAGCTCAACAAGTCTTCCTGTGAACAAAAGCTAAGTCTCGCATGAATCATCAGTAATGGCGCATGATAGGTAGCGCTCTATTGCACGCATCCGAGCAAGTCTTCAGCGCAAGAAAGTACCACACTTCATGTGCACACGATAGTACTTCTCATCATAACAAATTCTTACCGGGCAACAGACAGTGTTCCCCTCCGCAATATACAAAAATACACAACAAGCGATAGTCCTCGACGTTATAGAAAAACGTGCGCACATGGCAGTGATCCTACGCGCACAACTCAGCCAATTCCCTCGTGTATACATGGCAGTATTCCTATGCACAAAGCTCCTTATTTGGTGCAAGCTAAGTCATTGACCATAGTTAATGCAACAAATGATAAGCTGTCTCAGTTCTATTATTACAGCCAACAATCACTCCGTCTCATGACAAAGATGGGATATGACCTCCAAAAAGCTGAAGGTCTGAACTTTGGTAAAGGACGACGTACTCCTTTATAATCCAACGGTTATTACAATAGCACTCACATAGGGCTAGGATATGGAGACGCTAGTACGCACCATGACTCACAAGACGGTCGGCAAGTTCCAACCTAAATGGGAATGCCTGTTCATTATGGAAACCGTGTTTTCCAACGGCGCATACTAGCTAGTAAAATCCAACGTCGACTTTCTCATGATGCCTATCAACGACAAGTTCCGAAAAAAGTACTACGTCTAAACTAGACTTGTACTCCCCTCATCCCCAGGGGGATAACCCAAATGTATGACTCAACTCTGTGTGCTTCATCCACAACAAGTGCCTATGTACAATATTTTCTCCTTCATTATAAATTATTGCAAAAGCCATCATTTGTATCTAGGAGTCCTGGATACGCAACAGATGATGGATCCTTAAAGTCTCTCCAGCGGAGCAGTCCTCAGGTCTACTCGCACACTCCCGCAGTGAACACTCAATCCAATATCTTTAGACGCTAGCCGTGTTCATATCACCTCTGAGCTAACGTCCCATCAATCTCCCCAGCTGAGCAATCCTCAAGTCTATCTCATTTTCAGATAGACCACACTCAGTAAATCACTCCTCAGTGAGTTTTTTTGATAATGGTTCACGTCCATATTACCTTTCAACTGCTGTCCTAATATTTTTTCCCCGCTGAGTTTGCCATGTCTAAGTGACCTCTGAGAAAACCTCCCAGGTTTGGCTATTGATTATCATGTCCATATTAGTTCTGATATCGGTTGTCATCCCCGCTTATCATCCGTCCTCACCAAGGTACACCAATGGTGTTAAGTCTACAAAAACTGCCACGTCTATATTATCTCTGGCAGGGCTTGTCTCAAACCTATTACTTGCACTAACATGCACAAAAAGTAATGGGTCCACAAAACCTATCACGTCCATATTACCTCTGATAGGGATTATTTTTGAACTTATTATTTGCCTCAACTTGTACAATGAATAATAAGTCCACCAAAAGTCCCCTAGTGAGATGTTCTCCATCCAAAGAAAATAGCCACGTCCATATTACCCCTGACTCTTTCCCTTTTCCTTCCACCAAAAATTCCTGGTTCATACCTAACCTCTCGGTACAACTATCGATCAGTTTACATCCATATTACCTCTGAGCTACTTTCCTTTTCCACAGCAGAGAAAAAGTCAGTTCATGTTCATCTGAACTATGTCTCTCCACTATCCCTACAGATTCATATCTTACCGCGTCCACATTACTTCTGAGTAAGATATTTCTAGAACTTTTCCATATCCATATTACCTTTGAGTAAAGTTCTACTTTTCAACTTTCTACTATCACGTTCGCATAACCCTTGATAGTGATAGTCATTTTAGCTTACTATCCGTACTTAAGGTATACCATGGGTAATAAGTCCACAATCCAGAACTTTTTTATGTCCATATTACCTCTGAGTAAAGTTTTGCTTTTCAACTTTTTACTATCACATTCGCATAACCCCTGATAGTACTAGTCGTTTCATCTTATTATCCGTACTTAAGGTACACCATAGGTAATAAGTCCACAATCCAGACCTTTTCCATGTCCATATTACCTCTGATTAAAGTTCTACTTTTTAACTTTCTACTTTCACGTTCGCATAACCCCTGATAGTGCTAGTCGTTTCAGCTTATTATCCGTACTTAAGGTACACCATGGATAATAAGTCCATAACCCAAGAGTTTGCCATGTCCATATTACCTCTGAGCAAACTTCTCAATTTTGGCTATCGATCATCACGTCCATATTACCTCTAATATCGATTGTCTTCCAACTTATTATCCGTACCCAATCTGGAGTATGCCCACGGTGCTAACTCCACAAAACCTATCATCTATATTACCTCTGATAGGGTTTGTTTCGAATCTATTACTTGTACCCCAAGTGCGCAAAAGGGTAATAGGTCCACCAAAAATTCTTCAGTAGGGTTTGCCATGTCCTTCGCACCTTTGAACAAACCTTTAGGGTTGGCTATCGATTATCACGTCCACTGTACCTTAGATATCGATCGCCATATAAACTTATCACATATACTTGAATTTAAGTACGCCAATGGTGTTAAGTCCACCAAACTTGCCACCTCTGGCAAGGCCTATTTCGAACTTATTACTTGAACCCTAGTGCGTAAGAAGTAATAAGTCGACCGGAGATTCCGTAGGTGGATATCCTTAAAAAGCTATGGTATTGTACTACGTTCATATTATCTCTAGTACGATACCTAAAGCTAATAAAAATGTATAGCAAAATAGATAAGATAACTTTTATTTTTTTCGCAAAGAGAGATTAAAAGCAAAACAATATTTCAGGGGATTATCAAAATCCCAAGCCCGAGGGCAAAATAAAGGTACACAAAAGCAAAAGAAAACTACTGGTGCTATAAGTCAGAGCATAACTCTGCTATCCGCTCACGAAAATGAAAAATATGGCCATCCAGGTACCTCCGAGCTCGACACTCAACTTCTCGGGCCATAACCTCCGGATCCTCGTAGCGAGGATAGGACTCGTGTCTGTCCTCAGCTGTTGCACCAGAACCTCAATGTCAGTCGTGTTCTGCATTGTTTGGCTTGCCTCAGTACGGATGGCCTCCTCTTCCTGCTGGGCCTCCCGCAGCCTATTTCCCGTTGCATCAAGCTCAATTTGGAGCCGTCTAACCAGCTCGGTCATGTCATTTTGTCGAGAAAGGCACTCCTCTCTGAGATTGCCAAGCCGGTCACGCCTCTCCCACAAATTTCGGAGATCACGCTGCATGCATTCCATAGACGAAGCAAAGAAGGCCTTTTCTGTCTCCACCTTCTTTGTGAACTCATTATATTAACGGGAGATCAGCATTCCCATATTCGCCTGCTGATATTGCTGCAGCTCTGTTCGGCATTTCTCTACCTCCTGTAGTTTATGGCCCAAAAAGTTGGCCATCAGCTCAAAGCCAAGGATACCCCTCAGAGAATAGACCTGGCCCTCAGCAAAGTGCCTTGCCCAGGCGAAAGATTTATTGCGCTCCAACACACCCTCGATCCACTTCTTCAAGAATATGTTGAAGCTTCGGATAGAAAGTTTGACGGTATCGTCAATCTCCTCCAATGTGGCCAGAGCCAAGGGCGACAGAATTAAAGAAGAGGCCACAGACGCAGTAGGCGATACAACGGTGCTCAAAAATCTCGAAGGCGAAACAATAGTAGAGGAGCAACCAGCGGTCCTGTCTGCGAGCCAATCTTTCATGGACGCCCGAAGAGCCTGGATGCCCGGTAGCTGAGTCACAGATACCAGAGTATTACCAAGACTGGGAACAGAAGTAGCAAGGTGCCTCGTCACATCGGCTCCCTCTAGTAGACCATCCCTATATCGCATCGCGATGACTTTGGGAGGTGACACAACAACCTCAAGAGGGGGAACAACCTCATCACGATGATTCACCTCCCCACTATCCAGAGAAGCTTCAGTCACAGAGACCCCGACAACAACAGCTGAAGGAACCATCACCACACCAGAAGGACTCGTAGCCACAGGAACCTCCTCCGTCACGGCCTCCGTAGAGGGTGCCGTCGGATATTCTTTGCCAACCCTAGAGCTAAGGGAAGGTTCAGGCCTCTTCCTTATGAGCTCACCTCCTCCTTATTCCTGGATCCTCTCCTCGACAAATATATCTACTATCCGTAGGGGAGCAATAATGCCTACATGACCAGAACAAGCAACGATTAACTTCGCCCGGAGAATGTAAAACTGAAGCCATAATATCTCATCTCGAATAAAGCTATGGAATAACATACCAGCAGGGGACGACATAGGTTGCAGCTCTCCTAACATTGTTATAGCTCTCCCTACGACATCTATGTCATCTATAAATATGTGCTCCAAGGGAGTATAAGGTTGTGCTACCAAAGTGGCACCCACATCAACACAGTGGGTGTCCAAGTCTCAAGTACCCGTTCTGAGGTACCTACATTAGGCTCCGATGTTGTATCCTCTTCTGGTTCTTTCTATGAGAACACCGAGGCAGCCGCTCACCGAGGGCGGTCCTTCTTCCCTGGCGCCTGCAAACGGTCGAATAGACCAGAGGAAAGATAGTCATAAAGAGGACCGGGAAGAATCAAACTAAGAGGGCTTACGGATATCGCCATATCATCTAAATTGAGTCATGCTTTAGGAACCATTAGTGCGAGGGGTCCTACCTTTCCACTTGCGTGAGACTTTGACTTTTTCGCAGGTCCTGCCCCTGTGACCACTTCAGTCCTCGCTTTCTTTGAGTAGAGAGCATGTGGATCCCATGCTTTCGAACTTACGCTTAGCAGGCAAAGGATCATCGAAAGAAGATGTTGTCACCTCCTCCCTAGTGGATGTATCCAACTCTACAAGTAGGGCCTAGCGACCTTCTTGCCTTTCTTGGACATTCGGCGACCCTTGGCATCAGGTGGCATCAATATAGTACCTTCAATATAGCTCCTCTCCAAGTCAAAGCCGGATGACGGAGAATTGATCGAACAATAGTACCTCGCATCCGTATACATGATTCTGGGGTCGGCACCAGCTATTGGTAACTGGAATGTAACCTGAGTGTAGGTGGCATTGTAGTAACTCTATGCTCGGACTCTGCCCAGTAGACTCCCACGATGACCAAGGGAGGCGCTCGGATGGCCCATCAAGAGCTGACTATACCCGAACTGGCAGGCAAACTGGCTCGGTAGGTACGGCTCCATGAAGACCATGTCCCAATTTTGGTACACTAGCTGGGAAAGACGAATAGCCTAGAGCCAACGAAAAAGCTTCTCCAACAGGGTCTGAGTGCCTGCCCCAGCATCCTTGTGAACCAAATTTCTTTCCTCGTCGAAAAACTCATGTTCGATCGTAAAAAAAGACCAGCCTGATATGAAGGCCAACTCCCTCCTACAGGCAGGGACCTATTCACAAGCCCATTTCATACCCCGATACCTGCGAATCCAGGCATCATCCTCCACCTTGTCGTTATCAGGTCTGGGACGCATCAGGAAGCATGGTGCAAAAGAAGCCAGCCCATCAGGTAGGGCCATCTTAAGGCCAAAAGCTAACTTTACGGCATGGAGGATTAGGTTGCTACTGACCCTATCTATCGACCCGGAGCCGCCAGAAACTACGCAAGTTCGCAGCCAAAGCATCAGGTATCCCGCCAATACGGCCTTGGCGGATAGCCTGTAGGTTTCCACATAAAAGTTGCTAAAATTCTCGTCCAGGCTAATAATCTCATCAGGGTACTCTTCACCTCCCTCAATTCTGAGGATCCCTCGGCCTTTTCGTTCTCAGCGGCTAACTTCTTCAGCTTCTGAATCGAGTCAGCAATTTTCTGCTTTGATCGCGGCATCCGAACATGGATGTTGGTTGACCCTTTCTACTCCGGAAAGAGATAGCGGGTCCACGATGGGGTATGGGGAGATGATCCCTTAAAAGACTTCTTCTTCTGTTTCTTCATCCGCTGACAAATACGGTGATGACACAGTAACTCCTAGTACACCACCACGATCTTTGGATTCTCTGCCTCCAACTCCCCATACTTTGCATTGCGCGGGGAGTACTCCTCGTAGGGAATCTCACCCCAAGGAAGCTTAGAGACAAAATGCATCTCATGCAGAGCTAATCCAATATCGCCGCCAGGCGTATAGAAAGTCCTCGTGCGGCAACTATTCAACTCCATTAGAGCGACAAAAAGTGGTCGGTTCATGTCCAGGCCGTAGTATATGTCCCTCACCATAAAGTACAGTTTGGCTTCCCTAAGCTCTTGCTCATATCTCTTCAGAATCCACAAGGTTAGATGACACCACAAGGTATTGTAATGTGCCCAGCTGACAGCCTGCAATTTCCCAGTCGGGTAAGATCATTTTTTTGCAACCTGACGGAGGAAAGTATCTGCTGCATAGGCGCTTAAGTTAGGCCTCAACTCACTCCCAACAAGGCCGAGTTTCAATCCACGTAAGGAGTATGATCATGCCTCCTTCTGGCTAGAAAATTTCCTTCTTCCTTGTCCCATCGGATACTTTCGGCGAGGGCCCCCTGCTGCCCAGGTGTCAGGTCCCAATCCATCTGTCGTGGATCCATCATCACCTTTAAATCCAATAAAGGCCGATAACACTCAAAGAAGGGGAATAATATTTTCGTTCTGTAGAATGTGAATGGCCAGCTCTAGTTAATTTTTCCTATCTCTGGATGAATGGTCTTCAGCACATACCCAAATAGGAAGTACATTTTCTTAAAAAAAATATCTGTCCCTTGGAGGAATCTCTCCCGTATTCAGTTGACTTAGCAAAAAGAAAGGATCCTGTGCAGCAATCCTCTGTTGATGCTCAGGAGGGAGATCCCTATCCACCTGACATCGAACAGTAGAAATCAAGTCCCCAAGATTCATATCCAGAGGAAGCATGCCATGGCCAAGCACCAGTTCATCCGAGGGTGCAATGTGTAAAGTCACTACAAAACAGTAAAGAAACATAGTCAGAGACATGAAGAAACCCTCATGTGGCAGAAACCCTCATGCAGTAGAAAATCTCATGCGACAGAAGTTCTCATGCGGCAGAAACTCTCATACGGAAGTGAATTATGCGGCAGAAGATCTTATGCGGCAAAGTTTCGCATACGACTGCAGTCTTCATGCGGCCGAGCAACTCATGCCGTAGTGATAAGTCAGCGCATTTTTTAGATGATGATGAGTCACCCATGCGACCAACTGTGCAAATGTGTCTTTGTGTTCAATGTCTTCTTCTCCAAAATGGACTTACCTAAGATCGGTGGCTGCACATCCTTGGAGAATATGTCCTCCTTACACTTCTTCTTGCCCCTACTCCTATTCCTAGAGACTCTCTTGGCAGCAGTAGTAGAAGAAGAGCCCTTAGGAACCATGTCGAGCAGAGAGATAGCAGACGGTCGGCAAAGGCAAAAAGAAGAGAAAGTAAGAAAGTAAAAAAGAAACTATTCTCTTTCCTCAAACCTCTTTATAAATGGGAGAATAGGTGACTCAGGATAATGATGAGTCCGTTTTGTATCCCTATCCATCTCGATCTACGTGCCAGAGAGAGATGATGGCATCCCCTCGTTTGTTGTGCTGCCTCGTCTCCTGCGAACGGCCATTTTGTATTCTGTGTCGGCTCAGAATCCCTCCTAGATCGAACCAAATTTTCGCATTTATGACTTGACAATCTGTCATGAGTGCCTATGCGGCAACGTATATATACGGCACGTTAAGTCATGCGGCCGAAAAGCAATTAACCTTGCTTCTTATTCAAAGTATTTCAAACTTGACACTTTGAAAACTTTGAAGGGGGTCTTATAGAAGCATGGAAAATCTATAGTCATGCGGCTTATATGCAGGCCGTATCCTCAAGCTGAAGACAGGCCACATGGTTATCCCCCATGCGGCCTGGGTAGACAAAGAGAGTTGAGTCGCATGCATTCCCTCTGACACGGCTCCCAAAGGCCTTCTACAGTTCCAAATAAAGCACTTAATGCCCTGGTTGCCTCAAAAAGTGTGCGAGAAACGGTAACACACAATCCGACAGAAAGGTCACGTAAGGCATTAATGATTTCGTCAGAACGCACAAAACCAAGTGTCGAATACTCTGCAACCTCTCCAACATGCGGCTAGAGTATCCATTCGACCAAGGCCCAAATGAGAGCACGTATGCGTCTACATAACATATGCGGCCTTGCCAATATGCGGCCAGAGTGTCCATTCGACCAAGGCCCAAACGAGAGCACGTATGCGGCTATATGACCCATGCAACCTCGCTAACATGCGGCCTAGTTGTTAGACTGCCTCCAGCTCAAAAGATCCTTCCGTTATAACTGTAGACACTTTGTACGGTACTGACTACGTGTCTAGTTGACCAAGTCACATCCACAATGGGTTGATAACAACCCCGAGATCTCATCAACATCATATCTTAACTAAGACCACGTGGCAATCTGTCCATGGCATGCGGCAACAACTGCAACTATATTTTGTTGAAGGAGTCTTATGCGACCACCAAACATAGGCATATGGGGCACCCATAGTCCTTCAGCACGATGGCTATAAATAGGAGCAACTTGAACGTTCAAAAGGTAAACTTTTGTTGCTTCAGAGAGCGAGACCAGACCCAAAAAAAGAGTCTAGCTATCTGTGAATCTACACTCAACCAAGAGAGAAGAGCTTTTGCATCAGATCGTCTATGGAGTAAAGAGAGTTGCTACACTCCTAACCCTCCATTGTCATCCCCCAGAAAATAACTTTGTACTTAGATTATCTTCTAGGACTTTTCTTTGTACTTTCTCTAGTTTGTTCAATTGAATCAAGTTCTTTCCAACTTTAATATTTAATGGCGAACAAAGACAAGTGTATAATGGGTATGTTCCCAAACTATACATGTAGTTGGGACTGGTATAATGGGTAGGTGTCCTAGACTATATATAAAGTCGGGACTGGGTCGGGTAAACACAATAGACAAGTGGAGCCAAAAAAATAAGAAAACATATACATGCAATATGCTCAAAAGCATTAAGCAAGAAAAGCCAAGAAAGTACAATAAAAATAAAAGACAAACAAAAGAGTACATGATTGATATACCTATATTACAGTATACCGTCGGTATGCCATCCAAGGCAAATCTCGGAAGACAGGAAGAACGAGTCAGGACAATCGGTATACCGTCGGTATACTCCGGTATACCCTCGGTATGCCTGTCTAGAGATAGCAAAAACTTAGCAAGTTTGGGTTCCAACAAATCGGTATACCGTCGGTATGTCGGTCCAAGTCAAAGCAGGTTCTAGCATTCTAAGTCGGGCTAAATCGGTATACCATCGGTGTACACCAGTATACCGTCGGTATGCCGGTTCCCATAGACAATTTTAGGGAAAGTCAAATCAAGATGGGTATTTTGGAAATAAAATCACGTTATGAAACTTGACAAAAATTGGTCTAGCAAGATGTCAAGTCTAATGATAAGTCTTATATAGCATATATACTAAGTCTCATGGCAATCACTCTGGTTATTATTTTTGACACCGAGTTACCTAACTAGTAAATATCAGGGTTTTACCGAAAAGTCGAAACAAGCTAAAAACCAATTTTTGAAACTAGCCCATGGCGGAAAATCACTAGAGAAATATATTTAACAAAACCACTATCAAGAAATTTTAAGCATAAACCACCAAGCAAATCAAAAACTGCAGCAAAAAAAGTTGTTCAAAATTTTGGCAAGATGTACTTGGCTCAAGTCAAGCTCCTAGCCTTAACCTTTAACTCCACCACCAAGAGGGGTTCAGAAACCACACTCTTAGGCCTCAAGACCAAGCTTTTAGTTCCCGCGGGAAATGGAGAGGAAATGAAGAAGTGAAGAAAGAAAGAAAAGGGAGAAAGAGAGAAAATCTATTCACACACACACACACACACACACACACACACACACACATATATATATATATATATATATATATATATATATATATATATATATATATATAAGAGGTGATTTAATCATGACCGTCCGATCCGCCTCGTCCGTGATCCAAGTTACGAAATTAAATCAATCTCGACCACTCAAAACAAAACCAAGAAACTAATGGATAATAGAAAGTATCGAATACTATTCACCAGAATATCTTACGAAAATATCTCAAAAATATCTCAAAATACCTTAAAAGCAAAACAAATATCTGTCGGATGGTATGCCGGAGTATACCGCCTGTTAGTAAAGTTTCAATTTTGAGAAAATTCTGAGATTCCACGAGATCCAATAAAATATAATACATAATATAAAATATGTATCCATATACCAATACAGATACAGTGAGACTGGTCTCACAACTCTCCCCTCCTTTGAAAAATTATGTCCTCGGAATTTCAATATGGCTCCAAAATACAAACAATAAAATTCAGACAAGTAAATGGAACAAGGAATATAAAAGCAACTACAAGCTATGATAAGATACGAAGGATAGGATATAGCATACCTCATGAGTCGAACAAATAGGGATAATGAGCACGGATATCATCCTCGTGCTCGCACATTGACTCACCCGGTGAGTAATGACCCCAAAAAACTCGAACAAGTCGGACAGTCCGGTTCTTGAGAACCTTCTCCCTCCGGTCCAAAATAGATATGGGCCTCTCCTCATACGATAGATCGGTACCAACAACCAACTTCAAATGATCTAAGACATGGCTCGGATCCAGAATATACTGACACAACTAAGATACATAAAAGATAGCATGCATACCTCACGAGGCGATGGTAGAAGAGCTAACCTATATGAGATATCTCCTACGCGCTTAAAAATATCGAATGGACCGATAAATCTAGGACTAAGATTTTTTTGTACTTCAAATCTAATAACTCCACAGGTAAAAAAAATCCTAAGAAATACGTGATCGCCGACAGAGAACTCAAGATATTATGGTACTAATATGCCCAATGACGCTGACGATCCTGAGCTACTCTGAGATGCTCTCTGATCTGTCTAATAATCTCAACTGACTGAGATATCATATTAGGCCCGAGCATCTGCCTCTCGCCAATATCATCCCAAGCTAAGGGTGATCTATATCTTCTGCCATACAATGCCTCAAAGTCTGCTATCTGAATGCTCCTTTGAAAGCTGTTATTGTAGGAGAACTCTATCAAGTGCAAGTGATCCTCCTAGGACCCACCAAAATCTAGCATACATGACAGAAGCATATCCTACAAAGTCTGAATTATATGCTCTGACTGACTATCTGTTTGCGGATGGTATGCTCAACTAAGCCTCGGGCGGGTGCCTAAACTCTGCTGAAGGCTATGCCAGAAATAAGAAGTGAAACTGGAATCCCTGTCTGAGACTATGCTAACTGACACTCCATACATTCTGACAATATACCTTATTTATATCTCTGCTAGCTGCTCAGTAGACTGACCAACTCTGAAAGGTAGAAAGTGAGCAACATTCGTAAGTCGATATACTATTTTCTATACGACATCTCTACCAGTAGGGGATCTAGGAAGACCAGTCACAAAGTCCATAGTAATATGCTCCATATCCACTCCAAAATCGACAAAGGCTGAAGTAACCCGGCTGGTCTCTGATGCTCAGATTTAACCTACTGACAGACTAAACACCGAGAGACAAACCGTACTATCTCACTCTTCATCCTATTCTACCAGAAGTACTGTCGAATATTATGGTACATCCTTCTTCCTCCTATATGAATGGAATACTGAGAACTGTGGGCCTCTGACATAATCTTGTATCGAATATCTCCATTCGGCACACAAAGTCGATTTCCAAACCTGAGAGTCCTATCCTCGTGAATGCTCAACTCTACTATGCGTCCTGCCTTACACTCTTCCCTGAGTCGCTGAAGCATGATATCACCTGACTATGCTGCCCTGATCCTCTCTACTATAGTAGATTGGACCTGCAATCCTTCCATTAAGCCTGTATTACCAGGTAACACCACCTCGATACCTATCTCCTGAAGATCGTCTAGGATGTGACGCTGCTCCATCAAAAAGTAGGCTCCTGCTCTCCTGCTCAAAGCATCTGCAACGACGTTGGCCTTCCCTAGATGATATTGAAGATCAATATTATAATCTGTCAGTAAGTCCAGCCATCTTCTCTGCCGCATTGCGTGAACACATACCTCAAGCTCTTATGATCAGTGAAGTTCTCCACCCGCTCACCACACAGATAATGCCTCTAGAGCTTGAGTGCAAACACTACTGCAGCTAACTCCAAATTATGGGTCAGATAATTCTTCTCATGGTCTCGAAGCTATCGAGACGCATAAGCAATATCCCTACCATGCTGCATAAGGACACATCCTAGCCCAATGCCTGATGCATTACAGTAAACTGTGAACCCACCTGGTTTGACGAAAAGTGTCAGAATTGGAGCCAAAATCAAACTCCGCTTAAGCTTCTCAAAAAAAATTTAACAAGCATCTGACCACTCAAAGCGTACGTCCTTACACGTCTGTCGTATCAAGGGTACAAAAATTCTAGCAAAGTCTGCCACAAACTGTCATGCCCCAATTTTAAAGAACCAAAAGTAGCCACGGGCATGATGCTATACAAGCCTAGAGTACACTTGTACAAGACAAGAAGATAGACAAGACATGGTATATCTAAAAAATAAAGACATCACAACAAAATTAAGTAGACAAATTGAAGTCACAATGAATATAATAAAAAGCTTATCTTTATTGATAATGATAATTGAGTACATAACTAACAAAAAATTTACAAAGCTCTCAAATATAACTGATACTTGGCCAATTGGCTTACGTTAATATTTGTCATCTTGGATTACACTCTCACTGATACAACTGAATTACACAATTCCATAAATTATGACCTTTATAACAGAAGATGCCTCCAATGGAAGAAGAGCTTCTGCGCGCCCCAATAATGCTTCGATGCCTTAGAACCGTTCCAGTCACTCCCCAATGCTGAGTACCTGAAGATACTCACAAACGTGGGTTAGTACATATCGCGTACTAGTAAGAGAAACTAGCCCACTCGCCTAAACCGACACTAAGTATTTATGTGAAGAGCATTCATATTAACTTAGTAATCTTTCTATTGGGAACTAGGTTAATTTCAATGATCAGAGTATTCAGAAGCATAATGAAATATACTTTGGAAACTATATGATACATTGAATATATGTAAAATATGTACATATCGCCTACGACAATTCTTACCAATATCCCACTCATCGTATCCCTACAAATCAAGGATTATCCATAGCATAATTAATATAAATTATTCTTACCGAGATAACGTTATGCCTGCATAAATATTCTCGTTAGTATGCAGCCTAACTACATGAGGTTCATTGGTGATATGCTTTCGCACCACGAGGGACGTGTCATATAGGACTTCGAAGGACGTACGAAGTGCCATTCATGAGGTTGCAATCCCCAATGAATATCTCATTTATACCCAGTGTTACCAAAGCACTATATTTCCTCCTAGGACGAACGATCCCTGTTCTTCGGTGTATCTCGTTCGAGGAAACTTATCAAACCTTGTGCACAAGTTATCCCTGATCATGCACCGACTATGCAAATAAAATTAAAGCATAAATTGTATAGTAAAGAAATATAAGTAAAGCCTCACATTATTGATCCTTCTTGTTTTGCTATTTCTCATATCGGTTGGTGACCCGTAGGTCCTAACTTACAGACCTTCTCGTGGCCCGGTAATACCAAAGCACAATTATACTTGCATATAAAGCATTTTCTTCATAATTAATTAATATAATATAATATAATATAAAATTATGGGGTTTTACACCTTTGTATGGGTGTGGTACCTTGCTATTTATAGCCGCCCTGTGGACGTGCTATGAATACCGCATATGTTCCTGCTTGGTGGCCGCATAGGGCTACTTCAACAGCATGCAGTTGTAACTGTGGCCTCACGTCACGGGGAAGGTGCCACGTGAGTTCAGTTCAGATATGTTGTTGATGAGATCTCGGGATCGTTTTAACCCGTTGTGTGCGTGACTTGGTCAGCTGACCCCGTAGTCTGCAACAGCTGTGCAAAGATCTCTTTGGTTGTAACATAAAGATCATATGGATCAGATGTCGCATAGTTCCCTTGGCCGCATGTCTGTTCTAGCCACATATGTATCCCGGCCGCATATGAGCTTTCATCTGACTAAGGTCGCATATCATCGAGGCTGCATGTGTTCTTTCGTCCGCCTTGGTCTGATGGACACTCTAGCTTTATGAGGACGAGGACGCATAGAGCCGAGGCCGTATGTGTGCTCTCATCCGCCCTTGGTCTGATGGAAACTTTAGCTTCATAAGGACGAGGATGCATAGAGTCGAGGTCGCATGTGTTCTCTCGTTTGTGGTCTCTCAAAAAAAGGGGACGGGCCTGGAAACATCCAAGTTTCTCCTATTTATAGCCATAATGCTGTTGGTTACAACCATGGACGTATGTCAGGGGTAGGCTACCACGTAGCCTCGGTTGGGATATACGGATGATAAAATCTCGGGGTTGTTCTCAACCCGTTGTATGCGTAACTTGGTCAACTGGACAAGTAGTCAGCAGTGATTGTGTGAAGATCTTTTCGGATGTAACGACACAATCTTGCAAAATGACTGTCGCATAGGGCCATTGCCACATACGTTGTAGTGCCCCGTTCTCCCTATTCAAAGAGCGCGGCTAAGAAATACTTGGTATCGTTCGACCGGGACAGATTGAATCAAGATCCTTTTCGTCGGTATGGATTGGTATCTTCGGAATCAGGTCCCATATTCAACGGATCGTGCCTCAAGGAAGCACTTGGCGACAGAGTAGGGAGGGTCCTTTCCGTTGCGCTGGTTTTCTTGCCCATTTTCGATGCCGCTTGGTTGCTTTCTTATTGGTTTTGTGACTTGTATTTTCTTGAACGGTTTTGATGAATTTTATTGTCTTCGTTCTTTAGATTTTGTATTTTGTATCGAACCTTTGGAGACCGAAGCAGGAGATATTGATCATCTGTTGGTGCGTGCAGGTGATTGTGTAGGCAACGCGCAAGCAGAGTCTTGAAGATCTCCCCTTTCTCTCCTTTTTGATTCACCAACTTGTGAGTGGCTTTACTTTAATTAGCGCCCTTCTTCCAAGTCTTTATTCCTAATAAATTGACTCATTCATGCATTTCGATCAACGATACCATAAGAATAATAATAATAATAAATGAGTCAAGACAACAAGAAGTAACTTGGAACATTGATACTTTTTATACCAATTTTTCGTACGATCATATTGTATGTATGCTTGTCCGTTATGCATGTATCTATTTATGCTTCAGTTATAGCTAAAACTTGTTATTTATAACTGTGCAAATAAGTAGTGCAAAATACTTGAAATGCGATCACTTGAGCAGGTAAACTATGCCAATCGTACTGTGCTAAAGTAGATATGTTCATTCTAATGGATTAAAATGCTTCATTTATTAACTTAGTATTGAGACATCGTTTGGTCGGACAACTAGTGCACAAGGTTTGGTTCCTGCAAACGGTCTTCGGGGTACTGGGCCGATTCATTCCGGGCGGAACTCGGATAGCTATGCTAGCAAGACTAGCACGGGTAATGCTAGGTCTTGTAGCGAGGCTTGTTACCCGCACTGTAAGGATCGCCGTCTTACTGTAGCTATTGTCCACGGTGGCAATGTGTGCCATGACACAACTTATTTCTGTATTATTTATTCAAAGCTAATAATGTCTTCTTGACAGGGAAGAATATGTTAAGTCTCGTGCAGGTGGGCGCAACGTCGTAGGTAAAGTCACCGAACGATGGCACAGTTATTCGATAATTTATATATGCATTACATGTTGTAATATCAAATTAACGCAAGATAGAAAGTCCACATTAATAAACTGTTTGCCTCAACTTAATATTGCGTTGATTTGGTTAGTTGGGTTAGCTCGCCCTCACCGGTACTTTTCAAAGTACTGACCCTCGTTGCAGCAGGTTCCCCGAGCCGAGGCGACGCGGCAAGGAGTTGAAGCTTTCCCTTCTCCGACCAGTCCAGTACTTGATGCACACCGTTCGTGCCTTTTGGAAATCGTATAAATCATCCGGAGCTCGTGCACCCCTTTTATGCAGCTCCGAGGAAAGGCGATAGCTTCGCCTGGAGGAGTCTATTATATTTTGAAGTTCTAGTAAATGATATAATGTATGGAACGATTATTTTATTTTGCGTCCATCTCTTAAGCCCATGCGGCACCTCTTACTTTTGAGTCAAGAGTCTGTAATAAAGATGTACATTATAAATAAAGAGAACTTTTTTTCCTGTCAACTTTAAATATTTAGCTTCCGAACTATGCTGATGTGTTTCTAATCAAATATTATTATGCTAGGCCTTGTATGGGCACGCCTTACACTCGTACGGCATCACGCCCGGGGGACAGTTAGCGATTCTTCAGGATCGGGGCATGACATATTGGTATCAGAGTACATCTTCAGATCCTTTGCTCTTGTGTCAGAAATATTTTCATAAAATGACCCTGTTCCTCCCAGATGAACTCTTAAAATTGTTTGAGAAAAATAAGATGTGTTCCAAACAGTGAGTCTGTAATACTCTATGAGACTGATGTAAGTTCTTTGTTTTGAATGAATGGATCAAACGGAAGGGACAGGGCAAGTGCAAGCAAGTACTTTAGGTACTTCGGGAAGCTCCGAGAGCCAATTACCTGCGCCCTCCGTCGATCCGGTTGAGCGAATGATGCAAATGCTAGAGGAACAACAACGAAGGGATGAAGCTCGACAGGACAAGTTTGAGAAAATCTAGAAGTCTGATTTATGGTCCAACAGAAGCAGACAGACGCCCTACAACAGATTATTCAAACCATAGCCTCCAACCATTCTGCAACGACAATAGTGGCACCGGTGGAGCTACTAATAAATGAAGTCAAGATGCCCCAAACCCCAAAGAAGAAGGATGTGACTACCTTTAATTTTGACGACTTCAAAAAGGTTTGTAAAACATCTTTTCGTGGGACCGAGGACCCTGTTGTGGCTCTAGACTGGTTGGCCGAGCTTGAAGATCACTTTAAACTCCTAAAAGTACCTGATGACAAGAAAGTCGTCTGTGTCCAGCTCCAGCTTCGTATGAACGTACATGATTGGTGGGATATAAACCAAAGAAGATTTATTCCCCCACCTATTCGTCATCAAAAGGAGAATGATTTCGTACGTCTGTAACAAGGGAGCATGTTGGTGAAGCAGTATGCCGCAAAATTTAACCGGCTGGCCAAGTTTGCTAGTTCTTATCTGCCCAATGCAGCGAGTCGAGCAAGATAGTTCGAAGGCGGGCTGCGACCTTCCATTCACACGTACGTAGTCGCTCTATAGTACAAGACAATGAGGGAAGTCCTTAACCATGCCCTCGTCCTAGAACCGTAATATTCTTCTACTACTGCCGACGTTGTGCAGCATTCTCATCACAAGTGTCCTTGTAATACGGGAGGAAACAACGCTAATAAGCGTCCAAATAACGGCGATAATCGGGGCAATAATACAGGGGAAAATCATGGGCTACGTTATGCCAAATGCAACCGTAAAGGACACCAGGCTAGCGAATGTCGAAATCAGGGATGCTTCAATTATGGTCGGCTGGGCCATTATGCTTGTGACTGTCCTGATCGACCAAACCGAGTCCCTTTGTGTCATCCCGAGTAGCAAAATTCTGCTCAAGTACCCCAATCAAATTGGCCTGCACAACAACAGGAGCGTCGTCCGAACACTGTGGGCCGGGTCTATGCATTGACGCGGGACGAGGCGTTCGCCTCGGACACCGTAGTGGCAGGTATATTTCTATTCAATAATGTTCCTACACGAGTACTATTGATTCTGGTGCCACACATAGTTTTGTATCGACAAACTTCGCTAGGGAGCACAAATTTATTCAGACACCGTTAGGCCTAAGGCTTAGTGTCAGTACCCCGTCAGGCATGGACTTGCTTGCTGACTCAGTTTGTCGCGATGGCTGCATTTGCATCGGAGGAAGAAAATTGTCACTTGATGCGATAGTTCTAGACATCAGGGACTACGATATTATTATGGGGATGAATTAGCTCGGCGCTTGCTCGGCGACCATTGATTATGCAAAAAAGAAAGTCGTATTTCTTCTACCAGGCGATACCAAATTTTGCTATACGTACAGTCCATTAATGAGAGCATCGAATGCCTATATGGTGATTTCTGTAATATCTTCTCGGCGGATGATATATTCTGGCTGTGAAGGGTACTTGGCACCCGTTCGAGACACTCAGCAAGAATGCGCAAACGTTGAGTCTATTCCCATTATGGCAGATTTTCCTGATGTGTTTCTAGATGAGTTGCCGGCATGCCGCCCGACCGAGAGATAGAGTTCACTATAAACATATTTTCAGATACTCGATCAATTTCTAAGGCTCCGTATCGAATGGCCCATGTTGGACTAAAGGAGCTGAAGGTCCAACTACAAGAATTGCTCGATCGTGGGTATATCCGTTTGAGCGTGTCTCCATGGGGCCCACCAGTGCTATTTGTAAAGAAAAAGGATGGTTTGATGAGGCTCTGCATCGACTATAGAGAGTTGAATAAATCTACCATCTGAAATAAGTACCCTCTTCCCAGAATCGATGACCTCTTTGATTAACTGCAAAGCGCCTCGATATTCTCAAAAATTGATCTTCGTTCGGGCTACTACCAATTAAAGATCAGACCATACGATGTGCCAAAGTCAGCCTTTCGCACTCTCTATGGACACTATGAATTCTTGGTTATGCCATTTGGATTGACCAATGCCCCTGCCGCCTTCATAGATTTGATGAATCAAGTATTTCGGTTATGCCTCAATAAGTTTGTAGTAGTGTTCATTGACGATATCTTGGTGTATTCAAATAATATGAAGGAACATAAGGAGTACTTGCGGACCGTGCTTCAGACTCTTCGGGACAATATGCTATACGTAAAACTGAGCAAGTACGAATTTTGGCTAAGCAATGTATCCTTTCTTGGGCATATCACCTCTGCGGGAGGCATTACAGTCGATCCAATAAAAGTTGAAGTAATCATCAAATGGAAGCAACCTACATCAGTCAGTAAAATTCGAAGCTTTTTCGGGTTAGCGGGCTACTACAGACGGTTTGTGAAAGACTTTTCAAAAATTGCTTTGCCCTTGACTCGCCTAACTCAGAAAGGAGTGGCATTCAAGTGGTCTACCAAATTTGAAGCTTCATTTCTAGAATTAAAGCAGTGTCTCGTCTCTTCCCCTATACTTGCAATACTAAACGAGAATATGGGATTCCAAATCTTTAGTGACGCCTCAGGCCAAGGCTTGGGAGCTGTGCTCATGCAACAAAATAAGGTGATAGCTTTTGCTTCAAGACAATTAAAGCCGCATGAGCGCAACTATCTGACACATGATTTAGATCTAGCGGCGATTGTGTTCGTACTAAAATTATGGCGATACAACCTTTATGGCGTGGCTTACCAAATTTTCACTGATCACCAGAGACTCAAGTATCTTTTCACTCAGTCGGACCTAAACCTACGGCAAAGACAATGGCTAGAACTGATCAAAGACTATGACTTAATGATCAACTACACCCCAGGCAAAGGGAATGTTGTAGCGGACGCACTAAATCGAGTATTTGCGGGATCTCTATCCGTCAACTGCAAGTTAAAGAAGAAATTGGAGAGTATGGACATCGATCTTGGAATTTGATATCGAGGCAGACCGATTGGGGGATCGCTAGCTCAGTTACTCCTTGAACCGAACTTAATAGAAAATATCAAGTTCGCTCAGGTGAACGATCCATTCTTGTTGAGATGCGCGAGCAGATTTTAGCAGAAAAGGCGACTAATTTTGCAATGAATAAAAGCGGAATATTGTGGTTAAAAGGAAGACTGTGCATACCCAATGATGCAGAACTTAGAAAGGAGATCCTCATGGAAGCTCATTATGCGGCCAACGTATCATATCCAGGAAGTACGAAGATGTGTCAAGACCCCGCTTGATCTTCTGGTGGCACGTCATGAAGAAAGATGTCGAGATCTTTGTGTCAGAATGCTTGTCTTGTCAAAGAGTAAAAGCCGAGCATCAGAGTCCGGGCCGAGAGATGCATAATCTTGCTATCCCAAAGTAAAAATGGGTCCATATCACGATGGACTTTATTGTTGGCTTGCCAAAGACGCAACAGAAAAACAACGTCATCTGGATCATCATCCACCGATTAACTAAGTCAGTGCACTTTATTGCCATCAAAGTTACTTGGAGTATCTATCACCTAAATCAAATATACCTTGAGGAGATAGTTCGACTACACGGCATGCCAGTGTCTATTATTTTGGATCGGGACGGACGGTTCCCTTCAGTCAGCTATGGGGACCAAGTTGAAGTTCAGTTCAGCATACCATCCTCAGATAGGTAGCCAAATAGAGTGGGTGAACTAGGTCCTTGAAGATATGCTACGCCTAAGTTCGGTCGACTTGAAGTCAAGTTAGGACGTCCATCACCGTTGGCAAAATTTTCTTACAACAATAGTTACCAGTCCAGCATTCAGATGGCCCCGTACGAGGCTTTGTATGGGCAAAAGTGCAGATCACCTATCTATTAGGATAAAGTTGGTGAGTGACAGATCTTTGGCCCGGAACAAGTAAGCAGACCATTCAGAAGGTTTGGCTGATCTGAGAGCGCTTAAAGGTGGCACAAAGCAGACAAAAAAGTTATGCAGATACCCATAGACGACCTCTTGAATTTATAGATGGTGATCACATGTTTCTTAAGGTCACACCAATGCGTGGAGTTAGGAGATTTGGAGTAAAAGGGAAACTAACTCCTCGATTTGTTGGTCCATTTGAAATTTTTAGACAAGTCGCCCCAGTTGCATATCAAATTACGCTACAACCAAGCTTATCAGATATGCATGATATCTTTCACGTATCACAGTTGCGAAAGTACGTGCATGATCCGAGTCACATGGTAGATTTTGGTCAGTTTGGTTTGCAAGTAGACTTGTCCTATAAGGTAGAACCTATGGAGATCATCGATCGAAAGGATAAGCAACTACAGAATCGTTCAGTTTTTCTCATGTGCGTACTCTGGCGAAACCAAGTGATCGAGGAATCGACCTGGGAATCGAATCAGACATAAAAGAGAAATTATCCAAATTATTTTCTTAGGGGTATGTTCCATTACTAAGTTTTGAGGACAAAACTTTTAATTAGTTGGTTAAGATGTAGTACCCCGTTCCCCCTATTCGGGGAGCGCGGCTAAGAAATACTTGGTATCGTTCGATCGGGACATATTGAATCAAGATCCTTTTATCGTTATGAATTGGTTTCTTTGGAATCAGGTCCGATATTCAACGGATCATGACTCAAGTAAGGACTCAACGGCAGAGTCGAGAGGGGCCTTTTTGTTGTGCTGGTTTTCTTGCCCATTTTTGATGCCATTTGGTTGCTTTCTTGTTGGTTTTGTGACTTGTATTTTCTTGAACGATTTTGATGAATTTTATTGTCTTCGTTCTTTAGATTTTGTATTTCGTATCGAACCCTTGGAGATCAAAGTAGGAGATATTAATCATCTGTTGGTGCGTGCAGGTGATCGTGTAGGCGACGCACAATCGGAGTCTTGAAGATCTTCCTTTTCTCTCCTTTCCGATTTACCAACTTGTGAGTGGCTTTACTTCGATTAGCGCCCTTCTTCCAAGTCTTTATTCCTAATAAATTGACTCATTCATGCGTTTTGATCAACGATACCATAAGAATAATAATAATAAATGAGTCAAGACAACAAGAAGTAACTTGGAACACTAATGCTTTTTATACCAATTTTCTGTACGATCACATTGTATGCGTTCTTGTCTGTTATGCATCTATCTATTTATGCTTCAGTTATAGCTAGAACTTGTTATTTATAACTGTGTAAATGAGTAGTGCAAAATACTTGAAATGTAATCACTTGAGCAAGTAAACTATGCCAATCGCACTGTGCTAAAGTAGACATGTTCATTCTGATGGCTTAAAATGCTTTATTTATTAACTTAGTATTGAGACGTCATTTGGTCGGACAACTTGTGCACAAGGTTTGGTTCCTGTAAACAATCTCCGGGGCACTGGGGCCAATTTATTCTGGACAAAACTCGGATAGCTATGCTAGCAAGACTAACACAGGTAACGCGGGGTCTTGTAGAGGGGCTTGCTACCTGCGCTGCAAGGATCACCGTCTTACTATAGCTATTGTCAACGGTGGTAATGTGTGCCATGACCCAACTTATTTTTGCACTATTTGTTCAAAGCTAATGATGTCTTCTAGACAGGGAAGAACATGGTAAGTCTCGTGCAGGTGGGAGCAATGCCGCAAGTAAAGTCACCGAACGGTGGCACAGTTATTCGGTTATTTATATATGTATTGCATGCTGTAACATCGAATTAAGGCAAGATAGAAAGTCCACATTAATAAACTGTTTGCCTCAACTGAATATTGCGTTAATTTGGTTAGTTGGGTTAGCTCGCCCTCACCGGTACTTTTCAAAGTACTGACCCTCGTTGCAGCAGGTTCCCCGAGCCAAGGCGACGCGGGAAGGAGCTAAAACTTTTCCTTCCCCGACCAGTCCAGTATTCGACTCACACCGTTCGTGCCTTTTGGAAATTGTATAAATCATCTGGAGCTCGTGTACCCCTTTTATGCAGCTCCGAGGAAAGTCGATAGCTTCGCCCGAAGGTGTCTATTATATTTTGAAGTTCTAGTAAATGATGTAATATATGGAACGGTTATCTCATTTTGTATCCATCTTGTAAGCTCGCATGGCACCTCTTACTTTTGAGTCAAGAGTCTGTAATAAAGATGTATATTATCAATAAAGAGAACTTTTCTTGGTGTCAACTTTAAATATTTAGCTTTCGAACTCTGATGATGTGTTTCTAATCAAATATCATTATGTAGGCCTTATACGGGCGCGCCTTACGCTCATACGGCATCACGCCCGGGAGATGGTTAACGATTCTTCGGGATCGGGGCATGACATACATGCTCTCATCTAGCCTTGGTAGAATGGACATTGTGGCCGCCTGATGATGAGGTTGCATGGGTACGTAGCCGCATATGTGCTCTCGTTTGGCCTTGGTCGGATGGACACTGTGATCGCATGATGACGTGGTCATATAGATTTGAGGCCGCATATACGCTCTCGTCCGCCCTTGGTCTGATGGCCACTATGGCCTCAAGAGGACGAGGACGCATAGAGTCGATGCCGTATATGTGCTCTTGTCCGACCTTTGGTCTGATGGACACTTTGGCTTCATATAGACGAGGATGCATAGATCTTGTCTGTATGTGGCTTGTAGTCTGGCAGCATGGATATACTTGCAGACTTGCTTTGGGGATCTAGACGAGTCCCTTAGCCATATAGCTTCTCTGCAGTATGACTAGAGGCAGGCTTTGAGGTCATATCTTCTGGCGCATTGACTCAGATTTTTTATGCTTCTACAAGATCCTCTTCAAAGTTTTTAAAACTTGAACAAGTTTTGAAATACTTTAAAAAAGAAGCATGGAAGAGAGTTTTGACTTGGTCAAGAAGGCGAACATTCTACTAGAGGTAATGTGGGCATAGTAGGATATTATATTTTTTTGGGACATTCCACTAGGAAATTTTGGTAGACTTATTACCCATGACATACCTAAGACTGGGTACGGATGATAAGTTGAAATGACCGACATTATCAGGGGTCTAGAATACGTGATAACAGACTGTTTGGAGGGGTGTTTGCTCAGAGGTAACATAGACGTAGCAAACTTGGAATTTCGTTAGAGGTATCTTGCTCAGAGATGATGTGGACATTTTAAAATAAACTTCTCTGGGACTAAATTTTTTGTGGAAAAATAATTCAGAGGTAAGATGGACATGATTATTTTGAGATAATTCTACTATAGAATTTTTATAGACTCATCATCCTTGGCATACTTAGGGTTTAGTACAGATGATAAGTTGGAATGACTGACGCCATCAGAGGTATTATGGATGTGGTGGTAGAAAGTCATTGGGCAAGAATGTTTGATCAGAGGTAATAGGAACATGGCAAACTCTTGGTTGTGGGCTTATTACCCGTGGCGTACCTTAAGTACGGATAGTAAGCTGAAACAACTAGCACTATCAGGGGTTATGCGAACGAGATAGCAGAAAGTCGAAGAGCAGAACTTTATTCAGAGATAATATGGACATGAAAAAGTTCTAAAAATATCTTACTCAGAGGTAATATGTACGTGGTAAGATATCAATCTATGGGGATAAAGAAAATGGGATAGAGGTAATGTGGACGTGACCGTTTTCTTGTAATGATAGATTCACTCTGCTAGAAAAAGTGGAGAGATGTAGTTCAGAGGTAGTATGGACATGAACTGATCGATACTCGTACCGAGAGGTTAGGTATGATCTCGATATTTTTGGTGGAAGAAAAAAAAATGAGCCAGAGGTAATATGGGTGTGGCTATTTTCTTTGGATTAAAGATATCCCGCTGGAGGATCTTTGGTGGACTTATTACATCTTGTACGCAAGAATGCAAGTAATAAGTTTGAAATAGGCCTTGCCAGAGGTGGCAAGTTTGGTGGACTTAACACCATTGGCGAACTTAAATTTAAGTACAGGTGATAAGTTTAGACGATGATCGATATCAGAGGTACTGTGGACGTGATGATCGATAGCCAAACCTGAAAGGTTTGCTCAGAGGTACGAAGGACATGACAAACCCTACTGGGGAGGAGGTGAGAACGATAACTCAGAGGTGACGTAGACGTAAGCTGGTCAATAGATATACCGAGAGGTTAGTTACGACCCTAATATTTTTGTGGAAGGAGAAGGAAGCACGTCAGAGGTAGTATGGACGTGGATGTTTGCTTCCATTGAGAAAATCCTACTAGGGGACTCTTGATGGTCTTATTATTTATTACGAACAATGGGTGCAAATAATATATTCAAAAATAATTGCTATCAGAGGTAATGTGGACGTAATAGGTTTTTTGGACCCATTACTTTTTATGCAAGTTAGTACAAGTAATATATTTTAGACAAGCATTGCCAGAGGTAATATGGACGTGACAGTTTTTATGGACTTAACATCGTTGGTGTACCTTGGTGAGTACGGATGATAAGTGGGGATGCCAATCGATATCATAGGTAATATGGACATGATAATCGATAGCCAAAACTCGAGAGGTTTGCTCAGAGGTAATATGGATATGGCAAACTCAGCCAGAGAAAAATATTAGGATAATAGTTCAGAGGTAATATGGACATGAACCAATGTTCAAAATACTCACTAAGTAGTGGTTTGCTGAGTGTGGTCTATCCGAAAATAAAGATAGACCTGACGATTGCTCCGCTGGGAAGATTGGTGGGGCGATAGCTCAGAGGTAAATATGAACATGGCTAGCGTCTAACAAAATTGGTTTTTGAGTGGTCACTATGGGAGTGTGCAAGTGGACCAAAGGACTGCTCTGCTAGGGAGATTGGTAGGGGCGATAGCTCAGAGGTAAATATGAACATGGCTAGCGTCTAACAAAATTAGTTTTTGAGTGGTCACTGCGAGAGTGTGCTAGTAGACCTGAGGACTGCTCCGCTGGAAAGACTTTGGGGATCCATCAACCATTGCATATCCAGGAATCCTGGATACAGATGATGGCTTTTACAGGAATTTGCAAAGAGAAGTGCATACTGTGCAAAATGTAGGCACTGTATATTCTACATTTGCTGGAGAATTTTGTCCTTGATTAGCAAATCTTTCTTAGGCTCTGTGATCCTATATACATTATTGAAATGAGGAAACACCGTCCTTGATGTCTTTTATAGAAGGTTGGATCGAGAAAATATTATCCTCGATGTCCATCTTGTCAACCATGGCCAGAAGTTTATGATTTTGGCACTCTAGCCCTACAGGTTATCGTCTTATCAGAGTGATGGCGTGTACTAGCATCTCCGTATCCTAGCCCTCTACAAGTGATATTATAATAACTTTCGGATTATAAAGTATAATGTCGTCCATTACCAAAGTTCAGACCTTCAACTTTTTGGAGGTCATAGCCCATCTTCGACATGAGACGGAGTGGTTGTTGGCTGTAATAATAGAACGATGGCAGCTCATCATTTGTTGTATTGAATACTATTGATCACTTATCTTATGCAGAATAAGAGGCTCTATGCATGGAAATACTGCCATATATACACGAGAGAGTTGGCTGAGTTGTGCGCGTAGGATCATTTTTGCATGCGCATGAATGTCTACCACGCCGAGGACCACCGCTTGCCGTATATTTTTGTATATTGTGCTGGGGAACACTGCATGTTGCCTATAAGGATTTATTACGAAGAGAAGTACTATCTTCTGCACATGAAGTATGATACATCCTTGCGCTGAAGACTTGCTCGGATGCGAACAATGGAACGTTGTCTATCATGCGCTATTGCTGATGAGTCATGCAAGACTTGGCTCTTGTGCACAGGGAGACTTGTTGAGCTGTTCTGAGCATCCGAAGTCTACAGTTTTTATTTTCTAAGGAAATGATCATGCGGCCTGACCTGCATTGCTTTTTCTTTGACCTGGTCGTTGAAGGTGCTTTGACATCGGGCGCCTCAGAATTCTGCTGGTAGGCAAGGCCCGACCTGGTTTCCCCTGCCCAGGCCTCCTCAGTGGTGGGAGAAACCATATGGAAGGACTTGACTTTTTGTATTTTAGTCCTGACGGTGGAAGGCGCTGCTTGCTGCGTTAAGTCTGGGACAAGATTCGGGTGGACCCACATAATTTTGCCCCGAGGTGTAGTAAGAGGTGTCAACCCGGCTGCTTGGTCGTGAGCTGGTGGAAGATTAACTACCTCCATTATTGCCCTTGGGATCGGTATGACTCCGTCTTGGCTTCCATCGCGTGAAAGTAACCGAACTGGAGGGACACCATGTTGGCGGCAACCGTCTTGTCGTCAAAGTCCAAGGTAAGGGCCTTGGTGTCAAGCAGTCACTAGATGTATCACTTGAGGGTGTAGCAGTCCTTCGTCATATGGTGGACGTAGCGATGGTAGTGACAGTATTTTAGATTGTTCATCTCGGCTGCCTCTATAGGGAGTTTGACGTTGGGGATTCGAAGCTTGCCACCCTTCATCAACATATCGAAGATGGGCATGACATCGTTATCTTCGAAGGAGTAAGTCTCCTGGGACTTTGGAACCTCATCCAGCTTTTGCTGAGGCTTCTTGGTTAAGTTGGCCACCAGGGCTTGCTTCCCTTTTCCTTCGCGGTTGCTGTTGCCATTGTTGCTATTGTTGGAACATTTTCCTCTATCATCGACGACAGGGATCTATATGCCCGAGAGTCGGGCATCCTTGACTTTTTTTTGGCACCGACAACGTTTATAATGAACGCCATCTAGTCTTTAAGCTGGCTATCACCCATCCAGAGGGTAACTGTCGGAAGTAGGTTTCTCCGGCACATTTCCATCAACGTCGTCTCGGGATTGCTAGGAGGCAGACTCAGTGCAGCTTGTCGGAACCGCTCGATATAATTTTGTGCTAGTTTTTTTCTCCCTGGACAACGTCCATCAGGGAGGACATAGTCATGTCACTTTCCATCTCATAAAATCTTTGAAAAAAAAGACTCTTGAGGTCGTCGAACGATGAGACATAGCTATCTTGGAGACTGCAAAACCAGTTGAAGGCCACCCCGAATAATGCCCCGACGAAAAGCCTAGTGAGGATAGCATCGTTGCAGGGTAGGTGCCCCGTCGTTATTTCGAAGTAGCTCATATACCGACGGGGGGAGGACTTCCCAACAAATGTCTCAATATTGAAGGGTTTGTACCTGGACGGATATGGTACATCCCTCCATTCTAGCGAATATGGTTGCCGTACTCCGATATTGCGGAGTGAGTCCTGATTTCCCATGGAATCTAGGCGGGTTCAGAGTTTTTGGACCACCCTCATTGCTTCCCTAGCTTTATCTGTCGTGGAAGGAGAAGACAACCCTGGTAGAGCATGACGGCCGCCAACGAGAGGAGTGGTTGCATTTGAATCTGCATTAGTTCCAAGGTCTTGTATGAGGCCCTTGGTGGTTGGGACGCTACAGTCGCCTTGATGTCTAGCACTACTTGGGTCAAGGCTTGCATTGACTTGCTTATAGTTTGCATCATGGTCTAGAGGGTTTCGAGGCGCTACCGGTCACTGGGGCCTTCATGATCGTCCTCTGCCATTTATGTCGTTCTTACATGAGGCGAGTAGGAAGGGACGGTTGACGTAGCACTTTTTACCTCGGACTCTTGCAGTGAATAGTCATCGGGGAGATCTAGTAGTGCTGCATCCTGTTCGGACTCTGATGGAATATTACCCCCAGCGTAGAAGGCTATGTCTCCTTGGTGAGGGTGGCTACCCCAGTGTCTATTTCTTGAGAATCTCTAGCTCCTAGATTATTGTATAGGTCCGGGAGGATTACCACCCCCAGCTTGCGTAACCCCCAGTAGTTCTGAGGAAGAACTACCCCCAACGGCTTAGAGCTTCTTCTTTGATATAGTGCTATGGAAAATACCTTCTGCAGGTCCCGCTGCTGGTACACCTGGTAGTCGCCTTCGCAACGCACTGGTAAAGAGCGACGGACTTGAGGTACCCGACTTTTTTTCTTCCTTGGTAGCGGAAAGCTTCCGAGTCGAGTAGCATGAGGCAAATGGCAGCTCCTACTCCTCTGGTACTTGCACCTGATCTCCGGGTTGTTGTCGGATAGTTTCTTTCTGGTGTAGTCGCTGGAAGGTCGACTGCCTGCTTGTGGGTATTGCCACTTTGTTGAAGTAGCAATTGATAATGATCCTGGCACAGTGATGCCCTAGAGAGGATATTTCATCGGCCACTGTTGTTTCCCTCGCCTTGTGCTTGTGATTGATCACATTACGCAAGTCAAGCAAGGGTTATTCCAACTTTGTACCCTTTTTGTGAGCCCGGAAGGACCGAGCGCACATGTGTGTAGGTATTGTATTTTCTCCCTGATCCGGAGTTCGTACAAGAACTTCCCTCAGACCATCAACGAAAGACTTTTGAGACCGACGTTGTCCATTTGCCACTGCGGGTTGGACACATGAAGCGGTCGTATATAGCTTCCCATCAGGGACCCGTGCAACGCTTAATGGTGCCTGCTGACGGTCAGCTAACTGGACAGTTGCTTTAGCCTGACGATCTCGCACTGCCCTAGGCTTCTTTGACTTAGCACCTGTAGGCACGTAGTACAAAGAGTCCAAGTTTGGGCTTTTGCCATTCTCAGAGAGCCGTATAGGATCTGTACCGCATGAGATACGATCGAAAACAGAAGTTATGTTGCTGTCAGGGCTGCATGCGGCCGTCTGCTTGCGGCTGTGAGCTGGTGCAGCATGGTCAGTCTTATGCGACCTCCTTCTTGGCCGCATTGAACCTTCCTCAGCACCAAAACGTCTAGCATCGTAGTGCTTTCCTCTGCCAGAGTTTGGGTGCTAAAAAGTTTCTACGTCAGACGGGGATACCGCATAGACGTGGATGTCCTGGGTGTTTGCCCGACGACCATCATCAACAACAGAGTGAGAGACGAGAAACATCTAGTCCACAGTTGGGCGAGTCACAGCGGGCTTTGCTACCTACTTCTCGCGGGTCTTCTTGGGCTTGGATAGCCTTGGCGAAGGACTAGCACTTTCTTCCGAGAGCATTTTTTAGAACGCTTGTTGTTCAAAATGAACTACCATCATCTTTTGCGTTGAGCCGAGCTTGGCCGCATTGGACTGCGTCACCAACTTCTCATCAGAGGAGAATGACGTCCCCAGCAGAGTCACCATCTTGTTTGCCATTAAATCAAAAGGAGAACTAAAAGAACTTAATTTGATTAAGAAACTAAAAAAAGTACAGAGAAGTCCTAGAATATAATCTAAGTAAAAATTTGTTTTCTGGGGGTGACGATGGAGGGTTAGGAGTGTAGAAACTCTTTTTACTCCATGGACGATTCGATGCAGAAGCTTTTCTCTCTCGCTTGAGTGTAGGTTCATATATAGCCAGCCAGCCCTTTGTATGGGTGTGGTACCTTATTATTTATAGCCTCCCTGTGGACGTGCTATGGATGTCGCATATGTTCCTGCTTGCTGGCCGCATACAACTACTTCAACAGCATACGGTTGTAACTATGGGCGTACGTCACGGGGAAGCTGCCATGTGAGTTCGGTTTAGATATGTTATTGATGCGATATTGGGGTCATTTTAACCCGTTGTGTGCGTGACTTGGTCTACTAACCCCGTAGTCCGTAACAGTTGTGCAAAGATCTCTTTGGTTATAACAGAAAGATCTTATGGATTAGATGTCGCATAGTCCCTTTGGCCGTATGTGTGTTTTGGCTGCATATGTATCCTGGCCGCATATGAGCTTTTATCTGACTGAGGTCGTATATCATCGAGGCCGAATGTTTGCTCTCGTTCGCCTTGGTCTGATGGATACTCTGGCTTCATGAGGACGAGAACGAATAGAGTCAAGGTCGCATGTATGCTCTCGTCCGCCCTAGGTCTAATGGACACTTTGGCTTCATGAGGACGAGGACGCATAGAGTTGAGGCTGTATGTGTGCTCTATTTCATCCTTGGTTTGATAGACACTTTGGCTTCATGAGGATGAAGACGCATAGAGTCGAGGACGCATGTGTGCTCTCATCCGTGGTCCCTTAAAAAAAGGGGGCGACCTGGGAACATCCAAGTTTCTTCTATTTATAGCCATCATGCTGATGGTTACAACCGTGGATGCATATCATGGGTGGGCTGCGACATAGCCTCGGTTGGGATATACGGTTGATAAAATCTTGGGGTTGTTCTCAACCCTTTGTGTGCGTCACTTGGTCAACTGGACACGTAGTCAATACTGATTGTGTGAAGATCTTTTATGTTGTAACGATACGATCTTGCAAATTGACTATCGCATAGGGTCGTTGCCGCATATGTGATCTTGTTTGGCCTTGGTCGAATGGACACTGTGGCTGCATAATGACATGGTTATATGGGTATGTAGCCGCATATATGCTATCGTTTAGCCTTGGTCGGATGGACACTGTGGCCGCATGATGACGAGGTTACATAGAGTCGAGGCCGCATATGCGCTCTCGTCTTCCCTTGGTATGATGGACACTTTGGCTTTATGAGGACGAGGACGCATAGAGTCGATGCCCCATATGTGCTCTCGTCCGACCTTTGGTCTAATGGTCACTATGGCTTCATGAGGATGAGGGCGCATAGATCTTGTCTGTATGCGGCTTGTAGTCTGGCCGCATGGATGCACTTACAAACTTGATTTGGGGATCTAAACGATCCCTTAGCCGCATATCTTCTCTGCAACATGACTAGAGACAGGCTTTGAGGTCATATCTTCTGGCGCATGGACTCAGATTTTCTATGCTTTTACATGAGGCACGTGCCATATAGGACTTCAAAGGGCTTACGAAGCATCATTCATGAGGTTGCAATCCCCAGTCAATGTCTCATTTATACCCAGTGATACCAAAGCACTATATTTCTTCCTAGGTCGAATGATCCCGATGTCCCGGTGCATCTCATTCGAGAAAATGTACCAAACCTTGTGCACAAGTTGTTCATGACCATGCAATAACTATCCAAATGAAATCGAAGCATAAATTTTATGGTAAAAAAATAAGTAAAGCCTCGCATTATCGATCCTTCTTACTTTGTGCATTCTTATATCGATTGGTGACCCGTAGGTCCCAACTTAGAGACCTTCTAGTGGCCCGGTGGTACCAAACTATAATTATACTCGCATATAAAGTATTTCCTTCATAGTTACTATGCACTGATGCACTTATACCTGTACAGATGTTCAATGTTCTATTCTCATTATTACCAGCATGTGAAGTAGATTGCATAATATTACTCTTTCTCATGGCAAACTTACTTTATAGCATTCTTATATCAATAGTACTAGCAGTTCATTATTTATGTGTTTCCTTAATTATAGCAGCATTGGACATAAGGCATCATTATCATTGTGTGGACTAGAGCAGTATATAGTTATAACATACAGCAAAGCAACACTAGCATTCATTTTATTAAGGCATGAAAGAGTAGAGGAGAAGGGACAGATCCATTCACTTATATAAATATTATTTCCATGCCATGATCCCACATTCGCCTACGATCCATCAAGAATGATCCGATGTGATGCACGGTCTTCTAATGTAGCATAATCATACATTCAAACCACGCCGTATAAGATATCCCATCCGGCCAAGTTAAGCAATACAACATTATCACACCAAGTATCTCAATTTCCCATGCCACTTGTATTCCATCGGTCTGATCCATCTATAATTCCAGCATAATACCTTTTCGCGGAGCAGGATATTACAAAAACCTCATGTAGTAGCCTATTAATCCCAAAAAACTGTGTACCTCTGAGACTGTACTAGGTACCAGCCAACTCTCGATAGCCTCCACCTTCATGGGATCCACCTTTATGCCTCCACCAAAAATAATATGCCCCAAGAATGAGATACGATCTAGCCAAAAATTATACTTGCTGAACCTTGCATATAATTGATGCTCCCAGAGTGTCTGAAAAACTATGTGAAGGTGTCGCTCATACTCTGTCTCATTCCGACTGTAGACCAGGATATCATCAATAATTACTATCACAAACCGGTCTAAGTAAGGCATACATATGCGATTCATGAGATCCATGAATATCGCTGGCACATTGGTCGCTCCAAATGGCATAACAAGGAACTCTCAATGGCCATATCTAGATCTTAATATCGTCTTGGGTATATCTTGCTCTCTGACTCTGATCTGATGATACCTAGAACACAAATCGATCTTAGAGAACACAACTGCCCCGATGAGTTAATCAAACAAGTCATCTATCCTGGGAAAGGGATACTTGTTTTTAATGGTCATCGCATTTAAAGAGCGATAATTAACACACAATCGCAATAAGCCATCATGCTTTTTAACAAGAAGTAATGGGGCTCCCCAAGGTGATCCACTAGCACGAATGAATCCCTTGGTCCTCAACTCCTCTATCATCTAGTATAGAATCTCCAACTCTGATGGAGACATCCTGTAAACTCTCTACGAAATTGGCTCTGCCCCTGGAATTATATCGATGTAGAACTCCATATCTCGAACTGGCGGCATACTTGGAAGCTCATCGGAAAAAATGTTCGGGTACTCGTAGACAACTATGGGTAACTGCACCTCCTCGTCTATGTAAAAGCATACAAAAATTACGCCTCTTGAAGATGGTGTAGTTTTCTACAAATAAACTAAAAATAGAAAGAATGGTGCACTTTCTCTATTTCAAAGGATGGTGCACTTTCAAGCTGCTTTCGTCAACAAAGACAGGCGCAAAAATTGTATGTCTGTTTTCCCCCAAAATATTAAATACAACGAATTTGATAGATGAACATCAGTCAAGGAGTCAAAAGTTATCATTACAGCTGAGCTGCAGCACGCAGAACCAGGTTGTCATTTAGTGACCCAGTCGCTATGTCAACTTTATCAAAAGTGCGTCGCTGTGCCAACTTCATCAGAAGTGCGCCGTTGTGCCAATTTCATCAAAAGTGTGCCGATGTGCCAACTTCTATAAAAGTGCACCATCACGACAAATTTCTACAAAAGTGTGCCATCATGGCTACTTCTTCAAAAGAGCGCTTGTATAGCCAATCTTTCCAAAAGTGCGTCAATCTCCAGACCACTTCTAAAGTGCGCCTACAATCCTAACTAACAAAAAAAAGTTATGATTATGTGTCCTACATGCCATATTCTTCGTGAAACGTATACAAATAACGGTCCCATGACCTACGCTTTCCTAGTATAGGAAGCCACGTGTCAAGCAGAAAGCAAGTTGTGAATCCACTCACTAGATCGTAGGATGTCATCCCATCAAAAGTACATGCACAATGTGGATTATCCAAAGTGCGCGCACACTGTCATAACTTCTCTAAAATCCTATAAATATAGGATCATTGTGTACGTTAAGAGGGAAGCGGGGAGAGAGAGAATTTTAACTCTTTGAAATTCAAGAACAGAAGGAGAGAAATAGAAGCTTGGCGTGCCGTTGTTACCAAAGGTTTCTTATTGCCCAACTCTTTGAGTTCTTCACAGCATCCTTGTATTTCTTTATCGTCGGGGGGGGGGGAGAATTTTCAAATCTTTAAAATTCAAGAACATAAGGAGGGAAATAGAATCTTGTCGTGCCGTTGTTGCCAAAGTTTTCTTATTGCCCAACTCTTCAAGTTGTTCACAGCATCCTTGTATTTTTTTATCGTCGTGTGGCCCAAAGAGTAAAGTGATCGCCCGCAGATCAGATCTCTACAGCTATACTTCTCTATAATCAATTATACTTAGATTCCTATTTAGGATCTTTTGTACTCTTCTTTCTTTTCAATAGTTAGTAATACAAAGTTTCGTTTAAACTTTTTTTCGCAAACAAGATGCCGACTCTGTTGGGGATGACTTTCTCCTCTGACGAGAAGGTGATAGCTCAACTCGATATTGCGTCGGTCGATTCAATGCAGAAGACCTTTGTCGTGAAGTTCAACCAACAAGCATACGAAAAAATACTCCATTCTGGGGGTAGTGCTAACCCCTCATCCGCACTCAATTCAAGAAAAAAACTGCAAAGTGTGGGTGCCCAAGCCTCGTCATACATATCTCGAAGTTGCTGCCAACAAGGAAAAAAGTATTATGATTGCCGGGAACTACCTGGTCAATTATGTCAACCAAACTCAGGTCAATGACTTGGTGGACAACTGTAACCACCATATTTTCAGATGAGGGTATTGTTGTCATTTTGTATATATTTTTTAGTAATTAATATTTATTTAGTGTGCTACTAATTTAAATTGTGCTTTGTGCTATTTATCTATAGCTAGTGGGCTAGTCCATTATTTGGACTTGACACTAGTGTTCTCAAATTAGTTTAGTCATAACACATTGAGCCCAACTTTGGACTAAGTCCAATTAGACTCATTCCTTAATTAAATAGGAAGATTAGCTTAATTTGTATTAGTTTAGAGGCATTCCAATATAGCCCTTCCTTAATTATTCTTCATAACTAGCAAGTGGGGGTAGAATGGATATTTGTTGTTGCTTGGAGGAGGGACTAGAGGGGCCGGCCACATAATGGCCTTCTCTCTTTCTCTCTCCGCTTTATTTGTTGATTAATTTTAGAATCCTAATTTCTAGATCCCCAATTTACTTCATCCCTCCACAAATTCATCCTCATTTTCCCTTATTCTCTTTTATTTCTATTAATTGAAGAGCATTGGAGCTTAGATTTGCAAGGAGCACTTGAAGAAGGAGAATTGACAAGGAACTTGAGTCCAAATCGTGTCCATTTGAGCAACTCATTAGGAATCCATCCCCGAATAGGTATAATTATGATTTCTCATCCATTTTAGGTTCTAAATCATGCATATGACTATTAGGAACCCTTCCATGGCTTAGGATTACCTATAGGAAGAAGTTATAGGCTATATTGTTGTGTATTGTGATTTTTACATGATAATTTGTGTCCATTTTGGAGGAATTATGAGATTGACACATCAAGTGTGTGTCATGAGACTAATTTAGTCTAATTAAACTTAGATCGGGGTTGAAAGAGTAGCTACATGTCCACAATTAGATACGGGAAGGCTGTATCACGATACAGTGTGATACTGGATTTATTTTGTGTGATTTTCTGTAATCCTCTTTAATTCCTATTGTAATTAGTTCTAATAGCTAATATTATATACTTTTGATATGTAGGAATGTTATTATGGAGAATTTAGGGTTCTAGCATTTAGATTGAGTGTGTATTATAGTGTATCACCTAGTGCATGATACATGTTTGGGTTAATGTCTAGTGTGAGTGATATATATATATATATATATATATATATAGGAATTGTGTGATGTGGAATTTGGTGTTGTGTCTGTGAAGAGGTAAAGGTGGGGGGAAGCTCGAGCATGTGCTTTTGGTGCATAGGTGGTGAGTTGCAACTATGGTCATTATGGTGCAGGCCTCTACTTGGAAGTTAGAGGGATATGTTGTTGATGTTGGTATTGTGGTTTGAGTATGTGAAGTTGTGAGAGGGGCTGCAGCAGCAGCAACACCCTAGTGTGTGTTTGTGTTATGAATGACACCTAAATCTAGTGGGAGTATCAGATGTATTTGGGTGTGTGCAGAGAGGAACATCTGTGTCAGATCAGTGTGTAAGTGTTAGGATACCTTGGTGTCAGTCAGTTGAGTGTTTGGGCAGTTCAGTTACAGCAGTAACAAAAATAAGGTAAGTATGAGTATTGGGTTGATTGATACTAATATGTATAGAGCTATGTTTAAGGAAGGGGAATTTAGTATCAGTCATTAATTAACTGGTAGTTGGAGCTAAGTAGATAGGTGTATCAGCTATTTTGATGCAAGTATCATAAATTGGGGGGAGGGGGAATTCCTGTTTTGATGAGTCAACATTGGAATGAGAGCTCGGGCAACTCTGATAAAGAGTGTATCAGGTATTGGCAAAGATAGTGGGTGTGTTGATGTGTATTGGCAGGGAGTATTAGAGATGCAGTGGTGTGTAGGCATGTATAGGAGTGTGGTACTCGAGTGTTGTTTAGTCTTCTGACATAGTGTGCATCAAAGCATACTTGTGCATTGATATAGGACGGTGTGAGATTAGTGAGGAGGAGGAGATGTTACCTGATACAATAATATAACAACAGCCATAACAACTTTAGGGAGAGGATATGGTATCAGAGAGTATTGTTGGTTTTGGTATGCTTGTGTTGATGTGTGTAGGCTTTGACATCAGTCAATTGCTGTTGTGGTGAATCATATAAGAGAGAGTTAAGTGCTTGTGTTAGGAGCAAGCATCTAGGTGCAGGTGTTAGCAGTAGCAGTAAGTTGAGGATGTGTATTTGTGGGTTAGTATTTATGGCCAACATTCCAGGGTATCAGCATAAACTGATACAACTGGGTGTATCAGTACTACTAGGTGCTCACTAGTAAATTGAGGTTCTAGTGTTAGGCTAAGGATTATAGTAGTACCCAGGTTAGCAGTGAACTGGTAGGGTGCAGACTTGAGAAGCCTATGCATAAAGTATACTTGAGATAGTTTATTATGTTAATTAGAAAGTCAAGTTAAGTAGGTGTTAGTTATCACTAAGTACCAATTAGTGTATTAAGAATTATTAATATACTATTATTATTTCTAGGTTGGTTAGTTAGTTAATTATATACTAGTTAGTATATACACTTTAAGTATTGGTTAATGTTAGAAGGATAGCTATTTTTAGGCAGCTAGTGACCAATATAGACCAAATAACTTAGTTGAGCTAGAATAATTTAGAAATTGACCTAGAAGCATGTTAGTTCATTGTTTAAATCATTCCCTCTTATTTGCACCATCTGACATGATATTTTCTAAATATGATTGTGTGACATCATCTCGGACACCGAGTGACATCTTTTGCTCCGGACCAGAGGCGAGTACATTCTCTAATAGTTTTCATTATTTGATAATTACTATAATACAAGTATTTAGAAATATTTTACTTGATTCCGACATAGTAGTTACACGGACTGGTACTATATGGATCCTATCAGGAGATGTTATCCCATTATAATGTACATTTGGGTACTCCTTCACATGTACTTTATCATTTGCATCGGGTATTCCTTGTACTCATGTTCATTCATGCACATTCGCATTCTTCGTGTACTCATATTATATTCGTGTTCATAACGTGTCATGATCGGATCCATGAGTATTGGTTGAGGGCGAGGGAAATGCTAGATAGATATGTGATGAAAATCCTTAAGCATTGTATTACATCATGTAGACAACAACCAATCATACATCTCACGTATGATTATGTTACTCCGTAGACAATAGCCAATCTTATATGATTGTGTTATTGATCGTATTACTTGTAGACAATAGCCAATCATACTAATCATATGATTGTGTTATTGATCGTGATAGTAGATCTTGATAAGCCAAGCCGATCATATATCTAACTAATATTTTAAACACTTAGTGTAGTTACAGTTCTTCTCTATATTCTAGTTCATTGCCTTTATTCTATTTTATTGTGATCAGTTTATACCAAATTGTTCTAGATTATATGTCTATTTTCTACCATAGTATGATATTGTTCATTGCTCCTCATCTTGTCTTACATTCTCTATTTTTGTATATAGTTATTATCAATTAACTTGGAACTACTATCGGGTTGTACTTAGTCCTTCCTGACTGGATATATTTTTTAGATAATTGGCTAGAGGCGATGTGTCCCACCTACTACGGGCCACATGATTGTGAGGTCGTAGAGCATGTTGAGTAGTATCACTAATTGGAGAGGTTTAGACATTTTATTATAAGATTGTATTTGACTCTAGTTAGACTTTATGGCATGTATTATTATTTGAGACCTTGTGTTGAGATTAGACTAATATATTGTGGCGAGACTTGGACTTGTGATGTATGGATACTTTTTATTATCTTCTTCTATTTCACATCATGCCTCTTATCTTCCATTAGTTTTATATTGTGATTGAGTATTGATTATCACTATCATATATTATTGTCCTCCATTTGGAATTGAGGTGACATGATAGGTATCTTATATATATGTTGTGTGAGATGTTTAGATAGTATGGTTGTCCTAGACAGTTTTTTACGTTATTGTTACGACGTAGGCTGGATGTTGCTCACGTACTCGTGCCCCTACACCGGGTGCTGATCGTGACAACAACTCCCTTGCATTAAACAAGGGTACAGATTGCGTAACTTGTGCAATATCAAGCAAAGGGTGATCCACACCCAAGATTCTGAGTTCCTTGCGTTAAATAAGGGATACAAATTATGCAAATCGTATAATATCAAGCAAAGGGTGATCTACACCCAAGCTTCTGATCCTGTGCATATTCATTGTAATATGTGGGGCAAGCAAGTCATGGACACCGTTGTCCAAATTAATCTCTCTACATATGCACTCTTTAAAGAGAGAGAAAAGTTTCTACAGAATTACGCCAGTAGAGAAAAACTACAAGTGCACAAATAAAGTGTTAGTCAGGGAGAATCATTCTCCTAACATCATGATTATGCACACAATAGAGGAAAAGTTATGTGCCACTCGTCAGAAGCTTACTATTAGTGTGCCACGCCAAGACCATCGTACAAAATCAAATGTACGTAGACAAACTGTGCCAACTCTGCCTACACCGCTGAAAGTGCGCCAAGTAGGGTCAACCTTTTCACAAAATACTGATTGTGCACATGTACATAAGAGGACTACTAGGAACAACTTCCTCTTATCTATGAAGGACAAAACCTTGAGAGGTGACGAATCATTCGCTAATCAAGCCAGCACCTCACTCTACACACAGGAGACAAAAAATATGCATAGAATATTCAATATATCTCATGTAAAGAGGCAGAGTCTGCCCTCTTCCTCCTCTTCTCTTCCCTCTTTCAATTTACGTGAGCTTATTGTACAAAAGCGTAAAGAGAGAGACCCTTCTGATTTTACAACGATGTTTCCTAATGAACATCGTTGTAATTATTATAGAGTTGTAATCAAACATTGTTGTACATTAGCAAAACGGTCTGTGTTTGACCGATTGACCTATACTATGTCTCCTAAACCTCGACATGCAAAGCAAGTTGACAACCAGAAGTATGATGATGATGAACCGCTCCTTGCTCCAGCATACATTGCTTCGCATCTTCCCTGTGGCGGGAGGCAATCAGGACGAAGTTCTTCAAGAACACCCAGCCAGAAGAGGTTTGACCAACTTGTCGACTTCTTTGAAGGAGTATACCAAATACTCGTTCTCGGAGATAGAATCTCGTTCTTTACAGGAATCCCAATTCCTCATAATCCGAGGTTGGGGGTAGCAATCCCCCTGATTCTGAAACTGACAATACAGACTCCAACTACACAGTTCTTTCTACCAATCCCTCTGTTGTATACAGAGATGTTAGCGTCTATGTCATCAGTAACGAACACGACACTTCTCTATCAGAAGTCACCGAACAACACCTCAACTCATTAAAGACCTCTCTCAAGGACATGCATACTATGATGAAAAATATGCATCAAATGATTACAATCCAACATTCTGCAACACCAATACATGTCCAAGTAGCTCCATTTATACCTGCACAGCCTAATCCTGGAACAACACCTCTACAGGATAACATAAATCCAGAAGCAGTCCTAAACCAAGGGTCTACAGCGCCAACTCTTAATTCTCTCAATATTGGAAGTGAACCTCAGCCGATGATAATATATTTTCAACCAGGATCTTATCAGTCAGTTGTACCACTCCAACCAGACGATTCTCTCGAAGCTATCCGGGAGTTGCGTGCACATGTCGATGTTTTAAAGAACAAAGACCAACTCCGTAGCTGGGGGTGAAACAGCCTTATCCTCCTCATTTAGATAATGTTCCATTCTCTCCTAAATACAAATCCCAATCAATAATCTTGTTTGAAGACAGGATATCGTCGAGCCAATATATTAATTACTTCAATATGATGATGAATCATTTGCAAAAAGATGATGCTCTCCTTACCAGACTGTTCGTAGAATACTTGGCCGGTATAGCCTATGATTGGTACCATAGTCTGCCTGATAACTGCATATCCTCATTCGATGACATGAAATATCTTTTTCTTTCACGATTCTACGAGGGAGGCATGGACATGACTATGTCGTCGCTCATCGATATCAAGCAAAAAGAGAAAGAACCCGCTTGTGAATTCATAGAGCATTTTAGGCAAGCAACTCTGAAGTTGCCTCCCGGTATTCCAGAATCCACATTCATCGATACTTAAAAAAATAACCTATTTCCTATAGTAGGGCTCTGGACGGGTCCAACCCAATTTCAAAATTGGATGACATTCATAATAAGAGCCGAAGCCGCTAAAGGTAGCACGAAGGTGGCATGTAATTTGGGGTTACAAATGCCCAATACAGAAGATAAAGGCAAATGTTATTTCACCCTCAATAATGACGATAATCGCACTGATAAAACAAATGAGGCTCTTGTTATCATTGTCTCTAAGGGTTCTTCAACACCCAAGCTATAGCTCAGGCCAAAGAAAACTTATTCCTTTGATGATGATGATGTTGTCAACATCTTGAATGCATTAGTGAAGGATGACAAGATCAAATTGTCCGACATTATACGTCATGAAGTGGCAGACAAAATCGACGATCCAAAGTACTGCATGTACCATCGATACATAAATTATGGCAACGCATTAAAGAAATGCATCCAGTGACTGATTGATACTGAAGCTATCATCCTTCACAATGACGACAAGCCAGTTACCGCCAATGTGATGTCACTCTAATTTGGTGACCTTCCAGTACAGGAATTTCCAGAGGCGTTATCCCTAAGCCACAACTTAGGCTAGCAAAGCCTAACGGAGACTTGTCGATAATGTCAGTGGGATATTCCTCCCGAAGTACTGTGTCAAGGCTAGACTTTTACTTTCCAATCACCAGCAGGACATTATAAATGTACAGGGTTTATATTTATTCTCCTTTATCCCCAGCTGAATGTTTAAGATGTACAGTGTTTACATTCTTATTTTCCAGCATTGTAAAAATGCAGCAAGACATTCATGTATTATTTTGAACTATTACTTATATTCAAGAATCTTGGATACGCAACAAGTAATAGATCCACAAAAAGTCCCTAAGCGGACAAGTTCTCATATCCAACGAAATATTCTCGTTGAGATCAACCAAAATATTTTCTTACAAAAACAAACGGATTCTTAGAACCCAATTGTCCTAAGGATGTCTTATTTCTAAATCTCCAATTGGATTATAGATATTCTACTTCTCTTTCTTCTCACCAATGTTTCTAAATGCAACGAATCAGACAGCTGAATAGTAGTCGAGGAGTCAAAATTCATTATTACAGCTGAGCTGCAGCACGCAGAATCAGGTTATCGTTTAGCTACCCAGCCGCTGAGCCAACTTCATCAGAAGTGCACCGCTGTGCCAACTTCATCAGAAGTGCGCCGTTGTGCCAACTTCATCAAAAGTGCACCGGTGTGCCAACTTCTACAAAAGTGCGCCATCACGGTCAATTTCTATAAAAGTGCGCCATCATGGCTACTTCTAAAGTGTGCCTACGATCCTAACTGACAAAGAGAAGTTAAAATTTTGTGTTCTACATGCAATGTTCTTCGTGAAATATATACAAATAACAGTCCCATGACCTACGCTTTCCTCGTATAGGAAGCCACGTGTCAAGCAAACAATAAGTTGTGCACCCACTCACTAGATTGCGGGATGTCATCACATCAAAAGTGTGCGCACAGTACGTGTCCAAAGTGCGCGCACACTGTCATAATTGCTCTAAAATCCTATAAATATATGATCATTGTGTACGTTAAGTGGGCAGCGGGGGGGGGGGGGATTTTTAAGTCTTTGAAATTCAAGAACAGAATGAGGGAAATAGAAGCTTGATGTGCCGTTGTTGCCAAAGCTTTCTTATTGTCCAACTCTTCAAGTTGTTTACAGCATCGTTGCATTTCTTCATCGTCGGGAGGGAGGGAAATTTCCAAGTCTTTGAAATTCAAGAACAGGAGGAGAGAAATAGAAGCTTACCATGTCGTTGTTGCCAAAGCTTTCTTATTGCCCAACTCTTCAAGTTGTTTACAGCATCCTTATATTTCTTCATCGTCGTGTGGTCCAAGGAGTAAAGTGATCATCCCCAGATCAGATCTCTACAGTTATACTCTTCCAGAATTAATTATACTTAGATTCCTGTTTAGGATCTCTTGTACTCTTCTTTCTTTTTAATAGTTTATAACACAAAGTTTCTTTAAACTTTTTTTTTTTTGCAAACAGTCCACTGCCATCCTCAGAATAACTGACGGAGACTCCACCTTGCCTATCGAGAATGAGAACTCCTACTCGCCAGGAATACGAAAGATAACTTTGCCAGCATGGCAATATATCGTCACGTGTCGAGCACTCAACCAATCCATTTTTATGAATAAATCGTAGTCGCTCAAAGGAAACTCTATCATCCTAAAAAGATACTCTCTACCGCACAATACGACTTAACAAGCGGCATAAACTCTATCTACTCCCACAAGACCGTTACCAGTAAGTATATTTAACCTTATAGGTAAGGACTCAGACTCCAAGCTAACTCGTGTCGCAAATCTTGCAGATATAAACGAGTACGATGTGCCAGAATCAAATAATGCTGAAGCTGAATAAGAATGTAAGAGAATGGTACCTACAACCACCTCTCCAGCTGCTAGCACCTCCTCATAGGATATCCCAAAAGCATGTCCTTGCCCTCTGGGCGCTGGTCCCCTCTGTTGCTGTCCTCTCTGCCTAGTTTGAGCCTGGGCATGTGCATACTATTGCGGCCTCTGCTGCTGGAACGTCTGGGACTGCATAGGTAAAGACCTTGGGGCCTGCTGCTGCTGCACCTGCGCTGGTGTCCTGAACTACGAATCAGCTGACTGGACTGATGATGATCCAATTGAAGCCCTCCGGGGACAAGTACTAATCATATGTTCGGCTCCCCCACATGTCAGATATAAAACCTGTGACCTACGGCACTCTACGAAGACGTGGCCTGGCTTCCCAAAGTGGGAACACCCGATGGAAGATGGCTTCCTCTACTATGAGGACGAGTCTAAGAAGACTACTGAACTGAAGCTGCTCTCCTCGGTGATCCGATCGACAAGACTTGAACTGTCGGAGCTGGTGCCGAAGACTGGGTAGAAGATCCCCCCTAAATATGAGGCCTCTTCTGGCCCCCAACGTTGTCGACTATCCTCTGGGATGTGTACTCGTGCCTCATCGTCGCTCTCATCACAGCATCGAAAGTCTAGAACTCATGTTGCTCTACTGCTAGAATAATCTCCAGATGAAGTCCCTGCTAGAATATCCTTGCTCGGTCCAACTCGATCGCCACCAAGGTGGGAGCAAACCGGCTGAGCCTACAAAACTCTGTCGCATAGTCGTCGACTGTCCTACTCATTTTCTTGAGGTTGTTAAACTACTACTACAGGTCATAAAGTGATATCGCATCATAGTATTGGGTCTGAAATCTCTCGCTGAAGTCCGCCCATAGGATCATCGCCTTCAGTGCTACCTCCTGAGCTGCCCACCAATCGTGGGCCAAATTCAGTAGCTGCAACCTAACCATGGTTGGAACTCCTGCCACCTCATGTATGGCCTCATTACCCTGGAGCCATGCGTCAGACGCAATCGCATCCTCAGTATCATAGAAGTACGGGGGATGGAGACGTCTGAAGGTGTTCGCAGAATTATAAATCTGAAAACCACCTCGCTCCATAGCCGTATGGACTGACTGAGTGAGAACGCCACTCTATCGTTGGTGAGTCACCATAAAGCCCGTTAGAACATCCATCAGTGCTCAAACCATAGTTGACTGCTTTGGCTGATCTGGCTGTACAGGTATTGCCTGTGGATTGGGCTGAACATACTACTCTGCCTCGGGATCTGTCCTAGACTCTGCTCCTGAATGCTGAGGCTGAGCCCCAGGAATCGGCTGACCATCAGGACGCTGACTTGCCATCGTCTAATCAGAAGGACCGGGAACAGTGCCCCTGAAAGTCAAAGGATACAAGGATCAAAATCGAGGAACAAGATAGAGGAAGGATGAAAGTAGATAACAGGTCAAAGACCAGAGATATATGATAGTTCAAAAAGAGATCAAGAAGGAATAATTTAGGATTGAGACATATATACTGATAACCCCACATGTCTGAATAGTAGACTTGCATGGGCCACCACTAAAATCCTGTCAGGCCCCGGGCCCAGAATACTGGAGAGCGGAGATTGACAAAGCCACCTATGTATACCAGATTACTTCAGTACCCTGAAATACGATCACGGTTGTGAATAGACATGGGGGGTTAATACTACAAGCCATCAGTCAACCTAGGTCAATCAATCATAGTATTTCCATCACAAGCAAGAATCCATAATGTACAAGAAATATGATCATTAGAAGCAAAATAGTAAAGCATCCCAAACCATATATACATAGTTGATCATAAAACTAGTAATACAAAATAAAGAACTAGCAATAGTGTAAGTCATACATGGTCAACTCTATCTATAGTCTAGAATATGCTAATCATGTCATGCCCAATAGGCAATATAACAAGTCCAAAATATGTGCTAATAGGTGCTCAGGGCTAAACGCCATAAAAGAATATGTACAATAAGTGGGAGAACAAGATAGAAACCCATTCAGTCGGTCTGGTGCTCCGTGTGGTCACCATCCTCGGGAATGCACGAAAGATCCTTTAGCTCTACTACCGAATTTGGCCAAGCAAAACCAGTGGGGTCAGATCCCAAATAGCAAGTACCACAAATGAGGCCAAACTAATGAACTAAAACCAGCAATACAACAAAGAGCTACAATATCATAACAATATGTAATTACCAGGTAATATATAAAGTGCACCGGGAAACAAGAAAATAAACGAAAAATATGTAAAAAAAACTGGACGGGTGACATGTACGGGATCATACAAGGTAAACATATACATGATCATACAAGGTGAACAAAGGCTTATAAGTACTTGGTACATGTAGCATATACATCAACTGGGCAAGAAAAGTAATGAGAACATAGCTAGTACAGTATCGGGATCATGGCAAGGGGAACTTGTAAGGGATAGTACATATATAAAGTAAAGGACATACAAGATAATAGACCGGAGTGCACCACAATATGTCACTGTCAGGCAAGCAAGACAATATAAGACAAGACAATACATAGACTCCATCCATCAATCATGGCCAAGCAAGAAATACGGCTTGCTACGCTAGCTAACTATGGTTATCATAAGTCCTAATTACTAACAAGATGCAATACTGAGAATTTCTATGGTTGCATGCCCTGCAGTATATCCATGCTATCCGGACTACAAAATAATCAAAGATGTACAAGTGCTGTAAAACCCCTAATTCTGAAAACCGTATTAATTATTTAATTTATTTAGTAATTATAAGCTAAATAGAGGGAATAGATTTTATTTAATTTTTATTTGATGTGTTTGTGCAATTAGAGGATTTATGGGGCCATTATAAATTTTTTTAATTTATTCCATATAGGAGACCCTTTGGACAGTTGCTAGCTTAATGGTATACACCAACACATTTTTTAGAATTTTCTATGTGTATATATATATATATATAATTAATTAAATAGAAAAGAAATTTCTATTGGATCTCAACCCGAAACCCAAACCCTTTATCCTAAACCCACTACCCTTTTAACCCCTACCCGGACCCATTAGGAGAAGAAAATATCACCAGCAGCAGTAGCAAAAACCAGCTTTTCTTTCCCTTCTCCGTGCGTAAAACAACCTCTACCACTTCTTATCTCTATTTTATTACTAAACTCTCCTAAACCGAAAACCAAAAGCAAAGAAAGAAAGAAAAACAGCAGCAGCTCACCCCCCCCCCCCCCGCCCCCCCACGCGTGTATTCATTCCCTTTCCCCGCACGTGACTCATCACTCACCGCCTCTTTATCTCTATATATATTACAACTCTTCCAAACCCTAACCCACTTCTTCCTCCAAACGTAACACCATATTGAACGCTTGCACTATACAGACTCTTGTCCGGCAAGTATACCTTGCCATCGTACTATTATTTACATTCCACATGTTGCCTACATAATTTATTTCTGCTTATTTAGTTCATTTATTGCTAAATAAATTGTGCGTCCAAGAAAACTTGGGTGCAACGACGATGTCGTCATATCATGTTTTATTTATGTATATTTTTGGACCTACTTTATGAGACCACTCCATTATTATGGAGCATCATTAGGTTCATTGGCCGTGACACAGTTGTTACACGAGTTGTGAGTCTCATATAGATCATGGACTGCGTGACAGGTTGGCCTCCTGTACGCATGGACCGTGCGTTAGGGATGACTGCTGATAGAAACTTTGTATGCTAGTAGACCTGGCAGTTATTTAGAGGTTTTATCGTGTCACGGATGTGGCATTCTTAGAGCATGGGGTGGAGAGAACAACAAGTAAGATATTTGGGCTCCTTTACACTTTTATTTTATGTAACCCGTACGCTCCACCGGAGATACGCGGTCGTGATGACCCCTATACTACTTGGCGGCCTCTGTCGTTCAAAATACGACATACTTTGTAGGTCCCTGATTCTCCGAGAGAATCATGCCAATCCCACTATATGGCCAGATAGCCCACTTGGTGGAAAGTTGTTCTCAAACTGCATTCACTTAGACGGTTAGGCGACCCATTGGATATTTATATTTCAGTACTTATTGGTATATTATTATGTATCTTGTTACGTCCCTCTGAGGACCTGGTCCCTCTCCAGATATGGGCGAGCAGGAGTATCCGCAGGAGTACGGTCCTGGACCTGACGCTACTTACCAGACTGAGGAGGTCTTACCCTCGGATATCTGTGATTTTATTCTCGCTGTTTAGAGATCCTTATTGCTACTTCAGTATAGTCGTTTTGTAGTAGATTTGTTTCCACCCGACTATCAGACTTGGTACTCATCTTGATATTCAGATATTATTCAGCTCTTTATTTCTACTTATTATTTGTGTTGTGGATGAGATATAGATTGTGTGTGACTTGTTGTGACAGTATATTACCACTGGTGGATTGGATATTCATGTACAGCGTACATGTGTATATGGTTTCCATATATTGGAGTTCGTATACATACGGTTGGGCGTGTTACGTATTCCTAGTCCTACGTATTTTGGGACTGGGGCGTGACATGTTTTTGGTGGTGACCCATACAGGTCTTGAATATATATTATCTCGGTTACGTAACTGTACCGAACAAGCCTGCATATAGGAATAGAGTATAAGGATCTCATCCACGCTTGACAAAAACCTTATTCTTTCTTTCAACCATCCTATGTTTGGATAAACAAAGTTTTACGCCAAAAAAACTCTTTTCCCTATGACCATACCCTTTACCCTTGTTGGCGTAAAAGCCAAATGACTGTTGTTGGCATAAAAGACAAATGACTGCCTGGTTGGCGTAAAAAAAGGCCAAACTATGAAGAAGATTGCCTCTTTTACGCTACGGTTATGACAACTGCTACCCACGTTTAATCTGCGTATGACACGTATCTCTTTATAAGACCATGGCATGCAAGCCACGTAGGTAACTGCCCCTGCGTAAACTTGATGATTCATGAATAATAGATAACCAGCGTAAAGTAGCCTGATTAGGCGTAAAATGTAAGGATGGTGATGAGAACGTATTTGGCACAGCTTTAGCTTTCCCAGTCAAGAACAAATCTCGTGCATTAAATGCAGAGATATGCCTCGAGCCTTGTGCAGAAACAACTTTTTGACGTGGCATCTGATTTTATCTTATTTTGAGCGTAAAAACTCATTTCTGTAGGCAGCGTATTCAGAAGACTCCATTTTTCCTTTTGGATGTGTAAAAACAACTTATATCAAATATGTCACTAAACGACAACCTGGGTCTCTGTGCAAAATTATCATCACAGCCGTCTTCTCGATCATCGTGCAGTACTTTTGTCAGATGTCAGGTTCACTGATTTGTTTGACAAATTCATCCGAGGAATACGAAGAGTTCCTCGTACAGATTTTACGCGTAGACTTTTTACGCAGATTTTACGTATAGACTTTTTACGCAGATTTTACGCGCAGATTTGTACGCAGACTTTACGCACGCAGATTTTATGCGCAGACTTTTTACGCCAAACTCCCTTGAATCTCTACTTTATGCGGAAAACTCTGAAGTCTTACTTTACGCCAAACTTCCTTGAATCTCTGTTTTACGCGGACAGCTTAGCAACCTGTTTTACGCAAACAACCATGAAGCCCTGTTTTACGCAGGGAGGGACTTCATATATGTTGGGGGTTTTGACTGTAAAATACGCGGACAATTCCCCAGCATATTTTATGCTTCTACATTCTATTTAATACTTGCATCCTGTTTGATCCCTGTACTTCTTCTAAACGTTGTGTACATCGCCTGCAGAGAGATGGATATGCAGAATGGATGTACTATCGCCGATGGCGACACAACTCCTGGAGTCAATGGTCAGACTCAAGGAGGGACCTCAATAATTCCTAGACTTCCAGGACCAGATGGACAGATTCACAATCCAGTTCCATCTGATCTTCCCGTTCCACCTAATGGGATCCTTCCAGTCTCATCGACACCGCAGGATAGCCAGGCACAACTGTTCCAATTCTTCCAAATGATGATGCAGGAACAGAGGCAGCAGGCAGCCGAGCAGAGGCAAGAATTTCTGGCAACACTTAAGAGGATGGCTGCACAGGCTACTGTACCAGCTCAAGCACTAGCTCCAGTACTCCGAGCTAGAGTTGGTTCAGTAAAGGACTTTATACAGATGGGTCCGAGGCCGTACAAAGGCATTGAGAACCCAGAGGAAACTACCAACTGGATCACTCACACTCGAAAGTTATTAGAGGCATCGCAGCTACCTACAGACCTATAGATGACGGGTGTAAGGATGCTTCTAGATGGTAATGCTCATCACTGGTGGGAATCCATGGAACGCCAGCTGGGTACATACCAGACATGGGAGCAGTTCCTGGAGTGCTTTGAAAGGAAGTACTTCCCGGACACCGTCAGGGATGCATTGTACGATCAGTTTCTCCACCTAGAGCAGGAAAACATAACAGTGGACGAGTATGATACTGAGTTTAGTCGCCTTAGTAAATATGGCGCTGCCCTGATACCAGATGACTTGGCCAAGGCTAAGAGGTTTCATCGCGGACTAACTCAGGAGCTCCAACATTACACCAGCTCACAGTCCCGGATCTCTTATGCCGAGTTACTAACAGAAGCCAGATTGTAAGAAACCATCAGCAAAGGAAAGGGAGGTCAGCTGAGGACACAACAAGGACCAGCAAGAACACAACAAGGAGGACCTATCAGACGTTCTTTAGCTCAGCAACAGCAGTACCAGCACAGAGCAGGACCGTACCAGACCCCAGAGAAGCCCCACTGCCATTATTGTGGGAAACGCGGACATATTATGAGGGACTGTCGAACTCGCCTAGGACAATGTGTGAGATGTGGTTTCGGACAGCATATGATGAAAGACTGTCCTATGCAACAAGCATTGACACTTCCACCGCCAGCACAGAGGCTAGCGCTTCCAGCACCGAAGCCAGCTCAGCAAATAATGAGACCAGGAGCACCTCGACCTCCAGCAGCAGGGGGATTTTAGCGAGGACCACCGCTACCTGCACAGGACGATCAATTCACGAGGGCTAGACAGGGACAACCACAGAGGAACGGACAAGCTTTTGTAATAGAAGTGGATGACATGAATCAGGAGATTGATGTCATAGCAGGTATCACTCTTGCTTTTATTTTTCCTGCTGTGACATTGTTTGATACGGGAGCCACCCACTCATTCATATCATCTAGATTTATTGCAAAACACAATATTTCCTCTGCATCTTTACCTAGTTGTATTAGAATTTTTACCGGAGGAGGAGTTGTACCTGTTAGTAGAATTTGTAGATCGTGTCCTATAGTAATACGTGGCAGAAAGATGAATGCCCAACTCTTAGTCCTTCCTATGCCAACTTTTGATATTGTGCTTGGAATGGACTGGCTGAGCAAGTACCACGCTTTCTTCGATTGCTTTGGAGGAAGCATTCTTTTCAAAATACCAGGCCATCCTGAACTTGAGTTTGCACGAGGATCCACAGAAATCCTTGATGGTATGTAGCTCGCAATGGACGATGTTATCTATCATCCCATTATTTTAGAATTTCAAGACATCTTTTCAGAAGAATTGCTAGGACTACCCCCAAACAGAGACGTAGAGTTTTCGATCGAATTAACACCGGAAGCAGCACCTATAGCATCATATGTTTATAGACTAGCAAAGAAGGAGATGGATGAACTGAAGACATAGTTAAAAGAACTAGAAAAGAACGGTTTCATCTGACCAAGTGCATCACCCTGGGGAGCACCAGTGTTGTTTGTACCAAAGAAGGATGGGTCAGTGCGTATGTGCATTGACTATAGAGCCTTAAATACAGTGACAGTGAAGAATAAATATCCATTGCCACGCATTGATAACCTATTTGATCAGCTTAGTGGAGCCAAGGTGTTCTCAAAGATAGATTTGAGATCGGGATATCACCAAGTAAAAGTACGGAAGGAGGACATCTCGAAGACCGCATTTCGGACAAGATATGGGCACTACGAGTTCTTGGTCATGCCATTTGGGTTGACCAATGCTTCAGGTATCTTTATGGACTTAATGAATCGAGTCTTCCATCAATATTTGGACCAGTTCGTGGTCGTCTTCATAGATGATATAATTGTTTATTCAAGGAGCCACGAGGAGCACGAGAAGCACCTGCGGATTGTTCTAGAGACCTTGAGGAGAGAGCAGTTATATGCAAAGCTCAGTAAATGTGAGTTCTTCTTGGACAGGGTCTCATTTCTTGGATATGTTGTTACAGGAGATGGTATTTCTGTTGATCCAGAAAAGATCTCGGCAGTCGAGACATGGACTGTTCCTAAATCAGCAGCAGAGGTGAAAAGTTTCCTTGGACTTGCGGGATATTATCGACGGTTCGTGGAGAATTTCTCAAGAATAGCAACACCTATGACTCGGTTAACTTGCAAAGATGAAAAGTTCATATGGACCAACGAGTGTCAAGCCGCTTTTGAAGAGTTGAAGAAGCGACTGACCACAGTACCAATATTGACTATTCCATCAGGATCAGAAGGCTATGTGATCTACAGTGACGCATCAGGGAAAGGCCTGGGATGTGTATTGATGCAGCATGGCAAAGTGATTGCCTATGCATCTAGACAGTTACGAGTACATGAGAAGAATTATCCAACTCATGACTTGGAACTTGCAACCGTTGTATTTGCTCTAAAACTATGGAGACATTACTTATATGGGGAACGAGTAGAAATCTATACAGACCACAAAAGCCTCAAGTATGTCTTCACGCAGAAGGAGTTAAATATGAGGCAACGTCGATGGCTTGAGTTGATGAAAGATTTCGAGATAGAGCTTCATTATCACCCAGGCAAGGCTAAAGTTGTAGCAGACGCGCTAAGCCGGAAGCTAGCAGCTTATTTCTTGACGACACAGAGAGAATTATTGGAGGACTTACAATGTCTTGGCATTGAAGTGATATTACCCAGAACAGACGGGACACTAGCCAATTTGTAAGTACAATCATCACTAGTAGAGAGGATTAAGGCAGCATTGCCTACAGATGCCAGATTCAGAAGATTAAAGGAAATGACAGAGACCGGAGAGCAGACAGGACTGCGCATTCATGATGACGGGACATTACGATATCGTGATCGTCTTTATGTTCCAAATGGAGAAATTCGACAGGAGCTGATGACAGAAGCTCATAATTCGATATATTATATTCATTCTGGAGGCACCAAGATGTATCGTGATTTACGACAGCACTTTTGGTGGCATAGAATAAAAAGAGAGAGAGCTCGCTTTGTAGCTAAATGTTTGGTGTGTCAGCAAGTAAAAGCGGAGCACCAGAGAACAGCAGGGTTATTACAACCACTTTCGATTCCAGAGTGGAAGTGGGAGCACATCACTATGGACTTCGTCACGGGTTTTTCCAAGAGTCCCAGTGAAAGAGATGCAGTATGGGTAATAGTGGCCGACTCACCAAGTCAGCCCATTTCTTGCCTTTTAGAGTTGGCCAATCTACAGAAGCTTTGGCTGACTTATATATAAGACAAATCTTGAGATTGCACGGCATACCAATCAGCATTGTATCAGACAGGGATTCGCGCTTTACATCACACTTTTGGAGGAGCATGCAAGAGAGTCTTGGAACTCGTCTGAAGTTCAGTATATCTTATCACCCACAGACAGATGGACAGTCATAGCGTACTATTCAGACATTGGAGGATATGTTGAGGGCTTGTATGTTAGACTTTGGAGGATCATGGAAGGACCACCTATACCTTGTGGAGTTTTCTTACAACAATAGCTATCAGGCGAGCATTCAGATGGCTCCGTTTGAAGCATTATATGGAAGGAAGTGTAGGTCTCCTGTGTGTTGGAGTGACGTGGGAGAACGTCAGATTCTGGGACCAGAGTTAGTGATCAACACCGTTGAGACAGTTAAGAAGATACAAGGACACTTGCGAGCAGCGCAAGACAGGCAGAAACAGTGGGCAGACCTTCATCGTCGTCCCTTAGAGTTTAAAGAGGGCGATCATGTCTTCTTGAGGATATCACCTACCAGAGGCACCATTCGATTTGGAGGGCGCGGCAAGTTGAGTCCTAGGTATATTGGACCATTTGATGTGCTAGAGAGAGTGGGAGAAGTGGCATATCGACTTGCACTACCACCTTCACTTGAGGGAGTACATAACGTTTTTCATGTGTCGCAACTCAAGCGATATGTGGCAGACAGCAGTCATATTCTCGACCATTCGAGAAATCAAAACGTTTCGAAATTTTCGACAGATAGAGAAAAGAAAACTGAGCCCTAATTAACCAAAATTTAGCGACGTTTAGCGACGTCAAATAAAAACGTCGTTAAAATAAAAATTAGCGACGCCAAAGACGTCGCTAAATACGTTGCTAAATATTTTTGATAGATACGTCGCTAATTACGACGCTAAACGTCGCTAAATCAGATATATTAGCGACGTTTAGCGACCTTAATTGAACTTATAGCGACTATTCTTTTAAAATCTTAATAAAAGTCGCTAAACGTCGCTAAATGTCGCCATTTAGCGACGCCTAGCGACGATTTTACGGAGTCGCTAATTTAGCTACGTTTTAACTAGGAGTCGCTAAAATACGTCGCTAATACCGCTTATTCTAGTAGTGGACTTCCCCTGAGCTTCTACGCCATATAAATGACACTCGTCGCATTCCGAGATGTTCACCATATAGATTGGGAATCCCACCCAGCAACAACATCTTCATTATCAAATTGACAAGCCTCTAAGTACTCTGGTTAATTCATGTGTGAATTAGAAAGTCGCGTTACTCGATTATGTTGGGAACGCCGTGTGATCCGAACCGGAGTTGGTCTATGGTGTACGATATTCTACTGAACTCATATGCCTAAAAAGAGAATTTTCATTTGAGGTCTGAAGCAATTCCAATTATCTACATCTCATGATCCCACTTTCTACCCGATGTGAGACTAAATTATCAACTCCAAACGAGATATAATCTAACAATCTTCACCTTAGCTCGACAAGATCTTGCTCCATCTTGGACGTGTGAGACCCACATTTGAAGTCAATTCGTGCAGTCTCCAACATTATATCTGACATCTAGTGTCACCTTGGACGTGTGAGACCCACCTTTAAAGTCAATCAGTGTAGTTGTCTCCAACAATAGATCTGATTCTTCTTCCTGCAAATGTCTGACATCCACCACAATCTGTCTCGAAACAATTACAGCTGTCCAAAATTGTCCCGTAACCTTGGACTCAGATACTTGTTGGGAACGCGATGTAACCTGAACTTAGCCCATGATGTGTGATATTGAACTGAACTCATATGCCTCAAAAAAAATCCATGTAAGGTTTGAACAAATCCAAGTTTATCTACACATCATGACCCTGCTTCCTACTAGATGCAAAACTAAATTATCAACTCCAATATTACCACCTTTGAGTGCTCACCAGGAAATGAGATACAACCCAACAGATTAGTTAGTGTGTTGGCATGGAGCAGATAATATATTTAGAAGAAAGTTGCAAATAAGAAGTATTGTGATAATCTAACGCTGCATCAGCATTACCAACTAGAAGCAAAGGTTCCACCTACCAGGCATGGAACCAAAGGAATTCTCCTCTATTAACATTAACATCATTATTCCACAACATTATCAATACTAGGCTCAATCTGTTCCATTCAGCTCTTCACCTCTCCATTCCAAGTGCATAACAATTCAAGGTGAAATACACAACACAATCTTCAGAAGAAAAACATACTATTCTTTTGGAAACTTGAAGTGTTCGCTACAACACCAGTATTCTTTCTTGAAAACAGGCACCTGGTTTCCACGACCACCCAAGTATTGGAGAAATAACCATCTCCTGCTTTGCTCATCTATACAACAGTAAGTTAATATGTTCATTACAAAAAATAGAACATCGAAAAGCAAAAGGAATGAACCCTGCCAGCAGCATCTAAAACTTGCAACTATTTCTACATTATCAACCACAGGGGATTCTACAATTTCTCCTAAACAATAATACAAAACCACAAATTCACAGATCTGACAACAAATATAAACGTCAACTAATAATAAAGCAAAGTTTTCGCACACAACAGTTTAGCAACTAAGTCAGAAGTTCTCAAACTTAAAAACATAAAACTACGAGACAAGCTTCAGAGTGCTCCACCAAATGCGACTTCGGAAAGTGAAGAAGGCGGCATCGAGTGGATGTAAGGGATACTTGTAACTGCAACATAGAATTAAAAAAAGGGTCAATAAGTATGTATCAAAAATAGAGAAACAGGTATTTTATTAATAAAATAATAATAATAATAATAAAAGCTATGTTAAATGGCAGGCATAAGGTTAGAAACTCAAACCAAGTGATGACACCATTTTTATAACATGAATACATTTTGATGCCAATAATAGTAGTGTTACAGTTACCAAACTAAAATTCGACAAAACAATTCTTGCTGGATTAGTACAAATGAAGAAGTTGCACAAATAATTTCATGGATGTTTGTGATCATGGGATATTATCACCTGATGGTGGGACTATAACTCAAGCTAGTGACTTGCTGAAGTAAAACTGATTATGCCCAGTTGCAAGGATCTAATACCCAAATAATTATACTTTCTACATGCAGTTTGCTCCTAAAATCCAGCCATCCAATGTCAAGAAAGATCCCTGGAAGACCTTCATTCAGGAGTAGCAAAGACAAAATTTAACACATTTATTTCTACCTCTAAATGGGTCACAACTTCAATCGAGTTTTCTGAACAATCACTATATATAATGAATAATTTTTCCAAAAATACAAAAAGCCATTCCATAATAAAATCTGTTTAGAAGGATAGGGCAAAGCAGACAAGGGCATCTGAAGAAATAATTATATGTAGCACAAGCAGATTCAAATTAGTATTGATATAGCAAACCTATGCCAGTGTACATCCTTCACATATCTGTACAGGACATTAAACATATATATATCCCTAAATTAATATAAACATTGGATATATTAAATACTTCTCGTGTCCTGAATAACAACCAAATAATTCAGGCCATATACAGGCTGACAAAATTTAGTGAATACCAAATATCCTGTCTTCATATTGTTTCTGTTATGTTTAAGGAGTGGGATATTTATATGGCAGGCACTTAAAATGATCTAATATCTGCTATGCTGAATGAGCATAATATCCAGCAGGCTCATAACTGATTACAATTTTTGAAAAACTAGAACAAGACAAATCTAATTAAGATTAAGTATCTGATGAACCCCCAGCCTAGAAACAACTTTCTGTGTAAGTGCAAAATATGCATCAAAAGTTTGTAGGAGTAAACCAAATATGGCGACAAGTCAACCAATATAATCAGAACAAGAAAAAATCAAGTTGAAAGAAGACAGTAATATAAAAGTGACCAGAAAGACTCCCTGTAAGTACTTTTAACATTCAGATGATATACGAAGAAGTCACAATCCGTTACAAAAAGAGTTCTTTAGAATTATATGATAAACATATATGTCCACACACACACACACTACTTCAATGCATACATGCGCAGGAATTTGTTAAAAATTTAACACAGACTATCATCAACAGGCAGTTCTCAAGCATTACCTTGCTAACCATGGAATGGAAGTGGAGGGAGGGGGACTCTTTTCAGTGGAACAAAACCAAAGATGCAAGGCATTATTTGTGCGAGTGGGTGTCTATAAAAAACACTATGATTCCTGTATTTTCAATCATATGACGGATAAGCCAGTCAGAATTCTTGAATACCAGCCAAGGTAATAGATGTAAGCCATATCAAATCCTTTTGGCATGTCTTGATACTATAGTGACCAATGAGGCTCTCTTTCCGAGGTCAACTTGGCAAAGAAAAAACCAATAAAAAAGAAAGAATTATTTGTATTTACCCCCCACCCCCCCCCCCCACCCAAATTTTTTTTTAGTTAGTACTACCCCCAAATTCTTAACTATTAGTTTGTTTGTTTGTGTGTGTGGTGGTGGTGGTTGGGGTGTGGGTGTGGGTGGGTGGGTGGGTGGGTGTGGGTGTGTGTGTGTGTGTGGGTGTGGGGGGGGGGGGGGGGTGGTGGTAAATACAAATAACTCAAAAGAAAAAGAGAGAAGTATAGCAAAAAACAGTGTCAACAGAAAGATTCGCTCGTGCAAAAGACCAACATGCTACAATTTGTCAATAAGATTCCTCATCATCGTAACCATTAGTACTTGTCGAATTTGTGTATCTGCAATTCTAAAAGAAAGAGAGAAGTATAGAAAGAAAAAGAAAAAAAAAACAGTGTCAACAGAAAGATTCGCTCGTGCCAAAGACCAACACGTTACAATGTGTCCATAAGATTCCTTATCGTCGTACCCATTAGTACTTGTCGAAGATGTGTATCTGCAATTCACAACATTCATCCATCTAAACATTATTCCAAGCAATATTATCTATTACCGAGGTACTTTATCTAAAAGCAAGTAAAATAAACATCAAGATCTACCCACTATTCAACAATATTGAATATTGTTCCCTTCAAAACTAAGGAGAAACAACAATCAACCATAAGATTATGCCTAATTGTATCAAATATTTTTTTTCCTCTTTTTAATAGTTTATTATTTTTTTGCTCTCTGAAACCAAGAAATATAAAACACAGTTACGAAACTGCCGGTACCCATAAGAGTCCGAAAGTGATACTGCAAACCTTGATATCAGTCACTAACATGTGAAGTTAGTGACTAGCATGACGTAATATCATGGTCAAATTGATGGGAGAATATCCTCCCAAGTTGGAATAAATTGTTGCTACTCCACCTATCATTCATCGTAATAAAGCATTGCCAGTCTTAGCCTAGCAGTATTAACCTAATAATACCATGTCAAATCAAATTTTATCCAGTGGCACGTTGAGACGTGCGCTATAGACACGAGATGCAACTGAGGTGCCTTCCCATGGTGTGAGGCATGACACTTCCTTGAGGCACGCATATTGATGCCCAAGGCGCATCAAGGCAGAGCCTCATGAAACCCAACATGAAATTGTGGGTTTTATTATTGTTTTAGCTCAGACCTGATCCTGTAACTTGACTCTACTCTAACCCACAAACCCAGGGAGCATAAAAGAGACAAATTAGTATCAAAAACATAAGTCCAATGCATCAGTCAGTGGTTACCTAAGCAGCTAAATGCACAGAGAGTGAAAAAGTCATGTACCACAAGGTTGATTCAGTACTCTCAAGGAGCATTCAAAGGTTCATTACCTTACTTACACAATCGTGTTGGCTTCAATTATAAGCTTCTTCCTACAACCAACGGACAAATGAGCATGTTTATGAGGTACCCACTACTCTGAGTACCCTCCCACCAAAATAGTGTGTGGTTTACCAGTTTTTTTTCCTAACCCATATCTTTAAAACCCTACTTTTCCAATTCTTCCACCTTATCCGAGTTCTCCAACAATCTTTGGTGACTCCCCGTTGACTTACGACAACTAAATGTGTGACGAGAGATTCGAGTGTTTCCTTTTTGTGATTTTTTGAAATTTTCTATTGTTTTCATGTTTCTTCCCCTTTTATCTCTCTCTCTCTCTCTCTCTCTCTCTCTTACAACTTGTTATCAATGATTTCTCTCTACCTAGGAAACTTCACAGCAAAAGTTAGTAACCACTGTTCTAAAAGGCGGCCGCCTAGACCGTCTAGGCGGTGCCTAGGCGCTAGGCTGCTGGTGTCCGTCCGATGTCCGGCTAGGCACCCGCCTAGTCCTCCCGACAACCGACTATGCATGTTTTGGAATTTTATGGACTTTTTATACAATTTGCATTGGATTCTTTGAATTTATTTTTTATATCTTTTGAACTGCTTACATCTAGGCGGTCGCCTAGGCAGCCGCCTAGGAGGGCTAGTCGCTAGGCGGCGGGTACCCGTCCGACTAGCGCCTAGCGCTTTTCACAACCTTGTGAGTAACCTTAAGGTTTTTTGTTTTGCAACTTTTTTGAATAATTTTTACATGTATTTGGTTTTCTTTCCAAATGTTTCCACATCAAGCCCTTTGCCAACATCAATCTTCCTTGGGGACTTACCCATTATTGCCCAAAACAGCTCTCTCCTGAAATGAACTTTTTTTTTTTAATTTGCAAAATTTGTTCTTTTAAATTATCTACGAATAAAATGTTGAATAAAATATCATCCTTAATTTTATTGTATTTTTTAGAGTTCAGTAGGTAAATTTAAAAAATGTGTCTCGCAACAATGAGACGCCACACCATGCATTTCACCTTGCGCTTTGCGTCCTGGCAAACTTATTATAACATTCTAGTCATTTGAAACTTTAGTCTTGCACCCACCAAATTTTATCATAGTGCAAATTATAGAATGCAACAAGCTAGTCAGTCAAATTTGGATCTGGTCAGGACTAGTTTGACAGACTTGATACTGGTACAAGAACAATAATGATATCAGTGTCTCATGGTGAAAGGTACGAAGCAAGGAATTAGGTATCCACACAAAGCGCAAGGTGAGACACAATTCTTTACAAAAGTTCAAAAAATCTGTCAAATACAGATCCTTGTATTTCTAACATGGTTAAGAGCAACCAGAAATCAAAAAGTAATAAACATGAAACTGGAACACATAAAAGTCCATACTCAAGACATTCAAACACTTTGAAATAAAAATCAGCATTCACATGCAACACAATACAAGAACAAAACACTACTAGAGAAGATAATTAGACTCAATAGCAGAACAGGTTATATGACAAAAGAACAAAAAATATATGAAATTAACAGGAGAAAACACATAAGAACAAAAAACAGAAAAAGAAAACAACGCCAAAATAAAATAAGGTAAGGAAACTCACCTGAAATCTGTTAGCAGTGGTAGGAGGCTGGAAATCATTGCTGATGGAGGCTGGTTGTTGTCCGGAGGAGAAAAGAGGTTGGGGGAAGAGATTGGAGATATGAAATTGGGTTGTGAAAAAGCCTAGAAAATAAGCGATGGGTTTTGGTTAGTTTCTTCTGGTTCACTTAGAACACGGAATGTGTTACCAAATGAATCATTTGGATGGGTTTGGATTCACTTAAAAAGGGGTTTGGTTCACAAAGTTAATGAGGCGGCATCTCATCAGCACCCCGAGCCTGTGCAAGGGTACCTCAGAGGCCCACTGAAGTGATCGCATCAGTAAAGCCATGTAACTCACACCATAGCGAGGGACATGGTTGTGACCTTAGCCCCGCAGCTAAGACACGCCTCAGTGTGCCTTGAAGAAACACTGATTGGGAAAAGCTTCCGAGTGCTGTAGCACGATAACAAAGTTTTTACTGCATGAAGTATTTTCTTTCATTCAGCTGACTCGAGGGAAATCTCCTCTACAACATTATAAAATGTCATATCCTTTTTCACAGGATGACCCCAAAGTTCGTTTAGGTATCTCCCTAGTTCTAGTAGTTCCTTTAACTAAGAGATCCTTCTATTCCTGACCCGTGCAAGTAGTGGTGCTCTGTTGCTAATGGTCATACCATCTAAAAAGATTTTTCTCACATCTTATCCTCTATTGACACTACATCAAACTTCCCAAACATGTACTCATTTACTATCTTTGATTTATGTCAGTGATCTAACTTAGCAAGTGTGTGATAGGTGGTTGCAAAGAGTAGAACATTTTAGCATTGCTGAAAAAACTGGAAGACCAGAATCCTTTAACTCTTAAGATTTTCATCAAAAAAACCTTTTCCATCGGTATAGAGACACTATGGATTCTAAAGGCAACATAGGTCATATACTGTTCGACCTAGGAACGGACTAGGTCATTTGAGGGGTATACGTCACATTCAAGCACAAGTTTTGACTAGCTTCAAAAATTATTCTCCTTTATACCATCAAAAGATGCTGATAAAAAAGTTAAACAATTGTTTTAAATCATGCAAACTCCAAAGAATGTATTGCAACAAAGCAATCCCAAATTCAGCACATAAGATCACATTCATGCCACATGTTCTAAAATAGAGTGAAATTTCCTTTCTAGAAATTCTTCCACCATATAACATTTGTGCAGATAAAAGACACTCAAAAAATCAGAAGTTTTCAAGTAACTCTCACCTTTCCAAAAATATACTGGAAAGCTACTTAGCACCGTTCTCAAACGATAGTTAAAAGATATCAAATGCACTTGACAAGTCCTTTAGTAAACAGACTGGCAAGCTCTGAGAATTCCATTTTGGTATCAGTGCACGGATGCTCTGAATTCTATGGCCATAGGATCTAGCAGATATTAACAAATTGCTCCAAACCTTTTGAAGAAGGTATTGTCGTACTACACATTCAGATTAAGATATCAGATTCACGTTCTCGCCATAGTTGGAAGTATCGGCCGATACCGATCCGATACAACCGATACCGATATGACCATACGGTTTGGCATTTCCCGATACCCATACTGTTTGTCTGATACTGACATCAAAGGGTGTCTTTTCCAATCAATTCGGCAAAGAAGAAAATTGAATGAAAAAGACCAATCAACAAGGGTATAAAAGCATAGTAAGGTTGTAAAAGAAGAAAATTTATCTATTACAGATAAACCAATCGGCAATGATGACTACTATTTCATCGAGTTCCAAAATTACTAAAAAATAACACATGAAATGCTTAAAATTATGTGTAAATATATAAAATATATATTTTTCTAAATATTAAAAAAATTATAATGTATTAATAATTATTTGATTTCCGATACCAAAAAAATCCGATACTCCGATCCAAAACTACCGATACCACCGATACCGATACTCATAGGAAGAGTCCGATACCAATTCCGATATTGCAAACACCGACTCCTCGCACAAGTTTCCAATTTCAAGAATTTCAATCAATTCTCCTAATCACCCCTCCCCCAACCCGTCCACCATACCTGTAGCGCCCCGTTCTCCCGGTGCGGAGAGCGCGGCTAAGAAACACAAGACGGTATCGTTCGATCGGGATAGATTGAATTAAGAACTCGTCCTCGTTATGGATTTGTTTCTTCGGAATCGATTCCCATATTCAGTGGACCGCGCCCCAAGGATCGGCTTAGCGGCAGAGTCAGGAGGGACCTCTCCGCTGTTATCTTTTATTGCCTCGGTTTTCGATGTCGCTTGTTGCTTTCGTGCTTTGAGTTGGTTTTGGGATTGCTTGTTTTCCTTGAACGTTTTCGATGGTTTTCATTGTTTTCGTTCATTGAAATGCACTTCAATTCCGAGATTGGAAAGAGAGGAAGAAGTATTGATCAAGTTGTTCGTGTGCAGATGAATGAGCAGTAGGCGGCTTGCGAGCGGAGTCGTGAAGCGCCTCTTTCCATCTCCCTTCCAACCATCTAAGTGAGTGGCTACCAACCCGATTAGCTAGCCCTGCTTCCAAGCTTCACATCTATAAAATCTGCACTCTTCTTTGCCCCGATCAAACGATACCAAGTAATAATAAAAGAAACCAAGATAAAAGAGAATAGACTTGGTTATTATGCTTGTCAATCAAATATGTGAACTGTTATCATACTGTATGCTAGTTCGTTTATAACTGTTCTATGAATCGTGCTAAGTATGGAACACCTTGTATGCGTTAAACTGTTCAAGGAGGCTATGTTAAATGAATCATGCAATACCGACTGTCCCGTACTACTGTTTGCCTCAACTGCATGAACTGTTAACTTAGTAAACGTACTGTTCGATCACGGACAACTTGTGCACAAGGTAACTAGTTCCTGCGGACGGTCGTTGGGGCACTGGCACCGATCCGGTCCGGACGGAACTCTACTGTATAGTCAACTGTACTGGACGGAATGGCTTGTAGTACCCACTGTACTTTCGCTGCAAACCATTCTCGTCTATGACTAGTGTCCTTTATGGCAACGCCAGTGATCTATTGTATATTTAAACCTGTTGCAAACTAACTTGTGTCTTCGTGGCAGGGAAGGCAGGGTAAGTATTGTGCAGGTAATTCAGACAGTCAGGTAAAATCCACCGAACGGTGGCACGTTCATTTCAGTAAATTCTATATGCTGCTTACTTGTAAATGAACTAAGGCAAGATAGAAACCCACAAAATATGCATGCTTCATTAAAACAACGTGTTGATTGGTATAGTTCGGCTAGCTCGCCTTCACCAGTATGTTTCGACATGCTGACCCTCGTTGAAACAGGTTCTCCGCACCAAGGCGAACCGAGCGAGGAGCCGAAGTCGTCTTCCCGATCCAGTCCAGCTGTTGGCGCATCTTCATCGCGCCCTTTGAAGCATTTTGAAGACAAGAGCTTGCAACTCTTCATACACAAATGCAGCTCCGTGGCAAAGCCGTCCTCCAGCGTGGAGGTCTTTATCATTTTGAGTTTATAAAGGGACGTAATGTACAGGACTGCTATCTCATTTTGAGTCATCACTTTTGTAAGCCGTTCGGCATATTAGCTGACTCGTTCAGGAGTTTGTAATAGATGTTCATTATCAATAAAGAGAACTTTTTCATGTTTCAAATCTGTGTTTCAATTTATCTGCGTACTCTGAATATGTGCTTGCTATGCAAAATAATTTAGCCTTATGCGGGCGCAACCCCAGGCCCGCACGGCATCACGATTTGGGGGACGCCCCAACGATTCTAAGGAATCGGGTCGTGACAATACCAGCCACACATAAACCCAAAAACAAGGTTGTGAAAAGCGCTAGGCGGACGGCCATCCGCCACCTAGCGCCTAGCCTGTCTGGATGGCAGCCTAGGCGGACGCTTGATCTAGGCAGTTCAAAAATAAATAAGAAAATCCAAATAATCTACTAAAAATTATAGAAAAAGTCAATAAAACCCCAAAACATGCACAGTCAGGCGTCGGGAGGACTAGGCGGACGCCTAGACAGACATCGGACAGGCACCAGGCGGCCGCCTAGACCGCCTTTTAGAACAGTGCCCAAAGTAACAACAAAGAGAGAAAAAGCAAGAGAGAGAGAGAGAGAGAGAGAGAGAGAGAGGGGCTCGTCTTAGGACTGCTAGAAGATTATGAATCTATAACAAAAGTTTGCCGATGTGGTAACTCATCCCAACTTTTTCCATAATGTTGGGCAATACTATTAATTGTCTGAATAAATGATTGCAGGATGTATGACAATGCTGGAATATACAGACAAAAATATTCCTCGTCCCAACTGCATTGTACCCATCTGTTCAAAATTACTTTCGACTACCTCGTAAAGGTCATGACAGTATTTCAGAAAAATACTTCGAGTCATCCCCCCGGCATTCTCAACATTTTCTTAATATTACTTTATTCCAATTTAGCCCTAAGAAGTGAAAGAAATCAAATTTGTGACCATTTTCTGAAGTAGAAAGGAAGCATCTATCCTTTCCTAGAGTTCCTTTAGCATCAAATACTTCTGACTACATTTTTCACAACAAACAATTCCACCCCAACTTCGCCAGATGAGCAACCAATACTAATTAATGACAAATCATAACCTTATTCCTTCACTGTCAACAATTCAAGATCAGTCTCTCACGCATGCAAAAGATCATTACAATATCCAACAACAGACAGATTATCTCGCTTATTCAAATATGTGACTAATCTATGAAGTATCACTTGGCATGGTAATAGAATAAATCCGAATGAGGGAACAAGGATCTGTCTTCCTTTTTAGAAATTCCTTCCTGACAAATAATTTGGGAACTCCCCTTTAGAATGTCAGAACATAATGATAACAATAACTGTGTACAGATCACAACCCATATTCCCACTTCTTCATAATATACATCAATACTAAAGGAGCTTATGGCACCATGTTCGACATAAACAAAAACTGGTACCTGCATACTGATGGAAGACGAGTACCACATATCTTTACAAATTCCATCCACATTCAAAATCACTCTCGCTTCCACTTTGCAGTACCTTGCGACTGTTAAAGATTTAACTTTACCAAGCCATTCAACTTCAAGAAGAATATTAGACATAACAAGAAGATTTTCTCCCGACTTGAAGATTATTCCCATAACCTTCCAGGAGAATAATCATAACAATATCCAATAAACAAGAAGTTGCTATGTCAATTATAAGATATTAGACAACCACATGTTTTACAGTAAGAATAAAGCTAAGTTTACAACCAAACTTAGTTGTAAACCTTTACAACGGCCACGTGGCGGTTGTAAAGGCTTACAACAAAGTTTGTTTGTAAGCATAGCATTGCTCTTTAGAGTAAATGTAGTAAAACACGTTCCAACTTTCTAGTGAAGCCGTTCTAACTTTCTAATAGCTTCACGTCTTCAGAATTCAGATATTCTTGGAACTGCTTCATTCATACTGCAAGGAGTGGAAAACTTTCAACAATGATCCTGTGTCATCCTAAACTTTTCAAGAATGTACTGCTTGCCCTACTTATAACAAAACTCGCTGAACAGTTGAAACATATCCGATTTATACCCACATTTCTACCAAGAAGAGAACCATATCCTCTTCTTCCTGTATCGCTATTAGATTATTCTCCAGACTTGAAGGTTCTAAGCCAGCTCAACCTAATGCTTTCAACCTGTTCCTAAACTTTTCAGGGATATAGAACTTTCAAATTTTCACAAATGTCAAAGAAAAATAAGTTATCTGCCAAACGTTCTATACCTGTAGTATATTACACTACTCTAAACTTTAAAAGTTGAATGAAACAAAGAATCCAACTATCACCTGAAACTCTCACAGCATCAATAATCAAGGTATGCTTTTCAATGGAATCCTAAACTAATAGTATTAAATAATTCTAAGATAAAAAGTATAAAAACAGAAAAAGTTGACAGCCTAATTGTATAACTTTCAAGGAATTATCAACTCTGACAGATATGTTTTAGGCTTTGTTCAACACTTGAAGATTCATCTTTCAGCATCAACCTTTTGACAAAAATGGCTTTTTAGATGCTCTTAAATTTCATTATCCTCTCTAAATTTAGCACTTCGTTGTCATTTTTGTCTGCTCCTTGAATACAGGACTATACTGAAATTTTCTACCACATAAATTCCAACCAAAGAATCTCCTAATAATTCCACCGTCTGAGTTTCTGCAATAACTTGAATTTGTTTTCATTTATGCCAACAGAATAGCACATCAACAGTCAGCAATCTTTTCAGACATCTCAACATTTTTCAAAATTAATCGAACTACTGTTATTACAAATTGGTACAACATGATCAGCCTAATAAGGTGATACTATTACACCTTCCCTGCATTACAAGGGATCACGTAGAATCCCAACATGTAAAACTTGGATCACGCAGGATTCCACTATGTAAAACTTGGATCTCGCAGGACCCTAACAAAGAAAAATACATACGTACATAAGTTGTGAAAACTACAGCAAATAAGAAGAAAAAACTAGTGTTGAACGGTGAAAGAATGAAGAAAGCAGTGTAGAAGATCCCTCGACCATCTTCCTCCCAATTCCAGCCTCTCGTGGAATCTCCTCAAGGGTTCTTCACGCATAGCACAAAAATGGCTAGGTCATGGCATCTCCCAAAGGGAAACAGATTTTTACAGCATTTACCCAACTAGGACCCCTATGACTTGTATTACAACACTGAAACACAACACTGTGTTGGCTGCTACACCAGAGACTTATAATACAAAACTCTATTAACAACATTTGAGGTTCGTTAAGGACTGGTACAACATGTTTTCACTATACTCCCCACAATTCTAGAAAAAACTTAAACTACTCATACAAATCTGTTAGACATTTGGAAAATCAGACGGCTAGATAAAGAGCCTGATGCTACAATCTTTTTTTCAAATCAGCGGTTCTTCAACAACTCAGTTAAACTCCCAAAGGAGCTGTACATCAATTATCATCTGAATACACCCTTAAGTAGTTAAAAAGGTGTCCCTGCTGCCAATCATGAGGAGTATCCTCTTGGATTCTTCATCCAGCCAGGGCCTTCTTCTCGTGATGGAGGCAGAGCTTCCTGGTGCCACCATGACACATTTTTGGAAGCAGACAGTCTATGGCATGTGCACTTTTTTGGAAGCTTCTTGAGACTATGCACACTGTTGTATTTATGGCATATTATTAACAGCAGATTAACTTTAACACAAGAAGGTAAAGTTATAAAATACAGAAAAGAAATTGGCAGTAGAAAGAAAACTGCACTAACATAAAATAGCACCTTAGCATAGCACAATCAGATCAAGACTACCATGCTTTGGCAATTGCAACTCAGGTACGGATCAGTAAGTGAAGAACAAAATAGATATAGCACAAAATAACGCTAGTAAACTCCTACAAGAAACTATATAAGGTGGAATAGCTCCAATTAATTAAAATTACTTAGCCACTACAAGAAAAAAGAGAATCGCCAAAAAAATAAGGTGATGTTTGTTTTGTCATCTGAATCTTGAAGTCGGAAGTCTAATCTGAAAAAAAAATTCAGATTCAGATGTTAGATTTCAGAGGTTGTTTAACCTCTGAATGTTTTGGAGGCAAAATTAAGACATTTCCTCTGAATTTGTTGACAACCAAACAAAATATAATGCTTCTGAAGTCTGAAATTTTATCCTATTTTGACTGCACAAGTGCAAACAAACAGAACCTAAGAATGCAGTCTAGGATCAAATTTGAAATATGAGATTCTTCAGTAAGAAGATTCTAGTAGGTGTAATAATGAAAATTGCCATAACATTCAAATGTACAAGTTTGCAAACAGTAAAATATTAAACAAGATCTAAAACAGATTATATATCCAAAGGTTAGCAAGAAGAGAACTTACTTCACTGAAGAGATGGCTTCAACCGGCCCTCACAAGCATCCTTGGCATGAAACATCTCCAACCACAAATTATCAAGCAATACCACATCACAAAAGTGAGTGATACCAGGCACTCTAGCTCACAACTCAGTAAACATTCCATGCCAAGGAAATTTGCTAAGACCCATTTCATTCAGAACCACGCCTTCTCTTAGCATTATCAACCTCCCTGGAGTGGCTCCGGCCCCTAGAAGATCGTCCTCTGTCCCACTCATCATCCCTCTCCGATTCACGCTCCCTGTGCCTATAGTAATCCCCGTGCCTCTCCCTACCATCGTGATACCTGTCTCGTTCCCTATCCCTCTCTCTTTCCCTCTCCCTATCCCTATCCCTATCCCGGTCTTGATCCCTCTCCCTGCCCATCTCCCTATCATCCCTATGTCTCCTCTCTGACCACTCCTGCCCGCCACCCACATCCTTCTCCCTCTCCTGCCTCCTCTCTGGAGCCCCTGACCATTCCCTCTCAGGCGCCCTCTCTGTCACCCTCTCCTTTGCATGGCTCCCCACATCTCCATACTGATGGTCTGATCCGGCATCATCACCATAACTCGACTGGTCCTCGCCACCCCATGCGCCCATATTTGGGTCCTGCCACATGCCTACTCCACCGCCAGGCATTCCCCTTCCAAAGAAAGCAGGGTTCACATGAGGAGCCACCACCTGCGGGAATGAGGGCATCATCCCCGGGAACATGCCTCCGGCAGGTCCAGCTGGGAACCCTCCATACCCGCCGCCCATCCGACCCATGGCGGCTGCCCCATAGTCAAACCCTTGCCCAAGCATCATGCCGGGGTGCATGACCTGCGGGGGTGGTGGCACCATTCCGCCATTGCCCATTATCCCTCTTCCACCCATGGGGCCCATCCTGTTCCTCATGTTCCCCATCGGGCCACGATTGCCCATCCCACCGCCACCTCCCCCTCCTCTCCCCCAACTCCCACCTCTTCCGCTGAAACTGCCACCCATCTGCAGTCCGCCGCCACCGCCGCCTCCTCCACCTCCACCTCTTCCCTTCTGCGCCATGTTCTGGTTCTGATTCTGGTTCTGGTTCTGCTGCATCCCCTGCTGGTTTCTCGACATCTGCGCTTCACCCATCCTCCTCACTCCATACGGCGAAGAGAACGCAACAACGCAAGGCCTGCCGTTAAACTGGTGCCCATTCATCCCTTCTTTGCAGGCGGCCGCAGACATGGGGTCCAGGAAATCGACTTGGCAGTAGCCTTTCGACTTCCCGCTCGCCTTCTCGTCGAAGAACTTCACCTCCTTAACGGGCCCGTACTTGACCAGCTCCGCCTCGATATCCGCATCCGTCGTCCACCAGTGGAGATCGCCGACGAACAGAGTGCTCGTCCCTCCTCCTCCGCCGCCACCTCCATTAACGTTCGCCGGACCACCGGCGAAGTTACCGCCGCCTCCTTGGTGGAAGTTGGAAGACTGGCCGAGATCCGGTCGGGCCTGGACCGGTAGGGGAGGTCGAACAGGAGGCTGAACCGGAGGCTGAACCGGAGTCGGAATCGAAGCCGGAGCCGGAACCGGGATCAGGGCCAGCTCGGGGATCCTTTCGACCTTAGGCTCGTGGGCGATTCCCGGGATCGGGACCTTCTCCTGCGGCTCCGCCGCCGGAGGTTGTGGCGGCGGCGGCGGCGGCTCCTTCTTCGGCTCGTCGTCGTTCCTGCGGACGGACTGGTAGAAGCCGTCGCCGACATTGACGTCGTTGTAGAGGTCCTCGTAGTCCTCTTCGTCCCCGTAGAACTGCTCCTCGTCCTGGACTGCGGAGATCGCTTCGTTGCGGTGGAAGCCGGCGGATCTGTCGCCGCCGTCGCCTCCGACGAGCTGGTCCATGAGGGAGGGAGGGAGAGAGGGAGGGAGCGATCGGTCGGCTAGGATTTGGAGAACAATAGTGAAACCCTATCCCTAACCCTAATTTCTTGTGCAGCGTTTCGAATTCGATCGCTGGAAGTAGAACGGGGGAAGCGGTGGGTTTGGCGTTTTGGAGTGGTTCGGAATTTCGGATGGGCTCTCTGGGGGCTTCCAATTGATCTGGGCTGTTGATTTGGGCCTTAAAGTGTGTTCTTTTGTTCTTTCACACTCACCCACAATTGTAGGGATGTGTATCGGTCGATGGCCGACCTATTTAGTCAAAATCGTAACCGAATCAAAGTTAATCAGCTTGGAAATAATTATAGCCAAATCAAACTAACTAATTGGTTGGTTCGATTTTGAAATCCATCGACTTGGTTAGATTTGGTTCGGTTTTGCTGATCGGATTTGATTATAGACCCAAAAATAAATTAGTAGCCATTTGAATACTAAGATTCATGGTAGTATAATATTGAGATTTGAAATTTAAGAAACAATGAAGGACCAGTCTAGGGGCTTACCAAGGTCTTAGCAATAAGGGGTCTTGTTTTTACAGGTAACAATGTAATGACAACGGAGTCTACTTAAGTTTGATGACTAGAGATCAAAACAATATTATGACCCTGCATCAAACAGAAAAAAAAATAGCAAATAGCAAGCAGATTGATACAAAATCAAGATTGATACCCAAAAAAAAAGAGGCAAATAGCATATGGCATTACATCAAAAAGTATATCCCATTAAAAAAACAAGCAGGATAATGAATCAAAGTTCAAATTGCTATCACAAACAAACAAAAAATAAAACAGAACTAGAGTACCACTGGTATATTTTAAGTGTATCAGTGTATCTAGTTCCTTAAAATTTAAAAATAAACTAGAGTATCAAAAAACTAATTATTATTTGATATTGTCACTAGAGTTAAACTGAAGTACTTTAACTAGAGTACCACTGATACTATGACAATATGAATATTGTAATGCCCTGCTCCGCTTGGTTCCTTAAGATAGTTCGTTGGCGAAATACCGTTTGGACTTGGGCTTATTCAAAGAATTGTTTAGAGTTCTATTCGGACGAGGCGGTCTTTCATCAGGTGGGTAGTTTCGATGACCCCTTCTTTGTTTTGCCTTCACACTTAATAATTGATGTTGCTAGTTATATTTTGTTGCCATGAGATAATAATGCTAAGTAAAAGAACTCATGTAGATAAGAGAGTAATCTTACCCTGTGTCATATAATTGTATAGAACATGAAAATTTTAGTTGCTGCTAGAGATAGATTTTCATAATATTGCCTTAGACATGGACCTTGTTCTTATGTTATAAAGTAGAACTACTTACCTTATTACATGGACTATCTAGCTTGTCGATATATAATGGATTTTTTGTATTGCTATAATATCTTATCACATGGATTATAACACTGTAGTATTGCTATCATTTAGAACGTAATATGTTACCTTGTACAGGCTAACAATCATATTGTGTTCCAGTAACATAAAAATGTTTGGGGCCAATGGGTCGTCAATGCAGTATCTCTAGACTGGGAGGTAAGTAGATAAATTCTGGGACTGGCAAGAGTTATGCGAGCGATGGCTTAAGGAAGGGTAATGCTGAGTAGGGATATGTGTTGTGTACTTATTCAGATTTGTATCATACATTTGTGTAGAGTCTAGATGTTTACGAATTTGCATGGTCATGTATAACATGTACACAAGGTAAAGTTCTAAAACGATCGTCGTGGAACTGGAATCGTATCGGCTCGGGAGACAGCGCTGACGTACTAGCGCAGTTGCTATGCTGACGAACTAGCATTTGGTGTTTCTGGAACTTTCAGTGGGGCTCGGTATCTACACTGAAAGGATCGTTGTCTAACCCAACTTTGGTCCAAGATGGCTTGTGGTGTCAGTGACCTTCATATAAGTTAGACTGCATGCTAACGTCAATCTGTGTGCATGCTTATCGGGGATGTTCGCAGGAATGAGTGCATTGCACACTACTTATATATTATGAGCATAACGATTGTCTTCTGTAGAGACACGCTCGTGATACTTTGAGTATAGATTCTTTTGTCTCATTACATATTGATATCATTGTTGTGAGGCTTAACAACACCTTTTGACACTACAAGAAAAAAAATCTCTTTATGAAGGCTAAAAAGCGTTATAAATGACTTTTTATAAGATTTTTTAATAAGTGCCCAAGTGTTATAAATACCATTGTTATAAATATTTCTAAAAATAATATAAATGTTTCATGAAACTTTGACACGGTTGTGAGACTTCGTCGATTAAGAAACATTGCAGCGAGACTTCGCCAATTGACAAGAGGGTGGTGTGAGGCTTCGCCAAGTGAGAAGAGAGATGTGGGTGGTGTGAGGCCTTGCCGATTAAGAGCGAAGAATTAGTTTTTTTTAAATCCTTGGTACCAGTAGCTTCGATTGTATAATATTTAAATATAAAAGTGAGACGAGCGAAGTGAGAATTAAGTCAGTGAGATAAAGCATGATCTAGACGTGAGGCGACCGAAGGGAGGTGACCGTTAGGGAGGTAATATCTCGAAGGAAGGGCTGCAAACTATAAACATTTAATGTTTGCACTCACTCCCTCTCTGCCCACTCCAACCCCCTCACCACCACCCCCAATGCAAAATCAAGCAAATCCCCAACTACCTTTAGGTCATATTTGGATCATGGACTTAAGAAATCAATAAAGATTTTTTTTTTTTACTTTGTTTAGTAGCCACAAACTTGAAAATTATTTTCATGGGGGAGGAAAAAAAGTGGGAAAGATAGTTCTTCTCAGAACCCATGAGATTAATTTTTCTTCTCTTTTTCAGCATTTATTACGAAAATTAGGACAATAATTGTCCAACTCAAATGTATTAATCTATTTAATTCATTACTTTTGGATATCCATGATTTTATTTTTATTTTAAAATGTAAGAATATTATTGGAACATTGGTATATTTTTTCTTTCTTCCTATGCACCAACCACAATGGAAGAGAAATCAAATGTTCTTTCTTGAATGGTTTTCTTATTTTACTAACATATGAAAAAAAATCTAGAAAAAAAATTAATTTCTCGTCCTTGTAGAAGGGGATTTATTTTTCTTCTAAGAACCAAATGAGGCCTTAATAAGGTCAAAAGATTGATTTTAGTCCATAAAATTTAATTTCTATTTTATATAGTTGTGTTGTGATACTTTATATGAGCTATTGGGTTCCCGGATTTGGAAAATAGATGTAGTCATAATTCAAATTTTGGACCATTCTACGCATTTAGTTGGAGGATTTACAGATAAGATTTACTGTGAATTGACATGAACAGTAAATTTTGTTTGCCATAAAATCAAAATTTTAATATTGAAGTTCTTTTTACTTCGTTGTAGAATGCGGAAGTAGGAAATCATTATCCCCACTTGCGATAACCACTTCATCTCTACTTAATTAAAAAAATATTTACTATTTATCTCACTCTAACAAAAAGTTATATTTTTGGAGGTGCAGTCTCCATGTTCTGCTATGGAGGAACTCCATTAGCAGCTGAAGGTGAAGCTCTACATCTGGGTATTCAACTATGCAAAAGGGAATGAGCCTCCAATGTTATAATTGAGGGAGACTGTAAGGCCCTAATAGACGCAATCAATCTCAAAAATGGCAACTTCTTGTGGCAAACACGTGTTGGGAACGCAAATGCGAAAACCGTTCCCCCAAACCAAGAAGTACTGTGAGAGAACCGAGCAAAAGTACACAAACCAAAAATGTCAAACATAAATCGCAAACACATAAATTTTTGACGTGTAAAACTCTTGCGAAAAAAACATGGGACGATCGGTGTCCAACCCTGAAAAGCCTTTACTAATAGAATAAGAAATACACTGACTCCTTACAAACTTCTCAACGATCCAAACGAATCATCACAACTCTTTGGAACAGAAAATAGATTATAACCACGAAGAAAAAAGATAATGAAAAATACCCCAAATTGATCTCCTTCTCCGAAACGGCATCAATTTATTCTTTCTCCTCTCCAATATTGTAAAAGCACTCGTGCCTCCTTTTGTAATATTTTTTGAGATTATATTTTAGGGTTAGGCAACACCTAATATATATAGCCTCAAATCCACAACTAGCATTCCTATTATATATAAGAATACCCAATCCAAATTTAAATCCATATCTAAATACAAATCTATTGACATATTCCTATTATATGCAGGAATACACAATCCAAATTCAAAAAAAAAAATTCACATAGGTTGGGAATCACACCTACTCCAATAAATTTTCTCCTTCATAACTATGTGGAGGGGGTCACATCCCGACGATCCGCCTGCAGTACTCAAACTTTCCCTTTGGAAGAATCTTTGTGAACATGTCTGCTCCGTTGTCATCCGTATGAACCTTCTCAAGCGTCGCTTACTTCTTTTCAACCATATCCCGTATCCAATGTGTAATGCCCCGCTCCGCGTTGGTACTATGTACAAGAGATATCGCTTTGCTGGCTCAAGCGAAAGCCTTCTCGAAGAGTTTCCAGATCGAAACACAAGACGATTGATCTGGGTGAGTGGGCAGAACTTCATTCTCTGATTCTTGCACGCCTTAATAATGAATCTGAGTTTTTGAAATGCTTGTCTATTGATAGAACCTGACTCTGCATGCTCACTTAGAGAATTGTATGTGCTTCAAGAATGATTTCCTACATGCTTAATAAGAGAACTTATATGTTTGCCTAAAAGAGATAGAACCATTGACATGCTAAGTATAGAAATGAATATTGCATGCTATTACACTAACACCGCTATCAAACGAACCATTGCTATGCTAATAAGAAGAGTAAAGACTGCTTGAACATGTCTTCATATCGAATGCTAAAAAGATAGAATAGAATCGTATCATTAGTTAAAAAGTGAAAGATAGAACTGCTTCCATGCTTGCTTTAATAAGATAATTGTTTGAACATGTCTCATCGATCGCACTGTAAAAGATAGAACTATTTAAATAACTTATATTGTGTGCTATTGAACCTATCGATCGATTGAAAAGAAAAAAGATTGAACCTATCGAATTGATTGAACCTATCGAATTGACTGAATAGAAGAGAATTGAGAGCTCTGGCTTTATCGCTTGATCGAATATTTGCTTGTTCATGGACTTGTGCATTATATAGTCTTTATCTGATAAAATTGTATTCATGCATTGGTCTGACAACTTGTGCACAAGGTATCGGGTTTCTCGAGCGGTATCCTGGGGCATTGGGAATCGTTCGGCCTGGGAGAGACTAATCAAACACCCTGAGGCTTCAAATCCTCGCGATTAGGGGGGTGTGGCTATTATTGTAGTGCTGAACCATGAGTCTCAGCTGTTATTTTGAGCGTATTTTAGTCTATAGCAACCATGTGTCTCAGCAACTATTAGCCGATCCATCATTAGTGAGAAGGGATTGTACGTCCCAATTGCTAATCCTGGGAATCCACACTCGGGGGCCATCATATAGTTAGGGCGCATACTAGGTTAGCCTTCTTGCATACCTAACTGTTTGATGCAAGGACGAACAAGAAATAGAACCTCATTTGTATATGTAAATTGTTGCTAACTTGTATGTCTGTTGAAGGATAACCGTTCGACGAAGGGTAAGAATCACCGATAAATGATGTACTCATTATTGAATTATGCTTGCTATCTTGTATTGCTTCTAGACTTGCATGTTTAACTTGAATATGTTGTTGTCCATTGCACTGAATTAAATAAGTCCACTAGATGCACTTTGTCTTGAACTGAGATGAATAGTCCACCAGATCACTGCTTTTGTTCCTTGAGTTAATGAATATGGCTCACAATATATGATGCACACTGCATGATAGAATATTGTCGCTATAGCATGCTTGAATGTATTGAATATGCAAACTGTTTCCAAAGATATATTTTCGAAAAAAAGTAATCTGACCCTAATCTTGTGCTGCATGAAATGAACCTAGGTAACAAGTAGCAAAATTACTAGTAATATAATATTTTGCCACATGCTTACTTAGTGTTGGTTTTATAGAGTGTTGCTTCTGTTCGTTGATTTTATACTCACCAGTACTTTCTCCAAAGTGCTGACCCCCCACCAGTTTGCTTGTTCGCGGGTACTGGATCGTCCGTAGAAGCGATAGTCGAGCCTCATCCCCAGGACCCAAAAATCTGGAGTCGATGGCTTGAGCCGTATCGAGATGTTTTGAGTTACTTTTGTATAAAGGAATGTAATGTATGGAACAATGTTATTCTAATCAAGAGAGATAGCTTGAGCGAATTGTAATCTCGGCCAAGCGTCGCTTGTAATATATCTTGAATATCAATAAAGAGCTTATTTTCTTATGCCATTGTGTTCTTTACTTTTTTGTAATATTGTGTCGCTGCTTCCGACTTGAATAGCTTACTTTTCCTTGTTCAAAGTTTTGGCCTTGTGCAAGTGCAACTTAGGCTTGTACGGTATCACGCCCATGCGAGGATGATCGGTTCCGCAAGACGCCATGCGAGGACGATCGGCCCATTGCGGGAATCATAGCGTGACATAATGGTATCAGAGCAACTTAATCCTTTGGCCATTCCATTGCTTTGCTTCGACTCAGAGATGTCCCAGATATTATTGTTGCAATGTATGTTCTATACAATAAGTCCATAGATATTCTCAAAGATGCGCGCAAATTTTTTTTGGATTATTTTATTGCTTGAGAGATATAATTTGTGATTTCTTGATTGCTAGAGTTTTATTGAGTTCCGATTGTTAAAGTTTTTGATTGAGGATGGTGAGGGATGGGGACTATCACTGATCTGGATATTGTAAGTTTCTTCTTGAAGTTTCGAGGACAAAACTTTTTGTCGGTGGGTAAGTATGTAGTGCCCCGCTCCACGTTAGCACTATGTACAAGAGATATCGCTTTGCTGGCTCGAGCGGAAGCCTTCTCGAAGAGTTTTCCGATCGAAACACAAGACAATTGATCTGGGTAAATGGACAGAACTTCATTCTCTAATTCTTGCACGCCTTAATAATGAATCTGAGTTTTTGAAATGCTTGTCTGTTGATAGAACCTGACTCTGCATGATCACTTAAAGAATTACATATGCTTCAAGAATGATTGCATGCATGCTTAATAAGAGAACTTATATTCTTGCCTAAAAGAGATAGAACCATTGCCATGCTAAGTATAGAAATGAACGTTGCATGCTAATTACACTGACACCACTATCGAACGAACCATTGCTATGCTAATAAGAAGAGTAAACGACTGCTTGAACATGTCTTCATATCGAATGCTAAAAAGATAGAATAGAATCGTATCCTTAGTTAAAAAGAGAAAGATAGAACTACTTCCATGCTTGCTTTAATAAGATAACTGTTTGAACAAGTCTCATTGATCACACTGTAAAAGATAGAACTGTTTGAATAACTTATATTGTGTGCTATTGAACCTATTGATCGATTGAAAAAAAAGATTGAATCTATCGAATTGATTGAACCTATCAAACCTATCGAATTGACTGAATAGAAGAGAATTGAGAGCTCTGGATCTATCGCTTAATCGAATGTTTGCTTGTTCATGGACTTGTGCATCATATAGTCTTTATCTGATAGAATTGTATTCATGCATTAATCTGACAACTTGTGCACAAGGTATCGGATTTCTCGAGCGGTATCCTGGAGCACTAGGAATTGTTTGGCCTAGGAGAGACTAATCGAACACCCTGAGGCTTGGAATCTTTGCGATTAGGGGGGTATGGCTATTAGTGTAGTGCTGAACCATGAGTCTCGGCTGCTATTTTGAGCTTATTTTAGTGCATAGAAACCATGTATCTCAGCAACTATTAGTCGATCCGTCATTAGTGAGAAGGGCTTGTACGTCCCAATTGCTAATCTTGGGGATCCACACTCGGGGGCCATCATATAGTTAGGGCGCATAAAAGGTTAACATTCTTGCATACATAACTATTTGCTGCAAGGACGAACAGGAAATATAACCTCATTTGTATATGTAAATTATTGCTAACTTATATGTCTGTTGCAGGATGACCGTTCGGCGAAGGGTAAGAATCACCGATAAATGATGTACTCATTATTTAATTATGCTTGCTATCTTGTATTGCTTCTAGAGTTGCATGTTTAACTTGAATACGATGTTGTCCATTGCACTGAATTGAATAAGTCCACTAGATGCACTTTGTCTTGAACTGAGATGAATAGTCCACCAGATCACTGCTTTTGTTCCTAGAGTTAATGAATATGGCTCACAATACATGTTGTGCATTGCACAATATGTCACGACCCGCACCCGATATAGGGGCACGAGTGCGTGGGTATGTCCATCCTACGCCGCAGCATCGGCGATAGAACGCTGTCTATGTCACAATACTATCTAGTCAATCTCACACGAATATCCAACTCCATAAGGAGACACAGATATCACAATATAATTGGAAATACTCAATCACATAACTAAAGCACGATGAGATATCAAAAAAATAAACGAAATATAACACAAGTCTAAACAACAATAACAGTCTAACCTACAATCAATATCATCCAAATCTCCAAGTGTGCCGGAAACAAGTCCTCTAAGTCGCAGTCTGGAAAAATATTTCCAGTCAAGATGGAGCGAAGTACAAGTACTAACATCAGTTCCATGTATATTGACAAAAACTATAATACAGTATAAAGAAATATAAGATGGATATAATACTGGCAATAAGAAATACTGGAGATAATGAAATACTGGAAATAAAAATACTGGGGAGCATATATCATCATCAATGGTACAACTAGCAATAAACAGAAATACAGGTGCATGCTAGAACAATGACTAGAATATAAGGAAATGCTAGAACTATGATCTAGAATATAAGTGAATGCTAGAATAATAACTAGAACATAGGGAAATGCTAGATCAATAAACTAGAGATACATGTATAGACTATCTAGCTAAGTGTGTAAAACATCAGCATATCATGTGATCGGCTTGGGACTAATCAGGCTTGCTATGTATGACAAGCTATGATTCATGTAAGGTCAGGCTAACCATCCGGATAGCTATGATGCAAGCAATAGTCAGGCTAATCATACATAACAAGCTATGAGGCATGTAATGGTCAGGCTGCACCGACGTGAGGTGTGGGTGAGCTATGATTCATGTAGAGTTGGGTATGATCACATAATCTACTAATATTTCCCTTTCCTCAACTAGCACGATGGATCCCAATCATGACTCATCGTGACAGGTCTCGATGATGCCAACTCGTGTATCCATAGTGTCAGAATCATGTACACTATACAACTAGAATCATAGAGATGATCAACATAATGAAAACTGTCAGAGAATGTACTCGCATGTAGTCCTGCTGCTAGCAATACCAATATCATGTTTCCAAAGTCTTGTCTGAAAAATCCAATAGTCCTATAGACATCATATAATAGTAATGCAGAATCAGTCGATATACTAACATACACACAATCATAAATCACTACCAGAAAAAGTCAAATTAGCGACGTAAAAAAATGTCGCTAAATGACCAAAATACGTCGCTAATCACATTTAACGACGTAATTAGTGACGATTTACAGAAGTCGAAACTCAGCACATCACTGAAAGGGAAAATATCGCTAAACGTCGCTATACCAACGTTTTTTAGTGACTTAAATATGTCGCAAAATTAGCGACGTTTAGCGACGCAACGTCGCTAAATTAGCGATGTGCTCATCCGTCGCTAAACGTCGCTAATTAGCGATGTATTCAGTGACGTATTCAGCGACGTATTTAGCGACGTATTCAGCGACGTATAGTAACATCGCTAAACGTCGCTAAACGTCGCTAAATTTTTATTGAAAAATAAAAAAAATTGTTAAAAATTACCAATCTCCTGCAATTTATGAATTTCTAATTAAAAATAGACCCGGAGCAACCCTTTGTTGATTTCTTTGGGTTCGCCGACCCTTTCGGTGGAACACTCAACACCGGTAAATTAACATCATTTAATATGAATAAAAAGTATCACAGTCACACAATACACACAAATATTATAGACAGGCCTGGAGCAACCCTCCATTGAATTTTTGCGTACGAAATAACACAAAAAGTATATAAAATATCACAGTCACACAATACACATAAAATAAAAGTATCACAGTCACACAAAATGCATAATATATAAATATCACAGTCACACAAAAGTTATAATATATAAGTATCACAATCACACAATAACCACAATAAAAGTATATGAAATATCATAGTATCAATCTCGAGGATATCCAATACGCTGGGGCACATACCAGTCCCTCAGATACTGTGCATAAACAGTGTCTATGTGATCAATCTCCACTATAGGTGCTGGGTGACTGGAACTCTCCGTCTGAGTTGGTGCCTACCCAACAGTAGGAGACACAACTTCCTCCTTAACAACCGCTTCCAATTTAACAACATGTGGTATCTCTTCCTCCTTAACATTCACTTCCTCCTTAACAGTAGGAGGCATCACTTCCTCCTTAACAGTAGGAGGTGTCTCTCTCAAGCGACGTGCACGTGCTCGGGTCATGGGTGTCATCTGGTAAGATAGATGAAAACAAAGAATATAATTAATAACAGATATAAATATATTGTCTAATATTAAATATTGTGTAAATTTTAGAGACGTGAACTCAAACCATAAATTGATCTCTGTCACAACTATCTATCTTAACTTTGGGATGCATGTGATGGTCTTCTATATTTCCCTCAACATGATTAAGGTTAAAGGCTTGGTTTGGTTTTGCTACTGCTTTTCAAAAAACCCTAACCCTAACCCTAACCCGAGGTCAAAAACCCTAACCCTAACCCTTATATCTTAACTATTATCAACTGATATATATATATATATATATATATATATATATATATATAAACACAATACTTACCACTGACATTAACTAATACTAATACTACAGTAATCCGAACTTCACTTAAAAGGCTACATATACTAACTGATATACACTATGCTAACTAATACCTTAACCCTCCTCTACTAACTATATTTAACATAACCAACTCCAAATAATAACTAAATGTATAACCCACCTTCCTTGCCATCAATACTAATCACCCACATTCTCACAAACATACACATACCCCACACTTACCTACATAGTACTCTTACTGATGTTGCTACTCTTTTTACCATACAACACATGTTCAATTGTCTATTCCTGGCTCCATCTCACTGGCACTTAGTTATTGACTGAAACTACACCTACACATGACTGAATACTAACTGAGATATACCACTTAACCTTAAACTTCTAACTTAATACTAACATATGACTAAGCTAATCTACTCCTAAATGGTATATAGATTACTAACACCAACTAACAGTTAACAACTAACTAATTAATTCACTATTATTTTCAGTTACAGACCTGAACATATTCCTCTCTCCCTACTGATGTATCCATCTCTAGCCATACAGTGTTAGTCCCCAACTTGCCTAGTATTTATTGTGCATTACTGCTGCCACAACTATTGCAGCTTCAAATTCTATTAAACAAGTGCACGACAGTGCCCTTGCCATACTGCATCAGTGCTTATCCCCCTACTAGTCTCTAGTAGTGTCCCATATTCATACATATACACCCAACACACAAAGCCACTGACACTCGATCACTTCTTATAGTCACTGCCAAAAAACCCCTCCTGCTACTGCTAATACTTACATATGGTAGTGATCCACAAGTAGTGAATTTAGACACTACTACTGCAGTAAATTCCCTATGACCCGACTGATGTTGCCCCCTTGTAGTGCACTTGAAGTGCACTACTACTACGGTTGCATTTGATAACAAATTTCCCCCTTCTTACTGTTTGATACCCACTACATATTATCTCAAATATCCACACCTACCTCAGTCTCACAGAGACACCAACACATATAGCTATCAACTCAGTCCCCAAATACTGCACAATATTACCAATACTTCACAACTGGTATTGATACATGTTATTAGTGCACTCAAATAATAACAAATAACATATAGATACCTGATTATAATTATAACACTCAACTGGTATTGACTCAAGCCTCACCGACTGATATTAACCCACAGTCTCCACTTGCCCTTGCCTTGGATTGACCCGAGCCCTCTCACCTGCAGTTCAATTGAACCCAAAGTATATCCAATAAACTCCTTGTACACAACCATTCCTACACCATATTCTATCATACCTCACAGGCACCCCACTCTTCACTGCCCAGACACACACAGACACAGTCAGTCACAATCAACACTGCCCAGATACACACAACAAGCAACATAGCAGTACAAAATCCCTAACCCTAACCCTAACCCCAGCTCAAAAACCCTAACCCTAACCCCAGTTCAAAAACCCTAACCCTAACCCGAGGTCAAAAACCCTAACCTTAACCTGAGGTCAAAAACCTTAACCCTAACCCCAGGTCAAAAACCCTAACCCTAACCCCAAGTCAAAAACCTTAACCCTAACCTTAACCCTAGGTCACGTGTGTGTGTCGTGTTAGTGTGTGTGTCGTGTCAGTGTCAGTGCCATGTGTGTCCTGTGTGTATGTGTGTGTGTGTGTGTGTATGAGAGAGAGAGAGAGAGAGAGCGGGTTTACCTAGAGGAGGAGAAGGAGGAGGAGGAGGGGGGAGGACGCGGCCGGAGGGGGGTCGCCGGGAGGGAGGAGGGGGCGCCGGAGGGAGGAGGGGAGCCGAAGGGGGAGGACGCGGGTTTTTAATTTGGGAGAGGGAGAGGGAGAGGGAGAGGGAGAGGGAGAGGGAGAGATCGAAAGAAATAGGGGGAAGCAGCCCTAAATGAAACAAATTTAGCGACGTTTTAGCGACGTCACTAATGACGTCGCTAATTTAGCGACGTCTAATACGTCACTAATGACGTCGCTAAATGTCGAAAAGATATACGTCGCTAAATATGCCACAAAACGTCGCTAAATGAAATATATTAGCGACCTAAATTGAACTTATAGCGACTAATCTTTTAAAAACTGAATAAAAGTCGCTAAATATCGCCAATTAGCGATGTTTAGCGATGGTTTTACATGGAGTCGCTAAATTAGCGATATTTTCTTTGTCATCGCTAAAAAATGTCGCTAAACCCGCTTATTCTAGTAGTGAATACTCTGAACTCAGGGGCTACGCTAGGTATGATACTGGTCAACTAGCAGGGTCAAATGTGCGTCTAGCTACATGGGTGTCAGGTTCTTGATTACTATGCATAATCAGACAGTCAAACACTAACATATGTCTCACCAGTACGTCAGTGTACACAAGGCAGACACTCACAATCACTCAGGGTCACATGGTCAATATAAATACGGGATATCCGTAATTATACTAGGGTCATATAGTATATATATATATACAGTCATACATATTACTAGCATATAATTACTTATATAAATACATCCATATATATATATATATATATATATATATATATATATATATATATATATATATATATATATATTAATTAATTATAATACTCATACGCGTACGTATACGCATACGAGTCATTGGTTCACCGACACGGTCTGAAACTAACCAACTAAACCTGTCATGAAGCAATACTAATCCCTAAAAATATTCACACAAGCACATAAAATCACGAAGGAAGAGGGGACAGGAACGAACCTTGGCGGGCACGCACGGGGTCGACGATGACTACGATGACGATGATGTTGATGATGACGATGGTGACAACGATGTTGATGATGAAGGTGATGATGATGGTGATGATGATGATGATGATGATTATGATGATGATGGTGATGATTGGTGATGATGATGATGATGGAGGTGATGATGATGATGATGGTGATGATGAAGGTGATGCCGAGGCTATCAGAGCTCGGCTGTCAGGGAGGTCCGACGAGGGGAGAGGAGTCGAGGGGAGAACGGGGTGGTTGTGTTCAGTTGTGGTGAGGTCGAGGAAGGTCCGATTGCTCGGGAGGGTAAAGGAAATTGGGGGTCGTGATGATTCAGTCGTGGACGGGAGGAGATGGTTCAGGCGGACTGTGGTGGTGCTGGTGGTTCAGTCGGCGGAGGAGGGAAGAAAGTCGGGCTGGCGGGAGTTCGGGATGTCGAGGCTTGCGTTGAGGACCGGTGGTGGGGTTGTAGATGATGGTGGTGATGGGACACGGTCAGGCGTGCTGTCGAGGAGGAGTCCAGCGTCAATGGTGGTGGTCCGCAGTGGTGGTCACTGCTCCGACGGAGGACGGCTCGGAAGGAACGGCTGCGGTGTGAAAGAGATCGGAGAAGAGAGGGGGCGGTCAGGGACTTCGTGGTGGTGGCTGTGTCGTTGGGAAAGACGGAGGGAGATGATGGAGGAAGGAGGTGGGGGTCGCTTGCTGGTGCAGTCGGCGGAGCAGGGCGGGTGTAGTCATCAACGGAAGGAAGTGCTCAAGCGAGTAAGGATCCGGTGGAGGGTCGGGGAAGAGGCCGGAGTTGGCAGTCGGGTGTAGGTGAGGGTGAACAGTAGGGGATGGTTTAGGGTTTTGGTTATTGGATGTAGGTGGAGATGATGAAGAAATAATGGGGATGATGGTTTTACATATAGGAGAGAGAGGGTTGATGGTGACATCCTAGGGATTAGGGCCAGCCAAGTACATCTTGGGATGGGGTTGGCATTGGAAAAAGGGTTAGGATGATATATATATATATATATATATATATATATATATATATATATATATATATATATATATATATATATATATATATATATATATATATATATATAATGGTGTGTGTGGTGAGGATGGCTCCATTTTAAATGGATGGCCTAGATTAAACATGAAAGGAAATGTCAAACCAAAAGGAGGAGAGAGAGTTGAACGGTCAAAGGGAGGAGGGGGTGATTTCTTCATGTGCTTGACCAATAGAATGGTGACACATCATTGCACTTTTGTAATAAAGTCCCCAACAGTTAGAAAATTGTACAGAAAGTGGGTTTTGGGATTTAATGAGGGAAAACACCATGTTTGGTGTGATCTAGTGGCTAAAAAGAAATGTGTGGTGTTTATTATGAAGCTTGGTGTGAGTGAGGGTTTGGTTTGGTGTTGGGTCTAGTTTGGGTCAAGTTGGGTCCTTACACCAATTTAATTAAAATTAATATAATTGGTGTTCTAAAATTAATTGGAAGTATATAGGATTAAAATTAGGTGGGACACAAGTGTCATGGACATAGAGGACTTAGAATATAATATTATCATAATTTGGGTTGTACAAAATGGGTCAAGATTGTGTCTCCAATTTCTATTGGAACACACAAAGATACAAAGTTGAATTTATTTGGAATTAAAAATAAACGTCCACGACGAATATTGTGCGACTAAAATAAAGTACATGAGAGCATATTTATGAGTTACACAAATGTCAGAATGGAAGACGGGCACGTCTAGGACAAGGGTGTAAAATTTGTTGGAAGACAAAAGCTAGGGTAGCGCTCCAAACATCGAAGCAACGGTAAGGTACAATAATTAAATAAAATCACAATAATAAATCATAACCCTAAATAATTAATCCTGAAATAATACAAATTAAATCCATAACCCTATATTTTGGTCAGAGGTTCAACTAGTGGGCTTCTAGGTCTAGCCCACTAACTCATGCATTAAAGAACACTATACATATAATATATATACACACATATCATGCAATTATTTAAAATAAATACACACAATACTTATAATAAATAAAAATGTCAAAATTACCCCTATTTTAGAATGTGGTAGTGACAAGTCTACCCTCCTTAGAAAAATTTCGTCCTCAAAATTTAAGATCCTCAATAGTTGTATTTATTTATTTATTTATTTTACAATCAAAATTTAAATTCATCAAGCCATATAATCATGAAGTAAATCCATATTGCTATTTCACAAAATTTTCAAAATTCTATAAATATTATATTCCTGAAAATATTCAAATTAAAAAAAATCAAATTCTATTCTTCTCACAGTCTCCTCCAAAATTTTAAGTTAATATCTAAATACAAAATTTTATATCCAATCCTCTAATTTTAAATTCAATCAATGCATATTTATAAAATTGAAATCCCATCCCAAAAATTTGAATTCAAACTCTAATCCGTTAGTGATCTTATTCCTCGATTTCTGTTTCCACACAATACTCAAACAATGTAATACTTATGAAATTTTTAAATGCAACATTCCAAATATAAATTTTAAATTTATATCTTGCAATCAAATAAATATAATGATAATATTCTTAAATTTCTCAAATTTTAATGACAAATTCAATTATATCATAATCTTCATAAAAATCAATGATTTAACAAAATCGTCAATTCTGCCATATTAGATTCTTAACTCTTTATTTAAATTAATATTTATCCTCTAAATTTAAGGCACCTTGTCTCTCTCTGTCTAGTCATAACCTCTTCATTAATCTTCACTACGGTCAAACCCCCAACAATCAAGGTCTAAGAAAATCTTACCTACAGTCACACAACATGCAATCTAGAGAAAACATACATAATTATGGTCACTTTTGTCATGGTATTGCAGTCTCTGTCGGGGTGTACTACTAACTACATTCTAGCAAGAGAATTATTGATACAAACTACGGTACTAAGAAATCAATCAATCAATAAAATAAATGAAAAAGAAACAGAAGGAAAGAACAGAACAGAACCTGCTAACACAACCATGGTTTAATAATGCATCCAAAGTTTGATACCCCTATCCCTTTAGGTACCACTGTTTCTACTACTAGCACACCCACTGCTAGCTCTCTTACCTACTACAATTGTTTATACTAGTTATTCTTATCACTCAAGTGCACACCAAGTGTAACACACCATACTAAGTACTTCTCTCTAATACAACTCTAGATGGACACCCAAGTCAGTTTGGAGTGCTATCTCAAGCATGCTCAAGCCAACAGATCCTTACACATGTACTTCATCCACTCATATACTGATATACATTTCTTACCCATCATAAAATTTTATCCTTAAAATAAAATCATCAAAATTTACTTCTCGAACTATTTAAAATAAAATGTATATACTTTCCTCAAAAGTCAAATATTCAAATATTGAAATAAGATTTTAATCACTTCCAAAAATCTTTATAGCTTTGACTATGTTTATTGATTTGAATTTGAATCCTCAAAAAATTTTAATAACATAAAATCTCAACTTCTCAAAAATTCTTAAAAATTAAAATTTATTTCCAATCTTCAAATTATAAATTTAAATTCACATCTATCTAAGTATATATATACTCACAGTCTCTAACACACAAGATATACACAAATACACCAATTGTCTATACTCCTCAACTGTGTACTGAATATTACACTGCCTGGATTACTTGTACTATTACTTCCTATAGTTTTCTATCCATATTAACTGATACACCAATCTAATATTATCACACGAAGTACTTACTGTTATTAGCACCTTGCTCAACAAATCCTTGATATTGAAATACTAGCACTCTTGGTACAGAAATACTAACTTTATTATTAGATTACCTCATCACACTCACTAGAACTCACGATCACTTGCACTTTTTATAATACACATGTTTTACTTCACTTTCAAAGGCAGGCATATGGTTCCATATCTCGATTGATGTATACGTATTTTATTTTAAAATTTTTTACAGACTGATACACTAATCCGTGATATACTATATATCTCCCATGACCAATCTTGATATTTCTCAACCCATGATACACTATTAGAATTTTCTAATACTCATGCTTCCACTTTCATGAACTTTCACACTGACACTCAACATCCACTGTGCATCCTGCACATAATTTCTAGACACTCTTCTATCTATTGCTTCCAACACATCACTGGCCTCAATATCAGGTGATACATCCATCATTAGTCATATATCGGTATACTCATATCAAATAATATATCAAGGCCCTACCTTTATCTGTAACACAAGTCTCACTACTTAGCACAATGTAGTTTTTATTCTCTCATACTCTTTTATACACTTATGGATATCCTCCTACTATGGCACATTCATTAATTCCCTTTATTCATATATATTTCTTTACTCTTGACACACCCAAGTATCAACCATCAAATTGAATATCATGCTCCATTAATTTTTTATAAAATTTTCTTGATACTTAATTGTTTACATGGATCACCCAACTACATGAATTCATGATTATCCAGGACTGGTATGCAGACTCTGATACTTACTTTTGGAATCATCTCTGATACTCTTTACTCCTCCTTCTACCTATAGTACCAATACTAACCATAATGGCACCTATTATAGAACTATTGCTACAAGGTACTACGCTACGGTTAACTCTAGATTGATGCCTACTGCCCACATGTCCAACCAAGAAATACTTACAGACTCACAATCCACACTCAGTCAACACTGATACAAGACACAAACATAATTGTAATTTGCCAATTATCACACTAAAAAGGATCCTAAATGAAATAAAGCTCAAAAAGGAACTGGACTAGGGACTGAAGGTATCTCTACTGCTAGCAAAGAAAATGCTGAAACAAGGTCCTATAATAACAGAAGTAGATAAGTATTGAAATGATACTTTAGGAACCAATTTAAGATATAACCTGATAATCATACACGTCTGTCCGAAATCATGATACTCAGAATCCTCGCCACGCTAGTAAGCATAGCTGCGATAAACGATAGGTTCCATAACTAAGGTATGCAACTCTATAATCACGTCATCTAGAATCCTCGCCACGCCAACCGGTATGGCTGTGAGAAACTCTAAATTTTATAACTAAGATATGTACATCCAAGGTCAGGTTCCTACGTTTTCGCCACGATAGCTATGGTGGCTGCGATAAACTCTAGGCTCCATAACCAAAGTAGACGTTTTACCTTTCTCACTGTCCTCATCAACATATGTCATCAGATGATACCATAAATTATAGTCCGTAAAATTTATCTCGATATGAAATCAAACTCAACAACGACACCAAGAATTAAATTTAACAATTGATCAACAAGAATCAAATTCAATAACAACAAGTGAGAATGGACGAAAATAAGGGGAAAAGATTTAAATTGGAAATTATAATAAGATTCTCAAGGGTCATCCCAAGAATCTCTCAAAAATTTGTGATTGAGTATCCTCTTTCAGCCTAGTATCCTATGTCCTATATCATATCGCAGGCACGCAGTAGTACAACTACGACGTCGCACTACTACGACATCGCACAACTTGCGAAGTCAGACCTGCATGGGCCACCACTAAAAATGTGTCACGACCCGCACCTGATATAGGGACACAAGTGCGTGGGTTCGTCCAGCCTACGCTGCAGCATCGACGGTAGAATGCTATCTAGGTCACAATACTATCTAGTCAATCTCACACAAATATCCAACTCCATAAGGAGACATAGATATCACAATATAATATGGAAATACTCAATCACATAACTAAAGCATGATGAGATATCGAAGAAAATAAATGAAATATAACACAAGTCTAAACAATAACAATAGTCTAACCTACAATCAATAACATCCAAATCTCCAAGTGTGCCGAAAACAAGTCCTCTAAGTCGCAGTCTGAAAAAATATTTTCAGTCAGGATGGAACGAAGTACAAGAACTAACAGCAGTTCCATATATATTGACAAAAACTATAATACAGTGTAAAAAAATACAAGATGGATATAATACTGGCAATAAGAAATACTGGAGATAACGAAATACTGGAAATAGAAATACTAGAGAGCATATATCATCATCAATGGTACAACTAGCAATGAATAAAAATATAGGTGCATGCTAGAATAATGACTAGAATATAAGAAAATGCTAGAACTATGATCTAGAATATAAGTGAATAATAGAACAATAACTAGAACATAGAGAAATACTATATCAATAAACTAGAGATACATGTATAGACTATCAAGCTAAGTGTGTGAAACATCAGTATATCGTGTAATTGGCTTGGGACTAATCAGGCTTGCTATGTATGACTAGCTATGATTCATGTAAGGTCAGGCTAACCATCCGGATAGCTATAATGCAAGCAATAGTTAGGCTAATCATACATAACAGGCTATGAGGCATGTAATGGTCAGGCTGCACCGACGTGAGGTGTGGGTGAGCTATGATTCATGTAGAGTTAGGTATGATCACATAATCTACTAATATCTTCCCATCCCCAGCTAGCACGATGGATCCCAATCATGACTCCTCGTGACAGGTCTCGATGATGCCAACTCGTGTATCCGTAGTGTCAGAATCATGTACACTATACAACTAGAATCATAGAGATGATCAACATAATAAAAACAGTCAGAGAATATACTCGCCTGTGGTCCTGCTGCTGGCAATACCAATATCCTATTTCCAAAGTCTTGTTTGAATAATCCAACAGTCCTATAGACATCATATAATAGTAATGCAGAATCAGTCGATACACTAACATACATACAATCATAAATACTCTGAACTCAGGGTCTACGCTAGGTATGACACTGGTCAACTAGTTAGGTCAAATGTGTGTCTAGCTGTACGGGTGTAAGGTCCTTGATTACTGTGCATAATCAGACAATCAAACACTAACATATGTCTCGCCAGTACGTCAGTGTACACAAGGCAGATACTCACAATCACTCAGGGTCACATGGTCAATGTAAATACAGGATATCCGTAATTATACTAAGGTCATATAGTATATATATATATACAGTCATACATATTACTAGCATATAATTACTTATATATATATATATATAATACTCATACGCGTACGTATACGTATACGAGTCATTGGTTCACCGACACGGTCTGAAACTAACCAACTAAACCTGCCATGAAGCAATACTAATCCCTAAAAACATTCACACAAGCACATAAAATCACGAAGGAAGAGGGGACAAGAACGAACCTTGGCGGGCACGCACGGGGTCGACGATGACGACGATGACGATGGTGACGACGATGACGAAGATGTTGATGATGAAGGTGATGATGATGGTGATGATGATGATGATTATGATGAAGGTGTTGATGATGATGATGGTGATGATGAAGGTGATGTCGAGGCTGTCGGAGCTTGGCTGTCAGGGAGGTCCAGCGAGGGAAGAGGAGTCGAGGGGAGAACGGGGTGGTTGTGGTCAGTTGTGGTAAGGTCGAGGGAGGTCCGGCTACTCGGGAGGGTGAAGGAAATCGGGGGTCATGATGATTCAGTCGTGGATGGGAGGAGATGGTTCAGGCAGACTGTGGTGGTGCTGGTGGTTCAGTCGGCGGAGGAGGGAAGGAAGTCGGGCTGGCGGGAGGTCGGGATGTCGAGGCTTGCAGTGAGGACCGGTGGTGGGGTTGTAGATGATGGTGGTGATGAGACACGGTCAGGCGTGTTGTCGAGGAGGAGTCCGACGTCAATGGTGGCGGTCAGCAGTGGTGGTCACTGCTCCGGCAGAGGACGGCTCGGAAGGAACGACTGCGGTGTGAAAAAGATCAGAGAAGAGAGGGGGCGGTCAGGGCTTCGTGGTGGTGGTTGTGTCGTTGGGAACGGCGGAGGAAGATGATGGAGGAAGGAGGTCGGGGTCGCCTGCTGGTGCAGTCGGCGGAGCAGGGCGGGTGTAGTCGTCGACGGGAGAAAGTGCTCAGGCGAGTAAGGATCCGGTGGAGGGTCGGGGAAGAGGCCGGAGTTGGCAGTCGGGTGTAGGTGAGGGTGAACAGTAGGGGATGGTTTAGGGTTTTGGTTATTGGACGTAGGTGGAGGTGATGAAGAAATAATGGGGATGATAGTTTGCATGTAGGAGAGAGAGGGTTGACGGTGACATCCTAGGGATTAGGTCCGGCCAAGTACATCTTGGGATAGGGTTTGTATTGGGAAAAGGGTTAGGATAATATATATATATATATATATATATATATATATATATATATATATATATATATATATATATATATATATATATATATATAATGGTGTGTGTGGTGATGATGGCTCCATTTTAAATGGATGGCCTAGATTAAACATGAAGGGAAATGTCAAACCAAAAGAAGGAGAGTGAGTTGAACGGTCAAAGGGAGGAGGGGGTGATTTCTTCATGTGCTTGACCAATAGGATGGTGACACATTATTGCACTTTTGCAATAAAGTCCCCAACAATTAGAAAATTGTACAGAAAGTGAGTTTTGGGATTTAATGAGGGAAAATACCATGTCTGGTGTGATGTAGTATTTAGTATGAAGCTTGAGGGTATTTAGTATGAAGCTTGAGGGTGTAAGTGGGGGTTTGGTTTGGTGTTGGGTCTAGTTTGGGTCAAGTTGGGTCCTTACACCAATTTAATTAAAATTAATATAATTGGTGTTCTAAAATTAATTGGAAGTACATGGGATTAAAATTAGGTGGGACACAAGTGTCATGGACATAGAAGACTCAGAATATAATATTATCATAATTTGGGTTATACAAAACGGGTCAAGATTGTGTCTCCAATTTCGATTGGAACGCATAAAGATACAAAGTTAGATTTATTTGGAATTAAAAATAAACGTCTACGACGAATATTGTGCGACTAAAATAAAGCACAAGAGAGCATATTTATGAGTTACACAAAGGTCAGAATGGAAGATGAGCATGTCTAGGACAAGGGTGTAAAATTTGTTGGAAGACAAAAGCTAGGGTAGCGCTCCAAATATCTAAGCAACGGTATGGTACAATAATTAAATAAAATCACAATAATAAATCATAACCCTAAATAATTAATCCCAAAATAATACAAACTAAATCCATAATCCTATATTTTGGTCAGAAGTTCAACTAATGGGCTTCTAGGTCTAGCCCACTAACTCATGTATTAAAGAACACTATACATATAATATATATATATATATATATATATATATATATATATATATATATATATATATATATATATATATATATATATATATATATGTATATATATATATATATACACACACACACATATCATGCAATTATTTAAAATAAATACACAAAATACTTATAATAAATAAAAATGTCAAAATTACCCCTATTTTAGAATGTGGTAGTGACACGATAGAACATTGTCCCTATAGCATGCTTGAATGTATTGAATATACAAACTATTTTCAAAGATATATTTTCGAAAAGAAGTAATCTGACCCTAATCTTATGCTGCATGAAATGAACCTAGGTAAAAAGTAGTAAGATTACTACTAATATAATATTTTGACACATGCTTACTTAGTGTTGGTTTTAAAGAGTGTTGCTTTTGTTCGTTTATTTTATACTCACCAGTACTTTCCCAAAGTGCTGATCCACCCACCAGTTTGCTAGTTCGCATGTACTGGATCGTCCGTAGAAGCGATAGCCGAGTCTCATCCTCAGGACCCGAAGAGAGAGAGAGAGAGAGAGAGAGAGAGAGAGAGAGAGAGCTTGAGCGAATTATAATCTCGGTCAAGCGTCGCTTGTAATACATCTTGAATATCAATAAAGAGCTTATTTTCTTATGTCATTGTATTCTTTATTTTTCTGCAATATTGTGCTGCTGCTTCCGACTTGAATAGCTTACTTGCCCTTGTTTAAATCTTTGGCCTTGTGCAATCACAACTTAGGCTTGCACGACATCATGCCCATGCGAGGACTATCGGTTTCGCAAGGCACCATGAAAGAACGATCGGCCCCTTGGGAGAATCGGGTTGTGACACAATGATACAGGGTATCAATGTGCTTGGACCGACTATAAAATATCTGGTTCTTCACAAAGTGAATTGCACTCTGGCTATCGCAAAGCAAAGGGTACTGCTCTTGCTTTAGCCCAATTTTCTGCAATATCTTCTTCATCTACGGTAACTTCTTGCAAGCCTCCGTGACCATAATGTACTCTACCTCTGTCGTCGATAAGGAAATATACTTATGCAACCGCGACTGCCATGATATCGCTCCACCAGCAAACATTATCACATAGCCCAAATTCGATTGCCTCGTGTCTACATCTCCAACCAGCATCGGTATACCCAACCAGCTTTGGATCGTCACCACCAAAAGAAAGTCTCCAATCGGCAGTGCCCTGAAGGTATCATAGAATCCACTTGACCGCACTCTAATGTACCCTTCCAGTATTGAAAGTATACCTGCTAACTGTGCCAACTACGTAAGCGATGTCTGGTCTTGTACATACCATAGCATACATGAGACTCCCCACAGCTGAGGCATATGGAACCCGCTCCATATCTTCTTTTTTGTCCTCGATAGATGGATACTGCACCTCAGTAAATTAAAGTGAGCCGCAAGGGGGTTACTCTCTTTCTTTGATCCATCCATCTCGAAATATTGAAGTACCCGATGAATATACTTCTTTTGGGATAATTGTAGCAGCTTGGACTCTCTTTCGACTAATCTCTATCCCAAGAATAGTCTTTGCTACGCCCAAATCCTTCATAGAGAAGGCCGCGCCAAGTTGGCGCTTCAACTCCGCTATCCCAGTAGCATTTTAACCCATCAGTAGTATATCATCAACGTAGAGCGGTAAAATAATAAAATCATCCTCGGCAAAGTACATCACAAATACATAGTGATCTGACATATTCCGTGCATAACCATGCTCCCCCATATATAAATCAAACTTCATATACCATTGCCTCGGAGCCGGCTTTAGACCATACAAGCTCTTCCTCAACCGACAGACCAAGTGTGACTTGCCCTTCTTACATAATCCCTCTGGCTGCTCTATGTACAACTTTTTTTCAAGATTACCGTGGAGTAATGCCCTCTTCACGTCCATCTGCTCGACCTCCAAGTCAAAACTGGTTTCCAAAGCTAGCACCACCCGAATAGACGACTGCTTGACGACTGGCAAAAAGATCTCATCGTAATCCACGCCCTTCCGCTGACCGTAGACTTTAACTACCAACCTCGCTTTTTATCAAGGGCGAGTAGCATCATATGTCTGCTTCACTCTGAATACCCATCAATTTTTTAAAACTTTCTTGTCCTTTGGCAACCGCACCGACTCATAAGTAGAATTGGCATATAAGGAACTCATCTCCTCCTGTATAGCCTTCATCCACTCATGTTTGTGTTTGTCTTCCATAGCATCTGTAAAGATTTCAGGCTCTCTCCCATCAGTTAATAACACATACTCATCATATGAGTATCTCATAGATGGTCGACGCTCTCTATCGCTCCTCCTCAACAAAACCACTAGTGCTGGCTGTATATCAACATCCTTCTCTCCTTCAGGAACTGCCTTCTTGGCATGCTCATCCTTCTGAGGGTCATCCTGACCACCATCAGCAGGCTGATGATCAACGTTGGGAGCAACTTCATGTGCTGGCTCCCCCATAACTGGATCCTCTGCGATATATTCTAGAAACTGCTCGAAGTAAAATGACTCTAACTCAGGCAATTCCTCAGCCTTAGAAGGCATCTAAAAATCCTGAGTATTGGTCATGGTTTGATCCTCGACGAATACCATGTACCTGCTTCTGTAGAACTTTTTTCCTACTGGGTCGTAGAGTTGATAGGCAAACTCATCCCGACCGTAGCCGACAAGATGTATTACCTCATCTTCGGCTCAAGTTTGGATCTCTCGTCCATCGGTATATGCACGAAAGCCTTACAACCAAACACTCGCAGGTGATTGTATGACGACTCCTTGTCGTACCATACTTTGTCAGACACATTATTCTGCAAAGGAGCACTAAGAGATAAATTAATAATATAATCATCAATATAAAGAGCCTCACCCCAATAACTGCCCAATAAGTTTGCTTATGATAATAAATACCGTACCCTCTCCATCAGCATCCTGTTCATGCGCTCTGCTATACCGTTGAGCTAGGGTATCTTTGATGGAGTCTTCTGGTGTTGTATTTCTTGCTTTATTCGACAAACATCAAAGGAACCAATGTACTCGCCGCCGTTATCAGACCAACACATGGTAGCTTCTTGTCCTCTTCCTTTCAACAGAGGTCTGAAATTCTTTGAAAGTTGGCAGCACCTAATCCTTAGTATATAAACACCCAAATTTTTAGAATTTAAATTTAGAATTTTAATTATTGGAATTGTGAATTTTTGAGATTAAGGAAGATTTTTCTGTAATTTTTAGCTAATTATAATAAATATTCTTCATAGATTTATATTTTTGTGTATTAAATTAATTATTAAAATTGTACAAAAACTATATTTTGGGTGTATAATTAATAATAGAATATTGTGTAATTTTTTTAGAATTTATTGGGGTCAAAAACTATTTTTTAATGGCAAAGTATTTATTGTTTTATATAAACCAACCCAAACCGAACCAAACCGAACTAAACCGAACCAACTTAAACCGAACCTGGATCCTAACCCGTACCTACTAACCTGCAACCCACAAACCAACCCACTGTAACAGCCCCGACCCCTCCATTCCTCTTCTAAAATGGCCCCGACCCCCTCACTTCCGCTCCTTGTAACTCCCTCCCTGCCACCCTATATAAACTCTAGCCTAGCCGACCACCACCACCATCATCTCCTCTACCACCCCGACTAACCTTAGCCGCCGACGACCGTCGGACAATCGCCGCTGCACGCCGCAAGAAGCCACCGCTCAGCCGCCAGAATTCCCGAGCAACAGCAATAGCGAGGTACCCTACTTCCCACCCTTGTAACTCTTTGCACAGTTAACTAAATATCGACCCGTCGAATCCTATGCCAAGACCACATGACCCTCTTAAACCCTGTATAATTAGTTCGATATATTGTGTCCTGTGTCGACCACAATTTGTGACGCAAAACAGGAAAAAATGACCAAATTTATAGTTCAGAAACTGTTCCAACCACCCATATTCATTTCTGATTTTCTTCAAACCTAGTTAATATTTTTAAATTCTACTTAAATAGTAATTTAGACAACATAACTCAGTTTTAATCTCTTTAATTAGTTTATTTTAATTCATTGTATGTTGTAATTTATTCGCTGTTGAATTTGACCAAAAACTTGATTTTCTAAATCCAAATTTTTCCTAAACGGGGTGCGTCCCACTAAACGAAGTAACTTCATCATGTACGAATTACACCAAAAGGCACGTATCATCAACGCGAACGTGTGGGATTTTATAAAAATTGATTTGGTTCGATTCTGAGAACATTGACGAAACCCTATTTTGTGGGCCCCAAGGTTTCACTTGACGGGTGATTTCGTGACCGGCTCATTAGAATCTAGTTCTGGATGTTTCATTGGGTTCGTGCTATTTTTCTGGACTCATAGACACTAAGTTTGATAAATTTGGAGAACTTTGTCTCTGAAATATTTTTCGGTGCGAAGTGGGCCACATGTGGACCCCGCTTTGACCAGAAATTGTCAATTTTGTCCCTGTGTCCAAATTGGACTTATGGGTAGTCAATCCTAACTATTTCAAGTATTCTAAGAGCAATGGTAATATTTGTTTAAGCATCTGAAGGCGTACCTAGAGATTTCACTTATCTTAGAGCAACTGACGGAGCTCAGAACACAAGCAATTATACCTTGCCAAGTTGCAGTAGATCTTGTGATATTATTTGCTTAAGTTCTTTCTCTCTATATATATACTTCTGTGATGTACCTGTTCAACCTAGGACCATGAAATGTTGCTTAGCATTTGAACAAGATTCGAGTGTCGATGCCGTACGCGAAGTCGTGTAATGTCACTTAGAGAGTTGATACCATCATCATATATTTTTACGTGCTTGCTTTACCAAGTACGTCATACCATAGGACACTTGATACTATTCATATGTTTGAGTTATTCATGGTGATTCTGTATAGGCTTACAGGATTCGTGACATGAGACTTGCATATACATAGATATCATTATGACTCGTTGTAGTAGTTAGAGGTCATGATCTTGCATTTTATGGACATGAGACATGTGATTACATTGGGTGGGGAGAGACATACAGACTACAGGCTGATTGCATACTTATATATTTTATTATTGTGGTGCTTTAGTCTCTGTTCCAGAGATTGGCCCATTATGTGATATTATTGCTACCGGCTCCCCGACACAGAGCTTGTAGTGGTTCCAGCCTAAGTACTAGTGATCCTCTCAACTTGTATTTCATATAGCTGGTTACATAGCTTGCCCTGAGGATCTATTTTTATTTACTGTACTTGATTTGGCTTGAGTTATTCTTGTACCTTGATATGTCCCTTGAGGACCTGGATCCGAATTATGTCCCCAGGTATAGCAGAAGAGGATTACCCCAAGGTTTACGGGATAAGAGCTGACGTTGGAGCAGTACTGGCACCAGAGGACGAGGTTGTGCTAGAGGATTTCTTCTGAGTATTCTGTTACATTCTCAGTTATTTATGCTTCCAGTTATTTCATATCTTGACTCATGGACTTATGAATTGACTTATTTTATCGGGTTCTTCTCCGAAACACTATTTATTTGGACTTGTTGATAAACTATATTTCTTTTTATCTATTATCTTGATTAGTCTATCATATTTAGTTATGTTTCTTTTTGTGGATGAGATTAGAATTATTCTATGATAGATGGTATAGACTGTATTAATATTTATTACAGCTTAAGTGCACTCTAACGGTTCTATTAAATTTGGTTTGACCATTGTAGTTGTGTTGCTAGCCATTGCCACGTGGCTAGTCCCTCGGTATTTTGGGACTGGGACGTGACATAGTTTTTGTGGTGGCCCATGCAGGTATACGACTATATTGCTTCAGTTCAACTAAGGAACCGATCAAGCCAGCGATTAGGATAGGATAAATTATAGGATCTCATCTACTTGTTGATATGTTCTTGACCTCTATATCGACTTCAAAATAATTTTTTGACTTGCATCCTGTCTTGATTCCTCTGTGCGCCTTTCATTGTTTACTTTGTATGAAGAGTAATGGATCCATGAGCCAGCGACGAGAGTTTCGTGGGAATACCACAAGGTGTTATGGCACCTATGACGATGGAGTGATGCCATTAAGTGGAGATCCATCCACCCAATAAAGCAATCAAGCAGATTAGCACACCTCGAGGTTTCGGCGAGACGATATTCCACCACCGTCGCAGTTTAATCCACCAATGCCTATTTTTCCACCAGGACATCCTATGGACGGACAACAGATATTCCAAATATTCTACACAATGATGCAAACACAACAGCAGGTTCATCAATAGGCCGAGCAATGCCGGGCGGAGAAGTTCTTGACGGACTTAGCTTTGAGTTACAGAGATTAATCAGCTTCATTGCAACTACTTCTTATACGGACGTCATTGCTGCAGCCCGACACATGGAGCGCATTATCAAGAGAGAGTCCAGCCAGAAGCGGCCACATGCACTAGCACCAGATCGAGCATAACAGGAAGGAGCTGCAAAGCAACCACAGATGAATCCACCACAGAGAGCATTTACACCACTAGCACTATTTCTTTCTACTTGTCACTACTGTGGCAAGGTAGGCCATATTGAGAGGGAGTGCAGACTCAAATTAGGATTATGTTTAGTTTACGGATCCAGTCAACATTTAGCCAGGGATTGCCCTGAGTGTCGAGAGAGAGCACTAATGATTCATCGATCATCCCTACCAGCACCAGCACCAGGACTCCCTACTTGTCATTATTGTGGCAAGATAGGCCATCTCGCCAAGGAATGCCGACGCAGATTGGGATTGTGCTTGGTTTGCGGATCCAGCCAATATTCAGCCAGAAATTTCATGGAGCATCGAGGAGAAACACTGATGGTTCATCAACGAGCACCGATGGTTAACCGACAAGTTTTACCAGCATCGGGAGGATATCAGCCGAGGCCACCCTTGGCACCATAGGCAGGACTCTTTCAGACGGCCCAGTAACAACAAAGGGCACCACCATTGTAATGACCCATTCCGCTCAAGCGGACAACCGATTCAATTGGCAAAAGTGCTACGACCCGACCCGCTTTGCTCAGCGAGAATACTCGTTTGAGGAAAATGATTTCCTGACTTGGCCCTTCAGGAGTTCTAGCTTAGGCTTTCAGAGGCTCACTCGGAGTATCGCTCGACCGAGACAAATTATTGCTAAGGTGGGTGGCTACGATGAACTTGTCTTTGCTTAGCCAGCACACTTAAAATATGGACGATACATATTAGTCGCTAGGTGAATCACCCCCTGTATGCTAATAGAGAATACAACGCACCTAGCTAAGGAAATAATCCTAACTTGTATTGCTTGTGTTAGAACATAGAAATAAAATTTTGCTTATATATGGACCCTCACATGCTACCTCTATCTTGTGCAACTAGACCCCGCTATGCCTCGAGTAGAATATTATACTCTTTGTAGTGCACTGCTTTACTTGCTATACTACACGCCCATAGACTATGTCGTACGGTATGTCCGTACACAGTTTCACTCCTCGCTTACCCTTAGACCCGTGCCAAACGTAAATGCTTATGTTTTCATAAAAATGTATGATTGCCTGCTTATGTGTTAACTTGTAATGTTGCCTCGATCCAATACTTGCCACAATAAAACTTATGCCACATTCAAATAATACTATCGCATATCATGTATGCATCTTGTTAGCTGGAAGACTATCAAATAGTCCCTCTGTGAAATATGAACCTGCAAGTATCCGGGACTGTTAGGTCGCTAAGGCAGTTCCCGAACCAGGAGAATGCATCAAAGCAAGTTGAACACTAAACGAGAATCCTGCCAAGTAAATCAAGAATCACAGCTCGTAGAGCAATGCTCGTTCAGAACAAGAATTATGGATTATCATGTCAGGTTATAAAAATAGAATGACCCAAGACTTGCATGTTGCGGACAACTTGTTAACAAGTGAGATTTTTGAATCTCTGTTCCTACGGACGGTCTCCGGGGTACTGGGGTCGATCTGATCCGGACGAAACACCTGTTAGTCTGTCTGTTTCGGGCAGGATAGCGTATAGCGCCTGCGAACTATCATTCATGCCATTCTCGCTCATAGACTAAAGTAGTTGCCTGTTTCAGAAGGAATGACCTGTAGCGCTCCTGACCCTTGCTTTGCATGTTATTTTCTTTCATGTACTACACCCGTCCTTTATGGCTATGTCAGTGACTCCTGTTCATATAGATTAAGTCATCATCGCTTAGCGGTAATCCGCGTGCGAGTCATTGCATCACATCCAGCGAATCAAAAACACCTGAACGATCATGAGTATAACACACTTGTATATATGGAACACTTCAACATCTTCTGCAACACACCTGATAATCCGTGTAAATCGTGCACCTGAAACACATTCTCGCTCACAACACTTGTGTTTGTATATGCTATGGCCCCTAGATTCATTATATATATACTCGTGCTTGAATTAACTTGGTTTGCCTTGGACAGGGAAGGACAAATGGTAAGTTGGTAAGTCTCGCCGTGTTCCTTTATATCGCACGACGCACTGCCACACGAGTTAGGCTATTCATCGTTGCCATAAAACTGATCCTAATGCAAGATTAGAAAGATAACTTAATAGATGGTGCACGGAACCTACATAACGTGTTTGGATTTGTCGAGCGGGCGAGAAGCTTCTCCACCAGTGCATTCATGTACTGATAACCCAACAGATTGCTTGCAGGGTGTGGAAGAACCTCGTTCGGTGCAAATGCCTCCTTTGTGCGTGCTAAGGCGTGGAGTTCACTCTGGAGCCTTGGAACGTCGCATCCGAAACTGAAGCACATATACAAGACATAATATTGGAACATCGCCTATTGTCACGACCCGCACCCGATATAGGGGCACGAGTGCGTGGGTACGTCCAGCCTACGCCGCAGCATCGGCGGTAGAACGCTGTCTAGGTCATAATACTATCTAATCAATCTCTCACGAATATCCAACTCCATAAGGAGACACATATATCATAATATAATATGAAAATACTCAACCACATAACTTAAGCACGATAAGATAGTGAAGAAAATAAACGAAATACATCACAAGTCTAAACAGAAATAATCTAACTCAAACAATAACATCCAAGTCTCAAAGTATGCCGGAAACAAATCCGGTACCATAATCTGCTAAAAGAAACTAATCTGAATAACTAGTGATCCCGGCTAGACCTCCCAGAATCATAACTGAACTACAAGATCCAAGGCTGCAGCTACTCTCCATGTGGTACATAAAATGTCGGATACCACTCCTCTAAGTCGCAGTCTGGAAAAATATTTCCAGTCAGGATGGAACGAAGTATATCTCTAATAGCAGTTCTAAATCATTGATATAAACTATGTAGCAGTAAATAGATGTAAATATACAAGATGCATATACATGTATAAGAGATACACAATAAAGAAAATACTGGAAATAAATACAAGAATGAACAATATGACAATGAACAAGAATACTAATGACTAAGTGTGTGAGTACTAGCTTTAACATGTGATCGGCTTGGGAACTTGAATATGAATAATGGCCTGGTTAGTCATAAGTGTGGTGTATGACCAACACTAACATAAAAATAAGACTTGTACATGAAGGATATGATCACATATCTACACTAAAATACTCTCCATCCCGACTGGTATAGTAGATCCAACCATGGTACGCTATGGCACTAGATTCTCTAGGAAGGTAGCAAATTTTCCCGAGAATCAGTGTATGTACATGCACAAGATAATCAATGAAACAAGATTTGTACAAGATACACCATATATAAGGAATAATATCTCATGACGAGATCCGGATATACCAATCCGTATAACTATCGTGTCAAGAAATATGGATATCTACACTAAATACAATGAACATAGAGGATATCATAAACAAGAAACTATCAGAGAATGTACTCGCCTGGGGTCCTTAGCTGGCAATACCAATATCCTGCTCCTGAAGTCTCGCAGAACGATCCAATGGTCCTATATAAATATAATATAATACAATATAGCATAAGCCATTATACTAGCATACATACAAACATAATTACACTACGCTCGGAACAACGCAAGGGTGACAACTAGTCAACTAGCAGGGTCAAACGTGCGTCTAAATGCACAGGTGTCATGTCCTTGATTACTGTGCATAATCAGACAGTCAATCACTAACGCGTTTAGCCAGTACGTCAGTGTACACAAGGCAGGCAATTGACTAATATTCAAGGTCACATGGTCAATGTAATTACGGGATATCCATAATTAACACTCATGGTCTCATCCAACTACGGGATATACACAGTTAAAACCTAGGGTCATACAACATACATATATATATTACAGTCAAATATAAATACGGGATACCTACTACTAATATTTATGGCCACACAACATAAATACATATATAGTCATAACTAGTATTAGCATTTAATTACTTTAATATATATCCATATATTTATATATATATCAACTACTATTATATGCATACGCACACACACGTATGAGCACACTAGTCATTGGAACTAACTAAACCTGTCATGAAGCAATATGTTAACCCTATACTATTCACACATGCACACAAATAAAATTACGAAGGAGGGCAGTCGAAGCTTGGCATACACACACGGGTCGATGATGACAACGATGACGACGATGATGTTGATGATGACGATGAGGTTAATGTTGTTGACTGTAGATCCGGCGGGGGCTGTGATCAGTCGAGGATGAGGAGAACGGGCGGAGTCGGATGGAGTTTAGGCGATGTGCAGGAAGGGAAGTCTGGCCGGGAAAGACGATGGAGGACGGGGCTGACAGGGCGGTCAGGGTGGTACTGCTCAGGCTGCTCGGGCTCCAGATGTCACGCCCTGATTTTGGCTAATCGATAATCGTCCCAGGGGGCGTGATGCCGTGCACGCGTAGGGCGCGCGTGCACGAGGCCTTAAGCATAAGGATATTCTTTAGATCAATGCAACAGAGTAGACAAATAAGATGACACAAGGTTGAGGCATAGAAAAGTTTCTCTTTTTATTTATAATGAACATCTTGTTACATTGCTTTACTCAAAAGTATAAAATGCCCCACGGGCTTACAAACTTGGACGCAAAATGAGATAGCCGATCCATACATTATGTCCCTTTACATAGTTTCAAAAACACGAAACACCTTGGGTGCGGGTAAGCACCATCGCCTTAGCGTTATTTCCGCAACGGAGAGAGAGGGGAAGGCTTCTAGCTTGAGCCTCCAAAAGTCTTGGCCACGAACCGCCAAGGATCCCAAAAGTCCGGAGAGAACTTCAGCTCCCCGCCGCGTTGCCTTGCGCCGGGGCACCTGCTACAACGAGGGTCAGTACTTCGAAAAGTACTGGTGAAGGCTAGCTGCTCAACTTTACCAAGCTCTTTAGATGAGTTTTAAATGAACATGCAACATTTATGTGTTTATGTGACTTTCTATTCTTGCCTAGATCAGATTTCATTTAGCAGGTATGCAAGAACAAAATAACATAACTCCACATGCCACCGTTCGATGACTTTACCTGTACCATCTGAATCACCTGTACAACTTACCATAGCCTTCCCTGTCACGAAGACATAGTTAGTCTGCACAGTTTAAATATACACAACATCTTTCTTTGTTGTTTAGGAGCCATCATGGGTTTAGCCTGGGCTGGCGACGACGCTTGCAGCGCGGGTAGCTAGCCCCGCTACAATTCCCCGCTCCCACGACTAAGAAAGTAGATTCCGCCCGGGTCGAAACGGCCCGGTGCCCCGGTAACCGCTCGCAGGAACCTGGATCCCTTGTGCACAAGAATTCCCATGACCATTACTATGAACCGAACTTCATAGATTTACTTACTAGCGATTTAAAGAACATCATGTACGAAACTGCTTTACTGTACTATCACAATCAACCAACAAGTTATATGAAATAACATGCAGCAGTTTATAGAAGAACACCTTGAACTTATAGAAGAACACTTTGAACTATCAATAAATACCAACCCATTAAACATCCAATGAACATGCATGCATCAATGAATTTATGCAAGGTTTTGTATGACAAGCAATGGGTGTTCCAAGCCTACTTCTTATCTTATCTTGTTATCCAACTTATTACTTAAGTGGTGTCGTTTGATTGAATGCACAACTGAGTCAATTTTATTATGAACGGAGCCCTTGGAAAGAAGGTGCTTATCGAAATAGAGCCACTCACTTAGTTTGTTGAATAGGAAGAAGAAGGAGAGATCTCTAAGACTCCGCTCGCGCGTCGTCTACACGATCACCTGCACGCACCAACGGATGATCAATACCTCCTGCTTCGGTCTCCAAGGCTCGATACGAAATGCGAAATCCTAAGAACGAAAGCAATGAAATCCATCGAAACCGTTCAAGAAAATGCAAGTCCTAAAACCAACAAGTACGCAACCAAGCGGCAATCGAAAACGGGCAAGGAAAACCAACATAACGGAAAGGCCTCTCTCTACTCTGCCGCCGAGTCCTTCCTTGAGGCACGATCCATTGATTATGGGACCTGATTCCGAAGAAGCCAATCCATAACGAGGAAAGGATCTTGATTCAATCTGTCCCGATCGAACGGTACCAAGCATATCTTAGCCGCGCTCCCCGGATAGGGGGAACGGGACAAACGGGGCGTTACATCATAACCATCTAATAGGAAGTTTCGTCCCGAAACTTAAGAATAGAACCTACCACTAAGGAATAATGAGGGAAATTTTCCCCTCATATCAGATTCAAGTTCCCAGGTCGACTCCTCGACCGAGTGGTTTCGCCACAGTACGCGCACTAGCGAGACGTTCGGTTCCGCAACTGCTTCTTTTTACGATCCAAAATTTGGACAGGCTCCGCCGCGTATGACAAGTCCGCTTGCAGATCCAACTGACCCAAGTCGACTACGCAACTAGCAAGTAAGATTTCCATGTTCTATACGATATAAGGCGGGGTTATCCCCCTAGCTATGTGCGTTCATCTCTTTTATTAGCATACAAAGGTTATCGCCTGTAAGCTAGCACGTAACATTTATTTTCTTAGTGTGCAGCTAAGTAGAGACAGGTTCACCGGGGTCACCCACCTTAGCGATGTATCGCATCGGTCGAGCTAGACTCCGGATGCGCTTCTGATAGCCTAAGTCTGACTCCATTGAGGATCCCAGCATAGAAGCTTTTGTATCGAACGAGCCATCTCGCTAAGCAAGGTGGGTTGAATAGCTACACTTGTGCCGTTTGAATCGGCCCTCCGGGTTGAGCGGAGCGGGTTGTTACACCATATACCACTCAGAACAAGTTCCGTCCTCGAGACTTCCTGAGCGCAACTCGTGCTATCGCATAACTTCTAAACTTCCCTATACATCTCGTCTTATCCTTCAAGGACTGTCTCAATACTACAATCCTCTATTTTCTCACCATGCGTCACGCCAATGTTGGCCAGTTCTTATCGAACGACTCTATCGTTCAATGCTATCGAGTTATACTCAACTCGATCATTGCACGTCCGTCTCAAAATCTACTGCACCTAGCGCAGGGCTGTATTACCCAAGCATATGGTATTCTATAACTCAACGGGCACTTACGACTCATAATTGGGTGGACTTGCCCAACTAGTTATGTTATCACCATAGGAACCCAACGCAATTGAGCCTATTTCTTGACGTCGCCTATCGAAACCCGTCGTTACGCCTAACCCAAAAGCTCGAATCTCGACAAATTTCCAATCTCGTTTTTGCATCAAATCTCTCTGAGTCACCGTCCAATCTCACTAAATAAATTCGCACCCAATCACCAACGTTTTCTGACTCAGTCTATATTGCGCCTTAGCGCAGAGCTAAATTGCCTACCTGGGGTACGCTCAAGTCCTCCGCACCCTTGGCTCAATCGAACTTAACTTTCTATTCGTTTTTACTCGTTCCGTTCGCCGAGTGCTTAATCATTTTATCCGAATGATCTATTCGTTCAACTATTGCATCCCCAAACTCAGTCTCGTACTGCGCCTTAGCGCAGAACTATCCCGGTAGCACGAGGAACGATACAATCTTTCCTCTATGAAAACTTAGGTTAAGGCTAAATCATTTCAGTTGCCATACTCATCCATGCGAATCTGAACATTTTCCTTTGCAGCTGCATCCGAGTTATGCCTATCGCTAAGTCTGGATCGTACCCATATTCAAGGCATCCCCCAAATATGTGTATTTCAACCAAGCTCAGTGACAGCTAAGTCTGACAAGCTACTCGTGAAAATCTTTCGAAACGCGGATCGTCCTGCTATATGAATGACCGAACTCTTGTTCGATCCAGCTATCGTCTTATCCTTTATCGTCGCATAACCTATCCAACCAAATCAATTATCACCCGAGTCCTATCTTGCATTACGTTTATTTCAACGCGAACGTTGCTAGTGTATATTCCCAATTCCAATTTCTAACTCTAAGTCTCGTTGCCCCAGTTTTATCATTCTTCCCGAACGATACTCTGAAGTCAGGCACTCCAGTTTAACTCAAGGCATAGGGTCGTCTGCCTAGTCCCTAGGCAGCACACACAGTCATAGGTACAACTCAAGTTTGCGACTCATCGCGCAACCGCGTTGCACAACGCTCGCCCCAAACACCCTAAGGTCAAACCATTGTTCCTTTACACGGGTATTCTACCCAAGCTCGTTTCACTCAGATTTCTAAACATCGAGCACAGATCATCCTATCACACCAACACGCTCGTTCAACCGAACCCACGATACGCCCACGTTGCAGGTTCAACCCATCGATTCACATACACTATCTCCTTTATCATGTTTGATAGAATTCCCCAATCCATCCCTTTCTACACCTGTATCATCAAGCCACATTTCCATTATAGACCATCGATGTATATCATGAACTCTAAGTCGTCCAGCACAATCTACGTATCCGTTCATGAAAACGTCCAACATCTCTTACTTTACGTTTCTAGACTAACTCCTCAAGAAAAATCCTTAGACTCATTTTCTTAGTCTACTCTTAGCATTCCTCAAACAACTAAGATCAATTTCCAAACCCAAGTCTATCCCATTGATACGTTCCATTCATGGAGTTCGTTTTTGGAATAATCATCGAACCTGTTCTCTTGAGTTTGCTTATCCCTATCGTACGTGAAATCACCACGCCGACGCTTCCGCAGGATAATCGTTCTCGCTGGGACAGATTTCGAATGTTATCTTTCTGAACCTGATTTCAAGATCGTTCTTCCAAACTCCAAGCCAAATCTATTACCGCTTAACTCAATCCATCAAAATCATAATTTTTACTAACTTGCATCAATCCATACTATTTTCCAACCATTGTTATGGTCTAAATCTCCCAAAATTTGAAATCATCGCATTCATACTCAAACCAAATTTTATCGAGCGATATCCTACTCAAATCCAAATTTTCCATGCACGCTATCATTCGTTCACTCCATTATTTCTAATTGCACTTACTTCGATCGCATCTCATATTATTCAATCTTGACTCAAGTTTGTAATTTGCTTGTTTCAACTCAAACTCGCTCGTACAATCCTCTAAGTCTTTTCCGATCATGATATCGATTCCAATTGCCTTGAATTTCTATTCGTTGTAAGCCTTATCCCTTATTCAACTCATTGTAACTCGTTCGAACCAAACATTGCATGCTTTCTCCGAGTTCGTTTACTTGCTAGGCACTATTTATTTATACTAAGGCTTTACCCAATCTCGTCGCTTGTCGCTAGACTCGCTTAACTCTCCGAATCCACGACTTCGTTCAAGCATTTCTAAGCCAACAAATACACCACTCAGGGTTCGAGTTATACTCCCTGAATCTTTACAACTCATTATATCCACAAATTGCATAATCGAACAGGGGACTTATCGCATACACTACTCAGGAATTAAGTCATCCTAATAACTCCTGATTCGCGTTCGCATCCTTCACTCGCATGCCCAATTCGTTCCTTAGAACTCCAACACAGTCCCTATTTATCGCCTTAGCGATCTTAGACTCGTACACACCTGTATTCATAGTCCTCTATACAGACTATGCTTCAATTCATAACTTATCGCTATGAATAACCGTCCAAACTATTTCTGAAAATTCCCTACACGATTTCCATTACTTGCCTTAGCGGCAATCCGATAACGTCTCTATCGATTTTCCTCCAAGTCAACTTTATTCTCATCCCAACAATACCCAATTCTCGCTGCAACTCACTAGCACCAAGGGTCTTGGTGCATAATACTTAACACAATTTGGCCAAAAGGCCATGTGCATAGACCACTGTCTGAACGATATTCTTATCTCGCACTCTACTCGTTTGGTGTTTTCATATAGACATATAACTTGCCGATTATAACACGTGTCTTCTCTCACAACATCCTTCATGAGTTGGGATAAAAGCCCTCACATCATAATCCCGTCCAAGCAATCGTATAATTCCCACGCACTTTTCAAAAATATTTAGACTTATTGTATGGAACGCATCTCATTTTGGCCAAGCGAATTCAAGGGTCTACTCGGAAGGAACAGGGTCCTCTTTAGAAACTTTCTTTGTGAGATCAAAGGATCTGAAGCATGCTCTGATACCAATATGTCACGCCCCGATTTCGGCTAATCGATAATCGTCCCAGGGGGCGTGATGCCGTGCACGCGTAGGGCGCGCGTGCATGAGGCCTTAAGCATAAGGATATTCTTTAGATCAATGCAACAGAGTAGACAAATAAGATGACACAAGGTTGAGGCATAGAAAAGTTTCTCTTTTATTTATAATGAACATCTTGTTACATTGCTTGACTCAAAAGTATAAAATGCCCCACGGGCTTACAAACTTGGACGCAAAATGAGATAGCCGATCCATACATTATGTCCCTTTACATAGTTTCAAAAATACGAAACACCTTGGGTGCGGGTAAGCACCATCGCCTTAGCGTTATTTCCGCAACGGAGAGAGAGGGGAAGGCTTCTAGCTTGAGCCTCCAAAAGTCTTGGCCACGAACCGCCAAGGATCCCAAAAGTCCGGAGAGAACTTCAGCTCCCCGCCGCGTTGCCTTGCGCCGGGGCACCTGCTACAATGAGGGTCAGTACTTCGAAAAGTACTGGTGAAGGCTAGCTGCTCAACTTTACCAAGCTCTTTAGATGAGTTTTAAATGAACATGCAACATTTATGTGTTTATGTGACTTTCTATTCTTGCCTAGATCAGATTTCATTTAGCAGGTATGCAAGAACAAAATAACATAACTCCACATGCCACCGTTCGGTAACTTTACCTGTACCATCTGAATCACCTGTACAACTTACCATAGCCTTCCCTGTCACGAAGACATAGTTAGTCTGCACAGTTTAAATATACACAACATCTTTCTTTGTTGTTTAGGAGCCATCATGGGTTTAGTCTGGGCTGGCGGCGACGCTTGCAGCGCGGGTAGCTAGCCCCGCTACAATTCCCCGCTTCCACGACTAAGAAAGTAGATTCCGCCCGGGTCGAAACGGCCCGGTGCCCCGGTAACCGCTCGCAGGAACCTGGATCCCTTGTGCACAAGAATTCCCATGACCATTACTATGAACCGAACTTCATAGATTTACTTACTAGCGATTTAAAGAACATCATGTACGAAACTGCTTTACTGTACTATCACAATCAACCAACAAGTTATATGAAATAACATGCAGCAGTTTATAGAAGAACACCTTGAACTTATAGAAGAACACTTTGAACTATCAATAAATACCAACCCATTAAACATCCAACGAACATGCATACATCAATGAATTTATGCAAGGTTTTGTATGACAAGCAATGGATGTTCCAAGCCTACTTCTTATCTTATCTTGTTATCCAACTTATTACTTAAGTGGTGTCATTTGATTGAATGCACAACTGAGTCAATTTTATTATGAACGGAGCCCTTGGAAAGAAGGTGCTTATCGAAATAGAGCCACTCACTTAGTTTGTTGAATAGGAAGAAGAAGGAGAGATCTCTAAGACTCCGCTCGCGCGTCGTCTACACGATCACCTGCACGCACCAACGGATGATCAATACCTCCTGCTTTGGTCTCCAAGGCTCGATACGAAATGCGAAATCCTAAGAACGAAAGCAATGAAATCCATCGAAACCGTTCAAGAAAACGCAAGTCCTAAAACCAACAAGTACGCAACCAAGCGGCAATCGAAAACGGGCAAGGAAAACCAACATAACGGAAAGGCCTCTCTCTACTCTGCCGCCGAGTCCTTCCTTGAGGCACGATCCATTGATTATGGGACCTGATTCCGAAGAAGCCAATCCATAACGAGGAAAGGATCTTGATTCAATCTGTCCCGATCGAACGGTACCAAGCATATCTTAGCCGCGCTCCCCGGATAGGGGGAACGAGACAAACGGGGCGTTACATCATAACCATCTAATAGGAAGTTTCGTCCCGAAACTTAAGAATAGAACCTACCACTAAGGAATAATGAGGGAAATTTTCCCCTCATATCAGATTCAAGTTCCCAGGTCGACTCCTCGACCGAGTGGTTTCGCCACAGTACGCGCACTAGCGAGACGTTCGGTTCCGCAACTGCTTCTTTTTACGATCCAAAATTTGGACAGGCTCCGCCGCGTACGACAAGTCCGCTTGCAGATCCAACTGACCCAAGTCGACTACGCAACTAGCAAGTAAGATTTCCATGTTCTATACGATATAAGGCGGGGTTATCCCCCTAGCTATGTGCGTTCATCTCTTTTATTAGCATACAAAGGTTATCGCTTGTAAGCTAGCACGTAACATTTATTTTCTTAGTGTGCAGCTAAGTAGAGACAGGTTCACCGGGGTCACCCACCTTAGCGATGTATCGCATCGGTCGAGCTAGACTCCGGATGCGCTTCTGATAGCCTAAGTCTGACTCCATTGAGGATCCCAGCATAGAAGCTTTTGTATCGAACGAGCCATCTCGCTAAGCAAGGCGGGTTGAATAGCTACACTTGTGCCGTTTGAATCGGCCCTCCGGGTTGAGCGGAGCGGGTTGTTACACCATATACCACTCAGAACAAGTTCCGTCCTCGAGACTTCCTGAGCGCAACTCGTGCTATCGCATAACTTCTAAACTTCCCTATACATCTCGTCTTATCCTTCAAGGACTGTCTCAATACTACAATCCTCTATTTTCTCACCATGCGTCACGCCAATGTTGGCCAGTTCTTATCGAACGACTCTATCGTTCAATGCTATCGAGTTATACTCAACTCGATCATTGCACGTCCGTCTCAAAATCTACTGCACCTAGCGCAGGGCTGTATTACCCAAGCACATGGTATTCTATAACTCAACGGGCACTTACGACTCATAATTGGGTGGACTTGCCCAACTAGTTATGTTATCACCATAGGAACCCAACGCAATTGAGCCTATTTCTTGACGTCGCCTATCGAAACCCGTCGTTACGCCTAACCCAAAAGCTCGAATCTCGACAAATTTCCAATCTCGTTTTTGCATCAAATCTCTCTGAGTCACCGTCCAATCTCACTAAATAAATTCGCACCCAATCACCAACGTTTTCTGACTCAGTCTATATTGCGCCTTAGCGCAGAGCTAAATTGCCTACCTGGGGTACGCTCAAGTCCTCCGCACCCTTGGCTCAATCGAACTTAACTTTCTATTCGTTTTTACTCGTTCCGTTCGCCGAGTGCTTAATCATTTTATCCGAATGATCTATTCGTTCAACTATTGCATCCCCAAACTCAGTCTCGTACTGCGCCTTAGCGCAGAACTATCCCGGTAGCACGAGGAACGATACAATCTTTCCTCTATGAAAACTTAGGTTGAGGCTAAATCATTTCAGTTGCCATACTCATCCATGCGAATCTGAACATTTTCCTTTGCAGCTGCATCCGAGTTATGCCTATCGCTAAGTCTGGATCGTACCCATATTCAAGGCGTCCCCCAAATATGTGTATTTCAACCAAGCTCAGTGACAGCTAAGTCTGACAAGCTACTCGTGAAAATCTTTCGAAACGCGGATCGTCCTGCTATATGAATGACCGAACTCTTGTTCGATCCAGCTATCGTCTTATCCTTTATCGTCGCATAACCTATCCAACCAAATCAATTATCACCCGAGTCCTATCTTGCATTACGTTTATTTCAACGCGAACGTTGCTAGTGTATATTCCCAATTCCAATTTCTAACTCTAAGTCTCGTTGCCCCAGTTTTATCATTCTTCCCGAACGATACTCTGAAGTCAGGCACTCCAGTTTAACTCAAGGCATAGGTTCGTCTGCCTAGTCCCTAGGCCAGCACACACAGTCATAGGTACAACTCAAGTTTGTGACTCATCGCGCAACCGCGTTGCACAACGCTCGCCCCAAACACCCTAAGGTCAAACCATTGTTCCTTTACTCGGGTATTCTACCCAAGCTCGTTTCACTCAGATTTCTAAACATCGAGCACAGATCATCCTATCACACCAACACGCTCGTTCAACCGAACCCACGATACGCCCACGTTGCAGGTTCAACCCATCGATTCACATACACTATCTCCTTTATCATGTTTGATAGAATTCCCCAATCCATCCCTTTCTACACCTGTATCATCAAGCCACATTTCCATTATAGACCATCGATGTATATCATGAACTCTAAGTCGTCCAGCACAATCTACGTATCCGTTCATGAAAACGTCCAACATCTCTTACTTTACGTTTCTAGACTAACTCCTCAAGAAAAATCCTTAGACTCATTTTCTTAGTCTACTCTTAGCATTCCTCAAACAACTAAGATCAATTTCCAAACCCAAGTCTATCCCATTGATACGTTCCATTCATGGAGTTCGTTTTTGGAATAATCACCGAACCTGTTCTCTTGAGTTTGCTTATCCCTATCGTACGTGAAATCACCACGCCGACGCTTCCGCAGGATAATCGTTCTCGCTGGGACAGATTTCGAATGTTATCTTTCTGAACCTGATTTCAAGATCGTTCTTCCAAACTCCAAGCCAAATCTATTACCGCTTAACTCAATCCATCAAAATCATAATTTTTACTAACTTGCATCAATCCATACTATTTTCCAACCATTGTTATGGTCTAAATCTCCCAAAATTTGAAATCATCGCATTCATACTCAAACCGAATTTTATCGAGCGATATCCTACTCAAATCCAAATTTTCCATGCACGCTATCATTCGTTCACTCCATTATTTCCAATTGCACTTACTTCGATCGCATCTCATATTATTCAATCTCGACTCAAGTTTGTAATTTGCTTGTTTCAACTCAAACTCGCTCGTACAATCCTCTAAGTCTTTTCCGATCATGATATCGATTCCAATTGCCTTGAATTTCTATTCGTTGTAAGCCTTATCCCTTATTCAACTCATTGTAACTCGTTCGAACCAAACATTGCATGCTTTCTCCGAGTTCGTTTACTTGCTAGGCACTGTTTATTTATACTAAGGCTTTACCCAATCTCGTCGCTTGTCGCTAGACTCGCTTAACTCTCCGAATCCACGACTTCGTTCAAGCATTTCTAAGCCAACAAATACACCACTCAGGGTTCGAGTTATACTCCCTGAATCTTTACAACTCATTATATCCACAAATTGCATAATCGAACAGGGGACTTATCGCATATACTACTCAGGAATTAAGTCGTCCTAATAACTCCTGATTCGCGTTCGCATCCTTCACTCGCATGCCCAATTCGTTCCTTAGAACTCCAACACAGTCCCTATTTATCGCCTTAGCGATCTTAGACTCGTACACACCTGTATTCATAGTCCTCTATACAGACTATGCTTCAATTCATAACTTATCGCTATGAATAACCGTCCAAACTATTTCTGAAAATTCCCTACACGATTTCCATTACTTGCCTTAGCGGCAATCCGATAACGTCTCTATCGATTTTCCTCCAAGTCAACTTTATTCTCATCCCAACAATACCCAATTCTCGCTGCAACTCACTAGCACCAAGGGTCTTGGTGCATAATACTTAACACAATTTGGCCAAAAGGCCATGTGCATAGACCACTGTCTGAACGATATTCTTATCTCGCACTCTACTCGTTTGGTGTTTTCATATAGACATATAACTTGCCGATTATAACACGTGTCTTCTCTCACAACATCCTTCATGAGTTGGGACAAAAGCCCTCACATCATAATCCCGTCCAAGCAATCGTATAATTCCCACGCACTTTTCAAAAATATTTAGACTTATTGTATGGAACGCATCTCATTTTGGCCAAGCGAATTCAAGGGTCTACTCGGAAGGAACAGGGTCCTCTTTAGAAACTTTCTTTGTGAGATCAAAGGATCTGAAGCATGCTCTGATACCAATATGTCACGCCCCGATTTTGGCTAATCGATAATCGTCCCAGGGGGCGTGATGCCGTGCACGCGTAGGGCGCGCGTGCATGAGGCCTTAAGCATAAGGATATTCTTTAGATCAATGCAACAGAGTAGACAAATAAGATGACACAAGGTTGAGGCATAGAAAAGTTTCTCTTTTTATTTATAATGAACATCTTGTTACATTGCTTGACTCAAAAGTATAAAATGCCCCACGGGCTTACAAACTTGGACGCAAAATGAGATAGCCGATCCATACATTATGTCCCTTTACATAGTTTCAAAAACACGAAACACCTTGGGTGCGGGTAAGCACCATCGCCTTAGCGTTATTTCCGCAACGGAGAGAGAGGGGAAGGCTTCTAGCTTGAGCCTCCAAAAGTCTTGGCCACGAACCGCCAAGGATCCCAAAAGTCCGGAGAGAACTTCAGCTCCCCGCCGCGTTGCCTTGCGCCGGGACACCTGCTACAATGAGGGTCAGTACTTCGAAAAGTACTGGTGAAGGCTAGCTGCTCAACTTTACCAAGCTCTTTAGATGAGTTTTAAATGAACATGCAACATTTATGTGTTTATGTGACTTTCTATTCTTGCCTAGATCAGATTTCATTTAGCAGGTATGCAAGAACAAAATAACATAACTCCACATGCCACCGTTCGGTAACTTTACCTGTACCATCTGAATCACCTGTACAACTTACCATAGCCTTCCCTGTCACGAAGACATAGTTAGTCTGTACAGTTTAAATATACACAACATCTTTCTTTGTTGTTTAGGAGCCATCATGGGTTTAGTCTGGGCTGGCGGCGACGCTTGCAGCGCGGGTAGCTAGCCCCGCTACAATTCCCCGCTCCCACGACTAAGAAAGTAGATTCCGCCCGGGTCGAAACGGCCCGGTGCCCCGGTAACCGCTCGCAGGAACCTGGATCCCTTGTGCACAAGAATTCCCATGACCATTACTATGAACCGAACTTCATAGATTTACTTACTAGCGATTTAAAGAACATCATGTACGAAACTGCTTTACTGTACTATCACAATCAACCAACAAGTTATATGAAATAACATGCAGCAGTTTATAGAAGAACACCTTGAACTTATAGAAGAACACTTTGAACTATCAATAAATACCAACCCATTAAACATCCAACGAACATGCATGCATCAATGAATTTATGCAAGGTTTTGTATGACAAGCAATGGGTGTTCCAAGCCTACTTCTTATCTTATCTTGTTATCCAACTTATTACTTAAGTGGTGTCGTTTGATTGAATGCACAACTGAGTCAATTTTATTATGAACGGAGCCCTTGGAAAGAAGGTGCTTATCGAAATAGAGCCACTCACTTAGTTTGTTGAATAGGAAGAAGAAGGAGAGATCTCTAAGACTCCGCTCGCGCGTCGTCTACACGATCACCTGCACGCACCAACGGATGATCAATACCTCCTGCTTCGGTCTCCAAGGCTCGATACGAAATACGAAATCCTAAGAACGAAAGCAATGAAATCCATCGAAACCGTTCAAGAAAACGCAAGTCCTAAAACCAACAAGTACGCAACCAAGCGGCAATCGAAAACGGGCAAGGAAAACCAACATAACGGAAAGGCCTCTCTCTACTCTGCCGCCGAGTCCTTCCTTGAGGCACGATCCATTGATTATGGGACCTGATTCCAAAGAAGCCAATCCATAACGAGGAAAGGATCTTGATTCAATCTGTCCCGATCGAACGGTACCAAGCATATCTTAGCCGCGCTCCCCGGATAGGGGGAACGGGACAAACGGGCATTACACCAGAGATATCGGGGTGGCTGCTCGTCGTCGAGTTGGCGAGGTGGTGGTCGAGTCAGGGGGTGATTGGCAGCGGGTCGACGGTTGCAGAGGCGGGGCTGCGGGAAGGCGTGGTCGTGGGGAAGGTGACTGTTATCGACTCTGGCGGAGAGTGGTTGTAGACAGTCGGGGATCACAGGGGGAAGGAGGGAAGAGGTTCAGGTGAGGCTCGGTAGTCGTGGAGTGGGGCCGGAGTTGAGTGGCTAGGAGATGGCCGAGGAAGAGGGTTGTCAGGCTGTGAGGGGACTGAGCGTGGAGGAGATCGGAGAAGAGAGGGAGGCGGTCATGGTGGTGAGGAGGGTGGTTGTCGAGGCAGTCGGGTCTCCGACAGTGGATGGTGAAGTCGGGTCGGGTGTTGGTCGTGCTCGGGATCACCGGGTGAGGCATGGGGAAGAAGAGGAAGAATATGGTCGTCGGTGGAGACAGTCGACCGAGGAGTCGGCCGGGGGTGATCACCGGAGAGAGGAGAGGGTGATGGTGATGATGAATAGTTTAGGATTCGGTTTAGGGTTAGGTTGAGTTTTGAAGGTGGATGGTAATGGTGATGTAGAAATTTAATGAAGGAGTTTTACATGTAGGAGAGAGAGAGAGTTGATGGTGACATCCTAGGGATTAGGGCCGGCTGTGCCTTGGGATTGGGTTGGCATTGGAAAAGGGGTTAGGCTATATATATATATATATATATATATATATATATATATATATATATATATATATAGGAGGGTGTTGTGTGGTGATGATGTTGCTCCATTTAAAATGGATGGCCATGATTAATCATGAAGGGGAGTGCACAACAAAAGGAAGAAAGAGAGAGGGAGGACCGGTCAAAGGGGGAGAGGTGATTTCTTCATGTGCTTGACCAATAGGATGGTGACACATCATTGCACTTTTGTATAAAAGTCCTCAACAATTAGAAAATTGCACAGAAAGTGGGTTTGGGATTTAATGAAGGAAAACACCATGTTTGGTGTGATGTAGTGGCTAGAAAGGGTGTATGGTATTTAGTATGAGTCTTGAGGGTGTGAATTGGGGTTTATTTGGTGTTGGGTCTAGTTTTGGATCAAGTTGGGTCCTTACACCAATTTAATTAAAATTAATATAAAAGGTGTTCTAAAATTAATTGGAAGTGCATATGATTAAAATTAGATGGGACACAAGTATCATAGACGTAGAGGACTCAGAATAAAATATTATCATAATTTGGGTTGCACAAAACGGATCAAGATTTTGTCTCCAATTTTGATTGGAACGCACAAAGATACAAAGTTGGATTTATTTAGAATTTAAAAATAACATCCGCGACAAATGTTGTGCTAATAAAATAAAGCACAAGAGGACATATTTATGAGTTACACAAGGGTCAGAATAGAGGACAGACATATCTAGGACAAGGGTATAGAATTTGTTGGAAGACAAAAGTTAAGGTAGCGCTCCAAATATTGAAGCAACGATAAGGTACAACAATGAATAAAAATCATAATAATAAATATCATCCCCAATAATTAATTCTCCAAAATGTTAATTAAATCCATAATCCTATAATTTGGTCAGGGGTTCATCTAGTGGGCTTCTAGGTCTAGTCTACTAACTCATGCATTAAAGAACACTATACATATACTATATATATATACACACACATATCATGCAATTATTTAAAATAAATACACACAATACTTATAATAAATAAAAATGCCAAAATTACCCCTATTTTAGAATGTGGTAGTGACACCTATACATTATTCCACAAATGTAGCCACTTGGCACGCTTTTACTATTTCAGAGAGAGGCTTGAGCGACTTGTAATCTCGGCCTAGCTCCGCCTGTAACACTTGTTCAATATCAATAAAGAGTTTGCTTTACTTCAATACTTTTGTTATTTAATGCTTCCACTATTGACGACTCAGTGAACTTGTTACCAATCGCCTATGCGTTTATTTTTCTGCTGCACTCGGATAATCTGCACGACTCTGTGGCTTAGACCTCTTACCGCCTGCATGGACCACAGCCTTGCACAGGCGCGACTTACTCTTGTGCGGCATCACGCCCAGATGGGTCAAGAGATCATCCCGCGGGAGCGCTAACGCGGTGATTCGTGCCTAACTGGGATGGCCGATTGCCTGCGGGAGATCGGGGCATGACATGTTGGTATCAGAGCATGGCTATACGCCTTTGGACTTCGTTTCGATTTTCTCAGTTTTGAAAGCTCGTTCGTGGGTTATGTGCATACACTCTCTCTCAATGTCCCATCAGAATATTCCAAACAATAAGTCTAAATACTTTCAAAAAGTGCATGTAAATGATGTGATTACTTGTATAAAATTGTGATGCGAAGGCCTTTGTGCCGACCTGTGCTAGACTTGGTGGGAATAGACTCGTACTAGAAATTATAAGTTATGTGTGAACCCGAATACCTATACATGATTACCCAACTGGTTAGTGTACGAAATAGAATATCGCCCGAATAGTTAGTTATGCACACAACCTTTCGGCTAAGTTGTGTTGAGTATCGTGCGCCAAGACCTTTTGGTGCAAGCTAAGTTGCAACGAGATTGGGATATCATTCGGGAATAAGATAAGTCAGACTTAGAATGAGAACTGATAGAAATATTTTCAGATTTATCACCTAGGCGAATATTGAGAATCGTGCTTGAATTTTGGGAAATAGCTCTAACGGTATTTCGTGTAGGAAGATACAAATCGAATATGGGTTACTTGGATGACTATCAACAAGGATAAAAATGAGACTAAGATTTTATCAGGCAATGCTTAAGTATCATGCATGAATTCTAAGGAACGACTTGGTAAATATGCTAGCGATTGATGCGAACATCGATTGAGGATTTAATTAGGTGACTTAATTCTGAGTGGTATATGGATCATTTAGAAATGCCCAAACGGATTCATAGTTCGCGTGCGATAGTCGGATTGAACGATTGGAGAATATTTTGAATAAGTGATAAGGCTTATATTGAATAGGGATTCATGGAAATGGAAATCGATATCTTGGTTAAAGAAACTTGTTGAAAACTTGGAGTATCATGCGAGCAGTTTCGGATTGAAACAAACGGACTAAACCTGGATACAATATCGCTCGAATAGAAGTTAGCCCAAGAAAAAATATTATGGTTCGATAAAATAGATAAGCGATAACGGATTTGCTTGGAGTTTGGAAGAACGATCTTGAAATCTAGTTCAAAATAATAACCTTCGAAATCAGTCCCAACGAGAACGATTATCCTACGGGAGCGTCGGCGTGGTAATTTTACGTACGACGGGGATGATCGAACTCATGGAAATACGTTCGATGATTATTCCAAACCAACTCGATGAATAGAACGTATCAAAAAGTGCATAGACTTGGACTGGAATATTTGAAACTTAGTTGCTCGAGGAATAATAGAAGTAGACTATGGATTTATCGAACGGTAACATTGAAGTTGGATAATTTTGCTAGACGAATTATAATTACTGCATGAATGGATATGACTTGATGGATTTTATATAACTAGGATAGAGCAAAAGTGAAATGATAAGGTGTCTCAATTATTTCAATAAAAACCATAATGTTCAAACGTTCTTGCCTTGTGCGAGAGTAACTCTATGCCCGTACATGCGTCACGCCCGAATTAGGACGATTATCCTGTGGGAGCGTTGGCGTGGTGATCTCACGTCCAACGAAGGTGATCGAACTTGCGGGAGACCTGAGCGTGACAACTGATAGATCGTCTTGAACTTGGTTCGACACAATAAGATAAATTTGGGAATGCAAATAAATCAGAAGTGTTTCAAGGATAAGTTAGCCTAGAACCTGGAGTAAATTACGCTTGATGGTTTCATGAACGGATACATGAATCATGTTAAACGACTTATAGTTATAAACAAAGGCTTAGAATTGAATCTTGTCTTGGTGGTCTAGACTTGGAATGGATATATGGATTATATCAAACATGCTTAAGGATAGATAGACTGTGCAAATTACTAGGCTTGTCCTGCAACTTGGATATCCATAGATTTTACTGAACGGACTCGACCCCATGCAAACAAGCATGTTATTGTGTGTTGGATGATTCGTGCCCAAAAATCTGAGTGAAACGAGCTTGGATAGAATACTCCGTACAAATGAACAATAGTTTGATCCTAGGATTTAGGGTAAGCATCGTGCAATGAAATTGTACGATGAATCGTGTACTTAAACTTGTACCTATGACCTTGTGAGATGACCTAGTAATTAGGCAGAAGATTCTGTGCCGAGTGAAAGAACCTGCGTGACCGACATTAGCATATTGCTTGAACAAAGCTATAAAACTGGGACAAAAAGACTTGGAACGATAACGTGTGCCATGTTTGACCCGAACGGATGGACGCTAGATTGGATAGATCGTGCTTAATGGTAGTGCAAATATTTGGTTGGAATGAAAATAACTTGAAATTTGATTGACCCTGTCAGAAGTATCCTTGTAATTCATAAAACGAGAACCCTTGAGATTTTCGCAAGTAGCTTGTCCGATTTTACTATCTCTAAGTTTGGTTGAATGCATATATTTAAGGGACGCCTTGAACATATGTACGATCCAAGACTCAGTGATATATGAAACTCAAGTGCTAAGACTTCGCTATCGTTGAGTTGGTTGACATGCATATGTTTGAGGGGCACTTCGAATATGTGCACGATCCAGACTCGCAATATGCTGATCTCGAATGCTAGTGCAAGTAAAAATATTAGACCCGCATGGACAAGTATAACGACTTGTATAAGTTTGCCTCAGCCTTAGATCGTTATTCATGATGGATTATAACGTATCCCGCGTTAAGCAACATATTCCGCGCCAAGATGCAAATTGAGACCGATTCAGAACTTGGATTGGATTATAGAGTTAGTCAATAAGACCGACCCAGTATATACGCGACACGGTATAAGGAACGAGTAGGAGATTGTGTTCAAACAGATCTAGTGGTACCGATTGCTATGCTTGGGATAGATTCGATAGTGCGGTAGAATATTCTACGCTCAGGAAGTCTCGAGGACGAGACTTTTTCTAAGTGGTGTATAATGTAACGATATATTCTGCTCAAGCGGACAACCGATTCAAATGGCAAAAATGCTACGACCCGACCCATTTTTCTCAGCGGAAATACTTGTTTAAGACAAAAGATTTCCCGACTTGGCCCTTCAGGAGTTCCGGCTTAGGCTTTCATAGGCTCGCTCGGGGTATCGCTCAACCGAGGCGAATCATCGCTAAGGTGGGTGGCTACGATAAACTTGTCTTTGCTTAGCCAGCACACTTAAAATATGGACGATACATGCTAGTCGCTAGGTGAATCACCCCCTGCATATCACCCCATGCATGATAATAGAGAATACAACGCACCTACCTAAGGGAATAATCCCAACTTGTATTGCTTGTGTTAGAACATGAAAATGAAACTTTGCTTATATATGGACCCTCGTATGCTACCTTTGTCTTATGCAACTAGACCCCGCTATGCCTCGAGTAGAACATTATACTCTTCGTAGTGCACTACTTTACTTGCTACACTACACGCCAATAGACTATGTCGCTCGGTATGTCCCTTCACGATTTCACTCCTCGCTTACCCTTAGACCCGTGCCAAACGTAAATGATTATGTTTTCATAAAAATGCATGCTTGCCTGCTTATGTGTTAACTTGTAATGTTGCCTCGATCCAATACTTGCCACAATAAAACTTATGCCACAATCAAGTAACACTATCGTGTATCGTGCATGTATCTTATTAGCCGAAAGACTATCAAATAGTCCCTCTGTGCAATATGAAACTACAAGTATCTGGGACCGTTAGGATGCCAAGGCAGTCCCTGAACCTGGGGAATGCATCAAGGCAAGTTGAACACTGAACGAGAATCCTGCCAAGTAAATCAAGAATCACAGCTCGTGGAGTAATGCTCGTTCAGAACATGAATCATGGATTATCATATCAGGTTATGAAAATGGAATGACCAAGACTTGCATGTTGCGGACAACTTGTTAACAAGTGAGATTTTTGGATCTCTGTTCCTGTTGACGGTCTCCGGGACACTGGGGTCGATCCGATCCGGACGAAACACCTATTAGTTTGCCTGTTTCGGACAAGATGGCGTGTAGCGCCTGTGAACTATCCTTCATAACATTCTCACTCATAGACTAAAGTAGTCACCTGTTTCGGAAGGAATGACTTGTAGAGCTCCTGATCCTTGCGTTGCATGTTATTTTCTTTCATGTACTACACCCATCCTTTATGGCTATGCCAGCGACTCCTGTTCATATAGATTAAGTCATTCTCGCTTAGCGGTAATCCGTGTGCGAGTCATTGCATCGCATCTAGTGAATCAAAAATACCTAAACGATCATGAGTATAACACACTTGTATATATGGAACACTTTAACATCTTCTGTAACACACCTGATAATCCGTGTAACTCGTGCACCCGAAACACATTCTCGCTTACAACACTTGTGTTTGTATATGCTATGGCCCCTAGATTCATTATATATATACTCGTGCTTGAATTAACTTGGTTTGTCTTGGACATGGAAGGACAAATGGTAAGTTGGTAAGTCTCGCCATGTTCCTTTATATCGTACGACGCAATGCCACACGAGTTAGGCTATTCATCGTTGTCATAAAACTAATCCTAAGGCAAGATTAGAAAGATAACTTAATAGATTGTGCAGGAAACCTACATAACGTGTTTGGATTTGTCGAGCGGACGAGAAGCCTCCCCACCAGTGCATTAATGTACTGATAACCTACCAGATTGCTTGCAGGATGTGGGAGAACCTCGTTCGGTACGGATGTCTCCTTCGTGCGTGCTAAGGCATGGAGTTCACTCTAGAGCCTTGGAGCGTCGCGTCCAGAACTGAAGCACATATACAAGGCATAATGTTGAAACTTTGCCTATACATTATTCCACAAATATAGCCACTTGGCACGCTTTTACTATTTTAGAGAGAGGCTTGAGCAACTTGTAATCTCGATCTAGCACCGCATGTAACACTTGTTCAATATCAATAAAGAGTTTGTTTTACTTCAACACTTGTGTTATTCAATGCTTCCGCTATTGATGACTCAGTAAACTTGTTACCAATCGCCTATGCGTTTATTATTCTGCTGCACTCGGACAATCTGTGTGACTGTGTGGCTTAGACCTCTTACCGACTGCATGGACCACGACCTTGCATGGGCACGACTTACGCTCGTGCGACATCACGCCCAGATGGGTCAAGAGATCATCCCGCGGGAGCGCTGGTGCGGTGATTCGTGCCTAGCAGGGACGGTCGATTGCCTATGGGAGATCAGGGCATGACAACCACAGGGACATGGACAGGCTTTTGCGATGACAGTGGAGGAGGCACATACTCGAGGAGTAGCAAATATGAGTAAGATTTAGTTTTATCATAGCTATCTATAATAGCGAATATTTCTAGTAATACTTTAGCATGTGCCAGTTAATTCCATTCTCTAGCCTATACCTAGTATTATGTTAGCATAAACTTGTTAGTCTAGATTAGTAATATGTCAGTGGTACCCAAGTTTTCATAAGCTGTAGTTGATCTTTGTTCTAACCAGGCTCCTTTACTCTTGAGTTACTTATCTCTCATTGCCTAGAATTTTATTTTTATTTTTTCCAAAGTGTTCTGCTTGAACAAAACCCTCACCCTTCCTCCCAATTTTTTTCTTGTTCATGGTTCCTTATTCTGTGTGTCGTGCTTCAACAAACATGTCTTGCAATCACATCATCTCTTTTGGAGCAAACCTTTCTTGACCGGTTACGTTTTATTTTCTTAATTGCGATGACACAATTCTTTTAAGGTGGGTAGATTATAAACACCCAGATTTTTAGAATTTTAATTATTGGAATTATGAATTTTTGAGATTAAGAAAGATTTTTCTGTAATTTTTAGCTAATTATAATAAATATTATTTATGGATTTATATTTTTGTGTATTAAATTAATTATTAAAATAGTACAAAAATTATATTTTTGGATGTATAATTAATAATAGAATATTGTATAATTTTTTAAAAATTTATTGGGGTCCAAAACTATTTTTTAATGGCCAAGTATTTATTGTTTTATATAAACCAACACAAACCGAACCAAACTGAACTAAACCGAACCAACCTAAACCGAACTCGGATCCTAACCCGTAACCACTAACCCGCAACCCACCAACCCACAACCCATAAACCAACCCACTGTAACAGCCCCGACCCCTCCCTTCCTCTTCCAAAATGGCCCGACCCCCTCACTTTTGCTCCATATAACTCCCTCCTTGCCACCCTATATAAACTCTAGCCTAGCCGACCACCACCACTATCATTTCCTCTACCACCCCGACCAACCTCAGCCGCCGACGACCGCCGGACAGTTGCCGTCGTACGCCGCAAGAAGCCACCGCGCAGCCGCCAGAATTCTCGAGCAACAGCAGTAGCGAAGTACCCTACTTTCCACCCCTGTAACTCTTTGCACAGTTAACTAAATTTTGGCCCATTAAATCCTATGCAAAGACCACATGACCCTCTTGAACTCTGTATAATTAGTTCGGTGTATCGTGTCCTGTGTCGGTCGTAATTTGTGATGCAAAACATGAAAAAATGACCAAATTTGTAGTTCAGAAACTGTTCCAACGACCTATGTTCATGTCTGATTTTCTTCCAACCTAGTTAATATTTTTAAATTCCACTTAAGCAGTAATTTAGACAACATAATCGAGTTTTAATCTCTTTAATTAGTTTATTTTAATTTGTTGTATGCTGTGATTTATTTACTGTTGAATTTGACCGATTTCTAAACCCAAATTTTCCCAAAACGGGGTGCGTTCCACTAAACAAGGCGGCTTTATCGTGTGTGAATTGCATCGAAAGACGTGTATCGTCAACGCGGACGTGTGGAATTTCTCCAAAGTCGATTTGGATGTGCGTGCATACCGGAATCAACACGTATCCGTCAAAAAATTCCGTATCGGTCTATTCTGACATTCATCATAATTTCGTGTGTGCTTGTCATTTTGTAACAAAACTTATGCCATTGGATTCGCAGCATTGCGCTGGTCCTGTAACCCAAGTTTGGTTCGATTTTGAGAATATTGACGTAACTTCGTTCGTGGGCCCCACGGTTTTACTTGACGGGTGATTTCGTGACCGGCTCATCAGAATCTAGTTCTGGATGTTTCGTTGGGCTCGTGCTATCATTTTAGACTCGTAGACACTAAGTTTGACGAATTTGGAGAACTTTGTCTCAGGCACATTTTTAGGTGCGAAGTGGGCCACATGTGGATCCCGCTTTGACCAAAAACTGTCAATTCTGTCCCTGTGTCCAAATTGGACTTATGGATAGTCAATCCTAGATATTTCAAGTATTCTGAGAGCAATGGTAATATTTGTTTCAGTATCCGAAGGCGTACCTGGAGATTCTACTTATCTCGGAGCAACTGACGGAGCTCAGAACACAGGCAAGTATACCTTGCCAACTTGTAATAGATATTTGAGTTCTTTCTATATATATATATATATATATATATATATATATATATATATATATATATACTTTTGTGATGTACCTGTTCAACCAAGGACCGTGAGATGTTGCTTAGCGTCCGAACAAGATTCGGGTGTCGACGCCGTACACGGAGTCGTGTAACGTCACTTAGAGAGTTGATACCATGATCATATATTTTTACGTACTTGCTTTACCAAGTATGTCATACCATATGACACTTGACACTATTTATGTGATAAAATCTTTCCTGAGTTATTCATGGTGATTCTGTATAGGCTTACAGGATTCGTGACATGAGACTTGCATATACATAGATATCATTATGACTCTTGTACTAGTTAGAGGTCATGATCTTGCGTGTTATGGACATGAGACGTGTGATTACATTGGGTGGGGAGAGACACACAGACTACAGATCGATTACATATATATATATATATTATTATTGCGGTGCTTTAGTCTCTATTCCAGAGCTTGGCCCATTATGTGATATTACTGCTACCGGCTCCCCGACACAGAGCTTGTAGTGGCTTCAGCCTGAGTACTAGTGATGCTCTCAACTTATATTTCATATAGATGGTTACATAGCTTGCCCTGAGGATCTATTTTTATTTACTGTATTTGATTTGGCTCGAGTTATTCTTGTACCTTGTTATGTCCCCTGAGGACCTGGATCCGGATTACGTCCCCAGGTATAGCAGAGGAGGATTACCGCAAGGTTTACGGGACAGGAGCTGACGCTAGAGCAGTACTGGCACTAGAGGATGAGGTTGTGCCAGAGGATTTCTCCTGAGTATTCTGTTACATACTCAGTTATTTATACTTCCAGTTATTTCATATCTTGACTCATGGACTTATGAATTGACTTATTTTATCGGGTTGTTCCCCGAGATACTATTTATTTGGACTTGTTGATAGACTATATTTCTTTTTATCTATTATCTTGATTAGTCTATCATATTTAGTTATGTTTCTTTCTATGGATGAGATTAGAATTATTCTGTGATAGATGGTGTAGACTGCATTGATATTTATTACAGCTTAAGTGCACTCTAACGGGTCCATTAAATTGGGTTTACCCATTAGAGTTGTGCTGCTGGCCATTGCCACGTGGCTAGTCCCTTGGTATTTCGGGACTGGGGTGTGACATAGTCTTTAAGGCATAGACCCAAACCTTCATGGAATAATAATCAATAAAAGTCATAAAATAAGAAGCACCACCAATGGACTTTACCTTCATAGGACCGTAGACATCCGAGTGAATCAACTCGAGCAACGACAGCTTCCTTGAATTTGGGTGACTTTGGAAAGATACCCTATTTTACTTTCCCGCCTAATAGTGCGTGCATCTCTCCAACTTTGTAAACTTTAGCCTCGGAATCACCTTCATGTTCACCGAGTAGCTCCTCCCCTTCTCGTTGATATGGCTGAGCCGTCTGTGCCATAATTTGGTAGATACATCAGTAGCCGCGTTCACCTCATGTGCCCCATGTGCGCTTCCTCCATATAATAGAGTCCGGACTTCTTGCTTCCTCTGGCAATCACCATCGAACCTTTAAAAAGCTTTCTCTGATAATTCTAGAAGAGATTGAAGAAACCCTCCTCATCCAACCTTCCAACATACACCAGGTTGAAACGGATATCAGGGACATTACGAACATATTTGAGAACAAGAATTGCACCCGTCTTCATCCTCAAATACAAATCTCCAATAGCAACTGCTTTTGACACATCTCCGTTGTCCATCTTCAATACTCCATAATCGTATGTTGTGTAAGTAGCAAATGGTGTCCTGTTGTGAGATACGTGCGCTGAAGCACCTGAGTCCACCAGACAAGAGTTGTCATCATCGGTGAGGTTCATAACTAGCTCATCACCTATAATGATCACGTCACCTCCATGTGCCAAGGCCGTCGTTGTAGTGTTCTCACTTTGCTTTCCTTTGTTGCCCTTCTTCTCTCTCTTCAAGCAAAATAGTTTCCTTGATGTGGCCCTTCTTGCCATAATGGTAACACTCTAAGTCCTTGTACCGACCATTGGACTTGCCCCTGCTCTTGTCTTTGCCACCACCTGGGCTCTTGATCCTTTCACGACTCTATGAAACTAGCGCCTCTGAGTGAGATGTGGATGAAGTGCCTTGAGAACATCTCCGCATTTCTTCATTCAATATCCCGCTCTTGGTAAACTCTAGACTGACCACGCCTTCTGGAGCAGAAGCGATCATAGACACTCGTACAGTTTCCCATGAGTCTGACAATGTACACAGCAGTCATAGTTCATGTACTTCGTCGTCGAACTTGACTCCCATCGAAGATAGATGATCCATCACGCCCTGAAACTCACTCAAATGATTCGCAATAGACATCCCATCTTTGTATCGCAAATCCATCATTATCCGGATCAGGAAAAATTTATTTACCCCGGTCTTCTTCACATACAAAGATTCCAGCTTATCCCACAACATCTTCTCGTGCTCAATATTGGCAACATGATTGCACACGTTCTCGTCAATGAACTACTTGATATATCCACACACCTGTATATGCTCGAACTTACAGTCCTCTACGAATTTGTCACTGGGATTCTCGGACGCAAATACTAGAAGATGCAGCTTTTTGACGAACAATAAATCCTTCATCTTGCTCTGCCAATAATAATAGTTGGTACCGTTCAGGTTTACCATGTGCCCCGATTTTGCGTCTGTCTCTTCTTCTTGGTTTGATTGTCAACCCTGACACCTCTTTGAAGCCAAAGCTCTGATACCACCTGTTGGGAACGCAAACGCGAAAACCGTTTCCCCAAACCAAAAAGCCCTCCGAGAGAACCGAGCAAATGCATACAAACCAAAAATGACAAACACAAATCGTAAACACAGAAATTTTTGATGTGAAAAATCCTTGCGAAAAAATTACCGGACGATCGGAGTCCAACCATGAAAAGCCACCATTAATGAAATAAGAAATACACCGATTCCTTACAAACTTATCACCGATCCAAACGTATCACCACAACTCTTTGGAACAGAAAATAGATTACAACCACGAAAAAAAAGACAATGAGAAATACTCCAAATTGATCTCCTGCTCCAAAACGGTCCTCAATCATTCTTTCTCCTCTCCAATGTTGTAAAAGCACTCTTGCCTTTGCAATATTTTTGAGATTATATTTTAGGATTAGGAAACACCTAATATATATAGCCTCAAACTCACAACTAGCATTACTATTATATATAAGAATACCCAATCCAAATTTAAATTCATTAACATATTCCTATTATATATAGGAATACTCAATTCAAATTCGAAATATTTTTCACATAGGTTAAAAATTCACCCACTCGAACAACACGCTGTGCTATTGAGACTGCACGCACCATGATAGATAACAGTTGCTGGATTTTGTGTACTTTTGTTTCTAGGAAAGCAAATTCTGTTGCCCATCAGTTAGCATGTGAAGCTCTATCAAACTCTGTTCATCCAGTAACTAGTGTGTTTCAAATTCCACCTATTTGTATCTTGTATCATGGACACTATCCGCAAAGATGTCAAAACTCAATTAATGAATTTACAATGAATTTTATTTGAATTAAAAAAAAATCAAATATCAAAATTTTAAAATTTTAACTTCTACCCTCTACTTAAAAATGAAAAAAAAAATCTATTTCACTTTACTTCACCTTAATAATGCATCAGGGCTGGCTTCACTGTGGCAAGCAGGACATACTATTGAAGATGCACGACTGGTGCTAAATTCTAGAAAGAAAATCTTCTTTTCCTACGCTCCCAGAAGTGCCAACCAAGCAGCAAGCTAACTAGCTTCTAATGTTTTGATGCATAGTCAGACTTCTGATGTCATCTCATATGAAACAATCCCTATTTGTATTTCTGAACATGTCGTGAAAGACATGCTATCTTGTAACTCAGTTTTCTTTAAAAAAAAAAAAAAAAAAATTCCAAAGCCCGAGTATGGACAACTTTGAGTAGTGAGCTGGGAGACGGATCAAAGTCGTACTTGCAATATATTTCTATTATTCCCTCCAAAATCAGTTACAGAAGGAACATTACAAACAAAAGACAGAAGAAGAAGAAGTAGAAGAAGAAGAAACAATGTCTACGTGATAAGAACCACAGCTGCCATCGCCGCCACCGCAACAGCCCAACGCTGCACGCTGATGCTCGCGCTAGCACCCTCCTCATCTGCATCCTTTTCATCGTACTCCGGTTCGGGCTCAGGCCCTGCCGGAGAAGGCACCGGCACCGCCACCTCCTCAGGCTCCTTCTTCGAATTCGGCCCCTCGGGCGCACGTGCCCCAGGCGCAGGAGCAGGAGCAGGAGCAGGAGCCGGTTCCGGCACCTCGAAAAGCTCCGCGGGCTCCAGCACCCGATCGATCGTATAAACCGCCAACGGATCCTCGTCGACCAACGTCCCCGTCACGCTCGCGTTGCTCACCCCTGTACTCAACGTCACCACCCCCCCTGCTGCACCCGCAACAGTAATGATGTAGTCGTCCCTCGTCCCCTTGGACGACGTCGCTAGCGTAATAACCCGCAGGCCGTTGCGAGTCGACCTTAGCGTGTCCATGGACTCGTAGACCGGAACTCCGTGGTAGAGCAACGCGGACGTCCTCTCCGCGGCGGTCAGGCTGTTGAACTTGGGAAGGAACGCGCGCATCGCCCGGTCGATCGGGCAGAATATCGACAGCCCCGTGGCCGCGTTGTCCTCGAAGGCCTTGGCGGCGGCACTGCCGGTTCCGGCGCCGGCGGTCAGGAGATCGGCAAAGGTCTTGCAGCCTGAGCCTGCTGCACATGAGAAAAGTTTGAATCTCAACTTGATAGAACATGAAACAAACCCGCAACACAGAAATTCAAATCATTAGGGATTTGGTAAAGAATCAACAGTCTATGACTATGTTGCTGATACAGATACATGACAATAATAATAACAACGCTGCGACACATATATGATATCAATTTTGTTGTCTCCTAGTATATTTGAAGTGTCTATAGAGTTTCCAATAAGAGTCCAATCTGACACGGCCACATTAGGATACAATGGCATCAGTGTATGGATTTAGATTTTGAGATTGGGATGAATTTTAAAAGTGGTGCATTCAAAGCTTAATGTTCGTATAGAAAAAATTCATTGACTATGAAATAATATCAAAACAAAATTCAAGGATAAAAAAACAATAAACAAAAATATATGTCATGGCAAAATATTAATAAAATTGAAGATATTTCAAACTAAAAAATAAAACTGATATATTTTGGACAAATGAATAAATTAAAAAGCTAACAATATTTTTGATAGTTCATAATGATAATAATAATAATAATGTTTTTAAAGTATGACTAATTGACTCGTCTTTTAGTATTATAGCTATAGTATATGACTTATAGATATCCTATAACAAATATTTTTAGAAAAAATTTGAGTTGCACCCCACTTTATATATCCATATTCAAGATGCACCCAACACGATTATCATAATATATACGTCCTCCACTTTTAACGGAAACTAACAGTCAACTGTTTTGTCTGTTAATTTTTGACCGAAATATTCATTTTCTCTTTCTAGTCCCCCTTATCTGCCGTGTACGAAAGGGGGTATCTTTGTCCAAAATTTTTGGTCAAAGAAGTTGACCGTTAGTCGGAGACGATTTCTATCAAAAGTGAGGGTGTCATATATTATGGTAATCGTGTGAGGTACATTTTGAATATAGATAAATAAAGTATGATGCAACTCAATTTTTTATATATTTTTAATGTAGACTAAAAGGTTTTAATGGGTTCATAGACTTTTGTCTAAAATTGTGTTTACATACATTAAAAAAATTGACATCCTCTAAAATTAAAGACCTGAGACAGCCGTCTCATGGATTTTATATCAAATCCAAGCCTGAGTGACAAGCACATAACATGATGTGTCAATATAATATATTTCGGAGTGTTTATGATACACGTCCGATACATATGTCGCATGACATAGTCCATATTTTCTGAATGTACTTGCCTCCTACGTCTAGAAACAAGAAAAATATAAAAACTCTCAAGCTAATGTCTTAATTTAAAGAGTATAACTCCTCAAGTAACCGAATTCGAGGGATCTTTGTGGTTACCGAGAAGAGATATAAGACTTCGACTGGATAGAAAAAAAATTGTGGATCAAGTTACGGGAGGCGTATTATTTCTTCCATTTATTAAAGATACGAGTTGGAAAAACAGTGGGCTCACAAGACATGTAACGCAGCATGTGCAAAATCTGGTGAAAATGTAGGACCATATAAAAAAAAAATCTCAATTACTTAATTAAGGTGTGTTTTTGTAAGGGAAAAAAAAAATGAAAAGAAAACCTCAAACCTTTCTTGGACATGAGATCAAATATATCCACATGCACCGGTGCCGATACTGAAACCGGTGCAGATGTCGGTACCGGTGCCAGTGTCGGTGCCGGTGCCGGTGTAAGTGCCTCGGCAGCCTCCGACGAGAGTGGCGCGCTGATCTGCAGGACGGCTATCGCGTTCGGAATCTCCTTAACGGGCTTGACGAACGAAGCCGGCTCATTCGAGCCCTCCGCGCAGAACCTGACCTTACCGCCCCCGCGGACGCTAACGTTGACGGCCCCCGCCGCCCCTTCGGCGGATCCGGCTGATCGGAAGATGGTAGAGGAGGAGAGCGCGGTGCCGCCCTTGAGCTGGTGCAGCTTCTCGGCGCCGAAGTAGTCCAGGAGAACGTGGAGGGAGAGGACGTTCTTTAGTGTCCGGAGGCCCAAGTGCCTGGAGAGGAGGGAGGAGATGGCGGGGTTGTCGAGCGCGAGGACCGTGATGTTCCTTTGGCGGTTGATGTCGTCGGCGAGGCGCGTGGCGGAGAGGTAGTGGTTGAAGGTGGAGAACTCGGGGTGGTCGGCGAGGATCGTGGTGATGTTGTGGCTGAGAGAGAGGGGAACGGTGGACAAGAAGAGGAGGAGTGCTACTAGGAGGAGAGAGGAGTTCGACATTGTTGTACGAAGTTTTGTTTTGTTTCAGTTGAAAGGAATAGAGAATGTTGCAGAAGAAGAGTTGCTGCCTCAAGTAAGGATGCGGCCTCGTACACATCGGAACAACACAAAATATTTGTTGCAAAATCTAAATTATTACGATCGCACTGCAGGAATTTCACAATAGAATTCTTGTGTCCACACTGTTATCTTTGACCATGCTATCATAATAATTTTGTCTGGTAACTGAGTTTTATTCCATCTCTAATATTAGCGGTCCAAATCGTACATATATTATCAATTAAATAAATTAAAAATAATAATTAAATAATTATTTAAATATTTTACATAAAAAATTAATTAATTATTTAACTACCTAATATAATATTTTATAACTAAATAATTCTAACTTAAGTAGTTAAGGTAGAAAATATTTTTCTTAATTATTTGAGTTCAATTTCTAGAAATAACAATTTTTATAATATAATTATATTTAATTATTTAATATATATTTTGTGAACGTGCAATGCACATGTACATTATTACTACTAGTAAGCATGCACGTGCGCGCATAAAAATTATATTAAAAAAAATATAAATTTATTATAAATATTATAATTGTTAAAAATTAAACCTAGACAACTAAGAAAAATATATCCAATTTTGAGTTATAATTCTTAGTTATAAGTATATAATAATGTGACGATTCAATTTTGAACCATCTTCAAGTCACATTTTATTAGATGTTAATATCCAAAAGTAATTAAACATGGTCATTTAACTACGAGGCCTAAACCAACATAAACACTTGGGCAAATTTATTTAACAAAATAGCTGTGGTATATATAATTATTGCATGTCGCCAAATAGCATATGACACCACCACCTTAAGTGATTCCAGCTAGCTGGCCTCTATCGCACCATAAGCGGTTGTAGCTGTCCTCCAAATTATGAAATTTGGATTATCCAGTTTTCAACAAGTTAACCGGAAGAGGTTCCGATGGCCGCTCTATTAGGTTTGCGTCCTTACTCGGTTGAACGTTCGTGTTCACATGCAATTTTTTTTTTATGGGATTTGGTACTCTACTTCACAATAAAAATTTTGTAAAAGAGAAAACTTTGCACCAATCTCTACTTTTATAATGTGATTTGTAAATGGTTCAAAATTGAACTGTCTAAACTGTATGTAAATATTTTACTAACTATTTTTAAAAATAATAATTAATTATTTAACTACATAATATTATTTATTTATAACTAATTAATTCTAATTCAAGTGGTTAAGGTGAGATGTATTTTTTTTGAATATTTATAATAATTTTATACTTATAATTTTTCTAAAAATATTTTACACACGTCCGTGGACGTTACTAGTTTATCGTATATTGTTTGGTTCTACTGCAAATAGAGTTACACTATAAATGTGGGTTATTACAATGGTGAATGATAGCTTTACTCCAGGGATGGTTGCTTATTATTTTGTTTTGTTATATAATCACATCTCAAGATGTGTATTGGGTCGGTCCGGTCCAATTCAATTTTAACCGGATTTGATCAAACTTGGACTGGGTCGAGTCAGTCTGAATATGATTTCGGTCGATCTGGCCAAACCCGGACTTCCTTAATCCAAATTCAGTCTGATTCTGTACCAAAAAAACTTTGACTGAGTTTAACTAGTTGGTCCGTGCTAGATCTGGATTGCCCTATTTTATTTAAAAATAACAAAAAAACAGAAAAGGTTAGGGGAGAGGAGGGGTTGTATGGATTTTGGACTTTGAGCCTTTCATATATATAAAGACAAGTTAAGAAAAAAAGAAGAAAAAAAAAATCCAATTGATAAATTTTTAATATATATATATATATATATATATATATATATATATATATAAAATTTTTATTATATAAGTGATTATTGATACGACTTATGTTTGTGTTTTTGCTTTATACAAAGGAAACTTGGAGAGAGGTTGAAAGCAGAACCAGAAAACATAAGTCACATAAAAAAATATACATATTTAACATGAATATCATATATTGAAAAATAATATATTATAGTTGTGGCAAATGATAAATAAATTAAAAAAAATTCAAGAAGCAAGATACTAGATATAATTGTGGAGATGTCTACATAGTTCTTTCTGTGCCACAGATAGGTTTTCATTGGATTTGTTTTCCACAATATATACATTTAACAAGAGTTTTACGCGAGTGTATTTTGTCGGTATCACGCTCATTATAAATTCTGCTAAAATAGTGTCAAACTTATGATCTCATTCAATTATGACTCATTTCTTTTTTTTGTAGCCTATCGCCTACTGAGGTTGCGCTGGTTGAGATCCTTGTACCTTCTGAGATTATGACACGGCTAAGGTCCTTGTACCTCCTAAGGTTATGGCGCGGATTGAGGCCCTTGTACCCTTGAGGTTGCTGTTCGGATTGAGGTTGCCGATGTTGCGATTGTTATGGTAGTTGTTCATTTTTCTTGGCAGCAAATGTCATGTTCCGGTTCCACAGAACCAAAAGTCGCTACTGGACATGATGTCGTACAAGTCTAAATTGGACTTGTACAAGACAAGATCAATCACGGTCAACAACTCAGAAACAAAGTAATTTCAGCAAAAAAAAATCCAAAAAAGTTGATAGACACAGGTTATATAAAAATAATTCTCTTTATTGATAATTTACAACAGAATTATAAAGGCTCTTAGACCACAATAATACTCGATTATAAATAATGGATCACATTACAATAAACGATGCCACAAGACTTACAACTCAAAACAATATTATAATCAGCAAAATTTTATACATTATGTCCTTTATACAAAAAAAAAATAACTTCTCTAGCCGAACATCTTCATGTTACCAAATGAGCTCCAATGCCTTAGAATGTCCAGCGACTTCTCAAACATGTGGATGAGGGGGTTAACACATTAGAAAATATACTAGTGAGCGGTCTCTAACCAACTCACCTAAACAAATAGTAATTATGTGAGAGCAGATAAAAATTATTATGTGGTATTTCTAATCTTACCTTAGGATTAAATAATAATCATATATATATATATATATATATATATATATATATATATATATATATATATATATATATATATATATATATATATATATATATATATATATATCATACATATGACTTTGGTTAACAGTTTCTTAACAAATATATATCTGAATATAAATGTGTCATCGACATGGTGAATATTACCCAGCGATACCATTCTTCCCTACAAGCCATGTTATTATCCACGCACGCACACACACACACACACAAACACACACACACATATATATACACCCTTAAGCATCCTCGGAATAGCAACTATCGGATCTTGTTTAAGTCATCTAATCTTAACCGTTGATTTGAACCATTCAAATCAACGGTTAAGATCAAATGACTTAAACACAATCCGTTGGCTGTGATCATGGGGATGCTTGAGGGGGATTCAGATCCCTCCTTATATATATATATATATATATATATATATATATATATATATATATATATATATATATATATATATATATATAAAGAGTGTGTGCGTGAATTGTTAGCCTTCATAAAATATATATGTGACATGAATTCGTCCTTGCATACTAAGACCTACCATATTCTTTCTTGCAAATAGACATCATTAGCAATGTAACTTGTCTATATGAAGGTCACTAGTGAACACACACTATCTTGGACTATCCATGGTAAGACTGTGATCCTTCGCGTGTAGGTAGCAAATGTAACCACCGTGTTTTCACAATCTAAAATTAGGATTATTTTTGTCAACATAATTTTATTTGCTAATAGTATTAGTTATATTAATTTAATTAGTTTATTTTAGTGTTTAATTATATTCTTTAGTTATAGATATAATATTTTCATACATAATTAGATTATATCCTAACCAATTTGATTCCTTCCTATTGGATCTAGAATTCAAATTAGAGAGGAGTGACAAACTTGTCATTTTCCATCAACACCCAACCCTTTTAGTGACTATCCCCCTTCCCCCTCATTTTTATTTTATTTTTCCCCTTCACTACTTCTTCTTCTTCCTCAAGTCATTTTCTCCACCTCTCCAATCATTTTCTAAATCATAATTTCTCCTCCACCATCCCAGATCAACCCATTTCACTTTAATTCTTCTTCCAATGGAGAGCTAGAGCTTGGGAGCACAAGAGAAGCTTGAAAATAGTGCCAAATAAGGAGGATCATGTCTAATTCATCTTCTTTGTGTCCAAATTCATAGATCTTCATTGGAAAATCACTTCCAATAGGTAATTCTTACTTGTTTTCCAATGTCTATGGTAAAATTCTAATAAGACCTAGTAGAAGACCCCCGATAGGTAGATCTAACCCTCTAAGAGTTGAATTAGATTGTAAAAGATCAATTCCTAGTAGATCTAGAAGTTAGGATGGTAAAATTGGAATAATTATGAATTTGTGTCAATCAAGTGTTTGATATATGTTCCCAAAGAGATTTTACGTCATATTATGGATTGTGATTGTGTCCTAAATAGGCTACTATGAGTTTGTGTTATGATATTTTAGGATATGCATGGTTAAATAAATAGTTCTTATATAGATTATGTACATAAGTGTCAAATTAGGTAGGATTGACAAATTAGATTTATAACCTTTATGTTTGATTGTCAATTGTTATATGAAATTCATATGGAAGAGTAATACATGAATTGGTGATTCTAGATATTGTATTAATGCCAACATATATATATATATATATATATATATATATATATATATATATATATATATATATATATATATATATATATATATATATATATATATACCACTTTTAACTATTCCCAAATATCCCCACAATCGTAGCCGTACATATTAAATCTCACTCTCTCCCGTGATAAACAAATAAAATCCAAACATAAAAAGGTTTCGGTAAAAAAAAAAAAGGGAAGGTTTTTGTCTGCCTCTTCCTCCTCCCCTTTCCTTATTTTCTATTCTCCTTCTTCTCTCCCCTCTCCTTCCTCTCTCCTCTTATCCAATCTCTCTTAAAAAAAATGATCTTTTACAGAAACCACACAAGAGGTCGCAACTGCTGGAGGTCGCACAAGATACTGAGGTACGTCGAGAATGATTAGAAATTTTGTTGATGACCGAAGATAAATTATGCATTGATTTATGATTGAAAAACTTGTGCTCCATGATTGTATCGATTCCAATGGATGCATGTGGGAAGCAATTAAAAAATATTTAATCCTTTTGGAAAGTCTATATCAATGTTATCATAGTAGTCGTTCAGTACACGGTATAAGTATGGGGATGCAGCACTATGGGGCATATATGTCATGGACAACTCCAAGACTCCTATGAGAAGCTAATAAAATATCTTTGGTAGAAAACTTTGTTTAAGAATTTGAATTTTATTTTTACTCCCTTTTGAGTAATATCTTTGAATTTTTTTTGACCTTTGTCTTCCAAAATTTGAGTCACTACTCAATGTTTGGGGTCAGCAGATGCAGGACACGGTTCTGGTGGTAGTGGAGCCTGGTAACAGTGGTCTATGATCTGGAATTTAAAAATTTTAAATTGTAGTAACACCAATAAAGAGGGGATCAAATTTTATGTCATATAATAATTTTGTAACACCAACATATGAACATAGAGGTATGTTCTTCTCATTATTCAAAATTAAGTTAAAAAATTAATTCTTTATTCAGTCTAACAAATAATGAGAAAAATAAAAGGCTACGCAATTATTTCCTTCTCAAAGAAATAACCTGCTATGATCACATAGAGTTACTCAGCATATTTTATTTTTCTGACACATTTTCATGCATCTCTTCTTGACTGTTAATTAACAATTTATTATTGATTAACAAATTCATTTGCTATGTTTTGTAAATTTATATGGTTCATGATTTATATAGTTTATTCAACATAATTTTTGCTCAAATGACCAGTGTGGAAAATGTCCAGAATTTGACTCATGAAGCTACGAACACTATGAAAGAAGTAGTATCAAACCAAAACAATATTATGGAAGAACAAGTTTTGTTTGTTGGTAAAGTTTTTAATTCCCTATAAGAGGCAGAAACTTGCTATCAAGAATATGCAGCAAATAACAGTTTTAGCGTCCGAAATAAAGGTACGTATCGATCAAGACACGATCTCTTAGATCCAACATGTGTCAGATATACATGTTGTTGTGAAGTAACCTACAAGCCGAAAAAGGTGATAGAAGAAGAAAACAAAATCAGACGGAACACTTCAACAATAAAAGTAGTTGTATGGCTAAGATGCATGTCCAAAATATAAAAGATTCAAACCTGTGGAAGGTTAAAATGTTTGAAGATGTACATAATCATGCATTGGTCAGCCCAACTAAACAGATTCATATGAGATCTAGAAGACACTTACCTGAAGTTGCAAAAGCGTTAACAAAAAGTCTTAGTCAAGAACATCTTCGGATTAGTAAGAACCCTGTATTTTTTGGTGGATGTTCCAATTCCCAATTTAATGCTAAAGATCTTTATAATCATTTGAGGCAGGTGAGAGCATCCATCAATGAATGTGGGGATGTTGTTTGGACCCTTCATGGGTGTGAACCATCACCATTAATCGATTCTTTTTGGTTATGCATTGATAAAAAATGAAATCGAAGACACTTTTGTTTGGGTGTTTAAGTATTGTCTTCAAGCTATGAAAGAAAAATATATTGTTTCCATCATCACAGATCAAGATAGAGCTACGAGTAATGCAGTGGCCAAGATGTTTCCAAAGACTCGTCATCATTTTTGCCTTTGGCACATTAAGAAAAAATTTGCAGAGAAGTTCAAGCATATTTATTTCAAATGTTCAGGGTTCAAGAAAGCAGTGAAGCAATGTATTCGTAAAACACACAAAATTGAAGATTTTGAAGATCAATGGGCTGCTTTGGTGCATGAATATAAGTTGGAAGACTACGATTGGATGAAAGAATTATATGATATTCATCATAGTTGGATACCGGTCTATTGTCGCAGTGCTTTCTTTGATGGTATGAATACAACACAACGAAGTGAGAGTATAACTCTTTCTTCGATGCTTTCGTTACGACGAAAATAAATTTGAAAGTATTTGTTACAAAGTATGATCAAACATTGGAGTTAATTTATGTGAATGAGCGAAAGGAGAACTACATCTCAACTTACAAATAACGTATTTTGAAAAGTAAGGATGATTTCTTGGTTCAGGTGTACGTATCTACACAAGGAATATATTTGGGAAGTTTGAGAAAGAGTTGGGTGAAGCGTGTCGGCTTAGAGTAGATGAAACTGAAAATGATGGTGATGTTCGAACATTCGTTGTTCGTTACAAGAATGACAAGGAAGAGTATGTTGTGAAGATGAACTTGACTACAATAGAGGGTTTATGTGGATGCCAATTATTTGAATTTCTAGGAATACCCTGCAAACACCTGTATAGAGTTTTTGATATATTCTATTTAAGTGAGATTCCTTCTTATTTCATATTGAAAAGGTGGACGAAAGATGCGAACATGGTTGAAATTGTTTCTCGAGAATGAATCATTATGCGCGATCCTCATGTTGGAGAACGAGCATCAAGAGTTTCTTATCTTTTGAAATCTACAACACAATGTGCTTATATGACTAGTGCATCAGATGAAGGGTTTAAATTATGCGCAGACACACTTCACGAGTTATTCGAACGGTTGCGAGTATTGGATGGCACTCTACTTCAAAAGGAGAATGATCATGAGTCTATAACCAAGCCTATAATAGAGGCTTGTAATAATAGAGTTGAAGGGTTGCTCCTCGATCCACATTTTTCACAAAAAATGGGTAAAAAGAGGACAAACCAAGAAATTGAGGTTGAAGGTGCTAGTAATAAAAAAATAAAGAGTGGACTAGAGAAGGCATCTCAGCAAAAAAACCCAGAGTTTGTCAGATGTGCAAAAGCGTTAACGTTGGTCATGATAGTCGCAATTGCCCTCAGAATCCTAAAAGTATTTTGAAGAAAGGTTACCAAGTAAATAATGGTATTTTTTTTACTTTAGACAGTATATAGTTTGATTTTCTTTTCTTCATTTCTTGCATTTCTTTTAATCCTTCTCTTACTTTTCGCAGACTTGAATGATGTTACATATATGCAATAGACATGAAGGCTTGGGCTTGAAGATATTTGAAGTACTTATATAAGACATTGATGGCGGTGTTACAATAAATAATCTAATAAATTTATAGTGGATATGACTCTTGGGTTCATAATTTTATAGCAGATCCAGATATTCTGGCACAAAAGATGACTTTATTTTGCTGTTATATTCAGCTGTTGGCATGCTTTAGCCATTAGGTTCATCATTTTCTTGAATTTTATAAGAGTGTGGTTTGTTAAATGTGCAGAACATGAGACAGTATTATCATTTATTTTGTGTAGGTATCAGTACCACCAAGTATTTTTCTTTCTTATAAGTACACACAATGTCTGGTTGCACTACTTTTTTTGTGTGTGCTTAATCATTATGTATCTTCATATTATTTTGTGCTTGTTAGATCTTAATATTCTCTTCCAAAGCTGATGCTGTAGGAATATAGTATAAAGCATGAACCTTCAAACTTTTATTTATGACTACATCCATGAGCAACAGCAGAGTTTGTAATCTCATTGGAGAATTGATGCATAAAAATAATATTTTGTATATGTAACATTTTACAAAGTAACTATGAATAAAGGAAAGTGAACCTTGATATGTTCTAATTTTCAGAGCTCCAATTTGCATTATACAAGACCTCCATCAATTCACTCACCCCACAATCCTTATGTTAGCAAATTCTTTTATTGTGTTTGTTTGAAGACTCAGTATAGTGAGTACAGATTCACAGGATAGCAAATATGTGTGTATTGTTTAATTATCGTAAGGCCACCTGGGGCTGGTTTGAGAGTGCTACATGGCTACGAAGTTGGTTGATCATTCTTCTGTTAAAACTTCTAGTGGAAAATCTACCATTTCAGTGTCTCCTTCATTAGTCATTACAGCAAGTAGCCTGAAGGTCTCCATGTTTGGGAAAAAGTCCGAATTCATTATACGGAAGAACAAACTATCTGGTTCATTTGTACCCATATTCCTTCTAACAATACTGTCAAGGAAGAGAGTGTAAAACAAGTTCAAAGAAAAAAAAATGGCATCCTGATCTTACACAAGATGCCACTATTAGGAAAGGAAGGTCCGTAGCATATCTGGTACTTTGATCACTATATATCAATGTTCTCCAGCCTCTTATTGATCCCTTGCAGGTCTACCCACCGGAGCCAGGGGATGAAGTCCCTGACGTTGAACGCTCCAAAGAGTTTCACAAACTCCTGCAACATTGACTCTGACTTTCGGTTCATCGGATCTCCATTCAACATACCAGCTATGGATTTTGTAGACCCAGTTTGGTATTTGCGCGGCCTCTTGTAGTTTTTGTAGAAAATATTGGAAGACAAAGATAAAAAAATATTTAAAAGATATTATTCAGGATTAAATATTTTTTAATTGGTTACCACATGCATCCATTGGACTTGGTACAATCATGGAGCAAAAGTTTTTTCAATCATAAATCAATGCCTAATTTATCTTCGGTTATCAACGAAATTTGTAATCATTCTCTATATACCTCAGTATCTTGCGCGACCTCCGGCATCGCGGCATCTTGTATAGTTTCTGTAGAAGATTAATTTTTTAAGAGAGATTGGATAAGAGGAGAGAGGAAGGAGAGGGGAGAGAAGAAGGAGAATAGAAAAGAAGGAAAGGAGAGGAGGAAGAGGTAGACAAAAACCTTTTTTTTTTTTACCGAAACTTGTTAATCACGGGAGAGAGTAAGATTTAATATGTACGACTACGATTGTCGGGATATTTATGGATAGTTAAAAGTGGGGATGCAGATCCCTCATATATATATATATATATATATATATATATATATATATATATATATATATATATATATATATATATATGAACGGGATATTACACCAAGGCTTATTGTACCATTTATTGCGCCAAGCAATCTCAGCCACACATTTTTTTGAAATGTGTGGTTATAAAGTATGATGGCGTGGTAGCAACTTTATGGGATAAATTATGACCACACATTTCAAAAAATGTGCGGTTGAGATTTATTGGTACATTATTGTATGGTAGAATATCCCGTCACACACACACACACACACACACACACACACATATATATATATATATATATATATATATATATATATATATATATATATATATATATATATATATATTTGAGAATAATATCCTTGTATCAATTGAGTATCATAGATTTATGTTTGAGTATCAATGGAGCTTTGGTATTCTATTTGTGTTTGATACTTGATTGTGTCATGAGGAGAGGTATGTGTAGCTATGTGATATGTTAGAGTAGGACTTGTATATCAAGGATTGGCATTGGTATCCTATAGCTTGGTATCACATATATATGAGTGGATATCATCTGTAAGGATTTGTGTGTCAATTGGAGATTGGTATCCTTTGTGCATGTGTTTGTGTATCATGGATACCAATTGGTATTAAGGACTTGTGTATGCATGAGTGAGTGTGCCATGGTAGTAGAGTGGTGCACATGTGCATGTAAAAGTGTGTAGGATGTTAGGATTGATTAGAGGCATGTTAGGATTGGGGTAGAGGGTGTGCTATTGCAAATTTTACTGCAGAATTCTACAGAGGTGCAAAATTTGCACTTGGCAACAGCTATTGTAAAGGCAGTAGCTTGGACTGCAATACCACTTGGCAGCATACTGCACAACAACTACAACAGAGGTGCAGTGCACTGTGTATACATAAAGTAAGGTTCAGTGCAGTGAGCACTGTACGAGCTCAGCAAGGCACCAACAATATTGCACATGCTTGTTTGAAGCAGGCAGTGCCATGCTTACATGCACATCAAGCTTGCAAAGGCAACAAGTAGTGTTTGCACAGAGCAAACTATTTGCATTTAGTGGGCAGTGAGAAAATGCAGAGACTGTGCACAAATTTATTTAGCATTGAGTGATGTCTAGTGAGCAAAGGGATATGCACAAAAATTGTGCAAGGGAGTAAGTGTCAAGTGAGTATCTATGTGTAGGTTAGTGTCAAGTGAGGATTAAATGACAAGTTTAGGTAAGTGTTATGGGTATGTGGGATACAAGTATCCTAGTGTGAAGTGTTTTAGATATCAATATGATACTAGAGTATCTGGGTATGAGAGTTTTAATAAGATACATAAATACCTTGGGGTATGTGTCAAGGTAAGGACAAGGTAAAGTATTAAGGTATTATGATACCAATAAATATATAGGTATGCATATATATATATATATATATATATATATATATATACTATGGAATAAAAATTAAGATAAGTAAATTTATAATAAGGAGGTAATAGGAAACCAAATACAAGCTACCTATAAACCCAATTGGTTTAGGAATTGACTTAGAAATCCAATAACCAAGTAGATAGGATTATTATTGATTCAATTCACCTATTGATATTGTAAATTCTAATATAGGTTATTTGAACTCGGATACAGATCTTGACCCATACCACCAGCTCAAGACCATAGGCGAGTACATTCTCTAATAGTTTTCATTAATTTATAGCTTCTGTAATGCATATTTTAGTGATATTTTACTTGATTTCTGACACGCTTGTTACACATATTAGTAATATATGGATCTCTAGTCATGATATGTTGCTTTCCATGTTTTTCATGTAGTTCGTGATTTTTGTGCTCATATTTCTCGTGTATTGTGATCTACGTATCGTGACTCGGATCCACGCATATTAGTCTGGGTAGGGAAGTACTAAGTAGATATGTGATTTAACCTTATTCCGTGTTGATAGCTAATTATACATTTCATGCATGAATGAGCCGTATCTTATTGATAGATAATCATACATTTCACGTATGATTGAGCTGTATCTTATTAGATCATGTTGATAGCTAATCATATATTTTATGTATGATTGAGCTGTATCTTAGTTAGACCATGTGCATAGTTTATTTTAGCCTATCACATATCGAAAATAGTACTTCAAAATACTTAGATAGTTATAGTCTTTCTTGTTTCACTCCATACTTGTTGTCATATGCTAATTTTGCTCATGTTTACTTGTTTCATACTACTTGCCATGCCATGATTCTAGTTTTACTTATTCATCATGTATTTCATTGCTATTTTCTATTTTATAGTCTCTACCATGTATTATAACTGCTTTCAGTATTTATACTCATTTTATCTTGGCTGGATAATATTTTTAGGAGGCTATTATGAGGACTGGTGCCCTACCTTTATGGGACACAGGAGGACTGTTTAGCTAGCTGAGCCTGATCCTACCCTTTAAGAGGATTAGAGAGTTCGCAACAGAGGTCCTGTCTTGTCATGCTATAGAACTAGAATACTGGAGAGAAGGGACAAAACTCGGCCATCTACGTATACCAGAGTACTGCAGCACCCCGAGATACAGTCACGGCTGTATAAGACATAGGGGGTTACTATATAATCCAACAGTCAATAATAGGTCAATCAATCCTAGGTGCCTCAATCACAAGATACAAGATATATGATCCTCAAACATAAAATAGTAAGGCGTCCCAAACTATGTATACATAGGTGATCATGAAGCTAGTTGTACAAAATAAAGAACTAGTAATAGTAAGTCATACATGATCAACTCTAGCTATAGTCCAAAATAATGCTAATCATGTCAGGCCTGTAGGCTAGATGGTAAGTCCAAAACACGAGCTAAACACGTGCTTGGAGGCTAAACGCCAAAAAAGAATAATATACAAATACTAGTGGATAAATAAAGAATAAATCCACTCAGGTACTCCGGTGCTCCGGGTGGTCACCATCCAATAGAAGATACAAAAGATCATCTGGTTCTGCTACGAGATCTGGCCGTACAAAATAAGTGGGGTCAAAACCCCAAATAACAAAGTACCACAAGAAGCCAATCTTATGAACTAAAACCAGCATACATAGCATAATATAGTAAAGCAGTAAACAATAACATATTATAAGTAAACAGTATATCGGATAAGGTAAGATAAATCAATATGCCATGATAGGTAAAAGTAAACAGGTATAAGAGCATGTAAGGTAACTGGTATAAACATGTAAGATAAAATCATAACCAGCAAACTAAAATAGCATAGGAATAATAAACTGGAAAAAGATCTCAGCAAGACTAGACAATCAATTAGTCAATCATGGCCAATCATGACCTATGACTTGCTATCATTAGATAACTAGGGTTATCACAAATCCTACTTACTAGCATATGCACTTAAGATTTTTTTTATTGGTCACATGCCCTGTAGGCTATCCGAATTATCCAGGCAAAATATGACATTATGTAAAATATTGCATCACTCGATGGTGAACTGGAAGTGTGCCCCTCATGACGGAGAGCTCTAAATCCATATGTTGTGGCCGGGATAACGGGATCGCATACAATCAAGAAACCTCTTCTCCCAACACCTCTATGTTATCAATCTAGTTATTTAACCTAAATAGTTATTCAAGAATTTTTGACCATAGTAACTGGAGATCCATCCTAGACATGATGCAAGACTGGACAATAGCTTAAACAAGCAAATTCAGGATATAAGTAGAAAAATAACCACAGAATATAATAAGGCGATAGGTGTGTGCTACTACAAGCCACAATCAAGATAGTACAAGAATCTAGAGTCAAGAGTGAGCTACGACGAGCCACTATCAAGAATCAAGTCATGAATCGATATATGGACATGAGTGCGCCACTATAAGCCCCTAACAGAAAATCAATATAATGTCATGAAGTCGATGGATGACATGTACTTGTGAGAAGTATATAGGCTGTATAAGCTCTTTCTAACTATACAAGGTCACTAAATAATGCTAAGGAATCATTGGAGTCGAAGAAAATATCAAAAACGGATAAAACGATCAAAATAGGCAAAAACATACATTCTACGCACTTTCTAGGCAAAATAGGGGTTTCTGCGCAAAAGTGTGCAAAAACGGATTCTGCGCATAAAATGATCCAAAATAGTCTATACACATAATGGCTTGAAAATATGAATGTGTAGGATCAAAATATAATAGAATATACTATAGAGGGGGGGGGGGGGTGAATAGAGTATGCAGCAAAATTTAGCAATTAAAAAAAATTCTAGCAAGTTATACAAGTATAATGACTGCTACATATGTGTCACATATATAAGTAAGTGTCATAGCTATAATAATAGTCTAGCAATAGTATTGCAGGTATGTCATAGTTATCACAGTATAAGCACAAGTAAAGTAAAGAGTGAGAAGGCAAACGCAAACACAATGATGTATCCTGGTATTGTCACGCCCCGGTCCTGCAGAGGGCCCGTTCGTCCTCGCTTGGTCCCTACGGAACCGATCGTCCTCGCATAGGCGTGATGTCGTGCAAGCCTAAAATACGCTTGCACAAGACCAAAGCTTTGAACAAGGGCAAGTAAGCTATTCAAGACAGTAGCAGTGACACATATATTGCAGAAAAGTAAAGAACACAATGGCATATGAAAATGAGCTCTTTTATTGATATTCAGAAGTGTTACAAGTGGCGCTTGGACGAGGTTACAAATCGCTCCAGCACTCTCTTTTTCTCGATTACAATAGCACCGTTCCATACATTATGTCCCTCTATACAAAAGCAGCTCAACTACAAACTCGATACGGCTCAAGGCACCGACTCCAGATTTTTGGTTCCTTGGGATGAGGCACGGCTATCGTTTCCTCGGACGATCCAGCACCTGAGAACAAGCAAACTGTTGGTGGGTCAGCACTTTGGATAAAGTACTGGTGAGATAAAATCAACTGAACAGAAGCTACACCCCCTAAAATCCACACTAAGTAAGTATGTGGTAAAATATTACATTACTAGTGATCTTTCTAGTTTTACCTATGTTCATTTCATACAGCTCAGGATTTGAGTCAGTTTAATTCTTTTAAAAACATAGCTTGGAAATAATTTTGCATATTCAAATAATAAGCATACATACGGCCAGTGTTCTATCGTGCAGTACACAACATATATTGTGCACCATATTCTAACTCTTAGGGACAAAGTTCTATAGTAGACTGTTCATCTCAAATCAAGACAAGCATTAAGTGGACTATCATACTTTCAAGCACATAAGAAGAACTAGCTATATGATTTTGGTCTCCGAGAAACTCAGGATCAGTAGCGGTAAACCAACTAACTAATGACTCTTTATCTGATACTATTAGCATCTGTGACTCATGGTTGCTCTTCACTAACATAATAGAAGCCGAGACCAAGGTTCATCTTTGTACTAATAGCTATTGTCCAACCGATGCGAATGCATGAAGCACTATCAAATAAACTTTATGATGCAAATGAAATAAACAAGCAAGCTATATATATATTCTATATATTCTTGTATTTCTTATCCCCTGGCCGAACGGTTATCCCTGCAGTAGACATACAAGTTTGCAATAATTTGCATAAGCATATATGTATAAGGTTCTCTATTTTCCTGTCCGTATTTACATCAAATAGTTAGGTATGCAAGAAGGCTAGCCTAGCATGCGCCCTAACTATATGATGGTCCATGGGTAGCCCCATGATTAGCAGCGGATGCCCAAGGTTCAGCTCTTCACTATCACGCATATGTGTCGGCAGCTGTGACTCAAGGTTCAGCTCTTCACCAATACATCCGAGTACTAGCAGCTGTGACATCATGGGTTCCGCACAACACTAATAAACACATTGCCCCACTAGACCCCCCTGCGTACCGTATCCTCAGGGCAAAACAAAAATTTCTTCCGGATCGAGCGATTCCTAGTGCCCCAGGAACCGTTCGAGAGACAAGACCTTGTGCACAAGTTGTCCGAGACCAATACAATGACATGAAGCATCTATAATGCAAACAAAATAAATGATCAAGAAAAACATATATGGTCGAGCAAAACATATCTTGTCAAACAAAGCATATCTCATATATCTAATAGCACACCCCACTAGACCCCCAGCGGGCCATATCCTCAGGGCGCACTATTAGTCTCTGCTTATACGAATCAAAGACTTATAGCAGTTCGATATAGCAAAACAGATAATTGAAATATATAATAGCAAGCACAATTTTGATTTCAATTTTATATCTAACATGCAATATTTATTTCTTTCTTAGCATATTACAAAGGGACTTATTCAAGCGATTCATTTACTTATCTTTTTAGCATGGCAAAGGTTCATTCGATAGCTGTGTCAGTGTAACTAAGCATGCAATATTTCTTATACTCTGGACTTAGCATGGCAAAATTCTATCTTTTTAGACAAGCATAAAATTCTCTAGTTAAGCAAGCAGGTTCGTTTCATTGACAAGCTATACGAGTTCTCTTTTTTTTGTAAAGCATACAGAGTCAGTTTCTATCATTCTTCTTATGAAACTATCTTCTTAGAACAAATATTCAAAAACTCAGATTCATTATTAAGGCGTGCAAGAATCAGAGAATGTAGTTTTGTCCACTCACATTGATCAATCGTCTTGTGCTTCGATCGGGAACTCTTCGAGAAGATATTTGCTCGAGCAAGCAAAGCGATCTCACTTGTACATAGTGCCTATGCAGAGCGGGGCATTACAGGTATCCCTTAAGGTGAGGACTATTCCAGGCGGGAGGACTGATCTAGCTCCCAGTTGGAATACACTATACGAAAGGAACACAAGCTTTGATCCGAAGGCTTACTTCTTACAAACACGAGCTTTGATCCGAAGAGCTCGAAGACTTCAAGTGTGGAGTAGGGAACTTTTGAACAAGCTTCTAATTACAACTCTCTAAATTTCTAGACCGTACCATACTGGCAACTAAGACTAGAGAATTGTAACTGACTTGAGATATGAAAATGAAGGCATTTTAGAACTCGTATACCAGAAGAGAGGAGAAGATTGAAAGTGAATTGATGGTTAGAAATATGAAATATCTTCTCTATTTATAGGATTTCTAAAAGGAGAGTTCGGACAGAACTCGGTCAGAGTTCATCCGCAAAATATAAAAAAATAGTCGTTGTATCTGAAACTTCAGGGAGACCAAGTTTCTAAACAAAACGTCTACTAAGGCCGAACTCGGTCCGATTTCTATTCTCTTAGTTTAGGGCCAGAACAGAAACTAGGCTGAGTTTTGGGTGCAACTTAGCTATTTCAAGATAGGCTATTTTGAAAACAATTTAGGGTAGCCTAATTGCCAGTACGACGCGGTGTATAGTATATTCCTAGACTCAATAAAATAGAAAATAATATTGCATACAGGAAATAAAGACAGACATGAAGACGGAAAGCAGCTCTGAATAGTTGATGTTGCAGTCATCGTAGTACGTCTGAAAAGCGTCGCAGTAGCTTATATCGAGTCCAGGTTGGATCGATTATCAAAATTGGTTCGACCATGACCAATGGGCCAACAATCTTCCCAATTTTGACAATTGACAAACCTTGACCGATATAACATCTTGATCGAACTGATTTGAAAATCAATTGTACTTTTCTTACCAGATGTTGTATTTTTTCTCCCCGTTGTCATTTAGCAAAATTTTTAGGAGAAGGAATTCCCCCCACAAAATGTGCCTACAAAAAGCCAGACAAGTGAAGAAAAAAATAGATTGCATATATTTCATAGAAATAGAGTATTTAATTAAAATACAGTAGCTAAATATGAATGCTAAAAGAGACAGGAAAGTTAATATGCATGTAAATGGAATAAAACTCAAATAAATAAACTTTTGAGTACAACTAACTAAAAGAGTTTCACTATATACAAAGTACTATAACTGGAAATACATAAATAAAATCTAATCATTAGAATGTAGAAGATATTTCCAAGATACATAGACATAAAAAAAACCAGCTAAAAATATCTAGACAAAAACATAACATCTAGATATCTACTCATCATCAGAAGAACCCTCAGCAATAGGATCATCAGCAGTAGGAGCAGCACAACCAAGATTAGAAGGACCAGCGCCACTAGGTGGTCTGACGCCAGGAGAAGAGTGGTACCAATCCCAAGTACTACCAGGGTTGAAGTAAGGACGAACATCCTCGTCATCAACTCTGAAGCCTGAGTAAGAGGGATCTCTGGGAATGGAAGCACCGGGCTGATGAGTGTGAAAGAATCAAAAATTAGCAAATGAGTTTGAGAGTGCCTGAATGTGCATAGTATCGCGGAACTCATATCCCTCGACCGTATCACGCAACTCGGTTCTCAAAATATTTAACTAACTAGAGTAGCTCGATGATAATTATCCATTTTCTGATGTAGGCCCTCAATGGTCATAGGATAAGGTTGAGCAGGTGGAGGAGGTACTGGAGCAGCAGTAGATGTGGCAGCAACATGAGTAGTAGAAGAAGAAAGACGGTGAGATGCCATGAGTGGTTTGGGCTCAGAAGTAAGAGTACACTCAGACATATCAATACCAAAATGATGAAAGATGAGGGGTAGGTACATCGCATAGAGAAGCTTTCTTCTGTTTTTGCGACATCGTACCATCGCCTCAATGATAGGCCTTGGGACAGAAAAAGGTATCCCAAAGTGAATATGGTGTAGGACAGACAACTCTAGGTTGTTGACGTCATCTGTGGAAGTGGACTTAGGCAGGATAGTGGAAAAGATAATGCGATGAAGCTCATAGAAATAGATGTTCATGAATTTGGCTTTAAATTTGCCAGAGGGAACATGGTCAGGGTGACAAATCTGATTCTTGAAAAAGTCAAGTGTTATGCCAGAAGATAACTAATATTCAGTAATATCAACCAGTGTCTGACCTTCGTTTAGGATCCGAAGTATTTTGACTAAGTCAATATCATTAAATTTAATACTTTTTCCTACGATACGGGATGAAACGATAAAAGCTTCTTGTTCAAAGGAAAAGTTGCAGTAAAATATCCTGATTGCATTAAGTGCAATAGGAAAAGAGTAAGTCACCAGATCATTCAACTACAAATGGTCAAAACATCCGTTGTGTTGTGAAAAGATAGTCCACTGGACAGGGTGATCGGAACAGACATTGCGGGTTGCATAGTCGGTGAACCATGCAAGATATTGTTCAAGAGTTTCAAAAAGGGAACCGTTGAACGAACCATCATTTGTGGGAACGGGCGAGAAGAGAGAGAGTCCCGATGCGGGTCAGAGGACGAACCTTCGTCATTCGTTCGCTTCTTTCTCTTGAAAGGATTAGCAAACTTAGGTGCCATTGAATTTCAAGGAATAAAGAATTTTTTACGAACTAATGAATAAAGAGACGGAAGATAAATTAGAGTTATACCTTTCAGAAATGGAGTATGAAGTAGAGGAGGATCTAGAGAGCCCGAATCCGAAGTTTGAGCAAGAAATATCAATGGAATTGGAGGGATAAATTCAAACAAAACTAGGGTTTATGGGGTTCTCGGCTACTGTTGCTCGAATTGGAGAAGGAAGATGATGGTAGGGTATGACAAGTAAGAAAGTGGGGCCCGTTCAAATTCTGCTGTAATTTGACCCAGCAGAGTTTGGGCCGAACGCGGGCCAAATTCGTACCTAGTTCGCCTAGAACTTATTTTGGTCATTTTGCAATAAAATAAAAAAATCCACTTTAAAATTTATCATTCCATTCAAATTTTTCATTCAAAAAATATTAATTTTAAATTTTAATAAATATAATTAAAATTATTTTATGAATTATTTTTGGTATACTGCGATTGTCTCAGATTAGCTGTAGGGGTACTATCCCAGCTAGCGGAGGTCCACCGGGGGACACTTCTGTTTCACTTTAGTCGTAGCCGTGGTGACAGACAAATCCTTTGTAAGCTAGTCTCCAAAATAATTTTTGTATATTAGAAGTAATTCAATAAGATAAGATTAATTAATATCATTGATATCTAAAATTCTTAATTCTCAACGTAAGTAGTTGAATCTATCTTCTGCTAAAGGTTTAGTAAAGATATCAGCCAGTTGTTTTTTTCGTGTCTACATATTCTAAATTAATGTCTCAATTTTGTTGATGATCTCTAAGAAAATGAGGTCGAATCTCAATGTGCTTAGTGCGTGAGTGACATACAAAATTCTTAATCAAAGTAATAGTGCTAATGTTGTCACAGTAAATGAGAATATTTGAATATTGCAAGTTGTCTTCTAGAGTTTGCTTCATCCATAAATTTTGTGCACAACAACGTCCTGCTACGATATACTCAGCCTCAGTAGTTGATAATGCGACATAATTTTATTTCTTATTAAACCAAGAGGCTAAAGCATTGCCTAGTAAATAACATGTACCACTAGTACTTTTTTTTGTCTAATTTGCATCCAGCAAATGTAGTGCCCCGCTCCGCGTAGGCACTATGTACAAGTGATATCGCTTTGCTTGCTCGAGTAAAAGTCTTCTCGGAGAGTTCCCGACAGAACAACAAGACGATTGATCAATGTGAGTGGGCAGAACTGTATTATCTGATTCTTGCACGACTTAATAATGAATCTGAGTTTTTGAATGTTTGTTCTAAGAAGATATTTTTATAAGAAGAGTGATAGAACCTGACTCTGCATTCTTAATAAGTGAACTCGTATAGCTTGTCATTGGAACGACCATGCTAAGTCAAGAGTATAAGAAATATTGCATGCTTAGTTACACCGACACAGCTATGAAATGAACCTTTGACATGCTAAAAAAAGATAAGTAAAGGAATCGCTTGAATAAGTCCCTTTGTAATATGCTAAGAAAGAGATAGATATTGCATGCTAGATATGAAATCAAAATTATGCTTGCTATTATATGTTTCGCTTGTCTGTTTTGCTATATCGAACTGCTATAAGTCTTTGATTCGTATAAGCAGAGACTAATAGTGCGTCCTGAGGATACGGTCCACTGGGGGTCTAGTGGGGTGTGCTATTAGATATGTGAGATATGCTTTGTTTGACAAGATGTGTTTTGTTCGACCATATATGTTTTGCTTAATCATTTGTTTTGCTTGCATTATAGATGCTTCATGTTATTGCATTGGTCTCGGACAACTTGTGCACAAGGTCTTGTCTCTGGGGCACTGGAAATCGCTCGGTCCGGAAGAGATTTTTGTTTTGCCCTGAGGATACGGCCCGCAGGGGGGTATAGTGGGGCGATGTGTCTATTAGTATTATGCAGAACCCATGATGTCACAGTTGCTAGTACTTGTGTGTGTTGGTGAAGAGCTGAACCTTGAGTCACAGCTGCCGACACAGGTGCGTGCTAGTGAAGAGCTGAACCTTGGGAAACCGCTGCTAATCATGGGGATACCCCTGGATCATCATATAGTTGGGGCGCATGCTAGGCTAGCCTTCTTGCATACCTAACTGTTTGATGCAAAGACGGACAAAAAAATAGAGAACCTTATACATATATATTTATGCAAATTATTGCTAACTTGTATGTCTGCTGCTGGGATAACCGTTCGGCAAGGGGGTAAGAAATACAAGAATATATATAGCTTGCTTGTTTATTTCGTTTGAATCATAAAGTTTATTTAATAGTGCTTTATACATTCGCATCGGTTGGACAATGGCTATTAGTGCAGAGCTGAACCTTGGTCCCGGCTGCTATTATATTAGTGAACAACAACCATGAGTCACATCTGCTAATAGCATAAGATAAAGAGTCACTAGCTAGCTGGTTTACCGCTACTGATCCTGAGTTTCTCTGGGACCGAAATCATATAACTAGTTCTTCTTGTGTGATTGAAAGTATAATAGTACACTTAATGCTTGTCTTGATTTGAGATGAACAGTCCACTATAGAACTTTGTCCCTAAGAGTAAGAATATGGTACACGATATATGCTGTGCACTACACGATAGAACACTGTTCCGATTTTATGCTTATTGTTTGAATATGCAAAACTGTTTCCAAGCTATGTTTTTGAAAAAAGTAAATTGACTCAAATCCTGTGCTGCATGAAATGAACATAGGTAAAAGTAGCAAGATCACTAGTAATGTAATATTTTGCCATATGCTTACTTAGTGTGGGTTTCAGGGGGTGTTGCTTCTGTTCAGTTAATTTTATACTTACCAGTAATTTCTCCAAAGTGCTGACCCACCAACAGTTTGCTTGTTCTGAGGTGCTGGATCGTCTGAGAAAGCGATAGTCATGCCTCATCCCAAGAAACTAGAAATTTGGAGTCGATACCTTGAGCCCTATCGAGATTGCTTTGAGCTGCTTTTGTATAGAGGAACATAATATATGAAACGGTGTCATTATAATCGAGAGTAAGAGAGAGCTTGGGCAAACTGTAACCTCGGCCAAGCGCCGCTTGTAACACTTCTGAATATCAATAAAGAGCTTATTTTCATATGCCATTGCGTTCTTTACTTTTATGTAATATATATGCCGCTGCTCCTGTCTTGAATAGCTTACTTGCTCTTTTTTAAAGCTTTGGCCTTGTGCAAGCGCACTTTAGGCTTGCACGGCATCACGCCCGTGCGAGGACGATCGATTCCGTAGGGACCAAGCGAGGACGATCGGAGCCCTGCGGGACCGGGGAGTGACATAATAGTATCAGAGCAACTCGATTCTTTGCCCATTCCATTGCCTCCGACTTTGAGTTATGCCCGATATTATGCTGCAATAAACGTTCCATACAATAAGTCCATAAATATTTTTAAAGATGGCGCAAAAGTTTTCTGGATTTGATTTGTTGCTTGAGAGTTATGCTTTCGTGCTTGTGATTTGCTTGTGTTTTTATTTAGGATGGTGAGGGATGATGACTATCGCTGCTCTAGATTTTATGAGTGTCTCCTTGAGTTTCGAGGACGAAACTCTTTGTTGGTGGGTAAGTATATAGTGCCCCGCTCCACGTAGGCACTATGTACAAGTGATATCGCTTTGCTTGCTCGAGTAAAAGTCTTCTCGGAGAGTTTTCGACCGAACCACAAGACGATTGATTAATGTGAGTTGGGTAGAACTGCATTCTCTGATTCTTGCACGACTTAATAATGAATCTGAGTTTTTGAATGTTTGTTCTAAGAAGATAGTTTCATAAGAAGAATGATAGAACCTGACTCTGCATGTTTAATAAATGAACTCGTATAGCTTGTCATTGGAACGAACCTGCTTGCTTATCTAGAGAATTTATATGCTTGTCTGAAAAGAGATAGAACCTTACAATGCTAAGTCAAGAGTATAAGAAATATTATATGCTTAGTTACACCGATACAGCTATCTAACGAACCTTTGACATGTTAAAAAAAGATAAGTAAATGAATCGCTTGAATAAGTCCCTTTGTAATATGCTAAGAAATAGATAGATATTGCATGCTAGATATGAAATTAAAATCGTGCTTGTTATTATATATTTTTCTTGTATGTTTTGCTATATCGATCTGCTATAAGTCTTTCATTCGTATAAGCAGAGACTAATAGTGCGCCCTGAGGATACGGCCCGCTGGGGGTCTAGTGGGGTGTGCTATTAGATATGTGAAATGTGCTTTATTTTACAAGATGTGTTTTGCTTGACCATATATGTTTTGCTTAATCATTTATTTTGCTTGCATTAGATGGTTTATGTCATTGCATTAGTCTCGGACAACTTATGCACAATGTCTTGTCTCTCGAGCGGTTCCTGGGGCATTGGAAATTGCTCGGTCCGGAAGAGATTTTTGTTTTACCCTGAGGATACGGCCCTTAGGGGGGTCTAGTGGGGCGATGTGTCATTAGTGTTGTACGAAATCCATAATGTCACAGCTGCTAGTACTCGTGTGTGTTAGTGAAGAGCTGAACCTTGAGTCACAGTTGTCGACACAAGTGCGTGCTAGTGAAGAGCTGAACCTTGGGCAACCACTGCTAATCATGGGACTACCCATGGACCATCATATAGTTAGGGCACATGCTAGGCTAGTTTTCTTGTATACCTAACTGTTTGATGCAGAGACGGACAGAAAAATAGAGAACCTTATACATATATGTTTATGCAAATTGTTGCTAACTTGTATGTCTGCTGCATGGATAACCGTTCGGTAAGGGGGTACGAAATACAAGAATATATATAGCTTGCTTGTTTATTTTGTTTGCATCATAAAGTTTATTTGATAGTGATTCATGCATTCACATCGGTTGGATAATGGCTATTAGTGTAGAGCTGAACCTTGGTCCCGACTGCTATTATGTTAGTGAACAACAACTATGAGTCACAACTGCTAATAGCATCAGATAAAGAGTTATTAGCTAGCTGGTTTATCGCTACAGATCCTGAGTTTCTCGTGGACCGAAATCATATAGCTAGTTCTTCTTGTATGATTGAAAGTATGATAGTCCACTTAATGCTTGTCTTGATTTGAGATGAACATTCCACTATAGAACTTTGTCCCTAAGAGTTAGAGTATGGTGCACGATACATGTTGTGCACTGCACGATAGAACACTATTTTGATTGTATGCTTATTGTTTGAATATGCAAAACTATTTCCAAGCTATATTTTCGAAAGTAGTAAACTGACTTAAATCCTGTGCTGCATAAAATGAACATAGGTAAAAGTAGCAAGATCACTAGTAATGTAATATTATGCCATATGCTTACTTAGTGTGGGTTTTAGGAGGTGTTGCTTCTGTTCAGTTGATTTTATACTCACCAGTACTTTCTCCAAAGTGCTGACCCACCAACAGTTTGCTTGTTCTCAGGTGCTGGATCGGCCGAGGAAGCGATAGCCGTGCCTCATCCCAAGGAACCGGAAATCTGGAGTCGATGCCTTGAGCCGTATTGAGATTGCTTTGAGCTGCTTTTGTATAGAGGGACATAATGTATGGAACAATGTCATTATAATCGAGAGTAAGACAGAGCTTGAGCAAACTGTAACCTCGGCCAAGCGCCGCTTGTAACACTTCTGAATATCAATAAAGAGCTTGTTTTCATATGCCATTGTGTTCTTTACTTTTCTGTAATATATATGCCGCTGCTCCTGTGTTGAATAGCTTACTTGCCCTTGTTCAAAGCTTTGGCCTTGTGCAAGCATACTTTAGGCTAGCACGGCATCACACCTGTACGAGTACGATCGGTTCCGTAGGGACCAAGCGAAGATGATCGGACCCCTGCGGGACCGGGACGTGACAACAAAATCAGCATCCGAATAACTGGTTAGGTCGAAGGACATGGTTTTGGGATACCATAAGCCAACTGAAGAAGTACTCTTAAGGTATCGAAAGATACGCATAACAGCGCACAAATATAATTTCTTAGGGTTAGCTTGGAATCTTGCACAAATGCAAACACTAAACATGATATCGGGGCGACTAGAAGTTAAATATAATAAACTACTGATCATACCTCGATACTTATGTATGTCGACTGGTTTGCCTTGTTCATCTACATCGAGCTTAGTTGAGGTTGCCATCGGAGTTCCAAGTGTCTTGGATGACTCCAGATCAAACTTTTTTAGCATATCTTTTGTGTACTTGGCTTGGTTGATGAGTGTCCCATTTATGGTTTGCTTGATTTGCAGTCCAAGGAAGAACTTTAATTCCCCCATCATGCTTATCTCAAACTCACTCTGAATACACTTAAAAAATTCTTGACAAAGAGATTCATCAGTAGAACAGAAAATAATATCATCAACATAGATTTGAACTAACAGAAGATTATTATTTAAAGATTTTATAAACAGAGTTGTATCAACCTTTTCTTTTGAAAAACTTTTTCAAGTAGAAAAGAGCTTAGGTAGTCATACCAAGTGCGAAGGGCTTGTTTCAATCCATATAAAGCTTTCTTCAACTTGAAAACATAATTAAGGTTTTTGAAATCCATGAATCCCGGTGGTTGAGCTACAAAAACTTCTTCTTTTATGAAACCATTTAAAAATGCACTTTTGACATCCATTTGAAATAATTTAAAATTATAAAAATATGCAAAAGCACATAGCATGCGAATGGATTCTAAACGCGCAACTGGGGCATAAGTTTCATCGTAGTCGATACCTTCCTCTTGGTTGTATCCTTGAGCTACGAGTCTAGCCTTATTACGTGTAACTAAAGCATTCTCATTTAATTTATTTTGAAATACCCAACGGGTGCCAATGACCGGATGATTATTAGTCTTCGGAATAAGTTTCCAAACTTGATTCTGTTTGAATTGGTTTAATTCCTCTTGCATGGCTTCTATCTAGTAATTAATACGACATGATTCTTCAATATTTTTAGGCTCAAGATGTTAAACAAAAGCTACAATAGATACAATATCTTTATTAGAGGAATGAGTACTTACATCTTTTGTGATCTCACCTATTAGCAAGTCCTTGGGGTGATCGGCCATGAATTTTATCCTCTTTGGTAGATCTCGAAGTAGTTGGTACTGGGTTCCATTTTGGTTGGTGCTTTGCTTGATGTACTGATATCTTCATCGTCACTATCATTGTTTGTTTTATTGTTCATCTCATTGAATGTGACATTGATTGATTCTTTGATCTTCATTGACTTCTTGTTGAAGACTAGGTATCCTTTGCTCTTGGCCGCATAACCTAAAAAAAATACCTTCATCGGCCTTTTCGTCAAATTTTCTTAAGTTATCTTTGGTATTAAGAATGAAATATTTGCATCCAAAGATCTTAAAGTAGGAAACAGAGGGAGTTCTATCAAACCATAATTCATAGAGAATTTTCTTCGATTTAGGTCGAATCAAAACTCTATTCAAAATATAACACGCTGTATTGACAGCTTCTGTCTAAAAATACTTAGGTAGGCTGAATTGGTTTAACATTACTCTAACCATTTCCCTAAGAGTTCTGTTTTTACGTTCTATAATGGTATTCTGTTACGGAGTTCTAGGACAAGAGAATTCGTGTAAATAACCGTATGTGTTAAAAAATTTCGCAAAGTCATAATTTTTAAATTCGCCGCCATGATCACTTCTAATATGAGTGATCATGAATCCTTTCTTATTTTGTACCTTTTTGCAAAATATGACGAGTTCTGAGAGTGTGTCATTCTTGTGAGCAAGGAAATATACCCACGTGTATCTAGAGTAATCATCTACAATTACAAATACATACAACTTACCATTTAGCTAGCAACTCTGCTAGGTCCAAACAGATTCATATATAATAATTGTAGAGGTCGAGTGGTACTTATAGCGTTGATCGACTTAAATGTTGATTTTGTAGCTTTTTTCTTTTCATAATCGCTATATACCATATTTTTCTTGAAGGCGATCTCCGGTAAGCCTCGTACTAATTTCTTTGTGGATAATCTCGATATTGTGTCCATGTTTGCATTTCCTAGCCTCATGTGCCATAGTTGATTCTCGTCATTTTTGGTGTATAGGCATCTACCTATAGTGTTAGTATCTTTCAAAAGATAAAAAATATAGATATTATCTTCCCTAATTCCTTCAAAAATAGTACTGCCAGTTGAGCTATCAACTATAGTACATTTGTCTTTAACAAAGTTAATTCTATAACCATGGTCAGCTAAATAATTTATGCTGAGTAGGTTATGCTTTAACTCGGTTACTAGAAAAACATCTTTAATCACCGGATAGGGAGCCTTACCAATATTACCGATACCGTATTATATAACCTTTCAGATTGTTACCGAAGTAGATATGTCCTTCTTTCTTCTTTGACAGTGTTGCAAAAAAAGATGCATCGTCGGTCATGTGCCGTGAGCAACCACTGTCGATGATCCATTTGCTTCTCGAGTTGGTAGGATGCTCCACCTAGAAAACAATTTACAAATGAAACTTTTGGTACCCATTTCTTGTTGGCTCCTAAAAAGTTAGCTTTAGGTATCCATGCACAAATATTCAAAGCAACTAATTTATTAACTCTATATGCAAGAGTAATATGACCAATAGTGCCATAATAATGACATCTAGCATGCTTAGTGTTAGGTACAGTATTTTGTGCTTGTTTGGTAGGTCTAGGGGTTTTGGTAGGATACTTGTAGTAGAAGGCATGTCTTTGAGGATTTGTCCTCTTGGCATAGGTTTGATAGTCTTTGGTTGAACAATGTTCCTTTTGGGTAAGTGATGTTAGGAGAGGAAGCAGTCATCATCAATTATTTTTCTAACCTAATTTCCAACTTTTTGGAAGTGTTAAATAATCTATTGTAATCAGCTGTTATGGCATCATTCTTAATTCAGCGCATTGATACTCTTCTTTTTCTCAATTTGAAAATATTCTTGCAGCTGAGCTATGGTTTTGTCTCTCTCTTCAAGAGTACGTGATGATTCGTGTAATTGAAACTTGATCGAAGCTAACTCATTAGTCTCACTAGAAGGTTCATATTCTCTAATATCTACTAGAAGTAGGATTAGCCTTTCTATCTCAAGTTTGTGTTCCTTGAGTACCGTCTTAGAGGTCTTGTATTTACCAAGCAACTTTCTATGATCGTCTAAGAGGTCACTAAAGGCATCACCTAGCTTATCGAATGTTGAATCGTCATAGAGAGGATTAGTGGTTACCTGATCAAATGCCATTAGGCACACATTAGCAGCTTCTTGAGAGCTATCGTCTTCTGAGTCGCTGGCCTCACTTTCGTGCCATATGCTTGTCTTAGCATTTTTTTTCTACTTCCATATCGCTATCTTCTTCTTCATGCATGTTCTCATAAGTAACTTCAAGAAGTTTCCATATCTCATATGAGGTTGCACAAGAAGAAATACGATTAAGTTCATTATTTTCTAAAGCAAAGTAAATAACATTCATTGCTTTTGCATCAAGACTAGCTAAACGATTTTCTTCTTCCGTGTAGTCATAATAAGGTTTGTTAACAATATTGGAAGTAAGAGAAGAAATGATAGTAGGTTTTCTGTAACCTTCAATAACATTAGTCCATACGTCAAAACCAAGTGATTTTAAGTAAAAGCTCAGCCATATCTTCCAATAAGTGTAATTGTATCTATCAAAATGTGGAGGTCTATCTATGGATTGTCCTTCTTTTGTAAAGTTAGCCATGCGATATAAGTGACACTAAAAGTATATTTAGGAATAAGAAAGTAAATAACAGTTAACTAAATAATAGTAAAAATATACCTAAGCTGAATGATGATAGGTATATAATCAAATTAATAAATGCTATAAACATGTTCTGATATCAATTGTAGGATCGAAATATAATAGAATATACTCTAGATGGGGGGGGGGGGGGGGTGAATAAAGTATGCAGCAAAATTTAGCAATTAAATTTTTTTTTAATCAAGTTATACAAGTATCATGATTGTTATATATGTGTCACATATATAAGTAAGTGTCACAGCTATAATAACAGACTAGCAATAGTGTTGCAGGTATGTCACAGCTATCATAGTATAAGCACAAGTAAAGTAAAGAGTAAGAAGACAAACACAAACACAATAATGTATCCTGGTATCCCTCAAATGTAAGGACTAATCCAAGCGGTAGGATTCTAGCTCCCAGTTGGAATCTACTATATGAATGGAATACAAGCTTTGATCTGAAGGCTTGTCGACTTCTTACAAACACGAGCTTTGATCCGAAGAGCTCGAAGATTTCAAGTATGGAGTAGAGAACTTCTGAACAAGCTTCTGATTACAATTCTCTAAACGTCTAGACCGTACCGTACTGGCAACTAAGACTAGAAAATTGTAACTGGCTTGGGATATGAAAATAAAGGCTTTTTAGAACTCGTATACCAGAAGAGAAGTGAAGATTGAAAGTGAATTGATGTTTAGAAATGTGAAGTCTCTTCTCTATTTATAGGATTTCTCAAAGGAGAGTTCGGACATAACTCAGCCAGAACTCGGCCAGAGTTTGTCTGCAAAATATCAGAAAATAACCGTTGTATCCGAAACTTCAGGGAGGCCAAGTTTCTGAACAAAATGTCCACTAAGATCGAACTCAGGCCGAACTCGGTCCGAGTTCTGTTCTCTTAGTTCAGGACCAGAATAGAAACTTGGCTGAGTTTTGGGTCCAACTTAGCTATTTTAAGATATGCTATTTTGAAAACAATTTAAGGTAGCCTAATTGCCAGTACGATGAGGTGTACAGTATATTCCTAGACTCAATAAAATAGAAAATTATATTGCATACATAAAATAAAGACAAACATGACGACGGGAAGCAGTTCTGAACAGTTAATATTGTAGTCATCACAGTATGTCTAAAAAGCATCACAGTAGCTTATATCGAGTCCAGGTTAGATCGATTATCAAAATCGGATCGACCATGACCAATGGGCCAACAGAATGCACACTTTTTGGTTTGAAGGCATGTACCCAGATATTTTGGTTTGAAAGCATGTACGCACACTTTTTGGCTTAAAAAGTATGCACGCACACTTTTTGGCTTGAAAAGTATGCCCTCGCACTTTTTGGCTTGAAAGTATGGCCGCTCACTTTTTGGCTGAAAAGTATGCCCATGCACTTTTTGGCTGAAAAGTATGTTCTCTTACTTTTTTGGCTAAAAAGTATGCCCATACACTTTTTGGTTTGAAAAGTATGAGTACACATAATATGTTCTTCCCGGAAACAACAAACAAGAAAAAGTTCTAAAACTTGTTTTAGCCATAAAAACTTTATTTTAACTTGAACTTTAATGTTTCAAAAGCCAAAATCGCATAAAATTATATTTTCTACAGTATGGTAAATTAGATGTCAGAAATTCTAAGTTTTTAGAGATCAAATCCTCAAAATTCCCTAATGTACCATTTTAAAACTTAGATTTACTCTAAACCGTTCATCAAAATAGAAAATATCGAATACTAAAGATATAGAGAATCATGTAAAAAATATTTTTACACAAGAATATACAAGAAATTCCAAAGATAAAATTAGAAATCCAATTTTTTTACTTCAATCAATGATAAGATGTACTTGCCTATAACAAGCTCCAAGCCTAATATTCTACTCCACCACCAAGAGGGGTTCATAAACCACACTCTTAGGCCTCAAGACCAAGCTCCAAGCTCCAAAGAAAAGTGAAGAGAAAATAAAGAGAGAGGAGAAAGAAAGAAAAAAAAGAGAGGATAGAGAAAGTGAAAGGGTATATATAGAAGGGGTACTGTTGGATCTGTCATATAAGCGATCCACGCACTACCAGAATAAGCGGGATTAGCGACGCCAATTAGCGACGTTAATGTAAAACATTGCTAATATTAAATATATTAGTGACTCCAAGTAAAAATGTTGCTAGACGTCGCTAGTTGGCGACATATATCGACGTTTAGCGACTGTAATTCAGTTTTTAAAAGATTAGTCTCTATAAGTTCAATTAAGGTCGCTAAACGTCGCTAATGTGTTTCATTTAGCGACGTTTAGCAACGTACTTAGCGACGTATCTCTTTTAGACATTTAGCGACGTTACAAACGTCGCTAAGTTAGCGACGTCATTATTTGCGTCGCTAAAATATCGCTAAATAACTTTTATTTAGGGCTGATTCCCCCTATTTCCTTCGATCTCTCCCTCTCCCAAATTTAAAACTCCCCTCCCTCCAGCTCCTCCTTCCTCTGGCTCCCCTCCTCCCTCCGGCGACTAGCTTCCTCCCTCCCGGTGACCCCCCTCCGGCCGCGTCCTCCCTCTTCAGCTCCCCTCCTCCCTCCTGCGTCCCCTCCTCCCTCCCGGCGACCCCCCTCCGGCCGCGTCCTCCCCCCTCCGTCGTCAGCTCCTCCTTCCTCCGGCTCCCCTCCTCCCTCCGGCGTCCTTCCTCCCACTCCCCTCCTCGGTGAGCTCCTCTCTCTGTCTCCTTTCTTTGTCTCTCTGTCTCTCTCTCTCTCTAACACGACACAACACGACACGATACGACATGACACACACTAACCCTAACCTTAACTCGAACACACACACACACACGCACACGGACACACTAACACATGCAGACACTAACCCTAATACTGACACGGACACACGGACACGAACACGGGAATGACTCTTCAAACTAGTCAACACTAGTCAAAACTAAGTTATACCTAGGTTTCTAGGTCAATACCTTGCTAATACATATATTTATAGTATTTACCTACTAATACCTTAGTCTAGAATAAATACCTAGTCCCGTATCCTAGTGTTTCAACCCGTATCCCAACATTACCATGTATCTTAATATAACTCATATACCTTATCTAAATTTAATACCTTGGTACTACTCCTTAACCTAACTTTACCTCTTAACTTGGTATTAATATCTAGCTACTATCACATAATACCGTAACTTATGTCAATTTCCCCCAATACCTTAGTGTATCTATATATCCTAGTATCTAATAGTCACCCTTAGCCAATTTCTAACACATAGGCCTGCCACCTACTGATACTATCAGGTATCAGTCACTCCTCTAGAGGACGCTACATAAATAACTTGGTACTAGACCTTGATACCTTATACTCAAGGCCTATACCCCTTACCCATTACCCCCACCTACTATCTGCAGGTGCAGGAACTCAAGCCCCCAACATACACACTATCCATACTTCACTTAACACCTTGCTCATGACATTACCTACACGCACTTACCCTCCAATATTTAGAAACCAAATCTTCACCTTACTTAACCCACTAATACAATCAAGTATCATTTACCTTAAATTACCACCCCTCGCTCAACACCTCAATCTTGCCCCTAAATAACCTCAACACTCACTCATTATTCGTAATACCTCAAGACTGGTCATAAGAACTACCCAAACCTGTGCACATTGTTTACCCCAAATCAGGTTGCATAACCAGTGCATACTGTTGCACATAAATTGTGCTCAGTCTACAGGGCCTCAATCGTGTATCAAGTTAGAGCAGTTCTTACCTTTCTCCAAAGAATCACACTGTATGTAACGATTTATAGGACATATACTTTCATTTTTACAGAAGTATCTAGGAATGGATATGAATTACTATCTGCATCATCGTTTATGGATGTACAACCATCATCCTGATGACATATGCGGTGTGCGGGATAAATTTATTAAGGGTGTACAACAGTTCTTACAGTTCGCCAAGGCGTTCCCTCAGTACATGGACGGTACCAAAATTAAGTGTCCGTGTATGAGATGTCGCAACTTAAAATATCATCCAGAAGTGGAAGTCACATATCAGTTGTACTCGAAGGGCTTCACGCCGAATTACTATCAGTGGACTGCGCACGGAGAACTTATGTCTCTAGCATCGAAGTCGGAGCCTTATGTGGAGCCGTATATGGATGTCCACAACCATGCTGCTTACGACGACGGGTGGGTGAACATGGTTTTTGATGTGGCGGGGCCTAGTTTCAATCCAGACAATTATGATGCAACTGAGAAGGCACCGAATGCCGATGCTGTAAAGTTTATGGAGTTGCTGGAGAATGCAAGGACTCCATTATATCCTGGTTGTGAGGATCATTCACCGTTAGAGGTGGTTACAAGATTGTTGAGCATCAAGTCCGATTTTAATATATCGCAAGAATGCTATATTCGACTGATCGATTTGATTATAGAGATCTTGTCCGAGGGTACAAAGTTGCCTAAAGACTTCTATCGATCTAAGAGGATGGTGAGATCGCTCTGGATGGGATACGAGAAAATTGATGCATGTCGCAAAGGGTGCATGTTGTACTACAAAGACGACAAGGATGAAGATGCGTGCAAATTCTATGGTGTTGATCGCTACAAGGCCACTGGTAGAGGAAAGTCTATGGGTGCAAGGAAGCCTACCAAAAAATAGTTATTTGTGTATCAAATCTTCGAACTACAGAGACGTCGATCCAGGCAATGATTTCTTTGGCATCTTACAAGAGATTATGGAGTTGACATATAATTATGGCACAAAACCTGCTAATATTGTGCTATTCAAGTATGAATGGTTTGATCCGATTCAAGATCAAGGTTGGAAAATTGACAAGCATGGCCTTGTGGATATAAACTACAAGCGTAGCTATCAAGGCTACGAACCATTTGTCCTATCAAGTCAGGCTCAGCTCGTGTACTTCATAAATTATTCTAGATAGGGGACAGCGAGGTCGGATTGGTGGGCAGTATGCAAGACTAAAGATAGAAATACCTTTGACATTGACAAAATAGCTTATCAGGAGGACGAGCTACCTCTTGTAACAAATATTATAGATGTGGACTCAACGGAAGTTACTCATTACACGAGTAATAATGTAGAAGATGTAGAATTGTTCGAAGAGGAAGACGAAGATGAAGTAGATGAAAGTAAAGACGAGGAGGAGGAAGAGGAGGACGAGAAAGGCGAACAAGATGAATTTTCTGAAGATGATTGAAAATAAAAATTTTTGCCTGTAGAATATACTATATTTTGACTCTAGACTATACTATTTTGACGAATATATGTATTATATTTTGCACTATAGAATGTATTATCCATTTAGACTTGTGACACCACTAGTTTATTTTTTATACAATTCTATGAATGCTGTGAGATATGCATAACATTTTGACTGTAGAATGTACTATATATATTTGTGTATTTCTTTATTCATCATATATTGTTATCAGGTATGACAGGACGACGCGGAGGGTTCAGCAGGTCCCGAGGTAGACAGAGTGCTCCTCCGGTACTGCCTACTGTTGGTTCCGGATCCTCGTCGCCCAGTACTCCAGTATATCGTTCAGTCACATCTCCGACTGCGACGACGTTACGTGGCATCACTTCTGGGATGAGTATTTCCAGGCCTTATAGTACTCCATCGTCCAGCATTCCTCCTGCTGACAGAACCATAGAGACAGATGAGCATGTGGAAGAGGTCGTGCCGACGTTGTCCCAACATCAGATAGATCCTCCATGCGCACCTCCGGAGGAGACGAGGACAGAGATTTGGGCTGACGGTACAAAGTAAGTCAATTAAATGGTTTAGCATCATATATATCGTGTATTTCTTTATTCATCATATATTGACTTTTTTGATCAAAATAATTATCTCTGTATAGATATCGTCCATCGTCGGTTCAGAGACGCCTGGGCCTCTTTCTGAGGAACAACTATGGTGGCCCTTGGATCAACTACTTTGAAGCTCCGGAGGAGAGGAAGGCATTCTGGTTTGCGCACTTCAAGGTAAAAGTATATTATATAAATCCTCTAATTTATGTATATTATATAACTTATACGTGATGCTCACTTACTAAATTATTTATTGTAGCTGTCACGCCCCGATCTTCCGCAGGCTATTTCGGCCGTTCCCGCTAGGCGGGAATCACCCTCGCCAGCGCTCCCGCGGAACGATGGCTTTGACCCATCCGGGCGTGATGCCGCACGAGCGTGAGCCACGCCCGTGCAAGGCCATGGTTCATTGGCTGGCGGTAAGAGTTCTAAGCCACAGAGTCGCATAGATTGTCCGAGTGCAGCGGAGTCATGAACGCATGGGCGATCGGTAACAGGTTCACTGAGTCGGCAAATATAGCGGAAGCATAGAAACACAAGTTAAAGTAAAGTAAGCTCTTTTATTGATATAAACTTGTGTTACAGGCGGCGTATAGCCGAGATTATAAGTCGCTCAAGCCTCGCTTTCTAAAACAGTAAAAGCGTGCCAAGTGGCTACAACTGTGGAATGATTGTACAGGCGATGGTCAGGCGATGTTCACAACTTATGTCTTGTATAAGCGCTTCAGTCCCGGACGCACCGTTGCAAGGCTTCAGAGGGAACTCCTGGCCTTAGCACGCACGAAGGAGGCGTCCGCACCGCACGAGGTTCTCCCGCACCCTGCATATCAAACTGGTGGATTATCAGTACATTGAATGCACTGGTGGGGAAGCTACTCGCCCGCTCGACAAATCCAAACACATAATACAGGTTCCGTGCACAACTATTAAGTTGTCTTTCTAGTTGCCTTAGGATCAGTTTCATGCAAACATTGAATAGCTTAACGTGTCGGGCAGTGCGCCGTACGATGTTTGAGAAAACACGACGAGACTTACCAACTTACCATTTCTCCTTCCCTGTCCAAGGCAAACATGATTAATTCAAGCACGGTAAGTATAAACATTCAGGAAGCATAGCATATGCAAATATGAGGGTCGTTATGTTCAGATCGTTCAGGTGTTCAGTTCATTGATGCTATGCAATGACTCGCACGCGGATAGCCGCTAAGCGAGGATGACTTATCTATATGAACATGATGTCGCTGGCATAGCCATAAAGGACCGTTTAGTCTCAGGGCGAAGTGACGTACGACGCGGGTGGCGAGCCCCGTCGCGTAATACTTGCCGGGTAACATACGACTAACATACGTTCCGTCCGGATCGGATTGGTCCCAGTGCCCCGGTGACCGTCCGCGGAACTCAACATAACATAATTTGGGCACACAGGTGGTCCGCGACAATGCAGGTCAGGGTCTGTCCTTTTTCCATAGCTTGACATGATAATCATGAAACTTAAACTTAGTCTGAACGAGGCATATTGCTCCACGAGCTGTGATTCCATCAGTACATAACACGATCCTCGTTCAGATGCACACATAGCATGATTATCATTCAAGTGAGATTTACGTTCAGTATTTATTCTTGCTTAGTGCATTCCCCTGGTTCGGGGATTGCCTTAGATGACCTGACAGTCCCAGATACTTGCAGGGTCAATCATACACGGAACGACTACTGAGTAGTCTCCCGGAGTAAGGATGAAAACAATGCACATTCAAGCAGACAAGCATGCATTTCTAAGGAACATAAGCAGGAACGTTGCTCGGACCCGAAGGTAAGCCGAGAGTTGAAACCGTTAAGGGACTTAGCATGCGAGTATCTGAATATAAGCAGTATTTCATTTTCCATGTTCTAGCAAGCAATACAAGTTGAGATTATTCCCTTAGCTAGGTGCGTTGGATTTATTAGCATGCAGGGGGTGAATCACCTAGCGACTAGCATAAATATTCCAGATTTTATATGTGCTGGCTAAGCAAAGACAAGTTCACCGTAGCCACCCACCTTAGCGATGATTCGCCTCGGTAGAGCGATACGTCAGAGCGAGCCTCTGAAAGTCCAAGACGGATTCCTGTAGGGACAAGTCTGGATATTCTTTGTTTCTTGATCGAGGCAAAGCGGGTCGGGACAGCTGCACGATTGTCGTTTGAGACGGCAGTCCTCTTGAGCGGAACAGGGTGTTACATCCTACCCAACTTAGAAAAAAAGTCTCGTCCTCGAGACTTACTAAGGACAAGCAGTAATCTAGGGTTGAGGCAATCCTAGACAAGTCATTTGTACTTGTTTCATTTGGATGTTCACTTGTACAAGCTTCGAAATCAGCATACCGCTTAGACTGGATCGTACGTACCTTCGACATGCATTTCTAGTGTGAACACGTCAACCAACTTAGTGATAGCGAAGTCTCAGCACTCGAGTTTCACCTTTTCTTAAGTCTTGGATGGTGCACTAGTTCAAGGCGTCCCTCGAATAGATGCATTCAACCAAACTTAGGGTTAGTGAAAATCGAACAAGCTACTAGCGATACTCTCAAGGGTTCGTACAGGTTGGCTCAAAGGCCACTCGCAGCACAACCAGACAAGCAATCATATCATTACATTCAAAACGTATTTTGAAAGTAGTTAGACTTATTGTTGGAATATCCCATCGAGGCATTGAGAGAGAGCGCGCACATAACCCACGAACGAGCTTTCGAAACAGAGATATTGAATCGAAGTCCAAAGGCGTAGAAGCCAGGCTCTGATACCAACCTGTCACGCCCCGATCTTCCGTAGGCTATTTCGGCCGTTCCCGCTAGGCGGAAATCACCCTCGCCAGCGCTCCCGCGGAACGATCGCTTTGACCCATCCGGGCGTGATGTCGAACGAGCGTGAGCCACGCCCGTGCAAGGCCATGGTTCATTGGCTGGCGGAAAGAGTTCTAAGCCACAGAGTCGCACAGATTGTCCGAGTGCAGCGGAGTCATGAACGCATGGGCGATCGGTAACAGGTTCACTGAGTCGGCAAATATAGCGGAAGCATAGAAACACAAGTTGAAGTAAAGCAAGCTCTTTTATTGATATAAACTTGTGTTACAGGCGGCGTATAACCGAGATTATAAGTCGCTCAAGCCTCTCTTTCTGAAACAATAAAAGCGTGCCAAGTGGCTACAACTGTGGAATGATTGTACAGGCGATGGTCAGGCGATGTTCACAACTTATGTCTTGTATAAGCACTTCAGTCCCGGACGCACCGTTGCAAGGCTTCAGAGGGAACTCCTGGCCTTAGAACGCACGAAGGAGGCATCCGCACCGCACGAGGTTCTTCCGCACCCTGCATATCAAACTGGTGGATTATCAGTACATTGAATGCACTGGTGGGGAAGCTACTCGCCCGCTCGACAAATCCAAACACGTAATACAGGTTCCGTGCACAACTATTAAGTTGTCTTTCTAGTTGCCTTAGGATCAGTTTCATGCAAACATTGAATAGCTTAACGTGTCGGGCAGTGCGCCGTGCGATGTTTGAGGAAACACGGCGAGACTTACCAACTTACCATTTCTCCTTCCCTGTCCAAGGCAAACATGATTAATTCAAGCACGGTAAGTATAAACATTCAGGAAGCATAGCATATGCAAACATGAGGGTCATTATGTTCAGATCGTTCAGGTATTCAGTTCATTGATGCTATTCAATGACTCGCACGCGGATAGCCGCTAAGCGAGGATGACTTATCTATATGAACATGATGTCGCTGGCATAGCCATAAAGGAACGTTTAGTCTCAGGGCGAAGTAACGTACGACGCGGGTGGCGAGCCCCGTCACGTAACACTTGCCGGGTAACATACGACTAACATACGTTCCGTCCGTATCGGATCGGTCCCAGTGCCCCGGTGACCGTCCGCGGAACTCAACATAACATAATTTGTGCACACAGGTGGTCCGCGACAATGCAGGTCAGGGTCTGTCCTTTTTCCATAGCTTGACATGATAATCATAAAACTTAAACTTAGTCTGAACGAGGCATATTGCTCCACGAGCTGTGATTCCATCAGTACATAACACGATCCTCGTTCAGATGCACACATAGCATGATTATCATTCAAGTGAGATTTACGTTCAGTATTTATTCTTGCTTAGTGCATTCCCCTGGTTCGGGGATTGCCTTAGATGACCTGACGGTCCCGGATACTTGCAGGGTCAATCATACACGGAACGACTACTGAGTAGTCTCCCGGAGTAAGGATGAAAACAATGCACATTCAAGCAGACAAGCATGCGTTTCTAAGGAACATAAGCAGGGACGTTGCTCGGATCCGAAGGTAAGCCGAAAGTTGAAACCGTTAAGGGACTTAGCATGCGAGTATCTGAATATAAGCAGTATTTCATTTTCCATGTTCTAGCAAGCAATACAAGTTGAGATTATTCCCTTAGCTAGGTACGTTGGATTTATTAGCATGCAGGGGGTGAATCACCTAGCGACTAGCATAAATATTCCAGATTTTATATGTGCTGGCTAAGCAAAGACAAGTTCACCGTAGCCACCCACCTTAGCGATGATTCGCCTCGGTAGAGCGATACGTCAGAGCGAGCCTCTGAAAGTCCAAGCCGGATTCCTGTAGGGACAAGTCTGGATATCCTTTGTTTCTTGATCGAGGCAAAGCGGGTCGGGACAGCTGCACGATTGCCGTTTGAGACAGCAGTCCGCTTGAGCGGAACAGGGTGTTACATCCTACCCAACTTAAAAAAAAAGTCTCGTCCTCGAGACTTACTAAGGACAAGCAGTAATCTAGGGTTGAGGCAATCCTAGACAAGTCGTTTGTACTTGTTTCATTTCGATGTTCACTTGTACAAGCTTCAAAATCAGCACACCGCTTAGACTGGATCGTGCGCACCTTCGACATGCATTTCTAGTATGAACACGTCAACCAGCTTAGTGATAGCGAAGTCTCAGCACTCGAGTTTCACCTTTTCTTAAGTCTTGGATGGTGCACTAGTTCAAGGCGTCCCTCGAATAGATGCATTCAACCAAACTTAGGGTTAGTGAAAATCGGACAAGCTACTAGCGATACTCTCAAGGGTTCGTACAGGTTGGCTCAAAGGCCACTCGCAGCACAACCTGACAAGCAATCATATTATTATATTCAAAACGTATTTTGAAAGTAGTTAGACTTATTATTGGAACATCCCATCGAGGCATTGAGAGAGAGCGCGCACATAACCCACGAACGAGCTTTCGAAACAGAGATATCGAATCGAAGTCCAAAGGCGTAGAAGCCAGGCTCTGATACCAACCTGTCACGCCCCGATCTTCGCAGGCTATTTCGGCCATTCCCGCTAGGCGGGAATCACCCTCGCCAGCGCTCCCGCGGAACGATCGCTTTGACCCATCCGGGCGTGATGCCGCACGAGCGTGAGCCACGCCCGTGCAAGGCCATGGTTCATTGGCTGGCGGTAAGAGTTCTAAGCCACAGAGTCGCACAGATTGTCCGAGTGCAGCGGAGTCATGAACGCATGGGCGATCGGTAACAGGTTCACTGAGTCGACAAATATAGCGGAAGCATAGAAACACAAGTTGAAGTAAAGCAAGCTCTTTTATTGATATAAACTTGTGTTACAGGCGGCGTATAGCCAAGATTATAAGTCGCTCAAGCCTCTCTTTCTGAAACAATAAAAGCGTGCCAAGTGGCTACAACTGTGGAATGATTGTACAGGCGATGGTCAGGCGATGTTCACAACTTATGTCTTGTATAAGCGCTTCAGTCCCGGACGCACCGTTGCAAGGCTTCAGAGGGAACTCCTGGCCTTAGAACGCACGAAGGAGGCATCCGCACCGCACGAGGTTCTTCCGCACCCTGCATATCAAACTGGTGGATTATCAGTACATTGAATGCACTGGTGGGGAAGCTACTCGCCCGCTCGACAAATCCAAACACGTAATACAGGTTCCGTGCACAACTATTAAGTTGTCTTTCTAGTTGCCTTAGGATCAATTTCTTGCAAACATTGAATAGCTTAACGTGTCGGGCAGTGCGCCGTACGATGTTTGAGGAAACACGGCGAGACTTACCAACTTATCATTTCTCCTTCCCTGTCCAAGGCAAACATGATTAATTCAAGCACGGTAAGTATAAACATTCAGGAAGCATAGCATATGCAAACATGAGGGTCGTTATGTTCAGATCGTTCAGGTATTCAGTTCATTGATGCTATGCAATGACTCGCACGCGGATAGCCGCTAAGCGAGGATGACTTATCTATATGAACATGATGTCGCTGGCATAGCCATAAAGGACCGTTTAGTCTCAGGGCGAAGTGACGTACGACGCGGGTGGCGAGCCCCGTCGCGTAACACTTGTCGGGTAACATACGACTAACATACGTTCCGTCCGTATCGGATCGGTCCCAGTGCCCCGGTGACCGTCCGCGGAACTCAATATAACATAATTTTTGCACACAGGTGGTCCGCGACAATGCAGGTCAGGGTCTGTCCTTTTTCTATAGCTTGACATGATAATCATGAAACTTAAACTTAGTCTGAACGAGGCATATTGCTCCACGATCTGTGATTCCATCAGTACATAACACGATCCTCGTTCAGATGCACACATAGCATGATTATCATTCAAGTGAGATTTACGTTCAGTATTTATTCTTGCTTAGTGCATTCCCCTGGTTCGGGGATTGCCTTAGATGACCTGACGGTCCCGGATACTTGCAGGGTCAATCATACACGGAACGACTACTGAGTAGTCTCCCGGAGTAAGGATGAAAACAATGCACATTCAAGCAGACAAGCATGCGTTTCTAAGGAACATAAGCAGGGACGTTGCTCGGATCCGAAGGTAAGCCGAAAGTTGAAACCGTTAAGGGACTTAGCATGCGAGTATCTGAATATAAGCAGTATTTCATTTTCCATGTTCTAGCAAGCAATACAAGTTGAGATTATTCCCTTAGCTAGGTGCGTTGGATTTATTAGCATGCAGGGGGTGAATCACCTAGCGACTAGCATAAATATTCCAGATTTTATATGTGCTGGCTAAGCAAAGACAAGTTCACCGTAGCCACCCACCTTAGCGATGATTTGCCTCGGTAGAGCGATACGTCAGAGCGAGCCTCTGAAAGTCCAAGCCGGATTCCTGTAGGGACAAGTCTGGATATCCTTTGTTTCTTGATCGAGGCAAAGCGGGTCGGGACAGCTGCACGATTGCCGTTTGAGACGGCAGTCCGCTTGAGCGGAACAGGGTGTTACATCCTACCCAACTTAAAAAAAAAGTCTCGTCCTCGAGACTTACTAAGGACAAGCAGTAATCTAGGGTTGAGGCAATCCTAGACAAGTCGTTTGTACTTGTTTCATTTCGATGTTCACTTGTACAAGCTTCAAAATCAGCACACCGCTTAGACTGGATCGTGCGCACCTTCGACATGCATTTCTAGTATGAACACGTCAACCAGCTTAGTGATAGCGAAGTCTCAGCACTCGAGTTTTACCTTTTCTTAAGTCTTGGATGGTGCACTAGTTCAAGGCGTCCCTCGAATAGATACATTCAACCAAACTTAGGGTTAGTAAAAATCGGACAAGCTACTAGCGATACTCTCAAGGGTTCGCACAGGTTGGCTCAAAGGCCACTCGCAGCACAACCAGACAAGCAATCATATCATTACATTCAAAACATATTTTAAAAGTAGTTAGACTTATTGTTGGAACATCCCATCGAGGCATTGAGAGAGAGCGCGCACATAACCCACGAACGAGCTTTCGAAACAGAGATATCGAATCGAAGTCCAAAGGCGTAGAAGCCAGGCTCTGATACCAACCTGTCACGCCTCGATCTTCCGCAGGCTATTTCGGCCGTTCCCGCTAGGCGGGAATCTCCCTCGCCAGCGCTCCCGCGGAACGATCGCTTTGACCCATCCGGGCGTGATGCCGCACGAGCGTGAGCCACGCCCGTGCAAGGCCATGGTTCATTGGCTGGCGGTAAGAGTTCTAAGCCACAGAGTCGCACAGATTGTCCGAGTGCAGCGGAGTCATGAACGCATGGGCGATCGGTAACAGGTTCACTGAGTCGGCAAATATAGCGGAAGCATGGTGACCGTCTTCTTGGCCAGCAATCAAAATGACGGAAATCTCATTGATGAGAGGGCTTCACAGACCTATGTAAGTATTACTTTACTTTGTGTTAATTTTAATATAACTTAGGGAATTATCGAGTATCCAAACTTTTTTAGGCCGAGTATCTTAGGCTGCGTGAGCGGGCGACTGCTAGTGCACCTACAACTGGAGAGGCTGGTACTTCCTCGCAGCCCGATCCAGCTTCGTCGGCGGACGAGCAGTGGGTGACCGTCGCTGGTGGTCTCCAGAGGGGTACGTACTACAGTACGGGATCCTATGGTGCCCTAGTTATGACGCAGTCATCTAGGGCCTCCCCGACAAGTGCGCATTTTCCACAGCTCTCGTAGTCGTCGGCCAGAGTCCAGAAGGCCGTTGACCGTCAAATTGCGTCTCTCTGTGATAAGTTGCTACGAAGGATGGAGGAGCAGTCCCTGTCCCAGCCGCAGGCGGACGATCCGATGCTCATTGAATGATTTGATATGCTCGACCGCAGCATCACGGAGCTCTAGGATTTGATAAATAATCTTAGAGCCTCGACAGAGCGCAGCATGACGGAGCTGCAGGCATCACAACTATCCATGGGTGAGAGGCGGACGATGATGCAGTATTCAATGGTTCATAGCAGTACGAGGCTGTTATCTACCATAGATTCTTACAACCAGCGACTCGTAGAGTTGGAGCGGATACGTCCTACTGGTGCGCCTACTTCGACACAAACTCCACCGACGTCACTGCCATCTCCATCGACATCGGTATCGATTTCACATGAGCAGTATGATCTGTTCTTATCCTTCATGCGCGCCGATGGTCATCCTCCTGCAGATCTGCAGTATTATGGATATTTGCATGGATATTTGCTGGATATTTGTATTATTTAGGATGCGACTCAGTTGTATAGATATTTGCTGTATTCTTTACGACGATATTTTCTCCTGATTAGGTTTTTAATTTCAATATTTTATTTTCTTCAAATTTTATTACATTATTCATATTAAATATATGTTAATTTACCGGTGTTGAGTGTTCAACCTAAGGGGTCGACGAACCCAGTAAATTCAACGGAGGGTTAATCCGGGTCTATTTGTACAGATTATGAATTAATAAACTGCAGGAATAATAGTTTGGAAACAATTCAATATTATTATTTTTATTTTTTTACTGTATCATTAGCGACGTTTTTAGCGACGTTTAGCGACGTATATGAACGTCACTAAATACGTCGCTAAGTTACGACGTTACTACATGTCGCTAATGACATCGCTAAAAATGTTGCTGTATGTTGGTTCGACGTGGGCCGGGAGAGGCGGAGGAGGGCGCCGACGTGGTTCGACGTGGGCGCGGGGCGGCGCGACCGGAGGCGGGGGAAGCGGCGGCAGGCGCGGGCGGAGCGGCGGTTGCGGAGGCCGAGCGGGTCGCGCGGGGGGTGAGAAAGTGGAAGCGGGTTTCGGGTGCGGGTGCGGGTGGACCCGACCCGACCCGTTAGCCAAACGGGCTGGGTTTGGTTGGGCTGGGCCTGAGCTTGGGCTTGGGCTTGGGCTTGAAAAAATAAAAATTAAAAATAGTTTTGAGGTGATTAAAAATAGGTCCGGGGCCCAATAAATTTCCAGAAAATTACACTAAGTCCAGTTTTTCATTTTATACCCAAAAATATTATTTTCATAATATTTTAATATATTTTAAAATCATTTAATTTTATTTAAAAAATACCTCATTTTTAATTAGTAAAAATTTTCGAAAAATCCCAGAAAATTCTGAAAAATCCAGTTTTAAAATCTTAAAAAATCAGGGGGTTTACAAATATCAAGGGTGTTGGCGAAGAATCTGAGCTTTGCATCACTGAAGAGGTCCTCTCGGTCTGCGATAGTGCCGATCCGAGAATTCGACGACACTGGGCTAGCTGATACGCTAGAGGAGATAGTTAATGGTTTGGAGCAACCCAGTAACGAATACTTGCAGCTAGTTCGAGAAAATATTGAAGATCTGGTCCAGGCTAGATACGACTCCATGACTGCACGGCTTGCCAAACAGATGGCAGGTGTAAATAAATCCATCCAGACACATCAGCAGGAGATGGATGAAGGAAAAGCCGTCCTGGAGGAAGCCATCGCTCTTCAAACGAAGTGCCAGACCAAGCATAAAGGGAATTTAGCGAGGGTCCGCAGGCTGGTAACAAAACTCGCTCAGGCAAAGGAGTGGGCTTCTCAGTCGTCGGAAGCTCTAGCTGTGGCGGATAGCCGATTGGACGTAGCACAATAGAACTTGGCGCATGCAGGAGTCGCCCGTGCTGGTTTTCTTTGGGCTAGAGCCAAACTGTCCCTCCTGAGCAACGATGAGGCACCGCTGGAGCGGGCTCGCAATGATGTCTTGGATTCCAGGACTGAGAGGATGGCCGCACTGGCGCAGCAGCTTCGCGACCTGACTGCTCTCCCTCAATGTTGTACTTTTGCTTTTGCTTTTCAATGTACTTTCGCTCTTTTTTGGGAATAATAAAGAGGCTTTCATCTGACTTTGTGGACCCATCATTTTGGAATATAAATGACAGGTTTGGGTGAAAGTGATATCAGAAGTAATATGGACGTGATATACTCTCTATAAATTTTAGCAGGATATATCTATTCAGAGGTTAAATGGACATGATAGAAATATGCTTTTTAGCTAAAATTTATACACAAGACACTATTAGAGGTAGTATGGACGTGATAGGTCTTGAAGTTCCAAATTAGTTAAACATATCTATTCAGAGGTTATATGGACATGATGGAATACGATCCAACTAGTTTCATTATGGAAGTAGTTTTGTCAGAATAAGGTTTTTGCCATATTCCACTTGAGCAGAGGAGGTTAAGCATAGTACCTTTTCAGGAATTTGCCATTGATAGGAGCCATTAACAGGTCTTCATTAGGCTGGGCTAACCTGTAAGCGCCGTTTGAGAACGTCGTCTCAATCACATAAGGGCCTTCCCATTTGGGCTAGAATTTGCCTTTACTTCTGTGAGTAAGAATCATCGACCTTCTCACAGCTAAGACTAGCTCGCCGACTTTGAACACCCTTTCCTTCACTTTTTGATTAAAAGCCCAGGAAATGCGTGCTTGGTAGAAAGCGATGCGCTGTTGAGCTTGGAGGCATTTCTCGTCTAATCCTTCTAGCTCTTGAAGCCTTAACAGGTCATTCTTTTCTTGAGTCAACTCATTAGCCACGGCTATCCTGAGTGACGGAATTTGGATCTCGATGGGAAGAACTGCTTTGCTCCCGTAGACTAATGAGAATGGTGTGCAACCTGTCGGTGCTCGTACCGTTGTGCGGTATGCCCAGAGACATTCTCCCAAATTCTCATTCCAATCCCTTATGTTCGAAGAGACGAATTTCTTCAAGAGATTGATAATGGTTTTGTTGAAAGCTTCCGCTAAACCATTAGCAGTAGGATTATATGCTGTAGAGGCAATATTTTGTATCCGATTTTTATCGCAAAATCGATGAAATGCTTGGCTGATGAATTGAGGCCCATTGTCATAGATTATCCTTCGGGGTATCCTGAAGCGGTAAATGACGTGATGCTTGATGAAGCTGATCACATTAGATGCCTTCACCTCAGCAAGAGGGATCGTCTCTGCCCATTTGGAGAAATAATCTGTGATGGCCAGTATGAACCAGTGACCTCTGGAAGAAGATGGGTGAATAGGACCAATGATATCAATACCCCATGCTTCGAAAGGCCAGGACGCAACCGTAGGATATAGATATTCAGGAGGTTGATGGATAAAGTCTGCGTGGACCTGACAGGCTCTGTAGTGTCTTGCATACTCTATTGCATCTGTGATCATAGTAGGCCAGTAATAGCCCATTCTCCTGATGTGATCCTGTAGCTTAGGACCGGGTTGATGCTCTCCGCATACGCCGTCGTAGGCTTCACGGATGATCCGCTGTACTTCGTCACCAGAGAGACATCGTAATAATAGTCCGTCATAAGACCGGCGATATAGACATTATGACGATGCGTCGAAATAGAAGCGTAATGATCGTCTTTTGATCGATACTGCTTCTTTAGGATCCTCTGGCAAGATTCTGTATACTACGAAATCTATAAAGGGACTTCTCCAGTCTCTCCTGGGAGGATCTGTGTCCACCGCGTAGCTACGTTCTATGTGAAAGTTATTTTTTACACAGAATAAATCTCTGTTAAGAAGGATTACCGAATTCTGCCTTCTTATAGGGGTAGCTAAATCTGCAGCTAGACTGGCTAGGGCATCAGCTTCCAGATTCTGAGATCGAGGCACATGTTCCAGGAAGAATCCTTTGAATGTCATGGCTATCTCGACCGTTGCTTGGTGATAGGGGATGAGGTCTGGATTCCGGACTTCATATATTCCTCTGACTTGATTGACGATCAGCAGAGAATCACCGAAAGCTTCCAGAGATTCGACGTCCAATTCTTTAGCGACTTGGAGGCCGATTAGTAGAGCCTTGTACTCTGCCATATTGTTGGAACAGGGCTCGCTAAGAGAATATGCTCGGTAGATGACGAGCTTATCAGGAGTGACCAGAACAATTCCTACTTCCGAAACCACGTTTCCCCTGGGGCCAGTTCTGGAGGCACCATTGAAGAACAGTTGCCATGCATCACTTTCCATTGCGAAATTACATTCTGCAACTTCGTCGGGAATGTCGTTGTACAGTTTGGAGGCTTCTGGGATCGGATGAGCAGCTAGGAAGTCAGCCAACGCTTGGCCCTTGACGAACTTTTGAGGGACGTACACCATGTCATACGGTGTTAATAACATCGTCCAAGTCGCGAGTCGGGAATTAAGAACACTTGGCTTGTTCATCAGTATCCGAAGAGGATTGATCCTGGAGATGATATGAATGGTTTGGCCTGTGACATAGTGTTGCATTTTCTGAATAGCGAACATCAGAGCCAAGCATTCTTTCTCCACTGGATTGTACCGGTGTTCGGCTCCGACCATCATCCTGCTGAGGTAGTAGATAGCCTGCTAGTGACCCATCTCGTTCTTTTGTGCGAGAAGAGCTCCCAGAGAATGATCCATCGCTCGAACATACAGCACGAATGGTCTTCCTATGACAGGAGGCACCAGAACTGGCGGACTAGTGAGGTAGCACTTGATATCACCGAGCGCTTGTTGATAGGCTTCGTCCCATACGAAGGATACACCTTTCTTCATGAGACGAGAAAAGGGCTGACATCTCCCCGAGAGGTTGGATATGAATCTCCGGATATAAGCCAGACGACCTTAAAATCCCTTGAGTTCCCTCAGATTGCGGGGCGGTCGCATTTCTAAGATGGCCTTGACTTTATCAGGGTCCACTTGAATGCCTTTGGCGGTTATGACAAATCCCAGAAATTTGCCACTAGATACCCCTAGAAAGGACTTTGTAGGATTCATTTTGAGTTGATGTTGGCGCATCAATTCAAATACTGTCTTCAAGTCTTGGATGTGATTATCCTTGAGGCGGCTTTTGACAGCTACATCGTCCACGTAATACTCCACTGTCTTGCATAAATGCTCATAGAATATGTTACTCATAGCACGTTGGTAGGTAGCTCCGACATTCTTCAATCCGAAGGGCATGACCGTATAGCAATATACCCCCAATAGTGTCCGAAAGGTAGTATGCTTCTCGTCTTCAGGATGCATCTTGATTTGATTGTATCCTAAAAATCCGTCCATGAAAGGCATACATTCAAAACCGCATGTATTGTCAATCATGACGTCTGTGATGGGAAGAGGAAACTCATCCTTGGGGCAGGCTGCGTTCAGATCTCGGTAATCGATACAGACTCGTACTTTCCCATTTTTCTTCATGACCGGGACAACATTGGCGACCCAGCTGGGATGTTGTTCTTCACGGATGAAGCCGCAGGCTATCAACTTCTTGATTTCAGCTTCAATGGCGTCCATCATATCCGGGCGGAACCGGCGTTGGTGCTGCTTCACAGGCTTCGAATCGGGCAATATATTGAGCTTATGAGTAGCCACCTTTGGATCAAGTCCTGGCATGTCCTCATAATTCCACGTAAAGACGTTGATATATTCTTTTATCAGCTGGATAACTTCTTCTCTTTCTGCTTCGGAAAGATCGTTACTAATAAATATCGGCTTTGGCGAAAGTTCATCCCCAACGTCAATCTGGATAACTTTGTCTTCAGTGGAAGGTTCTCTCCGCTCGAAGAGGAACTCCTATTGTGTATCCATTTGCTGAGCCCAAGCGTCATTCTCAAACGGTTCGGATTCTTGTTCGTCTGATTCGAAGGAATCCGTCACTACCATATTTACTGATAATGTTCGTTCGAGAGCATGAGATGAGTCGGAGGGCACTGAGCCATTTTGAGAGGAGGAAAAGATATCCTCGTTTGACTCAGGAGTTGCGAGGGAGGTGGTATACCCTAACCCGAAACGAGTTCGTTGATAGTAGGGATCGCCGTGCAGCGGCATTCGTCTGCCTTTCCCGTAGTTGAGACCCGGTTCCAGCTTCAAGTTATAACCCATATTTTGCATGATCTTCAGAGCTTGTGGACTGTATCTGTGAATATGCATTTTACCGGCATCGTCATCGGAAGAATCCTCTTGCACAGTCGGTTTATTGCGCATACGGTCGAAGACTATTGAATGCTGACTACTGCAAGTAGGCGGGACAATGAAGATAGAATCCTCATGCGGTCCATATGTCGTGCTGACATTGGATGATGATGCCACTTTCTATATATACGGAGGATAGGAATCTATAGCTTTCAAGAATTTTTGCGCTATAGGTTCTATATCGTCGTAGGGGGAGAATTTCTGATTTGGAATTTGGGCATCAATATACTGGAAAAGAGGATGTTTATTATCATCTGAAACTCTGTTCCCGGTTGCATTTATATCACTCGGCTGCCTGTTGCGCCGGAGGTTGATGACCAAGGGTGGAGGCTTCTAGTTCAAAGTGATCACTAGAGGATCACCCCCTTTTCCTGACCTGGTCTCGTTCAGGTGGATAGCCATAGATTTTATGTCTTTTGGATGAGTAGTCCGTCCTTTCACCTTGATTGACAGAGTTTGCTTGGCAGAGGGTTCTTCTGGCTCCCAGTGGGATTCCTTCTCTGCTTCGGCTGACACCTCTTCCGTGCAGTCTTGAGAGTACAACACGGCATCAGAGTAGTAGGACTCTACTCCTTTGAACGGGTTCAGGTCAGCAATCTCCGTTTGTACTGCTCCTCGGGAGTCTACATATTTGAAGCATTGATGTAGAGTCGAAGGAACGATGTTGTGGACATGGATCTAAGGTCTACCCAGCAGGATGTTATAGGACATCTCTGAATCAATGACGTAACACGTAGCCACTGATCTGAGGTTGCCAATTTGGATCCTCAAGCGAATCTTCCCCAACGGCTTACTTCTTCCGACGTTGAAACCCACGATCGTAGTGGTGGTGTAAGCCAATTCGCTGGTAGGAATCCTCAGTGGTCTGAGCAGACTATGAGGAATGATGTTGATTGATGATCCCAGATCTATATGAATCCGGTCGACCTTCATGGAACCGATGTACCCGGTGTAATAGAGGGGTCTGTCATGCCTGTTATGTTTTAACAGCATGTCATCTTGAGTGAAAGTGATATTTGGGACCACCTCCATCACACTGTGGCATTGAGGATATGCCATGGGTTTTTTGGTAGACCTATTATTTGTTGCGCACGAGAGTGCAAATAATAGGTTTGCGACAAGCCCTGCCAGAGGTAATATGGACGTAGCAGTTTTTGTGGACCTAACACCACTGGCGTACTTAGAGTTAAGTACGGGTGTTAAGTTGAGATGAGAACCGATATCAGAGGTATGATGGACGTGATAATCGGTAGCCAAAAATTTAGAAAGTTTGTTCAGAGGTAATATGAATATGATAAACTTCTGGGTTACAATTCTATCGGGGATGGAGGTGTATATCTGCTCAAAGGTAATATGGATATGGTAGTTTTTATGGGCCTAACACCACTGGCGTACTTAGGATTAAGTACGGGTGTTAAGTTGAAATAACATTTGATATCAGAGGTAATATGGACATGATAATCGATAGCCAGAAACTCGGAGAGTTTGTTCAGAGGTAATATGAACATGACAAACTTCTGGTGAAAGAAATGAAATGCTTAGATGATAGTTCAGGGGTAATATGAACATAAACTTATGTCTGAACAATTCACTGTGGAGTGATTTTCTCAAGTGAGGACGGTCCTGAAGAATCTATTGGGGAAACTTCAGGGACTCTTCCTCAGGTACATTCTTGAAGGGAGCGAGTTGTCATATTTAGAAAGACCGATTCGCGATGCTCATCGTTTCGTTTACAGATATGAAGTAATGATTTTGGCGTCAATCATCTCCTGGATTCTCTTTTTCAGTATATAACACACCTTTGTAGGATGATGAATGTACTGATGAAAGAGACAATAATCTGGGTGATCAACTTTGCCAGCTTTCTCAGGATGTCTGATGTTGGGAAGCTGAAGCTTGCATTTCTCCATCAATATATTGAAGATTTCAATGATATCATCTTCATTGAAGGAGAAAGTCCCTTTTGATCTTTGGGCTCCTGATGCCTGAGTTTTATGGTCTTCGGGGAAGATCGTCGTCGTTGCATCATCTTCGGGTCTTGAGGGAATTCTTCCCCTAGCTTTGGATGCCGCCCTGTTTTGTCGAGGTAGGCTACCCCCAGACATGTCGTGGCATTTGTCCACAGAAGCTGATTTAGCAGGACCTGCCTCTGGTTGTACAGGATTAGACTTTAAAGATTTGGTTTCGCAAGAGATGCAGTATACCCCAACCCAAAACGAGCTTGTTGACGGTAAGAATTACCATGCAACGGTGTTCGTCTGCCCTTTCCATAGTTGAGGCCTTGTTTTAGCTTTAAATCATAACCCATGCTTTGTATAATTTTTAAGGCTTGCGGGCTATATCTGTGGATTTGTATTCTGCCAGTTTCAGACTCACAAAATTCTTCCTGCATGATCGGGCTGCTCCGCATACGACCGAAGACTATTGGATGCTGGTCGTCGCGAGTTGGAGGAATAATAAAGATAGAATCTTCACGTGGTCCACCTGCCATGACGACATTAGATGTTGATGCATCTTCCCACAAGATCTCCCCGCGTTTGACCGTTAGGGGAACTGACGCCTGTTTATGACCCTTGTCTTCGTGTTTCTGGATCAGATAGTCACGCAGGTCAGGAGTCTTTACAGAAGAAGAGGAAGGAGAAGATGGCTTGTTCCTTTTGTTCACATCAGTGGGCATGCGGATATTGGGAACCATAGTTTTTCCTGTGCCACCTATATACAACAGGTTGGCCATCTGGGTGGCGGATAATCCCCGAGGAGGGTGTCTTCCCGCAAATTGAGCCTTCTTTACGCTGAGGGGCTTCTTCTGGCGTAATTTGGAGCTCTGCTCTGATTGGCGTAAAGACGAGGATGTCCTCAGTCGGCCATCAGCTTCTCGCGTAATCCGGAGGGCAGGCATATTGTTCCCTAGCTGGCGAGAAGTTGAGTAGTCCGTCGCTTGCTTTCCCTTGCGTAGATTGCAGGGATCATCTGCTTTTCCACGGAAGAAAGATGCATTTTTACGTGCGGAGCGCATTTGTGATTCCTGATTTGGCGCTGAGGCATCATCAGAAATTTTTTCTATTCCGCCAGGGATGGGAGACTGAATTTTACGCGCAAAGCACGGAGTAGGCTTCTGGACTAGCGCTGAGGCATTGTCCGAAGTTTCGTCTTTTTCGCCAGGGACGGGAGACTGAATTTTATGTACAGAGCGCGGATTATACTTCTGGGTTAGCGCTGAGGCATTGCCAGAAGTTTTGTCGGCCCTGTCAGAGACAGGCGACTGAATTTTATACGCAAGGCGCGGAGTATACTTCTGGGTTAGCGCTGAGGCATTGCCAGAAGTTTTGTCGGCCCTGTCAGAGACAGGTGACTGAATTTTACACACAAGGCACGGAGGGAGCAATGCTACAACCTCATTGATCGGAGAGATCGGAGAGTCCACAGGAATGGTAGAGGATGTCTTGGGCATCCAGACCTTACGCAGCTTCCTGTTGTTTTGGACAGAGGGAGTGAGAGCTACCCCCTGTTCGAAGCATGTCTTCATAGGTAGACTGGTCGAACTGGACGACCAGTATCTTCTTCACGAATCCTACGGATACCGCATTATGTTGAGCAATTGCTTCATCATCAGAAGCGAAAGATGTCCCCAGCAGAGTGCCATCTTGTTTAGGATAATAAACGAGAGAGAATATGGAAAATGAGGTCTTATACGAAAACCTGCCCTTTTTTTGGTGTTTACAAACAAGATTGTACAATTTAATCCTATACGAGGATGTCTAAGTACAATTTATTTAATCTGGGTAAATATTGCTATAGGTATCTGATCTGCAGTTGATCACTTTAGCCCTTGGACCACACGATGGTGAAGAAGTACCGTGGAAGACAGAAAGCAGCTTCGCAGGTTGCTAAAGAGGGTGGATGCCCGATGCCAAAGTCGTCGATCCCTTCTCTTTGCCTGAGCTCTGGATTCTTCTCTCTCTCTTGACCGTTTGACCTTCGATCTTTGCGACCGTTGGATCTGATACTGGATTTCTTGATCAATTTTTTGACCCTTTTCCTCTGTTGATAGAGGTCTCTATTTATAGAGTTTTAGTGACAGTGACCACTCAGTTGGTGTAGAAACCGAGTAGTAGAAAGTACAGTACCCTTTTACATGACGGTTTAAAATAACCAATGCCTGCGTATAGATGACATTTTGAGTGAGCATATGATGCGTGTCCAACTAAGGGACAGAACGCGTATATCTGCTGCGAAGATCACGGCGTAGAAGCCACGTAGGTAGTTATCCCTTGTGTAGAAGAGGTTGACATAGAAGCCAACAACTGTCACCATGGCGTAGAAGCCAAATAGGCATAGAAGCCAAGTAGGCGTAGAAGCCAAGTAGGCGTAGAAGCCAAGTAGGCATAGAAGCCGAGTAGGCGTAGAAGCCAAGCAGGCGTAGAAGCCGAGTGGTCATAGAGGCCGAGTGGGCATAGAAGCCGAGTGGTCATAGAGGCCGAGTGGGCATAGAAGCCGAGTTGTCATAGAGGCCGAGTGGGCGTAGAAGCCGAGATGATGTGGACATTTTAGCCTGAATTACGGCTCTTGGAGATATAATCAAATCTCTTGCATTAAATGCAGAGATCTGCCCCCCCATCCTGCGTATTAAATGCAGAGGCTTGTCTTTAAGATTTGCCATCATTCTGCGCATTAAATACAGATACACGCCTCGAATCCTGCACGAAGAGTGACTGCTGACATGGCGGTCTGTTTGCCTTCCGCGGAGCGTAAGAAGCTCATGTTTGCCTGTATAAAACTGGGCAGTATATTCCCTTATATACGTAAGAGTAGTTTACGCAAAGGGGATGTCACTAAACGAAGGTTCGGTGACATTTAATCAAATCTCCTGCATTAAATACGGAGATCCGCCATTATCCTGCTCATTAAATGAGGAGGTGTGTTTTGAAGGTCTGCCACCCTTCTGTGCATCAGGTGTAGAGACGTGCCTTGGGCATCTATCAGTTTTCGGTGCTTTAAATGCAGAGACGTGCCTCGAGAAACTGTCACCGCTCTGCGCATTAAATGCAGAGACGTGCCTCGAGCCCTGTACGAAGTGCAGCTTTTGACGTGGCAGGCTGTTTGTCTTCTGCGGAGCGTAAACAGCTCATATCTGCCTGTGTAAAACTAGGCAGCATATTCCTTCGTATGTGTAAAAGTGGTTTACGCAAAGGAAATGGCAGTAAATAACAGCCTGGGTTGCAGTGCCGCGCCATCATTATACCCGTCGCCTGGGTAGTCGTTCAGTACTCTTTGTCAGGAGTCCAGACGTCAGGTTCATTTCATGATCTGACAGGTTTATTTTGAAGAATACGAAACATTCCTCGTACACTTTAATGCTGCATTGAAAGCGGATGAGTTTTACGCCATAAAGGCGATGAAGCACCCTGTTTACGCTGAAGCAGCCTAGACATACTACATTACGCGGATGGTCCTTGAGCCTATATTTTTATGCTGTGCTCAGCGAAAGAGCTCTGTTTCCACGTTTGATGGCTCTGAGGTCCTCTGTTTATGCTGCCATGCATCAATATGCTGCGTATAGCTATCCAGCGTATTTTTTATGCTTCTACAGTATGTTGACGGTGATCAGCCACGGGAAAAAATGTAATACATAAAGGTTTGAATTATTGGGAGACGATGTGAAGGCAAAAATCAGTCCCACCGGTTTACAATATTTGGGTAGCTACTCATATACGACGGTTGATAATGCACTGATATCAGCATTTGTAGAACGATGGCATCCAGAAACCAACACTTTCCATCTACCAAATGGGGAGTTGACGATTACCCTTGATGACGTCCATCATATATTGGGACTTAGGGTTGATGGTCGAGTCATGATGAATCAAACTTTTGATGAGTCGAGCATCAACTTTTACGACCATATTGTGGATTATGTATTAGGGTGTCTGGGAGTTGATGCCATTAGTTTTACCACTCTTCGAGAATTCAAGAAGTCCTACGGACTTCCTTTAAAATATTTGGAGGAGATATTCGCTGATCCGGACCCCGAAATGGATAATAGCGATAATGTGGCCCGCGGATATATGCAGTTCATCTTAGGGGCTGTCGGCATTACGGATAAGTCTGGAACGTCCATACATGCCAAATATCTTCTCAATTTGGACAACATTGACACGGTGGAAGAAATATCTTGGGAATACGGTATACTAGCATACCTTTACCGCGAGCTTGGTGCGGCATCCCGCGTGGGTTCGAAGACAATATCCGGATGTCAGACTCTACTCCATGTATAGATATATCTTTGTCAACTTGTATACATAATTTAAAATTTTGTTGTTAATTTTTGGACTAATATTTTTTTAACCTGGTTACGTGAAGGCATGGATATACGAGCACTTTCCAAACCTGCAGCGGGCTAAACTGAACTGAGGGTATGACAAGAACCTTCCTAGAATGTGCCGATGGAAGCCAACTAAGGAAAATGCCAAACGTCCACACACATTGGCCGCCCTACGAAATGCACTCGAAGATATGACGACAGAAGAGGTGAATTGAGACCTAATTTTTTAATGTTTGGTAATAATTGACTAAATTACGTTATGCTAAATGACGTTATACTAAATTTTATGCGGTACAGATTATTTGGGATCCATATCGTGATTTGCGACAGACTAGTCGTCCATTGCAACCAGTCGCTTTATATCACGGTCTTATAAGTTGTCATGAAATCGATGAGACTTATATGCCGGATAGAGTGCTCCATCAGTTTGGCTACGTACAAACTGTCCCAAAGTACACTTTAAAAATGATAACTGCTCCGCGAGGTACAAAACTGCTAAACTATATTCCTGCAGCGTTCAACTGGGTCTCGGACTTCTTCACTGAGTGGCAACGCCACGTTATTTGAGAAACTGAACGGCAAGCAGCAGTAAATATGATGGAATGTAGCGACGACTACCTCGCCTACTACGCTGGTGTCGGACTACTTACCTTGTTCCAATGCGGAGGCGATATTGTGCGTGTACCTTCATATCTTCCTGCTAAATCGATCTTATATACTATATTGGTCAAGATGGTGAGCCAACTTCTTCACTTTCAGTTTGATATTTGTAAATGTTTATAACATAACAATTTTTTTTAATTCTCATGAATAGACTAGGAAAGTGAAGAAGTTGGGAAGAAGCCTCGTAAGTTGCCAGGGTACGAATTATATGGCAATCAATGATGAACTACAACAAATCGACAACGCTAAAGATTTCCTACAATATCTGTACAAGGTTGGTTCTATAACCAATATAAAATAATATACAAATTAATAACTTCATATATTTGGCAGTTCAAATAATTTAGTCTTTAAGATTCAGGACTGTCAATATTTTGACAGTCCACTTAGTATATAGGACTGTCAAAATTCTGACAGTCCTACTTTTATATAGGATGGTCAAAATTCCGACAGTCCTGTATTTATATAGGACTGTCGAATTATTGACAGTCCTATATTTATACAGGACTGTCTAATTTTTTACAGTCCTTACACGATGACTGTCGAAATAGGGTTGTCGTTTTACGAACCGTATGTGCTTCGGAACAACCGACATATTTTTCGGAACGACTGGAGTGTATATTAGATGGATTGCATAATCCGACTTCGTCATTGAAGATAGTTTCATGCATCGTTCCTACAATAGTCAAATAAAACTAAATTTTTTTGTGACAATCGCAAAACTTATTCATCGTATGTTGTCGGAGACATACCGGAAGAATATTCATTGGACAATCACCAAAGCAAAATTCTCTTCCACTTGGGACCACAACTATCAATTTCCAAATTTAGGTTTAGACTTGGAGAAGGAGATTTTCTTCAAGTGAGGGTGAAAAGCCTAAAATAGAATTTTTTTGACTTATATAGCTTGGTGTGGGCTAGCTCTAAGTAACTTTTAAGAGTGGCAAACTTATAATTTTTGGTAAAATTATAATGGGCTAGCCCCAAGTAAAGTTTGTAGTGCCCTTATCAAAAGCCTATATAAACTTAAAACACACAACAAACCCTAAACCACTACATTTTCATTCCCTCACCTTTTCAATGCCTAGCCGCCGCCCTCATGTTTCCTCCCAACCACGAGCCCGATCTCCAGAACTAGTAGGAGATGGAGAAGGCGAGTTTCTGTTCCCGCATGATTTTGAGCTCCTAGGCCGGTGAACCCCGTTCCTTCCCCGCTCCGTTGACGACCACCTTGAGGGCTCCGTGCACCAATGTATGTATCCACCGAGCCTCGCCACCAGGCGTCAACTTATGTCCTTCTCAGCTTTTGCTACATAGTGCCACTCCTGGTCGAAATCTCGACTATCTTCCGTCGTACCGAGGCCAAGAATCGTTGGAACCCATACGAAATTCCAAGTCTGAGCCATCGACCACCGTCCCATGGTACAAGATTTTGACAACTCATTTCGTCACGGGTGCACCCTCACTGTCGGCTTCCAGTCACGCATCATGCAACATAGACGGAGTCAGTACTCGCGTTGGATAGAAGCTGACAACAAAATATATTTAAAAATAATAATAATTATGTCGTAAGAGACAAGACTGAGCCAATTTTACTAATGTTCTTTCCAAAATACAGAAACCATAATAAGTATCTAACCAATATATATTCTATAGATAGGAAAGAACCTGAATTAGATTTTTTTTTTGAATTTTATCAAATTCGGAAGGAGGAGTGGAGGCACCTTTGGCCTTAAGGTAGCTCCGCCCCTGCGTGCAACGACCGTAAATGCCTCCTTTCGTGACTCGAATGGAATGGCCGCGGTTGGCACGTAGTCGGACGATGAGCGACCCCCGCCCACACTTCTTCTTCTTCTTCTTCTTTATTTTCCAAGCAGCACCCTTCCTCCTTCCTTTGGTACGAGCTATCGAATTATGTTTCCAGCGAGCAGAGTTCTATTACTTCTCTATGGTACTTGATCTCCATTCCCTCAGTTTCTTCATGACAACATTTATTGGAATGCTATGCTTTACTTCTTTAAAACTAGCATATCATTATTATATATTGGGTTTTGCCAATGAATACATGAGGGATTTAATAAATGTTATGTGTGCTGTGGAGTTCATGGGAGGAGAGAATAACGTGCATGGTTTTATGTATGTGTCATGAGAGTCCATTTACTTGTCAGGTGTGTATAATCACATTCTTCGACGCTGATGCTCAATTTGCATCATCTCGTAGATCTAGTTGAGCGGATGATGCAAATGCTTGAGGTAAAATAGCGAAGGAACGAGACTCGACATGACAAATTCGAAAAGAATCTAGAAGCTCGTTTCGCTGTCCAATAAAAGCAGGTAGTTATCCTGCAATAAATTGTTTAGACCATTGCCTCCAAACATTCCGTATTGACAGCGGTACAGGTGGAGCAACCAGAAAATGAAGTCGAGATGCCTCAAACCCCAAAGAAGAAGAATGTGACTACCTTTGACTTTGCCGACTTCAAAATGGTCTGCAACACGTCTTTCCATGGGACCGAGGACCCCGTCATGGCTCTAAATTGGCTAGCTAAAATAGAAGACCACTTTAAACTGCTAGAAGTACCTTAGATCTAGAGAGTCGTCTGTGCCCAACTCCAACTCCGAATGAACACACACGATTGGTGGGATGTACATCAAAAATCTCTTTCCGGAGACGGTGAAGACCAGACGATCGCATGGTTTACCTTCCGCAGCGCATTCGAGGAGGAGCTTATACCCCCACCCGTTCGTCGACAAAAGGAGAACAAGTTTATGCATCTGCAACAAGAAAGTATGTCAGTGAAGCAATATGCCGCATAATTTAACCGGCTCGCCAAGTTTTTCAGCCCTTACCTATCCGACATGGTGAGTCGAGCAAGATAATTCGAAGGTGGCATGCGACCTTCCATTCACGTGTACGTAGTCGCCCCTCAGTATGAGATGATGCAGGAAGTCCTTAATCACGCCCTTGTCTTAGAACCACAATATCCTTCAACTATTGTCGATGTTGTGCAACATTCTCATCACAAGCACCATAGTAATATGGAAGGACAAAACGTTCATAAGCGTCCAAACAATGGCGGTCATCAGGACAATCATCCAGGGAGAAACCATGGGCTACGTTGTGCCAAATGCACCCGAACAGGATACCAGGCTAGCGATTGTCGAAATCAGGGATGCTTCCATTGTGGTCGGCTGGGCTATTATGCTCGTGAATTTCTTGATCGCCCCAACTGGTTTCCTCCGTGCCGTCCAGAGCAGCAAAATCTCTCTCAAGTACCCCAAGCAAATTGGCCTGCGCAACAACAAGAGTGTCGTTCAAATGCTGTGGGCCGGGTTTATGCATTGACGCGGGATGAGACGTTCGCCTCGGATACTGAAGTGACATGTATATTGCTTTTCAATAATGTTCCTACACGAGTACTATTTGATTCTGGTTCCATACATAGTTTTGTATCAGCGAACTTCGCTAGGGAACACGAATTTTCTTAGACACCGTTAAGCCTAAAGTTTAGTGTTAGTACCCCGTCGGGCATGGACTTGCCTGTTAACTCAATATGTTGCGACGACTGTATTTGCATCGGAGAAAGGAAATTGTCACTCGATGCGATAGTTCTAGACATCATGGACTACGATATCATTATCGGGATGGATTGGCTCGGCTCTTGCTCGGCCACTATTGATTGTGCGGAAAAGAAAATCGAGTTTCGTCTACCTAGCGAGACCAAATTTTGTTACGCGTACTGTCCAGCGTCGAATTCCTATATGGTAATTTCTGCAATGTCTGCTCGGTGGATTATATATTTTGGCTGTGAAGGGTACTTGGCGTCCGTTCGAGACACTCAGCGAGATTGCACAAACGTAGAGTCTACTTCCGTTGTGGCATAATTTTCTGATGTGTTCCCAAAAGAGTTTCCTGACATGTCGTTCGACCGAGAGATAGAGTTCACTATAGATACATTTTCAGATACTCGACATATTTTTAAAGCTCCATATCTAATGGCCCCTGCCGAACTGAAGGTGTTGAAGGTCCAACTACAAGAACTGCTCGACCGTAGGTACATCCGTACGATGGTATCTCCATGGGGCATACCGGTACTATTTGCGAAGAAAAATGATGGTTCCATGCGACTCTGCATAAACTACCGAGAATTGAATAAATTCACCATCCGAAACAAGTATCCCCTTCCTAGAATCGATGACCTTTTCGATTAACTACAAGGTGCACTGGTATTCTCAAAAACCGATCTTCGTTTGGGCTACTACCAACTGAAGATCAAGGCAAACGATGTGCCGAAGTCAGCCTTCCGTACTTGCTATGGTGTAAAACCCCTATTCCTAGAAATCGTATATACCATTTTTTTATTAATTAATAATTTAATTATAGTAATTATGTGCTAATTAGGGGAAATAGATTTTTATTAATTTTTATTTTAGGTGTTGGTGCACTTAGGGGATTTATGGGACAATTAGGAATTTTTCTGAATTTATTTCTTGTAGGAGACCCCTTGAGGAGTTGCTAGCTTAATAGTGTGCATTATTATAATCTAGAATTTTTCTTATATATATATATATATATATATATATATATATATATATATATATATATACAAATATACATATATGCATATATATATTTAATTGGAAAAATGAAAAGAAAAGAAAATAATAAGAATAATAATATTATTAATAACTATTCCACTATTAATAACAACACCAAGCAAACCAAACCATTCCAACAAAACTTAAGCAAACCATTCTCTTAGATTCCAACACAGCAGCCCCTACCCGCCTTAGCAAATTCCAACACCATCCAGCCACTTCCCCCTTAGGCCGCGCCCAAGCCAAGACACCCCCCGCGGATATTAACAAACGCCCCCCTTATTCTCTTCCTTTTATCTCTCTCTCTCTCTCTCTCTATATATATATATATATATATATATATATATATATATATATATATATATATATATATATATATATATATATATATTTATATATAATTTCTCTAAACCCTAAACCTAATCATCCAGACCCTTTCTCTTCCCATCTAGACCTAGAGAGCACCGCCACCGCAGTCGGAGAACCCCGCCAGGCCGTCCAAACAAATCTCGACGATCGCAACCCCGCACACTGCAGATTCCCACAACGAGGTACCTGTGTTCCGGAGTTGTTTTCTGTCACCTCGCTCAACCAAACGTCACCCCGTCTTCACCGGTATGCTCACCCCTTAACCCTCTTCCATACCTGTGTGATAGTAGACCTCGAACAACGTGAAACCATAGGCAAAAATAGTGCCAAAGTTGGCAGAAATAGACCGAATTCTGTGATCGTAGAAAACTGTGGTGATCACCCATGTTTCGGAGTTCGTATCTCCCACCACAGAGATCCGAATTCGATAATTATTTTTAGTATATGTAGACCACTTGACCTAGTTTAATTTCTGTTAAATAATTCTAGATTATTAATTGCTGTAGATAGAATTAAATTTGTTGGAAAACTCCACGAATACACTTTTCCAGATTTCAGAAGTTGTAAAACGGAGCGCGTCCCGCCAAATGGGACCGCCCCACCGTGTACCAAGTGTACCGAATGGTGCGCACAGCGTAACCGGACACGTAAAAATTTGCAAAAACTGATTCGGACGAGTGTGCTCGCCGGAATCAGCCCGTATCCGCGGACACACCCCGTATTGCAACTTTTGTGAAAGTCGTGCGCATTTTGTGTACGTTCGTCAGATTGCGACGAAACTTGCGCTACTGGACTCGTGGTAATGCGCTGTTCCTGTGACCCAAATTTCATGTAATTCTGAGACAGTTGACCAAGTCGCCAATTGGCGGGCCCCACAATTGACTTTTTGGACAAAATTGTGTTCGACCCATCAGAATCTACCTTTGGACATGCCGTTGGGTTTGTATTGACATCTAGAGTTTATTTGACCTATAATTTGTCCTATTTAGAGACTATTACCCTTGGCACATTTTTGGTGCAAAGTGGGCCACACGTGATCATACTTTTATCCGAAATTACCGTTTTGCCTCTGTGTTCAAATTGGACGAAAGTGAAGTACTTTCTAGCTATTTTGCTTATTTTGGGAATGTTGGTGATGTTTATTTCAGCATCCGGAGATATTTGTTCTGAGGCCGTAGCTTCTGATCCTGTGTGCTTGACTTCTGGACAGTACACCTTGCAGCTTTCTTACTAGACAAGATACCTTGCCAAATTGCTTACAGTATTTTGCATGCTTAGTATATTTCTGTTTATTTATTGCATTTCTGTTTATTTATTGCATGTGTAGTTTCTTTCAGTCATTAATATATATTAGATATGTTGACACACACTTGACACTTAGTATCATAGAGGGCAATCAGTAGGCGTGTGGGTTTTAACCACTCTGATAAACCGTAGTAACTAGCACGCACTATGGTGGTCGTGTCCGATGGTCGCTACCCTCGAGGTATGTCGGCTCATGATGTCCACTGACGAGTGTGTGAGTGTGAGATTTAGATCGAGTAGCCTACCCTTGCCCATATATCGAAAAGTTGTCCTCATTTCATTCATATAGATTATCTTGTACAGCGTACTTATTTATTTTCAAATATTATGCATGTTTACTGTATTTAAATTGGCTTGCTTTTCTGTATCTTGTTACGTCCCTCTGAGGACCTGGTCCCCTGCCAGGTGTATCTGTTCTTGAGTATTTGTAGGAGCGCAGATTTGGATAGTTATATATGTTTCGTGGATGTCTTCTCTCCGAGTCCCATGATTGTTAGCTGGTATTCCTATATTGTGTTTATTGTGTTGTACTTTTCCATTCGAGTTGGTAGTGGATTTATTTTCATCTAACTATCATCTTTAGATACTTGTATTAAGATCTAGTTTCATAGATACTGGTTATTTATTTATATTGATTTTCTGTGGATAAGATTTAGATTATATCCTGTGACTTGTGACATATGTTTATACCACTTGTGGATTGATTTTCATATTACAGCGTACGTATGGATTTTGGTTTCCATATATTGGAGTTGCCATATCCATGCGGCTGGCATGCTTACGTGTTCCTAGTCCTACGTATTTTGGGACTGGGACGTGACATGTTTTTGTGGTGGCCCATGCAGGTCGAGAGCATATTGTCTCGGTTACATTATTGTACCGAACAAGCCTGCTCCTAGGAATAGAGTATAGGATCTCATCCACAATTGACTATGATTCGCTCTCCTTCCAATCTATTCTATCTGAATAATTGCATCCTGCTTGATTCCTGTACTTCTCTAATAGTTCTTTGAGTATAGCCTTCTGCTAGAATATAGAAGTCCCTGTTGCTAGATGATAAGTAGGGTAACCTTCCTATTAAGAGTACAACGAGAATATAGACACACCACTAAGTTTAGAATATCCAGTGAACCCTAGAATTCCTTATTTATAGATTAGTTTACCATTACCCCTTGATGTGTTATGAAGACTTGAGAGTAGTATAGACACTACTAGAGTTAATTAGAAGCTTTACCACAATGTTTGACCCTAGTATTGAGGAAGTAATAGAAAACCAAAATTGAATATTAGGACTGAACCTAACCTTCATAGCCAGATAGTATTGGAGAACTATAAACTTAGATCATTGTCTTATTATTAGTAGACATCACCTAGGAGGCCAAAGGGAATGAATATAACATTTTTCTTGAACATACCTCAAACACAGATATTAGCATAGCATCTTCCCTTAGGAAACCATGACATTATCCAGAGCCTTTCCATTCTAATTTTATGACTTGTTCCCCTGAACCCTTAGCGCTCGCTAATTGCACGACGACTAAATTTTGTTCTTCTATTCTTCATTTTTCAACTCGTGTCATCTGATACTTCTAATTGTAGGCCAGGTGATTTTATTCTGTGATTAGGGACATATAGTTGCTAGGATTATAGTTGTTAATGTTAAATTTTAAAACTGTGTGCTTAGTAGTTAGAACTTGATGGTTTAAGCTATTCTTGTAGATTGAGACCTGGTGCTTATACCTTAGTTTTAAATTGTGTAACATGTACCCCCACCTCGATACGAGTTATATTCTCTTTCCCTTGAGGCCAGTAACTGTTCCATTCTTACTATTGACACTTGCTCTATAAGCGCTATGACTAAGACTTAAGGCGACCATGACTTATGTGATGTAAGAGGATACCCTAATAAGTACCAAGACCCTTTCTCATAGACCTTAATAGGAGTTTCTACGGTATCCATAAGACAGTACAGTATTAGTTTATTGTTTTAAGTTGGGTAGTATACCTCACAACATAGTATCACATAGTCTTTTGACCTATTATTGAAGTGTAACTTAATGACATTAACTGTATGCTAGCTTAGGACGACAGTGTTTATTCAGACTGTAGGACTTAGAGGCTCATACCCCAATTTAGTCGACTAACGACTTAGACAGGGAGTTAGTATGACAACTGTAGAGATTGTAGAGTCTTATTTTTTTGTGAACTTGAATTGTTATGTGCCTTCTTTCATCATAATCTAGCGTATTTATGTTTGTTGTACTACCTTAACTTATGCTGCTATTATAGCCTATTTTTTGCAAGCTTATTGTTTTATCGAGCTTGCTCATGGCATATGTATTATTGGGTGCACACAATGATACAATTGCCTAATCAGAATCAGTGTATTAAGGTCTAGCTAACCTTAGTGCGCTTGGTTCGCTCTTCGCATGACTGCTATACGTGGATTGAGATATATGGTAGTAGACGGATATACTTGCCCCTAGACATGTCTGACACATCGTATCGTTTACATAACTGTACTGATACGAGAATATAAATAAGAAATTACCAAAAATAGGATTTCAATCCACAACTGTCCTGACAACTCCCTTTTCGAATTCTTTAATCTCTTTGAACCTCGTACTTGTATTCTATCACTTTCACCTTAAATTCTTTATTATTGCTCTCCGTCTTCCCTTATTTCGGAAAGACGAAACCTCGTGCTGGTATAAGTTGACACTGGTAGTCCTAGATATATCCCATAAGGCTAATCACATGACTTAGTGACTCTCTTTTATAATTGATTAAGGGCATATTATTGGTGATATATTTGGTGTTAAAACTTTGAGGATTGAATAACATGATTAAATAATTTGAGGAATAGTTTTCCTAAATGTATAGCCTTAGGTGATAGATGGATAAATTTTAAAGTTTGATAGATTGTGAACCCCTCACCCAAAATTAGACCTACTTGGCTGAGATAGTGAGACTAAGGTTAGATTGAGTCCAGTTAGAGATAGAACACGATATTTTATTGAATTTTACAATAATTATATCACTTAGTGCACCTTATCATGCTCCGATAATTGGAGTACTACACTAGCCACTGCCTTCCTACAAATTTCACACCCTTATCCTAGACGTGTCCATCATCTAATTTTTATTCTTGTGCAATTTTCCAATTGTTGGACGCTTTTATGCAAAAGAGCATTTAGGTTTCCACACCATTGGACGTCACATGAAGAAACCTATTTTCGCTCATGTGGATTTTTCCATGATTTTTTGGGATGTGCAACGCGCAACATCGCCCACCCCTTTAAACCTAGCCTTGCATTTTAAATAATGTAAATCTTATACCATCCTTGACATTCTATCGTGGCTTAATTTTAATTTCGAGGACAAAATTTTTATAAGTTGGATAGAATGTAAAACCCTTATTCCTAGAAATCGTATATACCATTTTTTTTATTAATTAATAATTTAATTATAGTAATTATGTGCTAATTAGGAGAAATAAATTTTTATTAATTTTTATTTTAGGTGTTGGTGCACTTAGGGGATTTATGGGACCATTAGAAATTTTTTCGAATTTATTTCATGTAGGAGACCCCTTGAGAAGTTGCTAGCTTAATAGTGTGCATTATTATAATATAGAATTTTTCTTATGAGTATATATATATATATATATATATATATATATATATATATATATATATATATATATATATATATATATAATTGGAAAAAGGAAAAGAAAAGAAAAGAAAATAATAAGAATAATAATATTATTAATAACTATTCCACTATTAATAACAACACCAAGCAAACCAAACCATTCCAACAAAACTTAAGCAAACCATTCCCTTATATTCCAACACAGCAGCCCCTACCCACCTTAGCAAATTCTAACACCATCCAGCCACTTCCCCCTTAGGCCGCGCCCAAGCCAAGACACCCCCCGCGGATATTAACAAACGCCCCCCTTATTCTCTTCCTTTTATATATATATATATATATATATATATATATATATATATATATATATATATATATTATTTCTCTAAACCCTAAACCTAATCATCCAGACCCTTACTCTTCCCATCTAGACCTAGAGAGCGCCGCCACCGCAGCCGCAGAACCCCGCCAGGTCTTCCAAACAAATCCCGACGACCGCGACCCCGCGCACTGCAGATTCCCACAACGAGGTACCTGTGTTCCGGAGTTGTTTTTCGTCACTTCGCTCAACCAAACGCCACCCCGTCTTCACCGGTATGCTCACCTTTTAACCCTCTTCCATACCTGTGCGATAGTAGACCTCGAACAACGTAAAACTATAGGCAAAAATAGCACCAAAGTTGGCAGAAATAGACCGAATTCTGGAATTGCAGAAAACTGCGATGATCACCCATGTTTCGTAGTTCGTATCTCCCACCACAGAGATCCGAATTCAATGATTCTTTTTGGTATGCGTAGAACACTTGACCTAGTTTAATTTTTGTTAAATAACCCTAGATTATTAACTGCTGTAGACAGAATTAAATTTGTTGGAAAATCCCACGAACACACTTTTCTAAATTTCTAAAAGTTATGAAACGGAGCGCGTCCCGCCAAACGGGACCGTCCTGCCGTGTACCAAATGTACTGAACGGTGCGCACAGCGTAACCGGACACGTAAAAATTTGCAGAAACTGATTCGGACGCGTGTTCGCGCCGGAATCAGCCCGTATCCGCGGACACATCCCGTGTCGTAACTTTTGTGGAAGTCGTGCGTATTTTGTGTATGCACGATAGATTGCGACAAAACTTGCGCCACTGGACTCGTGGTAACGCGCTGGTCCTATGACCCAATTTTCACGTAATTCTGAGATAGTTGACCAAGTCGCCAATTGGCGGGCCCCACGGTTGACTTTTTGGGAGAAATTGTGTTCGGTCCATCGGAATCCACCTTTGGACATACCGTTGGCTTCGTATTGATATCTAGAGTTTGTTTGACCTATAATTTATCCAATTTAGAGACTGTTACCCTTGGCACATTTTTCGGTGCAAAGTGGGCCACACGTTGACCCCACTTTTACCCAAAATTACCGTTTTGCCCCTGTGTCTAAATTGGACGAAAGGGAAGTACTTTCTAGCTATTTTGCTTATTCTGGGAACGTTGGTGATGTTTATTTCAGCATCCGGAGATATTTGTTCTGAGGCCGTAGCTTCTGATCCTGTGTGCTTGACTTCTGGACAGTACACCGTGCAGCTTTCTTACCAGGCAAGATACCTTGCCAAATTGCTTACAGTATTTTGCATGCTTAGTATATTTCTGTATATTTATTGCATTTTTGTTTATTTATTGCATGTGTAGTTTCTTTCAGTCATTACTATATATTAGATATGTTGACACACACTTGACACTTAGTATCATAGAGGGCAATCAGTAGGCGTATGGGTTTTAACCACTCTGGTAAACCGTAGTAACTAGCATGCACTATGGTGGTCGTGTCCGATGGTCGCTACCCCCGAGGTATGTCGATTGATGGAGTTCGAGGGTCGCTACCCCCGAGGTATGTCGGCTGATGATGTCCACTGACGAGTGTGTGAGTGTGAGATTTAGATCGAGTAGCCTACCCTTGCCCATACGTCGAAAAGTTGTCCTCATTTGCATTCATATAGATTATCTTGTACAGCGTACTTATTTATTTTTAAATAATATGCATGTTTACTGTATTCAAATTGGCTTGCTTTTATGTATCTTGTTACGTCCCTCTGAGGACCTAGTCCCCTGCCAGGTGTATCTGTTCTTGAGTATTTGCAGGAGCGCAGATTTGGATGGTTATATATGTTTCGTGGATGTCTTCTCTCCGAGCCCCATGATTGTTAGCTGGTATTCCTATATTGTGTTTATTGTGTTGTACTTTTCCATTCGAGTTGGTAGTGGATTTATTTCCATCCAACTATCATCTTTAGATACTTGTATTGAGATCTAGTTTCATAGATACTGGTTATTCATTTATATTGATTTTCTGTGGATGAGATTTAGATTATACCCGGTGACTTGTGACATATATTTATACCACTTGTGGATTAATTTTTATATTACAGCGTACGTATGGATTTTGGTTTCTATATATTGGAGTTGCCGTATCCATGCGGCTGGCATGCTTATGTGTTCCTAGTCCTACGTATTTTGGGACTGGGGCGTAACATATGGCCACTATGAATTCTTAGTTATGCTATTTGGATTGACCAATGCCCCTGCCGCCTTCATGGATTTGATGAATCGAGTGTTCCGGCCGTACCTTGACAAGTTTATAGTAGTGTTCATTGATGATATCATTGTGTATTCGAAAAATAGGGAGGAATATAAGGAGCACTTGCGGATCATGCTTCAGAATCTTTGGGATAACAAGTTATACACAAAACTGAGTAAGTGCCAGTTTTGGCTGAGCAGTGTATCTTTTCTCGGACATATTATTTATGCGGGAGGCATTTCAGTCGATCCAAAGAAAGTTGAAGCAAACATCGAGTAGAAGAAACCTGCATCAGTCAGTAAAATTTAAAGCTTTCTCGGGTTAGCGGGCTACTACAGACGGTTCGTGAAAGACTTTTCTAAAATTGCTTCGCCCTTGACTCACCTCACTCAGAAATGAGTCGCATTTAAGTGGTCTGCCGACTGTGAAGCTTCATTTCAGGAATTAAAGAAATATCTTGTCTCTGCTCCGATACTTGCACTATTGGACGAGAATATGGGATTCTTAATATTTAGCGATACCTCAGGCCAGGGATTGGGAGCTGAGCTCATGCAATAAAATATGGTGATAGCTTTTGCTTCGAGGTAATTGAAGCCGCATGAGCGCAACTATCTGATACATGATCTAGAACTCGCGGCGATTGTGTTCGCACTAAAGTTGTGGCGATACCACTTTTATGGTGTGGCTTGCCAAATTTTTACTGATCACCAGAGCCTCAAGTATCTTTTCAGCCAGTCGGATCTAAACCTATGACAAAGGCGTTGGCTAGAACTGATTAAAGACTACTACTTGTCGATCAACTATACTCCAGGCAAAGGGAATGTTGTAACAGATGCGTTGAGTCGAGTATTTGCGGGATCTCTATCCATCAACTTGTCACTACCACGTTCCGAAAACAGGGGTATTTTCGACTTTTAATAATATTTAATATTATTGTAGTTACAATTAAGTAAGTGTATGATAATTATTTGATTGAAATAAATATATGAGATGTGTAATTAAATATAATATTATATATAGTGTTCATTTATTTTTAGCTAGCAGAATTGACCTAGAAGCCCAGTAGACGAACACCTGTCCGAATTATAGAATTCTGTATTTAATTATTTTTATCTAGAATTTATTTATTGGAGATTTTAATTAATTACCGTATTTTATTTAATTTATTGCGCATTGCCTTTGCTTCGATATTTGGAGCACTACCCTGACTTTTGTCCTCCAACAAATTTCACCATCTTGCCCTAGACGTGCCCGCCTTCAATTCTGCTATTTTTGTAACTCATAATTATGCTCCCTGTGCATTATTTCTAGCCGCACAAAAATCGTCGCGGACGTTATTTAATAAATCCCTATTTTGTATCGTTGTGCGTTCCAATTGAAATTGGAGGCAATCTTGACCTATTTTTCGTGCGGCCCAAATTAGGGTAATATTCTGTTCTGAGTCTTCTTCAATATTGGTATTGATGACCTGACCCGATTTTGACCCCATGTACTCCTAATTAATTGTTGAACACAACTTGCATTTATTTCTATTTAAATTGAGGATACCATTTTATCTGATTCTAAAATTCCAATTTAATTCCAGTGCCCTGCTATTTGAGCCCATACCGATCTTACAGCGCCCCCTGACCCTACAAAACATCGGACACCGAATCGCCCGCAAAATTTTTGTCATTTTATGTGTTTGTGCAATTTTCCAAATTTAAGGGGGCTAATTTGCAAATTGGCATTTTGTGGCAACACCTCATTGTTTAAAACAATGAGGGAACCTAATATTTTTTAATTAAATTTCTCACCCTTTCCCACATAAATTATTTTCTCTCCATGTCAAATCTGGACCACAAGTTTAATGGGTCAATCCCCACCTTTCATTTATAACCCTCTCTCCCTATTTATGTCTTGTCACCATCCTAAGCCCTAATCCCTAGAAAACCTAGGTAACCACACCCTCCTCAAGCCTCCACCTCCCTCTCTCCTACGTATGAAATTTTTCTTCTTCTTCCATTCTTCTTCTCTTCCTTCTCCTTCTTTCTTCCTCCTCCTTCTTTAATTTTTCATTTGAATTCAAATATTAGATGAAAGGGGGGGGGAACACTATTCATCATTCTCCCCCACCCTGTTCACCGTGGTCGACTGCTCCGACCAACCCGGCTGTGCTCCTCCCTCCACCGGCGGCCAACCCAGGCCAACCGCTGCTCATCCCCGAGCATCTCCATCCGGCCGACATCCCTCCACCAGCATCTACAACCACCTCCCCTCACCTCTGCACTCCAGTCCGGCGGCCCGTAGCAGCTCCCCGACTCCCCTCCACGGCGGACAGTTCCCCACGGCGGCCAACTCCGGCCCGAGCCCTCCGCACTCCGGCGCCGGCGGAGCCTGCTGCTCCTCCCCCATTCTCCTACTGCTTCTCCTCCCATCACTCCTCCCTCCTTCGGCTCACCGAAGTCCGGCAACCCCCTCACCCATGCACTCCTCCAGACCGAGCTCCCTCGCGCCACCATCCCGACCATTGCCGAGTCCCTCTCCCTCTGCGTTCACCACTCCGGCGCAGCCCGACGAGTCCTCCTCCCTGCTGTGCACTCCCCGCTCCGACTGCATCCGGCCACCCTTCCCTCCGGCGAGACTCCGGCCAACCTCTGTAAGTATTCTCTCCCTCTTCCTCCTTCACTATGTATACGTATTTGTATATAACCTAATGTATAGTATATATATATAATGAATGTATATTAGTATAATGTATGTGTATGTTAATGTATGTTTTGGTGTAGAGAAAATACGTATATTTTGATGTAAATATACCTGTGTATAATATACGTATTAATTGATATATATATAAATATAAATATGTATATACATATTTATTTTGGGATGTTAATAAAAACGTATTTTTGTTCATATGTATATGTATAAGTATATTAATTAATATTAAATGGTACATGTATACGTATATGTATATAAATAGTATTTTTAATTAATGATAATACGTGAATATGTATAGTATATAAATACATTAGTAATCTATATTTTAATATATGTATATGTATATTATTTATTTAAATTAAATGTTAAACAGGTATAAGCATAGTATATATATACTTTAGTATATATATGTATTAATGTATATATATATATATATATATATATATATATATATATATATATATATATATATATATATATATATATATATATATATATATATATATAAGATATGAAAATGTTTTATTAGTATTTATAGATATAAACGTATTTGGTGTATATGTATATGTATATATATATATATATTTAATATGATTTATATATATACGTATTTAAATGAATATGTATATGTGTATTTCATTTAATATATATATGTATGTATTTTGGTATAAAAATATATAATGTTTGGTATATGTATATATATTCTGTATATATATACTATATATATATATATATATATATATATATATATTCAATGTGTATACTTAGTATAAATGTATATATATATTTTGTACATACAATTAATATATTGTATATGTATTTAATGTGATGTACTAGTATTAGTATATATTTTAATAATAACATTGACAATATATATATATATTTTTAAAATGTATTTTGGCATATGTATGAGTATACATATATATATATTGTTCAACTAGTATAAATTAGATATGTATATAAATTGGTGTATATATATATATTGTAAGTTCTAATGTAGTTAAAAATAGATATATGTATATTTATGTATCCCTACCAGATGACCCTAGATTGACCAGTGCCATATCTGGCAGAGCCTCTGACTTCATGGATTTGTGTGTTAGCGTAGCATCTGATACAAGTATTATTTTGATATGTCTCTAGGACTGTTGGTTCCTCCAGGCGATATTCTGGAACAGGACCTCGGTATTTACCAGCTAAGGACCAAAGGCGAGTACATTCTCTGATTAGTTTCTAATTTATGATATCTCCTATGTTTACTGTATCTAGTGTAAATATCCATATTCTTGACACATTGGTTACACGGATTGGTATACACGGATCTCGTCATGAGATGTTATTCCTTATTCATGGTGTAGCTTGTACAAGACTTGTTTTCTTGTTATCTTGTGCATGTACAGACACTGATTTCCGGGGAGACTTGCTACCTCCCTAGGGAATCCCGTGCCATAGCGTACCATGATTGGATCTACTATACCAGTCGGGGGTGGAGAGTATTTTAGTATAGATATGTGATCATACCCAACTCTACATGCATCATAGCTCACCCCGCATCTCATGTCGGGTGCGGCCTGACCATATACATGCTTCATAGCTGTTACGTGTGATTAGCCTGACCTCTACATGCATCATAGCTAACCAACGGTTAGCCTGATTTTACAAGAATCATAGCTAATCACATGTAACCAGCCTGATCAAGTTCCCAAGCCGATCACATATTAAAGCTAGTACTCACACACTTAGTCATAGGATTCTTGCTCAGTGACATATTGTTCTTTTCCTGCATTTACTTACAGTATTTCCAGTATTTCTCTCATTGTACATTTCTCGTACCTATACATGCATCTGGTATATTTTTATCTAGAACTGCTACATAGTTTATGTCATTTATATAGAACTGCTATTTAGAGATGTACTTTGCTCCTTCCTGACTGGAAAATATTTTTCCAGACTGTGACCTTAGTAGACTGGTTCCGACACTCTTGGAGATTGGAAGTTAATGATTGCAGGTATGATTATGTTGTCATTAGATTGTGTTGTATTCTTTCATTTCTTCAAATTCCTATCGTGCTGTAGTTGTGATTGAGTATGTTGTAAATATTTTTATAGTATTATCCGAATCTCCTTATGGAGTTGGATACTAGCGTGAGATTGTTAGATAGTACTCGACCTAGACAGCGTTCTACCGCTGATGCTGCGGCGTAGGCTGGACATACCCACGCACTCGTGCCCCTAAACCGGGTGCGGGTCGTGACACGTTTTTAGTGGTGGCCCATGCAGGTCAGACTTCGCGAGTTGTGCGATGTCGTAGTAGTGTGGCATCCTTGTTATACTACTGCGTGCCTGCGATAGGATATAGGACATAGGATACTAGGATGAGAGAGGATACTCAATCACAAATTATTGAGAGATTCCTGGGACGACCCCTTGAGAATTTTATTATAATTTCCAATTTAAATCTTTTTCCTTGTTTTCGTCCGCTCTCGCTTGTTGTTACTGAACTTGATTCTTGTTGAGCAGTTATTAAATTAAATTCTTGGTATCATTGTTGAGTTTGATTCTTGTTGACCAGTTGTTAACTTTAATTCCTGGTATCGTTGTTGAGTTGATTCATATTGAAAAGAATTTTACGGACTAGAATTTATGGTATCATCTGATGACATATATTGATGAGGACAGTGAGAAAGGTAAAACGTCTACTTTGATTATGAAACCTAGAGTTTATTACAGCCATATTAGCTGTCGTGACGAGAACGTAGGAACCTGACTTGGATGTACATACTGTAGTTATGAAACTTAGGGTCTCTCGCAGCCATACCGGTTGGCGTGGTGAGGATTCTAGATGACATGATTATAGGGTTGCATACCTTAGTTACGGAACCTGTCGTTTATCGCATCTATGCTTACTGGCGTGGCGAGAATTCTGAGTGTCATGATTTCGGATAGACGTGTATGATTATCAGGTTGTATCTTAAATTGGTTCTTAAAGTATCATCTCAAGACTTATCTATTTATGCTATTCCAGGACTTTGTTCCATCGCTTCTTTTCTTTACTAGCAGTAGAAATACCTTCAGTCCTCAGTCCATTCCTTTTGAGCTTCTATTCCTTGAGGGTTCCTTGTTAAGTACGATAATTAGTGAATTGTAATTATGTCTGTGTCTTGAGTATTAGTATTGACTGAGTGTTGCTTGTGAGTTTGTAAGTATTTCCTAGTTGGACATGTGAGCATTAGGCATTGATCTAGAATTTACCCATAGCAAATACCTTGCAACAATGGTGCTGGGATAAGGTCATTAGAGACTGTGAGTAGGATGAGAGTATAGAGTATCAGTGATAGTTCTCAGAGTTAGTATCAGAGCCAACATACTCGTCCTGGATAATCATGATTTTGCAATTGGATGACCTACGTGAACATTTAGTATCCAGGAATTGTGTTAAGATTAATGGAGCATGATGTTCAATTAGATGATTGATATCGGAAGTGTTAAAGGTGAGGAAATATATACGCATAAAGAGTTAATGAGGTGTCATGGGTAGAGAAATATCGGAATTGGTAATGAAAATGGTGAGGCGTATCACAGATCAGTTTAACAGGCTGTAAAAGGTTAAAGGGAAATACCATACATCAATCGAGATGAAGAACCATACACATGCCCATGAGAGTAAAGAAACATGAGTATTATAGAAGGTACAGGTAAACATGAGTTCTAATGAGCTTGATGAGATGATCCATTAATGAAGCTAGTGATATAATACCAAGAAGTGCTAATGGTTCTATTTCGAGAGTTAGTCGAGAATGACGCTCAAAACAGTAAGCACTCTGCGTGATGATAATCGGATGATATACCAGTTAATATAGATTGAAAATCATGAAAGGAAATACATGTGATGATAACTTTGATCATCGGAGGTAATAGTACAAGTGATTCAGGCAGTATAATTTTTAGTACACAATTATAGACACTGGATGCATTGAGTGCACCTTGAGTATCAGAGACCGTGAGCACTGATATGTACATTGTGGAGTTATAAATTAAAAGGGTGGAAATAAAATATTTATTTTAGAATAATTGAGGAGTTGGGATTATGTCATTAAATTTTTGAGGATTTCAAATATGAATTCAATAAACATGGTCAAGACTACAAAGATTTTAGGAGTGATTAAATTTTATTTCAATATTGAGTATCTGATTTTGAGGAAGTATATACAATTTATTTTAAGTCGACCGAGAAGTTAAACCTTGACGATTATTTTTGAGGATTAATTTTTATGGTAGATGAAGAGATATGAATATTAATATATGAGTAGATGATATACATGTGTAAGAATTTGATGACTTGAGCATGATTGAGGTGGCACCGCAGACTGACTTGGGTGTCCATCTATAGTTGTATTAGAAAGGATTTAGCACTTAGTATGGTGTTACACTTGGTGTGCACTGGAGTGATAAGAACAAATAGTATGGACAACTATCGTAGGAACGAGAACTAGCAGTGGGTGTACTTATAGTAGAACAGAGAGACCTAAAGAGATAGAGGTATCCAACCTTACATGCATCATTTGACCTATAATCGTGTTAGAGGTTCTTGGTATCAGATTTTGGTATTAATAGACAGGTGTGTGCGATATGGATGTATGCATGGATCTTGTGGATTAATGATTAGTTGATATGGGTACCAGTGTACAGGAATAGGAATTGGTTAGTGAATTTGCTAGAGCTAAGTGTATGTTAGAGATAGGAAATACTGCAGGTAATGTGTTAGCAGGTTCTTTCTTTTTCTCATGTTGTTTTTGTCTTCTGATTGATTGATTCCCTAGTACCGTGGGTTGTATTAGTGATTTTTCTTGTTAGGATATAGTTAGTAGTACACCCTGACAGAGACTGCAATACCATGACAGGACACATGACCTATATCTTTTCTTAGATTGCATGACTGTAGGTAGAACCTTCTTAAACCATGATCATTGGGGTTTGGACCATAGCAAAGATCTATGACAAGGTTATGACTTGACAAGAGACACGAGATGCTAAAATTTTGGAAGATAAGCATAAAGAATTAAGGATTAATATGGCAGAGTTGATAAATCATTGATTTTATCAAAATTGAGATGTGATTAAATTATCATTAGACTTCGAGGATAAACATTAATTTAAATGAGAGGTTGAGAATTTAATATGGTAGGATTGATGATTATTGATTATGATACAATTATCATTAAAACTTTTGAGAAATTTAGAAGATTATTATAATATTTTATTGGACTGGAAGATAAAGATTTAATTAAAAATATTAATTGAGGATTTGGCGAGTATTATATTATTTGATTATTGTGAGAAAAAAGGAATCGAGGATTTAGATCACTAATGGATTAGTGTTTTGATGGAAATTTTAAATGTGCATTGTTGGATTAAGATAGAGGAGTAGATATCAATTCGGGTTTTAATAACTAACATCAGATTCGTAGGAGATTATGATACGAATGGAGTTCGATGATAAATTTTGAGGATTTTTCAGGAATACAATAATTTCAAAATTTTGAAATTGTGAAAAGACATTGTGGATTATTACCTGATGTCGTGGTTGAGGAATTTAAACTTTGAGGGAAAACAATAATGTGTATGATTAAATACTACTACGAGTATTTTAAATTTCAAGGACGAAATTCTTTTAAGGTGGGTAGACTTGTCACTACCACGTTCCGAAAACAGGGGTATTTTCGACTTTTAATAATATTTAATATTATTGTAGTTACAATTAAGTAAGTGTATGATAATTATTTGATTTAAATAAATATGTGAGATGTGTAATTAAATATAATATTATATACAGTGTTTATTTATTTTTAGCTAGCAGAATTGACCTAGAAGCCCAGTAGACGAACACCTGTCCGAATTATAGAATTCTGTATTTAATTATTTTTATCTAGAATTTATTTATTGGAGATTTTAATTAATTCCCGTATTTTATTTAATTTATTGCGCATTGCCTTTGCTTCGATATTTGGAGCACTACCCTGACTTTTGTCCTCCAACAAATTTTACCATCTTGCCCTAGACGTGCCCGCCTTCAATTCTGCTATTTTTGCAACTCATAATTATGCTCCCTGTGCATTATTTCTAGCCGCACAAAAATCGTCGCGGACGTTATTTAATAAATCCCTATTTTGTATCGTTGTGCGTTCCAATTGAAATTGGAGGCAATCTTGACCTATTTTTCGTGCGGCCCAAATTAGGGTAATATTCTGTTCTGAGTCTTCTTCAATATTGGTATTGATGACCTGACCCGATTTTGACCCCATGTACTCCTAATTAATTGTTGAACACAACTTGCATTTATTTCTATTTAAATTGAGGATACCATTTTATCTGATTCTAAAATTCCAATTTAATTCCAGTGCCCTGCTATTTGAGCCCATACCGATCTTACAGTGCCCCCTGACCCTACAAAACACCGGACACCGAATCGCCCGCAAATTTTTTGTCATTTTATGTGTTTGTGCAATTTCCCAAATTTAAGGGGGCTAATTTGCAAATTGGCATTTTGTGGCAACACCTCATTGTTTAAAACAATGAGGGAACCTAATATTTTTTAATTAAATTTCTCACCCTTTCCCACATAAATTATTTTCTCTCCATGTCAAATCTGGACCACAAGTTTAATGGGTCAATCTCCACCTTTCATTTACAACCCTCTCTCCCTATTTATGTCTTGTCACCATCCTAAGCCCTAATCCCTAGAAAACCTAGGTAACCACACCCTCCTCAAGCCTCCACCTCCCTCTCTCCTACGTATGAAATTTTTCTTCTTCTTCCATTCTTCTTCTCTTCCTTCTCCTTCTTTCTTCCTCCTCCTTCTTTAATTTTTCATTTGAATTCAAATATTAGATGAAAGGGGGGGAACACTATTCATCATTCTCCCCCACCCTGTTCACCGTGGTCGACTGCTCCGACCAACCCGGCTGTGCTCCTCCCTCCACCGGCGGCCAACCCAGGCCAACCGCTGCTCATCCCCGAGCATCTCCATCCGGCCGACATCCCTCCACCAGCATCTACAACCACCTCCCCTCACCTCTGCACTCCAGTCCGGCGGCCCGTAGCAGCTCCCCGACTCCCCTCCACGGCGGACAGTTCCCCACGGCGGCCAACTCCGGCCCGAGCCCTCCGCACTCCGGCGCCGGCGGAGCCTGCTGCTCCTCCCCCATTCTCCGACTGCTCCTCCTCCCATCACTCCTCCCTCCTTCGGCTCACCGAAGTCCGGCAACCCCCTCACCCATGCACTCCTCCAGACCGAGCTCCCTCGCGCCACCATCCCGACCATTGCTGAGTCCCTCTCCCTCTGCGTTCACCACTCCGGCGCAGCCCGACGAGTCCTCCTCCCTGCTGTGCACTCCCCGCTCCGACTGTATCCGGCCACCCTTACCTCCGGCGAGACTCCGGCCAACCTCTGTAAGTATTCTCTCCCTCTTCCTCCTTCACTATGTATACGTATTTGTATATAACCTAATGTATAGTATATATATATAATGAATGTATATTAGTATAATGTATGTGTATGTTAATGTATGTTTTGGTGTAGAGAAAATACGTATATTTTGATGTAAATATACCTGTGTATAATATACGTATTAATTGATATATATAAATATAAATATGTATATACATATTTATTTTGGGATGTTAATAAAAACGTATTTTTGTTCATATGTATATGTATAAGTATATTAATTAATATTAAATGGTACATATATACGTATATGTATATAAATAGTATTTTTAATTAATAATAATACGTGAATATGTATAGTATATAAATACATTAGTAATCTATATTTTAATATATGTACATGTATATTATTTATTTAAATTAAATGTTAAACAGGTATAAGCATAGTATATATATACTTTAGTATATATATGTATTAATGTATATATATATATATATATATATAAGATATGAAAATGTTTTATTAGTATTTATAGATATAAACGTATTTGGTGTATATGTATATGTATATATATATATATTTAATATGATTTATATATATACGTATTTAAATGAATATGTATATGTGTATTTCATTTAATATATATATTTATGTATTTTGGTATAAAAATATATAATGTTTGGTATATGTATATATATTCTGTATATATATACTATATATATATATATATATATATATATATATTTTCAATGTGTATACTTAGTATAAATGTATATATATATTTTGTACATACAATTAATATATTGTATATGTATTTAATGTGATGTACTAGTATTAGTATATATTTTAATAATAACATTGACAATATATATATATATTTTTAAAATGTATTTTGGCATATGTATGAGTATACATATATATATATTGTTCAACTAGTATAAATTAGATATGTATATAAATTGGTGTATATATATATATTGTAAGTTCTAATGTAGTTAAAAATAGATATATGTATATTTATGTATCCCTACCAGATGACCCTAGATTGACCAGTGCCATATCTGGCAGAGCCTCTGACTTCATGGATTTGTGTGTTAGCGTAGCATCTGATACAAGTATTATTTTGATATGTCTCTAGGACTGTTGGTTCCTCCAGGCGATATTCTGGAACAGGACCTCGGTATTTACCAGCTAAGGACCAAAGGCGAGTACATTCTCTGATTAGTTTCTAATTTATGATATCTCCTATATTCACTGTATCTAGTGTAAATATCCATATTCTTGACACATTGGTTACACGGATTGGTATACACGGATCTCGTCATGAGATGTTATTCCTTATTCATGGTGTAGCTTGTACAAGACTTGTTTTCTTGTTATCTTGTGCATGTACAGACACTGATTTCCGGGGAGACTTGCTACCTCCCTAGGGAATCCCGTGCCATAGCGTACCATGATTGGATCTACTATACCAGTCGGGGGTGGGGAGTATTTTAGTATAGATATGTGATCATACCCAACTCTACATGCATCATAGCTCACCCCGCATCTCATGTCGGGTGCGGCCTGACCATATACATGCTTCATAGCTGTTACGTGTGATTAGCCTGACCTTTACATGCATCATAGCTAACCAACGGTTAGCCTGACCTTACAAGAATCATAGCTAATCACATGTAACCAGCCTGATCAAGTTCCCAAGCCGATCACATATTAAAGCTAGTACTCACACACTTAGTCATAGGATTCTTGCTCAGTGACATATTGTTCTTTTCCTGCATTTACTTACAGTATTTCCAGTATTTCTCTCATTGTACATTTCTCGTACCTATACATGCATCTGGTATATTTTCATCTAGAACTGCTACATAGTTTATGTCATTTATATAGAACTGCTATTTAGAGATGTACTTTGCTCCTTCCTGACTGGAAAATATTTTTTCAGACTGTGACCTTAGTAGACTGGTTCCGACACTCTTAGAGATTGGAAGTTAATGATTGCAGGTATGATTATGTTGTCATTAGATTGTGTTGTATTCTTTTATTTCTTCAAATTCCTATCGTGCTGTAGTTGTGATTGAGTATGTTGTAAATATTTTTATAGTATTATCCGAATCTCCTTATGGAGTTGGATACTAGCGTAAGATTGTTAGATAGTACTCGACCTAGACAGCGTTCTACCACCGATGCTGCGGCGTAGGCTGGACGTACCCACGCACTCGTGCCCCTAAACCGGGTGCGGGTCGTGACACAACTATAGGCTAAAAAAAGAATTGGAGAGTATGGACATTGAGCTGTGGATTCGATATCGAGGCGGACCGATTGGGGGACCACTAGCCCAGTTACTCCTTGAACCGAGCCTGATAGAAAAGGTCAAGTCCGCTCAGACGAACGACCCATTCTTGTTAAAGATGCACTAACAGATTTCAGCAGAAAAGGCAACCGTTTTATAGTGGATGAAAGAAGAATATTGCGGGTAAGAGGAAGACTATGCATGCCCAACGATGCAGAACTCAGAAAGGAGATCCTCACGGAAGCTCACTATGCGGCCTATGTATCATATCCTGGAAGTAGGAAGATGTATCAGGACCTCCACATGATCTTATGGTGGCACGGCATAAAGAAAGATGTGACGCTCTTCATGTCACAATGCTTGTCTTATCAGAGAGTAAAGGCCGAGAACCAGAGGCCGGATGGAGAGATGCCGAACCTTGCTACCCCGGAGTGGAAATGAGACCATATCACCATGGACTTATTATTGGCTTGCCAAAGATGCAATGGGGAAACGATGCCGTCTGGGTCATCGTCGACCGATTAACCAAGTCAGCATACTTCATTGCCGTCAAAGTTATTTGGAGCATCGATCGCCTGGCTCAAATATACCTTGATGAGATAGTTCGATTATACGGTGTACCAATGTCTATTATTTTAGATCAAGACGGATGATTCTTATCACGTTTCTGGGAAAGCCTTCAGTCAGCTATGGGAACCAAGTTAAAGTTCAGTTCAGCATGCCATCCTCAGACTGATGGCCAAACGGAGCGGGTGAACCAGATCCTTGAAGACATGCTATTCCTCTGTTCGATCGACTCGAAGTTAAGTCGGGACGTCTATCTACCGTTGGCAGAATTTACATACAATAATAGTTTCCAGTCAAGCATTCAGATGGCTTTGTACGAGGTTTTGTATGGGTGGAAGTATAGATCGCCTATATGTTGGGATAAAGTTGACGAGTGATAGATCCTCGATCCAGAGCTAGCAGAGCATACCGTTCAGAAGGTTCGGCTGATCCGAGAGCGATTAAAAGTGGCACAAAGCAGACAGAAGAGTTATGCGGACATCCACATACAACCCCTTGAATTTACAGCTAGTGATCACGTATTTCTTAAGGTCATGCCGATGTGAGGAGTTATGAGATTTAGAGTAAAGGGGAAGCTAGGTCCTCAATTTGTTGGTCCGTTTGAGATTCTCAGGCGAGTCACCCCAGTTGCATATTAAATTGCCCTACCACCGAGCCTATCAGACGTGCATGATTCATTCATGTATCACAGTTGCAGAAGTACATGCATGATCCGAGTCACGTGGTAGATTTTGGTTAGTTGAGTTTGCATATAGACTTGTCCTATATGGTAGAACCTGTACAGATCATCGATTGAAAGTATAAGCAGCTCAAAAATTGTTCACTCCCGCTCGTACGCGTACTATGGCGAAACCACGTGATCGAGGAGTCTACATGGGAACTCGAATTAGACATGAAAGAAAAGTTTCTCTCATTATTTTCTTAGGGGTAGGTTCCATTCCTAAGTTTCGAGGATGGAACTTTTATTAGTTGGTTAAGATATAGTGCCTCGTTCTCCCTGTTCGGGGAGCGCGGCTAAGAAATACTTGGTATCATTCGATCGTGACAGATTGAATCAAGATATTTTTCTCGTTATGGATTGGTTTCTTCGGAATCACGTCCCATATTCAGCAGATCATGCCTCGAGGAAGGACTCAACGGCAGAGTTACGAAGGGCCTTTCCGTTGTACTGGTTTTTTTGCCCGTTTTTTATGCCGCTTGGTTGCTTTCTTGTTGGTTTTGTGACTTGCATTTTCTTGAATGATTTTAATGGATTTTATTATCTTTGTTCTTTGAACTTCGCATTTAGTATCAAACTCTGGGAGACTGGTGCATGAGATATTGATCATCTATTGGTGAGTGCATGTGATCATGTAGGTGACGCGCAAGCGGAGTCTTGAAGATCTTCCCTTTCTCTCCCCCGATTCACCAACTTGTGAGTGGCCTTACTTTCGATTAGCTCCCTTCTTCCAAGTCCTCAATCTTAATAATCTAACTCATTTGTGTATTTCGATCAATGATACCATAATGATAATAATTGAGTCCAGATAATAAGTAGTAAACTTGGAAACACTTGGTGCTTGTCACACAAAATTAATAAACGATTATAATATGTGTGCTTGTCCGTTATGCTTGTATCTATTTTATGTTTAGTTGTAGCTAGAACTTATTCCTCTATAACTGTGCAAATAAGTAATGCAAAGGATTGGAAATATGAACACTTGAGCAGGTAGACTATGCCATCACACTGTGCTAAAGTAGATATGTTCATTCTAATGTCTTAAAATGCTTCATATGTTAACGTAGTGTTGAGACATCGTATGGTCGAAAAACTTGTACACAAGGTTTAGTTCCTGCGAACGGTCTCCGGGGCACTGGGGCCGATTCGTTCCGGACGAAACTCGGATAGCTACGCTAGCAAGACTAGCACGGGTAATATGTAGACTTGTAGCGGGGCTTGCTATCCGTACTGCAAGGATCGCCATCTTACTGTAGCTATTGTCAATGGTGGCAATGTATTCCATGACCCCGCATATTACTTCATTATCTGTTCAACATAATGGTGTCTTCTTGGCAGAAAAGAACATGGTAAGTCTTATGCAGGTGGATGCAACGCCGTCACCGAACGATGGCACATTTATTCATTTATTTTATATATATGTTGCATGCCATAACTTGAACTAAGGCAAGATATATATACCATAATAAAAATTTGTTTGTCTCACATAAATACTGTATCGAATTGGTTAGTTGGGTTAGGTATCCCTCACCAGTACTTTTTAAAGTACTGACCCTCGTTGTAGCAGGCTCCCCGAGCCAAGGCAACGCGGTGAGTAGCTGAAGATTCTTTCCCCAACCAATCCATTACTCGGCGCACCTCGTTCGTATCTTTTGAAGCTTGTAAAAATCATCCAGAGCTTGTGCACACATCTTATGCAGCTCCGAGGCAAGGCGATAGCTTCGCCCAAATGTGTCTATTATCTTTTGAAGTTTAAATATGTGATATAATATATGGAACGACTATCTTATTTTGCGTCCATCTTGTAAGCCCGTACGGAATTCCTTACTTTTGAGTCAAGAGTTTATAACAAAGATGTACATTATCAATAAAGAGAACTTTTCTTTGTTGCAATGCTTGTTCTTTAGCTTCCCAACTCTGCTGTTGTATTTCTTTATATATATATATATATATATATATATATATATATATATGCTAGGCCTTGTGCGAGCGCGTCTTATGCTCGCACGGCATCACGTCCGGGGAGATGAATAACGATTCTGCGAAATTGGGACGTGACATATTGGTATCAAGTGTGTAAAGGCGGTATGGAGAAAAGTGAAGTCATGTGATAACATCTTCCATTATGGTAGAGATTTGAATGTGAGCAAAGGGTTGAGGAGAAAGAGAAATTATTGTACAATTAGATAATAGGGTGTGGTGTTCGCGTAGGAATGGTTCTCCTGCAAGATGATATATAATGGCTTAGCTACCATTCTTTCTTTTGTTTTCTCTCCTTCTAGTTGTGTGTTTATTTAGAAGTAGTAAAAGTATGTGGTGTTAAGGCATATAGAAGAGGTAGACAAATTAATGGCCAATATGGCAAGAAAAAAAAGGATATGAATTAGTGTTTAATCTGGAAAGAACAAATTTTATTTGTATACATGTTTGTGTGATGTGGTGATAGTTGTGGTAGGAGAAAATTGGATAAAAGAAGAAATATATATATATATATATATATATATATATATATATATATATATATATATATATATATATATATATATATATATATATATATATATATGTAGGCTAGTATCATGATCTAACTGATATGAGTGCAATGTTGAGGTGAAAGCATGGGAATATTACTTACCAAAACAAAGGAATGTATAATTTCAGCAAGATGAGTGGGTGCATGGGATTTGGCTTGAAAGTAACAACTAACTAAGCAACTAAAATAGTGTAGGAATACAAGGGTATTGATTAGGACAAAGGGCCAAGCGAATTATAGGGTTGAGTGTTGAGTGTTGAGTTCTTGTGATCCTATATTCTTTGCAAAGTTGAGAGGATATACAAAGTGAAGGTGTAGAAGCATGAAAACTTTCTACCATACGCCAATAGTAATCAAAGGCCATGCGCCGCAGTGATCAAGCCCCCTGCGCCATAATGATCCAGTGTTATGCGCCGACAATTTCATAACTATTGTTCCCATGTGCGAGCAGTGCCATGCGCCACTAAGTAACTAGTATCCGCATGCGCCTGCTGTACCATGCGCCACTACTCCCTCAAGCATCCCCATGCGCTAAGCGGAAGGACACTTATAGATGCGCCATTACAGTTCCTGCTGTTATCTCCTCCATGCTTCTGTTTAAAGTATTGTGAACTTAAAAAACTTACAAAGTTTAGAAAATTTGAAGGAGATCTTATAGAAGCATAAAAATCATGCAGGCCGCATAAAGCTCATGCCCCTTCAAAATAACAACAGGCCATAGAGGAGCCACATAGAGCCCCATGCGGCCCGAATAGAAAATGAGTGGTAAGCCGCATAAGAGGATCTCATGCGGCCTGTACAACCTTGAAGTAAGGGGGGCAGCATGAGATCCCCTGACACGATATTCAATGCCCATCAAAAGTTCTGACACACCACTTATCACCCTGAGCGCCTCAAGAATTATGAGAGACACGGTGGCTCATAAAAAGATAAAAAGTCACATCAGTGCATTAATAACTTCGTCAGATGTGCCATGCCACGTGTTCCCTCATATGCGGCTATGGCACTATACGACCTTGTCATTATGCGGCCAAAGAATCCATTTGACCAAGGCCAAACGGGAGCTCGCATGTGGCCACAATGCCATACGATCGAAGTGTCCATAAGACCAAGGCCAAAGGAGAACATATTTGCGGCTACGGCCTTATGCAGCCTTGTCATTATGCGGCCAAAGTGTCCAATCGACCAATGCCAGATGAGAGCTTGCATGCAGCCACAACGCCATACGGCCGAAGTGTCCATAAGACCAAGGCCAAAGGAGAGCACATATACGGCTAAGACATTATGCGGCCAATATATTATGCTTGTAAGATCTGTCCGTTGTAACCAAAAAGATCTTTAAATAATCAGTGTTGACTACGTATCCAGCTGACCGAGTCACGCACATAACAGAGTTGAAAATGACCCCAAGATCTTGTCAATAACATATCATAACCGAGGCTACATGACAGCCTGCCCATAGTATGCGACTACAGTTGTAACCGCATTTTTTAAAGGAGGCCCATACAACCACCAAACAGAGGCATATGTGGCACCTATAGCTCGTCAGCAAGATGGCTATAAATAACAAGGATAGCATACCCCACAACCCCGAGTGAGCTACGTACGTGCGCACGAGCTCAAGAGAGAAAAAAAAGAATAGAGCATCCTCATTCCCTCATCGGACCATCAACGGAGTAAAGGAGTCGCTGTAGTACGCGATCTCTATCGTCTCATTCCCCAGATAAAAAATATTGTACTTAAATTTTTTGTCTAAGATTTGCTTGTACTTTTTGTTTATTTTTAAACAAAAGTTTTCCAAACTTACACCGATGTCAAACAAGATGGAGACTCTGCTAGGGACATCCTTCTACTCTGATGAGAAGGTTGTGATGCAGTCCGATGCATTGAAGCTGGGTTAGACCCAGAATATGCTAGTTGTACGCTTCGACCAACAAGTCTTTGAGGAAATTCTCTCTGAGAGTGGCGCTTCACCGAGGATGACAAAGCCTAAGAAGACCCGCAAGACATGGGATGCAAAGGCCATTGTGTCTCACCCAACTGCGGAGCTTGCGCTCCCCGTCTCTCTCTCTGTTACTAAAGAAGGCATATCATGCGTCTACCCAGGCTACCTCTTGTTATGCGGCAACCTTGGCTGAGAAAAAAGGTGCTCAGCACCCATACTCAGAGAAAAATACTACGATGTAAGAAATTCGGGTGCTGATACACCTTCTATGCGGCCACAACAAAGGTCGCATAAGAAGGACTATGCGGCACCGGTCGGCGGCCGTAGGCAGATGGCCGCATGCTGCCAGGACAGCAACAGAAGCTCGGTCTTCGACCGAATCTCATGCAGCACTGAATCCATGCGCCATGCTGAGAAAGGGAAAAATTTAAAACTTTGACTCTTCATACTATGCACCGGTGCATGCTAGAACGAGGAAGTCTAGGACAGTGCGAGCTCGCCAAGCTCAAGTGACTTCTCATCCGACAGATCGTCAGTAGGCACCGTTAACTGTTATGCGTGTCCTTGACGAAAAGCTATTCAAAACCGACCCATGTGTCCAGCTCACAGCGGCAAATACATGGTTGGTCTCAAAATTCTTCCACTAACGACCCGAGGCAAGTTCTTGTACAAACCCCAAGACAGGGAGCATAGGCAACGCCCAAAAACTCATGTGCTCTGTCTACCGTACTCATAACGAGGGTGTAAAGGTGAAGCACCCCTAGGGCGACTTGCGCAACGTGATCAATCACAAGCGCAAGATGAAAAAATAACTATGGCATGGGATGTGTCCTCTCTAGGATGTGACTGTACCAACGTTGTCATCAACTGCTGATGTGCCAAGGTAGCAGCACCTATAGATTGACAGTCAATATATTAACGACTGTAACCAAAAGCACCCATCCGACAGGCTTTCGGAGAACAGGTGCAACCACCGGAGGAGATGCTCTTCTCCACGTATTATTCTGCTTAAAAATTCCCTCCACAAGGGGAGGCCAAAAATCTACTACCTCCAACCCCCTACTCTCGGTCAGTGGGTCAAGAAGTCGGGTCCAGGGAAGACGAACAATAGTACCTGTAGAAGGAGTTTTACTGGGCACCCTCTCAAAGAAGAAATTATCAGCGGCTGGGGGTAGTTCTTCCTCGGGATCTATCACTCCCCGTTCCCGATATACATATTTGGAACATATTCTTGCTTATTGACATGGATGTCAGGTTGGTTGGAGGCCAGACTATTTTCTGGTAGAGTTGGTTCTTGGTTTAGTTTGAGATCAGGGCTTGGTCATGACTTGAACCATTGGTTAAGTGAACCCAAACCCTCCCTATATAAATCAAAACACACTCTCTCTCTTCTTATTATTTCCTTTCCATTCTCTCTCTTAGGTTTTCTCTCTCCCTCCATAGACAAGTACACCTTGCATGAAAATAGAAAAACCTTCTATTTTATGAGTCCATTATGTTTGCTATTTGATTCTCCATATGTTTAGAACTTGGTATTTTCGGTTTTGGTGGATGTATTAGTGTAGATCTTCATTTTTTAGTTTAGAACTTTTATGTGTTCTTGAGTTTTCTTGGATTTTGATCTCTAAAAACTTATTTTTGAAAACTTGTTGTTATATGTTTATGAGCATTTGATTTTGAGTTGTTTAGAACTTTACTTTGTTGTATTTGGACTTTGTTTGAGGTTTCCTTGAAAGGAACAAAACTTGGGTTTTCGAAACTTTCTTGGCCGAAACCTGCTATTTTACGACGATAGTTTTAGTGGTGGCCCATACAGGTCGATTTTTTTTTCAGACTTGTGGGTGTCTTGATCATAGAAAATCTCAATCAAACATGTTCCTCCTTGAAATCCTGAAATATGTCTCCTCGAAGCTCAACTGACTTCGGTACCATTAATTTATTGATCCTTTCTCGTCCTGTTCTTGATTTATCTTATGTTATTTTCTTTAGGGCTTCTCCAGCTTCGGTAGTTGGAGCACCAGTGATTTCAGTAGGGCAATGATCCGTTGGCCCTCAGTGATAAGCAACACCTATTCCTGGAGGAATCATGATAGGACCAGTAAAGGAGCATGGGGAACAACATCTACCAAAATCTTCAGTACCCCCGGTCGTACCGGTAGTGCCAGTAACACTTGATACACCAACATTGTTGAAGATTATACGAGAAATGATGGCAACACAACAATACCAACAACTTCAGTAGCAAGAGCAGAATATCTTATTGAACCAAGGATTACAGATGGCCTTGGAAATGAGTGTTAGAATAGACTCAGGGACATCGGTGAGATTCTGCTGACTCAATTTCAAGTACTTTGATGGCACGGAGGACGCCATTACCGTAGACGCTTGGCTGTAGAATATTAAAATAATACTGACAACGACAAAGGTTCCACCTGGGAACAACTTAACTAGGTTCGATTGTAGCTCCAAGACCTTGCTAGAGATTGGTGGGCAGTAGAAAAAGTTGGGTTAAGACAACCTATCTCATGGGACAACTTCAGGTCCCGTTTTAAGATTAAGTATTTCGGAGTGGTAGCACAATATGAGCTATAACAGAGGTTCATCAACCTCAAGCAGTTTGGAAGGATAGTGGATGGCTACACGATAGAGGTCTGTAGGCTTACAAGATTTGCCCCGACGATGGTAGCAATAGAACCGGAGAGGAAAATGAGGTTCCAGTATGGACTTCATCTAAAAATTCAACAACTGGTAGAGGGCCATAACTACCAGACTTTTGACAAAGTATTGATCGCATCTAGGTGACATGAGTTAACATTACAGAGGTTAGCTTCAAGGACAGAAGGCTAGAAGAGGTCTCATTCCCAGAGCGTAGGAGAAGGACCAGCACAGCAGACATAAGCACCATCTTCTGGCATTTGTGTTTATGACACAACACCAAGAAGGCCAGTGGCATCAACAACAACAGCACCAGTTCGGCCGTATCAGCTGAGGCAACGACAGCAACAATGATTGGGAGCCCTAGTCGGATGTACGTATTATGGCAAGGAAGGCCATACGCGGGAGGTGTATAGGGCAGCACACGGGTTGTGTCTACGATATGGTAATCCAGATCATCGGATTGGCAATTGTCCTATGATGGAGAGGAACAAAGGACCGGCACAACGATTAACATTACCAGCACCGGGGACAGCTTAGTATAGGGAGCCAGGATTGGCAATCAGGCCATTAGCTCAGCGTCCATTGCCGACGGAAACTTAGATGTACAACTAGTAGAAGAATCAGCAGTATGGGCAACATAGGCCAGAACTGCGTCTTCAAGGGAGGCAGCAACAAGGAGCACCACAAGTTCAAGGGCAAGCTTTCACACTATCTCTGGAGGAGATTTTGGCATCAGGTGACGTAGTGGCAGGTAACATTCTCATTATATCTTTTTTTCCATAGCATTATTTGATTCAGGAGCATCCCATTCATTTATTTGTGCACGATTTATGATACGTATTAGATTAGAGTTTAAGACATTGCTAGTGAGGCTGAATATACTCACTGATAATGGTCTCGTAGGAGTCAGTAGAGTGTGTTTAGCATATCCAATCGTAGTGTGCATACATTTACTACCACCCACATGGTTGATCAAGTTCCCTTTAGGTAACTTTGACCTTATTTTAGGCATGGACTGATTAAGAGACAGTTATACAATGATTGATTATCGTAGGGGTAGAGTATTGTTTAACATCCCGGGCAAGAAAGAGTTTATCTTCAACAAAATAGTGAAGGACCAACATGAATGTAGCATTACAGCAGTAGCAGGAGTTGAAGATCAGTTTCTCAGAATAATTAAAAACTTTCTTGACTTATTTTCGAAAGAGCTTCGAGGATTACCCTCAGTAAGAGAAGTAACATTCTGAATATAGTTGAAGCCAGGGACAGAACCAATTTCCAATAAGGTCTATCAGATGTCACCAATGGAGCTCAACCAGCTATATCAACATGTGGAAGACCTGAAGGCAAAAAAGTTTATTCGTGATAATGGATCACCATGGGGAGCACAGTTGTTCTAGTAAAGAGGAAAGATAGGTCGACACAATTATGTTTCGACTATAGGAAATTGAATGTATTAACAATAAAGAACAAGTATCTGTTGCCTAGGATTGATGACTTGTTTGATCAATTGAGCGGGGCAAGAATATTTTCAAAGATAGATCTTCGATCAGTATATCATCAAGTAAGAGTCCGAGAGCAAGATATACCGAAGATAACATTTCGATCTCGATATGGGCATTATAAATTCTTAGTTATGCCATTCAAATTGACTAATACACCAGCAATATTCATGGATTTGATGAGTCATATCTTTATGCTATACCTAGATCAATTTATAGTGTTATTCATAGACGACATTCTTATCTACTCCAGGAGTAAAGAAGAGCATGAAGAATATCTTCAGAAGATGTAACAAATTCTGATGGAGCATCAGTTATATGCTAAACAAAGTAAGTGTGAGTTTTGGTTAGATCATGTGTCATTCTTGGGGCACATAATTTTAGGAGTAGGAATATCAGTGGACCCCAAGAAGGTTCAAGCAGTAGAGAATTGACCAGTCCCAAAGACAGTAGCAGATATACAAAGTTTTTTGGTATTGGCCAGATATTATCGGAGGTTCGTAGCAGATTTTGCATGAATTTCAGCACCAATAACTCGTCTGACCTGCAAGGATGTGAAGTTTGTTTGGACGGCAGAGTGCAATCAATATTCGAGAAGTTAATATCAGCATCGATCCTTACACTTTTAGTAGGATCAGGAGGATTCATAGTTTATTGTGACGCATCTGGAAAAGGACTCGGGTGTGTGTTAATACAGCATGGTAGAGTTATAGCTTATGTGTCATGGCAACTTCGAGATCATGAGAAGAATTATCCAATGGATGATTTGGAATTAACAACAGTAGTGTTTGCCCTCAAGTTGTGGAGACATTACCAATATGGCGATCGGGTGGAGATATTCATAGATCACAAGAGTCTGAAGTACATATTCACTCAGAAGGACTTGAATATGAGGAAGATGAGGTGTCTAGAATTGTTTGGTGATTATGATGTAGCACTTCAGTATCATCCAGACAAGACAAATATGATGGCAGATGCTCTCAATAGGAGGGGCAGACATTCATCTTAACAACTCAGAAGCACATTCTAGAAGATCTTAAAAAAATGGTCATCAAGGTGGTGTTACCTCAAGAGACGAGAGTGTTAGCCAGTCTTCGGATATAATCAACATTTGTGGAGAGGATCAAGTTAGCTCAGGCAAAAGATTTCCAGATTCAGAAGCTGTAAAATCCCATATTTTTAAATATTGTATTTATTTAATTAACTAGTTATTGAATTTATTTATATTATTTCATAGTTATTTAGATAATATATACGTAGTGATTTAAGTACCTAGATAATTAATCATTTAGAATTGTTGTACAAAAACTATTATTTTGATTTTAGGGATCCTTGTGGGAGAGAGATTTTTAGAAATTAATTTCGGGGTACAAATGTATTTTCTTTCTCTAAATTTTTATACCGTAAATATATGCACAAATAAATAAATAGTATTGTAATAATAATATTAATAATAATAATAAATAATTATAATAATATAATAATATAATAATAATAACAAGTATTATTTGTAATAATAATAATAGTTAATAATAATAATAATTTTTAGTAATAGTTATATTAATAATTATAGTAATAATGGTAATAAAATAAAAAGGAAAAGAAATAGAAAAGAAAAGAAAAGATAAACAATCCCTAATCCTAAAACCCTTAACCAAATAAAACCCTAACTAAACTAAATCCATAATCCTAAAACCCCCCTATTCCCACAACAACCCACTTCCCCCGCTGGAACCCGCCGCAGACCTTTCCCACTCTCCCTCTCATATATATATATATATATATATATATATATATATATATATATATATATATATATATATATATATATATATATAACATATTACCTATACTATTTCAATCAAAAACCCAACCATTACCCAAACCCTAACCCTAGACCGCCGCCCGCCCGGCGACCGACCTCCGAAAGACGTCGACCCCCCGACGACCAGCTCCGCCGGGCAGCGCCGCCGTCGCGGCCGCAGCAGCCGCCCGCGCCGTCCGCGTCCGCGTGTGCGCGCGCAGGTGCACAGTTTCGAGCCTCTCTTCAAGGTGATGTATCTTCCTTAATTTTGATTATTTTTGCGTGCGGTTTGTTCATGTACGTTCACAACCTAACCCTCTAGTATTTTTATGAAAGCGGCACGAGTTTTCGTGTCCGGGATTGGTCAAAAATTTGACCGAAAAATGACCGAAAAAATGACCAAAATTAATCCAGAATTTTAACACCAAACTCCCATGTTCACACCCAATTTGCCGTCAACCTGTTCATTATTTTCAAAAACAAATAAAAGAGTTTTTATTCTCCATATAACCGAGAGTTTTTCTGTTCTTTTAGTTTTTGTTAATTTATTCTATGTGTTAAATTATTCAACCTCCAAATTGACCAAAAACTTGTTTTTAAAAAATTAGAAAATTGTGATACAGAGCGCGCCCCACCAAACGGGACCGCCTCGTCGCATACCAATTGCACCAAAAGGCGCGTATGGTATATTCTAACGTGTGAACTTTCACAGAAACTGATTTGGACATGTGTGCGCGTAGGAATCAACCCGTATCCGTGAAAAGTTCCCGTATCATGACTTTTGCAAAATATCGCACCATTTAGTGTACGCTTGTCGGAATGCGACAAAACTTGCGCCATTGGATTCGTGGTATCATGCTGGTCCTGTGACCCAAGTTTCACACAATTTTGAGACAGTTGACCAAGCCACCTATTTGCGGGTCCCATAGTTGACTTTTTGGGCGAATTTGTGTTCGGCTCACCGGAATCCAAAATTGGATATACCGTTGAGTTCGTATTGACGCTTAGAATTGGTTTGATCTATAATTTATCCCTTTTAGATACCTTTACCCCTGACACGCTTTTCGGTGCATAGTGGGCCACATGTGGACCCCGCTTTGACCCGAAATTATCGTTTTGTCCCTGTGATCAAATTGGACGAAAGCGTAGTATTTTCTAGCTATCTCGCTTATTCTGGAAATATTGGTGATATTTATTTCAGCATCCGAAAACGTATATTCTGAGGCCGTAGTTTCTGATCCTGTGTGCTTGACTCCTGGACGTTACACTTTGTAGCTCTCTTGCTAGGCAAGATACCTTGCCAAATTGCTTACAGTACTTTGCATGCTTATTATATTTTTGTATAATTATTGCATGTGTATTTTCTTTCAGTCATAATTATATATACTATACATATGTTGACATACACTTGACACATAGTATCATGGGAGGAAAGGACAATCAGTAGGCGTATGGGCTATAACCACTCTGGTAAACCATAGTATCTAGCACGCACTACGGTAGTTTATTGCGCTGGTCGCTACCCTCACGGTATATCGATTTCTGGAGTCGCGCTGGTCTCTACCCTTGCGGTATATCAATTTCTAATGTCCCTGCCGTGTGTGTGAGTTGTGAGATTTGGATCGAGTAGCCTACCCATGCCCATACGTCGAAAAGTTCTCCTCATTATGCATTTATATAGATTGTCTTGTACAACGTACTTACATATTTTCTACCTATTATGCATGTTTACTATATTCAAATTGGTATGCTTCTATGTATCTTGTTACGTCCCTCTGAGGACCTGGTCCCTTTCCAGGTGTAGATGATCTGGACTATTCGTAGGAGCACGGATCAGGACTTACTACTTATCTCTTCCGAGAAGGTCTTACCTTCTGAGCATCTTTGATTATCTCTAGTGATGGATCTTCTTCGCTGATACCTTTATATCATTATCTTATTTTATATTGGAGATTTACCCTTCTTCCTCATTTTAGTATTGATATAGTCATTGGTAGTGGATTTATTTCCACCCGACTATCATTCTTCGATACTTCATATTAAGATTCTGTTATATAGTAGATCGGTTATTTATTCCTATTTGATTTTGTGGATGAGATTTAGTTATGTCCTGTTACTTGTGATAATTATATACCACTTATGAATTATTGTTCATATTACAGCGTACGTGTGTATTATGGTTTCCATATATTGGAGTTGCCATATACATACGGCTGGCATGCTTACGTGTTCCTAGTCCTACGTATTTTGGGACTGGGGCGTGACATATTTTTGTGTTGGCCCATGCAGGTCGAGGGCATATTGTCTCGGTTATGTTACTGTACCGAGCAAGCCTGCGCATATAATTAGAATATAGGATCTCATCCACTTATTTAATCACTTCGCTTAATTTTCTCGCATTCTTATTCGATTGCTTGTATTGCATCTTGCTTGATCCTTTCACAACGTCAATCTTATCTTTTTTTTCGTGCTTGATAAGGGTTAGGAAGATGACTTGTACTAGGTATATACGCTCTAGTATTCAATAAAACTGTTAGTTAAATTTTTATAAGTTTAGTAGTATACCTCATAACCTAGTATCATATAGTCCTTCTAACCAATTAATGAAGTATAAATGAATGACACCAACTATAGACTTGCATAAAAAGATAGTTTTACCAAGACTGTAGAACTTACAGGCCTATACACCCATTTGGTTGACTTTAGACTTAGACAAGAAATTATATGGCAACTGTAGAGGCACAACACCGGTCTTTTTGGTGAACTTAAATTATTCTGTACCTTCCTCCATCATAATCAAGCGTGCTTATATTTTTTTGTACTACCTCGACTAATGTAAAACCCCTAATTCTAAAAACCGTATTAATCTTTTTAATTAATTATTTAATTTATTTATAGTAATTATGAGCTAATTAGAGAAAATATAATTTATTTAATTTTTATTTTAGGAGATGGTGCATTTAGAGGAGTTATGGAGCAATTATAAATTTTTCCTAATTAATTCCATGTAGGAGACCCTTTGGACAGCTGAGTAGATTTATGGTATGCACTAATTTAATTCCTAGAATTTTCTATATATATATATATATATATATATATATATATATATATATATATATATATATATATATATATATATATATATATAAGTTTTAGAAAAAGAAATAGAATTAGAAAAGAAATAAAAATAGAAATTTAGAATAAAAGAATTAGAATAAGAATAAGAATAAGAAAAAGAAAAAAAAACAAGAATCCTTAATGAATCAAACTCTAAACCCAAACCCGTCTAATTCCTACCCAGCCCGTTATCACAAAGAAATAGCAGCAGCTGCGGCTTTGTTAAACCCGCGTAAGCGTGTTCGACCCCCCCCCCCCGACTTATATATATACCATTCTTTGATTCATAAACCCAAACCCTAAACCCCAATCTTCCCCCGACGCCGAGCTCCAGCCCTGACCGCCGCTGGAGACTGCACGACCGCCACCCCCGCGCCCTCACGCGAGCACCGCGCGACCACAACCCCGCGGCAGGATTAGAACAACAGCGAAGCCCTGTTCAGGCTTCGATTCCCGCGCCCTCGCTCAACCAAACTCGACCCCGTCTTCACCGGTACGTTCATGACTTAACCCCTTCCATATCTGTGCATTAGTTGACCTCGAACGGCGCATAAACCTAGGTAAAAACCGACGCCAAGTCGAGGGAAAACTACATTTTTAAACAAGTAAAAATCTGTTGCGATGACCCCTGTTCAAGGGCTCGTATCTCCCACCACAGGGATCCAAACCTAGAAATTTCTTTTGATATGCGAAGACCACCTAACCAAGATTTATTCCTATCAATTATAATATTTTATTTGTTGATGTATGCTGAGTTAAATCGGGTTAAAAATCTAAAAAAAGCTGCTTTTTTACCTTCCAAAATTTGTGATACGGAGCGCGCCCCGCCAATCGGGATCGTCCTGTCATGTACCAAGTGTACCAAAAGGTGCGCACGGTATACCCAGTCGTGTGGGATTTTGTGGAAACTGATTCGGACGCGTGTGCTCGTCGAAATTAGCCCGTATCCGCAAAAATGCTCCGTATCGCAATTTTGTAAAACTCTGCGCCATTTAGTGTATGCTCGTTAGAACGCGATGAAACTTACGACATTGGACTCGTGGAATCGCGCTGGTCCTGTGACCCAAGTTTTACGTGATTCTGAGATAGTTGACCAAGTCGCCTATTTACGGGCCCTATGGTTGACTTTTTGGGCAAATTTGTGTACGACTCACCGTAATCCAAAATTGAAAGTACCGTTGGGTTTATATTGACGTTTAGAATTGGTTTGACCTATAATTTATCCCATTTAGAGACCTTTACCCCTGGCACACTTTTCGGTACAAAGTGGCCCACATGTGGACCCCGCTTTGACCAAAAATTATCGGTTTGCCCCTGTGTCCAAATTGGACGAAAGGGTAGTATTTTCTAGCCATCTTGCTTATTTTGAGAACGTTGGTGATGTTTATTTCAGCATCCGAAGACGTTCATTCTGAGACCGTAGCTTCTGATCCTGTGTGCTTGACTCCTGGACGTTACACCTTGCAGCTTTCTTACCAAGTAAGATACCTTGCCAAATTGCTTACAGTACTTTGCATGCTTATTATATTTTTGTATATTTATTGCATTTCTATATATTTATTGCATGTGTAGTTTCTTTCAGTCATTACTATATATTAGATATGTTGACACACACATGACACTTAGTATCATGAGAGGACAATCATTAGGCGTATGGGCTTTAACCACTATGGTAAACCGTAGTATATAGCTCACACTACGGGCGTGTGTCGCGCTGGTCGCTACCCCTGAGGTATGTCAATTTCTGTAGAGTCGCGCTGGTCGCTACCCCCGAGGTATGACGATTTCTGATGTCCCCTAACGGATGTGTGAGCTGTGAGGCTTAGATCGAGTAGCCTACCCTTGCCCATACGTCAAAAAGTTGTCCTCATTTGCATTCATATAGATTCTCTTATACAACGTACTTATATATTTTCAAACATTATTCATGTTTACTGTAATCAAATTGGCTTGCTTCTATGTATCTTGTTACGTCCCTCTGAGGACCTGGTCCCTTTCCAGGTGTAGATGTTCATAACTATTCGCAGGAGCACGGATCATGACTTACTACTTATCTCTTCCGAGGAGGTCTTACCTTCGGAGCATCTTTGATTATATCTAGCGATGGATCTTCTTAGCTGATACTCTTCTATCATCACCTTATTTTATATAGGAGATTTTACTCTTCTCTCTCATTTTAGTTTGATATAGTCATTGGTAGTGGAGTTGTCTCCACCCGACTATCATTGTTGGATTATTCATACTCTTTATTCTAGCTTAGTTATTTACTTTCTGTGACTTGTTGTGTGGATGAGATTAGTATTTCTGTGACTTTTGACAATAAATATATACCACATATGAGTATTATTCTTATTATAGCGTACGTGTGTATTATGGTATCCATACATTGGAGTTGCCATATACATATGACTGTCATGCTTACGTGTTCCTAGTCCTACGTATTTTGGGACTAGGGCGTGACATATATTTGTGGTGGCCCATGCTGGTCGAGAGCATATTGTCTCGGTTACGTTACTGTACCGAGCAAGCCTGCAATTAGGATTAGAGTATAGGATCTCATCCATATTTGACTATGACTCATCTTTCTTCTAATCCGTTCTATTTGAATAACTGCATCCTGCTTGATTCCTGTACTTTCCTAATTGTTCCTTGAGTATAGCCTTCTCCTAGAATATAGGAACCCATGTTGTTAGGATGTTAAGTAGGGTAACCATCCTATTAAGAATATAACTAGAGATTGACACATCACTAAGTTAGAATACTTAATGAACCCTAGCATTCCTTACTACCTAATGATCCCTAGCAACCCTTACCTGTAGAATGATTGACCATTATCTCTTGATAATTAGGGATGACTTGAGAGTAGTATAGACACAACTAGAGTGGGTTATAAATTTAACCATATTATTTGACCCTAGTATTGAGGGACCACTAGAAATCCAAGGTTGAATATTAGGACAAAACCTAACTTTTATAGTGAGATAGTATTATAGAACTATACATTTAGATTCTTGTCTTAATATTAGCAGACAGTACCCTAGGAGGCCAAGAGGAATAAAATAATATTTCTCTAGATCATACCTCGAACACAGAGATTAGCATACCACCTTCCTTAGAAAATCATAATATTATCTAGAGCCTTTCTATTTAAAATTCAATCTTGTTCATCTAAAAATTTAGCGCTCGCTATTTGTGCGACGACTGATTATGCTCTTCTTCTTTTTCTTTCAACACGTGCCACCTAACCCTTCCATACTTACTATTAACACTTGTTCTATAAGCACTATGATTAAGACTTAAGATGACCAATACCTTTTAATGCAATAGGATACCCTAATAAGTACCAAGACCCTTCCTCGTAGACCTTAACAGGAGTTTCTACTGTAACCTTAAGGCAGTACAGTATTAGTAATTCTTTTAAGTTGGATAGTATGCCTCATAACATAGTATCACATAGCCATAGCCCTATTGACCCATTAATGAAGTGTAATAGAATGACACAACTTTAGACTTGCATGAGAAGATAGTGTTTATTCAGACTGTAGAAATTAGAGGTCCATACCCTATTTGGTCGGCTAGCAACTTAGACAAGGAGCTAGTATGACAACTGTAGCGATTGTAGAGTCTTATCTTCTTTGTGAACTTGAATTATTTTGTAACTTCTCTCATCATAATCCAGCGTTATATTTTCTGTGCTACCTCGAATTATGCTTATATTATAGCCTAGTTTTGCAAGCTTAATCTTTTATCGAGCTTGTTCATGACATATATGTTATTGGGGCCTGATCAACCACACTAATACAATTGTCTAAACTAGAATCAGTGTATTATAGTCTAGCTAGACATAGTGTATTGGTTCGCCCTTCGCAATACTACTTTACGTGGATTGAGATATATAGTGACTAGTAGACGCATGTGCTTTCCCTCTAGATATATCTAAGCGGATCGTATCAGTTACATAACTGTACTGATACGAGCATGTGAATAAGAATTACCAAAATAGGATTTTAATCCACAACTACCTTGACAATTCTCATTTGAATTTTTTTTAAACGCCTTGATCTCCATACTTCTATTCTATTACCTCCCCCTTGAACCCTTTATTATTGTTTTCCGTCTTTCCTTATTTCGGATAGATGAAACCTTGTGCTTGGTATGAGTGGATACACAGAGAGTACTAGATATACCCATAGGCCAATCGCATTATTTGGTGACAATATTTTATAATTGATTAAGGGTATATCATATATGATATATTTGTTGTTGAAGTTTTGAGGATTGAATAAACATGAGTAAATAAATTGAGGAATATTTTTTTTAAATGTATAGCCTTGTGTGCTAGATAGGTAAATTCTAAGTTGGGTAGAAGTTGCATTAAAAAACTTAAAAGAAATTTCTTTTAGATTATGATCAAACAAGATTAGATTGGGAGATTCAAGTCACTTTAATTTTGAGAAATTTTAAAAGAAGGATTACGATGATGAAGATTTAATGAATTTTGAAATCTTGATATTAAGGACCAAATATTTATACTTTGAGCACATGATTTGAAGTTTGAATATTGAAGATTGAATCATCGATTTAAAACTTGAGGATAAATATAAAATTCTAGGCTTGAACAATTGGTGAAGTAGATATAAAATTTTATAATTTGATGATTTGAATTAAAAGTTAAATTTTGATTGCTGGATTACCTATTGAAAATATTGATGATGTAAATTGAAACAAAAATTTGAAGAGTACAAAATTCTTAAGTGAAAAATAGGAATAATATTTTATTAGAATTATTTTCTAGAGGAGATTATGATAGTTGGAGATCGTGATGTAAAATTTGATATGGGTTATTTAAATCTTGAAGATGTCATATAGATTTAGCTTAAATTTGGATGTGATTATTTAAAAACCGAGAAGAGATTATAATATGTTAAATTTTGATTAAACAGAGGTTACCTTAATTTTGAAAGTGATTGCGATAGATTTGAATATATTTTAAATTTTGGAAGAGATTGCGATTGACTTGCCTTATAGGCGAATGTGAAGGAATTAACAAATTATGCCTTATTTTAAATTTTGAGGATGAAATTGTTTTTAAGATTATAAACCCCCTCCCCCAAAATTAGACATACTTGGCTTAGATAGTGAGACTAAGGCTAGTTTGAATCCAATTAGAAATAGAACACGGTATTTTTATTTAAATTTTACAATAATTATATCACTTAGCGCACCTTACCGTTGCTTCGATAATTGGAGCACTACACTAGCCATTGCCTTTCTACAAATTTTACACCCTTGTCCTAGACGTGCCCGCCTTCTATTCTGACCTTTGCGTGACTTATAATTAAGCTCCCTTTTGCTACATTTTAGTCGCACAATATTCGTCGCGAACGTTATTTCTTAATTCTAAATTAATTTCAACTTGTATCCTTGTGCGTTCCAATTAAAATTGGAGACACAATCTTGACCCATTTCGTGCAACCCAATTTTTGATAATATCCTATCCTAAGCCCTCTATGACCATGACACTTGTGTCCCACCTAATTTTTCCCCATGTACTTCTAATTAATTCAAGAATACCTTGCACCTTAATTTTAATTAATTTAACCCAATTCCTATCTTTGTGCAATTTTTCAATTATTGGGCGCTTTTATGCAAAATTGCATTAAGCTGTCCACACCATTGGAAAATACATGAAGAAACTCATTTTTCCTTTCACATGAATTTTCTCATAATTTTTGGAATATACAACGCGCAATATCGCCCCTCATTTAAACCTAGCCTTGCATTTTAAACGATACAAATTATAGCCCTCCAAACACCCCCATGACAATTGGAAAATCATGGAGGGGTTAGGATGGAGGAGGGTACAGAATAAGCTGCAAATCTCTATCTTATACCACCCTTGACTTTCTATCATGGCTTAGTTTTTAATTTCGAGGACGCAATTTTTATATGTTGGGTAGAATGTAAAATCCCTAATTCTAAAAATCATATTAATCTTTTTAATTAATTATTTAATTTATTTATAGTAATTATGAGCTAATTAGAGGAAATATAATTTATTTAATTTTATTTTAGGAGATGGTGCATTTAGAGGAGTTATGGAGCAATTATAAAATTTTTCTAATTAATTCCATGTAGGAGACCCTTTGGACAGCTGAGTAGATTTATGGTATGCACTAATATAATTTCTAAAATTTTATATATATATATATATATATATATATATATATATATATATGTGTATGTATATATATATATATATATATATATATATATATATATATATATATATATATATATATATATAAGTTTTGAAAAAGAAATAGAATTAGAAAAGAAATGAAATAAAAATAGAAATTTAGAATAAAAGAATTAGAATAAGAATAAGAATAAGAGAAAGAAAAAATAAAAATAAAAGAATCCTTAATAAATCAAACTCTAAACCCAAACCCGTCTAATTCCTACCCGGCCCGTTATCACAAAGAAACAGCAGTAGCTGCGGCTTTGTTAAACCCGCGTAAGCGTGTTCGACCCCCCCTCGACTTATATATATATATATATATATATATATATATATATATATATACCATTCTTTGATTCATAAACCCTAACCCTAAACACCAATCTTCCTCCGACGCTAAGCTCCATCCCTGACCGTCGTCGTAGACTGCACGACCGCCACAACCCCGCGGCAGGATTTGAACAACAGCGAAGCCCTGTTCAGGCTTCGACCCCCGCGCCCTCAATCAACCAAACTCGACCCCGTCTTCACCCGTACGTTCACGACTTAACCCCCTTCCATATCTGTGTATTAGTTGACCTCAAACGGCGCGTAACCCTAGGTAAAAACCTATGCCAAATCGGAGAAAAACTACATTTTTAAACAAGTAAAAATCTGTTGCGATGACCCCTGTTCAAGAGCTCGTATCTCCCACCACAGGGATCCAAACCTAGAAATTTCTTTTGCTATGCGAAGACCACCTAACCGAGATTTATTCTTGTCAATTATAATATTTCATTTGTTGATGTATGCTAAGTTAATCGGGTTAAAAATCTGGAAAAACTTGCTTTTCACCTTCCAAAATTTTTGATACGGAGCGCGCCCCACCAATCGAGACCGCCCCATCATGTACCAAGTGTACCGAAAGTTGCGCACGGTATATCCAGACGTGTGGGCTTTCGCGGAAACTGTTTCGGACGCGTGTGCGCGTCAGAATCAGCCCGTATCCGTAAAAATTTCCCGTATCGTGACTTTTGCAAAACTCTGCGCCCTTTAGTGTACGCTCGTCAGAATGCGACAAAACTTGCACCATTGGACTCATTGAATCGTGCTGGTCCTGTGACCCAAGTTTCACGTAATTTTGAGATAGTTGACCAAGTTGCCTGTTTGCGGGCCCCACGATTGACTTTTTGGGCAATTTTGTGTACGACTCACCGTAACCAAAATTGGACGTACCGTTGAGTTTGTATTGACGTTTAAAATTGGTTTGACCTATAATTTGTCCCATTTATAGAACTTTACCCCTGGCACAATTTTTGGAGCAAAGTCGGCCATATACGGACCCCGCTTTGACCCGAAATTATCGTTTTGCCCCAGTGTCCAAATTGAAAGAAATGGTAGTATTTTCTAGCTATCTCGCTTATTCTGGGAATGTTGGTGATGTTTATTTCAGCATCCGGAGACGTTCATTCTGAGGCCGTAGCTTCTGATGCCGTGTGCTTGACTCCTGGACGTTGCACCTTGCAGCTTTCTTACCAGGCAAGATACCTTGCTAAATTGCTTACAGTACTTTGCATGCTTATTATATTTCTGTATATTCATTGCATTTCTGTATATTTATTGCATATGTAATTTCTTTCAGTCATTACTATATATTAGATATGTTGACACACACATGACACTTAGTATGATGAGAGGACAATCATTAGGCATATGGGCTTTAACCACTCTGGTAAACCATAGTATATAGCTTACACTACGGGCGTATATTGCGCTGGTCGCTACCCCCGAGGTATGTCAATTTTTGTAGAGTCGCGCTGGTCGCTCCCCGAGGTATGGCGATTTCTGATGTCCCTTAACGGGTGTGTGAGCTGTGAGGCTTAGATCGAGTAGCCTACCCTTGCCCATACATCAAAAAGTTGTCCTCATTTGCATTCATATAGATTGTCTTGTATAGCGTACTTGTCACGCCCCAGTCCCAAAATACGTAGGACTAGGAATACGTATGCATGCCAGCCGCATGGATATGGCAACTCCAATATATGGAAACAAAACCCATACGTACGCTGTAATATGAATATAAAATCTACAAGTGGTATAAACATATGTCACAAGTTACAGGGTATAAACTAAATCTCATCCACAAAAATCAATATAAATGAATAACCAGCATCTATATAACTAGATCTCAACATAAGTATCTAAGGAGGATAGTTGGATGGAAACAAATCCACTACCAACTCGAATGGAAAAGTACAACACAATAAACACAATATAAGAATACCAGCTAACAGTCATGGGCTCGGAGAGAAGACATCCACGAGACATATGTAACCATCCGAATCTGCGCTCCTGCAAATACTCAAGAACAAATACACCTGGCAGAGGACCAGGTCCTCAGAGGGACGTAACAAGATACAGAAAAGTGAGCCAATTTGAATAAGTAAACATGCATAATAGGTAGAAAATATGTAAGTACGCTGTACAAGACAATCTATATAAATGCAAATGAGGACAACTTTTTGACGTATGGGCAAGGGTAGGCTACTCGATCTACCTCACAACTCACACACCCGTCAATGGACATCAGAAATCGACATACCGCGGGGGTAGCTACCAGCGAGACTCCAGAAATTGACATACCGCGGGGGTAGTGACCAGCGCGACACACGTCCGTAGTGCGAACTATATACTATGGTTTACCAGAGTGGTTAAAATCCCATACGTCTAATGATTGTTCTCGATGATACTAAGTGCCATGTGTGTGTCAACATATCTAATACATAGTAATAACTGGAAGAAAACTACACATGCAAGAAATATACCGAAATGCAATAAATATACAGAAATATACTAAGCATGCAAAATACTGTAAGCAATTTGGCAAGGTATCTTGCCTGGTCTGAAAAGGATGAAGTCCCAACTCAAGGCGTCGTCCGATCTACCCGTCACATAAATTAAACAAGTTAGGTTATAAAAGTGGGTGAATAGTTTTTACTATTTTAATCTATTTTAACTCTAAATAAAATAACCTAAAATTGTATTTTAATCTTATTATAATGTTAAACCCTAATTTTGGTCCAAAAAAAGTCAACTCTACGGATTTGTGATCCATGGCACGCAAATCGAGGCAATCCGTTGACCAAAAAGTCAACCAACTCAAATCCTGGATTTGTAAATGGAATCCTATAGATTTTAATACTATATGAACACCATATTTGATGGTTTTATAAAATCACAAGTCGGTAAAGAGTTATGTCCACTAGGACGCACAAATGATTGTTTTTGGTAGTTTTCTACTTACGTCTATGTTGCACAGATTTTATAGTATAATAAAATTATATTTTATTTCTCTAAAAATACTTTTCTGGAAGTTCATCATGTCAGCTTTCTGAAACTTTAAACGGATTGTAATTCCGAGTTCGGGATCTCCCGAAATCTCGAAAATACCAAAATGCGTCTGATTTCGGACAGCTGGCACTTTTAGAATTTTCTGGACAAATAGGTTCATAAATTATTAAAATAAATTATATAATCAGAAAACTAACCTTGATATAGCTCTAACAAAAAAAACTCGAGCGCGTTTAGAGTCCGGAGCTAGGAGATATCGTCTTTTTAATTGGTCATAACTAGTAGAAAATAAGGCTGAATTTATGATTAATTTTGACTATTTTTGGACGAAAAAAAGAGGAATTTGGGGAAAAAAAAATGAAGGATGAGGTATTTATAATGGTGGACACTACTTAATTAAATACAACTAGGATTGGTTAATTTGGATAGGATTATGATGAATTTAAATAAGGATATGATATGCATTAAGTTGCTTTCCTAGTAGGTTCAGGATTTGAATTAATTTAAAATAGAGTTTGAATTTATCTCAATAATTTATAATCTTAAATATAATTAAAGATAATACAAATAATTTATAAAATCTTATTAATATCTATTAACACTAAATTAGCATCTATCTAATATTAAGACTATATATATCCAAATAAATCCTAATTAATTTCAAAAATCTAAATAAATTTCTTAAAATTCTAAATAAATTATAGAAAAATATAATTAAATATTTTAACCTAAAATAAATATTTGGTAGGAACAACATGCAAGTATGGTCGTATAGTAAATCATAGAAGTCCTAGAAATTTATGTTTCCTAAGTTTTAATTACCTAAAAATTCTAAAAAAATCTCCAAAAATCTAAAATAACCTAAAAATGATTCTAAATAAATATTTACATAAGTAAATATACTAAAAAATTTATTTTCTAATTAACTACTAGAATATTCTAAAGTAATTTAATATTTAAAATAATCTATAATAAATATAATAATATAAAATACACACAAAATACCTATTTTGGGTGAGGGGGTTTACAATCTACCCAACTTACAAAAATTTCGTCCTCGAAATTGACACTAACCCATATTCACAATAATCACTATAACTATTACACTTCATTGCTATCTAGCAGTGCTTCCTAAAAGTTATGGTCTGCATTCTAACACTTCCTCATTTATTGTCCATACACTATTCTATTTCTAACTCATCTACACTACCCAACTTACAAGAATTCTACTAGTAGTCAAAGTCTCTTGAGGCTATTGTTTAGGTTGTAAGACGAATATATTTATTGGGTCAAGAATCTTGGGGTACTTGTCTTGAATCTCACAACCATAATTTTTTTTTGTAACCGTAAAGTATCGTAATCTAATACTGCCATGCCACCTGACCAGTATGTATGCAATTACTTTGACTACTCTACTATAACGGTCTAGCTGCAGCTGTCGCTACTTTGTAGCAATTTGTCATAGTTGTCAGTTCGTAACAAGTGCCTTCAATTCTTTTCTAGGCATAGTCTAAGTTTTAGGATAACAATTAAGGTCTTGACTAACTTTATAAAACTATTAGAAGTATAAACTAGTTCAAACAGTCTAACAAATTCCTATTAGCCTAAGGGATGCTATACATGGTTTTTAAAATAATAAGAGGATACAGATATTACTATAGGTCATATACATAAGGGTTATTATTAAGAACTCATCCTTTAGTTATTAATCATCTACTAAACCATTTATGTTTTAACTAACAAAACTAAGGATGGGGTCGAAGTAGACCAACAATTCATGTTGGTACAAAAAAGACGTAACTACGATAGGGAGAATTAAGCACGAGATAATGAATGGATAGAGAAGAAAAGATGAGCCACCCAAGGGGCGAGATGGTGATAGAAGGAGAATACTACTACTTCTACTCGCGTCATCTATTAGCTTCGTGGATATGCCATCTTGTTAGGATATCAACACATCCTCATAACTGCTAAACCAACACCTATATAATTCTACGTCTATTTGTACATCTAAGATCTTGTTTCATAATAGGGTTATGAGTATGCAATGATAAATATAACTAAAAGGTCATACCTGTATCTATGACTTCCTGTGTCTGCTCTCCTATATTTGTCATCATGAGTGCTTGGCCTATGAGGTATATCTGGTACTATCCGTGTATCAACTTATACTAAGCACGAACGTTCGTCTTTCCGAAATAGGGGAAGACGAAGAACAATAATAAAGAGTTCAAGGAGGAGGTGATAGAATACAAGTACGGGATTCAAAGGGATTAGAGAATTCGAAAGGGAGTTGCCAAGGCAGTTGTAGATTGAAACCTTATTTTGGTAAATTCATATTCTCATGTTCACATCAGAACAGTTATATACCTGACATGATATGCTCTGACCAGTCTAGAGGGCAAGTATATTTGTCTAACAAGTTGAGTCAACTATATCTCAATCCACGTAAGCTAGTGATACAAAGATCGAACCAAGTGCACTACGGTTGATCAGACCATAATACACCAATTCTGATTTAGATAATGTATTAGTGTGGGCCCCCATAATACATATGTCATGAACAAGCTCAATAAAAGAATAAGCTTGCAAAACTAGGATATAATAGCAGCATAAGTCGAGGTAGTAAAAATATAAGTACGCTTGATTATGATGGAGGAAGGTACAAAACAATCTAAGTTAACTAAGAAGATCGATGTTGTGCCTCTACAGTTTTCATAATAACTCATTGTCAAGGTCTCTAGTCGACCAAATGGGTGTATGGGCCTCTAAGTTCTACAGTCTGGATAAATATTATCTTTTTATGCAAGTCTATAGTTGGTGTCATTCATTTATATTTCATTAATTGGTCAGAAGGACCATGTGTTACTAGGTTATAAGGCATACTACCAAACTTACAAAAATTTAAGTAATAGTGTTATTGGATACTAGAGGGTATATACCTAGTACAAGTCATATTCCTAACCTTATCAAGCACAAGAGAAGATTGACGTTGAGATGGGATCAAGCAAGATGCAATCCAAGCAATCAAATGAGAATGCAAAATAAAATCAAGGGAGGTGATAAATAAGTGGATGAGATTCTATATTCTAATTCTATGCGCAGGCTTGCTCGGTACATTGACGTAACCGAAACAATATGCTCTCGACCTATATGGGCCACCACAAAAACATGTCATATCCCAGGCCCAAAATACGTAGGACTAGGAATACGTAAGCATGCCAGCCGCATGGATATGGCAACTCCAATCTATGGAAACCAAACCCATACGTACGCTGTAATATGAATATAAAATCTACAAGAGGTATAAACATATGTCACAAGTCACAGGGTATAAACTAAATCTCATCCACGAAAATCAATATAAATAAATAACCAGCATCTATATAACTAGATCTCAACATAAGTATCTAAGGAGGATAGTTGGATGGAAACAAGTCCACTACCAACTTGAATGGAAAAGTACAACACAATAAGAACAATATAAGAATACCATCTTTCAGTCATGGACTCGGAGAGAAGACATCCACGAGACATATGTAACCATCCGAATCTGCGCTCCTGCAAATACTCAAGAACAGATACACCTGGCAGAGGACCAGGTCCTCAGAGGAACGTAACAAGATACAGAAAAACGAGCCAATTTGAATACAGTAAACATGCATAATAGGTAGAAAATATGTAAGTACGCTGTACAAGACAATCTATATGAATGTAAATGAGGACAACTTTTCGACGTATGGGCACGGGTAGGCTACTCGATCTATCTCATAACTCACACACCCGTCAATGGACATCAGAAATTGACATACCGCGGGGGTAGCGACCAGCGAGACTCCAGAAATCGACATACCACGGGGGTAGCGACCAGCGCGACACACGCCCGTAGTGCGAACTATATACTACGGTTTACCAGAGTGGTTAATAGCCCATACGCCTAATGATTTTCCTCGATGATACTAAGTGCCATGTGTGTGTCAACATATCTAATATATAGTAATGAATGAAAGAAAACTACACATGCAAGAAATATACCAAAATGCAATAAATATACAGAAATATACTAAGCATGCAAAATACTATAAGCAATTTGGCAAGGTATCTTGCCTGGTCTGAAAAGGATGAAGTCCCAACTCAATGCGTCGTCTGATCTACCCGTCACATAAATTAAACAAGTTAGGTTATAAAAGTGGGTGAATAGTTTTTGCTATTTTAATCTATTTTAACTCTGAATAAAATAACCTAAAATAGTATTTTAATTTTATTATAATCTGATTTTATTGTTAAACCCTAATTTTGGTCCAAAGAAAGTCAACTTTAACGATTTGTGATTCATGGCACGCAAATCGAGGCAATCCGTTGACCAAAAAGTCAACCAACTCAAATCCTGAATTTGTGAATGGAATCCTATAGATTTCAATACTACATGAACACCATATTCGATGGTTTTATAAAATCACAAGTCGGTAAAGAGTTATGTCCACTAGGGCACACAGATGATAGTTTTCGGTAATTTCTACTTACGTCTATGTTGCATGAATTTTATAGTGGAATAAACTTATATTTTAATTCTGTAAAAATACTTTTCTGGAAGTTCATCATGTCATCTTTTCGAAACTTTAAACATATTGTAATTTCGAGTTCGAAATCTTCCGAAATCTCGAAAATACCAAAACACGTCTGATTTCGGACAGCTGGCACTTTTAGAATTTTCTGGGAAAATAGGTTCATAAATTATTAAAATAAATTATATAATCAGAAAACTAACCTTGATATAGTTCTAACAAAAAAAACTTGAGCGCGTTTGGAGTCCGGAGCTAGGAGATATCGTCTTTTTAATTCGTCATAACTAGTAGAAAATGTGGCTGAATTTATGACGAATTTTGACAATTTTTGGACGAAAAAAAAAAGAATTTGGGGAAAAAAAATGAAGGATGAGGTATTTATAATGGTGGACACTAATTAATTAAATACAACTAGGATTTGTTAATTTGGATAGGATTATGATGAATTTAAATAAGAATAGGATATGCATTAAGTTGCTTTCCTAGTAGGTTCAGGATTTGAATTAATTTAAAATAGAGTTTGAATTTATCTCAATAATTTATAATCTTAAATATAATTAAAGATAATACAAATAATTTATAAAATCTTATTAATATCTATTAACACTAAATTAGCATCTATCTAATATTAAGACTATATATATCCAAATAAATTCTAATTAATTTCAAAAATCTAAATAAATTTCTTAAAATTCTAAATAAATTATAAAAAAATATAATTAAATATTTTAACCTAAAATAAATATTTAGTAGGAACAACATGCAAGTATGGTCGTATAGTAAATCATAGAAGTCCTAGAAATTTATGTTTCCTAAGTTTTAATTACCTAAAAATTCTAGAAAAATCTCCAAAAATCTAAAATAGCCTAAAAATGATTCTAAATAAATATTTACATAAGTAAATATACTAAAAAATTTATTTTCTAATTAACTACTAGAATATTCTAAAGTAATTTAATATTTAAAATAATCTATAATAAATATAATAATATAAAATACACACAAAATACCTATTTTGGGTGAGGGGGTTTACAGTACTTATATATTTTCAAACATTATGCATGTTTACTCTATTCAAATTGGCTTGCTTCTATGTATCTTGTTACGTCCCTCTGAGGACCTGGTCCCTTTCCAGGTGTAGATGTTCATGACTATTCGCAGGAGCGCGGATCAGGACTTACTAATTATCTCTTCCGAGGAGGTCTTACCTTCGAAGCATCTTTGATTATATCTAGTGATGGATCTTCTTAGCTGATACTCTTCTATCATCACCTTATTTTATATAGAAAATTTTACTCTTCTCTCTCATTTTAGTTTGATATAGTCATTGGTAGTGGATTTGTCTCCACCCGATTATTATTGTTAGATTATTCAGACTCTTTATTCTAGCTTAGTTATTTACTTTTAGTAACTTATTGTGTGGATGAGATTAGTATTTTTGTGACTTGTGACAATAAATATATACCACATATGAGTATTATTCATATTACAGCGTACGTGTGTATTATGGTATCTATATATTGGAGTTGTCATATACATACGGCTGGCATGCTTACGTGTTCCTAGTCCTACGTATTTTGGGACTGGCGCGTGACAACTTATGCTGCTATTATAGCCTAGTTTTGCAAGCTTATTCTTTTATTGAGCTTGTTCATGACATATGTATTATTGGGGGCCCACACTAATACATTGTCTAAATCAGAATCAGTACATTATGGTCTGATCAACCTTAGTGCGCTTGGTTCGATCTTCATGTCACTACTTTACGTGGATTGAGATATAGTTGACTCAACTTGTTAGACGAATATACTTGCCCTCTAGACTGGTCAGAGCATATCATATCAGGTACATAACTGTTCTGATGTGAACATACGAATAGGAATTTACCAAAATAAGATTTTAATCCACAAATGCCTTGGTAACTCCCTTTCGAATTCTTTAATCCCTTTGAATTCCGTGCTTGTATTCTATCACCTCCTCCTTGAACTCTCTATTATTGTTTTTCGTCTTCCCCTATTTTGGAAAGACGAACGTTCGTGCTTGGTATAAGTTTGATACACGGAGAGTACTAGACATACCCATAGGCCAATCATATTACTTTGTGACTATCTTTTATAATTAAGGGCATATCGCAATGGGATATATTTGGTATTTTAACTAGGTGGCATACCCATGATGCTAATAGATGACGCAAGTAGCAGTATTACTATTCTTTCCCTATCACCATCTCGCCCCTTGGGGTGGCTCATCTTCTCTTCTATATCCATTCCTTATCTCATGCTTAACTCTTCCTATCATAGTCGTATCCTTTCGTGCCATTACGAATTGTTTGAATTACTTCAACCTCACCCTTATTTTGTTAGTAAAAACATAAATGGATTAGTAAATGATTAATAACTAAAAGATGAGTACATAAGGATAATCCTTATGTATATGTACTATAGCAATAACTGTATCCTCTTATTATTTTAAAAACCATGAATAACATTCCTTAGTCTAATAGGAATTTATTGGATTGTCGAATTAGTTTATACTTCTAATAGTTTTATAAGTTAGTCAAGACCTTAACTGTTGCCCAAAAACTTAGACTAAGCTTAGGAAAGAGTTGAAGGCACTTGTTACGAACTGACGACTATGATAATTCGCTGGCGAAGTAGCGACAGCTGTAGCTAGACCGTTATAGTAGAGTAGTCGAAGTATTTGCAGACATACTGGTCAGGTGGCATGGCAGTATTAGACTACGATACTTGACGGTTACAATAAAAAATTATAGTTATGAGATTCCAGACAGGTATCCCAAGATTCTCGACCCAATGAATAAATTTGTCCTACAACCTAGACAATAGCCTCAAGAGACTTGACTACTAGTAGAGTTCTTGTAAGTTGGGTAGTATAGACGAGTTAGAGAATAATAGAATAGGGTATGGACAATAAATGAGAAGTGTTAAGGTGACTGACCATGACTTTTAGGAAGCAATGCTAGATAGCAATGAAGTGTAATAGCTATAGTGATTCATTATGAATATGAGTAGTGTCAATTTCGAGGACAAAATTTTTGTAAGTTGGGTAGAATACAAAATCCCATATTTTTAAATATTGTATTTATTTAATTAATTAGTTATTGAATTTATTTATATTATTTTGTAGTTATTTAGATAATATATACGTAGTGATTTAAGTACCTAGATAATTAATCATTTAGAATTGTTGTACAAAAACTATTATTTTGATTTTAGGGATCCTAGTGGGAGAGAGAGATTTTTAGAAATTAATTTCGGGGTACAAATGTATTTTTTTCTCTAAATTTTTATACCTTAAATATATGCATAAATAAATAAATAGTATTGTAATAATAATAATAATAATAATAATAATAATAATAATAATAATAATAGTTATAATAATAATATAATAATAACAAGTGTTATTTGTAATAATAATAATAATAATAATTTTTAGTAATAGTTATATTAATAATTATAGTAATAATGGTAATAAAACAAAAAGGAAAAGAAATAGAAAAGAAAAGAAAAGATAAACAATCCTTAATCCTAAAACCCTTAACCAAATAAAACCCTAACTAAACTAAATCCATAATCCTAAAACCCCCCTATTCCCAAAACAACCCACTTCCCTCGCTGGAACCCGCCACAGACCTTTCCCACTCTCCCTCTCCTTTCTATATATATATATATATATATATATATATATATATATATAACCAATTACCTATACTATTTTAATCAAAAACCTAACCATTACCCAAACCCCAACCCTAGAATGCCGCCCGACGACCGACCTCCGGCGGACGTCGACCCCTCGCCGACCAGCTCTGCCGCGCAGAGCCGCCGCCGCAGCCGCCGTCCGCGCCGTCCGCGTCCGCGTGTGCGCGCGCAGGTGCACAATTTCGAGCCCCTCTTCAAGGTGATGTATCTCCCTCAATTTTAATTATTTTTGCGTGCGGTTTATTCGTGTATGTTCACAACCTAACCCTCTAAGATTTTCATGAAAGCGGCACGAGTTTTTGTGTCCCGGATTGGTTGAAAATTTAACCGGAAAATGACCGAAAAACTGACCAAAATCAATCCAGAATTTTAACACGAAACCCCCATGTTCATACCCAATTTGCCGTCAACCTGGTCATTATTTTTGAAAAAAATAAAAGGGTTATTCTTCTCCATATAACCGAGAGTTTTTCTGTTCATTTAGTTTTTGTTAATTTATTCTATGTGTTAAATTATTCAACCTCCAAATTGACCAAAAACTTATTTTTTAAAAAATTAGAAAATTGTGATACGGAGCGCATCCCGCCAAACGGGACCGCTTCATCACGTACCAATTGCACCAAAAGGCGCGTATGTTATATTCTGACGTATGGGCTTTTGCGGAAACTGATTTGGACATGTGTGCGCGTCGGAATCAACCTGTATCCGTAAAAAGTCCCCGTATCACGACTTTTATAAAACACTGCACCATTTAGTGTACGCTCGTCGGAATGCGACAAAACTTGCGCCATTGGATTCGTGGTATCACGCTGGTCCTGTGACCCAAGTTTCACGTGATTTTGAGACAGTTGACCAAGCCACCTATTTGCGGGCCCTACGGTTGACTTTTTGGGTAAATTTGGGTTCGGCTCACCGGAATCCAAAATTGGACGTACCGTTGAGTTCGTATTGATATTTAAAATTGGTTTGACCTATAATTTGTCCCTTTTAGAGACCTTTACCCCTGGCATGCTTTTTGGTGCAAAGTGGGCCACATGTGGACCCCGCTTTGACCCAAAATTACCATTTTTTTCCTGTATCCAAATTGGACGAAAGAGTAGTATTTTATAGATATCTCGCTTATTCTAGGAACGTTTGTGATATTTATTTCAGCATCCGGAGACGTTCATTCTGAGGCCGTAGTTTCTGATCCTATGTGCTTGACTCCTAAACGTTACACTTTGCAGCTCTCTTGCCAGGCAAGATACCTTGCCAAATTGCTTACAGTACTTTGCATGCTTATTATATTTTGTATATTTATTGCATGTGTATTTTCTTTCAGTCATAATTATATATACTATACATATGTTGACACACACTTGACACATAGTACCATGGAAGGGGACGACAATCAGTAGGCGTATGGGCTATAACAACTCTGGTAAACCTTAGTATTTAGCACGCACTACGGTAGTGTGTCACACTGGTCGCTACCCTCGCGGTATGTCAATTTTTGGAGTCGCGCTGGTCGCTGCCCTAGCTGTATGACAATTTCTGATGTCCCTGTCGTGTGTGTGAGTTATGAGATTTAGATCGAGTAGCATACCCATGCCCATACGTCGAAAAGTTGTCCTCATTATGCATTCATATAGATTGTCTTGTACAGCGTACTTACATATTTTCTACCTATTATGCATGTTTACTATATTCAAATTGGCATGCTTCTATGTATCTTGTTACGTCCCTCTGAGGACCTGGTCCCTTCCCAAAATACGTAGGACTAGGAATACGTAACACGCCAGCCGTATGTATATGAACTCCAATATATGAAAACCATATACACATGTATGTTGTACATGAATATCCAATCCACAGTGGTAATATACTGTCACACAAGTCACACACAATTCTATATCTCATCCACAGCACAAATAATAGATAAATGGAAATCAATAACTGAATATCAAATAAGCAGTCTCAAAGTATGATAGTCGGATGGAAACAAATCTACTGCAAATCGACTATAATAAACTACTAAAGATAGAAGAGAATAAACTCTAATATAAGAATAAATGTCTCAAAAAGAATAGGAGCTAGAATCTCTAAACAGCTACAATGAATCACATATAATCCGAAGGTAAGATCTCCTCAGACTGATAGCTAGCGTCAGGTCCAGGTCCATACTCCTGCGGGTATTCCTGCTCATCTATATCTGGAAAGGTACCAGGTCCTCAGAGGGACGTAACAAGATACAAAAAAACACATGCCAATAAAGTACTGAAATATAAACATCCAATGGGGTCGCCTAACCATCTATGTGAATGCAGTTTGAGAACAACTTTCCACCAAGTGGGCTATCTGGCTAAAATAGGATTGGCATGGTTCTCTTGGAGATCCAGGGGCCTACAAAGGCACGTCGTCTTTTGAACTCCGGAGGCCCGCCAATGTACATAATATAATATATAGTGGTCATCATGACTGCGCATCTCCGGCGGAGCGTACGGGTTACACAAGGAAAGTGCAATGGAGCCCAAATGCCTTACTTGTTATTCTTCCCACCCAATGCTCTAAGCATGTCATGTTCATGACACGATAATACCTCTAATAACCGCCAGGTCTAATAGCATGCAATGTTTCTATTGGCAGTTATCCCTATCCGTCGTACGACCTATACGTACCAGTGGCCAGCCGAGTACGCAAGTCCGTGTCCTACATGTGACTCACACTCGTGTAAGAATAGTGTCTTGGCCAATGAAACATAAATGCCTCATGAAGATGGGGTAGTCTCATAAAGTAGGTCCAATGCATATACATAAATAAAAACATAGTACGACGACACCGTCGTTGCACCCAAGTTTCCTTGGACGCGCAATTTATATAGCAGTTAAAATAAATGAAGTAAAATAAACAAAAATAAACATGCATGCATCATATAGAATATAAATACAGTATAATGGCAAGGTATACTTGTCTGGCAAGAAATCTGTAAAGTGTACGCGTCCAAATATCAAGGACACGAAACCTGGAACAAAGGCCTCCGAACAAACGTCTCCGGATGCTGAAATAAACATCACCAATATTTTCGGAATGGACAAAATAGCTAAAAAGTACATTCCTTTCGTCCAATTTGGACACAGGGACAAAATAGTAATTTCGGGTAAAAGTGGGGTCCACGCATGGCCCACTTTGAACCGAAAAGTGTGTCAAGGATAACAGTCTCTAAATGGGACAAATTATAAGTCAAACAACTCTAAATGTCAATACGAACCCAACGGTATGTCCAAATGTGGATTCCGATGGGCCGAACACAATTTTGTCCAAAAAGTCAACTATGGGGCCCGCCAATTGACAATTTGGTCAACCATCTCAGAATTGCGTGAAAATTGGGTCACGGGACCAGCGCATTACCACGAGTCCAGCGGCGTAAGTTTCGTCATAATCTGACAAGCGTGCACAAAATGCGCGTGACTTCCACAAAAGTAGCGACACGGGGTGTGTCCGCGGATACAGCCTGATTTCGGCGCACATACGCGTCCGAATCAGTTTTCACTAATTGTTACGTATCTGGTTATGCTGTGCGCACCGTTCGGTACACTTGGTACATGGCGGAGCAGTCCCGTTTGGCGGGACGCGCTCCGTTTCACAACTTTTAGTAATCTGAGAAAAGTGGGTTCGCAGGGTTTTATGACGAATTTAATTCTGTTCACAGCAGTTAATAATCTAGGATTATTTAACAAAAAATAAACTAGGTCAAGTGATCTACGCATACAAAAAAGAATCACCGAATTCGGATCTCTGTGGTGGGAGATACGAACTCGGCAACATGGGTGGTCACCGCAGTTTTTTGCGATCCCAGAATTTGGTCTGCTTGCGCCAACTTGGGCACTATTTTCGCCTATGGGTATACATTGTTCGAGGTCTGCTATCATACAGATATGGAAGAGGGTTAAGGGGTGAGCATACCGATGAAGACGGAACGGTGTTTGGTTGAGCGAGTCGACGGGAAGCAACTCCGGAACAAAGGTACCTCGTGTGGGAATCTGCAGTGCGCGGGGTCACGGTCGTCGGGATTGGTTTGGATGGCCTGGCGGGGTTCTCTGGCTGCGGTGGCGGCTCTCTCTAGGTCTAGATGAGAAGAGAAGGGTCTGGAGGTTTTATGTTAGGGTTTTATCAAATATATATATATATATATATATATATATATATATATATATATATCGAATAGGGAGAGCGAAGGGAGTGGGTTGGCGGGTCCGTGTGGAATTGTAAGGGGGGGCGGTCTGTGCTGCTAGTGGGCGTTGGTGGAATGGTGTTTGCTAGCAAGTTGCTTGCTAAGTTTTGCTAGTGTTTTGTTAGAATAGATGCTTAAGATTATTAGTAATAGTATTATTATTAGTTTATTATTATTAGTTTATTAATACTTTCTTTTCTTTTCTTTTCTTTTCCTTTTTCTTTTTAAATATATATATACATATATATATATTTGTTTATATATATATATATATATATATACTCATAAGAAAATTTATAGATTATATTAATGCACACCGTTAAGCTAGTAACTGTCCAAGGGGTCTCCTACATGAAATAAATTCCGAAAAATTTCTAATGGTCCCATATATCCTCTAAGTGCCCGAACACCTAAAATAAAAATTATTAAAAATATATTTCTCCTATTTAGCCACTAATTACTACAATTAAATTATTAATTAATAAATAAAAAGGGTATATACGATTTTTAGGAAGGGGGTTTTATATTCTACCCAACTTATAAAAATTTTATCCTCAAAATTAAAATTAAGCCATGATAGAATGCAAGGATGGTATAAGATATAAATTAACAATGTAAATTCATACCTTGGTCTGCGAATAGGTTCGAAAAATGCTTGCGCATGTCGTCCTCGCACTCCCAAGTTGATTCTCCTGGCGCGCCATGCCTCCATGCTACGCGAACCAAGGAAATAGACTGGTTCCTCAACACTTTCTCTCGACGATCAAGGATTCCCACGGGTTGCTCTTGGTAAGACAAGCTCGGCCCAATGGTAATCTCTGAATGGTCGAGAACATGACTGCTGTCTGCCATATATCGCCTGAGCTGTGACACATGGAATACGTCATGTACTCCCTCCAGTGAAGGTGGTAGCGTAAGTCGATATGCCACTTCTCCAACTCTCTCGAGCACGTCAAATGGTCCAATATACCTTGGACTCAACTTGCCGCGCCCTCCGAATCGGATGGTGCCTCTGGTCGGTGATATCCTCAAGAAGACATGATCGCCCTCTTTGAACTCCAAGGGACGACGATGAAGGTCTGCCCACTGGTTCTGCCTGTCTTGCGCTTCTCGCAAGTGTCCTTGAATCTTCTTGACTATCTCTACGGTGTTGACCACCAACTCTGGTCCCAGAATCTGACGTTCTCCCACGTCACTCCAACACACAGGAGACCTATATTTTCTTCCATACAATGCTTCAAATGGAGCCATCTGAATACTCGCTTGATAGCTATTGTTGTAAGAAAACTCCACAAGATGTAGGTGGTCCTCCCATGATCCTCCGAAGTCTAACATGCAAGCCCTCAACATATCCTCCAAGGTCTGAATAGTACGTTCTGACTGCCCATCTGTCTGCGGGTGGTAAGATGTACTGAATTTTAGACGAGTTCCAAGACTCTCTTGCATGCTCCTCCAAAAGTGTGATATAAAGCACGAATCTCTGTCTGATACAATGCTGACTGGTATGCCGTGCAATCTCACGATCTGTCTCATATATAAGTCAGCTAAAGCTTCTGTAGACTGACCCACTCTAAAAGGTATAAAATGGGCGGACTTGGTGAGTTAATCCACTATTACCCATACTATATCTCTCCCACTTGGACTCTTGGGAAAACCCGTGACGAAGTCCATAGTGATGTGCTCCCACTTCCACTCTAGAATCGAAAGTAGTTGCAATAAGCCTGCTGTCCTCTGGTGCTCCGCCTTCACTTGTTGACATACCAGACATTTAGCTACAAAGCGAGCTATCTCTCTCTTCATTCCATGCCACCAAAAGTGTTGTCGTAAGTCACGATACATCTTGGTGCCTCCAGGATGAATAGAATAAATCGAACTATGAGCCTCTGTCATCAGCTCCTGTCGAATCTCTCCATTTGGAATATAAAGATGATCACCACATCATAATGTCCAATCCTCATGAATGCGTAATCCTGTCTGCTCTTCGGCCTCTGTCCTTTCCTTCAGTCTCCGAAATTTGGAGTCTGTAGGCAAAGCTGCCTTAATCCTCTATACCAATGATGATTGAACTTGCAAGTTGGCTAGTGTCCCATCTACTCCGGGTAATATTACTTCAATGCCAAGCTCTTGCAAGTCCTCCAATAGTTCCCTCTGTACTGTCAAAAAGTAAGCTGCTGGCTTCCGGCTTAACGCGTCTGCTACAACGTTAGCCTTGTCTGGATGATAATGTAGCTCTATCTCGAAATCTTTCATCAACTCGATCCATCGACGTTGCCTCATTTTTAACTCCTTCTGTGTGAAGACGTACTTGAGGCTCTTGTGGTCTATATAGATCTCCACTCGTTCCCCATATAAGTAATATCTCCATAGCTTCAGAGCAAATACAACGGCTGCAAGTTCCAAGTCATGAGTCGAATAATTCTTCTCATGTACTCATAACTGCCTAGATGCATATGCAATTACCTTGCCATGCTGCATCAATACGCATCCCAAGCCTTTCCCTGATGCGTCACTGTAGATCACATAACCTCCTGATCCGGACGAAATAGTCAATACTGGTGCTGTAGTCAGTCGCTTTTTTAACTCTTCGAAGGCGGCTTGACACTCGTTGGTACATATAAATTCTTGATCCTTACAAGTCAAACGAGTCATAGGTGCCGCTATCCTTGAGAAGTTTTCCATAAACCGTACTTCTCACCTCTGCTGCTGATTTAAGAACATGCCATGTCTCAACTGCTGAGATCTTCTCTAGATCAACAGAAATACCATCTCCTGTAACAACATGTCCAAGAAATAAAACTATGTCCAAGAAGAACTCATATTTGCTGAGCTTAGCATATAACTGCTCTCTCCTCAAAGTCTCTAGAATAATCCGCAGATGCTGCTCGTGCTCCTCGTGGCTCTTCGAATAGACAAGTATATCATCTATGAAGACGACCATGAACTGGTCCAAGTACTGGTGGAAGACTCGATTCATCAAGTCCATGAAGATCACTGGAGCATTGGTCAATCCAAATGGCATGACCAAAAACTCGTAGTGCCATATCTTGTTCTGAATACGGTCTTCGGAATGTCCTGCTTCCGTACCTTCACCTGGTGATATTCCGATCTCAAATCTATCTTCGAGAATACCTTGGCTCCACTGAGTTGATCAAATAAGTCATCAATGCGTGGCAATGGATATTTGTTCTTCACTGTCACTGCATTCAGGGCTCTGTAGTCAATACACATCCGTACTGACCCATCCTTCTTGGGTACAAACAATACTGGTGCTCCCCAGGGTGATGCACTCGGTCGGATGAAACCTTTCTCTTCTAGCCCTTTTAACTGTGCCTTCAGCTCGTCCATCTCCTTCTTCGCCAGTATGTAAACATGCAATGCTATAGGTGCTGCTCCGGGTGCTAGTTCAATTGAAAACTCTACGTCTCTCTGGGGGTAGTCCTGGCAAATCCTCTGGAAAGACGTCTAGAAATTCTGAAATAATAGGATGATAGACAACATTGTCCATTGCGAGCTACATACCATCAAGGATTTCTATGGATCCTCGGGCAAACTCAAGTTCAGGCTGGCCTGGTACCTTAAAAAAATGCTTCCTCCAAAGCAATCGAAGAAAGCGTTGTACTTGCTTAGCAAGTCCATTCCAAGCACAATATCAAAAGTTGGCATAGGAAGGACTAAGAGTTGGGCATTCATCTCTCTGCCACGTATCACTATAGGACCCGATCTACAAATTCGGCTAACTGGTACAACTCCTCCTCCAGTTAGAATTCTAATACAACTAGATAAAGGTGTAGAAGCAATGTTATGTTTGGCAATAAAACTAGATGATATGAATGAGTGGGTGGCTCCCGTATCAAATAATATCACCGCAGGAAAAGTAAAAGCAAGGGTAATACCTGCTATGACATCCACCTCATGATCCATGTCATCTACCTCCAATGCAAAAGCTCGCCCGTTCCTCTGCGGCTGTCCATGTCCGGCCCTCATATACTGCTCCTCCTGGGTAGGTAGCGGTGGTCCTCTTTGAAATCCTCCTGCTGCTGGGGGTCGAGGTGCTCCTGGTCCAGTCATCTGCTGGGCTGGCTTCGGTGCTGGAAGCGCTAGTCTCTGAACTGGTGGTGGGAGTGTCGATGTCTGCATTGGGAAGTCTCTCGCCATGTGCTGTCCGGAGCCACATCTCATACACTGACCCAAGCGAGTCCGACAATCTCTCGATATATGTCCGCGATTCCCACAATAATTACAGTAGGGCTTCTCCGGATTCTGGTATGGTCCGGCTCTGTGTTGTTGATGCTGCTGTGCCAAGGGACGTCTGATAGGTCCTCCCTGTTGTGTCCTGGCTGGTCCCTGCTGTGTCCTTATCGATCCTTGTTGTGTCCTCAGCTGACCTCCTTTTTCTCTGCTAATGGTTTCTTGCAATCTGGCCTCTGTCAGTAGTTCAGCATAAGAGACTCGAGACTGCGAGCTTGTATAATGTTGTAGCTCCTGGGTCAGTCCTCGATGAAACCTCTTAGCCTTAGCCAAGTCATTTGGTATCAAAGCAGCGCCATATTTGCTGAGTTGACTAAACTCGGCATCATACTCGTCCACTGTTCAGTTTTCCTGCTCCAAGTGAAGAAACTGATCGTACAATGTGTCACGCCCCAGTCCCAAAATACCAAGGGACTAGACACGTGGCAATGGCCAGCAGCACACACCGATGGACAACCCAATTTAATGGATCCATCAGGGCATACTTAAGCTGTAAAATAAAGTCTACGACAATCATGGCATAGCTAATCTCATCCACACAAGATATAAATTATGATCCACAGAATAAATAAGGAATGTAAATCATCAGCTAGACTCAACAAGTGCTTCGGGGAACAACCCGATAAATATCTGTTATAATGGTTTAACAGACCAGAAATAAATGACTGAAATAAACAAATAAATACTGAGCAGGGAACATGGATGCTCAGTAAAAGTCTTCGGCTAACACCTCGTCCTCAGATGGCGGTACAGCTCCTGGATCAGCTCCTGCTGGGGTCCTGTATACCTCGGGATAGATCTCGTCCTCAAATCCTGGGGACATAATCCATATCCAGGTCCTCAGGGGACATAGCAAGGTACAGAAAATATACAACCCAAAATATAAGCAGTGCAGCAATAATAAGATAAATAGGGTAAGTATGTAAACATCTGTGTGAAATACAAGGGAGAATATCTGTAGTGCTCAGGCTGAAATAACTACAAGCTCTGTGTAGGGGAGTCGGTAGCAGTGATATCATGAGGTGGTCTAGCTCAGCGGGAGACTGAGTAACCGGCATAATATAATCAACCTGTAGCCTGAGGGACTCTCCAGCAATAGATGGAACAATAAAGGAATACTAAATAACCAGCTAAGTGATATGCAAGATGAGAGCAGCACTAGAACTCAGGCTGAAGCCACTACAAGCTCTGTGTCGGGGAGCCGGTAGCAGCAGTAATAATGAGTAATGGGCCAAGCTCGGGCTTCAGAGTCTTGTGCCTCACAATAATAGGGGTTTATATATATGATCAGCCTGTAGCCTGTGTGTCTCTCCCCACCCAATGTAACCTCGTATATCATGACCATAACATCTCATGTCCATGTCAAGCGGAATCATAGCTAAATACAACAAGTCATAAAGTATCTAAGAATATAGTATCTCTGTCAAGTCCTGTATCCTATACAGAATCACCACGAATATCTTGGGAAGATCCTGTCTCATGAATGGTGTTAAGTGTCCTGGGTCATAGTGTACTTGGTAAGACAAGTACGAGAAGATAAAGTGTCACGAATATCCATCTCTAGATGACAATACACAACACCGCGTACGGTGTTGGCACCCGACTAATAATCGGATGCTAAGTACGTCACACGGTCCTAGGTTAAGCATGCACAGCAATATAATGAAGTAAGGAAAATATGTAACAATACTGCAGAGTTTGGCAAGGTATACTTGCCTGGGATTTAAATACCAAAAGCTGTCCCTGTATCAGTGGATCATGTAGGTACTCCTCCAAAAGTTGTAATAAATATCACCAACCGTCTCAGAAAATGTCAAATAGCTAGAAATGCCTGTCCTTAAGTCCAATTTGGACATAAGGGCAAAAATAACATTTCCGGGCCAAAGCGGGGTCCACATGTGGGCCACTTTGCACCGAAAAACGTGTCAGGATCAAAGGTCTCCAAATTCCTCAAACTCAGTGTCTACAAGTCAGAAACGATGATACGATCCCAACTTAACTTCCAGAATTGGATTCCGATGAGCCGATCACAAAATCGTCCGTCAAGTGGAGCCTGTGGGGCCCACGATACGTGATTTTGTCAACGTTCTCAGAATCGAACCAAACTTGGGTCACAGGACCAGCGTATTACTACGAGTTTGATGGCGCAAGTTTCATCTCGATCCGACGTGTGTACACAAAGTTACAGCGTGTTCCAGAATAGACGGATACGGGACGTTGTCGGCGGATACGCGTTGATTCCGGTGTGCACGCACATCCGAATCGACTTCTGCGAAATCCCACACGTCCGTATCAACGACGCACACATTTCGGTAAAGATCGCGTGCGACCAAGTCGTCCCTTTTGGCGGGGCGCACTCAGTTTTGAGGTGAAACAGGGCGTTATTTTTCCTATTTTTGGATCGCGGTTTGCGATCACCACAGGATGCGATGCACCGAGCGGGTTACACGGGCACCGAGCGGGTTACACAGACTACGCGTTGCAACTGTCGGAATCGAAAATGGAGTTACGAGGTGAGAGAAAATGGTACCTGAACAAGGCTCCGAGAAGTCTGAATTCCACGTGTCCGAGGGTACTGTTTGTGTCCTGGACGTGTCCGCTGTCTCCTGTGCGTCCAGGCTAGGGTTCCGATCGAGACAGCGGCGGGGGATTCTCCGGAGGGAGTCGAGCTCGGGGTCGACGAGGTCGGCTAGGCGGCGGCTCTGCACAGTCGGCCGGAGCGGTTCATGCCGGCCGAAGACTCGGCGTCGGGCGAGCGGCTGGGTGGACTCGGCTGGAGCGGGGCTGGGTCGACTCGGGGTCGTCGATGGCCTGGCGGCAGCGGCGCCGGGGTCTGGGCAGACTCGGGATCGTCGACGGCCTGGCGGCAGTGGCGTAGATGGGGGAGCCGGTGGTGGAGTTAGGGCTTAGGGTCGGCTGCTAGGGCGGAGCAGCGTCGGGGTCATGGCGGTGGGTCGCTGGGGTGATGGCGAAGTCGTTGACAGGTGGCTCGTCTAGGGTTCCGATGAAGAAGTCAGGGTCTGGTGACGGCGCGGGGAGGTCGGCGGCTGGGCACGCTTTACGAGGCTTTATAGCCGCTACAGTATCTACGGTGGTTAGGGTTCAGTTGGATTGCGGATCCGGGTCGGGTTTGGCTCGGATCCGACCCGACCCAATGTGCGGTTTGGTTCAGGTTCAGGTTTGGGTTTGGGTTTGGTTTTATATAACCAATAGTTTTTAGGGCTTTAAACGCGTTTTCGGAGTCCAATAAATTCACAGAAAAATACCCCAAGTCCGGTTTTCCATTTTATACACATAAAATATTATTTCCATAATATTTTAACACTAATTAACAGCATTTAAAAATCTTTAACTCACAATTACCTTGGTTTTTTATCCAGAAAAATACCAAAAATTGGGGAAAATTATATTTAAAATTATTCTGAAAAATTAGGGTGTTTACAATCTACCCCCCTTAAGAGGATTTCGTCCTCACAATCAAAAAATAAGCTACTAAAGGAAGAACTATGGTAATTACAAGCTTGCTTAGTTTACAACTGCATCCGTGAATAAGTGGGGATAACGCTGGTGCATACTATCCTCTCGTTCCCAGGTCGATTCTCTAGGAGAATGATGCTTCCAAGCTACACGAACCAGTCTGATTGTCTGTCCTCACAATGTCTTCTCACTGACGTCGAGGATGCCAACTGGTTGTTCTTTATATCTCAAGCTAGGGCCCACTGCGATCTCTGAATGATCGACTACGTGACTTGGGTCGGTCACGTACCTTCTCAGCTTTGAGACATGGAATACGTCATGCACTCCCTCTAAGGATGGTGGTAATGCAAGACGATAAGCCACCTCACCAATGCGCTCTAGAATATCAAATGGCCTAATATACCTCGGGCTCAACTTGCCTCTGCTCCCGAATCTAATAGTACCTCGAGTGGGCAAAATCCTCAAGAATACGTGCTCTCCTTCGTTAAACTCTAGGGGACGTCTGTGCGTATCTGTCCAATGCTTATGTCTGTCCTGAGCTACTCAAAGATGATTCTGAATCTGTTTTACCTTCTCCACTGTCTGTGTTATCAATTCTGGACCCAGTATTTGACGTTCACCAACGTCACTCCAACATATAGGCGATCTGCACTTCCATCCGTATAATGCCTCGAATGGTGCCATCTGAATGCTAGCCTGATAACTGTTATTGTAGGAGAACTCCACTAAGTGCAAATAATCTTCCCAAGATCCTCCAAAGTCTAGCATACATGATCGCAACATATCCTCCAAGATCTGAATGGTACGCTTCGATTGGCCATCTGTCTGTGGGTGGTAAGCTGTGTTGAATTTGAGTCTGGTGCCCAGACTCTCTTGCATGCTTCGCCAGAAATAAGATATAAATCTCGAATCTCGATCCGATACAATACTGACCGGCACTCCATATAATTTGAAGATTTGTCGCATATACATGTCGGCTAGTACCTATGTGGACTGCCTAACTCTAAATGGCAAGAAGTGTGTCGATTTAGTGAGTCGATCCACAATAACCCATATTGCGTCTCTTCCGTTGGGGCTCCTTGGAAATCCTGTGACAAAATCTATCGTGATATGCTCCCACTTACATTCTGGTATAGGAAGCGGCTGTAACATACCTGCAGTCCTCTGATGCTCGGCCTTTACTTGCTGACAGACTAAATATTTGGCCACAAATCTTGCAATCTCCCTTTTTATTCCATGCCACCAGTAATACTGTCTCAAGTCTCGGTACATCTTGGTTCCTCCTGGGTGAACAGAGTACATAGAGCTATGTGCTTCAGTCATTAACTCATGTCTCAATTCTACATTTGGAACATACAGGCGATTTCCAAACCTCAATGTCCCATCTTCGTGTATACGAAGTCCTATCTGCATGCCTGCTTCCGTCCTCTCCTTCAGTCTTCGAAATCTAGCATCGGTGGGCAATGCCTCCTTAATCTTCTCTATGAGTGATGACTTAACTTCAAGATTAGCCAGCAAGCCACTCTATCCTGGTAAAATAACCTCTATCTGAAGCTCCTGTAGATCTCTCAATAACTCAGGCTGCATCGTCAAGAAATAAGCCGTAGGCTTCCTGCTGAGTGCGTCTGCCACGACATTCGCCTTTCCCGGATGGTACTACAATCTATATCAAAATCTACCATTAGTTCAAGCCAACGTCTCTGCCTCATGTTAAGCTCCTTCTGAGTATATACATACTTCAGACTCTTGTGATCTGTAAAGATGTCTAGCTTCTCCCCATAAAGGTAGTGCCTCCATATCTTCAATGCAAATATAACTGCTGATAACTCCAGATCGTGTGTCTGGTAGTTCTTTTCGTGGACCTTCAACTGTCTTTATGCATAAGCAATAACTTTGCCATGTTGCATCAAAACACATCCTAGTCCACTACCTGATGCATCACTGTAAACAACAAAACCTCCTGACCCTGAAGGAAGAGTCAAGACTGGTGTTGTTGTTAATCTTCTCTTCAATTCTTCGAAGGCCTTCTGGCAGTCTTCTGTTCGTATAAAATCCTGGTCTTTACGTGTCAGCTTCGTCATCGGTTCTGCAATCCTCGAGAAATTTTCTACAAACCTTCGGTAATATCCCACAAGTCCGAGAAAACTTCTCACCTCTGCAACTGATATGGGTGTAGGTCAAGTCTCAATGGCAGCAACTTTCTCTGGATCAACTGAAAGTCCTTCTCCTGAAATAATATGTCCCAAGAAAGGCACTTTGTCCATACAAAACTCACACTTACTGAGTTTGGCATATAACTTCTCATGTCTCAAGGTCTCTAACACGATTCTGAGATGCTCCTCGTGCTCTTCATGGCTCTTAGAATATATTAGAATGTCATCAATGAACACAACCACAAATTTATCCAAGAACTGATGAAAGACTCTGTTCATCAAACTCATAAATACTGCTGGCGCGTTGGTTAATCCAAACGACATTACCAAGAACTCATAATGTCCATACTTGGTCCTGAAAGCTGTCTTCGGTATATCTTCCTTCCTTACTTTGATCTGATGGTAGCCGGATCTAAGGTCAATCTTCGAGAATACCCTTGCACCACTCAATTGATCGAATAGATCATCAATGCGTGGTAAGGGATACCTGTTCTTGATGGTCACAGCATTTAGTGCCCTGTAGTCAATGCATAACCGTACTGTTCCATCCTTCTTCGGCACAAATAATATGGGTGCTCCCCAAGGTAAAACACTGGGCCGAATGAAATCCTTCTCCAAAAGATCATCAACTGTTCTTTCAACTCCACTAACTCCTTAGGTGCTAGCCGATAAACTGATGAAGTGATAGGCTCTGCTCCTGGAGTTAAGTCTATTGTGAATTCTATTTCCCGATCAGGTGGTAAACCTGGAAGATCATCAGGAAATACATCCACAAATTCTGATATGACTCTTGGGTAACCTGTCTCCCCTTCTACATATAATACCCTAAGAGTAGGCTGAACTCCTTGCTCTACTGCTCCTCGAAGAAACTCAAATTTTGGATGTCCAGGCGGTCTAAATATAACCCGCCCAAGTCGGCAATCAAGAGTCGCATGGTACTGACTTAACCAGTACATACCAAGTACAACATCATAATCCGGCATAGAAAAGATCAGAAATTGAGCTCGCATCTCTCTCCCACAGACTACTACAGAATATGATCTACAGACGTCACTAACCGGAATAATTCCACCTCCCGTAAGAATTCTCTTCATCTTCGGAAGGGGTGCGGTAGCTACTCTATGGGTGGCTACAAAGCTAGCTGCTATAAATGAATGCGATGCTCCAGAATCAAATAATGCTACAGCTGGTAATGAAGCTACTAAAATGGTACCTGTGATGACCTCGCCTGTAGTAGCCTCCTCCTCAACAGCTAATGTGAATGCCTGTCCTCGTCCCTGAGCTGGACCTCTCTGCTGCTGCTGAGCCTGCTGAAATAGAGTTGCCTGCGGTGCCAGGGGTGGTCTCTGCTGATTTTCTCCTGGGGCTGGTGGCCTGACGCCTCTAACTCCTGTCTGTTGTGCTCCTACTGCTGGATAAGCTGGTCGTGGTGCAGGTAAAGCTAGTCTCGGTACTCCCTCTCTGCGCTCGGTGCAGTCTCTGGTTTGATGCTGGTTGGACCCGCAAGCCAGGCAGAGTCCCAACTTACGTCTGTATTCTCTCTCAATGTGACCTATCTTGCCGCAGTGGTGACAAGTAGGGAGAGATATGGCCCTGTGTGCTGTCCTCTCTGGCATACTCCTCTGGGACCGTTTTGCTGAATCTCCATGTGCTGTCCTGGATGGTGCTGAGGTGATAGGCCTCTTTAGATTCGACTCCCTTCCAGTGACGTGCTCCATGCGTCGTGCTGCAGTATCACGCCCCAGTCCCAAAATATCGAGGGACAGGGCACGTGGCAATGGCCAGCAGCACGCACCGATGGACAACCCAAATTAATGGATCCATCAGGGCATGCTTAAGCTGTAGTCTAGCAGTAATATGTACAAGTCTCAGGTATTTCTAATCTCATCCACAGAATAACACAGATTAATTGCCAGAAATAATGCAATAGAAATAATTAAGCAATATCAAATAAGATTATCTCGGAAAATAATCCGAGAATTAGTCTGTTACATTTAAGAAAAAGACAGGAAATAAAATGCTGAAAAATGGAAATACTGAGTAGTTGAAGCCGATGCTCAGGAGAAATCTTCGGCCGCTATCTCGTCCTCTGTTCCTAGTTCTATTTCGAGAAGTGCTCCGGTTCCGTACACCTCTGGGTAGTTCTCTTCAGCTGTACCTGGGGACATCATCCATTCCAGGTCCTCAGGGGACATAGCAAGGTACAAAATATCTCAAGCCAAATAAATATCAGTACAGCAATAAAATAAACAGCAGGGTAAACTAAGTAACCAACTATGTGATATGCAATATGAGAGCCGCACTAGAACTCAGGCTGAAGCCACTACAAGCTCTGTGTCGGGGAGCCGGTAGCGACAATAACTATGAATTACACTATGATATATACTATATTTTATATATATTATCAGCCTGTAGTCTGTGTGTCTCTCCCCACCCAATGTAATCCCACGTCTCATGTCTACGATGCCTCATGTCCATGTCACGCACGATTATAACTAATGCAGCAAGTCTGATAGCTATAAATCAAATGTCTAAGAATGTAAAGTCTATGTCATAAAACATGCATCCTATACATAATCACCTTGATTATCTCAGGAAGACTCTGTCTCATAAAATAGTGTCAAGTGTCCTGGGTTCTGGTGTACTTGATAGGACAAGTACGAGAATTATCGGGTCTCGATAACCATGTCTATGTGACGTTACACAACTCTGCGTACGGAGTTGGCACCCGACTATGATCGGACACTAAGCACGTCACCCGTTTTCTAGGTTAAGCAGTTAAAACAAGTTTATATTTAATTCCACAAGAAATCAAGTAAAATACTATGTCAAGAATTACTGAGATTTGGCAAGCTTTACTTGCCCACTAATGCATAATTCAGTCCAGAAAATAAATAGCAAGCTGCAGGGTTTGGCAAGGTACACTTGCCTGTGGTTCCGGCTCTGATTTCGGCTCTGACTTCAGTTGGATTAGCAGGCGGTACTCCGGTTGCTGAAATAAATATCACCATCAGATCCAGAAAATATCAATCAGCTAGAAACGTTTATCCTTGGGTCCAATTTGGAGACAAGGGCAAAAAAGGCAGTTTCGGGTCAAAACGGGGTCCACATGTGGGCCCGCTTTGCACCGAAAAATGTGTCAAGGTCAACGGTCTCCAAATTCACCAAACTTAGTGTCAACAGGTCAGGAACGCTGATACGAACCCAACGGAACTTTCAGAATTGAATTCCGATGAGCCGATCCCAAAATCGCCCGTCGAGTAGGGCCTGTGGGGCCCACGACACGCGATTTTGTCAACGTTCTCAGAATCGAACCAAACTTGACCCACAGGACCAGCTTATTGCTACGAGTCCGATGGCATAAGTTTCGTCTCGATCCGACGTGTGTACACAAAGTTAGGGCGCATTCCAGAAAGTACGGATACGGGGCGATGTCCGCGGATACGCGTTAATCCCGGTGTGCACGCACACCCGAATCGACTTCTACAAAATCCCACACGTCCGTATCGACGATGCGCACGTATCTGTGAAGACCGCGCACGACCAAGTCGTCCCGTTTGGCGGGACGTACCCAGTTCCGGGGTAAAACAGGGTCTGGTTTTTCCTGTTTTTGGATCGCGGTGTGCGATCACCACAGGACGCGATGCCCTGAACAGTTTATCCGGGCACCGAGAGGGTCACACAGGCTTCGCAACACAATTTGCGAAATCAAAAACAGAGCTACGAGCAAGAAGATACACGCACCTGAACGGGATCCGAAAATTGGGATCTGAATCGTGTCCGACACGTGTCCGACACGTGTCGGATACAGGGCAATTAAATTAGGGTTAGGGCTTGGGATGCTGGACGGCGGAGCTCCGGCGGAGACGGCAGCGTGGGCGGCTGGGCTGCGGCGGAGGGGGCCGGGGGCAGCGCGGCGGCGGGCGGCGCGGTGGCTGGGGACTCGCCGGCGGCCGGAGGCGGCGCGGGGAGCTGCTGCTGTGCTGCTGCTACGGTCGTCGACGAGCCGGAGGCCGGCGGAGGAGGAGGAGAAGAGGAGGGGCGGTGGAGGCGACGGCGACGGCGGGCAGCGGCGCTGCGGGCGGTGGCAGCGGCGGCGGAGGGTGCAGCGGCGAGGGGGGGTAGCCGGAGGGGATCTGTGGAAGTGGAAGTCGACGGCGAGGGAGGGGATTTAAAGGCCGAGGAGGGGGCGAGAGAGGCGGAGAGGGCGGGGGTCGTGGTGAGGTGGCCGGGCGGAGCGGCGCCGGACGCGGGCGCCGCCGGAGAACGCGGGGAGGGAGAAGGTCGTGGGGGAGAGAGGGGGCCGGGTTAGCGGGTTGCGGGCGGGTCGGGTCTGGCGGTTCCGACCCGACCCGCTAAGGCGGGGTCTGGGCCGGGTGGGGCTGGGCCCGGTTTGGGCCCAATGGGCCGGGCCGGGCTCGGGTTTAAATTTTAAAAATAATAATAATAATAATAATATTAAAATCAGTAATAAATAAATAAATAAATTATTAAATAAATAGTTTTAGGTGTTTTAAAAATAGGTCCGGGGTCCAATAAATTTCAAAAAAATTGCCCTAAGTCCAGTTTTTCATTTTACACCCAAAAATATTATTTTTATAATATTTTAATATTATTTATTATCATTTAAAAATTATTGAATAATTAAAATCCTGTTTTTAAATTACAGAAAATTCCCAGAAAATTTCAGAAAATTGTGAAAAATCCAGATTTTAAAATTTTAAAAAATCAGGGGATTTACAATCTACCCCCCTTAAGAGGATTGTGTCCTCGCTATCAAAGAATAACCGATCAATTGAGATGTCACGGTTGCAAGTATCGTTCGAACCACATCACAAGATACTTTAGGGAAATACCGTTTCCCTAAAATGAAAGTTATACACTTTCCAGAAAAATCTAGTTAAAAAACAAGATCTACAACTTTTATGAAAACCAGGTTGTTATTAACAAGTTGCAAATTACTAGGTTGGGGTTGAGGTCACGAACCAATAGGCACGAACTATAACAAGACTAGAAACGGATAACTATGAATCACTTACTCGCATCAGCGTCCTGCATAGTCAGCGCATAAGCTTGTCCTCGTCCTTGTGGTAGATTCCTCTGCTGCTGCTGGGCTTGCTGAAAGAGTGTCGCCTGAGGTGCCAGAGGTGGCCTCGGTGCTGGTGAAGCTGGTTGGTTTGCCCTTGGTGCTCCATCTCGATGCTGGGGACGGTCCTTGGCTATGTGTTGATTGGTGCCGCAAATCAGGCATAATCCCAACTTGCGTCTGCAGTCCTTCTCGACATGGCCTATCTTGCCGCAGTAGTGACAGGTAGGAAGGGTCTGCAAAGCTGTCCTGGGTGGCTGGTGCGTGTGAGATCTCTTTGCAGATTCTCCCGGTGATGTTCTGTCTGGTGCTGAGGTGATTGGCCGCTTGTGGCGAGACTCCCTCCTGGTGACGCGTTCCATGCGTCGGGCTGCAGCGAGAACGTCTGAGTAGGAGGTAGGTACGACGGATCCGATGAGTCTCTGTAGCTCGAAGTTCAGTCCGTCGAAGAACTTCTCGGCCTTCTCTTCCTCTGTCGGGATCAGGGTTGGGGCGAAGCGGCTCAGACGAATGAATTCTGCGTTGTACTCTTCCACCGTCATAGAGTCCTGAGTGAGGCGATTGAATTTGTCCCGCAGTTCGGATCGTGCGATAGCCAGAATGTACATCTCTTGGAAGAGTCTGGAGAACTCCTCCCAAGTGACTCGGTCTGGTCCGAGTCGTGCCTCCTCAGACAACCACCAGTGGTGTGCGTTGCCTGTCAACTGCATTCGGACGGCAGTCATCCAGCATTCCCGTGGAAGCTCAGCTGCTTCAAGTTGATGTCGTATGTTGGTGAGCCACTCATGAACTTCTGTGGGCTCCTCTTTTCCAGAAAAGGTGCGGGGCTTCAGTTGGCAGAAGTCAGTGATTGAGCCTGTAGATGGCCGTCGAGCTGGTAGGTTGGCCTGCTCCAGTACATTTACGATGCTGTCCCTCCAGAAATTAGCTTCGCGACGCTGTGCCTCGTGTTGGACTTGTTGCTGAGCTTGCATCATCGCGTAGATCATTTGAAATATCTGCTGGCCGTCAATCGACTGTCCTTGTGGGAGTACGGGCGTTGGTGGAACGAACTACGACGGAGGTGGGATGTTATCGTACCGGAATCGGAAGGTAGGTTGACCTGCCTGCTGGCTCTATTGAGTTGGTGGAACTTCTCCGACTGGTATCACTTCTTCGTCACAGGTGACACCTGTAGCTTGTGGGGTTCTGGCGGGAGTCTCATTGCATTCTTGTGGGTCCATTTCTCTGCATCCAAAATACCCAATAAGAGGCGTACAGGAATCAAGGCAAGATGCAAGTCAAATAAATTAATTCGAATGCGATACAGATAACAAAAACGATTCAAGCAAGTGGATAAGATCCTAAAAAACTTATCCCATTTTTATTGCAGGCCTGTTCGGTCCCTAAGTTGAAACCGAACAATTTAGTCGTAGGACCTGCATGGGCCACCACAAAAACCATGTCATGCCCCAGTCCCAAAATGTCGAGGGACAGGGCACGTAGCAATGGCCAGCAGCACGCACCGATGGACAACCCAAATTAATGGATCCATCAGGGCATGCTTAAGCTGTAGTCTAGCAGTAATATGTACAAGTCTCAGGTATTTCTAATCTCATCCACAGAATAATACAGATTAATTGCCAGAAATAATGCAATAGAAATAATTAAGCAATATCAAATAAGATTATCTCGGGAAACAATCCGAGAATTAGTCTATTACATTTAAGAAAAAGACAGGAAATAAAATGCTGAAAAATGGAAATACTGAGTAGTTGAAGCCGGTGCTCAGGAGAAATCTTCGGCCGCTATCTCGTCCTCTGTTCCTGGTTCTGTTTCGAGAAGTGCTCCGGTTCCGTACACCTCTGGGTAGTTCTCTTCAGCTGTACCTGGGGACATCATCCATTCCAGGTCCTCAGGGGACATAGCAAGGTACAAAATAACTCAAGCCAAATAAATATCAGTGCAGCAATAAAATAAACAGCAGGGTAAACTAAGTAACCAACTATATGATATGCAATATGAGAGCCGCACTAGAACTCAGGCTGAAGCCACTACAAGCTCTGTGTCGGGGAGCCGGTAGCGGCAATAAGTATGAATTACACTATGATATATACTATATTTTATATATATTATCAGCCTGTAGTCTGTGTGTCTCTCCCCACCCAATGTAATCCCACGTCTCATGTCCACGATGCCTCATGTCCATGTCACGCACGATTATAACTAATGCAGCAAGTCTGATAGCTATAAATCAAATGTCTAAGAATGTAAAGTCTATGTCATAAAACATGCATCCTATACAGAATCACCTTGAATGTCTCAGGAAGACTCTGTCTCATGAAATAGTGTCAAGTGTCCTGGGTTCTGGTGTACTTGATAGGACAAGTACGAGAATTATTGGGTCTCGATAACCATGTCTATGTGACGTTACATAACTCCACGTACGGAGTTGGCACCCGGCTATAATTGGACACTAAGCACGTCACCCGTTTCCTAGGTTAAGCAGTTAAAACAAGTTTATATTTAATTCTACAAGAAATCATCTAAAATACTATGTCAAGAATTACTGAGATTTGGCAAGCTTTACTTGCCCACTAATGCATAATTCAGTCCAGAAAATAAATAGCAAGCTGCAGGGTTTGGCAAGGTACACTTGCCTGTGGTTCCTGCTCTGATTTCGGCTTTGACTTCAGTTGGATTTGCAGGCGATACTCAGGTTGCTGAAATAAATATCACCATCAGATCCAGAAAATATCAATCAGCTAGAAACGCCTGTCCTTGGGTCCAATTTGGAGACAAGGGCAAAAACGGCAGTTTCGGGTCAAAACGGGGTCCACATGTGGGCCCGCTTTGCACCGAAAAATGTGTCAGGGTCAACGGTCTCCAAATTCACCAAACTTAGTGTCAATAGGTCAGGAACGCTGATACAAACCCAACGGAACTTTTAGAATTGAATTCCGATGAGCCGATCCCAAAATCGCCCGTCGAGTGGGGCCTTTGGGACCCACGACACGCGATTTCGTCAACGTTCTCAGAATCGAACCAAACTTGACCCACAGGACCAGCGTATTGCTACGAGTCCGATAGCGCAAGTTTCGTCTCGATCCGATATGTGTACACAAAGTTAGGGTGCGATCCAGAAAGTACGAATACGGGGCGATGTCCGCGGATACGCGTTGATCCCGGTGGGCACGCACACCCGAATCGACTTCTGCGAAATCCCACACGTCCGTATCGACAATGCGCACATATCTGTGAAGACCGTGCGCGACCAAGTTGTCCCGTTTGGCGGGGCGTACCCAGTTCCGGGGTGAAACAGGGTCTGGTTTTTCCTATTTTTGGATCGCGGTATGCAATCACCAGAGGAAGCGATGCCCTGAACAGTTTGTCCGGGAACCAAGAGGGTCACACAGGATTCGCAACACAATTTGCGGAATCGAAAACAGAGCTACGAACAAGAAGATACACGCACCTGAACGGGACCCCAAAATCGGGGTCCGAATCGTGTGCGACACGTGTCCGACACGTGTCCTACACGTGTCGGATACAGGGCAATTAAATTAGGGTTAGGGCTTGGGATGCTGGACGGCGGAGCTCCGGCGGCGTGGGCGGCTGGGCTGTGGCGGAGGGGGCCGGGGGCAGCGCGGCGGCGGGCGGCGCGGTGGCTGGGGACTCGTCGGCGGCCGGAGGCGGCGCGGGGAGCTGCTGCTGTGCTGCTGCTACGGTCATCGACGAGCCGGAGGCCGACGAAGGAGGAGGAGAAGAGGAGGGGCGGTGGAGGCGACGGCGACGGCGGGCAGTGGCGCTGCGGGCGGTGGCAGCGGCGGCGGAGGGTGCAGCGTTGAGGGGGGGTAGCCGGAGGGGATCTGTGGAAGTGGAAGTCGACGGCGAGGGGGGGGATTTAAAGGCCGAGGAGGGGGCGAGAGAGGCGGAGAGGGCGGGGGTCGTGGCGAGGTGGCCGGGCGGAGCGGCGCCGGACGCGGGCGCCGCCGGAGAACGCGGGGAGGGAGAAGGTCGTGGGGGAGAGAAGGGGCCGGGTTAGCGGGTTGCGGGCGGGTCGGGTCTGGCGGATCCGACCCGACCCGCTAAGGCGGGGTCTGGGCCGGGTGGGGCTGGGCCCGGTTTGGGCCCAATGGGCCGGGCCGGGCTCGGGTTTAAATTTAAAAAATAATAATAATAATAATAATAATATTAAAATCAGTAATAAATAAATAAATAAATAAATCATTAAATAAATAGTTTTAGGTGTTTTAAAAATAGGTCCGGGGTCCAATAAATTCCAGAAAATTTGCCCTAAGTCCAGTTTTTTATTTTATACCCAAAAATATTATTTTTATAATATTTTAATATTATTTATTATCATTTAAAAATCATTGAATAATTAAAACCCTGTTTTTAAATTACAGAAAATTCCCAGAAAATTCCAGAAAATTGTGAAAAATCCAGATTTTAAAATTTTAAAAAATCAGGGGGTTTACATGCTGCGAGAACGTCGGTATAAGATGTAGGTGCGACCGATCCAATCAATCTCTGAAGCTCGAACTTCAGTCCTTCAAAGAACTTCTCAGCTTTCTCTTCCTCTGTCGAGATCAAGGTTGGGGCAAAGCGACTGAGGCGAATAAATTCTGCGTTGTATTCTTCCACTGTCATATTGCCTTGGATAAGGCGATTGAACTTGTCTCTGAGCTCTGACCGTGCTACTGCTGGAATATACATCTCTTGGAAGAGTCTGGAGAACTCTTCCCAAGTGACTCGGTCCTGTCCGAGCCTCCTCTCCTCTGCTAACCACCAGTGATGTGCATTTTTAATTAACTGCATTCTGACTGCAGTCATCCACTTCTCTCTCGGAAGTTCAGCGGCTTCCAACTGATGCTGTATGTTTGTGAGCCATTCATGAACTTCTGTTGGCCCCTCTTACCAGAAAATATACGAGGCTTGAGCTGACGGAAATCGGTGATAGATCCCGTCGTTGATCACCTCGCTGGTGGATTTGCCTGCTCCAATTCGGATACCAGGTTGGTTCTCAGATACTCAGCCTCCTGACGATGTGCCTCTTGCTGAATCTGCTGCTGGACTTGCATCATGGCATACATCATCTGGAACATCTGTTGCCCGTCCATGGCTTGTCCGGGCGGGAAAACTGGCATCTGCGGAGTGAATTGTGGCGGAGGTGGGATGTCATTTCTCCGGAACCTTGGATTAGGCTGACCGGTTTGATCGCTCTGCGATGCTTGTCCTCCATTCCCTGGAGTTACTCCGTCTATATAAGTAACCACAGTGTCGTGTAGCGTATCCAAAGGAATCTCGTCTCCGTTCCTGGGATCCATTACTCTGCAACCAAAAGATAAACTATAAGAAAGCACAGAGGAATCAACACAGGATGCAAATCAAGTAACAAATTTGAGTTCGATATAGAGTTCAAAATGGTTCAAACAATGGATGAGATCCTATAACTTATCCTATCCTTAGGGCAGGCTGGTTCGGTCCCTAAGTTAAAATCGAACAATTTAGTCGTAGACCTGCATGGGCCACCACAAAAACCATGTCACGCCCCAGTCAAAAAATACCGAGGGACTAGACACGTGGCAATGGCCAGCAGCACGCACCGATGGACAACCCAATTTAATGGATCCATCAGGGCATACTTAAGCTGTAAAACAAAGTCTACGACAATCATGGCACAGCTAATCTCATCCACACAAGATATAAAATATGATCCACAGAATAAATAAGGAATGTAAATCATCAGCTAGACTCAACAAGTGCTTCGAGGAACAACCCGATAAATATCTGTTACAATGGTTTAACAGACCAGAAATAAATGACTGAAATAAACAAATAAATACTGAGCAGGGAACATGGATGCTCAGGAAAAGTCTTCGGCTAACACCTTATCCTCGGATGGCGGTACAGCTCCTGGATCAGCTTTTGCTGGGGTCCCGTATACCTCGGGATAGATCTCGTCCTCAAATCCTGGGGACAAAATCCATATCCAGGTCCTCAGGGGACATAGCAAGGTACAGAAAATATACAAGCCAAAATATAAGCAGTGTAGCAATAATGAGATAAATAGGGTAAGTATGTAAACATCTGTGTGAAATGCAAGGGAGAACATCTATAGTGCTCAGGCTGAAACGACTACAAGCTCTGTGTAGGGGAGCCGGTAGCAGTGATATCATGAGGTGGTCTAGCTCAGCGGGAGACTGAGTAGCCGGCATAATATAATCAACCTGTAGCCTGAGGGTCTCTCCAGTAATAGATGAAACAATAAGGGAATACTAAATAACCAGCTAAGTGATATGCAAGATGAGGGCAGCACTAGAACTCAGGCTGAAGCCACTACAAGCTCTGTGACGGGGAGCCGGTAGCAGCAGTAATAATGAGTAATGTGCCAAGCTCGGGCTTCAGAGTCTTGTGTCTCACAATAATAGGGGTTTATATATATGATCAGCCTGTAGCCTGTGTGTCTCTCTCCACCCAATGTAACCACGCATATCATGACTATAACGTCTCATGTCCATGTCAAGCGGGATCATAGCTAAATGCAACAAGTCATAAAGTATCTAAGAATATAGTATCTCTGTCAAGTCCTGTATCCTATACAGAATCACCACGAATATCTCGGGAAGATCCTGTCTCATGAATGGTGTCAAGTGTCCTGGGTCATAGTGTACTTGGTAAGACAAGTACGAGAAGATAAAGTGTCACGAATATCCATCTCTAGATGACAATACACAACACCGCGTACGGTATTGGCACCCGACTAATAATCGGACGCTAAGTACGTCACACGGTCCTAGGTTAAGCATGCACAGTAATATAATGAAGCAAGAAAAATATGTAACAATACTGCAGAGTTTGGCAAGGTACACTTGCCTGGGGTTTGAATACCAAAAGCTGTCCCTGTATCAGTGAATCCTGTAGGTACTCCTCCAAAACCTGTAATAAACATCACCAACCATCTCAGAAGATGTCAAATAGCTAGAAACGCCTGTCCTTAAGTCTAATTTGGACACAAGGGCAAAAATGACATTTTCGGGCCAAAGCGGGGTCCACAAGTGAGCCACTTTGTACCAAAAAGTGTGTCAGGGTCAAAGGTCTCCAAATTCCTCAAACTCAGTGTCTACAAGTCAGGAACGATGATACGATCCCAATGGAACTTCCAGAATTGAATTCCGATGAGCCGATCACAAAATCGCCCGTCAAGTGGAGCCTGTGGGTCAGGGTCAAAGGTCTCCAAATTCCTCAAACTCAGTGTCTACAAGTCAGGAACGATGATACGATCCCAATGGAACTTCCAGAATTGAATTCCGATGAGCCGATCACAAAATCGCCCGTCAAGTGGAGCCTGTGGGGCCACGATACGCAATTTTGTCAACGTTCTCAGAATTGAACCAAACTTGGGTCACAGGACCAGCGTATTGCTACGAGTCCGATGGCGCAAGTTTCGTCTCGATCCGACGTGTGTACACAAAGTTACAGCGTATTCTAGAATGGACGGATACGGGGCGTTGTCGGCGGATACGCGTTGATTCCGGTGTGCACGCACATCCGAATCGACTTCTGCGAAATTCCACACGTCCGTATCAACGATGTGCACGTTTCGGTAAAGACCGCGTGCGACCAAGTCGTCCCATTTGGCGGGGCGCACTCAGTTCTGGGTAAAACAGGGCATTATTTTTCCTGTTTTTGGATCGCGGTTTGCGATCACCACCGGACGCGATGCACGGGCACCGAGAGAGTTACACAGACTACGCGTTGCAACTGTCAAAATCGAAAACGGAGTTACAAGGTGAGAGAAAATGGTACCTGAACAAGGCTCCGAGAAGTCTGAATTCTACGTGTCCGAGGGTACTGTTTGTGTCCTGGACGTGTCCGCTGTCTCCTGTGCGTCCAGGCTAGGGTTTCGATCGAGACAGCGGCGGGGGCTTCGCCGGAGGGAGTCGGGCTCGGGGTCGGCGAGGTCGGCTAGGCGGCGTTTCTGCACAGTCGGCCGGAGCGGTTCACGCTGGCCGGAGACTCGGCGTCGGGCGAGCGGCTTGGTGGACTCGGCTGGAGCGGGGCTGGGTTGACTCGGGGTCGTCGACGGCCTAGCGGCAGTGGCGCCGGGGTCTGGGCGGACTCGGGATCGTCGATGGCCTGGCGGCAGCGGCGTAGATGGGGGAGCCGGTAGTGGAGTTAGGGCTTAGGGTCGGCTGCTAGGGCAGAGCAGCGTCGGGGTCGTGGCGACGGGTCGCTGGGGTGATGGCGGAGTCGTTGACAGACGGCTCGTCTAGGGTTCCGATGAAGAAGTCGGGGTCTGGTGACGGCGCGGTGAGGTCGACGGCTGGGCACGCTTTATGAGGCTTTATAGCCGCTACAGTATCTACGGTGGTTAGGGTTCAGTTGGATTGCAGATCCGGGTCGGATTTGGCTCAGATCTGACCCGACCCGACCCAATGTGCGGTTTGGTTCAGGTTTGGGTTTGGGTTTGGGTTTGGTTTTATATAACCAATAGTTTTTAGGGCTTTAAACGTGTTTCCGGAGTCCAATAAATTCACAGAAAAATACCCCAAGTCCGGTTTTTCATTTTACACCATAAAATATTATTTCCATAATATTTTAACACCAATTAACAGTATTTAAAAATCTTTAACTCATAATTACCTTGGTTCTTCATCCAAAAATATACCAAAAATTGGGGAAAATTATATTTAAAATTATTCTGAAAAATCAGGGTGTTTACACAATGTATCTCTGACGGTATCCGGGAAGTACTTTCTCTCAAAGCACTCCAAGAACTGCTCCCAAGTCTGGTAAGTACCCAACTGGCGCTCCATGGATTCCCACCAGTGATGAGCATTACCATCTAGAAGCGTCCGTACACCCGTCATTCATAGGTCCATAGGTAACTGCGTTGCCTCCAGTAGCTTCTTCGTGTGAGTGATCCAGTTGGTAGTCTCCTCCGGAGTATCAGTGCCCTTGTACTTCCTTGGACCCATCTGAATAAAGTCCTTTACTGATCCAACCCTAGCTTGAGGTACTGGAGCTAGTGCTTGGGCTGGTACAGTAGCCTGTGCAGCCATCCTCTCCAGTGCTGCCAAAAATTCTTGCCTCTGCTCGGCTGCCTGCTGCCTCTGTTCCTGTATCATTATCTGAAAGAATTGGAACATCTGCGCTTGGCCATCTTGCGGTACTGGAAAACCTGGAAGGTTCCCAATAGGTGAAGCGGAAAGATCAGATGGAACTGGAAAGTGAGTCTGTCCATCTGTCCCCGGAAGCCTAGGAATCATTGGGGTCCCTCATTGAGTCTGACCATTGACTCCAGAAGTTGTGTCACCATCGGTGGCAGTACATCCATTTTACAAATCCATCTCTCTGCAGGTGATGTACAAAACGATTAGAAAAAGCACAGGAATCAAACAGGATGCAAGTATTAAATAGAAAGGATGAGTTTCAGTCAAGTGTGGATGAGATCCTTATACTCTATTCCTATACGCACGCTTGTTCGGTACAGTTACGTAACCAAGACAATATATTCTCGACGTAGCATGGGCCACCACTAAAAATATGTCACGCCCCAGTCCCAAAATACGTAGGACTAGGAATACGTAACACGCCAGCCGTATGTATACGAACTCCAATATATGGAAACCGTATACACACGTACGCTGTACATGAATATCCAATCCACAATGGTAATATACTGTCACACAAGTCACACGCAATTCTATATCTCATTCACAGCACAAATAATAGATAAATGGAAATCAATAACTGAATATCAAATAAGCAGTCTCAAAGTATGATAGTCGGATGGAAACAAATCCACTACAAATCGACTATAATAAACTACTAAAGATAGAAGAGAATAAACTCTAATATAAGAATAAATGTCTCAAAAAGAATAGCAGCTAGAATCTCTAAACAGCTGCAATGAATCACATATAATCCGAAGGTAAGATCTCCTCAGACTGATAGCTAGCGTCAGGTCCAGGTCCATACTCCTGCGGGTACTCCTGCTCATCTATATCTGGAAAGGTACCAGGTCCTCAGAGGGACGTAACAAGATACAAAAAAATATATGCCAATAAAGTACTGAAATATAAACATCCAATGGGGTCGCCTAACTATCTATGTGAATGCAGTTTGAGAACAACTTTCCACCAAGTGGGCTATCTGGCTAAAATGGGATTGACATGGTTCTCTTGGAGATCCAGGGGCCTATAAAGGCACGTCATCTTTTGAACGCCGGAGGCCCGCCAATGTACATAATATAATATATAGTGGTCATCATGACCGCGCATCTCCGACGGAGCGTACGGGTTACACAAGGAAAGTGCAAAGGAGCCCAAATGCCTTACTTATTATTCTCCCCACCCAATGCTCTAAGTATGTCATGTTCATGACATGATAATACCTCTAATAACTGCCTGGTCTACTAGCATGCAAAGTTTCTATTGGCAGTTATCCCTATCCGTCGCACGACCTATACGTACCAGTGGCCAGCCGAGTACGCAAGTCTGTGTCCTACATGTAACTCATACTCGTGTAAGAATAGTGTCATGGCCAATGAAACATAAATGCCTCATGATGATGGGGTAGTCTCATAAAGTATGTCCAATGCATATACATAAATAAAAACATAGTACGACGACACCGTCGTTGCACCCAAGTTTCCTTGGACGCGCAATTTATATAGCAGTTAAAATAAATGAACTAAAATAAATAAAAATAAATATGCATGCATCATATGGAATGTAAATACAGTACAATGGCAAGGTACACTTGCCTGGCAATAAATCTGTAAAGTGTACGCGTCCAAATATCAAGGACACGGAACCTGGAACTAAGGCCTCCGAACAAACGTCTCCGGATGCTGAAATAAACATCACCAATATTTTCGGAAAGAGCAAAATAGCTAAAAAGTACTTTCCTTTCGTCCAATTTGGACACAGGGGCAAAATTGTAATTTCGGATAAAAGTGGGATCCACGTGTGGCCTACTTTGCACCGAAAAGCGTATCAACTGTAACTGTCTCTAAATGGGATAAATTATAGGTCAAACAACTCTAAATGTCAATACGAATCCAACGGTATGTCCAAATATAGATTCCGATGGGCCGAACATAATTTTGTCCAAAAAGTCAACTGTGGGGCCCGCCAATTGGCGATTTGGTCAACCGTCTCAGAATTGCGTGAAAATTGGGTCACGGGACCAGCGCATTACTAAGAGTCCAGCGGCGTAAGTTTTGTCGTAATCTGACAAGCGTGCACAAAATGCGCGCGACTTCCACAAAAGTTGCGATACGGCGTGTGTCCGCGGATACGGCCTGATTCCGGCGCGCACATGCGTCCGAATCAGTTTCCACAAATTATTACGTGTCCGGTTATGCAGCACACACCGTTTGGTACACTTGGTACACGGCGGGGCGATCCCGTTTGGTGGGGCGCGCTCCGTTTCATAACTTTTAGTAATCTGAGAAAAGTGGGTTCGCGGGGTTTTGTGACGAATTTTATTCTGTCCACAACAGTTAATAATCTAGGGTTATTTAACAGAAAATAAACTAGGTCAAGTGATCTACGCATACCAAAAATAATCACCAAATTCAGATCTCTGTGGTGGGAGATACGAACTAGGCAACATGGGTGGTCACCGCAGTTTTCAGCGATCCCAGAATTCGGTCTACTTGCGCCAACTTGGGCGCTATTTTTGCCTATGGGTACACGTTGTTCGAGGTCTGCTATCATACAGATATGAAAGAGGGTTAAGGGGTGAGCATACCGGTGAAGACGAAACGGCGTTTGGTTGAGCGAGTCGACGGAAAGCAACTCCGAAACAAAGGTACCTCGTGTGGGAATCTGCAGTGCGCGGGGTCGCGGTCGTCGGGATTGGTTTGGACGGTCTGGCGAGGTTCTCTGGCTGCGGTGGCGGCTCTCTCTAGGTCTAGATGAGAAGAGGAGGGTCTGGAGATTTTAGGTTAGGGTTTTATGGTATATATATATATATATATATATATATATATATATATATATATATATATATCGAATAGGGAGAGCGAAGGGAGTGGGTTGGCGGGTCCGTGTGGAATTGTTAGGGGGGCGGTCTGTGCTGCTAGTGGGCGTTGGTAGAATGGTGTTTGCTAGCAAGTTGCTTGCTAAGTTTTGCTAGTATTTTGTTGGAATAGATGCTTAAGGTTATTAGTAATAGTATTATTATTAGTTTATTATTATTAGTTTATTAATACTTTTTTTTCTTTTCCTTTTTCTTTTTAAATATATATATATATATATATATATTTGTTTATATATATATATATATATATATATATATATATATATATATATATATATATATATATATACTCATAAGAAAATTTATATATTATATTAATGCACACCGTTAAGCTAGCAACTGCCCAAGGGGTCTCCTATATGAAATAAATTCCGAAAAGTTTCTAATGGTCCCATAAATCCTCTAAGTGTCCGAACACCTAAAATAAAAATTATTAAAAATCTATTTCTCCTATTTAGCCACTAATTACTATAATTAAATTATTAATTAATAAATAAAAAGGGTATATAGGATTTTTAGGAAGGGGGTTTTATAATTTGTTTCCACCCGACTATCATTCTTCGATACTTCATATTGAGATTCTGTTATATAGTAGATCGGTTATTTATTCCTATTTGATTTTGTGGATGAGATTTAGTTATGCCTTGTGACTTATGATAATTATATACCACTTATGAATTATTGTTCATATTACAGCGTGCGTGTGTATTATGGTTTCCATATATTGGAGTTGCCATATACATACGGCTGGCATGCTTATGTGTTCCTAGTCCTACGTATTTTGGGACTGGGGTATGACAGAAGCTTAAGATTGAATATGATTCAGGTCTTACAAAGAAATTAAGGGTTAACTGTAAACCCCCTCACCCAAAAATAGGAATCTTGTGTGTATTTTATATTTCTTGTAATTGTTTTAGATTATTTTTTAAATAAAATTAAAACCCAATACTTTTATTAGGATACTTCACCGTGGTTTGGACATTAGTAATATAGGATGGCCCCAAAACCGGTATCGTCCTTCATAGGAAGTAGCCTACACAGGAGACACTACCTGTAGGATCTTTTCGTGGCACAGAAATTCGATCCCTTGGTGTTAGTATGACACTAGTGTAACAATCGTAAATTATGTGTTAAATATTTAGATAATTTATATATATAATTTAATTGTGGTTATTTTCTAATTCCAACTTTCTACAAATAGTAGCCCATAATTTCCTGTGCCAAGTTAGGCAAATTCTCTTTTTATAGATGTGCATTTTATTTACTATTACCCTATTTTGTGGATAACCATTTATTTATTTACTTAGTTAATTAGATAATATAATTATTTGATTTATAACTAAATAAATATCTAAGTATGAATTATAAAATATTTCATAAAATATTTTGAGTGTGGTATTTTATTAAAAAATTTACAAAATAATTTTCTAGAATTTATTTTGTGTGCAAATATTATTTTGTGTATGCTCGTCGAAATGCGACGAAACTTGCGCCATTGAATTCGTGGTACCACGCTGGCCCTGTGACCCAAGTTTTATGCGGTTCCGAGATAGTTGACCAAGCCGCTTATTTGCAGGCCCCACGGTTGACTTTAAGGGCGAATTTGTGTTCGGCTCACCGGAATCCAAAATTGGACGTACCCTTGAGTTCGTATTGAAGTTTAGAATTTGTTTGACCAATAATTTTTCCTATTTAGAGACCTTTACCTCTAGCACATTTTTTGGTGCAAAGTAGCCCACATGTGGACCCGCTTTGATCGAAAATTACCGTTTTGTCCCTGTGTCCAAATTGGACGAAAGGGTAGGCTTTTATGACTATCTCACTTATTCTGGGAATGTTGGTGATATTTATTTCAGCATCCGGAGACATTTATTCGGAGGCCATAGTTTCTGATCCTTTGTACTTGATACCTGGACGTTTATATTACGCAGCTTTCTTGTCAGACAAGTATACCTTGCCATTGTACTGTGATTTATATTCCATATGGTGCATGAATTTTATTTCTGTCATTTAGTTCATATATTTTTACTGCTATATAAACTGCGCGTCCAAGAATAACTTAGGTGCAACGATGGTGGCGTCGTATTTTATCTTTATTATATATTATGCATATTGACCTAGTTTTACGAGACCACTATATGATTTGGAGGCATCATTAGGTTTTATTGGTCGTGACACATCTGTTACACGAGTATGAGTCTCATGTAGGACACGGACTTGCGTGACAGGCTGACCTCCTATACGTATGGGACGTACGACAGGGAATAACTGCTGATAGAATTTGCATGCTAGAAGACTTAGCAGTTATCAGATATATCATCGTGTCATGGATATGACATGCTTAGAGCATTGGGTGGGGAGGACAACAAGTAAGGCGTCTAGGCTCCTTTACACTTTTCTTGTGTAACCCTTACGCTCCGCTGGAGATGTGCAGTCATGATGACCACTATATATATTATTATTACCTGGTGGCCTCTGAGGTTCAAAAGACGTCATGCTTTTTAGGCCCATTAATCTCCGAGAGAATCATGCCAATCCCATTTTAGCTAGATAGCCTACGTGTTGGAAAGTTGTTCTTAAAGTGCATTCACATAGGCGGTTAGACGACACTTTTTGGATGTTTATTTTCAGTACTTTATTGGCATACTTCTATGTATCTTGTTATGTCCCTCTGGGGACCTGGTCCCTTTCCAAGTAAAGACGATCATGACTATTGTAGGAGTACGAATCAGGACTTGCTACCCCATTCTCTTTCGAGAAGATCTTCTCTTCGAGCCTCTCTGATTATTAGTTGATGTACTTATTTTTGTTTATCTTATATTCTAGTTTGGTAGTGGATTTGTCTCCACCCAACTACTTGTTCTTATCAAGCATCTTATACTTGATTCAGTTATATAGTTGATTGGTTAATTATTTATCTTTTGATTCTGTGGATGAGATTTAGTTATGCCCTGTGACTTGTGATAAATATATACCACTTGTGAATTGTTATTCATAATACAACGTACATATGTGTTATGGTTTCCATATATTGGAGTCTCCATATACATACGGCTGGCATAGTTACGTATTTTTAGTCCTACGTATTTTTGGACTGGGACGTGACATTCACAAGACTGAACACTCAAATTTGAAAACTGTCTTTGTGTGCCTAGTAAAAATATCAGACATGAAGTGATGACCGAGGCACATAGTTCCTAATATTCTATTCATCCGGGAGGTATGAAGATGTACCATAATATCAAGCAGCATTTCTGGTAGAACGAAATAAAAAGAGAGGTAGCTCAATTCATTTTATGATATCTCGTATGTCAGCAAGTGAAGGCAGAGCAGAAAAGACCAGCGAAATTGTTACAACAGCTGCATATTCCAGAGTGAAAGTGGAAACATATTATGATGGACTTTGTGACCGGTTTACCTAGATCCCCTACTGGACATGATGAAGTTTGGGTGATAGTAGATCGACTCATGAAAGTGGCACACTTTCTTCCCTTCCGAGTAGGACAGTCCACAGAGCTGTTAGCTGATATGTATATGCGGCAGATAGTAAGGCAGTATAGGGTTCCAGCAAGTATAGTGTCAGATCGTGATACTCACTTTACATCTCGTTTCTAGAAAAGCTTGCACTAACCCTTGGGCACCAAGTTAAGATTCAGTACTGCATATCACTCCCAGACAGATGGGCAATCAAAAAGGACGATCTAGACATTGGAAGATATGTTACGGGCTTGTACCTTAGACTTTGGGGGGTCTTGTAAAGATCATCTTCACAGAATTCTCATACAACAACAGTTATCAGGCCAGCATACAGATGGCTCCTTTCGAAGCATTATACGAAAGAAAGTGCAGATCACCCTTGACATGGGATGACATTGGTGAAAGAAAGATGTTGGGACCTGAAATGATCACTCAAACGATTAAAGTGGTTAAGTAAATCAGAAAGCGGCTTTGGGTTACACAAGATCGTCATCGTCATTGTGCAGATCAGCATCGTAGGCCGTTAGCGTTTCTATTGGCGACCATGTATTTTTACGGATTTGCCTATCCGTAGAGTCATTAGATTCAGGGTTCAAGGAAAGCTTAGTCCGCGATACGTGAGACCGTTCGATATTCTCGAGAGGATAGGGGATATTGCTTATCATCTTGCTCTTCTACCTCGCTTCATGAAGTGAATAATGTATTTTATGTGTCTCAGTTGCGTAGGTATATCCCGGATCCGAGTCATGTCCTCGATCACTCTAAGTTAGTCATTGGTACCGACTTAATTTATGAGGAATAACCTATGTCTATTTTGGATCAGAGAGAGAAGGTACTCAAGAACCAGACTATCTGCCTAGTTCATGTTGCTTGTGGTTATCAGTTCTTGGGAGAGTCGACGTGGGAGTGCGAGGACGATATTCGATCTCGGTATCCGTACCTATTCGACTCATAAGGTATATGATATTGCCTTTGCATCTTTTATTTTGTATGCGGCCAAGACAACAACAGAAGCTCAATCTTCGATCGAATCTCATGTAGCACTGACTCCATGCACCACGCTGAGAAAGGAAAAATTCAAACTTTGACTCTTCATACTATGCACCAGTGCGTGCTAGAACGAGGAACTCTAGGGCAGTATGATCTCGCCAAGCTCAAGCAATTGCTCATCCGGCGGACCTTCAGCAGGCATCGTTAACTGTTATATGTGCCTCTGATGGTAAGCTATAAAAAATTGACCCATGTGTCCAGCCCCCAACGACAAACAGACATGGTCGATCTCGAAAGTCTTCCACTAACGATCCTGGGAAAGTTCTTGTACAAACCCCAGTCCAGGGAGCAAAGGTAACAACCACAAACCCATATGGTCGGTCTACCTGTGCTCATAACGAGGGTGTAAAGGTGAAGCACCCCTCAGTCGACTTGCGCAACGTGATCAATCACAAGCACAAAATGAGAGAAATAACTACGACATGTGAGGTATCCTCTCTAGGATGTCACTGTGCCAACGTTGTCATCAACTGTTGCTGTGCCAAGGTAGCAGTACCTGTAGATAGGCAGTCGATATTTCAATAACTACAACCAAGAGCACCCATTCGACAGCCTTCTGGGGAATAGGTGCAACTACCGGAGGAGGAGGAGCTGCTCTTTGTCTCGTGTTATTCTGCCTGGAAATCCTCCTCCACAAGGGGAGGCCGGAAATCCATCACCTCTAATCCCTCACTCTCGGTTAGTGGGTCGAGAAGACGACTCCAGGGAAGGCGAACAACAGTACCTGCAGAAGGAGTTTTTTTGGGCACACGCTCAAAGAAAAAATTATCAGCGGCTGGGGGTAGTTCTTTCTCGGGATCTGTTTGAGATTTTCATAGAAGAAACAAAACTTGGATTTTCGGAACTTTCATGGCCGAAACCTGTTGTTCTAGGATGAATGAGCTCCATGCGACACGCTTAGCATGCAGCCTAGACTTCTCGCTCCAAAGTCAGAATGCGGCCATCTTATTGGACGCATGACTGAAATCTGCACATGCGTCCCTTGGCCAAATGCATAAAACTTGAACGAATAAAATTTTACTAAGTCCAAATATTTTGTACGACCAAGTGTGTATGCCGCCAAGAGGAGCATGCAACCTCGAGCTATGTGTTCCCTTTTTTGTCAACGAATGACTCAACACCGCCTTAGCTCATCTTTTCATGATTTTGTCTTGTTCTTCTGGCACACTTTATTGTATGTCACATCAGTCAGATCCATTATTTGATGTCACCTTTCTGACTTGCATTTATTGTCCATCACTTTGGCACTTGTCCCAAAATATGGACCTTGACCCACCCATGCGACCTTGACATTAATGCGGCCCGTGACTGCATACGAATTTGACATCCATGCGGCCTCGACTTCATGCGGCACCCTGTCTATGCGCTTACTATTTTATGTGTACTTTGATCACTTGCTTGGTTTAAAAATATTCTCGTTTGATTGAATGATTGTGATGCTATGTGTTAAACTTAGAAAGGACTTGTATGACCCAGATGTGATTATGTGCTAAATTGACTAAGTACCTGACTTTAGCCCTGTAGATGTGGCCTTACATGCACTTACTAATTTCTCTTGATCACCTTATTATATGTTGGATAGAATAAGGGACATAGTTCAAATTGGGGGAAGATATGCTATCATGTTCCTTGTTTGGTTTAAGGATTGTGGATCTGATCTCGAGGAGTTCTCACACTACTCTTATTCTCATCTATCGATATAATAAAGTGATAATTAATATGACCCGTGCTTAATTGTCCTATCCTGAATGACTTACTACTTGATAACTTGTCCATGATCTTGACCTTAACTTTGATACCAGAACTTGTTCATGTCCTGACTATTGTATCCGTGCTGATACACTTGATCACACCGAGAGTGCTACTTGATATATATATATATATATATATATATATATATATATATATATATATATATATATATATATATATATATATATAGTGATCCGTCGTGCCACATACTTTTTTTACGTGATATATGTAATTATTTTCATGCACGGATCTGGTAGTTGGACAACGAATTTAGTCGTGGCTAGATAGTATTTATTGTTACATCACACTTGGATAAATTCATATTTAACTTAGGAGTAACAATATGAGTTCGTATCAAGAGTGCCCGTACTTAAAGTACAACATCTAAGAAGAATGTTCATGTGACCATGGTATGAGATTCTATTAACCTAGGGTTAACTAGGCAACTTAACTTGCAGAGCATTGGGAAGAAACAGTATCCCAAGATTGTGCATGTCGAGCCACCCTAAATTAGTTGGGAGTAAATGCTGGCCACCACGGATACTGTATATCATCCATACTAGTAGAGTGCATTATCTGATCTAAATATAAGATCAAGCCAGTACTTTTCCTATAGAAAGCCTGAAACTATTACTAATCATTAATTAGCTCAGTGTCCTTAAAAGGGACTGGTGCATCTTATACATATATTCTTGCTCGTATATCATTGGCTCAGCCAGCCCTGCTTGATTAGGGCACGATTTGAGGATACTTATGTATTGCATTACTGGGATAATCCGGAGATTACATATCAAGCCGTAATACATGATTGGCCGTTTAAATTTCTTGTAATGCATGCCTAGCCCGGAAAGTGGACTATCATGGCATGATAATTTAACTTATGTCCTTGTTTGGTTGTTAGGTTGTGTTGTTATGTTACGATAATCTCTGAACTGAAGCTAGATTATTTCTCTCATGTAATATCTCTGATTATGTATTATGCCTTTTGTTAAGTAGAATTAGGGACATAGACTGAGACTGTTGTAGCATGATAGTGCAACTCATGTCCTTGTTTGGTTGTTGGGTTGTGCTGTTGTGATATGATAGGTTGTGGACTGAAACTACGATGCATAGTTATTTCAGTTTGACTATAATCAAGGGACGTATTCTATCTTGTTGTGATAAGGCACTTCTTGTCATTGTTTGGTGAAGGGGTGTCGTGTCATATCATGGATAGAAAATATGCCATTGATTGTTGGCTCACGCATCTCATGCTGTAGAATTGGTTTTGTTTCTTTATTTCGTGCTTCTTTTGTGGTACTTGCTATTTGGGGTCTGACCCCACTGGTTTTTCATGACCAGGTTTAGAGCCAGCACCTGAGGATCAAGCTTACTTTTCCTTCACTGATGGTACTTACTCGAAGGATGGCTGCTGAAGGACAGAAGTGGGTTTCTTTATTCACTGCTCGTCTTTTGTGAACTATATTCTTTTGGACGTTTAGCCAACCGACACATGTTAGCCGGCAAATCTGGATACTAGTTTCCTACATGACTGTAATATATTCAGACTGCAGCTGACTCACTGTCATGTATACTTTTGACCTTGTATCTGGCTTAACATTTTGTCTTGCTAGATCTCTAAGAACATTCTGATGCGATATTTGGGACGCCTTACTGCTTATTCTGAAATATTCTATGTTATGAGTACTTGTTTTAATGATTGAGATAAATAAATTTTTGACCCTAGGAGACCTGATTGTAGTATGTACCCCATGTCTCGAGACAACCTTAACACATTGTGGGTTGCTTCGGTATTCCGCAAGGTGTGGTTGGCTGAGTCATTCTCCCGCTCTCTAGTATTCTGGATCTGGGGCGTGACAGGATCCCAGACATTTTTGCAAGTTGGGGGTAGCAATCCTCTACGACTCTACAACAACCCAACGTTCCGAAGAGACAACGATCCCCAAAGAACAAACACTGTGAACCCTGGGGGTAGCCACTCTCATCCATAATAAGCAGCTTCCTACGCTGGGGGTAGTGTTCCCTCTGATTCCGAAGAGGTTATAACACTGCCAACTTTTCCTGAGAATCCCTCACTACAAGAGTCCTAGGCAGAAAGTGTAGCAACTACCGTCCCATCTACTTCTTCTCATGTGAGAACCCTGTACATGGAAGGGGAGGACAACGAGGGCACCAGCAATTGCAAATGCCTTGATGTTCTGGAGGCAATGATGCACACCATGAGTGCCATAATGCAGACTTTGGCTTAGGCGATACTGGAGACAAAGGAGAACATGGTCCCGCCACCCTCAGGACACACAATAACTTTATAAGCCGAGAGTAGCAATCTTCCTGTGATCCACACCAACCCGTCATTCTGTGAGGACAGTGATTCCTAGAAAATAGACAATGACAAGTCTGGAGCCAGTCGTCCTCGACAAGTCAGAGCAGCATCCAAAGATAAGGGTAGCATTCCCTCCGAGTTCGAAGACGATGCAAAACTAACGGTCTTCCCTGAGGATTATGCGACTCAGGAATCAGAAGCCCCAAAGCCAAAAGAGATTTTCTTTTTCGATGTCGATGACGTCATTAAAATCTTCAATGTACTGATGAAAGGCAACAAACTCCGGCTATAAAACATCAGATACCCTGAGGAGGCAGATAAGGTCGATGACCCCAAGTACTGCTACTACCACCGGTACGTCCATCATCCAACCAAAGATTGCTCTATATTGAAGAGGCGTATCCAGCAGCTGATCGATGCCAAGGCGCTCACCCTCAACTTTGAGGACAAGAGGGTCATTGCGAACATAGTGTCCCTTCAGTTTAGTGACTTTCCGGTGACAGAGGCCCAGGACGGTGTTGTCCCAATCCCGAGGGTGGGCATCCAAAGCTAGAAGTTACCAGCCCGGTTGTTTGGCCGCGAGCTGGTGGGAGATTGATATTGCTCACGACCTGACACAACAAGTAGCACCTTCAACGACCAGGTCAAAAGAAAAGAAATACATGTTGTGCCGCTTGATCTTCTCCTCAGAAAACATAACTTGTAGACTTTGGATGCCCACCGCAGCTCAACAAGTCTCCTTCTACACAAAAGCCAAGTCTCGTTTGACTCATCAACAACGGCGAGAAAGTACTTCTCGACGAAATAAATCTCCAGCAGCAGGCAGTGTCCCTCTGCGTATTACGCATATATGTGCAGTAGTCGGTGGTCCTCGGCGTAATAAATAATCGTGGGCACGTGGCAGTAATCCTACGCGCATAATTCAGCCAACTCCTTCATGTGTACGCGATAGTATTCCTTTACACCTGGCTCCCCATTTGTCATAAGCCAAAGCATCGGTAGTATCGGTGCAATAAATGATGAGCGACCACAGTTTCATTATTACAGGCAATAATCACTCCGTCTTATGCAGAAGATGGGTTATTATCTCCAAAAAGCTGAAGGTCTGAATTTTGGTAAAGGACGACGTATTCTTTTATAATCTGACAACTATTACAATATCACTCGTAGTGGGCTGGAATACGAAGGTGCTAGCATGCATCGTCCCTCAAGCAAGACTATAGTCCGTAAAGCTCGAGCTCCAAACTCTGTCAACAAATAAGAGCATATCTGAACTCTTAATAAAAGACAGTGTATTCTCGAACTCACCAAGTACAATATTTCTTTAATTTGATTCTTTATCAAGGATATTATCTCCTCGATTCAACAGTGCATACAAGCTTGCAAAAGTTAACCGAGACTTGCCAATGATGCCGATCAAGGGCAAGTTCCTCAACAAGTACTACGTCTAAGCTAGTACTTCCTAGCAAATTAATTCATAATGTATAGTGTGTACATTTTATTATCCCCAGCAAGTGCAAATGCATAGGAGGATGTGTGTCCCTCCATAATTCCTTGCCAAATCTAATATCTGTGTTCAGGATATCCTGAATACGTAGTGAATAATGGATCTACAAAAAAATTCTCCAACGGAGAAGTTTTTAGGTCCAGCGAAACTTTCTCGTTGAGACCACCCAAACTTGATTCCCTACCACCAAGCCGCGCTCGAAATAATTTCCACTTTCGAGGAGTTTTTCATAGAGCACATCCCTTGACTACAAAACATCGAGGCCGATGCCCTGGCTGGTCTCGCAGCCTTTTTAGCTGTTCCAGTCAATATTCATGAACTGATCACCGTGGTCGGCCAAGAATTAGTCTTCCCTAAGAACAACCTATGTCTGTACCTGAGCTTCTCAGTTGAGATAGACACCGCCACCCAGTAATGAAGACTCCCATTTATAGACTATATGTTTACTGGATCCTTACAGGTGACCCAAATGAGGCTACTTCTATCAGGAGACATTTCCTACGGTTCTACTATGATATGGCTACAAAAATGCTGTATCATCGTTCCTACGACGGTCTTCTGATACGATGTCTATCGAATGCATAAGCGAAGCAGGCTTTCTACGAGGCTCACGATAGAGTTTGCGGTACCCATCAGCCCGGACCCAAGCTACAGGACCGTCTCCGAACAATAGGTTACTATTGACCGACAATGGTAGCGGATGTTGTTAGCTATACGAAAAAGTGCCAAGCGTGCCAAATCCATGCAGACTTTATCCACCAGCCCACAGAATTTTTACACCCAATAGTAGCATCATGGCCCTTTAAAGCGTAGGGAATGGACATTATCGGGCTAAATAGTCCACCTTCTTCTAAGGGACATCGGTTCATCTTGGCTATCACCGACTACTTCTCCAAGTGAGCATAAGTTGTTCCACTCGCTGAAGTAATGACCTCAAACATGATCAGCTTTGTCAAGTATCACGTCATATATCGCTTTATCCTACTACGGAGGATCATCCACGACAACGGTCCACAATTTGTATGTCATACTTTCTACCAATTTTGTGACAAAAACCGAATTCAGAACGTGGTCTCGACTACCTACAACCCAGCATCAAATGGTTTGCGAAAGCATTCAACAAAACCATTATAAAGCTACTCAAGAAGTTCGTGTCATCCAATAATCGCGACTGGAATGAGAAGCTGGGTGAATATCTCTAGGCCTATCACACAATGGTCCGGACACCTACTGGCAGTACGCCACTCTCCTTGGTTTACAGAAGCAAAGCGGTCCTCCCACTCGAAATCCAAATTTTGTTGCTTCGAGTGGCTCTTTCCAACCGATTTACCGTTGACGACAATCACTACCAACGACTAAAAGATTTAGAAACACTTGACGAGAAATGTCTCTTAGCTCAACAACACATTAAGCTGTACCAAGCGTGCCTCTCAGGAGCCTTCAACAAATGGTTCAAGCAGAGAACTTACCAAGTGGGTGACCTCGTCTTGACAGTAAGAAGCCCGATGGTTATGACCCACAAGACGGCCGATAAATTCTAACCTAAATGGGAGGGCCCGTTCATCGTAGAGTCTGTGTTCTCCAACGGTGCTTACCGGCTCAAAAAATCCAATAACGACTTACTCATGATGCCTATCAACGACAAGTTCTTCAAAAAGTAATATGTCTAAGCTATGCTTGTACTCCCCTTATTATCAGTAGAACAATCAAGATATATGTTATTTTTCCTAACAGGTGCCTACGCACAACACGCACCCTCTTTTCACAAATCACTGTAAGAGCCATTATCTGTATTCTAGGAGTCTGAAATACGCAACAGATAATGGATCCTCAAAAGCTCACCAGTGTTGTAATTCCCAAGTCTATCCACACTTTCGGGTAGACCACTCATAAGCAGTTCTCTTAAGCATTAGTTCACGTCCATATCACATCTGAACTACAGTCCTAACAGTTCTTCCCAGCTGGGTTTGCCATATCCATATTATCTCTGAGAAAACCTCTCTATATGACTATTGATTATCACGTCCATAATACCTTTGATATCGGTCGTCATCTAAACTTATCATTCACACTTAACTCTAAGTACGCCAGTGGTGTTAAGGCCATAAAATCTATTACGTCCATATCACCTCTGATAGGGTTCGATTTTGAACTTATTACTTGCACCCAGGTGCGCAAGAAGTAATGAGACTACAAAACCTATCACGTCCATATCACATCTGATAGAGTTTTATTTCAAACTTATTACTTGCATTCCAGTGCGCAAGAAGTAATATGTCTACCAAAGATCATCCAATGAGATGTCCTCAACAAAAGAAAACTGTTCACGTCCATTTTACCGCTGAACTATGAGCTGCCCATGTTTTCTATCCAAAGAAAATAGCCATGTCCATATTACCTCTGGCTCATTTCCTTTTTCTTCCATAAATATACCCCACCATGATCGTACATAGCAAATATGCTTATCGGTTATACACCACTATATCCCTACAATCACAGATAATGTCTCCACCGAACCTCCTTAATGGAACTACTTTTACCTATCACGTTCATACTACCTCTGATAGGGCTTAGCGTTATCCCCGTTATGATGTTGTACTGCATCTATATTACCTCTAGTATAAATACTCATAGCCAAGATATCCACAGTAACAAGAAGAGTTCTAAACAGGAAGTCCCGGGTGGGATGACTAGCCCTACCACTTTCATACATCCTGCCGCATACGGAGAGAAGCTACAGTGAGATAGGTTGGAAGATCACAAACAATCCTCCGGATAATGTGATTGTTCATCACGAATAACGACAGTTATGATATCCTTCAATGCTTCATCGAGACTGGAGCAATCCGAGAAAGCCCATTGATAAAACGCGCTTATTACGACAACTCAGAGCACGAACAAAGTGACTAAGTCTGCTGCGCCAAATAGTCAGCTATACCAAGTTAAGTGGCCATATCTGATGTGCCAACACAACCCGATGCGCCAAGTGAATAGATAAACCAAGCGAAAGGATACTTTACAGATGTGCCATTGCAATTCCTGCTGTTATTTCCTCCATGCTTCTGTTCAAAGTATTCAAAACTTAAAAAACTTACAAAGTTTAAATTTTAGAAACTTTGAAGGGGGTCTTGTAGAAGAATAAGAAATCTGTACCATGCGCCAATATTAATCAAAGGCCATACGCCACAGTGATCAAGACCCCTACGCCATAATGATCCAATATCATGTGTCGACTGTTTCATAACTAGTCTTCTCATGTGCCAGCAGTGCCATGCGCCACTAAGTAACTAGTGTTTGTATGCGCCAGCGTGTCATGCACCACTACTCCCTCAAGCATCCCCATGCACCAAGCGGAATGATACTTCACAGATGCGCCGTTGCAGTTCCTGCTATTATCTCCTCCATGCTTCTGTTCAAAGTATTCTGAACTTAAAAAACCTACAAAGCTTGGAAACTTTGAAGGAGATCTTATAGAAGCATAAAAATCATGCAGGCCGCATAGAGCTCATGCCCCTTCAAAATGATAGAAGGCCGTAGATGAGACACATAGAGCCCAATGCGGCCCGAATAGCCAAGTGGGAAGCCGCATAAGAGGATCTCATGCAGCCTGTACAACCATGAAGTAAGGGGGTGACATGAGATCCTCTGACACGATATTTAATGCCCGTCAGAAGTTCTGACATACTACTTGTCACCCCGAGCGCCTCGAGAATCGTGAGAGAGATTACGGCTCATAAAAGATGAAAAGTCATATCAGTGCATTAATAACTTCACCAGATGTGCCATGCCACGTGTTCCCTCATATGCGGCTACAGTCCTATGCGGCCTTGTCATTATACAGCCAAACTGTCCATTTGACCAAAGCAAGATGAGAGTTCGCATGCAGTCACAATGCCATACGACCAAAGTACCCATAAGTCCAAGGCCAAAGAAGAACACATATGCGGCTATATTTTTATGCAGCCTTATCATTATGCGACCAAATTATCTAATCGACCAAGGCCAGACGAGAGCTTGCATGCGGCCATAATGCCATGCGATCAAAGTATCCATAAGACCAAGGCCAAAGGAGAGCACATATGCAGCTAAGATGTTATACGAGCAAGATGTTATGCATCTTTCAGCTTGGAAGATCTGTCCGTTGCAACCGAAAAGATCTTCAAACAATCAGTGTCGACCACTTGTCCAGTTGATCGAGTTACGCACACAACGGAGTTAAAAATGACCCAGAGACCTTGTCAACAACATATCCCAACCGAGACTACGTGGCAGCCTGCCCGTAGATGTGGCTACAGTTACAACCACATTCTGTTGAAGGAGCCCCATGCGGCTACCAAACAGAGGCATATGCGGCACCTATAGCATGTCAGCAAGATAGCTATAAATTATAAGGGTAGCATACCCCATAATCTCGGGCGAGCTAAATACGTGCACACAAGCTCAAGAGAGAGAAAAGAGAAGAGAGAATCCTTATTCCCTCGTCGAACCGTCAATGTAGTGAAGGAGTCGCTGCAGTACTCGATCTCCATCATCACATTTTCCAGATCAAAAATATTTTACTTAGATTTTCTGTCTAAATTTTCCTTGTATTTTTTATTTGTTGTTAAACAAAAGTTTTCCAAACTTACACTGATGACAAACAAAAGGATGTATAAGATCCTGCGATAAATGAATTGGGGAACAATTTTGTCAAACCTGAAGTTTTAGAATCAAATCAAGGCCTTAGCATATATAATATTATACATAAATAAAATTTTATAAGATATATTTTGACTCAATATTTAATTAGCTCCAATCATCTCTAGGTTATTTGGGCTCTTCGGACTTGAGCGTTGGACCAACTCATTATTCTCAGTTTCCAAAACCAGGCAAGTATACAATGTCACTATTTTTATTCCATTATTTGTACCTGCTTTATATATTATATTGTGTACTTTATATGCACGTCTGAGCATGAATTTGGGTGCAGCCAACGGGATGCGTTGGTTCTTTACTTTTCTAAACTTAGGCCATTGGAGACTACCGCTATACTGTGGAGTAGATACACATGTATCTCGCAGGACCCTGACACATATTTTTGGACATGGAGATGTGACATATCAAGTAGGACACGTATCCCCGTACCCCGACTAATCATCGGTACGATTGGACGTGCGATGACATAGGTCATGCTAATTTTCTCATTACGTTATATATACTGGATAGATTTATTAGAATTTGACGTGTTAAGGATTTGACATGTTTAGTTCATTGGGTAGGAAGGACATCCACTAGGCGTAGGGGCTACGAGTAGCTTTCACTTTGATGTTGCTGCATGACGGACGCTCGGAAGGAGCGCCACTACACGAGTACCCTATTAGAGACAGCCATATACGTCGAAGTCTGTCTTCATTACATTTACACTTAGTTGCTAGATCACCTCTGGACTGTTATACTTTTATAACATTTTGGCTTGTATATTTTTGTATCTTGTTACGTCCCTCTGAGGACTTGGTTCCCTTCCAGGTGATTGATGTGATATTGTGGAGCTCTCTTATGGACTAATCGATGATTATCCGTCCAGCAGGTATTTACTCCTCCATTATATATATTTTATTCATCTATTTGTATCTACTTGATAGCCTAGTATTTGTAGACTCATTTATTTTTTTTGAGTCTATTCGGGCAAATGTGATCATTAGGCTGCAGACTGATACTCATATTTTTCTTTCTTTATGTTCTCGTCTTGTGGATTGAGTTATAGAAAATAATTTAGAGATAGCTACCAAATATATGATAGCTTATACGTAATCTAGTTGGATTGGTGTCCACTTGGATACGTAGCTGGCCATTGCCATGTATCCTGGTCCCACATATTTTAGGACTGGGATGTGACACTACTTGTTAAAGAATGATAGAATAATTATCTAGACACTTTATCATATGCTATTAAAAGAAAGGAAGAATGACTTCATGTTCCTTTATTGTATACTGAAGTAACTGTCGCTACTTGTTAAAAAAAAGATAGAATAATTTGATATACTATTCATCATGTATTGTTAAGAGATAAGAAACTTGCTTGCTTGAATTATGAACTGCTAACACATTTGAAAGAACTGCTACTGTGCTTGTTAAAGATAAAAAAAATGATATCATGTTCCTTTATAGTATGCTATAAAGGAATATAATTTTCATGCTTAAGTTATATAGACTGTTGATAGAATTGAATGAGTCATATTTGTTGCTGCATTGAAAGTACAAAAATTATAAACTTGAAATATATCCTTTGTTAGATAGAATTGTTAAATAAAAGTGTTGTACTGCTTGTGTAAGAAAGAAAGGAATAACACGGTTGTCAAAAAGAAAGAAAAGAAAAAACAGAGCTATGGCTCTTCGATTTGAGGAAAAGATAGAAAGAAATGTTTGTTAACATTTAGTTACTACATCGTATATTTTATTTGATAAAAGTTGCATTCATGATTGGCCTTAGACAACTTGTGCACAAGATATAATCTCTCGATCGATTTCTAGAAAACTGGGATTGTGTCGGCCTAGGAGAGAATGTGACACCATGAGACTTGTATATCCTTGCGATTAGGGGGTATTATGTTTATTTGAGAGATTGACTTATACGTCCCAACTTTTAATTATGGAAAGTCACCCTAAACTATCATGTAGATATGTCGCATGCTAGGGATAACATTATTGCAAGCCTAACAATTTGATGCAGATATATGAAAATTGTTATAATCCTTGTTTGTTACATGGATGTATAGTCAATCGTGGGTAAGAATTACTGTATAAGTGATGTTTCGATGTTTTATGCTTCTTCTTATAATTTATTCCTAAGGAAGAAATTATATTAAGAGTAATGCTGCTATCTTTTTAATAAGAAAGAATATGGCTCAAGTGAAATGTTGCTTTCATGTCCCTAAGATTGAATATTGCTTAAGATTATGCTGCGTTTAGTAAGAGTAGAAATGAATTGATATTGTGCATGAAATATGATCTCTACTGCTTGAATGAATGAAAGAAGAAAGTACGACTTTTGATCAAGTTTACAAAAATGAAATATGACTCTTGATTTGTTTTGACATGAAATGGAAGTAGACAAAAAGATAGAAAGACCACCGTAATAAAAGAATATTTTTTTACATGATTACTTAGTGACTGCTTTTAGTTGAGTGTAGTTTTGTCCATTCTTCATTGTACTGAACCCCACCCCCACGGGTGCTGTATTTTCTATTGGAATTTCAGAGGCGGTAGAAGCTCCCTCATCCTTTGGAAGATGGAGATCTAAAGGTGCATTGTTATTTTGTATAAATGGATGTAATGTATATATGGAACGGAGTTATTGTAATTTTTTTCAATTTCAAAAGTTGTAAGCCAAGTTGGTATGTTCAGTTGACTATTGAAAGTCTTTATATAATCGTTGTAAGTTATAAATAAAAGAAAAAGTTCGTTCTTGTCTCATTGTTGTTATTTGGTTTTTCTGCAATATTGTCCGATGTTTCTATCTCTATTCAGTCTATTTTGTTAATATGAAAGATCGTGTCTTGTACAAGTACAACTTAAGTTGTACAACATCACGTCCAGTCTCCTTCGACATTGGGCGTGTCAATGGCAAATGGTTAGTCCATCGTTAAAATGCCAAATGTTGAAATTGATTCTAGATGCTACTAAGGTTATTTTTCTTCTTCTTTTTCTTTTTCTATATCTTACTGATGTTTTTTTTATTGCTAAACAACTTCACTTATGTTTTTCTTAGTAAATAATTTATATTCCTTAGGAAACTTGAATTTGAATTATTATCATTGTTATATAGTTCTCTCGTATTTAAATGTCTTATGTTCTTTATTAGTCATGCAAAGTCATTGTAGACAAGAAATATAGTTGCATGTAAAAATATGTAAATGTAGGTCTGGATTGAGGAAAAGGTCTAGTTTAAAATTAATTCGAAAAAGACTAAAACTACATTATTGATCCAAAACTATATAGTACGAGAAAGATTAAAACTACTCCAGTCTATAAGGATCAAAATGATCAAAACTAGTAGAACTAAGTGACTCCATACTCATTTTTATGGGCGCCAATGTAGGACCCAGCCGTTGTATCCTCATAGCCAGCCCCAGGTTGCTGTTTGCGGAGGCGGAGGCGGAGGTGGAGGTGGAGGCGGTGTGGAACGAAAGCCTGATGTTTCTCCACTGCCTCGTCAGAACTGGTCCTGGGATAAGAAGGACAAGACTTCGGACTTTGGACAATTCCCCCAGGCTCAGGATGATCCCACCAAAATTCGGGGTCATGAATGATCCTCCAGGACTAGCTCACAATAAGGATCAAGGTCAACCAAAATTAGCTGCGGATAGGACAACCCAATCTTCTGGACCGGTCCTGAGCCTCATGGTACTTCCTCATGAATAATGTCAGGGGTTCAATGTAGTCATTGAAACCCAAACCATCCCATAGCCCAGAGTACATCCTCTCATGGGCAGACCTACATGGAGACAAGTGGGAGAAGTTGATCCCACTGAATTTCTAATTTTTTAAATTAATTTTATATTTTTTCCCCTCAAATTTTTTTAATTTTTAATTTCTATAAACATATTTAAATCATATTTAAATCATATTTTTTTTTCTTTCATAATTTTTATTTTTGTTCCTTATAATTTTTTTCTAAACATGACAAAACATCTAATTGCTTAATAAAAGATATTTTCAACTAATATTTAGTTTAAAAAAACTATGTTCTAGTGTGCCAAAATATTCAATGATTGTTTTTTCGATCTGATCCATCTTTTGATAAATCGATACACAGAGAGAAGCTATAACAAAGGAACAACAAAATTTTGATGTAGTCAACTTTATTTAACAAAATTTTAAAAAAAAATTTAGATCCGAGGTTGACCTTCTTCTCATGAATTTCTGCATCCGCCACTGCATCCTCTGAAGTGATAGTCTTGCACTGCTCGCTCTGGCGGTGCTCGTTTGCATCTCTGAATTGTCTCCATTGCCGCATCAGAAAATTTGGGCGTTCGAGGGAAGAACGCGACGCACGCATGCATGCATGCATGCATGCATGATCGATGCGTATCAAATTTGCTATCGGGATAGAGTGGTTTTGTTCACGTTGGCTGCTTGCGCTGATGTGGGGTGCAACAACATTGGCATTGGCGACATCCGCATTGTTGTTGGGGTTGAGTATGTTGGCATTGTTGTTGTCGCGGTCTTTGTTGTTAAAGGAAAAAAAAAAATTTAGCAATCACTAGGCCCTTTCGTATTGGTATACTTATTAATCGACCTAATATTTTCCTGGATAAAAGACCTGACCCGAACTAACAAGTAAGAAGAAAACTGACTTCCAAAATTCCTTCTGAAATGCTTGATATATATTCCTCACCTCAAAGAAATCTACCAACCATCCTCGTCTGTTACAAAATGGAGCAGTAGAACAGTACAAACTGGTTGGTGGGAAGCGTTTCTCTTAATTGCTGTGGTAGAGGAACGTCAATATTGGTTTTGACTATTAGCAAGACAGTCTCTACTGACTACTGTTGCTAATCACCAACTAAACCATAGCAATTGAAAGCTGTAAGCAGCTCATTTCATTTCTCAAACAGTCGCTCGTCCATCAAACACTAATACTCGGTCAGCTACGTACATTTGACTGTTGAAAAAATCTATTTTGTCTGCCCCGGGGGGGGGACCGCATTGGCCCGCGTTCGCGTGACTGTCAGCCATTGGCCCTCCTGCTAGCTTGGGCCCACTCGGACGGAAGGAGCCAATGGATGTTAGCATTTTCCTGGAGGCGGTCAAAATAGCAGAATCCTTGACTGTTAGGATTTTCCTTCCCTTCCTTGGTTCACATGGGACATGCTAAATTAACTTAACTATATGTTACTTGACATGAACTAAATTTAATTATGTAACCCAATTTTTCTTTTTTTTTTTGACTCTTACTAAGTTTATATTGAGTAACTTATATTTGATCTCAGCTCCCAAATATATAGTATGGAGGGAATATTTTGTACCCAAGTAAGCCCCGAGACCTGGACCCGACTCGATATTATCGAGAAGGGATCCGGACCCGCACCCGAGTCATTCTCCTATATAAACAGTCTACACTTTACATAGTGAGAAATAATTAAAAGACGAGGAGGAGGTGGAAGGTTACTAATATTAAGATGGAATTCGAAGGTTTGACACTCCCATCTCACATACAAACACATACATTACTACATTTTTTTTTTTTTAGTTTGCGAGCATTTGAAACCTTTCACTCCTTTTTTTTCCTTTACTGTAAGTAAGGTTTGACTAAGTTCAGATTATTTTTTTATACTACTCAAATTTGGATCCTTAGGAAAATAGAACTATTGTCGCTGATAGACACTACCCAATAACCATCCGAAGTACTCCTTTAACATTTGAAAAATTCCGGCCACTCTCCAATCCATTGAGCAAATTTGACTTAAAATTGACACGAGAGCTGCTCAATCCTCATTACAAGTCTATGCTAGCTAGCTCTTCATCCGAATTCTCAATTTGCTATTGTAGGAACCAATCCAAACAACAACAACATCAACATCAACGCCAATGTTGGTGCACTACCCAACATAGCTGCAGGCCAACGTGAACAAAACCACTACATGCCGGTAGCAAATTTGATACGCATCATGCGTTCCGTCCTGCCATCGGACGCCCAGATATCCGACGCCGCTTTGGAGACGATGCAGAAATGCGTCTCGGAATACATCAGCTTCATCACCGGCGCGGCGAACGAGCACTGCCAGGGCGAACTGCGCAGGACGGTCACTGCAGATGACATTCTTTGGGCTATGAGGAGGTTAGGGTTCAATAACTACATCGAACCCCTCGCGTTATTCATGAGGAAGTACCGCGAGGCGGAGGGGAGCCGTCAGGCCTTCGCCAGGGGGGGTCCGCTGCCAGCGGCCACACGGTTCGGTTCGGGCACCAGCCCGATGCTGCAGCAGCCTGCACCACCGCTGGTGTCGTCACCGCCCAACCCTACGGCAGGGGCTGTGATGCAGCAGCCAGTGAATGCCAACCCTCAGCCGCTGCCGTTGCTACCGCTGCCACCGCCGCCGCAGCAGGAGCAGGAACATGGGGCCAATGAAGGTGCAATGGCTGGGTACTACATTGGCGCCTATGAGGATGAGTACGGAGGGAGTACTTCTAGTTTTGATCTCTTCCTTCCTTATAGAGAGGGCTAGTTTTAATCTTTCTAGTACTATATATGTAGTTTGGGATCAATAATGTTGCTTTCTTTTGGAATTAAATTTAAACTAGTCCTTGTCCTCAATCCTTCATGTACATATTTGTACTGGTTCTTTTCTACAATGAAGTTGCAAGAATATATAATCATTAAAAGATAACTTTATAATGATAATAAATTCAAATTCAAGTTTCCTAATGCAAGCAAATTATTTACTAAAGATAATATTATAAGTGAATTTATTTAGCAATATTAAAAATACATCATTTGATGTAGGAAAGGGAAATTAAGAAGTAGAAAATAGATTAAAAGACTAACCTATTACATCCAGTATCAATTTCCACCAGGGTTCATTTTCGACTACTAATTACATATTGAAAAGAAAAGAAGCGATTGCCCTTCTTCCACTTAAAAGCCTTTAAGAATTCTGAATTACTTTCAGCTTAAGTGCTATATGTATATACATGGTATAATAGAATTCTACATTGAACCCTAAACATGAAAAAAAAAAAATCTTGACTACTCAAGAATGCTAATTAAGCTTGCTATTTCAAATGTATACCACAACGTATTATTCTTTTATGTGAAAATTTTGATTGCTCAAAATTTACAAAGTCATGAAAAATAAAATATAATTGGGATTTTATTTTCATATTCTTCTTATTCACTTTAATCCTTATTGTAGGTTAACCTAACCAGTTTTAAACCACATGCTCACCATCAAAGTTAACAATTTATTTATGAACTTTAATCTAATATATATAGAAAATATTACCAATTCTTGATAAAGCTTGTTTTCATGACATGAACTGGATTTCCACAATATTAGTTTCAAAATTGTATTAATCTTGGACCACAAAAAATGTTTCACGCGTGATTAATATGACCCTGCACGTCTTGAGTACTAAATTTGGTTGTTGGTATCCATTTCTCTTTTTAAAAAAATTACAAATTAGGTAATAGCATTCTTAGCAAAGAGAGAGTATATCGCACATACACTTACACGTTTGAGTTACCAAACATACGGAAGCTGGTTAAAAATAAATAGTAACTATGAATCTACAAACAATATGAACCTAATAATTATTTATAACTGCTAACCGAGTTCAATGTAAAGGTCAGAAGTTACCAAAGCATGAACACTCGCTCCATGGAATTAAGAAGATTAACGATGATGAGTCTTCATCCCATGATCAAAGAATCCAGTAAGTCCCTTGATATCTGACATGAACAAATCCGAGAAGTCACGAGCAATAGCTGCAAACACGAGTCACAAAAAATTGAGAGGTTGCCTAAATTGGAATGTAGACCGGTTGATTGACCCATCGATCTACCAAAAGTGAGTGAAGATAATTATTGATCTGGCTTTTATTGTGGTACAATCGCTTGTTGTCGATACTTTCGCGATCAACGGGTATCAATAGTGCTATGCGCGATGAGGACAAACCAATATCAGTGTTCTAAAAATTGGCCTGTTTGGCCGCCTAGGCCGCGCCTCGGCGCTAGACGCCTCTAGGCCAAAGCGAAAACTCAATATTTGTTGGTATAATACGATTGTACATTTGTTCGGCCCTGTTCGTCACATAGGCCTTTTGTGTGGTCCTGTTCGGACCTATTCGGCCTTGTAGAAGTTGTCTTATTGTTCATACAAAATGGTAGTTTGATCCAATATTTTTATTGTTGCAACATTGTAGAAGTGTTTGAACCATGTAATAGATAATAAGAGACATTTAGAGATGAGAGAAATAATAAAGTAGAACCCAAATTAGTTTAAAAAAATACTATATAAGCTGTTACAAGGGAGTAAAAAAGAAAGAAAAAAATAATGCCTGATACCTGTATTTGGACTAGACGTCCTAGGCGCTAGGCACCCTTTCTCCACACCGAAACCATATAGCAAATCTTAAAACGCTGTCTTCATGAGCGGAGTATAGGTGATGGTATCCATGTGGTCATTGCAACGACTAGCCACACGATAAACCTTTTGGGGTTCTATCGTGATGGCAAATGACCGAGAAAGGTGGAGGCAATCGGCAATCATAGAATATCAAAATAACAACATAAAGAGTGGTAGAGATTTGGAAAATAACCATAACAAGCTACGACCATTCACCAAAATCATCTCGCCGAAATCTTCTCCCCTCTAAGAAAACCATTTGTGTACAAATCTCATATTTATAAGCATCCATGAAACCCTAGAAAATAAACCAAAATAAACCACAACAAACCAATAGTTAAACCAAATCTAAGTAACCCAAAGTAGAAAAGTTAATCATAATGTCTCATGTTACCTAAAGGTCCTAATGAACCCGAAACTACTGGAAAAATAGAACAAAAAAATAAAATTCAGGGTCTAAACTTTCCAATTGGATATATCAAGGATTAAACTCTAAGCTGGTACAAAATCTAGGGTCTAAACTCTAATTAGCCCTAAAATTTTATTGATCAATTCTTAGTTCAATAAAAATTTTGATTTCAATATCAATCTAATATCATTTTAATGGTATTATTATTGGAAATTTGTTGTTCATTTGCTTAGAATTTGTACTAATTTTGACCTTAGTCTTTTAATAATTGTATTTTATTTTGGTTTAAGCACGCGTTTCATTAACCAATTGATTGTTATACTAATTTCAAAATTTATCTTTTAACCTTTAGATGTATTTTTAATACAATTCTAATATTTTAGATAATTACTTAAACTCTATACTTATTTTTATCTCAATCTTTCAATCTTGTTTCAATGGTAACTTGTTTTCTATTGTGGCAATTTTTCTTGATTATTTTCTTGAATTTATGATAGTTTTGGTATCGCTCTTGTAATCTTATTTTAGGTGTATTTTTATTTGAATTCAAGTAAATTTTATTAATATAATTCTTAAATCCTATAGTAATTTTGATCGCAACCTTGTTTTGTTGATAAATTTATTTCGATTGACCAATTACTCCCAATCCCTTTTTAGTCTTATAATGCTACTTAAGTTTCCCATCAATCTTTTAATCTTAAATGAAGGTTTGTTAAATTAAGTTTTCCAACTTACCCTCTCTCTTCCTACTCTCTGCCAACGAAGGTCACTAAGGCTCTATCTAGACACCAGAGCAACTTTTGGCGGGGTAACTCTGATGGCACTAAAAAACTCTATTTTACTGCGTGTTCGACCTTCGCCAAACCAACGTTCCAAGGAGGTATGGGAATCAGAGATCCCCCCACATTACCAATATGGTTCTTCTAGCTAAAGTTACATGGCGATTCCTCACAAACTCTAATTCTTCTTCTTCTTCTTCCTTCTGGTCTATAGAACCGTCACAATCGTCTTCATGCATTTGGAACAAACATTCTGTTTCCTCCATTTGAAGCCTCTGCTATCATCAAAATACCTCTTACAGAGAACTGTCCTAATGATCAATTGATATGGAGACATACCAGAGATGGAAAGCTCACTACCAAATCAGCCTATCGGGTTATCCATGAGAGCTACAACAGAGTCCACAATTTTGACAATCATGCAAACTTTAGAGAATGGAGGAAGCTTTGGAACCGTAGTCATATTTGCCCTAGGGTGTTGACATTTGCATGGAGGGCTGTCACCAATTCTTTTCCTGCCAATGCAAATATTCACAGACAATACGATCTTGGCTTAGTGAGCAATACGATCTCCAGACATATCCAGGCCCAAACTACTGTCTCAATATTCATCACTAGTATGCTAAAAGAAGGGGGTCCCTATGGAAGTAGAAGCTATGGGCATACGCCTGGCTCGTGAAATCTGCAGGCAAAAGTACCTCTCTTAAATCATCATATAGCAGTCGACTGCAAACCTCTCATAGACGCAATATTAGTTCCTACATCGGAAACTATCTGGATTGCGCGCCACACAATTGAAGAAGCACGGAAAATTCAAAAATCTAGCAAAGAAATCTCTTTTTTCTTATGACCCAAGATATGCCAATCAAACAACACATAATATTGCATCCTATGCTTTGTTACATAAGTACTACAGACTCGATTATCGCATATGAAGATGCTTCGATCTGTAGTTCTGATCATGTTCTTAGAGACGTGCCTTCTTGTAACTCTTTGATTTCTTAATGAAGATCCTTTAAAAAAAAAAAAAAATCTCAAAAGAAAAATTCAGTACTGCGTCTCTTCATCTCCGAAAAGAATTGAAATTGCCTTAAATATTTGGAAAAAATTGGAAATCGCCTCAAACGGCTGAAAAAATTGAAAAACTTAAAGAGGAAATTGCCGGCGCCGGCCATCTTCTCTTGTTAAAGTACCACTGCAGGTATGAAAGACTCAAAGAGGAATTCTCTTACAATAGCAAAATGCCAATATATGTATACTTAGTGTTGTTCGTAGACACAGTAGAGGACAGTAGAGTAACATGGGTCTTGCCTCTTAGGAGTTGGAAAAGGGCCAAATTCTTTAAATATTGACAAGATTTTTAGTTCTTTAAAAAAAAAAATTGGTGAAAATTTGAGTTGTATCTTATATTATTTAATCATATTCAATGTGCATACACTGTTTTACTATAATATATAATATTTTTAACTTTCGTCACGAAAACTAACGGTCAACTCCGTCGATCGTTAATTTTTAATCGAAATATTCCTAACAGATCATCATTATTATCGGTCTTCCCTTCTCAGTTTGTGAAAAAAAAAGATATTTTGGTCAAAAATTAATGTTAGTTTTCATCGAAAGTAAGAAATATTTTATATTATTATAAAGCAGTTTGGTATAGCTTGAATATGATTAATTAAGAATAAATGTAAGTCAAATTTTAAAAAAAATGTGTTGCACAACTTTGTTCCTTTGGACCTTTGGTTAATGATTTACACATTGTCACAAACAAATGGATTAAATTAATAGGTCAGTAGTCACATGGGTCTTCACTCTTCAGTCTTGGTCCTTGGGACTATGATACCATTTTCTCCTATTTCTTTTGTTCCAAGCTTTGCCAAAGTAAAGGTGGTGAGTTGATTGCTTTATTTTTCTGACCAACACCAACAAAGAATTCTACTTGATTTTCGTGATCAACACCATCAAAGAATTACACTGTAGACTATTTTACTTTGTCTTTTCTATCTGTTTATTTTTAGTTTGGATTAAATTAGTTTATGATTTAATTATTTTAAGAATCTAATTTATTTATTGATTAATATGGTAATTACTAATTTTTAATTGGCACGTCTATTTTTTGTTAACATTTTTTCTATTCATATATTGATTTTTTATATTTAGGTCGTGTTCCCTCTAGCTCTAGCAATTTTAATTGGGTTGCATCTCTTTGGTGTTTTCTATTACCATTTACAATTGCACAACTTAGCCGTAAAGCCTAGCCAACTAATTCACTACAATGTCCAAGTTTATTGATCCAGATCAGATGATTTTATTCTTAAATTATTTTAGTTATTAAGCCAATTATTAGTAATATTTTATAAAGACAAAATGCCACATAGAAAATATTAATCAGGATTTGAGAAAATAAAAAGGAAAAAAAGAATAGATGGATTAGTTCAATCTCAAAAATGTGCTATGGATAAGTTTGTTGTTAGTAGAACTATAAATTAAGTTAAAATTTTAAATAAAAATCTAGTTAATGAAACAAATCAAAATCTCGAAGACGAATTAGATCAAAATCAATCCAGTCATGAGGAAAAATGAGATCAAAATAAAAATAAAATTGAAGCTAAGAATATCGATATTTCTATTGACAATGATGAACCAAATTATCTCATGTCTTTGAATATTTTTTATCCAAGAATTTGGAATGGTCTTGGTATGAAATCGAGAGATCTATTAGTAGAAAAATGTCCTTTAAGAGTTGATAATTTTAATTTCCTCATGATGAATTCTCTAAACATTTTTCTTAATCACATTATTTTCGACTTTTACCAATAGAGAGAAAGAAGATAGAGTTATGGTTAGTATATATATTCAAAAGAATTAGATAAAGTATTTTATTGTTGTTGCAAGTTGTTTAAGTAGACCCACAACAATAGAGATAGCCAATTAAAAAATGAAGGATTTAGAGATTGGAACCACCTTAGTGAAATACTTCAAAGTCATAAAAAAAAAAGCAAGGAACAAATGGGTAGCATGGACACATGGATTAATTTGCTGGTAAGATTACAAAAACATGAAATAATTGATAGACATGTACAAAAAATGATTAACAAAGAAAAGTTACACTAGAAAACAAAATATTAGTAAGAATAATTGTTGCCATAGAATATCTTGCTAAACAGACTTTGGCATTTCGTGGCTCAAATAAAAAATTGAGCATGAAAATAATGGAAACTTTTTGTCCTTGATTGAAGGTTTTGCGAAATTTGATCTTATATTGCAAGAATATATTTGACGCATCCAACATCAAAAAATCTAACATCATTATCGTAGTCAAAAAATCAAAAATGAAATGATAACTTTATTAGCATCTGAAAAAAGAAGAAGAAATCATTAAAAATATTAAAGAATCAAAATATTATTCCGTTTTACTTGATTGCACTCCAGATACTTAGTCACCAAGGGCAAATGACTTTAATATTACGACATTTGGATCTTTCAAATAGTCCAATAAAAATAAAAGAGTATTTTATAGATATTTTAAAAGTTGATTGTACATCAGGTACTTGGTCTTTTCAATAAAATAAAAGAGAAATTTTTAGTTACCCCTCACTTTGTTTACCATATTTAAGGATGCACCCCACAATTTTTACATAATGTACAAGACCTTAAAATTTTGGACGAAAATATCCTACCCATGTACTGTCTTCTCTCCCCCATCCCCTATTGTTGCCCTCCGCCGCTTGACCCCGCTGCACGCCTCCGCCACCGCACCCCCTCTCCGTCGAACCAACCACCCTCCCCGCAACCGCCACCCCCCTCCCCGGGCTCACCACGACCTCGGCCCCACCTCCCCGCGCTTACCCCCTCCCTCCTCCATCGTCGAACCCCCCCACCCGCTCCCCGCCCCTTTCCCCACGCTCGCCCCTACCTCCCCTTGCTCGCTCCTACTCCCTCCCCCGCCGCCATTGTTATTGTTGCAACTGATACTATCCGCGGGGGCGGGGAGGGGGGTCGGTTGTGGGGAGGGGGGGGTCGACTATGGGGGAGGGAGGGGGTGAGCGCGGGGAGGGGGAGGCGGTGGTAGGGAGGATAGGGGTCGACGTCTGGGGAGAAAGGGGGCGAACGGGGGAGGTGGGGAATGTAGCTACCCGCGCGGGTGGGGAGGGGGTCGGTTGCGGGGAGGGGGGTCGATGGCGGGGAGGGAGGGGGGAGAGAGCGCAGGGAGGGGGAGGCGGGGGCGGGAAGGATAGGGGTCGACGTCGGGGGATGGAGGGGGGCGAGCACGGGGTGGGGAGGGGGAGCGGAGGCGGTGGCGGGGAGGGGTGCAGCGGGGGCAGGAGGCGGCGGCGATGACGAGGAGGATGGAAGAGGAAGAAGAAAATAGAGAGGGCCATTTTCGTCAAAAAAATTTGGTCAGAGCAGTTGACCGTTAATTCTGGACGAATTCCGTCAAATGTGGGAGAACATGTACATTATGGAAAAACTGTGGAGTGCACCCTTAAATATGGTTTAAAAAATGAGGGATAACTCAAGATTCCTCAAATTAAAAAGAGTGTTAAAAATCCTGGATCCTGATTTAGATAATATATGATGACAAAGATACGAATAATGGATCAAATATGAACGAAAAAACCTAAGGCATACAAAAAAGATTACTAGAAATAAATCTTAAAGCTTTTTATACTCTTGTGGTTGTCATAGTCCCAATTTAGTTCTTTGTGATATTGCAAATTGTAATGCTAAAGCTCATTCTTTCTTTGGAAATGTACAACGTATATAAACACTATTCTCATCTTCTACAAAACGGTGGAAGATTTTAAAAGAAAAAGTGTCGGATTTAACTCTCAAATATTTGTCACAAACACGCTGGGAAGCTCGTGTTGAAAGTGTAAAGGCAATTAGATTCCAAGCTCCACAAATACAAGAAGCTTTACTTGAATTAGTAGATATTAACGAAGAGTCTAAGGTAAGTAGTGAAGCTGAGGGTTTAGTGAATTAGTTTGAAAATTTTGAATTCTTACTAGCATTGATTATTTGGTATGATATTTCGCATGATGTTAACATAGTTAGTAAAAAAAATACAATATGTTGACATGCGTATTGATGTTGCTATAGCTGAGCTACAAACACTCATTACGCATATTCAAATATATATACAAAATAGTTTTGCATCTTTCATAATTTCGACTAAAGAGATTACAACAAAAATGAAAATCGATCCTATCTTTCGTGAAAAACTGCAAAACTCGTAGAAAAATACATTTTGATGAAGATTCCAATGATGAGATAATACGATCAGGTGAAGAATCTCTTAGAATTGATTATTTTTTAAAAATAACAGATCAAACTATTTCTTCACTTAATAGTAGGTTTGAGCAACTTCAATTATATGAACATATTTATGTGTTTTTGTTTGACTTGAGGAAGTTGATCTCATTAGATGATAATGCTTTAAAAAATAATTGTCATAATCTTGAAGGTGTTTTAAAACATAGTGAAGTTTCTAATCTTAATGGGAATGATTTATTTCTAAAAATGAAATACTTACAAAATATTTAACTAGAAGAAGTAATTGGTCTCATTGAAGTACTTAACTTTATAAAAAGCGTAGATCTTATCCCAATGTTTGGATTGCATATAGAATTTTATTGACTATATATGTTACAGTAGCGTCTGCGAAAAGAAGTTTTTTAAAACTAAAATTAATAAAATCTTATTTAAAATCGACTATGTCACAAGAAAAATTAAATGATTTAGCTATGATATCTACTGAAAATAATATGAAAAACTTGATTATGATAGCTTAATTGATGATTTTGCCAGTAAAAATACTAAAAGAAATTTTCTATTTAGGTGGAAAAAATGTTTTATTTCTAGATTTTATCCTAGGCCCATAAACTATAGGACCGGGCCTGACAACCTACTACCGTCGATGTTATGGCTTGAACTTGATTATGTATTCATATCGCAAAATTTGGAGCGGATCGTGACACAACCCATGTATGAGTTGCACCACCGCAACATATCAAAATGTGGTCCAAGATAAAGATGAGAATATATGTTTGTTAATTCACCAACGATAATTTGCCAATTAGAGTCGTTGAAAGACGATCACTTTAGGATTGTCACTTTGATGAGATAACATTCTCGTCATTAGAGATAGATAAGAACGCCTACTTTGGTATTCGACTAATAGTAATATGTGCAATTTATCGACAAGAAATATTATCGACTCAATGTAACATTGTCAATCTTAAGCACAATTACAATATTGTGTTTGACACTATTTTTTTTCACTCTTCTATATTTTTATTTTATTTTTGTTGTTGAATTAATAAGAAAAAAGATCTCAAACATCGGTACCGGTCAGTATCGATAACGATTGGTATATTCGGTTCATGCCAATGCCAAAACTGATACGTTTCAGTTGTATCGTATCGTCATCGGCCAATACTCTCATGCTGCGAGCTATGATATATATGACTATGCTTGAAGACCATGTTAAGAATCTTGCACGGCTACACATATTATTCAAAACAAACTAAGTTCTCCATTATTATTACAGTCATCGATCAGACGTGTACCAAATAAAGTACTTAGTAACAGATATATTAGGAAATAATTGATCATAGTTGGTGGGTGAGGTAATGAAACTGGCTGTGTGGGTTGAGCTGTTGATGGTGGTGGTTGCCGCCGCGGTTCTGGCGGCCATCTTGGTGCAGGAAATCGCCGCTGTTAGCCGGAAACTTTCCGGGCTCGGACCATGCCGCAACCGCGCCTCGAGCGCTCTCCAGCAGCGAGTCCCTGACCTGGTCGACTTGCAGCAGCTCATTCTCCCTCTTCTGCTGCAACACCAACACTCGATTAGCTTGAACAATCTAACATACTTAATGCAACTACTAATTACTCGATCGGTAGGCTAGTTGTAGTACCTCCACCCTGAAGACGTTCAGGACGAGCGGTCCGAGAGTCGTGACGTTGGCGTTCGTCACCTCGAGCCCGAGCGAGCTCATCGCCTCGATCAGCCTCACGAACCCCCCGGCCTTGTGCTCGCAGAAGACCTTCAGAAAGAAGTCGTTTCCTTCCACTTGCCTCACCTCCACTTGGGGCTAATTACGAAAACAAATTATAACCTACTCTATAGATATTGGTTCGAAAGGAGATCAACGGTCAGTACTATCTACCTCCATCTGATTCCCCTTGTCGCCGTCGTTGTGTAGTTGCTCATGAGCAGGTTGTTTCGTCGGAGACTCGTCGAGATCCATGCCATTATTGCTCATGACCCCTTTCGGGGTCGGGGCATCCAACTTGGCGCAGTTGCTTCCGATGTGCTTCGTGTCGTCGTCATCCTCAGGATTCGCGTCGTCCTCGAGCTCCTCCTGGAGGTCCTTCACCTGCTTCTCCAGCTCCATCACGTACTCTATCGCGTCGCCAAGGATCGATGCCCTGTCCATCTTATACCATCAAGAATTGAAGTAGGTTAAGAAAACACGTTACGAAAATACTGTAAAATAGCGACTGAGTGCAGCGACGGAACCATAACCATCGTAGAGTTAGCAACGGACCAGCGATGGAAATATGTATATAATACATATGTCTATATTTTTTTCGCTGGTCCGTCGCTAAGACGTCAGAAATTAGGTGTAGCTACGAAATATGAAAACTACGGACCAGAGCGCTGCTTTTCTCAGTTCATTTTGTCCCCCCCCCCCCCCCCCCCCCCCCCCAAAACAAATTAGGATGAAATGACCTGTTGAGCTAAATTATTTAGATTAACCTTGGTGATCTTGGGGACTAATGCACGAAGCGCGTAGAGCCTGTCGTTGAGCTTCTTCCGCCTCTTCCTCTCCGCGACGAGGTTCTTGGAGTGGTGGCGCTTGCCGTTCCGCCCCACGGTCGGCCTGGCATCCTCCTCCTCGTCGCTGCCGTCGGAGATCGAGTCCGCACGCGCAGCCGTCTCCTGCTTGATGGACTCCTTGTTGTCCTTCCCCGATCCGGTTGCGAGCATCGAAGACAGATCCACTCCTGCTGCGGTGGTCATAAGCGAGTGCTGATACGCCACCGCCGCCATGTCCCGGTCGTGGTCTACCGTCGAATTGTTCGGGAGGTCCGATGTCGTCGACCGGTCGAAAAATACTTGATCGCCTGCTGCTCCGTTCTTGACTCCGGATCCGTCAAGGAGGTTTAGAGGGGAGGTGTAGAGCTGGGACTGGTCGTCGGCCATGGGCTCCTCCCAAGCGAAATTGCCATGGTGGTCAGTAGGCATATGAGGGATGTTCCAAGGGTGGAGGTTGTTCTTCCAAGTGTAGTCGTCGGCGCCGTCGATTCCCGGGTTGGAGTACTGCTGCTGCTGATCGACTACTCCCATGGATATTTCTTCGTATGGGTGGTTGTGGCACTGCGACATGATGATGTTTATTATGTCCTGGTCCTCAGCAATCTGCGGATTTAATTAAGTATATGAACTGAGGATTAATTGAAGGATTAGCAACTAAAAGATTGCTTCTTAATTTTGTATACGTCTAATAGTACTGATCATGCAATCGGTGTAGACGAAAAATACGGAGAGGAGGTGCTTTACGTGTTTCGTAACGAACAATTCAACCAATAACCCACCAGGAATGGGAACTAGAACCCTAGTTCTCTCTCCAGCCGCGTCATCCTGCAGTAAATTAATACCAATATCAGTTGCATCTGCATGTTAAACCATAGCTCTACTCTTGACATAGCACACATATGACGGAAAAAAAAAAAAAAATACAAGTTAGGGAGATGCATGTGGATGATTAAAATCATGTACAAGTTGGTTTGAGCTTACAACTGAGCTGGTGCAGTTTGAAGCCTTAACTGTCAGCCAAGCTGGCTGGTTCGATATCAAGACCTGTGCATAGATCCTACATCGAAAATTCAAAGACATTTACTTCAACAAGGTTAATTATTCTCTTTGCTAATAACTTGAACCAAAAATATAAATCACAAATTAAGAAAAAATAGTGAAGAAGAATAAAAAAAAACTAATAGGCAGCGATGTTAGCTCCTGCTAATACATGGTTTCAGAACGGTATATATATATATATATATATATATATATATATATATATGGATCAAAGATGGTAGAACGGGACCATAGCAGAGCTACTAGCGAGATCCGAAGGTTCGCTCTCTACTAGAACCCAAGTTGTCGTCGAGATCAAAGATTCACACAAGAGTTACTCATATGATATTTCTCGATTCCAACGAAGCATGAACCAAGAACATGTTACAAACAAACTTCGAAGATAATGGAGATTAACAACAAGCAACAAAAAAATATTTTTCTAATTACGTTCGCAGACGCTACAATGAGAAAGAACGAAGTAAAGAGAAATGCTAAAGAAAAACTCCTTGCTGGGATGGTCAAAACCACCGTTGCTCAAAGCAATATTCACCGTACAGACGATATGCCCCCAGGAACTAGCAAGTTCACAAATGAACTTCTGGAACGTTCAATGTCACCTTCGAAAAATACTCAAAAAATACCATATGAGAGGGAGACACTCTAGGCCACATATGATCTGGTGTTCTCAGTTTTTCATCTGTTATCTCTCTCCTCAAATGAAAGAGAAGGTCCTCTATATATAGAGAAAAAATAGCACCGATGCGACCTGGAAAAATTTTAGACCGCATAAGCGCTGACTGACCAGATCCCCCAAAATATGGGTGTCAAATCTGCAAGCGCCGCATGCGCCTCCTACGCGCTGTACTGCACAGAGCAGACAGCGCCGCCAGGGACCGAAAGCTGCAGCCGCGTGGCATAGAGAGCCACGCGCCGCCTGCGCCAACCGTGCCGCCAACGCCGCCTGCGTGCTGTACTGCGCAGAGTAGACAACACCGCAAGCGTCGCCTATGGCAGAACATGTCCCCTCCACATACATCTCGTTAATCCAAACCTGACCGCATAATGCAAGGCCGCATAGCCCTAGGCCGCATAGCGCCTGGCCACAAAGACCCTGGCCGCATAATGCCTGGATGCATAGTGCCTTGGCCGCATAGTGCCGGGCCGCATAGCTCTTTGGCTGCTTAGCGCCAGACTGTATGCGCCATGAAGCATGCGCCCGAGCTAGCAACCGTGCATGCAACTCGGACATAAAGGAGCGCACGAGCTCCATGCGACAATGTTGACATGCTAAGTACAAAGTGCACCAATAAAGTGCCATTTTACGCCCTTGAGCCTGTGCCCGAGTCCGAGTCGCTAAGCCCCTTCAGGGTTTAGCTCCTAAGGAAAACTTCCCAAAGGTGGTGACAAAATTAACAAAGATTGTTATAATGGAGTTCACACTTAATCCCTCTAGGAAAGTCAACCTACTTAGGCCACCACCCCATGTGGATATACCAATACTAAGCATAGCTATATATTGAGATATACACATTGGTGGTTTTCGAATGTGGGACTAAAACTCCCAAAGCCAAGTGAAAAACACCAACAATCTCCCACATATATCACAATATATGGTTGAGGGTTTCTTACAGTGACTGTCATCATGCATTAGGATAGATGTCGTCGATAACTTGAATCTTCTCGCATGGGTCAAACAACAATATGATACAAGAATCGGTTACGCCTTGAATTATGCACCATAGTTGATATTCTTCCCACTCACACAATTACCTTAGCTATGCCATCCGGTTGCACGTTAAAGGCCCTATGCTGACCTGGTCTCAGTGTATGTATATTGGGCATCTATAATCTTTCCCTCAAGAGACATCCTACATCTCTATCTATACACTTAGGTGAGTTCTTCCACTATAGAGAGTTTATTATCCGCCATGAAGCCTTACGCTTCTGTGCAGTGCTGCGTCGCATGACATGGCCGCCCAAGACCGAGGATCCCCCTCTTGTGGTGTCATACCACTGTAGCATGAGGACACATGCCTCTTAGTAGTGCCTCTTCATGACTCGAGTGGGATGCTTATTACTGATGTGAATGCAATAGGCGACGAAGCGATCCGATTCTACCAAGAACTCTACAATCAGTCATCTTATCTGACTAAATTTCAACACTTTGAGTTCAAGAAGCTGGTTACGGGTTATGGCAACCGGACTCTGCGGAACAGATCTCAATCGAAGATAAAAAAATTTGTCAATACGATGAAACATTAATAAATTCCCTGGTTCGGATGGGTTCGTAGCTACGATCTTCAAGAATCACTTGAACCTTATCAAAACAGATGTCCTGTTAGCGGTGAGGGAATTTTTTGAATCAGGTAAACTGGTTAAGGAATTTAATCACACTTTTATGGTCCTAATTTCTAAGGTAGAGGGGGCTACCTCATTAGGCGACTATAGGCCAATAGCGTGTTGCAATTTCTTCTACCAGATTATCACCCACCTGATGAGTGACCGAATGAGGCCGATTATCTAGGAAGTTATTTCCCCGAACTAAACTGCTTTTATCAAAGGGACACTACTAAAATAAGTCAAATTAGCGACGTATTTAGCGATTCCGGACTAAGACGTCGTTAATTTTATAGATTTTAACGACGTAATAAAATGACATCGCAATGCGTCACGGTTAGTGGCATTCAACGACGTCTAGCGACTACTATTAATATTATGGAAATGGATGTCGCCGAGAAGTCGCCAAAAGTTGCTATATTTTTTAAATCAACGACGTTTCTACATGTACGTCGTCGAATATTATATCTAGTGACATTTAGTGACGATTATATTAGACGTCACAAAATTATTTTATATAGGGTTTTGACGTTTCATTTCTCCCTACTCTTTTGTTCCCAAACTTTTAAATTTAGCGACGTCTAGCGACACTGTATACCGTCGTCTATTTACACGGTCGGTTCAAATTTTGTTTTCCGTCCTAAAATGTCGCTTATCGTCGGTGGACGTAGCTATAAAGTAATGATTAACGACGTCCATATGACACGTCGCTAAAATCTTGAAAATTCAGGTCTGTTCAAATTTTCTTCCTTCCTATAAATAACCATCTTCCCCCCTCTCCCAACTCCCACTCCCCTTCCCCTCCCCTCCGCTCGACCCGCTCCCTCTCCCACTCCCCATCCCCTCCCCTCTGCCTCGATCCCCTCCCCTCCGCACCTGCTCCGCCATCCGCCTCTGCCTCCACAGCGACTTTCGCGCCTTCTCCCAGTTCTGTCGCCTCCTCCATGACTGAATCCGTCGCCGCCACATCAACCCCTCCGTTCTCGCCTTGACGGACCTCCTCCTCCCCCTCCCCTACGACTCATGTGCCGTCATCGACAACAGCGGTATCCTCCACAACTCCAACTACGGCCCCCTCATCGACTCCCATCACCTCATCCTCCGCCTCTGCCGTGACTTCCCCTAGTTCCGTCGCCTCCTCCATGATTGGATCAGCCTCTACCGCACCGCCGGCTTTCGCCCTCACCGCCGACTTCTCCCGCAACGCCTGGCTTGCTCTGCCACCCGTAAGACGCCCAAGTCCCCATCATCACCTATATTATTATAATTTATGGTTGTAATATTGGTGTCTCAACAAATATTTTATATACGGTACAAATAATTTATGGTTGTAATATTTTATTATACAGTACTTATGGTATCTTTATTGGGATGATCATATGTTAAGAAGAGAGGTTATTAATTACCTTTTTCGTGCCCTTGGATTTTTTGTGAATTTTAACAATTCACAAAGAACCTCTTGTTCATAGAAAAAATAATCAATAGCCTTTCTTCCATAACATTTGAACATCCTAGTAAAGATACTATAACTACTGTATTTCAAAAATAGGGACGTCTGGCGACGTTTTACAACAATTAGCGATGGGGTAATTTTGTCACTAAAAAATAGATTTTCGTCGCTAAGTGACGCTAAACGTCGCTATAATGTTGACATGTTAATTTCTACCATGTCAGCAGTTTTGTCACAGAATGTCACTAATTAAGTCGCTATTGTTGAGCTCATAAAGGAAAAGGGGCAGGAGCGTACAGACGGATATGCCTAAGCTTTGTGGCAATGGTATGGTACGTTTGGAGGAAGCGAAATAGACGTATCTTTGAGGGCATTGCCACTAGTAGTTATATTGTACAAAGATACATAGCTACTAATATTAATATATTGGATCCCAGATGATTCATTTTGTACTCTGGACAGGACGATAGTCTGTAATTTTAGGGTTCTATCAATATTATTTACCTTCTTCAAATATATATATATATATATATATATATATATATATATATATATATATATATATATATATATATATATATTCAAGGGCGGAACCAAAAAATTTAGTTAGGGTGGGCTAGAGTGGGCTAAGTGGGTTAAGGTAAGCTAGATGTGGCAAATGAAAAAAAGGAAAAACAATTAGGGTGGATTGGCGCCCAACTCAGTCCCTACTTGGTTTCGCCACTATATACAAAGGCAGAGCTATTAATGGACCAGTTGGACTATAGCCCACCCCAAATTTTTGGAAAAAAAATTTAAATTTTTTTTAATATTTCTTTGTAATGTTTTATATATTTTTGGTTTTTAGATTTGAAGTATGCAACAATTAAGTGATAAATAAATTCTCAAAAATTTGATATTTTAGACGATGAGACACTAGTGTATTCATGTCGCTCAACTTATACCTAAAGTTCAGCCTTCCTAATTTTAGATACTAGCTCCGCTACTTACAGTATATAGTCATATCTTCTACTATATAATGCTGCTTAAAAAAGGGCTCAAAAGTAGGCCGTCTAAGCGGTTTGTAAATCCTCAACTTATTTTTTTTTTTTAAATATCATGTGCGTATATCATTCACCCTCACGTAATTTTTAAAATTCTTTCTAATTTAAAATTCTATATAATTTAATATATTTTAATATATTTAAACCAAGTAAATAATATTATCTAAATATATATCCAAAATTTCAAAAACATATTATAAATTTTTTTAATTAAAATTATATTTAAAATATTTTAATATAATTTTAATTTTTATCTAATTATTTAATTATAACAGGTAAAAAAAAAAGTGTTTGATACGTGAATATCACTGGTATATATATTGATTGGAAAGACTGTTTCTGCGAACTATGGATTGATCTATGGAGTTTAGATCGAAATTTACCCAAGTGAGGAATCCAATGGAAGAGAAGAAGGGAAATCGGATAGAGCATCACAGGCCCTTGTCCTTGGGTGTTGAACCACCGCATCTCTGCACGGTGATTTCCGGGCAGAATTAGCTGTAGCACCAGGGAACAGTGCTCCTCCATTGACAATACTAACCTGATCCGTTCCACAGCAACAGCAGCCCATCCACTCCAGAAACCTAACAAACACACACATTTGATCGAGCTCAAGAGAAACTGTACTGATCAGAAAAAATATGAACATATGATCAATATATATATAAATATATATACTATACCTCTGGTCCTGGGAGAGCTTCCAGAGAACACAATAGTCCCATCCATTGCCACCCACAAGAGACCTCAGCCCTTCGGCAGCCATGGTGCAATTTTGTGCTGTGGCCTTCATTAAATTGTCTCTGCCAACAAAATATATATGTGTCTTGGTTCATAATTGCAACTGTCAGTACAAAAATAAATACCAAAAGCTAGCTAGCCTTGTGATATTATTAGTAGCAGAATCTTTGGTACGTACATGAGGAAAAGGAAGAAAAAATGTCAGAGGAATATGGAGACCTCTTTTGGAATTGGGGCAAGGCAAGGAGTGGGGGGGACTGGAGACTGTTGCTGTCTTTGCTGTATTCGTGACCTCTTTGACTGTACTGGAAAAAAAATGATCAGCTGATAGCTATAGTTAACTGCACTGAAGACGTAGTACTGCACCTTCGATTCCTGCAGGCACCCACGTTACCAAATCATAATAATGTTGGGAGGCTACTGGCGAGAACAATTTTGATGAAGGCTATTGAGTGCACATAATTTTTTCATGCTTTTGGAGGCTGTTAGGAGTAGGTGAAATGATGAGGAAGTGTGAATAAAAGTCGTTCAGGAAGACGCATACAGTTCGAATTAGTTGCTATAAAAATAGTTATGTTGGAAGAAGAGGTTAATAAATTTGTACCAAATAAATAAGAGAAGGTTCAAGTTTTCAAGACAAAAGATAGAATTAGCTTAGACTTTTTTTAACAATAGATCAAAAGGAATTATTTAAGATACAAAAACCATGTCCAAGTAATGAGATTTGCCATTTTAAACATACCAAATTCACTTAGAATTTCAAGAATAAATAAACTTGATTGTCATCGGTCTTATATGATCATTTTTTATTATCTAATGCAGAAGGCGACGCCGGACAAAGATATAAAGGAGACATTATTTTTATGAAATTCAAAATTTATAAAGACTTGGACATAGAAGTTTTAAACAAAATATGAACAATCAACTATTATAAATTTATCATAAAAATTATAATAGAAATATAAAATAATAATTAGGAATATCGTTGGAGACGTCAACGTCGGAAGCGGAGAAGAAACTAAGATGAGAAAAATTTGAGTTGTATTCCACTTTCTTTACCATAATTCCAGGTGCACCACACTGCTTTACCATAATATACTAATGTCCTCCACTTTTGATCGAAACTAACAGTCAACTGTTTTGACTGTAAATTTTTGACCGAAATATCATTCGGGGGTGCGCAGCGGGGGGAGAGATGGAGAAGAAGACGAAGGGGATATTTTTGTCCAAAAAATTTGGTCAAAACAGTTGACCATGAGTTGGAGACAATTTTCGTCAAAAGTGGGGGCATTCATACATTATGGTAAAGCCACCATACAAACTCAAAATAGATTTCTCATTATTTAATTATCCGATTCATAACTTATGAAGTTACAAACTATTTATAGACTCTCAGAAAATAAAAGAAGATAAAGACAATCTCTAAATACTTATCTTAAATCCTAACAAATAAAACAGAAAAATACTCTCTATCAAAAATAACAGGAAAAAAAAACTAAAGGATAACAATAAAGCTATATTTGTTTCTCATCATTCTCCTCGGCTTCGAAAAATTTACCTCTTAGTTAATCATAAAATCTGAGAATTATGCTTCTTTTGATGTCTTCCAAATCGGTCAGGGCGGAGGCCTCTGATTCGAGGTAGTCAATATTAAGGCTTCTGACAAGACGACGAAATTCCACGGTGGCGCTGGCGGTTGTGGAGGCTGAAGAAACAGAATGTCCAACAATGACCTATCATGAAGTTCCTCAATAACTGGTGGTAAATAACTAGTGGTTGTGTTGATGCATCCAAAGAAACAAAATGATCGTCCCTACAATCAATTACTATTTTCTGCAAACTATTACAATTATTTGTAATAAATAAATAATAGAATTGTTTACCAGATTGATTATTGTGACACGTTCAAAATATTTGGAAGACTCAATAGGTTCTTTAAATTTACTGAAATGATCAGACCTAATTAATTCTTCTACGGATAATATATAAAATTTAAAATTGAATTTTGTTTTAAATCTAGACCTAGTTTCAACCTCAAATCTAATTTTTGCCTTAACTATGGTAGGTTCCTTGGATTCAACAAATAGGTACTCTAACGATGTGATTAACTCCTAGTGGAACTCTACTTGTGTAGAAAAGTCAACTGCTTTAGGTTCGTTAGGTTCAACTAATAAATTTTGTAAGAACATATGATCACCTTTAGCAATAGTTTCTACTTTATTATGATTGCAAAATTCTTCAAAAAAAAATTTTTTATTTCGGCAAGTATCTTATAATATGCAACATCGATTCTCGCACAAAATTGTTGCGATAAATTTTCTGTAGATATTTTTGTATGTCTTACCTACCTACGTATAAAAATATTTTTAAACTAGGGTTTAACTCTAATACCAATTTGACGTGGAACGAAGACCTAAATAAAATATTATTATTTTTATAAAATTTTAAACTTATGAAATTTTGGACATGGAAGCTTTAAGTTGAAGAGTGAACAACAACTATTATAAATTTATAACAAAAATTATAATTGAAATGTAAAATAATAATTAGGAATACCATTGGAGCCGTCAACGTCAAAAACGGAAAAGAAAATAAGATCGAGTGATCCACTTTAGGATTTTGGCATCGCACCATATAAACTCAAAAATAGATTTTTCATTCTCAATTCTCCGATTTCTAACTTATGAAGTTACAAATTATTTATAGGCTCTCAACAAATAATAGAAGATAAAGCCAATCTCTAAAGATTTATCTTAAATTCTAACTTATAAAAGCAAAAAAAATACTCTCAATATAAAATAATAGAAAAAGTAAAAAATAATAATAAATTTATATTTATTTTCTATCAATATCAATATTCAGACCATGCATCTCAGAAAAGTACTTAAAGTGCTAGTTTAAGACTATAAGATTGACGTGTTGGGCGCAGGAAAGGGTCTAAGGATTGATGTTGGAAGCCACTAAACCAATCTTCAAATGTATAATATCAGATAAAGTGCTAGTCTGGGTAAAATAATAATTTTTTTTGTCTCCTTTCTTCGGAGGTCAACTAGAGGTTTATATGTTAAGATCCAGTCTCAAATCGAGGTGTGTATAAGGATAGTTTGAATATAGTGAAGCGTCAACGAGAGTTACGATAAAAACGACAGAAGATCTAGGGCTTAAACTGGACCAAAACAACAATAGTTGTATACCGACGGTATACCTCTAGTGGTATACCTCTGACGGTATACCTATTTTTGGGGTCTGACGGTACACTGCAGTATACCGTTTGTATTCTGTGGTATACCGTCTTTCGAAATTTAGTTCAGATGTGGGCCCAAGTTAGTATCTAATACAACTGTGTGATCAAATTTGGATGGCCAGTATTAGTACTGGGCTATTTTAGGGGTTTTTAAATCCCAAATTAGTTTTCTTAACATATATAAAGGAGGTTTAGGTGGCTGCCAACAAGAAGCTCATATGGGAGATTCGAGAGAGCAAGTCCACATAAATCTAAGAAAAAGTCATTTTTTTTACTCTCAGGGGTCAATTTTCGAGACAGTTGGAAGAGGATATGTACGGAGAGACGTCTTCTTTGTTAAGGGAGATCGTCATAGGGTTGGATGAGTGATTTTATTATGTATCTTCTTTCTTCTTGAGAATGACGATGGGTTGAACATGAGACAAATGGTTCAATATATTGTAATCAATCTTGTACTTTTTGAGTAATATAGATTAAGATTTGTCCATATGATATAGAATAATATCTCGCTCCGTGCGGTACATTGGGCAGGTTTGTTGGCTCGAAGGGCTTGGTGGAAGTTTGTTTCAAGCGGAGGAATCATGCAGAGTTTTTTATGATCGGTGTAATGCCCCACTGCGGTCGGAGGCATTGTGTTGCCCTCGTTGTTTGAATATGCTGATTGGTGTAAAATCCCTAATTCTGAAAACCGTATTAATTTTTTTATTAATTATTTAATTGATTTATAGTAATTATGAGCTAAATAGAGGAAATAGATTTTATTTAATTTGTATTTTAGGTGTTTGTGCATTTAGGAGATTTATGGAGCCATTATAAATTTTTTATAATTTATTCCATGTAGGAGAACCTTTGGATAGTTGCTAGCTTAATGGTATGCACAAATATAATTTCTAGAATTTTTTAGGTATATATATATATATATATATATATATAGTTTATTAGAAAAGAAAAAGAAATGAAATAGGAATTAGAAAAAGAAAGAAAAAGGAAAAAGGAAATGAAATAAACTTCTTATTGGGTCAAACCCTAACCCGTTAACAAATGAACCTAACCCGCCTAAGATTCCTACCCACACCCGATAGAATGAAGAGAAAAATATCAGCATCAAACAACCGACTTAACCCTCCCCCCCCCCCCCCCCGCTCGTGAACTCGACCTCCACCGCCTCTATTTCCTATATATAACATCGCCCCTTTCCCAAACCCTAACCCTACTCTCATCTCCTCCTTCCCCACGAGACCGCCGTGCTGCCTCCATCAGCTGCGCCGCCCAGCCGGAGAACCCCGGCCGCCCGCCGACGTCCGCGACAACCGCACAACCCGCTGCAGAAATTGAACAACAAAGTACCTGTGTTCTCGTCTCGATTCTCGCACCCCCGCTCGACCAAACTTAACCCCGTCTTCAGCGGTACGTTCATCACCTATCCCTCTCTAAATCCTATGCATTAGTTTACCTCGTTCAGCGCGTAAACCTAGGCGAAAATAGCGCCCAAGTTGACGAAAAATGACAACTTTTGGGAACGCAGAAAACTGCGGTAACTACCTATGTTCACGGATTCGTATCTCCCACCACAGAGATCCGAATTCAGTTTTTATTTTTGGTATGCGAAGACCACATAACCTAATTTAATTTCTGTTATTTATAATAATTTATTAGCTGCTGTATGTTAAAATAAATTAGGTAGAAAATCCCGAAAACATACTTTTTCTAAATTCTAAAATTTGTGATACGGAGCGCGCCCCTCCAAACGGAACCGCCCCATCGTGTACCAAGTATACCAAAAGGTGCGTACAGTATACCCGGACGTGTGAGATTTTGCAAAAACTAATTTGGACGCGTGTGCGCGTCAAAATCAGCCCGTATCCGCAAAAAATCTTCCCCGTCGAAACTTTTGTAAAAACCCTGCGCATTTTGTGCACGCTCGTCAGAATGCGACGAAACTTGTGCCACTGGACTCGTGGTATCGCGCCGGTCTGTGACCCAATTTTCACGCAATTCTGAGACAGTTGATCAAGTGCCAATTGGCGGGCCCCACGGTTGACTTTTTGGGCAAAATTGTGTTCGGCTCACCGGAATCCACATTTGGATATACCGTTGAGTTTGTACTGACATTTAGAGTTTGTTTGACCTATAATTTATTCCATTTAGAGACTGTTACCCTTGGCACACTTTTCGGTGCAAAGTAGCCTACATGTGGACCCTACTTTGACCCAAAATTACCGTTTTGCCCCTGTGTCCAAATTGGACGAAAGGGTAGTAATTTCTAGATATTTTGCTGATTTCAGAAACGTTGGTGATGTCTATTTCAACATCTGGAGATGTTTGTTCGGAGGCCCTAGTTTCATATCACGTGTCCTTGACATTTGGACGCTTACACTATACAGATTTTTTACCAGGCAAGTATACCTTGCCATTGTACTGTTATTCATATTCCATATGTTACATGCATCTTTATTTTCTATCTTTAGTTCATATATTTTAACTGCTATATTAAATGCACGTACAAGGAAACTTGGGTGCAGCGACGGTGTCGTCGTGATTGTTTTTATTATATATCTGCATTGACCTTATGTATGAGACCGCCCCATTATCATGAAGCATCATTAGGTTTTATTTGGCTGTGATATATTTTTTTTACACGAGTTGTGAGTCTCATATATATCACGAACTTACGTATTGACTGATCATCGGTACGTGTGGGACGTGCGTTAGGGATAACTGTTGATAGAAACTTTGTATGCTAGAAGACTTAGCAGTTATTAGTAATCTATGGACATAGCCTATTATAGTACGGTGGTCCAATCCTTGTCCTTGTTTGGTTACAGGATTGGGCTATTGTACTAAAGATAGGCTATGAACCAAATCGTGTCATGGATGTGACATGCTTAGAGCATGGGGTGGGGAGAACAACAAGTAAGACATTTGGGCTCCTTTGTACTTTTTTCTTCTGTAACCCGGAAGCTCCGCTGGAGATACGGGCGGTGATGACCCTTATATATTATATATTATCAGGCGGCCTCTGCCGTTCAAAAGACGACATGCTTTGTAGGCCCCTGATTCTCCGAGAGAGTCACGCCAATTCCATTTTTAGCCAGATAACCCACTTGGTGGAAAGTTTTTCTCAAACTGCATTCACTTAGACGGTTAGGCGACCCCATTGGTTGTTTACTTTTCAGTACTTTATTGGTATATTATTATGTATCTTGTTACGTCTCTCTGAGGACCTGGTCCCTTTCCAGATATAGACGAGCAGGAGTATCCGCAGGAGTACGGACCTGGACCTGACGCTACTTATCAGACTGAGGAGGTCTTACCTTCGGAGTATCTATGATTTTATTGCCGATGTTTAAAGATCATTGTTGCTACTCTTTTTGTCACGCCCCAGTCCCAAAATACCGTGGGACTAGACACGTGGCAATGGCCAGCAGTACGCACCGATGGACCAACTCAATATAATGGATCCATCAGGGCATACTTAAGCTGTAAAACAAGTCTACGACAATCACGGCACAACTAATCTCATCCACACAAGATATAAAATATGATCCACAGAATAAATAAGGAATGTAAATCATCAGCAAGTCTCACAAAGTACTTCGGGGAACAACCCGATAAATATCTAGTACAATGGTTCAACAGACCAGAAAGTAAATGACTGAAATAAATAATAAAAGCTGAGCATGATCATGGATGCTCAAGAGAAGTCTTCAGCTAAGACCTCGTCCTCGGATGGCGGTATAGCTCCTAGATCGGCTCCTGCTCCGGTCCCGTAAACCTCGGGATAAGCCTCGTCTGTAAAATCTGGGGACAAATATCCGAATCCAGGTCCTCAGGGGACATAGCAAGGTACAAGAAAGCTCATGCCAAAATAAATACAGTGCAGCAAATAATAAATAAATAGGGCAAGTAAGTAACCATCTATGTGAAAATACAAGATGAGAGTAGCACTAAAACTCAGGCTGAAGCCACTACAAGCTCTGTGTCGGGGAGCCGGTAGCGGTAATAAACACGTAATGTGCCTAGCTCTGCTACGAGAGTCTGAGGCCTCACAATAGTAGTAGATAGATATATGAAACAGCCTGTAGCCTGTGTGTCTCTCCCCATCCAATGTAACCACGCATATCATGACCATAACGTCTCATGTCCATGTCAAGCGTGATCATAGCTAATGCATCAAGTCATAAAGTATCTAAGAGTATAATGTCCATGTCCTGTATCCTACACAGAATCACCACGAATATCTCGGGAAAATCCTGTCTCATGAATAGTGTCAAGTGTCCTGGGTCATATGGTACTTGATAAGACAAGCACGAAAATAAGGTATCACGAATGTCCATCTCTAGATGACCGTACCCAACACTGCATACAGTGTCGGCACCCGACTGATAATCGGACGCTAAGTACGTCACACGGTCCTAGGTTGAGCATGCACATCACTATAATAAAGCAAGGGTAATATATAACAATACTGTAGAGTTTGGCAAGGTACACTTGCCCACTGATGTATAAATAAGTCAAGGAAATAAGTAGCAAAGCTGCAGGATTTGGCAAGGTACACTTGCCTGATGTTTGAATATCAACAATCGTCCCTGGATCAGCGGAACCGGTAGGGACTACTCCAAAAGCTGTCATAAACATCACCAATAGTCTCAGAAGATATCAAATAGCTAGAAATGCCTGTCCTTACGTCCAATTTGGACACAGGGGCAAAAAGGTCATTTCTGGGCCAAAGCGGGTTCCATATGTGGGCCACCTTGCACCGAAAAGCGTGTCAGAATCAAAGGTCTCCAAATTCTGCAAACTCAGTGTCTACAAGTCAGGAACGATGATACGAACCCAACGGAACTTCCAGAATTGGATTCCGATGAGCCGATCTCAAAATCACCCGTCTAGTGGAGCCTGTGGGGCCCACGATACGTGATTTTGTCAACGTTCTCGGAATCGGACCAAACTTGGGTCACAGGACCAGCGTATCGCTACGAGTCCGATGGCGTAAGTTTCGTCTCGATCCGACGTGCGTACACAAAGTTACAGCGCGTTCCAGAAAGGACGGATACGGGGTATCGTCGGCGGATACGCGTTGATTCCGGGGTGCCTGCACCTCCGAATCGACTTCTGCGAAATCCTACACGACCCTATCAACGTCGCGCACGGTTCGGTAAAGACTGCGTGCGACCAAGTCGTCCCGATTGGCGGAGCGTACTCAGTTCCGGGGTAAAATAGGGTGTTGTTTTTCCTATTTTTGGATCGCGGTGTACGATCACCACAGGACGCGATGCGCCGAGCAAGTTGCACGGGCACCGAGAGGGTTATACAGTCTACGTGTAGCAACTGACGGAATCGAAAATGGAGTTGCGAGGTGAAAGAAATCGGTACCTGAACAGGGCTCCGTGAATGCTGAATTCCAAGTGTCCTGCTCGTATCCGATGTCTACTGCTCGCGTCCGAATCGCGATCTCCCGTGTCCGCTGAGCCCTGTGTCTTGTCCCGAATTCACTGCTGGGTCGACAAGCTCGGGGCGACTGGGTTCTCAGGCGGCGGCCGGTTCTCGGGCGACGGCCTGGCGCGGGTCGAAGGGTCGAGGGGGAGTCGGAGGGTTGAGGGCTGAACTTGGCGGCGGCCGGCGGGATTCGCTGGCGGTGAGTCGAAGGGTGAGGGATGATCGAACGGCAGGGTAGCAGCGACAGGGAGGAGTCGGGGCACTGAGCTTGGCGGCGGAGCGCGGAAAAAGGAAGGCGGCGAGGGGTACGATCGGCAGGGTGGAGTCGGAGGACGGTTCGAACGAAGGACGGAGGGGTTTTCGGCCGGCCTGGATCGAGCGGGGTACGGCGGAGGATGAAACTAGGGTTTCGACAGCGGGTAGATGGGGAAGAGAGCCGCACGGATGTCGAGGCAGCCCCTTTATAGCTGCTACAGGAACTCCGGCAGCTAGGGTTTCCCCTGCGGGTTTCGGGTCGGGTTGGTTTGGGCTCGGTTCACAATTCTATAGCTTTTGGTCCTCGATTCGTTGCTCCGGTGTCCAATAAATTCACCAAAAAATGCCATGCGTCCGGTTCTCCATTATACACAATAAATTTTTACTTCCAGAATATTTTAACACCCTTTGGCCACACTTAAAAATTCTTTAAATCACACTCATCTTGGTTTTAATTTCCAAAAAATTCCAAAAACGAAATAACTTATTTTAAAATTATTCTCAAAATTTAGGGTGTTTACAATCTTCTCTCCTTAAAAGGATTGCGTCCTCACAATCAAAGAATAAGCTACTCAAGAAAGAGTTATGGAAATACAAGGTGGCCTAGTTTACAACTGCCTCCTCGAACAAGTGGGGGTATCGCTGGCGCATACTATCTTCTCGTTCCCAAGTCGATTCTCCAGGAGAATGATATTTCTATGCTACTCGAACCATTCTGATCGTCTGTCCCCGTAATGTCTTCTCACTGACGTCAAGGATGCCAACTGGTTGTTCTTTATACCTCAAGCTCGGGCCTACTGCGATCTCTGAATGATCGACTACGTGACTTGGGTCGATCACGTACCTTCGCAGCTGTGAGACGTGGAATACGTCATATACTCCCTCTAAGGATGGAGGTAATGCAAGCCGATAAGCCACTTCACCAACACGCTCGAGGATGTCAAATGGCCCAATATACCTTGGGCTCAGCTTGCCTCTGCTCCCGAATCTGATAGTACCACGAGTGGGCAAAATCCTCAAGAACACGTGATCTCCTTCTTTGAACTCTAGGGGACGTCTATGCGTATCTGCCCAATGCTTCTGTCTGTCTTGGGCTGCTCGTAGATGATTCTGAATCTGCTTCACCTTCTCCACTGTCTGTGTTACCAATTCTGGTCCTAGTATCTGACGTTCACCAACGTCACTCCAACATATATGCGATCTGCACTTCCTTCCGTATAAAGCTTCAAATGGTGCCATCTGGATGCTGGCCTGATAACTGTTATTATAGGAGAACTCCACTAAGTGCAAATGATCTTCCCAAGATCCTCCAAAGTCTAGCATACATGATCTCAACATGTCCTCCAATATCTGAATGGTGCGCTCCGATTGGCCATCTGTCTGCGGGTGGTAAGCCGTGCTGAATTTGAGTCTGGTGCCTAGACTCTCTTGCATGCTTCTCCAGAAATGAGATGTAAATCTCGAATCTCGATCCGATACAATACTAACAGGCACTCCATGTAATTTGACAATTTGTCGCATATACATGTCGGCTAGTACCTCTGTGGACTGCCCAACTCTAAATGGCAAGAAGTGTGCCGATTTAGTGAGTCTATCCACAATAACCCATACTGTATCTCTGCCGCTGGAGCTCCTTGGAAATCCTGTGACAAAATCCATCGTGATGTGCTCCCACTTCCATTCTGGTATAGGAAGCGGCTGTAACATACCTGCAGTCCTCTGATGCTCTGCCTTCACTTGCTGGCAGACTAAGCATTTGGCCACAAATCTTGCGATCTCTCTTTTCATTCCATGCCACCAGTAGTACTGTCTCAAGTCTCGATACATCTTGGTTCATCCTGGGTGAACAGAGTACATGGAGCTATGTGCTTCGGTCATTAACTCCTGTCTTAATTCTCCATTTGGAACATACAGGCGATTTCCAAACCTCAATGTCCCGTCTTCGTGAATGCGAAGTCCTGTCTGCATACCAGCTTCTGTCCTTTCTTTGAGTCTTCGGAATCTAGCATCGGTGGGCAATGCCTCTTTAATCTTCTCTATGAGTGATGACTGAATATCAAGGTTAGCCATCAAGCCATTCTGTCCTGGTATGACAACCTCTATCTGTAGCTCCTGTAAATCTCTCAACAACTCGGGCTGCATCGTCAAGAAATAAGCCGTAGGCTTCCTGCTGAGTGCGTCTGCAACTACATTCGCCTTTCCCAGATGATACTGCAGATCGATGTCAAAATCTACCATCAATTCAAGCCAACGCCTCTGTCTCATATTAAGCTCCTTCTGAGTATACATATACTTCAGACTCTTGTGATCTGTAAAGATGTCCACTTTCTCCCCGTAAAGGTAGTGCCTCCAAATCTTCAATACAAATATAACTGCTGCTAGCTCCAGATCATGTGTTGGATAGTTCTTCTCGTGGACCTTCAACTGTCTTGACGCATAAGCAACGACTTTGCCATGTTGCATCAAGACACACCCTAGTCCACTGCCTGATGCATCACTGTAAACAACAAAACCTCCTGACCCTGAAGGAAGAGTCAAGACAGGTGCTGTTGTTAATCTTCTCTTCAGTTCTTCAAAAGCCTTCTGGCAGTCTTCTGTCCATATAAACTCCTGGTCCTTCCGTGTCAGCTTTGTCATCGGTTCTGCAATCCTCGAGAAATTCTCTACAAACCTTCTGTAATATCCCGCAAGTCCGAAAAAACTTCTCACCTCTGCGACTGATGTGGGTGTAGGCCAAGTCTCTATTGCCGCAACTTTCTCTGGATCCACTGAAAGTCCTTCTCCTGATATGATGTGTCCCAAGAAAGGCACTTTGTCCATACAGAACTCACACTTACTGAGCTTGGCGTATAACTTTTCCTGCCTCAAGGTCTCTAACACAATTCTGAGATGCTCCTCGTGCTCTTCAGGGCTCTTGGAATATATGAGGATGTCGTCAATGAACACCACTATAAATTTATCCAAGAACTGATGAAAGACTCTGTTCATTAAGCTCATAAACACTGCTGGTGCGTTGGTTAAACCAAACGGCATCACCAAGAACTCATAATGCCCATACTTCGTCCTGAAAGCTGTCTTTGGGATGTCTTCCTTCCTCACCTTGATCTGATGATAGCCGGATCTAAGGTCAATCTTCGAAAATATCCTTGCACCACTCAATTGATCGAATAGATCATCAATGCGTGGTTAGGGATACCTGTTCTTGATGATCACCGCATTTAGTGCCCGGTAATCAATGCACAACCGTACTGTTCCATCCTTCTTCGGCACAAATAATATGGGTGCCCCCCAAGGTGAAACACTGGGCCGAATGAAACCCTTCTCCAAAAGATCATCAACCTGTTCCTTCAATTCTACTAACTCCTTAGGTGCTAGCCGATATACTGATGAAGTGATAGGCTCTGCTCCTGGAGTTAAGTCTATTGTGAATTCTATTTCCCGATCAGGCGGTAAACCTGGAAGATCATCAGGAAATACATCCACAAATTCTGTTATGACTCTTGGGTAACCTGTCTCCCCTTCTACAGATAATACCCTAAGAGTAGGCTGAACTCCTTGCTCTACTGCTCCTCGAAGGAACTCAAATTCTGGATGTCCAGGCGGTCTAAATATAACCCGCCCAAGTCGGCAATCAAGAGTCGCATGGTACTGACTTAACCAGTCCATACCAAGTACGACATCATAATCCGGCATAGAAAATATCAGAAATTGAGCTCGCATTTCTCGGCCACAAACTACTACAGAACATGATCTATAGACATCACTAACCGGAATAATACCGCCTTCCGTAAGAATCCTCTTCATCTTCGGAAGGGGTACGGTAGCTACTCTATGGGTGGCTACAAAGCTAGCTGCTATAAATGAATGCGATGCTCCAGAATCAAATAATGCTATAGCTGGTAATGAAGCTACTAGAATAGTACCTGCGATGACCTCGCCTGCTGTAGCCTCCTGCTCAACAGCTAATGGGAATGCCTGACCTCGCCCCTGTGCTGGACCTCTCTGCTGCTGCTGAGCCTGTTGAAATAGGGCTGCCTGTGGGGCCAGTGGTGGTCTCTGCTGGTTTCCTCCTGGGGCTGGTGGTCTGACTCCACCAACTCCTGTCTGCTGTGCTCCTACTGCTGGATAAGTTGGTCGCGGTGCAGGTAGAGCTAGTCTGGGTGCTTCTCCTCTATGGTGAGTGCAGTCTCTGGATAGATGCTGGTTTGATCCGCAAAGCAGGCATAGTCCCAACTTTCGCCTGCACTCTCTCTCAATGTGTCCTACCTTGCCGCAGTGATGACAAGTAGGAAGGGATATGGCCCTGTGTGCTGCTCTATCTGGCGTACTCCTCTGAAATCGTTTTGCAGAATCTCCATGTGCTGCCTTGGTTGGTACGGAGGTGTTTGGCCTCTTCAGATTCGATTCCCTTCTAGTGACGCGCTCCATGCGTCGTGCTGCTGCTAGAACATCAGTATAATTTGTAGGTGCCACTGAGCCAATCAATCTCTGAAGCTTAAACTTCAACCCGTCAAAGAACTTTTTCGCTTTCTCTTCCTCCGTCGAAATCAATGTTGGAGCGAAGCGACTCAGGCGAATAAATTCAGAATTGTATTCTTCCACTGTCATGCTGCCCTGGATGAGGCGGTTGAACTTGTCCCTGAGCTCTGACCGTGCAACTGCCGGGAGGTACATCTCTTGGAAAAGTCTGGAGAACTCTTCCCATGTGACTCTGTCCTGTCCAAGTCTCCTTTCTTCTGCTAACCACCAGTGGTGCGCATTATCAGTTAACTGCATTCTGACTGCAGTCATCCACTTCTCTCTTGGAAGTTCAGCGGCTTCCAGCTGATGCTGAATGTTTGTGAGCCACTCATGAACTTCCGTTGGCCCTTCTTTACCAGAAAATGTGCGAGGCTTGAGATGACGGAAGTCGATGATAGATCCCGTCGATGTTCGTCTCGCTGCTGGATTAGCCTGCTCCAATGCGGATACCAGGCTGGTCCTCAGATACTCGGCCTCCTGCCGATGGGCCTCCTGCTGAATCTGTTGCTGTGCTTGCATCATAGCATACATCATCTGGAATATTTGTTGCCCGTCCATGGCTTATCCTGGCGGGAATACTGGCATCTGGGGAGTGAACTGTGGTGGAGGTAGGATGTCATCTCTTCGGAACCTTGGATTAGGCTGTCCGGTTTGATCACTCTGCGATGCTTGTCCTCCATCCCCTGGTGTCACTCCGTCTCCATAAGTAACCACAGCGTCGTGTGGCGTATCCAAAGGAATATCATCTCTGTTCCCAGAATCCATTGCTCTGAAATCAAAATATAAACTGTAAGAACGCACAGAGGAATCAATACAGGATGCAGTTCAAGTAAAAATTTCAAGTCGATATAGAGTTCAACGATGGATTAAATGATGGATGAGAACCTAGAACTTATCCTATCCTTAGGGCAGGCTGGTTCAGTCCCTAAGTTGAAACTGAGCAATTTAGTTGTAGACCTGTATGGGCTACCACAAAAACCATGTCACGCCCCAGTACTAAAATACCGTGGGACTAGACACGTGGCAATGGCCAGCAGTACGCACCGATGGACCAACTCAATATAATGGATCCATCAGGGCATACTTAAGCTGTAAAATAAGTCTACGACAATCACGGCACAACTAATCTCATCCACACAAGATATAAAATATGATCCACAGAATAAATAAGGAATATAAATCATCAGCAAGTCTCACAAAGTACTTCGGGGAACAACCCGATAAATATCTAGTACAATGGTTCAACAGACCAGAAAGTAAATGACTGAAATAAATAATAAAAGCTGAGCATGATCATGGATGCTCAAGAGAAGTCTTCAGCTAAGACCTCGTCCTCGGATGGCGGTACAGCTCCTGGATCGGCTCCTGCTCCGGTCCCGTAAACCTCGGGATAAGCCTCGTCTGTAAAATCTGGGGACAAATATCCAAATCCAGGTCCTCAGGGGACATAGCAAGGTACAAGAAAGCTCATGCCAAAATAAATACAGTGCAGCAAATAATGAATAAATAGGGCAAGTAAGTAACCATCTATGTGAAAAATGCAAGATGAGAGCAGCACTAAAACTCAGGCTGAAGCCACTACAAGCTCTGTGTCGGGGAGCCGGTAGCGGTAATAAACACGTAATGTGCCTAGCTCTGCTACGAGAGTCTGAGGCCTCACAATAGTAGTAGATAGATATATGAAACAGCCTGTAGCCTGTGTGTCTCTCCCCACCCAATGTAACCACGTATATCATGACCATAATGTCTCATGTCCATGTCAAGCGCGATCATAGCTAATGCATCAAGTCATAAAGTATCTAAGAGTATAATGTCCATGTCCTGTATCCTACACAGAATCACCACGAATATCTCGAGAAAATCCTGTCTCATGAATAGTGTCAAGTGTCCTGGATCATATGGTACTTGATAAGACAAGCACGAAAATAAGGGGTCACGAATGTCCATCTCTAGATGACCGTACCCAACACTGCATACAGTGTCGGCACCCGACTGATAATCGGACGCTAAGTACGTCACACGGTCCTAGGTTGAGCATACACATCACTATAATAAAGCAAGGGTAATATATAACAATACTGTAGAGTTTGGCAAGGTACACTTGCCTACTGATGTATAAATAAGTCAAGGAAATAAGTAGCAAAGCTGCAGGATTTGGCAAGGTACACTTGCCTGATGTTTGAATATCAACAATCGTCCCTGGATCAGCGAAACCGGTAGGGACTACTCCAAAAGCTGTCATAAACATCACCAATAGTCTCAGAAGATGTCAAATAGCTAGAAATGCCTGTCCTTACGTCCAATTTGGACACAGGGGCAAAAAGGTCATTTCCGGGCCAAAGCGGGTTCCATATGTGGGCCACCTTGCACCGAAAAGCGTGTCAGGGTCAAAGGTCTCCAAATTCTGCAAACTCAGTGTCTACAAGTTAGAAACGATGATACGAACCCAACGAAACTTCCAAAATTGGATTCCGATGAGCCGATCTCAAAATCACCCGTCCAGTGGAGCCTGTGGGGCCCACGATACGTGATTTTGTCAACATTCTCGGAATCGGACCAAACTTGGGTCACAGGACCAGCGTATCGCTACGAGTCCGATGGCGTAAGTTTTGTCTCGATCCGACGTGCATATACAAAGTTACAGCACGTTCCAGAAAGGACGGATACGGGGTGATACGCGTTGATTCCGGGGTGCCTGTACCTCCGAATCGACTTCTGCGAAATCCTACACGACCGTATCAACGTCGCGCACGGTTCGGTAAAGACCGCGTGCGACCAAGTCGTCCCGATTGGCGAAGCGTACTCAGTTCCGGGGTGAAACAGGGTGTTGTTTTTCCTGTTTTTGGATCGCGGTGTACGATCACCACAGGACGCGATGCGCCGAGCAAGTTGCACGGGCACCGAGAGAGTTATACAGTCTACGTGTAGCAACTGACGGAATCGAAAATGGAGTTGCGAGGTGAAAGAAATCGGTACCTGAACAGGGCTCCATGAATGCTGAATTCCAAGTGTCCTGCTCGTATCCGATGTCTACTGCTCGCGTCCGAATCGCGATCTCCCGTGTCCGCTGAGCTCTGTGTCTTGTCCCGAATTCACTGCTGGGTCGACAAGCTCGGGGCGGCTGGGTTCTCAGGTGGCGACCGGTTCTCGGGCGACGGCCTGGCGCAGGTCGAAGGGTCGAGGGGGAGTCGGAGGGTTGAGGGCTGAACTTGGCGGCGGCCGGCGAGATTCGCTGGCGGTGAGTCGAAGGGTGAGGGATGATCGAACGGCGGGGTAGCAGCGACAGGGAGGAGTCAGGGCGCTGAGCTTGGCGGCGAAGCGCGGAAAAAGGAAGGCGGCGAGGGGTACGATCGGCAGGGTGGAGTCGGAGGACGGTTCGAACTGAGGACGGAGGGGTTTTCGGCCGGCCTGGATCGAGCGGGGTACGGCGGAGGATGAAACTAGGGTTTCGGCAGCGGGTAGATGGGGAAGAGAGCCGCACGGATGTCGAGGCAGCCCCTTTATAGCTGCTACAGGAACTCCGGCAGCTAGGGTTTCCCCTGCGGGTTTCGGGTCGGGTTGGTTTGGGCTCGGTTCACAATTCTATAGCTTTTGGTCCTCGATTCGTTGCTCCGGTGTCCAATAAATTCACCGAAAAATGCCATGCGTCCGGTTCTCCATTATACACAATAAATTTTTACTTCCAGAATATTTTAACACCCTTTGGCCACACTTAAAAATTCTTTAAATCACACTCATCTTGGTTTTAATTTCCAAAAAATTCCAAAAATGAAATAACTTATTTTAAAATTATTCTCAAAATTTAGGGTGTTTACACTTTTAAAGACATTTATCTTATATTAGAGTTGATTCTCTTCTCTCTTTAGTAGTTTAGTATAGTCGATTTGCAGTGGATTTATTTCCATTCGACTACCATACTTGATACTTATCTTTGATATTCAGTTATTATTCAGCTATTTATTCCTATTTATTTATTTGTGCTGTGGATGAGATATAGATTGCATGTGACTTGTTGAGATAGTATATTACCACAGGTGGATTGGATATTCATGTACAGCGTACGTGTGTATCACTACTAGAATAAGCGGGATTAGCGACATTTTTAGCGACGTAAACGAAAAATGTCGCTAATATAATATAAATTAGCGAATCCATGTAAAAACGTCGCTAAATATCGCTAATTAGCAACGTTTAGCGACTTTTATTCAGTTTTTAAAAGATTAGTCGCCATAAGTTCAATTAAGGTCGCTAAATGTCGCTAATATATTTATTTAGCGACGTTTAGCGACTAATTTAGTGACGTATTTATTATTAGACTTTTAGCGACATCATTAGCGACGTTAAGGACGTCGCTAATTAGCGACATCATTATTGGCGTCGCTAAAGACGTCGCTAATGTCGCTAGGCGTCGCTAAAAACGTCGCTAAATATTTTATTTAGGGCTAATATTCCCCCTATTTTCTTCGATCTCTCTCTCTCCCTCTCCCAAATTTGAAACCTCTCCCGACGCTCCTCCTTCCTCCGGCTTCCTTACTCCTTCCGGCGACCCCCCTCCGGCCGCGTTCCCCCCCCCTTCCGACTCCCCTCCTCCCTCCGGCGTCCCCTCATCCCTCCCGGCGACCCCCCTCCGGTCGCATCCTCCCCCCTCCGCCGTCAGCTCCTCCTTCCTCCGGCTCTCCTTCTCCCTCCGGCGTCCTTCCTCCGGCTCCGCTCCTCGGTGAGCTCCTCTCTCTGTCTCCTTTCTCTGTCTCTCTCTCTTTCTCTCTAACATGACACGACAAGACACGATATGATACGACACGACCTGACACACACTAACCCTAACCCTAACTCGAACACACACGAACACACGCACGCGGACACACACTAACCCTAAGTAGGTGTAAGAGGATGAGTGGAATGTGGTGGAACCGAAGTAGGAAAGGACTGTTCATCGAAGAGAACATGTTTGGATATCAAAACTTTTGTTGATGTTTGTGTTACAGACCCAAGCAAAACTATCATACCATCAAGTAGTAGAAACCATTTTTTTTTGGTTCATTATGTGTTGCTTTTGAGGTAGAGGACAAATCCAATTGTGAAGTTGCTGACCTGAAACCAACCACACCAGCTCCACTGGGGGTTTCTTACATTGTTGTCTATCCCATTCATATATGCAATAGTAGAGCAAATATAAAACAGTTCTAAAAATATCTAATCTTGTGTATATACTTTACCTGAAGCTTCTGTGTATATACCTCATCTTGAAGTCTTATTTTTTATGACAATGATAATCTTTGTTTTTCTATTTAAATTCTTATAATACATCTGTACTAGTAACTATAACCTAACCGCCAACCTATTGTTATAACTTTGTATCAGTAGATTATCATAGAATTTAAAGTTAATATGGTATCAATAGATTATCATAGAATTCAAATTTGTGGTATTTTTTCCTTTTTTTTTGTAGTATAGTGGGAATCATCTGGTTGCATGGAATGTAAATAGTGCCTTCCTGTGCATATGTATAATTTGTTGTTTTCATGCTTAATCTCCTTAGTATCTAATGTAAATTGTTCCTACAGTTGTTTCTATCATTCACTTCTAAGTTTGAAATTCTTATCCATGTATGACATTTGTTAATTTTAGTATCTAGATGTATAGGAAGGTTCTGATGGAGTTTACAATGGACTACGACTATGGAGCAGCCAATTGTAAACACTGACCCGGGGAAAGGAGCTCCTCTAAATATGTTAACTGAGCGATGATAATTATCCATGTAATTTAAGATTTTGTGGTATAAGTAATCGAATAACTGTATATCATATTTATGGAGTGGCTGTCTAATTTTGATGCTGATATCTAATGCATATTTGTTCTAGAAGTTTGCAATTGAATTTATTTGCTACTACACATTATCATCATACTGTGATCGGACTTGCGACAGAAATTGGGGCAAGATGAATCGTTCTTTTTGTATATTTAGTCTAAACTTGATGTTGATATCTAATCGATGTTTTTTTTTTGTATTTTAGAATGATGGATTTGTTGGATATTTTTTTAGTTTGATCTCGACTTTATTAGTATTTCAATATTGTCTTAACTTTACTAGCATTTCAAAGATTGATTTGATCTTGATTTGGTTAATTTTGTTACAATTCTTGAATTTGAGGCTTATTTTGGACTTTCTTATTTTTATTATTCATTAGAAGTTGCTTGGAAAATGTAGGTTTTCTAATGGAAAATGTTAATTTTCTATGGAAAAAAGTGCAATCAAACATCAAAATAACATTTTCCATCAAAATATGTTGTTATCAGGTATGACAGGACGACGCGGAGGATTTGGCAGGTCCCGAGGTAGACAGAGTGCTCTCCGGTACTGCCTACTGTTGGTTCCGGATCGTCGTTGTCATGCCCCGATCTTCCGCAGGCTAAATCGGCCGTTCCCGCTAGACGAGAATCACCGCGCCAGCACTCCCGCGGAACGATCGCTTGACCCATCCAGGCGTGATGCCGCACGAGCGTGAGCCACGCCCGTGCAAGACCGTGGTTCATTGGCTAGCAGTAAGAGTTCTAAGTCACAGAGTCACACAGATTGTCCGAGTGCAGCGGAGTCATAAACGCATAGGCAATTTGGTAACAAGTTCACTGAGTCGACAATATAGCGGAAGCATTGAATAACACAAGTTGAAGTAAAGCAACTCTTTATTGATATAAACAAGTGTTACAGGCGACGTATAGCCGAGATTATAAGTCGCTCAAGCCTCTATCTCTGAAACAATAAAAGCCTGCCAAGTGGCTACAATTGTGGAATAATTTGTACAAGCGATGTTCAAGCTATGTTCCAATATTATGTCTTGTATATGTGCTTCTGTTCCGGACGCAGCACCCCAAGGTTTCAGAGTGATCTCCTGGCCTTAGCACGCACGAAGGAGGCATCCGCACCGAAGGAGGCATCCCCACCGAATGAGGTTCTCCCGTTCGACAAATCCAAACACGTAATATAGGTTCCGTGCACCAACTATTACGTTGTCTTTCTAGTTGCCTTAGGATCAGTTTCATGCAAACATTGAATAGCCTAACTCGTGTGGCAGAGCGCCGTGCAACATGAGAGGAAATACGACGAGACTTACCAACTTACCATTTGTCCTTCCATGTACAAGGCAAACATTATTAATTCAAGCACGGGCAGGCATAAATATTCAGGGGCATTTATAATGAAAACCAAGACAATAGCATATATAACACAAGAGTCATTGTATCATGATCGTTCAGGTGTTCAGTCGTTCATTGATGCGATGCAATGACTCGTATGCGGATAGTCGCTAAGCGAGGATGACTTATCTATATGAACAGGAGTCGCTGGCATAGCCATAAAGGACAGGTGTAGCACATGAAAGAAAATAAAATGCAACGCACGGATCAGGAGCGCTACAGGTCATTCCTTCCGAGGCAGGCGGCTACTTAGTCTGGGAGCAAGAATGGCATAAAAGATAAGTTCACAGGCACTACACGCCATTCTGCCTGATGCAGGAAGACTAACAGGGTTCCTGTCCGGATCGGATCGGCCCGGTGCCCCGGAGCCGTCCGTAGGAACAGAGATTCGAAAATCTCACTTGATAACAAGTTGTCCGCGACATGCAGGTCTCAGGTCAGGTGCAGGAACAAGTTCGAGGCAGGATATATATATATATATATATATATATATATATATATGGAAAAAGTTATATGGAACAAGTTCGAGTCAGGATATATATATATGGAACTTGATGAGGCAGGATCATTCACATTAGTGTATTCTGGGATTCATTCATTCATGGTGTAAATTTCCTGGTTCGGAAATTGCCTTAGCGACCTAACGGTCCCAGATACTTGTAGGTTCATTCAGGCACAGAACGACTACTTAGTAGTCTCTCGAGGTTTGGATGAAAATAAGGCAATATACAAGCAGACAAGCATGTATTTATATAAACACAAACATTCACGTTAGCTCGGGCCCGAAGGTAAGCCGAGGAGTGAGATCGTAAGGGACTTCCCGAGCGACATGTTTTAGGGTAGCATGCGAGGGACTGAACATATATATAAGCAATGTTTTATTTCCATGTTCTAGCATAAGCAATACAAATTAGGATTTTCCCCTAAGCTAGGTACGTTGGATTCTTATTAGCATGCATGGGGTGATTCACCTAGCGACTAGCATGTAGCATTCCATATTTTATGTGTGCTGGATAAGCAAGCACAAGTTTACCGTAGCCACCCACCTTAGTGATGATTCGCCTCGGTAGAGCGATACGTCAAGCGAGCCTCTAAAAGCCTAAGCCGGATCCTGTAGGGACAAGTCTGGATATCCTTTGCCTCAAACGAGTATTCTCGTCTGAGCAAAGTGGGTCAGGACATACACTTTTGTCGTTTGAATCGGCAGTCCGCTTGAGCGGAACGGGGTGTTACAGTCGTCGCCCAGTACTCCAGTATATCAATCACTCACATCTCCGACTGTTGGGACGAGTAGTTCCAGGCGTAATAGTACTCCCTCGTCCAGCGTTCCTTCTGCTGACGGAATTATGGGGACAGATGACCATATCGAGGAGGTCGTGCCCACGTTGTCCCAGCATCAGCAAGATCCTCCATGCGCACCTCTGGAGGAGACGAGGACAGAGATTTGGGACGACGGTACAAAGTAAGTCAATTAGATGGTTTAGCATAATATATATCGTATATTTCTTTATTCATCGTATATTAACTTTTTTGATCAAAATAATTATCTTTGTATAGATATCGTCCATCGTCGGTTCAGAGATGCCTGGACCAATTTCTGAGGAACAACTACGGTGGCCCTTGGATCAACTACTCTGAAGCTCCGAAGGAGAGGAAGGCATTCTAGTTTGCGCACTTCCAGGTAAAAGTATATTAAATAAATCCTCTAATTTATGCATATTATATAACTTATCCGTGATGCTCACTTACTAAATTATTTATTGTAGCAAACGTATTTCTATCCTCCGCACCGGGCCGAGTTAATCGAGCGGCTATTTCCTACCGTTGCCGCCAAGCTTATCCAAGATGCTCTGAATGACCAGAAGGCTCGTGATTGTGCTAGAAAACCGATCCAAGGTTGGATCATGCCTGAGTAGTGGACTGCGATGAGGGCTAGATTCGACGATCCGAGCTACAAGGAAAGGTCTGAGAAGGCCAAGGCGGCTAGGCGGAATGCTGCCAAGTGGTGTAGTGGCTCGATTTCGATGACGGAACATCTTCGTCGTTTGGTATATTTTTTCTTTTAAAATATATTATTTTAATATAAGTACCATAAAATGGTAGTAGAAAAAAATGTTTAATTTTAGTACTAAATAATATATTTTTAACAGGTACAGAGGGGTGAGGATGCAAACATGGTGACCGTCTTCTTGGCCACCCATCGCAAGAACGGAAATCTCATTGATGAGAGGGCCTCGCAGACCTATGTAAGTATTACTTTGCTTTGTGTTAATTTTAATATAACTTAGGCAATTATCAAGTTTCCAAACCTTTCTAGGCCGAGTATCTTAGGCTGCGTGAGCGGGCGACTGCTAGTGCACCTACACCTGGAGAGGCTGGTACTTCCACGCATCCCGCTCCAGCTTCATCGGTGGACGACCTGTGGGTGACCGCAGCTGGTGGTCTTCAGAGGGGTACGTACTATGGTACGGGATCCTATGGCGCCCTGGTTGCGATGTAGTCATCTAGGGTCTCCCCTACAGCTGCGCATTCCACATAGCCCTCGCAGTCGTCGGCCAGAGTCCAGGAGGCCGTTAATCGTCAGATTGCGTCTCTCCGTGACGAGTTATTGCGAAGGATGGAGGAGCAGCCTCGATCCCAGCCGCAAGCGGATGATCCGACGCTTATCGCACGATTCGATATGCTCGACCGCAGCATCACGGAGCTCCGGAATTTGATAAATGATATTAGAGCCTCGACAGACCTCAACATCACGGAGCTGCAGGCATCACAGCTATCGATGGACGAGAGGCTGACGATGATGCAGGATTCAATGGTACATAGCAGTACGAGGCTGTTATCTACCATGGATTCTTAGAACCAGCGACTCACAGACTTGGAGCGGGTACGGCCTACTGGTGCGCCTACATCGACACATATTACACCGATGTCACTGCCTTCTCCATCGACATCGGTGTCAATTTTACGGGAGCAGTATGAGCTGTTCTTATCCTTTATGCGCACCGGTGGTCAGCCTCCTGCAGATCCGCAGTAGTATAGCTAGTTGCTGGATATTTGTATTTGTTGTATTATTTAGGATGAGATTGTTTGGATATATATTTGCCATATTCTTTACGATGAGATTTGCAGGATGCTTTTTTTTCTTCAAATTTTATTATATTATTCATATTAAATATGTTATTTTACCAGTATTGAGTGTTCAACCCAAGGGGGTTGGCAAACCCAGAAATTCAACGGAGGGTTGCTCTGGGTCTATTTGTACATATTATGATTTAATAAACTGCAGGAATAATAGTTTAGAAACAATTCAGTATTCTTTTTTTTATTTTTTCTGTAAAATTAGCGACATTTAGCGACGTGTATACACGTCGCTAAATACGTTGCTAATTAGCGATGTTAATACACGTCGCTAATGACGTCACTAAACACGTCGAGCGTCGCTGTACGTCGCAAATTGCTGACATGCCAGTATTGCCAGGTTATTATAGACGTCGCTGTAACGTCGCTATATAAGTCGCTAATTAGCGATGTTTAGCGACGTTAATAAATGTCGCTAATTTAGCGACACATTTAAGTCGCTAAAAAATGTCGGCATAGCGATGTTTAGCGATGTTTTTTCTTTCAGCGACGTACTTTGTTTTGACTTCTTTAAAACGTCACTAATTACGTCGCTAAAAGTGATTAGCGATATTTTTTTGTCATTTAGCGACGTTTTTTAACGTCACTAATTTGACTTTTTCTGGTAGTGTATATGGTTTCCATATATTGGAGTTCGTATACATACGGCTGGCGTGTTACGTATTTTTAGTCCTACGTATTTTGGGACTGGGGCGTGACATATTTTTAGTGGTGGCCCATGCAGGTCAGAATATATTGTCTTGGTTACGTCACTGTACCGAACAAGCCTGCGTATAGGAATAGAGTATAAGGATCTCATCCAAGCTTGACTAAAACCTCATTCTTTCGTTCAACTATCCTATTTAAATGCTTGCATCCTGTTTGATTCATGTACTTCTTCTAATCATTTCGTACATCACCTGTAGAGAGATGGATATGCAAAATGGATGTACTACCGCCGATGGCGACACACTTTCAGGAGTCAATGGTCAGACTCAAGGAGGGACCTCAACGATTCCTAGACTTCCGGGACCAGATGGACAGACTCACCATCCAGTTTCATCTGATCTTCCCGCTTCACCTAAGAGGAACCTTCCAGTCTCATCGACACCGCAGGATGGCCAGGCATATCTGTTCCAATTCTTCCAGATGATAATGCAGGAACAGCGACAACAGGCCGCCATACTAGCTGCAGAGCAGAGGCAGCAAGCAGCAGAACAGAGACAAGAGTTTCTAGCAGCACTTGAGAGGATGGCTGTAAAGAGTAGTGTACCAGCTCAAGCACTAGCTCCAGTACCTCGAGCTAGAGTTGGTTCAGTAAAGGACTTTATACAGATGGGTCCGAAGCCGTACAAAGGCATTGAGAGCCCAGAGGAAACTACCAACTAGATCACTCACACCCAGAAGCTATTGGAAGCATCGTAATTACCTACGGACCTATGGATGACAGGTGTAAGGACGCTTCTAGATGGTAACGTCAATCACTAGTGGAAATCTATGGAGCGCCAGTTGGGTACATACGAGACTTGGAAGAAATTCTTGGAGTGCTTTGAAAGGAAGTACTTCCCGGACACCGTCAGAGATGCATTGTACGATCAGTTTCTCCACTTGGAGCAGGGGAACCGAACAGTTGACGAATATGATGCCGAGTTTAGTCGCCTTAGTAAATATGGCGCTGCCTTGATACCAGATAACTTGTCCAAGGCTAAGAGATTTCATCGTGGGCTGACTCAGGAGCTCCAACACTACACTAGCTCACATTCCTGGATCTCTTATGCCGAGTTACTGACAGAAGCCAGATTACAAGAAACCATCAGCAGAGGAAAAGGAGGTCAGCTGAGGACACAACAAGGACCTGCAAGTATACAGCAAGGACCAGCAAGGACACAACAAGGAGGGCCTATCGGACTTCCTTTGGGAAAACAACAACAGTATCAGCACAGAGCCGGACCGTACTAGATTCCGGAGAAGCCTCAATGTAATTATTGTGGGAGACGCGGGCACATTTCGAGAGATTGTCGGAACCGCTTAGGACAATGTATAAGGTGTGGTTCCGGACAGCATTTGGCAAGAGACTGTCCAATGCAGCAGACAGTGACACTTCCACCGCCAGTACAGGGGCTAGCACTTCCAGCACCGAAGCCAGCTCAGCAGATGAATAGACCAGGAGAATCAACTTGGCAGCGCGAGGACAGCAGACGCGAACATTTTCTGAACATATTCGTTGACCAAGGTATGAAATTACTTTGTTAATTTATATCTTATATCATCCTTAACTTTCTACCGTGGCTTAGTTTTAATTTCGAGGACGAATTTTTTATAAGTTGGGTAGAATATAAAACCCCTAATTCTGAAAATCGTATTAATTTTTTTTATTAATTATTTAATTGATTTATAGTAATTATGAGCTAAATAGAGAAAATAGATTTTATTTAATTTGTATTTTAGGTGTTTGTGAATTTAGGGGATTTATGGAGCCATTATAATTTTTTTATAATTTATTCCATGTAGTAGACCCTTTGGATAGTTGCTAGCTTAATGGTATGCACAAATATAATTTTTAGAATTTTCTAGGTATATATATATATATATATATATATATATATATATATATATATATATATATATATATATATATATATATATATATATATATATATATATATATATATATATAAACTCCCTCACCCAAAATAGGTATTTTGTGTATATTTTATATTATTATATTTATTATAGATGTTGAATTTATTTAGAGTATTCTCTTATTTAATTAGAAAATAAATTTTTTTAGTATATTTACTTATATAAATATTTATTTAGAATTATTTTTAGGCTATTTTAGATTATTGGGATTTTTCCATAATTTTTAGTTAATTAAAAACTAGTAACACTAATTTTCTAGGACTTTGAAGAATTTATTTTATGTTCAAAATTAATTAAAAATATTCCGAACTTTTATTTTAGGTTCTAAATAATAAAATATATTTTCTAGAATTTTTTGGGAATTTTTTGATTATTGTTAGCATTTATTTTGAGTTAATTATGAAAAAACTGAATTAAAAACTAATTTCTGAAAAAGAAAACCCAAAAAGTAATTATTTTTGCCCAGTCAGCAAATTAGGGCCCACCTGTCAGCCTCCTGCAGTGAACAGGGCCGGGCCCTCCTGTCAGTGGCCGCTAGGTGGGTGCGGGTGAAGCCGAGCCGACCTCGAGCCGAGCCGAGTCAGAGTTCGACTCTGACTCAGCTGAGCCGAGCCGCGTCAGATTCGGACCGTCCGATTTGGGCTGGGCAGCGAGGATGGCTGCCACGTGTCAAACTTCGAGCCGCGGTGCTTTCTCTCTCCTCTATATATATAATAGTTTAGTTATTTCTTTTAGGGTTTTCTTTGAGCCGATTTTGGAGAATTGACATCTAGGGTTCCTTCATCTTCCAGAAGCTATTGCACATAGCTCCGGACTCCAAATGAGGCCTAGTTTTTTGTGTTAGAACGATATTGAGGTTAAATTTCTGATTATATAAATTTTTTTACGAAATTATGAGTATTTAATTCTGGAAAATTCGTAGAGCACAGCATGTCCAAAAATAGACGTGTTTCGATGTTTTCGCGATTCCGGGAGAACCAAAAATCAGAATCATGAACCGTTTGAAGTTTAGGAAATCTAATGTCTAGATAATTGACATATGTTTTTCCCAGAAATTAATTCGAAGTATTTATATACTATTAATTTTGTAGAACTTCTAGGTTAGAATTTAACCAACGGTGCACAATACACAATTTGTATGTGCCATAATTTCCAAACGAATTTGAATTCGGATGAGCCGTAAATTCAGCATATTTTTGACACTGAAATATACAGAAAATCATGCATGAAAGTCGAGTTTGTGTTGGCTGACTTTTCGGTCAACAGATCGCCTCGATTTGCGTGCCATGAGTCTCGAGTTGATAAAATTTAGTTTCTTTGGACAAAATTTAGGAATTAACATAAAAATCAGAATAATAAGATTAAAAATAGTATTTTAGAGTAATTATTCCAGAATTAAATAAATTAAAATAAATTATCTTTTGACGTGATAAATTTGTAATACATAGGCTATTTGGACTGTGACTTGGACTCTGATTCATACCAGCAGCAGGACCCCAGGCGAATAATTTCTCTGACAGTGTTCCAGTAGGACGTTAGTATTTAGCCACCACGGTTAGTTTACATCAGACCCTGAGTCGGAGAACCCAACGCGCGTTCGTACATTTACATGTACGCAAATATTATTCAGTTTGGTATATATATTTATGTACGTAATTACTATATGTATTCCAATAGTTATGAAAATAAATTGATGGTTATATTATTATATAGTTATATGAATATATATGTAAGTAAATACTAATTGATAATTATGACTAAATATTCAGACTGTACGACCCTAGGACACCGTGGACTATCCCATACTTACCTTGACTATGTTGACCCTAAGAACTTATGAATTTGTCTGCCTTGCGTACATTAACGTACTGGAATAGACACCTGTCAGTTGACTAACTAATTTCGTACAGTACTTGAAGATGCGACACCCGCGTAATTCAATGCGTAATTGACCGTGTTAGATGACTAGTGTTACCCCTAGTATACCTCCTGAGTCCAGTGTAAATATGGTTCAGTATGTGCTAGTGTAATGACTAATGATTCTATTGTATTATATTTATGTGTACATAGGATATTGGATTGTTCTGTGCGATTTCTGGAGCAGGTTATTGGTACATTGCAGCTTACTTGCCAGGCAAGTATACCTTGCCATTGTACTGTTATTCATATTCCATATGTTGCATGCATCTTTATTTTCTGTCTTAGTTCATGTATTTTAACTGTTATATAAAATGCTCGCGACGGTGTCATCGCGATATATTTTTATTTATGTATTTGCATTGACCTTGTTTATGAGACTACCCCATTATCATGTAGCATCATTAGGTTCATTGGCCGTGACACAGTTGTTACATGAGTTGTGAGTCTCATGTAGATCACGGACTTGCGTGTAGGGTTTGGCCTCCTGTACGTGTGGGCCGTGCGTTAGGAATAACTGCTGTTAGAAACTTTGCATACTAGTAGACTTGGCAGTTATTAGAGGTATTATCGTGTCATGGATGTGACATGCTTAGAGCATGGGGTGGGGAGAACAACAAGTAAGGCGTGTTGGCTCTGTTGCACTTTTCTTGTGTAACCCGTACGCTCCGCCGGAGATGTGCGGTCATGATGACCCCTATATATATTATCAGACGGGCCTCCGGCGTTCGAAAGGCGCCGTGCCTTTGTAGGCCCCTGGATCTCCAAGAGAACTATGCCAATCACATTTTAGCCAGATAGCCCACGCGTTGAAAAAGTTGTTCTTAAACAGCATTCACTTAGACGGTTAGGCGACCCCTTTGGATATTTATTTCAGTACTTTATTGGCATGTGTTTAAGTATCTTGTTATGTTCCTCTGAGGACCTGGTCCCCTGCCAGGTGTATCTGTTCTTGAGTATTCGCAGGAGCGCAGATTCGGACGGTTACTTATGTTTCGAGGATGTCTTCTTTTCGAGCCCGTGATTGATAGCTGGTATACTTATATTATGTTTGATTGTGTTGTACTTATATTGTATTTGCTCTTATATTCGAGTTGGTAGTGGATTTATTTCCATCCAACTATCATCCTTAGATACTTCTTATTGAGATCTAGTTTTATAGATGTTGGTTATTTAATTATATTTGATTTCGTGGATGAGATTTAGATCATACCCTGTGACTTGTGACATATGTTATACCACTTATGGATTTGATATTCATATTACAGCGTACGTATGGATTTGGTTTCCATATATTGGAGTTGCCATATCCATGCGGCTGGCATGCTTACTTGTCCTATTCTTACGTATTTTTGGGACTGGGACGTGACATATTTTTGTGGTGGCCCACGCAGGTCGAGAGCATATTGCCTCGGTTACGTTACTGTACCGAACAAGCCTGCACCTAGGACTAGAGTATAGGATCTCATCCACCATTGACTATGATTCATCTTCCTCCTCTCTGTTCTATTCGAACAATTGTATCCTGCTTGATTTCTGTACTTTCCTAATAAGTTCCTTGAGTATATATAGCCTTCTGCTAGAAAATAGGAACCCCTGTTATTAGGATGATAATTAGAGTAGCACACCTATTAAGAATACAATGAGAATATAGACACACCACTAAGTTTAGAATATCTAGTGAACCCTAGAATTCCTTATCTTTAGATTGGTATACCATTACCCCTTGATGTATTAAGAAGACTTGAGAGTAGTATAGACACTACTAGAGATAGTTAGAAGTTTTACCATAATGTTTGACCCTAGTATTGAGAAACCAATAGAGAACCAATATTGAACATTAGGACTGAACCTAACCTTCATAATTGGATAGTATTGGAGAACTATAAAACTTAGATCATTGTCTTATTATTAGTAGATAGCACCTTAGGAAGCCTAGAGGAATGTAATTAACACTTTTTCCTTGATCATACCTCGAACATAGCAACTAGCATACTACTCCCCCTTAGAAAACCATGATGCTATCTAGAGCCCCTATTTTAATTTCATATGTTGTTCCTCTGCGACCTTAACGTTCACTAGTTGTGCGACGACTAATCATGTTTTATCTTCTTCATCTTTCAACTCGTGCCACCTGACACTTCTGATAATAGGCCAAGTAATTTTATTCTTTATTAAGGACACATAGTTTGCTAGGATTATAGTCGTAGTCTTGAATTTGAACATTTTGTGCTTGATAGTTAGAGTTTGATAAGTTTGAGTTGTTCTTGGAGACTGTGACCCGATGATTATCCCTTAGTGTTAAATCGCATAATTTGTACCCTCACCTCAATATGAGTTAGATCCCTTTTCCCTTGACGGCCAGTAACTCTTCTATCCTTACTATTGACACTTGTTCTATAAGCACTATGACTAAGGCTTAAGACGACCATGACCTATGTAACATAGGAGGATACCCTAATAGGTACTAAGACCCTTTCTCGTAGACCTTAACAGGAGCTTCTATGGTATCCTTAAGACAATTATAATAGTAGTTCAATTGTTATAAGTTAGGTAGTATACCTCACACCCTAGTATCACATAGTCTTTTGACCCATTATTGAAGTGTAACTGAATGACATTAATTGTATGATAGCATAAGACAACAGTGTTTATTCAGACGATAGAATTTATAGGTCCATGCCCCTATTTGATCGACTAGCGACTTAGACAAGGAATTAGTATGATAACTATAGAGATTGTAGAATCTTATTTCTTTGTGAACTTAAATTGTTATGTACCTTCTTTCATCATAATCCAGCGTATTTATATTTGTTGTACTACCTTGACTTATGCTGCTATTATAGCCTAGTTTTTTTTCAAGCTTATTCTTTATCGAGCTTGTTCATGACATATGTATTATTGGGGAGGCCCACACTAATACATTTCAGGACCAGTATATTAAGGCCTAGCTAACCTTAGTGCACTTGGTTCGCCCTTCGCATAACTACTTTACGTGGATTGAGATATATAGTGATTAGTAGACGAATGTACTTGCCCTATAGACATGTCTGAGCGTATCGTATCGGCTACATAACTGTACTAATACGAGCATGTGAATAGGAATTACCAAAATAGGACTTCAATCCACAACTGCTTTGACAATTTTCATTTGAATTCTTTAAACGCCTTGATCCTGATACTTCTATTCTATTACCTCGCCCTTGAACTTTTTATTATTGATCTCCGTCTTCCCTTATTTTGGAAAGACGAAACCTCGTGCTTGGTATAAGTTTAAACACAGAGAGTACTAGATATACCCCATAGGCCGATCACATACTTGAGGATTATTCTTTCGTAATTAAGGACATATCATATATGATATAATCGGCGTTGAAGTTTTGAGGATTGAATGACAAGAGTAAATAAATTAAGGAATATTTTTCTTAAAGTATATAGCCTTCTGTGATATATGGGTAAATTCTAAGTTGGGTAGCAGTGCATTGGCAACTCGAGAGGAATTTCTTTTAGATTGTGATCGAGTAAGATTAGATTGGGAGAGGTTCAAGCCATTTTAATTTTGAGAATTTTAGAAGAATGACTAAGATGATGAGGATTAATGAATTTTAAAAATCTTGATATTGAGGATCCAATATTTATACCTTAAGTACATAATTTAAATTTTTGAGTATTGAAGGTAAAATCATCAATTTGAATTTGAAGGATAAATATATAATTTCAGACTTGAACATTGGTGGACTGCATTTAAATTATTTTTTAATTTGATGATTTAAATTAAGAATTAAAATTTGATGGTTGGACTACCTATTTAAAATATTGAGGATGTGAATGGAATTTAAAAAGTTGAAGAATACAAAAATTTATAAGTGAAAATAGGAATAATATTGGACTCGAATTACTTCTAGATGAGATTATGATAGTTGGAGATCGTGAGGTAAAATTTGATATGGGTTATTTAAATCTTAAAGATATTATATGGATTCAATTTAAATTTGGATATTGATGATTTTGAAAAGTGAGAAGAGATTACAATAGGTTGAATTTTGATTTGAACAATGATTATCTTAATTTTGAAGTGATCGCGATCGATTTGAATAGATTTTGTTATTTAAATTTTTGGAAGAGATTGCGATTGACGTACCTTATGTACGAACGTGAAGGATTTAACAAATTATGCCTTATTTTAATTTCGAGGACGAAATTGTTTTAAGTTGGGTAGATTGTAAACTCTCTCACCCAAAATAGGTATTTTGTGTATATTTTATATTATTATATTTATTATAGATGTTGAATTTATTTAGAGTATTCTCTTAGTTAATTAGAAAATAAATTTTTTTAGTATATTTACTTATATAAATATTTATTTAGAATTATTTTTAGGCTATTTTAGATTATTGGAATTTTTTCATAATTTTTAGTTAATTAAAAACTAGTAACACTAATTTTCTAGGAATTTGAAGAATTTATTTTATATTCAAACTTAATTAAAAATATTCCAAACTTTTATTTTAGGTTCTAAATAATAAAATATATTTTCTAGAATTTTTTGGGAATTTTCTGATTATTTTTAGCATTTATTTTGAGTTAATTATGAAAAAACTGAATTAAAAACTAATTTCTGAAAAAGAAAACCCAAAAAGTAATTATTTTTGCCCAGTAAGCAAACTAGGGCCCACCTGTCAGCCTCCTACAGTGAACAGGGCCGGGCCCGCCTGTCAGTGGCCGCCAGGTGGGTGCGGGTGAAGCCGAGCCGACCTCGAGCCAAGCCGAGTCAGAGTTCGACTCGGACTCAGCTGAGCCGAGCCGCGTCAGATTCGGACCGTCCAATTTGAGCTGGGCAGCGCGGATGGCTGCCACGTGTCATGTTCCGAGCCGCGGCTGCTTTCTCTCTCCTCTATATATATAATAGTTTAGTTATTTATTTTAGGGTTTTCTTTGAGCCGATTTTGGAGAATTGCCATCTAGGGTTCCTTCATCTTCCAGAAGCCATTGCGCATAGCTCCGGACTCCAAATGAGGTCTAGTTTTTTGTGTTAGAATGATATTGAGGTTAGATTTCTGATTATATAAATTTTTTTACGAAATTATGAGTATTAAATTCTGTAAAATTCGTAGAGCACAGCATATCCGAAAATAGATGTGTTTTGATGTTTTCGCGATTCCGGGAGAACCAGGAATCAGAATCATGAACCGTTTGAAGTTTCGGAAAGCTAATATATAGATAATTGACATATGTTTTTTCCAGAAATTAATTCGAAGTATTTATATACTGTTAATTCTGTAGAACTTCTAGGTTAGAATTTAACCATCGGTGCACAATACCAAATTTGTATGTGCCATAATTCCCAAACGAATTTGAATTCGGACTAGCCATAAATTCTAGAATGTTTTTGACGCTGAAATCTACAGGAAATCATGCATGAAAGTTGAGTTTGTGTCGGCTGACTTTTCGGTCAACAGATCGCCTCGATTTGCGTGCCATGAGTCTCGAGTTGATAAAATTCAGTTTCTTTGGACAAAATTTAGGAATTAACATAAAAATCAGAATAATAAGATTAAAAATAGTATTTTAGAGTAATTATTCCAGAATTAAATAAATTAAAATAAATTATCTTTTGACGTGATAAATTTGTAATACATAGGCTATTTGGACTGTGACTTGGACTCTGATTCATACCAGCAGCAGGACCCCAGGCGAGTACTTTCTCTGACAGTGTTCCAGTAGGACGTTAGTATTTAGCCACCACGGTTAGTTTACATCTGACCCTGAGTCGGAGAACCCAACGCGCGTTCGTACATTTACATGTACGCAAATATTATTCAGTTTGGTATATATATTTATGTACGTAATTACTATATGTATTCTAATAGTTATGAAAATAAATTGATGGTTATATTATTATATAGTTATATGAATATATATGTAAGTAAATGCTAATTGATAATTATGACTAAATATTCAGACTGTACGACCCTAGGACACCGTGGACTATCCCATACTTACCTTGACCATGTTGACCCTAAGAACATGTGAATTTGTCTGCCTTGCGTACATTAACGTACTGGCATAGACACCTGTCAGTTGACTGACTGATTTTGTACAGTACTTGAAGACGTGACACCCACATAATTCAACGCGTAATTGACCGTGTTAGATGACTAGTGTTACCCCTAGTATACCCCCTGAGTCCAGTGTAAATATGGTTCAGTATGTGCAAGTGTAATGACTAATGATTCTATTGTATTATATTTATGTGTACATAGGATATTGGATTGTTCTGCACGATTTCTGGAGCAGGTTATTGGTACATTGCAGCTTCCTTGCCAGGCAAGTATACCTTGCCATTGTACTGTTATTCATATTCCATATGTTGCATGCATCTTTATTTTTTGTATTAGTTCAGGTATTTTAACTGTTATATAAAATGCTCGCGACGGTGTCGTCGCGATATGTTTTTATTTATGTATTTGCATTGACCTTGTTTATGAGACTACCCCATTATCATGTAGCATCATTAGGTTCATTGGCCGTGACACAGTTGTTACAAGAGTTGTAAGTCTCATGTAGATCACGGACTTGCGTGCAGGGTTTGGCCTCCTGTACGTATGGGCCGTGAGTTAGGAATAACTGTTGTTAAAAACTTTGCATGCTAGTAGACTTGGCAGTTATTAGAGGTATTATCGTGTCATGGATGTGACATGCTTAGAGCATGGGGTGGGGAGAACAACAAGTAAGGCGTGTGGGCTCCATTGCACTTTTCTTGTGTAACCCGTATGCTCCGCCGGAGATGCGCGATCATGATGACCCCTATATATATTATCAGGCGGGCCTCCGGCGTTCGAAAGGCGTCGTGCTTTTGTAGGCCCCTGGATCTCCAAGAGAACTATGCCAATCCTATTTTAGCCAGATAGCCCACGCGTTAGGAAAGTTATTCTTAAACTGCATTCACTTAGACGGTTAGGCGACCCCTTTGGATATTTATTTCAGTACTTTATTGGCATGTGTTTAAGTATCTTGTTATGTCCCTCTGAGGACCTGGTCCCCTGCTAGGTGTATCTGTTCTTGAGTATTCGCAGGAGCGCAGATTCAGACGGTTACTTATGTTTCGAGGATGTCCTTCTCTTCGAGCCCGTGATTGATAGCTGGTATACTTATATTATGTTTGATTGTGTTGTACTTATATTGTATTTGCTCTTATATTCGAGTTGGTAGTGGATTTGTTTCCATCCAACTATCATCTTTAGATACTTCTTATTGAGAGCTAGTTTCATAGATGTTGGTTATTTAATTATATTTGATTTTGTGGATGAGATTTAGATCATACCCTGTGACTTGTGACATATGTTATACCACTTGTGGATTTGATATTCATATTACAGCGTACGTATGGATTTGGTTTCCATATATTAGAGTTTCCATATCCATGCGGCTGGCATGCTTACGTGTCCTAGTCCTACATATTTTTGGGACTGGGGCGTGACATGTTTTTGTGGTGGCCCAAGCAGGTCGAGAGCATATTGTCTCGATTATGTTACTGTACCGAACAAGCCTGCACCTATCAAAATTTGTGATACGGAGCACGCCCCGCCAAACGGGACCGTCCCATCGTGTACCAAGTATACCAAAAGGTGCGCACAGTATACCCGGATGAGTGGGATTTCGCAGAAACTGATTTGGACGTGTGTGCGCGTCGAAATCAGCCCGTATCCGCAGAAAATCTTTCATGTCGTAACTTTTGCAAAAGCCTTACGTATTTTGTGCACGCTCGTCAAAATACGACAAAACTTGCGCCACTGGACTCATGGTATCGCGTCGGTCCTGTAACCCAATTTTTACGTAATTCTGAGATAGTTGACCAAGTCGCCAATTGGCGGGTCCCACGGTTGACTTTTTGGGCAAAATTGTGTTCGGCTCACCAGAATCCACATTTGGACATACCCTTGAGTTTGTACTAACATTTAGAGTTTGTTTGACCTATAATTTGTTCCATTTAGAGACTGTTACCCTTAGCATGCTTTTCGGTGCAAAGTGGCCCACATGTGGACCCCACTTTGACCCGAAATTACCGTTTTGCCCTTGTATCCAAATTGGACGAAAGGGTAGTGATTTCTAGCTATTTTGCTGATTCCAGAAATGTTGGTGATGTCTATTTTAGCATCTGGAGACGTTTGTTCGGAGGCCTTAGTTCCAGATCCCGTGTCCTTGATATTAGGACGCTTACACTATACAGATTTCTTGCCAGGCAAGTATACCTTGCCATTGTAATGTTATTCATATTTCATATGTTGCATGCATCTTTATTTTCTGTCTTTAGTTCATATATTTTAACTGCTATATAAAATACGCGTCTAAGGAAACTTGGGTGCAGCGACGGTGTCGTCGTGATTGTTTTTATTATATATATGCATTGACCTTGTGTATGAGACCGCCCCATTATCATGAAGCATCATTAGGTTTTATTTGGCTGTGACACATTTTTTTTACACGAGTTATGAGTCTCATATAGATCACGGACTTACGTATTGACTGATCATCGGTACGTGTGGGACGTGCGTTAGGGATAACTGCTGATAGAAACTTTGTATGCTAGAAGACTTAGCAGTTATTAGTAGTCTATGGACATAGCCTATTATAGTACGGTGGTCCAATCCTTGTCCTTATTTGGTTGCAGGATTGGGCTATTATACTAAAGATAGGCTATGAACCAAATCGTTTCATGGATGTGACATGCTTAGAGCATGGGGTGGGGAGAACAACAAGTAAGACATTTGGGCTCCTTTGTACTTTTTTCTTCTGTAACCCGGAAGCTCCGCTGGAGATACGGACGGTGATGACCCTTATATATTATATATTATCAGGCGGCCTCTGTCGTTCAAAAGACGACATGCTTTGTAGGCCCCTGATTCTCCGAGAGAGTCACGCCAATCCCATTTTTAGACAGATAGCCCACTTGGTGGAAAGTTGTTCTCAAACTGCATTCACTTAGACGGTTAGGCGACCCCATTGGATGTTTACTTTTCAGTACTTTATTGGCATATTATTATGTATCTTATTATGTCCCTCTGAGGACCTGGTACCTTTCTAGATATAGACGAGCAGGAGTATCCGCAGGAGTACGGACCTGGACCTGACGCTACTTATCAGACTGAGGAGGTCTTACCGTCGGAGTATCTGTGATTTTATTGCCTCTGTTTAAAGATCCTTTTTGCTACTCGTTTAAAGATATTTATCTTATATTAGAGTTGATTCTCTTCTCTCTTTAGTAGTTTAGTATAGTCGATTTACAGTGGATTTGTTTCCATCCGACTATCATACTTGATACTTATCTTTGGTATTCAGTTATTATTCAGCTATTTATTCCTATTTATTTATTTGTGCTGTGGATGAGATATAGATTGCGTGTGACTTGTTGAGATAGTATATTACCACAGGTGGATTGGATATTCATGTACAACGTACATGTGTATATGGTTTCCATATATTGGAGTTCGTATACATACGGCTGACGTGTTACGTATTTCTAGTCCTACATATTTTGGGACTGGGGCGTGACAATTGGTTTTTAGATGTACAAAAAATTACGGAACTTGTGCGGTGATGCATACTTTCTTAATCTGGTGGATGGTTTGTGGAGCGGGGCTCGCTTGTATAATTATACCAGAAGATCGTGCATCACGTCAAATTATTTCTTTGAGGATAGTTTAGAATTTGCTCAATCAGGACGATGTTGATTTGTCATATGGTGGGTAGTTTTGATACTTCTCTCATTTACCTTTACACTTAATAAAATGATATTACTAGTGTAGAAGCATGTAAAAATCTATAGTCCTGTGGCTTATATACAGACCGCATCCTCATGCTGAAGACAGATTGCATAGTCACCTTCCCATGCGGCCCAGAAAAGGGACACCCATAAGGTCCAAACAAGAATCCTGACAACTGGTCGGAGGTTGACCTGACATGAAGTCCTTACAACAAAGATGGTGTCTTGACATAGAATCCTGACAAAAAGAATTTTTCTGATCATCTCAAAAGACGAGAACACACTAAGAGACAGAAGTCCCAAGGATAGCGCAGAGCCACGTATACAACACGACAAAAGATCACATGCGGCTCTGGCCCAAGCGTCCCAGACTCCCTGCGTCTCATGCAGCTCTGGCCAATGTGTTTCAGACTCCATGCGGTCCATGCATATCTGGCCCCATGCGTTCCAGAATCCATGCGCCCCATGCGGCTCTGGCCTATGCGTCCCAGACTCCATACGTCCCAAGCGGCTCTGGTCCATGCATTCCAGATTCCATGCGGTCCATGCCTCTCTGGCCCCATGGGTTCCGGACTCCTTGCATCCCATACGTCTTTGGCCACACGTGTCCCAGATTCCACATCGACCAAATATTGTTGTTACAACTGAGTGATTCTCTCCAACGAAATAGCGGCCACGTGTCCACTTGACCAAGTCGCACTTACAACAGATGAGAACCATCTAGATATTCAAGAAAAAAAATCTTAACAAATGTCCACGTGACAGCTGGAGCTGGGATTCTTTTGCACAGTTGTAACATATTTCTATTAGAAGAAGACACGTGGCATAGCATGCAGCAACAGTTGCAATCGCATTCTGTTGAAGGAGCCTTACGCGGCCACCAAACAGAGACCTATGTGGCACCCATAGCCCATCAGCACGATGGCTATAAATAGAAGAAACTTAAATATTCTAAATGTTGGCCTTTTCTGCTTCAGAGAGATACCAGAACAAGGCAGGTTGGCTATCTGCGAATCTACACTCAAGCAAGAGAGAAGAGTTGTTGCATCGGATTGTCCACGATTAAAGAGAGTTTATATACTCCTAACCCTCCATTGTCACCCCCCAAAAAACAACTTTGTACTTAGATCGTCTTCTAAGACTTCTCTGTACTTTTTCTTAGTTTATTAATCAAATCCAGTTCTTCATGTTCTCTTTTTAATTTAAATGGCAAACACGATGGCGACTCTGCTGGGGACGTCTTTCTCCACTATTGAGAAGTCGGTGACACAATCCGATACGGCCAAGCTCGGCTCCATGCAAAAGATGCTGGTGGTCCGCTTCGACCAGCAAGCGTTCGAGGACATGCTCGAGGCCGTTGTGCCCTACCTAGCTGTAGAGCAGATGCTGCCAGCCTCTTACTCTGTTGCCGATGACGGTCATCGGACGAACACCCAGAACGTCCACGTCTATGCAGCATCCCGGGCTGACGCAAAAACTGTTCAGCACCCAGACTCTGGGAGAGGAAAATAATACGATGCCAGACGTTCTGGTGCTGAGGCAGCTTTTATGCGGCCCCGGAGGAGGCCTCATAAGACTGTTCATGCTGTATCAACTAACAGCCGCAGACAGCAGGCCGCATGCGGCCCTGATAGCAATAGAATCTCTATTTTCGATCGTATCTCATACGACACAGATCCTATGCGACCCACTAAGAATAGTAAAAACCCAAATCTAGCCTCTTCATACTACGCGTAGCAGTTGCTAAGATAAAGAATTCCAGGGCAGTACGAAGCTCAAGCAACTGCTCATACGACCGACCGCCAACAGGTATCACTAACTATTACGTGATCCTCTGAAGGAAAGTTGTACAGGACTAACCCATGCGTGTCAAGCCCACAGGGACCAATGGACAGGGTCAGTATCAAAAGTCTTCCACCGGTACCTCGGGACAAATTCTTGTACGAACCCCAGGCCAGGGAGCAAATACAGCACCTGCGCATCCGTGTGCCCGGGATACCCTGACTCATAAAGAGGATGCAAAGGTAAAACACCCCTTGTATGATTTGCGTGACATGATTACTCATAAGCGCAAAGCAAGGGAAATAACTACGACATACGACTTGCCCTCTCCAAGGCACAGCTGCGCCAACATTATTATCAACTACTGCAATAAAGCGGCAGTACCCACATACAGGCAGTCGGCCTTCCAGCAACTAGACCAGAAAGAACCTACCCGGCAACAACTCGGAGATCAGGTGCAAGTATTAGAGGAGGAGAAGGAGGAGTTTCCCTTCGCCTCATGCTACTCAACTGAAAAGCTTACCTCCACCAAGGGAAGAAAGAAGTCAAATACCTCCAGTCCGTCGCTCTCTACTATTGCATCACGAAGGCGACTAGCCGGAGGGCTAACGATGGCACCTGCGGAAGGCATCTTCCAAGCCACCCGCTCAAGGAAGAAGTTGTCAGCCCCTGAGGGTAGTTCTTCCTCAGAACCCCTGGGGGTGGCCCAAGCTGGGGGTAGTGTCCCCTTAGACATACGCAACAACCCAGCATCCTGTAAAGATAGTGAATCTCAAGGGACAGATACGGAGTTCTCTGGGGGTAATCACCCTCATCAAGAAGACGCACCTTCCAAAACTGGGAGTAACAGTCCCTCCGAGTCTGAAGAAGTTTTAGCACTTTCGACTTTTCCTAGGCATAACAATTCCGTGGAAGCTGACAGCAATGTGCCTAGGGTTAATGCAGCAACTAGAGCTGGAGGTAGCAATCCTCCAGAATTGGAAGACGGCACGATGATGCCTACCTCCCCTGAAGACTGCAACTCCCAAGGAACAGACAATGACAGCCTGGGGGGGGGGGAAGTCACCCTCGAATAGTCAGAGAATCATATGAAGCTGATGGTAGCATCTCCTTTGAGTTTGAAGATGATGCAATAATGATCGTCTTCCCTGAGGACAGTGCAACTCAGGAACCAAGGCAGAAGAGCTCAGCGATCACCAATGACTCGAGTTTTTCGAGGCCATAATGCATACAATGAGTGCATCAATACAGACTCTGGCCCAGACAATACTTAAGATCATGGCAAACATGGTCCTGCTACCCTCAGGGCCCGCAATAACTCTACAAGCCGGGAGTAGCAATCTTCAGATGATCCACACCAACCCGTCATGCGGTAAGGACGGTGATTCCCAAGAACCAGACAATAACATGTCTAGGGGTAGTCTCCCTCGATAAGACAGAGAAGCATCCAAAGCTGGGGGTAGAATTCCCTCCAAGTCTGAAAATAATGCAAAACTTTCAGTCTTTCCCGAGGACAATATGACTCAGGTATTGGAAGCCCCAAAAGCAAAAGGGGACTTTCTCCTTCAATGACGATGACATCATTAAAATCTTCAACATACTGATAAAGGAAAACAAACTTCGGCTACACAACATCAGATCCCCTAAAGAGGCTGACAAGGTCGATGACCCAAAATATTGTCTCTTCTATCGGTACATTCATCATCCAACCAGAGAATTCTCTGTATTGAAGAGATGTATCCAGCAATTGATCGATGCCAATAAGCTCACCCTCGACTTCGAGGATAGGACAGTCATTGCGAATATAGTATCCCTCCAATTAGGCGACGTCCCAGTGACTAAAGCCTAGGCAACCAGGGAGGTCATCAACCTCCCTTCGACTCGCAACCGAGTAACAAGCTTGGTATTACTTACAACCCCAAGAGGCGAGAACATTGCTAAAAAACTGGCACCGCAAATAGTACCTTCAATGACCAGGTCAAAGGAAAAGCAATGCAGGCTGGGCCACAGGTTCCTTCCCTAAGAAAGCACCAATTGTATACTTTGGATGCTCAGTGCAGCTTAATAAGTCTCCCTGTGCACAAAAGCTAAGTCTCGCATGACTCATCAACAATGACGCATGATAGGAAATGCTCCATTGTATACATCCGAGCAAGTCTTCAGCACAAGGACATATCACACTTTATGTGCATACGATAGTACTTCTCATCATAACGAATCCTTATGAGCAACATGCAGTGTTCCCCTGCACGATATACAAAAATGTGTAGCAAGCGATGGTCCTCGATGTGGTAGACAATCGTGTGCATGTGGCAGTGATCCTACGCGCACAACTCAGCCAACTTCCTCGTGTATACATGACAGTGTTCCTGTGCACAGATCTTCTTATTCGGCGCAGGCTAATTCATCAACACTATTCAATGCAATAAATGATGAGTTGCCTCAGTTCCATCATTACAGTCAATAATCACTCTGTCTCATGTCGAAGATGGGATATGACCTCCAAAAAGATGAAGGTCTAAACTTTGGCAAATAATGACATACTCCTTTACAATCCGACAGTTATTATAACAGCACTCGTAGAGGGCTAGGATATGGAGACGCGTATACGCGCCATGACTCACAAGAAGGTCGACAAATTCCTACCTAAATGGGAGGGCCCGTTTATTATGGAAACCGTATTTTCTAACGGCGCATACCGGCTTGTAAAACCCAACGGCGACTTGCTCATGATGCCTATCAACGGCAAGTTCCTAAAAGAAAGTACTACATCTAAACTAGACTTGTACTCCCCTCATCCCCAATGGGACAACCCTGATGTACGAATCAACTCTTGGTGCTTCATCCACAGCAAGTGCCTATGTGTAATATTTTTCCCTTCTTTATAAATTCTCATAAAAATCATCATCTGTATCATGGAACCCTGGATACGCAACAGATGATGAGTCTCCAAAGTCTCTCCTGGATTGGATGTATAAGAATCAGATTATCAGACTTCATGGAGTGCCAGTCAGCAACATATCAGATATAGATTCTCGATTCACATCTAACTTTTGGCAGAGTCTTCGGTAGAGTTTGAGTACCCGTTTGAAGTTCAGTACAACTTATCATCCACATATCGATGGACAGTCTGAACGTACAATTTAGACTCTAGAAGATATGCTTTGATTATGTACCCTTGACCTTGGTGGTTCATGGAATGATCACTTGCACTTAGTAGAATTCTCCTACAATAATAGTTTTCAAGCAAGTATCTAGATGGTACCCTTTGAGGTATTGGATGGAAGGAGATGTAGATCACCCTTAGCTTGGGATAATGTAGGAGAGAGGCAAATGCTTGTCCCAGAGATGGTAGTCCAGACAGTTGAGGTAGTCAGGAAGATCAGAGAGTATCTTAGAGTGGCTCATGTAAGCCCCCTCATTTTGGGATAGGGATAATTTGATAATTTATAATTATTTTTTATTATTTTGTTTAATTAGATAGATTTAAAGAATTAATTTCTAAAATTATTTTTAATATATATGACACTTTGACATGGCTTTGTATTTTGAGCAATGCACGACCTTTTTTCTTCCAACAAAATTTATATTACTAATCTTGATTGTATCTAGTATAATTGGGCCATGGGTGTTGCATTATTTTGATTTTTCCCATACTCCAAAAATATTGACGAACGTCTAGACGTTCTGTTACCGTAAAATTGTCTCCTTTTGACTAGAGCTTGACCCAAACTCAACCCAAACACATGTAAACATGTAATGCACCCAAATATTCCCATGCATATATTATATATATATATATTATATTTATATTAATTTATTTCTATTTATAGGAGATATATCTATAGAAATTGGTATATGTGGCATCCTAGTTGGCAAATAACTACCTAACCAATTTTCTAACCATCCCAACAACCAAACCTTATCCAATCACAACCATAACAATCAAATCCTCTCATATTTGGCTAAGAGCAACCCCCCTTGTGTAATACCCCATTCCGCTTAAGCGGACTGCCGATTCAAACGGAAAAAGTATAATGTTCTGACCCGCTTTGCTCAGGCGAGAATACTCTTTTGAGGCAAAGGATATCCAGACTTGTCCCTACAGAATTCCGGCTTAGGCTTTCAGAGGCTCGCTTGACGTATCGCTCTACCGAGGTGAATCATCGCTAAGGTGGGTGGCTACGGTGAACTTGTCTTTGCTTAGCTAGCACACATAAAATCTGGAATGATACATGCTAGTCGCTAGGTGAATCACCCCCTGCATGCTAATAAGAATACAACGCACCTAGCTAAGAGAATAATCCCAACTCATATTGGTTGTGCTAGAACATGGAAATAAAATATTGCTTATATTCAGACCCTCACGTGCTACCCTAGATCTTGTCGCTCGGAAAGTCCCTTACGGTTTTACCTCTCGGCTTACCTTCGGGCCCGAGCCAACATGATTGCTTATGTTTATATAAATGCATGCTTGCCTGTTCATACGTTGCCTCGACTCAATGCTTGTAGCATAAGCTATGCCAACACCCTGTTATACAAAATATTGTTCAGAAAGACTATGCAAAATGAATCAGGCAATGCCTCTTGTCTTTTTCTGTTGTTGCCTCAACAACAATGCCTCTTGTCTTTTTCTGTTGTTGCCTCAACAATAATGCCTCTTGTCTTGTACTATTGTTGCCTCAACAACAATGCCTCTTGTCTTGTACTATTGTTGCCTCAATCGCATAAATTGATAACTAAGCCTTGACGCCATTTGATCACGGACAACTTGTGCACAGGGTCACGGTCTCGCGGACGGTGCTGGGGCACTGGCACCGATTCGGTCCGAGCGAGGCCTATTGTTTAGTCTCTTGTTCTTGGCGGAATGGCTTGCAGTGCCTCTTGTACTTTCGCTGCATACCATTCTCGTCAAAGACTATATCGTCCATTATGGCATACGCCAGTGATCGCCCCGTATATTTAACATTTGCATGCTTGCTTGTAAAATGAAGTAGATAAACAAGTCATCCAAGCTTAGCGGCTATCCGCGTGTGAGTCATTGCATCGCATCAAATGAATAACTAAATACCTGAACGATCATGATACAACGACTCTCGTGTTTGCCTATGCCATGCCTTGATTGTCATTATGAATGCTCGTGCTTGAATTAACAATGTTTGCCTTGGACAGGGAAGGCCAAATGGTAAGTTGGTAAGTCTCGCCGTATTTTTTCTCATGTCATATGGCGCACTGCCACACGAGTTAGGCTATTCAAATCTTGCATGAAACTAATCCTAAGGCTACTAGAAAGACAACTTAATAGTTGGTGCATGGAACCTATATTATGTATTTGGATTTGTCGAGCGGGCGAGTAGCTTTCCCACAGTGCATTCAATGTACTGATAATCCACCAGATTGTATGCAGGGTGAGGGAGAACCTCGTTCGGTGCAGATGCCTCCTTCATGCGTGCTAAGGCCAGGAGTTCCCCCTTAAGCCTTAGAACGCTGCGTCTGGAACTGAAGCACATATACAAGACATAATATTGTGAATATTGCCTGAATATCGCCTGTACAATCATTCCATAATTGTAGCCACTTGGCACGGTTTTACTGTTTCAGAGAGAGAGGCTTGAGCGACTTGTAATCTCGGCTATACGCCGCCTGTAATACTTGTTTATATCAATAAAAGAGTTGCTTTACTTCAACTTGTGTTATTCAATGCTTTCGCTATTGTCGACTCAGTAAACTTGTTATCGATCGCTTATGCGTTCATCACTCCGCTGCACTCGGACAATCTGTGCGACTCTGTGGCTTAGAAATCTTACCGCCAGCCAATGAACCACGGCCTTGCACGGGCGTGGCTCAAGTTCGTGTGGCGTCATGCCCGGATGGGTCAAAGCGATCGTTCTGCGGGGGCGCTGGCACGATAATTCTCGCCTAGCGGGAACGGCCGATTTAGCCTGCGGGAGATTGGGGTGTGACATGTTGGTATCAGAGCCTAGCTTATACGCCTTTGAACTTTACTTCGAATATCTCAGTTTCGAAAGCTCGTTCGTGGGTTATGTGCATGCTCTCTCTCGATGTCCCAAACGGAATATTCCAACAATAAGTCTAAATACTTTCAAAATGCGTTTTGAATGATATGATTGCTTGTATGATATTGTGCTGCGAGTGACCTTTGTGCCAACCTGAGTGAGAACCCTTGAGATTATCTCAAGTAGCTTGTCCGATTTCACTATCTGTAAGTTTGGTTGAATGCATGTATTAGAGGGGCACTTTGAGTATGTGTACGATCCACACTCGCGATATGCTGATCTCGAACGCTTGTGCAAGTGAATATCCAAATAAACAAGTACAACGACTTATGTAGGTTTGCCTCAGCCTTGTATCGTTAAATCAAAATTGATTGAAACGTACTTCTTGTCCTCAGTAAGTCTCGAGGATGAGACTTTTTCTGAGTTGGGTAGGATGTAACACCCCGTTCCGCTCAAGCGGACTGCCGATTCAAACGACAAAAGTACAATATCTCGACCCACTTTGCTCAGGCGAGAATACTCTTTTGAGGCAAAGGATATCCAGACTTGTCCCTACAGGATTCCGGTTTAGGCTTTCAGAGGCTCGCTTGACGTATCGCTCTACCGAGGTGAATCATCGCTAAGGTGGGTGGCTACGGTAAACTTGTCTTTGCTTAACCAGCACACATAAAATTTGGAATGATACATGCTATTCGCTAGGTGAATCACCCCCTGCATGCTAATAAGAATACAACGCACCTAGCTAAGGAAATAATCCCAACTCATATTGCTTGTGCTAGAACATGGAAATAAAATATTGCGCTAGAACATGGAAATAAAATATTGCTTATATTCAGACCCTCACGTGCTACCCTAGATCGTGTCGCTCAGAAAGTCCCTTACGGTTTTACCTCTCAGCTTACCTTTAGGCCCGAGCCAACGTGATTGCTTATGTTTATATAAATGCATACTTGCCTGTTCATACATTGCCTCGACTCAATGCTTGTGGCATAAGCCATGCCAACACCCTGTTATACAAAATATTATTCAGAAAGACTATGCGAAATAAATCAGGCAATGCCTCTTGTCTTGTACTATTGTTGCCTCAACAGCAATGCCTCTTGTCTTGTACTATTGTTGCCTCAACAACAATGCCTCTTGTCTTATACTATTGTTGCCTCAACCGCATAAATTGATAACTAAACCTTAACGCCATTTGATCACGGACAACTTGTGCACAGGGTCAAGGTCTCGCGGACGGTGCTGGGGCACTGGCACCGATCCGGTCCGGGCGAGACCTATTGTTTAGTCTCTTGTTCTTGGCAGAATGGCTTGCAGCGCCTCTTATACTTTCGCTGCATACCATTCTCGTCAAAGACTATATCGTCCATTATGGCATACGCCAGTGATCGTCCCGTATATTTAAGCTTTGCATGTTTGCTTGTAAAATGGAGTAGATAAAAAAGTCATCCAAGCTTAGCGGCTATCCGCGTGCGAGTCATTGCATCACATCAAATGAATAACTGAACACCTGAATGATCATGATACAACGACTCTCGTGTTTGCCTATGCCATGCCTTTATTTTTATTATGAATGCTCGTGCTTGAATTAACAATATTTGCCTTGGACAGGGAAGGCCAAATGGTAAGTTGGTAAGTCTCGCCGTGTTTCCCCTCATGTCGCACGGCGCACTACCACACGAGTTAGGCTATTCAAATCTTGCATGAAACTGATCCTAAGGCAACTAGAAAGATAACTTAATAGTTGGTACATGAAACCTATATTACGTGTTTGGATTTGTCGAGCGGGCGAGTAGCTTCCCCACCAGTGCATTCAATGTACTGATAATCCACCAGATTGTATGCAGGGTACGAGAGAACCTCGTTCGGTGCAGATGCCTCCTTCGTGCGTGCTAAGGGCAGGAGTTCCCTCTGAAGCCTTGGAGCGCTGTGTCCGGAACTGAAGCACATATACAAGACATAATATTGTGAACATTGCCTGAATATCGCCATTATAATCATTCCACAATTATAGCCACTTGGCACGCTTTTACGGTTTCAGAGAGAGAGGCTTGAGCGACTTGTAATCTCGGCTATACCCCGCCTGTAACACTTGTTTATATCAATAAAAGAGTTGCTTTACTTCAACTTGTGTTATTCAATGCTTCCGCTATTTTTGACTTAGTGAACTTGTTAGCGATCGCCTATTCGTTCATGATTCCGCTGCACTCGGACAATCTGTGCGACTTTGTGGCTTAGAACTCTTACCGCCAGCCAATAAACCATGGCCTTGCACGGGCGTAGCTCACGCTCGTGCGGCATCACGCTCGGATGGGTCAAAGCGATCGTTCTGTGGGAGCGCTGGCGTGGTGATTCTCGCCTAGCGGGAATGGCCGATTTAGCCTGCGGGAGATCGGGGCATGACACCTTGTGGCCGAACCCTATTAGCACTAGGAAACCCCCTCCTATGTTTAAATCTATTTAAAAAAGCACCTATATATTTCAACTTATCACCAAACTCTAACCCTAACGATATCAAATCTCTTTCCCCCTCTTGTGGTCAACCCCTCCCCTCTCTCCAACATGTAAGAGAAGATCCCTTACCATCTCTCCCATCACAACATAATCTCCTTCACCAAAAAATTTCTCATCTCTTCCAAAATCTCCAGTTTTCATCATCCTTCCACCATCTCTCCATCCAAACACCATTAAACCTCCAAGAAGAACCTCATCTTTCCGAAAAATATATTAAGAACCCATTGTCGTCATCAACAATCCATCAAGAAGGGAGTATCAAGCCAAGCACAAGCAAGAATGAGTGTTTCTTGCACAAGAAGAAGCACCATCATCCAATCCTCCAAAAAATTTGGTAAATCTTTAATCTTTTTTTCTCAAATCCATATCAGTCGTACTTAGTCAATTATCAAAATAGGGGATATTGTTGGTCCATCTGGTCATGGTCAACCTAATTTCGATAATTAACTAACTACGGTTCGATACACTGCGATATAGTTCAACTGAAGACTACTGCTACGTCATTGCTACTACGTCAAAAGATGCTACTTTACTAAAGATTGCTATTACCGTGTCTGGTTATATTTTACATTTTGTGCTATATTTTATACTTTATTTTGAGTCTAGGACTTATGTAAATCGGATCGCATTTTGATAACTAGATGCACCCTAATCCAAAGTCCAAAGTCCACTCAGAATGAGCCTATCCGAACCCAGACCTAACCCACATTTGAATCCAATCAAATTCCTAGCCCAAACCAAGTCAAAAGAAGCCTGAAATAAACCAGAAACATTCTGGAAACGTTGTTACCGAACTCGGATCGAGTTTATCCCGAACTCTGGCCGAACTCGGTTAGGGTAAACCTAAAACCCTAGTCAGACTCACCATCCAAATGATTAGGCTTCTAACGTTCGAATTTATGAACGTTTGAGGACCAAACTCTGTCCAAACTTGGTCTCAAAATATCCTATAAATAGAAGTGAATTTCAAATCATTTTTATCAACTCATTCACTCAATCCTTCTCATCTACTCATGAGTAATATTCTGAGCCTAAAACTTTTATATTCCCAAGACAACTTCCCAGCCTTCTAGTGCTAAGTGCAATCTCGATTAGAAGTCTATCTCGACCTGTAACAAGCTTTGAAATTTAAGTCTGCTTTCGCAAAGTTTAAAGTCGACGTGATCTTCGGATAAAGCACGTGGTTGTACGAAGTCGATAAGCCTTTGGATCAAAGCTTGTGGTGTATTCGCTATTTGTTATAATAGTGGATTTAACTACGAGCAAGAGTTCTCAAGGCTGGATTAGTCCTTCATGAGATAAACCAGTATAAAATCTCAGTGTTTGCATTTTCTTTTCTAAACACTTTTACATTTCTATACACTTGCTATATTGCTACTATATCTTAGTTGGTTCCCAGCCTTAACATTTTTATTGGGTAATTATTTTCTCTGTACTCTATTCATCCCCCTCTAGAGTTGCCATATTGGTCCCTCATTATTCTATCATCCAACAGTAAATAATAGGTCAAACAATCCTAAGTATTTCAATCATAAGCAAAACAAGTAAAGAGCAAGATATATGATCATCAGGCGTATAACAGTAAAACATGCCATACTATAAATATATAGATGCTCATAAAGCTAGTAATATAAAATAGAGAACTAGAAAGAGTGTGCAATAATACATGTCATCTTTAGCTGCTGTCTAGACTAAGTACAAATCATAATGCTCTCGGACAGAAAGTCAAGGTCCAAAAAAAAAGCTAAATATGTGCTCGGTAGCTAAACACCACAAATAATATACACGATAATCAGTGGGTAAAAAGAATAAAAAATTGCTCAGGTGCTCGGCTGTTTTCCTCCTAGCATTCACCATAAAGCGGGAGGCACGGAAGATCCTCTAGCTCCAGATGTGACCTGGTCATACAAAACCAGTAAGGTCACCCCCAGATAGCAAGTACCAAGTACCACAAAGGAAGTCATATAGGTAAACAAAAACCAGCATGCAAGCATAATACAAAAAAGTAATCCAGTAATGGAAAATAAACAAGTGGCAATGATATATAAAGTAAACTAGTAAAGAACAAAAACAAAAAGTAGAGCAGTAAAGCAATCAATCGATCACGATCAATCATGAGTAACTTCTTAACTAGCTAGGGTCATCAAAATCCTGATTACTAGTACATGCATCAAGGTCCAATGTTAATGTGTACTGCAGTTTGTCCAGGCTATCTAGGCGATACAGTAATCCATGATCTGTACAATATTGTAACACATGACGACGTGCTAGAAATGTGTCTCTTCCGATGGAGAGCTCCAAATCCAAATGAGTGGCTAGGATAAAGGAACTTCATACAACCTGGAAACTACCCCTCCTTATGAATCTTTGTGATCAATCTAATCATTAATCATGAACATTTTATTAGAATTCCTGATCATGGCATCTGGGATCTATCCTAGACATAAGATTCTCCTCGGGAAAATGTAAGATGGGACATTAATTTAGCAATCACGATCATGACACAAGACATGCTAGCCAACTAGGTGTCCACAATCAATATAGGTGTGCGCCAACAGGAATCAGTGCAGGAACAATATAGAGTAGGACAGGTCGGGACAATACAGAGATTTGTTAAGGATGTACCACATAAATGAAATATTTATACCTATTTGATGTTAAAATTATATATTAAATATAAGATGTTATTACACATTATGTTAATATAAATCAAAGTAATGATTATCAAATAACTATAATGATTGGTTAGGTTATACTTCAAAGTTTTATTTTTTAGAATTGTTTTACAATATTACTTGTATTTTATTCAAAATTTATTATCCAACTTCTACTTCAGTTTTAATTGAGATCATTAATAATTTTTACTTATTTACAAAATATAGAAATACTCCAGATTTTGATTATGTCATTTCTAAAATAAAAGTAAAATTTTAAAATTATTCGCATGAAATACCTCTTTTTTTAGTACTACGATTTTAGATCCTAAAATAAAATTAGATGGTGTACTTATATTGTAATTCATGATAATATGAACATTGACGAAGGTAGTGTAAAATAGAAATTAAAGAATTTTAGATATTTTAATTAGTTTATATAAGAAAAAGTTATATCGAACCGACACAAGCCCGCCTTTCAAGGTAATAGTAGCGTTGTTTTAATGTCTAAGTTATCTCATATAAAGAGTATACTACAAATAAAAAAAGAAAAATAATTTTTCCTCTGAACTCAATAATTGTCTTTGTATTTAAACTCCTATATATGATGAAGATGGGGATGAATCTAGATCATATTTTTTAATTTTAAAGTAGTGAAAAGCATACGAAAAAACTTTCCCAATAAGTTCTTCATCTTGTATTTGTTCTGATGTCCACGATAGCATCGAAAACTTATTTTCAAGAATGCTAAGCAAGAAAAAAAGAAGCAAGATGCTACCAGATATTTTGGAAGCCTGTGTTTGCATTTAAGAATGGGCTCATGCAGAAAAATGAACTCGACACTTAAGAGATAAAAACGCCGACATTAAACAATTGGATTTCAATCTCTTGCTATAGAGGAGGATAAAAGAGTTGAAGAATGAAGCGACGAAGTATTGCAGAGTTGGATCTATTTCTCTGAAAATCAAAGATTTAAAGATATTGAATATTTGAAGATATCGAAGACCATAACAAAAATTCCAAAAAAAAGTTATATGAAGCCCGGAGATCAAATTGAAGATAACATATGTACATCCACTCTTTCACCTTTTCTAAAAAGAAATAAAATGTCACATTAAAGTTCTCAAATAAATAAAATTCATAAAGCTTCTTTTTTGCATTAATTATTCTTTTTCATGTAAAGCCCATAGCGCACCCCCTCCCTAAAGCCCAACAATTTTTTGGACTTTTTTTTTTCAAAAAAAAGGCCAACCTGGGTCGTCCCGGTTCAAATTGGTCCATTTTTTCTCGAGTTTGGACCGTGTTGGATTTGGGTTCCGCTCCCTAAGCCCATCTGGTCAGAATTTTCTAAACTGGCTATCCTAGTCGACACAAGCCTATGTCCGATCCAATCCAGTCAAAATTAGTTCGGGACTGGCTTGGCCCGGACCACTCAACACCTTGACATCTAACTAACAAGAGAGGTAATGGACGACACTCCTCCAGAAATGAAAACAAATGTTTAGCGAGAGTCATATAGTGATTCTTTAGAGATTTTGAACGTACGTTACAATACTGGTTGCCTCAACATCCGCTGCCAATGCAAGGTATGGACTAACAACATCAGGAACTCAAGTTTGGGGATAAGGTGTGCTCTAACCAGCCTTTTTATTATTCATATAAATCAGCCCACACCTCACATCCAGGACCGGTTCTGAGGTAAATCTGACAAGCCATCGGACTTGGACAATTCCTTCGCCTCCTAAGTTTTCATATTTTCGTCAATAGAACCTTCGCAGTCGAACCCAATAAACATACTTATTTTTTCTCTTCTTTCTAAGGTTGATATTATGATATAAGCTGTTTTTTTTTTTTTTTTTTTGTATGATGTCAGTCTAACAACAGTCAAGTTGCATCAATCAACCAGATGTTTGGTGACTTATCTGAATAAGAATATGTAAGGAAATATATAATGGGCAAACTAATATTTCCCTTGACATGAATATACTGGTATAAAATCAATCACCTCCGAGTCCGACTCCTGAGTGCTACTCATAACCTAAAACCTTGTTTAATTGACTCGTTCAACGCCACTAATCCCCCACCAAAAGGACCAAACTGCCCATCTTGACCCATTCAACACCTTAAACTCGTCAAGGTCAAAGCACACAACAGCCACTAACTGTCCACGCGCGCACAAAAACTCCCCCACTCCCTCCTCGCCCCTAACCGCTCTCCCTCCCTCCTATATTTAAAACCCTCCACTCCTCAGCTTCTTCACTACTACTTACGCTTAACGCTTAGACATAACTCCGTCCAAACTAGCTACAAAACAAGTTTCAAGCTCACCTCTCTCTCTCTCTCTCTCTCTCTCTCCTCCTAATTCAGCAATGGCCAAATCGTCATCACCTACATTCTCCAAACTTTTCTTCCTCTTCGTCGCTCTTCTGCTGATCTCCGCAGCGTCCGCTTTCGAGTTCCGCGTCGGAGGAGAGAAAGGATGGATGAATCCGGCAGGAGGGGGCGTGTCCGAGAGCTACAACAACTGGGCTAGGAGAAACCGGTTCCATGTCGGAGACTCCGTGTGTAAGCAATCATTTTGTCACTATATCATATCATTGCATGAGTACTAGTGTATATATATAGCTAGCGTAAGGCCCTAAGGATTATGCGTGGATTCTCAAAAGTTCGCCAGCAACTTCTGAAACTGCAACACTCAGATAGGTCGTCAATACGTCACTGATTAGTTGATTAATCTATTGAAACGTTAGCTGCCATTGCGCCACCATCACTAATGTGACAATAAACCGTCGCTAAAATGGTCGTCGCCAACTAATCAATCATTTGTCTAAAGTTCTACTACTTGGCGCGACGGAATCTTGATAGCGACGCATTGTTTGTCGATGGATGGACTAGTTCTGTCTTATATATGTCGTCAAGTAGCTGTAAAGGTGGAGCTATCCATGGGAACTGCCTGACTGTAGCCCAGCCCATATTTTTGGAATTTTTTTTTTCGAGTTTTTTAGAAATATTTTCTTAGATATGTTTTATTCTTTTGTTTGAATTTGAAGTATGTAACAATTAGGTCATAAATAAATTCTGAAAAAAATGATATTCTCGGCGGTGTGATACTAGTAATACTAGTGTACTCGTGTCGTTCAATTATACCTAAAGTTCAGTCTTTCCTAAATTTAGAGACTAGTTCTGCCACTAGTAGCTGCTAGTGCTATTTAGTGGCTACTTGGCGATGAATTGGACCGTTGCTTAACTTCTCTTTTTTTACAATTTTGTAGTGTTAGTTGAAAGCCCCGAGCAGTATGCTCTTTCAACTGTGAACATGATAATGTAACTCCTTACATATACTGCATATTAACTTTTGAAACTATATGGTCACAGAAATTATTTGACATGTTTATGTGAAAGGTCTATATATACGTATACCAATGTGAGATCAAACTAATCCATGCATTGGTTCATGAGTAACCCTTGCTTATATAACATTTATACAGATTTCAACTACAGCAACGATTCCGTGCTTCTGGTGGACCGAGAAGGCTACCACGAGTGCAACACCACGGCCCCGCTCCTCAAGTTCACCGACGGTGGCACGACGTTCCGGTTCGACCGCTACGGCTTCTTCTACTTCATCAGCGGGCAGCCGGGCCACTGCGGGTCGGGGCAGAAGCTGATCATCCGCGTCATGGTCCACCCGGAGCGTGCGAACCCTGGCCCGGTGCCTGCACCTTTCCCCGAACCAGGTGGCGGTGGCGGATCGAGTTATGCCTACGGGCCCTCGGGGGCGCCGAGCTCTAATGGTGCATTGAGAGTTGCTGGTGCTGGCGCTGGTGCCTCTGTGATGGTGGCAGTGCTTACTGGCTTTGGCTTCATCGTTATGATGTTCGTTTGAGGTTATATATATATATATATATATATATATATATATATATATATATAGTTAGGTGTTTGTTTCTGTTCTAGGGAGTTAGGTTAATTTAGCTTTTTGGCTTTCCGACAATTTTATTCATGTACTTCATTACTATTTAGTACTTGTTAGTTATTAATATTATTTTGATAACATTTGTTGCTAATTATGTGATTTATGGTGCAATGTGGTAATTGGTAATTTGGAATGAACTTTTTTTTGGGGGTGTGTTGAGGACCTTTTTTGGCAGATCGTAGTTGAAATGACCTCTGAAGCAAACCATTTGGCTACCTAATTAATTAATTAATTAATTAGCTAGTTATTTTAAACAAAACCTTTATGGTACATCATCAATTTGGATTCTTCCTACCTTGAATTTCCGGAGTGATGATTAGTTCATTTAGATGGGATTTTCTTGTCCAAAAAGCTAAAGTTGCTCAATTGTGATATGATCAAAATTCTAACAAAGTCTCTGTATATAATTCAACCAAGTAAAACGTTACCTCCTGTCAACCAAGGGATCACCTTTGCACATAGTTCTTAAAGCCTTACTGAAAGCTTAAGCAATAGAGTGTGTCCAGTGTGGCGTGGCGTGGCGTGGCATAGATAGAAAACAAACGAGCTAATTTGCACGCTTTTTTGTGCGAGCTTGTGCACACATGCGGCAGACAGAAAGGACAGGCGCGAAGCAGTAGAGGTGAAAGAAAGGACATAACCGCCGAGTGCATGCAAAAGCGCGTGCCAATGCGCTTTTATTTTTGATAGAAAATGTATGTAAGTGGTAACACATTTAAAAAAAAGGTAAATTATAAGGACACTGTACATTTTACTCGGGACTAGTCCATTTCCAAATTAAAAAAAATTACAAGTTTGCCATCATGAAAGTTACTCGGACTAGCCCACTGTAATACTCAGGACTGTCAAAATTTTGACAGTCCTACACATAGATAGGACTGTCAAAATTATGACAGTCCCATTTATAAGGACACTGCACATTTGACTCTGGGCTAGCCCATTGGAAATTTACAAAAAATTACAAGTTTGCCATCATGAAAGTTAGTCGGGGCTAGCCCACAGTTATAATCCGGACTGTCAAAATTTTGACAGTCCTACTACTTGGACGGACTGTTAAAATTTTGACAGTCCTACCCAATTTGTAGGACTGTGAAAATGTTGACAGTCCTACAAATTGTTAGGACTGTCAAAAATTTGACAGTCCATTTTCCAAAATTACAAGTTTGCCACTCTGATAGTTAGTTGGGGCTACCCCACACCAAAGTATAAAAGTCAAATGTGTTTCTATTTTTGGCATTCCACCTAGACTTAAGAAACCCTCATTCCATCAAGCCCAAACCTAAATTTGGAAATAGCTAGTTGTGGTTGGAGGAGTATTTTACTTTGGTGATACCCCAAGAAATATTCTTCCGGTATGTCTTCGACAACCTACGTTGAATAAGTTTTGCAAATGTGCGAAAAAGATTTAGTTTATTTTGATTAATGTAGGAACAATGCATGAAAAAATGTTCGATGACGAAGTCGGATCGTCCAATTCATTAATTATGCACTCCGGACGTTCCGAAGTACAAGTTGGTTGTTCCGAAGCACGTACGGTACGTAAAACGACAACCCTAATTTGACAGTCACGAGTTAGGACTGTAAACATTAGACAGTCCTATATAAATATAGGACTGTCAAATATTTCACAGTCCTATATAAATATAGGACTGTCATAAATTCGACAGTCCTACGTAAAAGTAGGACTGTCATAATTTTGACAGTCCTATATAAAAATAGGACTGTCAAAATAGTGACAGTCCTGGATAATTATATGAAGTTATTAATTTTTATATTATTTTATATTGGTTATAGGACCAAGCTTGTTCAGATATTGTGGTACATCCTGCTGTTGGTGTTGATGTGGATGATATTTTCTCAACGGATATTGAGTTTGCAAGCCATGAAGAAGCATCAGAGTGGTGCAGAGAAGTTGGGAGACGACATAACGTAGTTATTGTCATTACAAGATCCATCCGATCTCGGCCGGGCCAAAAATATCTTGAGCTTGGATGCGAAAGAGGAGGTGTGTTTAGGCATCATAAAAAGAAGGGTGTTGTTGAAAAAGAAATCCCTAAGAAAAATGTTGGGACGAGAAAATGTGGTTGTCCATTGAAGGTGTTGATTGTAAAAATTGAAGATGTGAAGTGGATAATCGAAGTTAAGAATGGAAGACACAATCATCCTATTCCAGGGACACTTACGGGTCATGCCTACGTGGCACGGTTGAAGGAGGATGAGAAAAAATTGGTTGAAAAAATGTTCCTTTCAGGAGTTGCACCGAAACAAATATATTCTGCTGTGCGACAAAAATAAGATGGAAACAAGTCCACCATGAGGACGATCTATAATAGTTTGGCCAGAGCGAAATGCAATAGTATGAAAGGAAGAATGGCGATGCAGCAAGTATTGAAGTTGCTTGGGGAGCATCACTACGTGGAGTACCATAGAAGACATCCACAAACTGATGAACTCCTTTCATTGTTTTGGGCTCATCCTGATTGCACACATATGGCTCGGTCCTTCGCAGACGTGTCGGTCCTTGATTGTACATATAAGACCAACAAGTTCAAGATGCCTCTTTTGCATGTTGTCGGGTTTACGTCTACGGAAAAAATATTTACAGTCGCTTTTTATTTTATGAAGAGTGAGACAGTAGAGGATTATACATGGGCATTGAGAAAACTACAATCCCTTTACACAGGTTACAAAGAGCCGTCTGTTTTTGTTACTGATAGAGAATATGCGTTGATAAATGCTATAGATATTGTATTTCCTCATGCGCATAGACTACTATGCACTTGGCATATAAGTAGAAATATCCATGCTCAATGCAAGAAAAAATTTGAAACTGTGGACGGTAAAATTGACATGCTTCGCTTCGAAGAATTCTACAGTGATTAGAGTCTTGTATGGCGAGCAAGTACTACAGACAGTTACGACGCAGCATGGTACATGTTCCAACAAAAGTGGAAGCCAAGTAACCCGACATGCATATCTTATATCAAAGATACTTGGCTAGGACCACATAAAGAGCAATTCTTCTTAGCATGAACCAACATGGTGAAGCATTATGGCACGATCACTACGAACCGGGTCGAAGGGGCACACTCATGTTTGAAAAGATATCTACGCTCATCGGTCGGTAATTTTGTCTCTGTTTGGCAATCGATTCATTTGATGACTATTGCCACGGTGAACGATATTGTAGCATCATTTGAGATGAGCCTCAATATTGCAAAGCATGAATACAAGCAAGAACACCTCTTGGATGGTTTAACTCATGTGGTATCTCACAAGGCCTTGGGGTTATTGCTTGAGGAGATTCGAAGGTCGAAGTCGGTGGGTTATGATCCCGAGGTTTACGGTTGTTCATATCGACATTCACTCGAACTTCCGTGTGCACATAAAATCAACGAATACCGTCATGAATCTATACCTATTCCAATAGATATTGTTGATCAACGTTGGTGACAGCTGTCGATAATACTGACGGTGGATGTGCAAGATGATTTCTTTGCGTTGCCCCAAGTTAAACTACTTCACGCAAGGTGGTGTGGCGCAACGGAACCGGAGAGAAGATCCATTGAGTTTAAAATCCATGAGATTGTAGTCCCGACAACTACTCGATTGCAAGAGCCATCCGTTGTTCGAACTCCTAAGGGAAGACCACACTCAAGAAAGAGTAGAGCTAAAAAGAAGGAGGAGGAGTCAACTAAAAGAGATCCATCCTTATTTGAACATATCGAACGCAATTTGGAGGCAAAGTCCGTTGTTCGAACTCCTAAGCTAACTATTCGAAGGGGGGAGAAACAGAAAACGATAGATGCAGGCACGGCGGAGGGTGTTGAAAACTTTTCTGTTTCTTATAGTCTATATATTAAAAAATTTCTACCTGAGATACGGAACTTCATTTGGTCTATTGATGATGTTCCTGCGGATGGCCACTGTGGATACCATGCACTAGCAAGACAACTAGGCTATTCAGTGGAAGCAGGATGGCGACAGGTTAGGGCAGAGCTGTACGAGGAGTTGGAGTCGCGACTAGCCTTCTATAGCCAGATACTTGGCAAAGAAATTATTGGGGATTTGTTGGCAGGCATACCTTGTACGGAAACAGTTACCGGACCAGAGCATTACATGGATGTCCTGCCTGCTGCTTACGTCTTCTCTAATAGGTATAAGTTACCTATTGTAATTATCTCACATGGTATTAACAATACTTTTTTTCCAATGTGTGCCCCCCCCCCCGGCCGAACACCGAGTATCCAATCAATGTTGCATTGGGCTTGTCGGACAACACTTCGTCATCCCAAGGTTGATCGCTCATTCTCCTATTCCGCCACCTTCTACGCTTTGGTATAAACACGCACCTGAGGAAGCGATCGCATGGACGACATCCTACATGGATGCAATGGCGGCCTATAAGAAGATGATGAAGATGGAGGATCCAAAAATTATGTCGGACGACTACTTTGATATTTTAATCGATTGATACTGCCCCAAGTGAAAATGTATAATTTTTTGATCCATGTTTGTCTAAGTGTATATTGAACCATATGTTGTATGTTGTGTAATAAAAAGAGTTATGAAGATTTTGATTGTATATTGCGCATTGGTACTAATAACTTAGGACTGTCATTATGGAAAACTGCCAGGATACTAGGACTGTAAAAAATGTGACAGTCCTAAAGTTTACTCACTGTCAATTTTGAGTAAATATATAACTTTAGGACTGTCACAATTTTGACAGTCCTAGTGTAAACTAGGACTGTCAAAATTGTGACAGTCCTAAAGTTTACCCACTGTCAATTTTGACATATATATAACTTTAGGACTGTCACAATTTTGACAGCCCTAGTGTAAACTAGGACTGTCAAAAATATGACAGTCCTAAAGTTTACTCACTGTCAATTTTGAGTAAATATATAACTTTAGGACTGTCACAATTTTGACAGTCCTAGTGTAAACTAGGACTGTCAAAATTGTGACAGTCCTAAAGTTTACCCACTGTCAATTTTGACATATATATAACTTTAGGACTGTCACAATTTTGACAGTCCTAGTTTACACTAGGACTGTCAAAATTGTGACAGTCCTAAAGTTTTCTCACTGTCAATTTTGAGTAAATATATAACTTTAGGACTGTCACAATTTTGACAGTCCTAGTGTAAACTAGGACTGTCAAAATTGTGACAGTCCTAAAGTTTACCCACTGTCAATTTTGACATATATATAACTTTAGGACTGTCAAAATTTTGACAGTCCTAGTGTAAACTAGGACTGTCAAAATTGTGACAGTCCTAAAGTTTACTCACTGTCAATTTTGGACAGTCCTAGTTTATACTAGGATTGAATATACAGTTAATCCACTGACCAATATGCACAGTATACAGATCAAAATAGTAACAACAAGGCAAAATAAACACAAACTGTCACAAGTAGGCAAAATTATAGTTTAAAGTTTTACAACTCAAATCCTCAATATCGTCAAAAGTGATATTCAATGAAACTTTTACAACGTTTACAACTAAAATTATAGTTTAAAGTTTTACAACGTTTACAATTTTACAACACAAAATGATTGTTCAAACGTCATGGCGCCTCTTCGTGCGTTGCTCTCTAGTATCCAAGAAAGGATATTCTTCGGCGTTGTCGATTTTTTGGAGTTCGTCATTGATTGTCATATAATTGGAACCCTGGCAACTGACGAGGCTTCTTCCCAACTTCTTAATTTTCCTTGCCTATTCATGAAAAATGAAAAAAATTGTTAGACAAAGTTATAAATATCAAACTTATGGTCTACAAGTAGGCTCACCATCTTGACCAGTGCAATATATAAGATCGATTTGGGAGGAAGATCTGACGGTACACGCACAATATCCCCTCCGTGCTGGAACAAGGTCGGTAGTCCGACACCGACGTAGTAGGCGAGGTAGTCGTCGCTGCACTCCACCATATTGACTGCTGCTAGCCGGTCGGTATCTCTAATGACGTGGCGTTGCCACTCGGTGAAGAAGGCCGATACCCAGTTGAAATGTGCAGGTATGTAGTTTAGCGGTTTTGTACCGCGCGGAGGAGTTATCATTTGCAAAGTTCGCCTTGGGACAGTTTGTACGTAGCCAAACTGACGTAGCACTCTATCCGGCATATAAGCCTCCTTGATTTCATGACAACTGATAAGACCGTGATATAAGGCGACTGGTTGCAACGGACGGGTAGTTTATCGCAAATCACGGTATGGATCCCATACAATCTGTACCACATAAAATTTAACATAATGTCATTTAGCATAACGTAGTAAATTAATACCAAATAAGTACAAAATTAGGTCTACATTCACCTCTTCTTTCGTCATTTCTTCGAGTGCATGCCGTAGAGCGGCCAATGTGTGAGTACGTTTGGCATCTTCTTTAGTAGGCTTCCATCGGCACATTCTAGGCAGGTTCTCGTCATACCCTAGGCTCAGCTTCGCCCGCTGCAGGGTTGGAAAGTGCTCGTATATCCATGCCTTCACGTTACCGAAAATATATTAGTCCAAAAATAAACAACACAATTTAAATTTATGTAAACAAGTTGACAAAGATATATCTATACATGGAGTAGAGTCTGGCATCCGGAAATTGTCTTCGAACCCACACGGGATGCCGCACCAAGCTCGCGGTAAAGGTATGCCAGTATACCGCTTCCCCAAGAAATTTCGTCCACCGTTTCAATGTTGTCCAAATCGATGAGATATTTCGCATTTATGGACGTTCCAGACTTATCGGTAATGCCGACAGCCCCTAAGATGAACTGCATATAACCGCGGGCCACATTATCGCTATTATCAAATTCGGGGGCCGGCTCAGCGAATATCTGCTCCAAATATTTTAGAGGAAGTCCGTAGGACTTCTTGAATTCTCGAAGACTAGTAAAACTAGTGGAATCAACTCCCAGACACCCTGATACATGATCCACAATATTGTCGTAATAGTCGATGCTCGATTCATCAAAAGTATGATTTTGCATGGGACTACCATCAACCCTAAGTCCCAATATATGATGGACGTCATCAAGGGTAATCGTCAACTCCCCATTGGGTAGATGGAAAGTGTTGGTCTCTGGATGCCACCGTTCTACAAATGCTGAAATCAGTGCATTATCCACCGTCGTATATGAGTAGCTACCCAAATATTGTAGACCGGTGGGACTGATTTTTACCTTCACATCATCTTCCAATAATTTATACCTCCATATATTCAATTTTTTGCCATGGTTGATCACCGTCAACATACGACCACTCTCCTGAAAATTCAACAATTGGATGAAATTAAACCTCCATGTAAAATGAACTTTGAACTTACAACTATATATAAATTTTTCATAACGTAATGTACTTACCGGATTATTCCATATTTGGTATGCAATATGGTTTTCGATCGACGGTAACATAGGGCAACCGTTTGGACGAGTGTCGACTGGACTATCTGCCTGCTCAGAAGGTCCCGAACCATCAGTAGGCCGGTTTCCGAGAGTTTGTGGAAGACTCTCGACAGGACTATCTGCAGGCTGAGAAGGTCCTGAACCATCAGTAGGCCGATTTGGAATATTTGGCATGTCCTCATCGGAGGAGGAAGAAGAACCGAAAGAACTAGGAGGAGCACGTCTCTTTATGGCAATCTTCTTCGTCAATAGACGTTTTCTCACTTCAGGGCGTGCCTCGGCCTCGCGGATAGTGACGCCTTGCGAAACTGTGTGTTCCTTACGCATCGACGCAGTAGGGCGTCTTCTCATTTCTTCATGACTATAAGACAAAAATTAATATATACAGACAAAAATTAATTTATATTTTAACATAATAATTGAATTTTTTTAGGACTGTAGCCATTTCTACAGTCCTGTAAGTATACAGGACTGCAGATTTATCAACAGTCCTAATCTTTTAGGACTGTAGAATTTCCTACAGTCCTAAATCTGTATGGGACTGTAGGAAATTCTACAGTCCCGCTCGATACTGCTCGACAATGTCGAGCAGTCTCGATATTGTACACCCTAAAATTATGTTCCAAACGACTTCTATGTCTAAACTACATCCTAGACTCCGCCAAGGACTAGTATGCCCTCATTTGAAAGAAAATAACTCAAAATTTTCAACATACAAGAGGATTTCTTATAATTTTTGGACAATTTTTCAAATACAATAGCACAAGGAGAATGATGAATTCTACCTTGGTTCTTTCGAGACTTTGGGAGCCATCGACAAGGAGGAGGAGGACAGCGGAGATCGGCCGGCGGGAGGGGGTCGGCGGGAGGGGGGAAAGCTCCGGTCGGGGGGAGCTAGGTTTCCAGAATAATAAGAACGGATGTTTTCAAAACTTGGGCTACCCCCAAGTAAATACTTGGGCTAGTATGAGTAAAGGTTGCTCTATAGTGGGCTAGCCCCAAGTAAAATTGACAGTGCCCTTATCAAAAGCCAAAAAAAAATAGTCAGTTAGAATTCATTCCATGTATTGGTACATGGATCCTTAGAATATAAAAAAATTATTACGTCACTAAACCGCAACCTCCTTGCCTACTTTATAATAACAGCATAGGTAAATGACAGAAAAATTATTTATATATAGACACGTGAGTGATGCGGACAAGATAAAAAATTATTTAGTGGTTCGACATCACTACGTCGGTCTTACTCTTTTCCAATAATAACATGATATTGTCGGTTGTGTATTACTTGTGAGCAAAAACTCAACTTTTTTCTTTTTACTTTAGTCCAACATCAATTGGACCACTTCTTTCTTGTTTGTATATATTAGTTCTTCTTCATTGCTCTCTTAAGTTGTTGTGTGGGCAGAGGCGGAGCCAGAATTTTGGAGTAGGGTGGGCTAGCTAGTAGTTACTATAAGATTCTAAAAATTTATGCCAAAAATTCGACAGACTTTTCTTTGTAAATTCGATGATTCGATAGAATTTTTTTTGTAAATTTATGCCTAAATTTTGGTAATGTTTACTAATTGATAATTTTCCACCAAATATAATTGCTTCCATCTATTCCAAAGATATACTATGTATTTCAAAAAAGAATACTAGGAAGCAAGAATCTGAAAATAAAAGTCAAAACCTTGAGAAAAAAGTACTCTTGCACTCCAAGTTGTTAGGCACCAACACTACTAGAAAAAGCGGTATTAGCGACGTATTTTAGCGACGTCAAAAGAAACGTCGCTAATAATATATAAATTAGCGACTCCTTATAAAAATGTCGCTAGACGTCGCTAAATGGCGACGTTTAGCGACTTTTATTAAGATTTTAAAAGATAAGTCGCTATAAGTTCAATTAAGGTCGCTAAACGTCGCTAATATGTCTAATTTAGCGACGTTTAGCGACGTATATAGCGACCTTTATATTAAAATATTTAGCAATGTGTTTAGCGACGTCATTGACGTCGCTAAAATTTAATTTAGCGACGTTTTTATTGGACGTCGCTAAACGTCGCTAAAATATGGTTAATTAGGGCTCGATTTCATTTTTTCCCATCTGTTGAAATTTCAAAAAGAAAAAAAATTCCCCCCCCCCGCTCCGTCGACCGGCTCTCCACCGCGACTACTCCGGTAAACCCTACTCTCTCTCTCTCTCACTCTCTCTCTCTCTCTCTCACAGGACACATGTGACATTGACACAAATACGACACACACACAGACACTGACACAGACACAGACACGGCACACACACATACTGACACAGACACTGATCAGGACCTAGGGTTAGGGTTAGGTTTTTTGACATGGGATTAGGGTTAGGGTTAGGGCCGACTGGCCCAAGTTGACGAGAGAGGTAACAGCAGCAGTGAGCACTGCTTACTAGCAGTGAGCAGGGGGAGACTTGAGGCACATCAGCCCAATGTGCAACAGGCAACTTGGGGAGGCACTGCACAGCTGAACATAGTGTGCATTAAGGTTTAGGTGCATTGTAGTTGGTTGTTAGCTTCTGCAGGCAGGTGTGAGGGGGTCCTAATACAGTGTAAACACTGCATCCTTGTGCAGCAACTTACTGAGCCAGTCAGCAACTAGTGCAAGGCAGGATGTGGATGTGTTTGAGATGGGGTTTGAACTCGTATGATTTGAAGGACATGAGGGCAAGTGTCAGATATAATACCAACATCTGAGAGAAGATTGGGTATTCATAGTGATACTATAGTGCTCACATGAGTGTGTGGCTCGGGATAAGGGGTAATCAAATATTGAGGAAGAAGGTAAGCAGTAGCAGTGGGTGACTGATTTAAAGAGGTGTATTAGTCAGGTGTTTGAGTGAATATATGTATTGAAGAGAATAAGTAATAGGTGTGAAGGTTGAGCATTCATATAGGTGTATCCCAGATCTGGGAGTATAGATGGAGTGTTTATATGAGTATAGATGGAGTGTTTATATGAAGTATAGAATTTAGAGTACTTAATAGGTGTTGTTGGTACCAGGTGAGTTTTGATTACAGAATTCTTAAGAGTGTATGTGTGTATCAGTGTGCCAGTTTGGGGGGTTAGGTTTTTTTACTAAAGGGAGTACAGTAATCTGCCGGTAATTGTGAGTGAGTACAGCCACAATGCATGGGGTTATCCATTTCATAGAGCAATAGCCCGTGTACTTGGGAAACTTTTGATGCAAAAATTGTTCAAGCACCAGGTGCCTTAGTGCAATGCCATGACTGCTTTTCCCATAACGGACACTGACCTAGGAGTGTGGTTGGGGGCAGCTGCAGTCATATAGTATGACACACTATTTGTAGTGTGTTGACTGCACACTTATAGTGCAGTTCATAGTACTATGGGGTTGGGGGCAGCTGCAGTTTTGATAAATGAAAATATGTATTATATCAGTTATAATTTTTATAGTACGGTTAATTTTGCATGTAATGATTTATATGATACATACTGTCAATTTTGTAGAAGTTTCTAGAAATGGATATGAATTACTATCTGCGTCATCGTTCGTGGATGTACAACCGTCATCCTGATGACATGTGCGGTGTACGGGATGAATTCATTGAGGGTGTACAGCAGTTCCTGCAGTTCGCCAAGGCGTTCCCTCAGTACATGGACGGTACCAAAATTAAGTGTCCGTGTGTGAGATGTCGCAACAGGAAATATCATCCAGAAGTGGAAGTTATGTATCATTTATACTCGAAGGGCTTTACGCCGAATTACTATCAGTGGACCACGCACGGAGAACTTGTATCTCTAGCATCGGAGTCGGAGCCCTATGTGGAGCCGTATATGGATGTCCAAGACCACGATGCTTACGACGACGGGTTGGTGAACATGGTTTATGATGCGGTGGAGCCTAGTTTCAATCCTGACAATTATGATGTGGCGGGACCTAGTTTCAATCCGGACAATTATGATGCAGCTGAGGAGGCACCGAATGTCGATGCTGCAAAGTTTATGGAGTTGCTTGAGAATGCAAGGACTCCACTATATCCTGGTTGTGAGGATCATTTACCGTTGGAGGTGGTTACAAGATTATTGAGCATCAAGTCCGATTTTAACATGTCGCAAGAATGCTATAATCGACTGCTCGATTTGATTATAGAGATCTTGCCCGAGGGTGCAAAGTTGCCTAAAGACTTCTATCGATCTAAGAGGATAGTGAGATCGCTTTGGATGGGATACGAGAAAATTGATGCATGTCGCAACGGGTGCATGTTGTACTACAAAGACGACAAGGATGAAGATGCGTGCAGATTCTGTGGTGCTGATCGCTACAAGGCCACTGTTAGAGGAAAGTCTGTCGGTGCAAGGAAGCCTACCGATTCGATGCACTACTTGCCTTTGACATCGCGGTTGCAGCGGTTGTTTATGGTTAAGGAGACTGCAGAAAACATGAGTTGGCACAGGCGAAAACAGATCGAAGGAGTATTGGATCATCCATCCGATGGAGAAGCATGGAAGCACTTTGATCGAGAGTATCCATATTTTGCCGAGGAAGCGCGTAATGTCAGATTGGGGCTCTGCTCTGACGATTTTACCCCATTCGGACTTTCGGGCTCCCAGTATTCGTGTTGGCCTATGATCGTCACTCCGTACAATCTACCACCTTGGATGTGCATGAAGACTCCGTATATGTTCCTAACCGTTATTATCCCGGGTCCGAACAATCCGAAGAGGAACAGCGATGTGTATTTACAGCCTTTGATAGATGAGTTGAATCAGCTGTGGGAAGTCGGTGCTAACACGTACGATGTTTCTAGAAAGCAGAATTTTCAGATGAGGGCAGCACTTATGTGGACCATCAACGACTTTCTGGCCTATGAAATATTATCGGGATGGAGCACCCATGGTCGTCTCTCATGTCCGTATTGCATGGACCGTTCTCAGGCTTTCCGTTTAAAATACGGAGGCAAATCGTGCTTCTTCGATTGTCATCGATAATTTTTGCCGAAGGATCATCCGTACCGGAGGAATCAGAATGCTTTTCGTACGAAAGTTGTGGAGAAGGCTAATCCACCACCAAGGTGGCCCGGATGCACGATATAGGAAGAGGTAAAAGATTTACCAAGTGCTATCGAAGAGCCTGCTAAGGGGTACAAGTGTGACGGATTTGGTCGCACCCATAACTGGACGAAGAGGAGTATATTCTGGGATCTGCCATATTGGAGCACCAATCTGATCAAACATAACCTTGATGTCATGCATATCGAGAAGAATGTGTTTGATAACATAATTAATACTGTAATGGATGTAAAGGGGAAGACGAAAGATAATCCGAAGGCCAGGTTGGACTTAGAAGACATATGTAGACGTCCAGCATTGTATTTGATAGAGGAGGGGAATGGAAAGTTAAAGCAACCTAAGTCAGTTTTCTCACTGGATAAAGAGGATAAAGGTAGACTTTGTAGGTGGATTCAGGGTCTAAAGTTTCCAGACGGGTACGCGTCGAACTTGAAAAGATGCGTCGACCTCAAGGAGAACAAACTAGTAGGTATGAAGAGCCACGATTGTCACATATTCATGGAGAGGTTAATTCCGATTGTATTTCGAGAATTCTTACCGCAGGTCGTTTGGGATCCATTGACAGAGCTGAGCATATTCTTCAGAGATCTTTGTTGTACTAAGTTGCTCGTCGATCGTCTAAAAAAGCAAGAGAGGGACATTGCGGTAACACTATGTAAGCTCGAGAAGGTGTTTCCTCCTGGATTCTTTGACTCTACGGAGCATTTGCCAATTCATCTTTCCTATGAGGCACGTGTTGGTGGTCCTGTCGGTTATCGGTGGATGTACCCCTTCGAGCGCCATCTGAATCACCTAAAGAGAAAGGTGAAAAATAAGGCACGGGTTGAAGGCTCTATTTGTGAAGCTTATGTTCTCGAGGAGATTACAAACTTTTGCTTGACGTATTTCAAACCGAATGTTGCTACTAATAGGACGAAAGCTCCCAGAAATGATGACGCATATCAAGAATCTAATGATGCAATACTGAAAGTATTCAATGCGTCCGGAAAGCCTTCGGGAAAAATGAAGAAGAGATATTTGAATGACGATGAGCTAAGGGCTGCTCAATTGTATATATTACTCAATTGCGACGAGGATGAAGTGGAGAAGCTAGAGGGGTAAGTAATTAATACGTCCACGTTTACATCATCTCAATGTAATAGTATAAGATACTATTATGCTACTAATCAGCAGTTGCTTCATTGTTTTTTAGCACATATAATGATGAGTTGAGGTCGGTTAGACCCTACATAACAGACGAAGAAGTAGAACAAGATATGAGATGCCATTTTTCTTCTTGGTTGAGCGCATATGTAAGATGCTTGGTAATTACTTTTTATTTCTGCACTTGCAAAACAAATAACTTACTATCGCTACTTTGGTATTTAGGTCGATCGTCTAATATCACCCGAGACTGAATCTATTAGGACTCTAGCCAAGAGACCAATTACTGTCGTAAAAATATGGCCAAGTTTCTGTGTGAATGGGTTCAGGTTCAAGTCAACAAATGCTCCTATCAGAGACATCTTTCTGGATCTTGATTCCACGAAAAATAGTGGTTTGTGTATCAAATCTTCAAACTACAAAGACGTTAATCCGGGCAATGATTTTTTTGGCATCTTACGAGAGATTGTGGAGTTGACATATAATTATGGCACAGAACCTGCTAATATCGTGATATTCAGGTGTGAATGGTTCGATCCGATTCAAGATCAAGGTTAGAAAATTGACAAGCATGGCCTTGTGGATATAAACTACAAGCGTAGATATCAAGGCTACGAACCATTTGTCCTATCAAGTCAGGCTCAGCTCGTGTACTTCACAACTTATCCTAGACGGGGGACAGCGAGGTCGGATTGGTGGGCAGTATGCAAGACTAAAGCTAGAAATACCTTTGACATTGACAAAATAGCTTATCAGGAGGACGATCTACCTCTTGTAACAAATATTGTAGATGTGAACTCAACGAAAGTTACTCATTACACGAGTAATAATGTAGAAGATGTAGAATTATCCGAAGAGGACGACGAAGTAAATAAAAGTGAAGACGAGGAAGAGGAAGAGCAGGACGACGAAGGCGAACAAGATGAATTTTCTGAAGATGATTGAAAATAAAAAATATTGCATGTAGAATGTAACTATATTTGGACTGTAAATATTGCATGTAGAAGTAGATGTTGACATTAACGAATATATGTATTATATTTTGACTGTATAATGCTTTGAGATATGTATCACATTTCGACTGTAGAATGTAGTATATATTTGTGTTTCTCTATATTCATCATATGTTGTTATCAGATATGACAGGACGACGCGGAGGATTCGGCAGGTCCCGAGGTAGACAGAGTGCCACTCCGGTACTGCCTACTGTTGGTTCCGGATCATCGTCGTCCAGTACTCCAGTATATCGATCAGTCACATCTCCGACTGCGACGACGTTGCGTGGCATCACTCCTGAGACGAGTAGTTCCAGGCGTGATAGTACTCCCTCGTCCAGCGTTCCTCCTGCTGACGGAACCATGGAGACAGATGAGCATGTAGAGGAGGTCGTGCTGACGTTGTCCCAGCATCAGCAAGATCCTCCATGCGCACCACCGGAGGAGACGAGGACAGAGATTTGGGCCGACGGTACAAAGTAAGTCAATTAGATGGTTTAGTATATATTTGTGTTTCTCTTTATTCATCGTATATTGACTTTTTCAGTAATCTAAATTATTATCTCTGTATAGATATCGTCCATCGTCGGTTCAGAGACGCCTGGGCCAATTTCTGAGGAACAACTACGGTGGCCCTTGGATCAACTACTCTGAGGCTCCGGAGGAGAGGAAGGCATTCTGGTTTGCGCACTTCCAGGTAAAAGTATATTAAATATATAAATCCTCTAATTTATGCATATTCGTGATGCTAACTTAATAAATTATTTATTGTAGCAAACGTATTTTTATCCTCCGCACCGGGCCGAGTTGATCGAGCGGCTCTTTCCTACCGTTGCCGCCAAGCTTATCCGAGATGCTCTGGATGACCAGAAGGCTCGTGATCGTGCTGGAAAACCGATCCAAGGTTGGATCACGCCTGAGCAGTGGACTGCGATGAGGGCTAGATTCGACGATCCGAGCTACAAGGAAAGGTCTAAGAAGGCCAAGGCGGCTAGGCAGAATGCTGCCAAGTGGTGTGGTGGCTCGATTCCGATGACGGAATATTTTTGTCGTTTGGTATATTTTTTCTTTTAAAATATATTATTTTAATATAAGTACCATAAAATGGTACTTGAAAAAAATATTTAAGTTTAGTAATAAATAATATATTTTTAACATGTACAGAGGGGTGAGGATGCAAACATGGTGACCGTCTTCTTGGCCACCCATCGCAAGGACGGAAATCTCATTGATGAGAGGGCCTCACAGACCTATGTAAGTATTACTTTACTTTGTGTTTATTTTAATATAACTTAGGCAATTATTGAGTTTCCAAACCTTTTCTAGGCCGAGTATCTTACGCTTCGTGAGCGGGCGACTGCTAGTGCACCTACACTTGGAGAGGCTGGTGCTTCGTCGCAGCCCGGTCCATCTCCGTCGGCGGACGACCTGTGGGTGACCGCAGCTGGTGGTCTCCAGAGGGGTACGTACTACGGTACGGGCTCCTATGGCGCCCTGGTTGCGACGCAGTCATCTAGGGCCTCCCCGACAGCTGCGCATTCCACACACCCCTCGCAGTCGCAGCCCTCGCAGTCTACGGCCAGAGTCCAGGAGGCCGTCCAGGAGGCCGTTGACCGTCAGATTGCGTCTCTCCATGACGACTTGCTGCGAAGTATGGAGGACCAGTCCCAGCCGCAGGCGGACGATCCGATGCTCATCGCACGATTGGATATGCTCGACCGCAGCATGACGGAGCTACGGGAATTGACAAATGATATTAGAGCCTCCAATGATCGCAACATCATGGATCTGCAGGCGTCACAGCTATCGATGGGCGAGAAGCTGACGAGGATGCAGGATTCAATAGGTGATAGCAGTACGAGGCTGTTATCTACCCTGGATTCTTACAACCAGCGACTCGCAGACTTGGAGCGGGCACGACCTCCACCAACGTCACTGCCTTCTCCATCGACATCGGTGTCGATTCCACGGGATGAGTATGAGGAGTTCTTATCCTTCAAGCGCGCCGGTGGTCAGCCTCCTGCAGATCCGTAGTAGTATAGTTATTTTTATTATTATTTAGGATGCGATTGTATATTATGAATTATTGATACTTCAACAATAGACATGATGTATGATGCTTCTTGTGGTCTTTAATTTTTTAGTTAATTTAATTGGATTATATAGTTATCCACATTTAATTGGATTGATACTTCTTGTGGTCTTTAATTTAATTGGATTATATAGTTAACTAGATTGAATCATGTTGGTGTGTATGATGAAGATGATGTAAAACTGCAGGGAATCACCAATGTTTGCTTCTGGACACTATTTTTTTTTAAAATTAGCGACGTTATTAGCGACGTTTAGCGACGTTTAGCGACGTTAAGTTACGTCGCTAAATACGTCGCTAATTAGCGATGCTGTAAAAAGTCGCTAATAACATCGCTAATGACGTTGCTAATGACGTCGCTATACGTCGCCAATTGCTGACATGGTAGTATAGCCAGGTCATTAAAGACGTCGGTGTAACGTCGCGATAGACGTCGCTAATCAGCGACGTTTAGCGACTTTACTAAACGTCGCTTTTTAGTGACTTGGCGTCGCAAAACGTCGCTAAATTTAGCGACACATTAAAGTCGCTAAAAAACGTCGGCATAGCGACGTTTAGCGACGTTTTTTGTTTTAGCGACTTGGTTTTTTCTGAATGCTTTAAAATGTCGCTAATTACGTCGCTAAACCAAATTAGCGACGATTTTTGGTTATTTAGCGACGTTTTTAGACGTCGCTAATTTGACTTTTTCTGGTAGTGCAAGTAAGGTATGAACATTTGCATATTCAGGTGACAACTGAGCAGCTTACTTGAACAACCAAGCAACCTGGAAAGATATATAAGATCAGCTTTTAGAAGATAGTACATATAAATCTATCAAGTCCATTTGCAGCGTCCTGGTCGTCGGTCGCCGGTTGGGCTGGAGTGTGGGGAAGGGGAGCACCCGGAGCATCTCGGTCGTGGGTCGCGGCCTCGCGGGACTCCGGTCATCGGTCGCGGGTCATTGTATAATAAACCCTAGACTATGAGACAGAGAGTGAGAGAGTCGGGGTCTGAGGTCTCTGGACTCAAATGATTCACTTTTCACATCTGTTGATTGGTATAATGGGTGAGTTTATGGAGTATTGGGTGGGCTATCAGTCTATACTAGCATATATATAAAAAACAATTTACTATTTTTTTTTTGCACTGGGCTTAGCATATATATGAAAAAAAGTTTACTATTTTTTTTTGCACTGTGCTACAGCCCAGTACAAGCACTGTGTGCCTCCGCCCATGTGTGTGGGGAACCCCTTGAGCCACACGCGGACGTCGCGGCCGCCGCCTGGCCCTGCTCGGCTCGGTTCGGCGCGCGTAACGGATGCGGGTGCCCACATCTTTGGACGCCGAATGTCGATCTAATTTACTCTTCGGATTCGGGCTGGGATCCAAAATATCTTTTTGCTCCTCCTTGTTTTAAACTCATTGAAGATTTGAACGTTGGGCACTATGTCCAGGTTCATTTTGCACATGTGACAGCTTCTGTAACAGCTCATATGACAGCAATTTCTTCACGTTTCTTTCCTTTTGTTATTGCTCTTTAATGGCCTGTTTATGAGCCATTTTATTTCTTGTCCGTTGGCTGTGTCTTTGGACTGTCTTTATATTGCGATCTCCTCCTCCTTCTGTCTTTACAGAATATTGTTCTTCTACGTGAAACCTCTTTCTCTGCTTCTTCTCTCTAACAGTATTCTCTCCTATAAATTCTTGCTCTGGACAGAGCTAAGTTTGGTCTCTCTCACCGACTTGTGTGCGACGAAGAGAAGTCGGTAGTTAGAGGTTTTTACCACTAGGAGCTTTCGAGAAACGTCTGCACATAGACCTCGGATCAACTCTTAGGGTAGTGCTTTGAGCACGATTTTTCAGGAGGCCGGTAACATTTTTTTTGTTCTCTTATCAAATTTCTAGAAAATATTTATATATATATATATATATATATATATATATATATATATATATATATATATATATATATATTTACAACAATCTAAGAGTTGATTCCGTAGTAATAAAACAACTGCTTCAATTTTTCTGGGATCACTTCTTGGTGCACAGAACACACAAAACTTGTTTGCTATCATTACTATTAGTTTTGTAAGCTTGTTAACACGCCAGTTTGCAAGGGTATTCATATATATTGCCTTTTGTGACCACGCATATTGTCCAAAATATTTTATTCAGAACACCAAACACAAATTCTGTTGTTTATTGTTAAACACATATTATTTGCTAACACTGCTAAATATATATTTTCTGTCCAAATTTTACTGTAGCAATTTTTCTATTTGCTACCGGATTTTATATTAAAATAAGTTATTGTAGTATTATTGCTTACCAAACAAAGGTTTTATTTTGTTAATAAATATTTCTTGTAGCAAATTTGTAGTTCACTGTTCATTTGCTAAAACTATTTTGCATACCAATTTTGCTTATATACCAAAGTGCAACGTAAGTTTTAATTGTTTTGAATCATATATTAATTAAGAATTGGTATTAGAAAATTATTGTTACTAAGGACTAGAAACAGCCTTATATTCTGTTAATAGAAAGTTTTTAATTTTTTGGTTGAATATTTGCCAGCACATATAATCTTGTGATTCAATTTAGCTACTGTAATTTAGTATTTGTATTACATAAAATCTTTCTTAATATATATACCATCATTGGTATTCATTGTTATTATCAGCTCTACATTTACATATTGTTAACTACAATATTGTTTATTTGTAACGACCTCAAGACAATCTCAACTGCGTCTCTAGTATTGAACAAATAATAGTTTAGTATAATTGCAAATATCTTTGAATCTGAATTCTAAAAGTTGAGATAAATTTGGGAATAAGCCGAAAGGGTCCTTCTGTCAACCGAGTGTAAATATCCCTAAGTGACACGATATTTAAGTGTCTTTGGACAACCGCTAGCTAGGAACCGGACCCTATAGCTAACCCAAGTTAATCTATACTTGATAGACTAAAGATTTTAAGATTGATTAACAAAATCACTTGAACTATTATCTAAATCATTGGACATTATTATTGAGTAATTACGTATCTTTCAGTTTTAGACTTTTCTCATTAGCAACCATGACTGGCAAGGATGAGACTTTTACTGCTAAACCTACAAAGTACAATGAGACCTACTTTAAGAGATGGCAAAGTCAGATAAATTTTGGCTCACTACCTTAGGATTGATCTCAGCCATTGATGGTTCCACACCAATCACAAATGACTCTGATGAAACTGAGTCTGACATAGGTGTATCCAAGTCCTTTGGCTCCACTAGACCCAAGACCCCTAAGGAAATAGGCTACCATTACTTCTATAGAATTCTAAGCGCTTTGTCTGAATCACTATATGACATATTCTTTGAATACAAAAGTGCTAAAGAACTTTGGGATATCCTGGAAGATGAATATAGCTGTGATGATGCTGGAATCAAAAGATTCAATTCCTCCTCATTCAACAGATACTTTGTGGTAGATAATAAACCTATGAATGACCAAATACATGAATTCCAAGAATACCTTAGGCATATTCAAGCCAAAGGCACTTTCTTCTCTACTGAGTATAAAATAGCCTGCTTAATAGACAAGCTTCCTCCCTATTGGTCTGATGTCAAGAAAGACCTTATTCATACTCAAGGTGACCTTACCTTTGCTCAAGTCCTAAAGAAAATTAAAACAGAAGAACAAATTAGGCTAAGGTCTAACCGTAAGTCTGAGTCTAAAGCTAAGGTAAACCTAGTAGAATCCCAAGGCAAATTCAAGCCTCATCATCATCACAAACCCAAAAGGAACATCTTCAAGAAGAAGCAGAACCTTCAGCCTTAACACCAAAACCATCATCGCCATAAACCAAGAAACTTCGGTTAGACTCAGGATCAGAAAAAGTTTTATTTTGTGTGTGGTAAAACAAACCATATGGCCACCAACTGTTTCCATAGGAAAAAGAAATTTGTCTAGACTTCTTACAAAGGAAAACGTCCAGCCAAACCAGAAGCAAACATGCTTCTCAACGGCTCTTCTAGTTCCTTCAAGTCTGTAAGCTATCAACCCTTAGTCAATATTTTCTACCATTTTGATGATTAGTGGTTGGATTCTTGAGCTAATGTTCATGTTTCCTTTGATCACTCATATTTTTTAAACTATCAGAAATCAGGTGGAGGAGGTGTAACCCTAGGAGATGGCTCAGCGGCATAGATTATAGGAAGAACAAGAATAGATCTAAAGATGACATCAGGGAAAACTCTGACTCTTCATGATGTGTTGCATATATCGTCTATCAAAAGAAATTTAGTTAGTGGGTCTCTTCTTGTAGCTTCAGGGTACAAGATTGTTATGAAGGCAAATAAAGTAGTATTTTTTAAAAATGACTCTTTTATTGGAAAAGGATTTGTAAGAGATGGTCTTTTAATTTTGAGTACCGTGAATAAAATTTCAGATCCTTCTTTTGCTATTTCTAATGTAGAATCTTCAATTGTGTGGCACAGTAGATTAGGTCATGTGAATCTAGGTTTCCTAAGAAGGATGATAAACTTAGATCTTATTTCTAAGACTCCAATAGATGATAAACACAAGTGTGATATCTGTGTTAAAGCCAAACACACTAGGCTACCTTTCAAATCTGTAGAAAGAAACTCTGACATTCTAGAGCTAGTTCATAGTGATGTGTGTGACACAAATAGGGTTTTGACCCGAGGCGATAGAAAATACTTTGTTACCTTTATAGATGGTCATTCAAATTATTGTTATACATATCTTCTCAAAACCAAAGATGAAGTTCTAGACAGATTTAAGGTCTATAAATCTGAAGGTGAGAACCAGTTAGAGAGAAAGATTAAGATTCTTAAATCAGATCGTGGTGGAGAGTATACATCAAATGATATGACCAATTTCTGTGAAGAACACAGAATAATCCATGAGGTAACTGATTCATATTCACCACAGTCCAATGGAGTTGCTGAAAGGAAGAATCGCACTCTGTTAGACATGGTGAATGACATGCTCCTCAGCTCAAGTGCTCGCGATAATTTGTAGGAAGAAGCATTATTATCTGCCTGTTACATCCTTAATAGAATTTTTAGTAAGTCGAATGATAAGACTCCCTATGAATTATGGAAAGGTAGAGCTCCTAGGATCCATTATCTCAAAGTTTGGGGATGTCTGGCTAAAGTAGGAATTCCTGAACCTAAAAAGAGAAAGATTGGACCTAAGACTATAAATTTTATATTCATAGGATATGTCCTAGATAGTAATGCCAATAGATTTTGTAATCACCTGAAATTTTAAGAAATTTTTGAATTAATTAGTATTTTCTGTGAATTTTTAAACCTATAAATTAAAGTAGTCTAATTTATAATGAATTTTTAAATAAAATTAAATAATATTAAAATGTGATAAAAATTATATTTTCAAGTGTAAAATTAAAAACTGAGCATGGGGTATTTTTCCGGGAATTTATTGGACCCCGGATGAATTTTTAAAGCATTAAAAACTATTGTAAAATTAACTATTTAATTAAACTAAATTAATTAATAAACCGAACCAACCCAGTGATTAACCCGGACCAGACCGGTCGGTCTGACTGAACCGAACCCGGCCCAACTCCTTAGCGGGTCGGATCCGGGTCAGACCCGACCCGCCAGGATCCGACCCGACCCGAACTTTTATCTCCCCCAAACCTCTCCTCTGCCCGACTTCTCACCTCCCCGTCGCCGGTAACGGCCGCCGCCACCGCTCCGACTCCTGAAACTGCCACCGGACGACCCTCCGGTTCCTCTCCCCCTCAACGAAAAACCCTCCGCCTCCTCCACCTCTCTATAAATCCCCCAGCCGGCCATCTCCCCTCTTTCCCTAGAACTCGCCGGAACCCGAGCTCCATTCTCCTCACCGCCGCGCCTGACCGGAACCCTAGCAGCTCCCAGAACCTCCGACGCCTCGACCTCCAGTTATCTCCTTCGATCAGAAGCTGAGCGCCGCCCTGAGCTGACCCCGCACCTCCCAGACCCTCGACGTCTCCGGCCGACCAAGCCGTCACTGCAGCAGGACCTCACCGCCGACAGCCCAGGACCTCACCAAACCTTTGCCGACTGCCCAGGACCTCCCCAAACCTTTGCCGACCTTCGCCGGCCTGAACCCCACTTCCAGCGACGTCGGAACTGTGCCCTAGACTCGACACAGCAGGACACGGAAGGCCGAACACAAACAGTGGACTCAAGGACACAGGAACAGAAAACCCTAATCCTAGGTGTGTAGGACACGATTCGAATTTGGATTTCAGACCCAGTTCAGGTACCCATAACTTTTGACTCGTAGCTCTGATTTTAATTCCGTAAATTGTAACGTGTAGCCTGTATGACCCTCTCGGTACCCGGACAAATCGCTCGGGGCATCGCGACCTGTGGTGATCGCGAACCGCGATCCAAAAACAGGAAAAAAAACTTAGCCCTGTTTCACCCTGGAATCGAGTACGCCCCGACAAACGGGATGACTTGGTCACGTGCGGTCTTCACAGATACGTGCGCGTCATAGATACAGACGTGCAGGATTTCGCAGAAGCTGATTCAGATGTGCGTGCACACCGGAATCAGTGCGTATCCGCGGACATCGCCCCGTATCCGACTTTTCTAAATCTTGCTGTAACTTAGTGTACACACGTCGGATCAAGACAAAACTTATGCCATTGGACTCGTAGCAATACGCTGGTCCTATGGGTCAAGTTTGGTTCGATTCTGAGAACGTTAGAAAAATCGCGTGTCGTGGGCCCCACAGGCTCCACCTGATGGCGATTTTGAGAACGGCTCATCGGAATCCAATTCTGGAAGTTCCGTTGGGTTCATATCAACGTTCCTGACTTGTTGACTCTAAGTTGGACTGATTTGGAGACCTTTGACCCTGACCCAGTTTTCGGTGCAAAGCGACCCACATATGGACCCACTTTGGCCCAGAAATGTCGTTTTTGCCCTTGTGTCCAAACTGGACTTAAAGACAGGCGTTTCTAACTATTTCCTATGTTCTGAGACTGTTGATAATGATTATTTCAGATTTTGGAGGAGTTATTGCTGAACCCACTGTTACTAGGACCGCCACTGATATTTCAATCTCAGGCAAGTGTACCTTGCCATCAATTGCAGTTTAATAGTTTATTTTGTTCTCTTGCTCTATTTTTTGTGACTAGTGTACATGATATAACCTAGGACCGTATGACATACTTAGCGTCCGATCACAGTCGGGTGCCAACTCTGTACGCGGAGTTGTGTACGTCAGTTAGTGATGGACATTCGAGACCCTTTATATTCTCGTACTTGTTTATCAAGTACACTATAACCTAGGACACTTGACACCATACATTGACAGAATTTTCCTGAGATATTCAAGGTGATTCTGTATAGGATACAGGATGGACATAGTTATTGTACTCTTAGATTATGACTGTTGCATTAGCTCTGACCTCACGTGACATGGACATGAGACGTGTGGTTACATTGGGAGGGGAGAGACACACAGGCTACAGGCTGTTCTATATTTATATACTACTATTGTGAGGTTGTAGACTCTCGAGCAGAGCTAGACCACTACTAGATATTGCTGCTACCGGCTCCCCGACACAGAGCTTGTAGCAGTCTCAGCCTGGGTACTAGTGTTGCTCTCAGTTGCATTTTCACTTAGATGGTTATGTAGACACCCTGCTTATTTCATTTACTATTTCACTGCATTTATTTCTGGCTTGTATTATTTGTACCTTGCTATGTCCCCTGAGGACCTGGATTATGGATGATGCCCCCAGGTTTAGCAGAAGAACAATATCCCGAGGTTTACGGGACAGGAGCTGAAGCTGTACCAGGTGCTGTTGCTGAAGGAGAACCTAACATAGAAGCAGAGGTGATGGCAGAGGATTTTACTTGAGATTATGATATTTGTACTCTTCAGATACTCTATTTTTGGACTCTTTTGTTCTGGTCTGATGAACTAGTATTTTAGACTCTTATCGGGTTGTTCCCCGACATACTCTGCTGAGACTGGACTTTGATGTACTTTCTTTATTTACTGATGTTCTTATTATTCTGTGTGTGGATGAGATTAGATTTTGACTTATTGTTGTAGACCTATATTACAGCTTAAGTATGTCTGATGGATCCATTAAATTGGGTTTGTCCATTGGTACATGCTGCTGGCCATTGCCACGTGTCCAGTCCCTCGGTATTTTAGGACTGGGGTGTGACATGGTTTTTGTGGTGGCCCATGCAGGTCTACGACAAATTGTTTGGTCTCAACTTAGGGGCCAAACAAACCTGTAAAAGGATAGGATAGGTTATAGGATCTCATCCATATGTTGAAACGTTTTGAAACTCTATATCGCATTCGAATTAAGTACTTGATTATGCATCCTGCTTGACTCTACTAAACGTTCTCATAAAGTTCATTTTGGATGCAGGAAGATGGATACGAGAAATAGAGATGAAATTCCTTTTACACCACAAGACGCTGTGGTTACCTATGGAGATGGAGTTACACCAGAGAACAGGGGTCAATCCTCTCAAAGTGGACAAGATGAGCAGCATAACTCAAGGTTCAGGCGCGATGATATCCCACCACCGCCCCAGTTCAATCCACAGATGTCTGCCTTCCCACCAGGGCAAGCAATGGACGGGCTGTAAATGTTCCAGATGTTCTATGCCATGATGCAAGCTCAACAACAAGTTCAACAGGAGGCGCAGCGTCAAGAGGCAGAGAACCTGAGAAACAGCCTAGTAAATGCATTGGAGCAGGCAAACCCGCAAGCTAGGCGACCAACGACGGGATCTATCACTGATTTCCGTCAACTCAAACCCCGTACCTTTTCGGGCAAGGAAGGACCAACTGAAGTGCATGAGTGGCTCACCAATACACAACATCAGTTGGAAGCAGCTGAACTTTCGCGTGAGAGATGGATGACTGCTGTCCGTATGCAACTGACGGACAACGCACACCACTGGTGGCTAGCTGAAGAGAGGAGGCTCGGACATGATCGAGTCACTTGGGAGGAGTTCTCCAGACTCTTCCAAGAGATGTATATTCCAGCCGTTGCTAGATCAGAACTCCGAGATAAATTCAACCGCCTCATCCAGGGCAACATAACGGTGGAGGAGTATAATGCTGAATTCATTCGCCTGAGTCGTTTCGCCCCTTCTCTAATTCCTACCGAAGAAGAGAAGGCGGAGAAATTCTTTGATGGACTCAGGTTCGAGCTTCAGAGGTTGATTGGATCTGTTGCCCCTACATCGTACAACGACGTCCTTGCTGCAGCACGACGCATGGAGCGCGTCACCAAGAGGAAGTCAAGTCTGAAGCGGCCATTTTCCTCAGCACCATCCAAGGCAGCACAAGGGGATTCTGCAAAGCGACTCCAGAGGAATCTACTGCAGAGAGCAGCACCAAGAACCCTACCTACTTGTCATTTCTGTGGCAAGTTGGGTCACATTGAAAAGGAGTGCAGACGCAAATTGGGACTGTGCCTGGTTTGCGGATCCAACCAGCATCTATCTAGGGACTGCACAGCACGCCGAGAGGAAGCACCACGAATAGCCCTACCTGCACCAAGGCCAGAATATCCAGCAGTGGGAGCACAGCAAATGGGAGTTGGAGGAGTCAGACCACCAGCTCCAGGAGGATATTAGCCGAGACCACCATTGCCACCTCAAGCAGCACTATTCCAACAGGCTCGTCAGCAGAGGGGTCCAGCTCAGGGACGAGGTCAGGCTTTTGCAATGGCTGTTCAGGAAGAATCTATTGCTGGAGAAGTTATAGCAGGTACCATTTTAGTAGCTTCATTACCTGCTGTAGCTTTATTTGATTCTGGGGCATCACACTCATTTATAGCTGCTAGCTTCGTAGCCACCCATAGAGTAGCTACTGCACCCCTTCCAAAGACTAAGAGAATTCTTACGGGAGGTGGAATTATACATGTTAGTGATATCTGTAGATCATGTTCAGTAGTAGTCTGCGGAAGAGAGATGCGAGCCCAATTTCTGATCTTTTCTATGCCTAACTATAATGTTGTACTTGGTATGGACTGGTTAAGTCAGTATCATGCTACTCTTGATTGTTGGCTTGGAAAAGTTATATTCAGACCACCTGGACACTCAGAGTTTGAATTTCTTCGAGGAGCTGTAGAACAAGGTGTTCAGCCAACTCTTAGGGTATTAACTGTAGAAGGGGAGTCAAGTTACCCAAGAGTTATATCAGAGTTTGTGGATGTATTTCCCGATGATCTTCCAGGTCTACCACCTGATCGGGAAATAGAATTCACCATAGACTTATCTCCAGGTGCTGAACCTATCACTTCATCGGTTTATAGACTAGCACCTAAGGAGTTAGTTGAGTTAAAGAAGCAAGTTGATGAACTTCTGGAGAAAGGTTTTATCCGGCCCAGTGTTTCACCTTGGGGAGCACCTATACTTTTTGTACCAAAGAAGGATGGAACAGTTCGCCTATGCATTGATTACAGGACGTTAAACGCTGTGACCATTAAGAACCGGTATCCCTTGCCCCGCATTGATGACTTATTTGATCAATTGAGTGGAGCAAGGGTATTTTCAAAGATTGACCTTAGATTCGGTTATCACCAGATTAGGGTGAGAAAGGAAGATATCCCGAAGACAGCCTTTAGAACCAAGTATGGACACTATGAGTTCTTAGTAATGCCGTTTGGTTTAACCAACGCGCCTACTGTGTTCATGAGCTTGATGAACCGAGTCTTCCATCAATACTTGGATAAATTTGTGGTTGTGTTTATTGATGACATTCTGGTATATTCCAAAAGCCACGAAGAGCACGAAGAACATCTCAGAATCGTGCTAGAGACGTTGAGGCAGGAGAAGCTTTATGCTAAGCTCAGTAAATATGAGTTTTGCATGGATAAGGTGCCATTCTTAGGGTATATTATCTCAGGAGAAGGGCTGTCAGTTGATCCAGAGAAGATTGCTGCCATTGAGACTTGGCCTACGCCAACATCAGTTGCTGAAGTGAGGAGTTTTCTAGGACTTGCTGGATATTACAGAAGGTTCGTAGAAAATTTCTCAAGGATTGCGGAGCCAATAACGAAGTTGACACGGAAGGATCAGGACTTTGCATGGACAGAAAAATATCAGCTGGCCTTTGAAGAATTGAAGAGGCGTCTAACAACAGCACCAGTCTTGACTCTTCCTTCAGGGTCAGGCGGTTTTGTTGTTTATAGCGATGCGTCAGGTAGTGGCTTAGGATGTGTTTTGATGCAACACGGCAAAGTTATTGCTTATGCATCGAGACAGTTGAAGGTCTATGAGAAGAACTACCCAACACATGATCTGGAGCTAGTTGCTGTAATATTTGTACTGAAGATTTGGAGGCATTATCTTTATGGAAAGAAGGTGGAGATCTTCACTGATCACAAAAGTCTGAAGTATGTATATACTCAGAAGGATCTTAACATGAGGCAAAGACGCTGGCTTGAGTTAATGGTAGACTTTGATATAGATCTGCAGTACCACCCAAGGAAGGCGAATATAATAGCAGATGCACTTAGCAGGAAGCCTACAGCTTATTTCTTGACAATGCAGCCTGAGATATTAAAAGATCTACAGGAGCTTCAGATAGAGGTTATTCTACCAAGGCAGAGTGGCTTGCTGGCTAATCTGGAAGTGAAGTCATCGCTCGTGGAAAGGATTAAGGAAGCTCTGCCTACTGATGCAAGGTTTCGAAGACTCAAAGAGAAGACCGAAGCAGGCTTGCAGACGGGACTTCGCATACATAAGGATGGTACATTAAGGTGCAGAGATCGTCTATATGTTCCAAATGGAGAACTGAGACAAGAGCTAATGACTGAAGCCCATAGCTCCATATACTAAGTTCATCCAGGAGGAACAAAGATGTATCGAGATCTAAGGCAGTATTATTGGTGGCATGGAATGAAGAGAGAGATTGCCAGATTTGTAGCTAAATGCTTAGTCTGCCAACAAGTGAAAGCCGAGCATCAGAGGACTGCAGGAATGTTGCAGTCGCTTTCCATACCAGAATGGAAATGGGAATATATCACCATGGACTTCGTCACAGGATTCCCAAGGAGCCCCAGCAAAAAAGATGCGGTATGGGTTATCGTGGATCGACTCACTAAATCGGCACACTTCTTGCCATTTAGAGTTGGACAGTCCACGGAGATACTAGCCGACATGTATATGCGATAAATAGTAAGATTGCATGGAGTGCCGGTTAGTATTGTATCAGATCGAGATTCGAGATTCACCTCTCATTTCTGGCGAAGTATGCAAGAGGGTCTTGGCACCAGACTAAAATTCAGCACTGTCTATCATCCCCAGACAGATGGTCAATCAGAACGTACAATCCAGATATTGGAGGATATGCTGAGATCCTGTATGTTAGACTTTGGAGGGTCTTTGTAACACCCTGTTCCGCTCAAGCGGACTGCCGTCTCAAACGGCAATCGTGCAGCTGTCCCGACCCACTTTGCCTCAAACAAGAAGCAAGGATATCCAGACTTGTCCCTACAGGAGTCCGGCTTGGACTTTCAGAGGCTCGCTCAGACGTATCGCTCTACCGAGGCGAATCATCGCTAAGGTGGGTGGCTACGGTGAACTCGTCCTTGCTTAGCCAGCACACATAAAATCTGGAATATTATGCTAGTCGCTAGGTGATTCACCCGTGCATGCTAATAAATCCAACGCACCTAGCTAAGGGAATAATCCCAACTCATATTGCTTATGCTAGAACATGGAAATTGAAATACTGCTTATGTTCAGACCCTCGCATGCTAAGTCCCTTAACGGTTTCAACTCTCGGCTTACCTTCGGGTCCGAGCAACGTGCCTGCTTATGTTCCTTAGAAACGCATGCTTGTCTGCTTAATGTTGCCTTGTTTTCATCCAAACCCCGGGAGACTACTAAATAGTCGTCCCGTGCGTGATTGAACCTGCAAGTATCTAAGACCGTTGGGTCATCAGGCAGCCCCGAACCAGGGGAATGCATCAAGACAAGTCAATCACTGTACAGAATCAAGATTCAAATATCTCGTGTTCTCGTGTTCAAAGTGCATTTGCGTCCTCAATTCCAGTGCACTCTTGTTCCCGTGTATCTCCTGATAATTGACTGACCCAACCACTGCATGTCGCGGACAACCTGTGCACAAGGTATTGAACGTTCAAGTTCCTGCGGACGGCTACAACCGGGGCACCAGAGCCGATCCGATCCGGACGGAACTTTCTGATAGTCTAACGTGAGTGGGCGGCATGGAGTGAACGTCCCAATGGCCTAGCGTCTCGCTCCATACCGTCCCGGGCGAGGTGACGTGTAGCGATACAAGACCTCTCGCACCCAACCGCCCAAGACTATAAACAGTCCTTTATGGCTTTGCCAGCGACAACTGTTCATATAGATAAGTCATTCTCGCTTAGCGGCTATCCGCATGCGAGTCACTGCATCGCATCAATGAACAACTAAACACCTGAACGATCATGTTAAACGACCCTCGTGTTTGCATATGCTATTGGTTTGGTTTTCATCAAGTATGCCTCCTGAATGTTTTATACTTGCCCGTGCTAGAATTAATAATGCTTTGCCTTGGACAGGGAAGGACAAATGGTAAGTCGCCGTGTTTCCTCTCATATCGCACGGCGCACTGCCGACACAAGTTAGGCTATTCAATATTTGCATAAACTGATCCTAAGGCAAATAGAAAGACAACTTAATAGTTGTGCACGGAACCTGTATTACGTGTTTGGATTTGTTGAGCGGGCGAGTAGCTTCCCCACCAGTGCATTTAATGTACTGATAATCCACCAGTTTGTGTGCAGGGTGCGGAAGAACCTCGTTCGGTGCGGACGCCTCCAACGTACGTGCTAAGGCATGGACATCACTCCGAAGCAACGGTGCATCCGGAACTGAAGCACATATACAAGACATAAGTTGTGAACATCGCCTGAACATCGTCTCTACAATCATTCCACAATTGTAGCCACTTGGCACGCTTTTACTGTTTCAGAGAGAGAGGCTTGAGCGACTTATAATCTCGGCTATACGCCGCCTGTAACACATGTTCATATCAATAAAAGAGCTTGGTTTACTTCAACTTGTGTTTCAATGCTTCCGCTATATTCGTCAACTCAGAGAACTTGTTACCGAATCGATATGCGTTCATGACTCCGCTGCACTCGGACAATCTGTCCGACTCTGTGGCTAAGAACTCTTAACGCCAGCCAATGGATCACGGCCTTGCACGGGCGCGGTTCACGCTCGTGCGGCATCACGCCCGGATGGGTCAAGCGATCGTTCCGCGGGAGCGCTAGCGAGGGTGATTCCCGCCTAGCGGGAACGGACGATTAGCCTGCGGGAGACCGGGGCGTGACAGTCTTGGGAAGATCATTTGCATTTGGTAGAGTTCTCATATAACAACAGTTACCAGGCAAGTATCAAGATGGCACCTTTCGAGGCATTATACGGTAGGAAGTGCAGATCGCCAATATGCTGGAGTGACGTCGGAGAGCGTCAGATATTGGGGCCAGAGCTGGTGATGAAAACCGTGGAGAAGGTGAAACAAACCTAGAATCATCTTCGGGCAGCTCAGGACAGACAGAAGCATTGGGCTGATACACACCGACGTCTCCTGGAGTTCAAGGAAGGAGAACATGTATTTCTGAGGATTTCACCTACTCGAGGAACCATTCGCTTTGGGAGCAGAGGCAAATTGAGTCCAAGGTACATTGGGTCCTTTGATATTCTGGAGCGTATTGGTGAGGTGGCATATCGTCTTGCATTACCTCCATCTTTAGAGGGAGTGCATGATGTATTCCATGTCTCACAATTGAGAAGGTATGTGACTGACCCAAGTCACATAGTGGATCATTCTGAGATTGCCGTAGGCCCAAGCCTGAGATATGAAGAACAACCGGTGGGTATACTCGGAACCAGTGAGAAGACACTGCGAGGGCAGACAATTAAACTGGTTCGTGTGGCTTGGAAGCAACACTCTCCTGGTGAATCTACTTGGGAGAGGGAAGATATCATGCGTCAGAAATACCCCCACTTATTCGAGGATGCAGGTATATCTTAAGTAAATTTTTAATTCCTGTAGTTCTGTTCTGCTAGTAGTTTAATCTTTAAATTACGAGGACGCAATTTTCTTAAGGGGGTAGATTGTAATCACCTGAAATTTTAAGAAAATTTTGAATTAATTAGTATTTTCTGTGAATTTTTAAACCTATAAATTAAAGTAGTCTAATTTATAATGAATTTTTAAATGAAATTAAATAATATTAAAATGTGATGAAAATTATATTTTCAAGTGTAAAATTAAAAACTGAGTATGGGTTATTTTTTCGGGAATTTATTGGACCCCGGATGAATTTTTAAAGCATTAAAAACTATTGTTAAAATTAACTATTTAATTAAACTAAATTAATTAATAAACCGAACCAACCCAGTGATTAACCCGGACCGGACCGGTCGGTCTGACTGAACCGAACCCGGCCCAACTCCTTAGCGGGTCGGATCCGGGTCAGACCCGACCCGCCAGGATCCGACCCGACCCGAACTTTCATCTCCCCCAAACCTCTACTCTGCCCGACTTCTCACCTCCCCGTCGCCGGTAACGGCCGCCGCCACCGCTCCGACTCCTGAAACTGCCACCGGACGACCCTCCGGTTCCTCTCCCCCTCACCGAAAAACCCTCTGCCTCCTCCACCTCTCTATAAATCCCCCAGCCGGCCATCTCCCCTATTTCCCTAGAACTCGCCGGAACCCGAGCTCCATTCTCCTCACCGCCGCGCTTGACCGGAACCCTAGCAGCTCCCAGAACCTCCGCCGCCTCGACCTCCAGTTATCTTCTCCGGTCAGAAGCCGAGCGCCGCCCTGAGCTGACCCCGCACCTCCCAGACCCTCGACGTCTCCGGCCGACCAAGCCGTCACAACCGCAGGACCTCACCGCCGACAGCCCAGGACCTCACCGCCGACCGCCCAGGACCTCCCCAAACCTTTGCCGACCTCCGTCGGCCTGAACTCCACTTCCAGCGATGCCGGAACTGTGCCCTAGACTCGACACAGCAGGACACGGAAGGCCGGACACAAACAGTGGACTCAAGGACACAAGAACAGAAAACCCTAATCCTAGGTGTGTAGGACACGATTCGAATTTGGAATTCAGACCCAGTTCAGGTACCCATAACTTTTGACTCGTAGCTCTGATTTTAATTCCGTAAATTGTAACGTGTAGCCTGTATGACCCTCTCGGTGTTCGGACAAACCGCTCGGGGCATCATGACCTGTGGTGATCGTGAACCGCGATCCAAAAATAGGAAAAAAAAACTTAGCCCTGTTTCACCCTGGAATCGAGTACGCCCCGCCAAACGGGACGACTTGGTTGCGTGCGGTCTTCACAGATACGTGCGCGTCGTAGATACGGACGTGTGAGATTTCGCAGAAGCTGATTCAGATGTGCGTGCACACCGGAATCAGTACGTATCCGCGAACATCGCCCCGTATCCGACTTTTCTGAATCTTTCTGTAACTTAGTGTACACACGTCGGATCAAGACAAAACTTGCGCCATTGGACTCGTAGCAATACGCTGGTCCTATGGGTCAAGTTTGGTTCGATTCTGAGAATGTTGGAAAAATTGCGTGTCGTGGGCCCTACAGGCTCCACCTGACGGGCGATTTTGAGAACGGCTCATCGGAATCCAATTCTGGAAGTTCCGTTGGGTTCGTATCAACGTTCCTGACTTGTTGACACTAAGTTGGACTGATTTGGAGACCTTTGACCCTGACCCGATTTTCGGTGCAAAGCGACCCACATATGGACCCGCTTTGGCCCAGAAATGTCGTTTTTGCCCTTGTGTCCAAACTGGACTTAAGGACATGCATTTCTAACTATTTTCTATGTTCTGAGACTGTTGATAATGATTATTTCAGATTTTGGAGGAGTTATTGCTGAACCCACTGTTACTAGGACCGCCACTGATATTTCAATCTCAGGCAAGTGTACCTTGCCATCAATTGCAGTTTAATAGTTTATTTTGTTCTCTTGCTCTATTTTTTGTGACTAGTGTACATGATATAACCTAGGACCGTATGACATACTTAGCGTCCGATCACAGTCGGGTGCCAACTCTGTACGCGGAGTTGTGTACGTCAGTTAGTGATGGACATTCGAGACCCTTTATATTCTCGTGCTTGTTTATCAAGTACACTATAACCTAGGACACTTGACACCATATATTGACAGAATTTTCCTGAGATATTCAAGGTGATTCTGTATAGGATACAGGATGGACATAGTTATTGTACTCTTAGATTATGACTGTTGCATTAGCTCTGACCTCACGTGACATGGACATGAGATGTGTGGTTACATTGGGAGTGGAGAGACACACAGGCTACAGGTTGTTCTATATTTATATACTACTATTGTGAGGTTGTAGACTCTCGAGCAGAGCTAGACCACTACTAGATATTGCTGCTACCGGCTCCCCGACACAGAGCTTGTAGCAGTCTCAGCCTGGGTACTAGTGTTGCTCTCAGTTGCATTTTTACTTAGATGGTTATGTAGACACCCTGCTTATTTCATTTACTATTTCACTGCATTTATTTCTGGCTTGTATTATTTGTACCTTGCTATGTCCCCTGAGGACCTGGATTATGGATGATGCCCCCAGGTTTAGCAGAAGAACAATATCCCGAGGTTTACGGGACAGGAGCTGAAGCTGTACCAGGTGCTGTTGCTGAAGGAGAACCTAACATAGAAGCAGAGGTGATGGCAGAGGATTTTACTTGAGATTATGATATTTGTACTCTTCAGATACTCTATTTTTGGACTCTTTTGTTCTGGTCTGATGAACTAGTGTTTTAGACTCTTATCGGGTTGTTCCCCGACATACTCTGCTGAGACTGGACCTTGATGTACTTTCTTTATTTGCTGATGTTCTTATTATTCTGTGTGTAGATGAGATTAGATTTTGACTTATTGTTGTAGACCTATATTACAGCTTAAGTATGTCTGATGGATCCATTAAATTGGGTTTGTCCATTGGTACATGCTGCTGGCCATTGCCACGTGTCCAGTCCCTCGGTATTTTGGGACTGGGGCGTGACAGATTTCTTATTACTCACTTAGAAGTAAATAAAATCTCTAACAATACTATTATAGAAGCAAGAGATGTAGTTTACTTTGAGAATATATATCTTTTCAAAGATATAATTTCTTCTTCTCCCTCCAACTCCTCTCTTGCTCCGTCCACTAGCTCTTATGTTCAAATATCTAGTTCACAACCCTAACAAAATATAGAACCTAGAAGGAGTAAAAGAGAAAGAATTGAAAAGAACTTAGGAGAAGGTTTTTTTACTTTTTTTTGATAGAGGGTGATCCCTCAACTTATGAAGAAGCAATATCTTCTCCTGATGCCCCTTTCTGGAAAGAAGTCATTATCAGTGAGTATAACTCCATCATGGAGAACAATACTTGGTTTCTAGTAGACCTGCCTTTAGGTAGTAAACTCATAGGTTGTAAGTGGATATTCAAAAAGAAACTTAGAGCTGATAGTACTATAGAGAAATACAAGGCTAGATTAGTAGCCAAAGGTTTTACCCAAAAAAAGGGATTAGATTATTTTAATACCTACTCACCTGTAGCTAGGATCACCTCTATCAGAACCCTTCTAGCCTTAGCATCAATTCATAATATGCTAATCCATCAAATGGATGTAAAGATAGCATTTCTAAATGGGAACCTAGAGGAAGAAATCTACATGGAGCAATATGAAGGTTTTATTGCTAAAGGCCAAGAAAAGAAAGTTTGCAAATTAGTTAAATCTCTTTATGGCCTAAAGCAAGCTCCCAAGCAATGGTACAAAAAATTTGACATAGTCATCTTAGAATATGGTTTTGCGCCAAATGAGTATGACAAATGTATATACTCTAAAATTATAAATAAAAGTTGTGTCATCTTATGTTTGTATGTAGATGACATCCTTATTCTTGGATCATCACTGGAATTAATAATTAATACCAAGGACTATTTATCCAGCTAGTTTGATATAAAAGATCTAGGTGAAGCCAACTTGATTCTAGACATACAACTATCCAAATACAAGGAGGGCTATACTCTATCCTTAGCACACTCTATCGAGAAAATACTAAGAAAATTTGAGTATTTTGATAAGAAACCTGCCCTTACTCCTTATGACAGTAGTGTTGTTCTCAAGAAGAATGAGGGTTCTCTCATGGAATAACACAGATATTCACAGATTATAGGTTTTCTCATGTATATATCAAACAGGACCATACCTGATATTGCATTTGCTATTGGGAGACTAAGTAGATATACTAGTAACCCAAATCAGTTATATTGGACAGCATTAGAAAGAGTATTTAGATATCTTCGGGGTACTCTAGATTATATGCTGCATTTTCTAGACACCCTGATATCATAGAAGGTTATTCAGATGCAAACTGGGTAACTGACTCACATGATGTAAAATCCACCACTAGATATGTTTTCACTCTAGGAGGAGCTGCAATCTCCTGGGGCTCATATAAATAAACTATCATGGCTAGGAGCACAATGGACTCCGAAATGATAGCCTTGGACACTACATGTACATAAGCCGAATGGCTAAGAAATCTTATTATGCATATACATGTTTCTCTTAGTCCTGTTCCAGCAATTTCTATAAACTGTGATAATAAATCTGTTATAGAATTACTAAAGCATGATTCTGTGAATGCTAAGATAAACAGGCACCTACAGCTGCGATTTAAGTCAATAAAAGGCCTACTAGGCAAATATGTGGTTCTTGACTATATAAAGTCAGAAAAAAAACCTTGTAGACCACTTGACGAAGGGTCTGCCTAGGAGTTTGATCCTAGAATCATCGAGGGGGATGGGGTTAAGGCCATAAGTAAAGTCACCAGTAGTGGCAACCCAACCGAGTCTGACTAGAGATCCCAAGAAGCCAGTTCAATGGGTAGAAACAAGCTGGACTTAAGTGACTTTTATGGAACACTGACTCGAGATTAAAATCTTATTACAATAAAGCCCAAGTGGCTATACATGAGTACAATAATTTTTCATCACTATAGTGACAGTGTTCTTGAGTGATATGGTTAGGATGAGTTTTAAAACTCTTAATAGGTCCAAGCTGATATGCGGGGTTGATACCTATCACCAACCCTTAAGGACTTACCTATATTAGAGTTCGTGAAGGCCGCGACTATGGGACAAGGCGATCCCAAACAACTCTCATGAATTTGGAATAAGTGCACATGGCCAACCAAAAGTGCCACCCGTTAGACCCAGAACCTCTAGCGTACTATGTGTGCTATTTTCTGAATCTGATATAAGAAGTCTGATTCAAGGCATAGTCCATCAAGCACTTCTTCAGATAAAGATAATAGTTACTAAGTGAGATTCAAGGCTGTAGTCCATCTCATCTATGCATAGTATATATCTACCCAGAAATTATGCACCTTTAATTTCTTTGTCACTTCTATTTCGGAACTTGACCTTTTGGGGGGGGGGTTTGGTTGTGTATCACTTGTGAGCAAAAGCTCAACTTCCTCCTTTTTACTTTAGTACCACATTGGTTGGACCACTTTCCCCTTGTTTGTATATATTAGTTCTTCTTCATTGCTCTCTTAAGTTGTTGTATGGGGAACCCCTTGGGCCCAGCCCGACTCCGCTCGGTTCGGTTTGGTTCGGTACGCGTAACGAGTGCGGGTACGTGCACACACCTGCGGACGCCGAATGCCGATCCAATTTACTCTTCGGGTTTGGGCTGAGATCCAAAATATCTTTTTGCTCTTCCTTGTTTTGAACTTGTTTTAAACTCATTAGAGATTTGAACGTTGGCCACTATCTCCAGGTTTATTTTGCACATGTGATAGCTTCTGTAACAGCTCATATGACAGAAATTTCTCCATATTTTTTTTATTTTGTTATTGCTCTTTAATGGACAGTTTATGAGCCATTTAATTTCTTGTCCGTTGGTTGTATCTTTGGACTGCCTTTGTATTGCGGTCTCCTCCTCCTTCTTTTTTTACAGAATATTGTTCCTCTATGTGAAACCTATTTCTCTGCTTATTCTCTCCAACAATATTCTCTCCTCTAAATTCTTGCTCTGGGCAGAGCTAAGTTCGGTCTCTCTCTCCGAGTTGTGTGCGACAAAGAGAGGCCGATAGTCAGAGATTTTTACCACTAAGAGCTTCCGAGAAACGTCTGCACATAGACCTCGGATCAACTCTTAGGGCAGTGCTTCGTGCACTTCTTCCCCGAAGGCCGGTAACATTTTTTTTCTCTTATCAAATTTCTGGAAAATGTTTATATATATATATATATATATATATATATATATATATATATATATATATATATATATATATACATCACTCTTGACTTTCTTCCTCTAGTTTAATTTGGTAGTGTATCATTATGTTATTGGAGTAAAAAATAATTTTACTACTGCCACGTGGTGGGACCAACCCAGTAAATAATTTCTCATTTGGAAGAGTTATACGATAAGAGATAATTTACATAGTTAAATTAAGACAATTGTCTCTTACCTTCTTCGTGTCTTGAATGTGTCTTTTCCATTGTTCTAAAAGTTAAATTTAGACGGCGCCTACGCACAAGGCGCATATGGTCTTCCTAGGATTCGCTCGTAATCGATGTTCTAGGTGGTCGAGGGAAAAGAAGGGAGAAGTCGGCCATCTAGGTTGCCCTAGGTGGTGAGGCGGCAACCCAGGTGGCAGGCACTAGCTAGGCGGAGAGGTGGACGCCTATGCAATTTTAGTTTATTTTTTAAGATCCGACCGAAACTCGTCCGCTGAGTATTAAGTGAGGCAAATACCTTTGAAGAGAGCAAAATACAATTGACCCTAACCACAGCAGTGGACAGCTGCGCAGGAGCAAGGGAAAACGTCGTCGCTGGCATCGAAGTACAGAGCAGACGCAGTCGTCGGCCACTAGGTGTGTTCTTCTTATTCTTCTTTGTCCTTTTTCTTCTTCTTCTATTCTTTTTTTTTAAAGAGTTAGGTTCGACTGCAGAAGCTGAAATAAAAACTCATATTAAGAACTTATAATATAGATAGGACACGTGGGCTTTATTATTGTTGTTCAACTACAGAAACTCAAATAAGAACTTATAATAAAAACTTGTGCTATTTGATATTACACCCCTCTTAGATTAGGTATATTGATATTACTCCCCTGTTAGATTAAAAGTTAAGAATACCCTCCTGAAAGTGTCATTAAAAACCTGAAAGTGTCGTTAATGAGTTTTGAAAGTGTCGTTAAAGAGTTTTTAACGATATTTTCAGGGAGGTATTCTTCACTTTTAATCTAACAGTAGGGTAATATTAATATACTTAATCTAAGAAGGGGGTAATATCAATTAGCCCTAAAAACTTTTAATATGGATATGACATGTAAGGATGAGATGCACAATGACTGTTTTATTAAGATACACAATGACTCTCTTTTTTTTACTATCTGGACTCTGGATAGGAGTCATAGGACATGTTTTTTTTAGTCACCATTCAACTACAAAAACTTAAATAAGAACATCATATGTTCTTAAGAACACAGTGACTGCTTTATGACTTTGTCAAAGTCACAGTTCTTCTTCTTCTTATGATTTACATAATATGTAAATAATTTTTATAAGAAACTGAATATTTATAAGAAGCATAATGATTATTTTAATATGTTTTCGTTATGTAAAACAGAAAAAATATCTAGAAGTTGATCTAATACGGTATCCTTGGACAACATCAACACTTCAAGTTCATCAATACTTAGGCGTTTCTCTATTGATATTGATGAGAGTATGGTGCACTGGTAGATCCTACAAATTTAGACTAATTAAAATATAAATAATATGGCAAAAATTATTCTAGAGGGATTTATAGACTCAAACAACATGTAGGACATATTAAGGGGGAATGTGACCTCATGTCCAAGATCTACGAAAGAAGATCAAGATAAATATAAAATGGCTATTAAAGCTAGCAAAGTAAAGAAGATGGAGAAGAAAAAATACGAGAAAATTATAAGAGAAGAGGTACAAATTATTGAGCCAGAAGATGAAGAAGAAGAAATTAAAATTATAGGATCAAAGAAAAGACTATATTTTCTTGGAGCTATGACAAATGGGTTTCATCCATCAATCAGGATAGTAAGGCAAAACCCAGATAACAGTATAAGGCAACAAAATATGAATGAGACATTGTTCAAGAAAAAGACGAAAGTTGTGCATTAATATTTGGATAAATTGGTGTATATAGGCATACATTTACATGTTATTATACTTGATAGCTTCAATCGGTTCATTGAAGCGGCTGGTTAATTTGGCCCAGGTTATCGAAAGCCATTCCAATATATGTGTAATCCCCCTGATTTTCAAAATTTATAATTTGGACATTTCACAATTTTCTGGAATTTTTTGTAATTTTTTTAGCAATTAAAACTAAGGTATTTTAATTTGAAAGATTTTTAAATGATAATAAATAATATTTTATGGTGTAGAATGAAAACTAGACCTAGGGTAATTTTTCGAGAATTTATTGGACCCCGGAAACATTTTTAAAGGCCAAAAACACATTTTTATTAAATAAATTAAACCAAATCTGAACCATACTAAACCCGGTTTTATTGACCTGAACCGGACTGGACTGGCCGGTCCAGCTAAACCAAACCAAACCGACCTAGGCCAAACGGGTCGTATCCGGGTCAGACCCGACCCGCTTGAGACCCGACCCGAACTAAACCCTAACCCCTTTCTTCTTCCCTGCCCGATTCCTCTCCCTCCGGCGGCCGTTTCCGCCGCCGTGGCCGCCGGAGACGCTACCACTTCGTCTCCCTCCAACCCCCGAGCCCTTCCTCTTCGCCTCCCCTTGAACCGCCGTCCGTCCTCCTCCATTTTCCCCTCTATATAACCCTCCCTCCGGCCCGAGTTCTCCCTCCCCTCTCCGGCGCACCCATCCCCAGCCGCCTACCCGTCCAGCCTCCCAGAACCTTCCCCGAAGTCCTCCTCCTCCAGCACCAGTCGTCGTCGCCTTCACCCAGACCCCGCTCGACTCCGTCTCCCCGGCCAGCACCCTCCTCCGCACAGACATCCCGTAGCCTCGAGCCGATCGGCCTCCGCCGTGCAGCGCAGCTCCGCCGACGAGCCAGCCCCGCGCCTCCTCCTCTGGCCAGTGCTCCTCCGCTGCCCCTTCCTCCCTCCGGCCGCCGCAGCTCCGAAGTAGCCCAGAAACCCTAGCTTAGACACGGAAACGGTCAGGACACAGTTCGTGTCGAGACACGCGGACACGAAAACCCCAGTTTTCGGAGCCCTGTTCAGCAACCGGAGTACTGCCTGCAATCCCCACTGAAGTCAGAGCTACAATTGGAGACAAAACCCAGGCAAGTATACATTGCCAAATCCTGCAGTGTTGCTACTTATCTCCTGGATTTATTTTTCATTATCGTGCAAGATACTTGTACAATATTTGCATGCTTCTCTTTTCAGTTGTTACTTACTTGTCATATATAGTTCTTGATGCGTTTTCCATATTGGTTTATTCTTGCTGCTCTAGTCATATTTTCTCATTTTGCGTGCGTGTACATTATTGCTCTTCTCCTTGGATCACTATTTGTTCTATAGACATTATTGTGATGGTATATGTTTAATCTATATTCCTTGAGTTGATTTGACTAATTTCTTTAGATCTAGATAATTATTATTGGGCATTGACTATACTGGAGCATTCTTGATTGTGAGTACCCATTGTGCTACAATAGAGACTTGTTCATTTGACCACCTCATTCGTGAGCTCCCGTTGGGCTGCGAAAGAGCTATACTATAGATTGGGAGTCCCCATTGGACTACTTTCTATAGGATCATAATCTCCCATTGAGATGCGGTTACCCCGATTGCTTGTAGTCATGTTTGATAGCATCATTGGCATGCCAACATCTTAGATGTAGTGATTTCTCGTGTCTTATTTGCTTGTGTTTACTTTCTTCTCTATCTTGTATGTTCATTTACTGTATTTTGGCTCGTATTCTTTTGTATCTTGCTATGTCCCCTGAGGACCTGGTTTTGTTCTCCAGATTTAGCAGACGAGGAGTACCTGCAGCTTACGGATCGACACCAGACGAGGGTACGATAGCAGTTGATGGCCCTGCTTATACTTAGTTACTTTCTAGCCTGTTTTAGTTATATTTTCTAGTCTTTATTCTCATGTTTATCGGTAGTGGATTTGTCTCCACCCGACTCTGTATTATTTCTTGCTGAATATTCGACAGTATCTTTACTTTCAGCATTTATTCCAGTATTGTTTTTAGTTTATTCTGTTCTGTGGAAGAGATTAGTAAAACCCGATATTTGTAATACAGCTTAAGTATGCCCCGATGGACCCATTAAATTGGGTTGTCCATCGGTGCGTGCTGCTGGCCATTATCACGCGTCCAGTCCCTCGATATTTGGGACTGGGGCATGACAATATGTAGGAAACTACTTTTGAAGAAAGAGATGGAGAAAACTAAAGAGTTATAACTCAAGAAGCAGGAAGAAGAATGGAATAAAAGTGGTTGTTCAATTATGAGTGATGCTTAGACTGACCGCAAGAGGATAAGTATCATGAATATGTGTTTGTATTGAAGGTATAAACATATATGAGTATTAATAGTAAAATATTTTTGCTTAGGGACTAATTTCTTTTGTTCTTTTCTTAAGGTACAAGTTTCTATTTTTCACAAGCAGCTTCAAAAGATGCACATGCACATATAGGGAATATATATATATATATATATATATATATATATATATATATATATATATATATATATATATATATATATATATATTGACAAGTGCATTGAAGAAATTGGGTCGGAAAGTGTAGTTCAAGTTGTGAAGGATGATGCGTCGAATAACATGGTGGCAGTAAAGTTACTAAGGTGACGTTTGGTTCAAGTTTTGGAGGCTTGGGAATGGATTTTAGATTCCTTACCCTTATTTGGTATGTCTAGGATTGAAAATTAGGGAAGAATATGAGGGGCTTCAAATTCCCATTGTTGTTGAAAATTAATTCTCAATTCCCCTTTGAGAATAGTTTTGCTGTCCTAGGAATATTGTTTGAATATTTTGTTTAGACACTAACACCTTCATTTTACTTTCAAAATTGCAACTTCTATCCCAAACATGTAAATTTAGTTAATAGAAGCATGAAAGGGTATTTATGGAAAACTAAATAAATTAAGATTCATTTTCCATATTTTTAACATAACCTAACCAAACATGGGTATGGAAATATTGAATTCCTTTCCCATGAAAAAGAAATGGAAAATGAATTACTTAGAATACAAAACATTCATCCAAACGACCCCTAAAGGAGAAGAGACCTTGTATTTCTTGGAGCTCGTGTGCCACTCACACAATAAATTTTATGCTTTAAGGGATTGCTAAAATACCAAAGTTCAGAGATGTAGTCGAGAAAGCAAAGAAGTTAATTCATAGTATTCATTTGTTCTCACCATAGGACATTGGTCATGATAAAAAAAAATATAAAAAGGTGTGGCATAGTGAGACCGGGTGTGACTTGATTTGTAATGATATTCTTAATTTTGTAAAGTTTGTATGAGAAGAATCATCAATTTCATGCAATGGTGGATTCTTTTGAATAAAAATCGAGAAAATTGTGACATAGTACCGCAAAAAGGAAGAAAGCCTATGTGTAAGCCCCTTGGATTTGAGACTTTTGAAGTCCATATTGTCACGCCCTGATCTCCAGCAGAAATCGGTCGTCCCCGCTGGAAACGAATCACCATGCCAACGCTCTCGCGGGACGATCGTTCCCATACGAGCACAAGCTGCGCCCGTGCAAGGCCATGATCCGTACAGGCGATAAAATGACTAAGCCACAGAGTCACACAGATAGTCCGGATGCAACAGAATAATAATTAAACAGGCAATTGGTAACAAGTTTACATATTCGTCAATAGCGGAAGCATTGAATAACACAAGTATAGAAGTAAAATAAGCACTTTATTGATATTGAATCAGTTTTACAAGCGGCGCTAGGCCGAGATTACAAGTCGCTCAAGTACTCTCTTTCTCGAAACAATAAAAAACGTACCAAGTGGCTACAAATATGGAATGATACATAGGCAATATTCTAATATTATGTCTTGTATATGTGCTTCAGTTCAGTACACAACGTTCTGAGGCTCCAGAGAAACTCCACGCCTTAGCACGTACGAAGGAGTTTTTGCAGCGAACGAGGTTCTCCCGCACCCTGCAAGCAATATGGTGGATTATCAGTACATGAATGCACTGGTTGGGAGGCTTCTCGCAAGCTCGACAAATCCAAACACGTTATATCAGTTCTGTGCTGTCACTACCACCTTTCCCGGAGGGGTATTTTTTGTCTTTTTCGAATATTGGTAATATTGTGAATATTGGTATTTTAAAAATTATTGTTTGATTGATATTTTATTTTATTATAACTAGTATGAATATTTTTAGCTTATATTATTTTAATATTTGGTATGGTTGTATATGTTTATGTATTGTATTTAGTTAATGGTTAGTTGTTAGCCATTAGTTAGACTAGTTGTTAGAAGACCTAATTGGACCTAACTAGACTTGTCATGGACCATATTTAAGTTAGACCCATTGAGCCCAATAATTAGACACTCTTGTTTAGTTAGTAATTTAATTAACCCAACCATTAGGAGTAGAAGTTTTCTCCTTAATTAATATTCATCATGACTAGCCCATAGGGATATTTTAGTCTTTACACATTCCTTTAGTGCCAGCCACCATAAGAGGGGAGTCAATTCTCTCTTATTTTCTCTTTTCATCCAAATTTGAGATCTATATTAGTTCTTTCCCAAATTTCTTTTTTCCTACTTCACCATTGGAGACTCTTGGAGCAAAGAGGAGGCAAAGGTCTACAAGTAGGTGAAGAAAGCACAAGTTGAAGGCTCATAACATTCATTTGGACTCTTGCATTGGGAATCAATCTTTCAATAGGTATAATTCAATTTTTCCCTTATAATTAGACCCTAAATCTGTAGTTTAATCATTAGGAACCCACCCATGGACTAGGGCTACCTATAGAAAGAAGATTTGACTACTAAGGACCTCTATTATGGAAGTTACAAGTATTTTGTGTTAATTTTGGGGAAAATCTGAGATTGGTGCACCATGTATTTGTCAATAGGTCTAGTAGACTAAATTAATATATGTTTGGGTGTGAGACTAGTGTCGTGTCCACAATTGGATACGTGTAGGCCGTATCAATATAATTTGGTGATACAGGTTGATTTGGGAGTTTTCTCTTCGACACGGGGGTATGCACATATCGTATTTTGACACAGACGCGTAGGTGAGTAGCTAGCACTTGGTATTGCTTAGAAATATAATTTTAGTCTTGCTCGTATCCTTTATGATACGTTTGGTGTGGTGTCTGGACCGTATCGCAAACGTATCTTAGAGAGTGTGATACGAGTGCGATGCACTCCATGTGTTTGTTGTATTATTACTATTCAAATTTAGTGTTATTATATATAAGTATTTTATTGTATTTATATATATGGTGTTCACTGTGATATAGGATATTCACAGTGGGGGTTCATTTAGTGTGCATTTGGTGCACATGTCCAGGTGTGGGTAGTAGACTACAATAGTCTAATTTAGGGAAACTGTAACTAGCAAGGTGCCATGCTTAAGAAATAGGTGATGTTGGTAATGAAGGAGTGAAGTGAGGTTTGAGCTTGTGTTGTAAAATTGCATCACAACATGGAGGGAGTGAAGTAGCAGATAGTTAGTGATAGAGGAAAACTGAGTCCTGTGTGTGTCCAGTTTGGGATCGGGGTAGGCAGTGAGTGTGTAATCAGTGTTAGATTTAGTTGTGTGCAAGTATATAGTCTGGAGGAATCCTTACACAACTGAAGGGTCAGGCATAGGGGGGAGATAGTTCTGATATGAGGGTTGAATCAGTAACAGTAACTTGCTCGAGCAAGTCTGTCATTCTTGGCAACTTGTTAAAGCACTACAATATGCATACTCATTTGGAGGTAGGAGTTGGGAGCTTAGGTAGGCAGTAAGGGGAGATCTTGACTACTTTTAGTTAAGGGGGAACAAGCAATTGAGGGTTGTCTAGGAAGCAAGGGGTTGGGAGTGTCCATATGTGAGGGGAAACTTGGCAGCAACATGTAGGATAAAACTACTGTAAAGGTAAGTTTGAGAATTGGCTGATGTATAGGTCGGGTGATGGGGGATAAGCGTTCAGGTTAGCATGGAGGAACTGGGAAAGGTACTCGAGTGCAGTCAGTGTACTGCACTGATTGGAGTATTGGGATTGGTAAGTGTTAGATAGATATATTTATACATATGTAGCATATATGATTGTGTTGTGTTGCTTAGCAGATAGATGGATGGGAGGTTCAGGTGGTTGGTATAGTCAATGGCTTAGGATATCTGCTGCAGGCAACAACAGAAATAGATGCAGTGAGTATTGCAAGTAACAGCAACTGTAGGAGAGGAGGAGCTCAGTGTAACTGTAAGTGCACAGTATTTTGTGCTAGTGTTAAGGTGATGTGAGAGTGAGGTGTTGTATAGGTTGTGTGAGTATGAAGTATGGGAGGAAGTGTGTATCAAAGTAGAGTAGTGAATATCAGTAGTAGAGATGGAGGTATCTTAGTTAATGTTGTGCAAGTGTTAGTGTGTTTGGTATATCAACATATGTTGGTGTGGGTGTAGGTATCCAGAGATGGGTTGAATACCAAGTGTATCCATGAGTAGGAGATGTGAATATGTGAGGTAGTACAAGTGAGGGTGTGGTATTAATAAGTAGATTAGTGTGGGTTAGTATCAAGGTAATTTGGTTAGAATAATTAGAGTTATGAGTTTAGGATACTAAGTGTGTATCCTAGTGTTAAGATTGGATAGTATCTTGGAGATTAGGTAAGTTGTAGATTAGGATATTGGTATCAAGGTATTATACTAGGTTATGAGCTAGTAGTCTAGATGAGCTAAGATTCTAAATATGACTTAAGGTAATGATAGATACCTAGTAGAGCTAAGTTATAATCTATACGTTAAGGTAATAGGTAATATTCATAGACTGAGATACTAGTGTTTATATAAGGGTAATGGTTAAGGTAATTAACTATATACTAAGGTATTAGTATATCTCAGGATAGTTACAAGGGTAAAGTAATTGTATATAATATAGGTATCCCAAGATACTAAGATACGGGATGTGATATTGGATTATGGATAAGGTATTGGGTTCTAGACCAATTTTGGGTATAATGTCAGTTGGGAGTATCAATGGGTATTTGGTTAAGGGAATAATATGAAGTATGGGTTTGATATCAAGGTAATGTGTTGAGGTGAACTATATCAAGGTAATTGCCAAGAGATAAGTTTTGGTAGGGTATTGGTAGAGTGACTAGTTAGTAGGTAATGTGTTAAGGTATGGGTAATAGGTAGGGGATTTGGTTCAAGATACTAGTGTATGGATAACATATACTAAAATACTGATTATATATAAGTGATACTTAGTAATGCTAGCTCATATAGCTAATACCTTCAAGATATGGACCTTGAAACCTAGTCACAATCTAGTATTACATATTTTAGCCTTGTAACCAACCTAGAATCTAGGTAAGGACCTAGTTGACCAAGTTTAATTAGTTTGACTTAGAATTAACCTAGTTTGGCTATTTTGACCGAGTCTTGACCTAGAAAATCATATTTAGATCATTTTAACTTATTTATATTGGTGCATACGGTTGACCTAGTTTGGCTAATAATTATATTGGTGCATATGGTTGAGCTAGCAACTGTCCATGGGTCTCCTACATGGAATAAATTAGGAAAAATTTATAATGGCTCCATAAATACTTTATAAATAATTAATAATACAACAAATACGGTTTTTTTTAGAATTAGGGTTCTTACATTCTATCCAACTTATAAAAATTTTGTCCTCGAAATTAAAACTATGCCATGGTAGAAAGTCAAGGATGGTATAAGGTATAACTAACAAAGTAATTTCATACCTTGGTCAATGAATAGGTTCGAAAAATGTTGGCGCATGTCGTCCTCGCGCTCCCAAGTAGATTCTCCTCGCGCGCCATGCTTCCATGCAACGCGGACTAAGGGAATAGACTGGTTCCTCAATACTTTCTCTCGATGATCAAGGATTCCCACGGGTTGCTCTTGATATGACAAGTTCGACCCAATGGTGATCTCCGAATGGTCAAGAACATGACTGCTGTCTGCCACATATCGCCTGAGCTGCGACACATGGAATATGTTATATACTCCCTCAAGTGAAGGTGGTAGCGCAAGTCGATATGCCACTTCTTCCACTATTTCTAGCACGTCAAAAGGTCCAATATACCTTGGACTCAACTTGCCGCGTCCTCCGAATCGAATGGTGCCTCTAGTAGGTGATATCCTCAAGAAGACATGATCGCCCTCTTTAAACTCCAAGGGACGACAATGAAGGTCTTCCCATTGTTTCTGCCTGTCTTGCGCTGCTCGCAAGTGTCTTTGTATCTTCTTAACTGTCTCAACGGTGTTGACCACTAACTCTGGTCCCAGAATCTGACGTTCTCCCACGTCACTCCAACATACAGGAGACCTACACTTTCTTCCATATAATGCTTCAAATGGAGCCATCTGGATGCTCGCCTGATAGCTATTGTTGTAAGAAAATTCCATAAGATGTAGGTGGTCCTCCCATGATCCCCCAAAGTCTAACATACAAGCCCTTAACATATCTTCCAATGTCTGAATAGTACGTTCTGACTGCCCGTCTGTCTGTGGGTGATAAGATGTACTAAATTTCAAACGAGTTCCAAGACTCTCTTGCATGCTTTTCCAAAAATGTGATGTAAAGCGCGAATCCCTGTCTGACACAATGTTGACGGGTACGCCGTACAATTTCACGATCTGCCTCATATATAAGCAGCCAAAGCTTCTGTAGATTGGCCAACTCTAAAAGGCAAGAAATGGGCTGACTTGGTGAGTTGGTCCACTATTACCCATACTGCATCTCTTCCATTTGAACTCTTGGAAAAACCCATGCCGAAGTCTATAGTGATGTGCTCCCACTTCCACTTTGGAATCGGGAGTGGTTGTAATAATCCTGCAGTTCTCTGATGCTCTGCCTTTACTTGTTGACATACCAGACATTTAGCTACAAAACGAGCTATCTCTTTTTTCATTCCATGCCACCAAAAATGTTGTCTTAAGTCACGATACATTTTGGTGCCCCCAAGATGAATAGAACATATCGAACTATGAGCTTCTGTCATCAGCTCCAGTCGAATTTCTCTATTTGGAACATAAAGACGATCACCACATCATAATATCCGGTCATCATGGATGCGCAGTCCTGTCTGTTCTCCGGCCTCTGTTTTTTCCTTTAATCTTATGAACCTGGCGTCTGTAGGCAATGCTGCATTGATTCTCTCTACTAGTGATGATTGTATTTGCAAGTTGGCTAGTGTCCCATCTGTTCCGGGTAATATCACTTCAATGCCAAGACCTTGTAAGTCCTTCAATAATTCCCTTTGTGTTGTCAAGAAATAAGATGCTGGTTTCCAGCTTAACGTGTCTGCTACAATGTTAGCCTTGCCTGGGTGATAATGTAGCTCTATTTTAAAATCTTTCATCAATTCAAGCCATCGACGCTATCTCATATTTAACTCCTTCTGCGTGAAGACGTACTTGAGGCTTTTGTGGTCAGTATAGATTTTCACTCGTTTCCCATATAAGTAATGTCTCCATAGCTTTAAAGCAAATACAATGGCTGTAAGTTCCAAGTCATGAGTTGGATAATTCTTCTCATGTACTCGTAATTGCCTAGATATGTATGCAATCACCTTACCATGATGCATTAATACGCATCCCAAACCTTTCCCTGATGCGTCACTGTAGATCACATAGCCTCCTGATCCTGATGGAATAGTTAATATTGGTGCTGAAGTCAGTCGCTTCTTCAATTCCTCGAAAGCGGCTTGACACTCGTTGGTCCATATGAACTCTTGATCTTTGCAAGTCAAACGAGTCGTAGGTACTGCTATCCTTGAGAAGTTCTCCACGAACCGTTGGTAATATCCCGCAAGTCCAAGGAAACTTCTCACCTCTGCTGCTGATTTAGGAATAGGCCATGTCTCGACTGCCGAGATCTTTTTCGGATCAACAAAAATTCCATCTCCCGTAATAACATGTCCAAGAAATGAAACTCTGTCCAAGAAGAACTCACATTTACTGAGCTTTGCATATAACTGCTCTCTCCTCAAGGTTTCGAGAACAATTCGCAGGTGACTTTCGTGCTCCTCGTGGCTCTTCGAATAGACAAGTATATCATCTATGAAGACGACCACGAACTGGTCCAAGTACTGATGGAAGACTCGATTCATTAAGTCCATAAAGATAGCTGGAGCATTGGTCAATCCAAATGGCATGACCAAGAACTCGTAGTGCCCATATCTTGTTTGGAATACGGTCTTCGGGATGTCCTCGTTCCGTACCTTCACCTGATGATATCCCGATCTCAAATCTATCTTTGAGAACAACTTGGCTCCACTAAGCTGATCGAATAAGTCATCAATGCGTGGTAGTGGATATTTATTCTTTATTGTCACTGCATTCAAGGCTCTATAGTCAATGCACATACGCACTGACCCATCCTTCTTTGGTACAAACAATACTGGTGCTCCCTAGGGTGATGCACTTGGTCGGATAAAACCTTTCTCTTCTAGTTCTTTCAATTGTGTCTTCAGTTCATCCATCTCCTTCTTTGCCAGTCTATAAACATATGATGCTATGGGTGCTACTCCTGGTGTTAATTCAATCAAAAATTCTACGTCTCGGTCTGGGGGTAGGCCTGGTAATTCTACTGGAAAGACGTCTTAGAATTTTGAAATGATGGAATGATAGACATCGTCCATTGCGAGTTACATACTATCAAGGATTTCTGTGGATCCTCGTGTAAACTCAAGTTCAGGCTGGCCAGGTACCTTAAAAAGAATGCTTCCTCCAAAGCAATTAAAGAAAGCATGGTACTTGCTTAGCCAGTCCATTCCAAGAACAATATCAAAAGTCAGCATAGGAAGGACTAAGAGTCGGGCATTCATCTCTCTGCCACGTATCACTATAGGACATGATCTACAAATTCTACTAATAGATACAACTCCTCCCCCAGTGAGAATTCTAATACAACTAGGTAAAGGTGTAGAGGCAATGTTGTGTTTGGCAATAAAACTAGATGATATGAATGAGTGGGTGGCTCCCGTATCAAACAATGTCATAGCAGGAAAAGTAAAAACAAGAGTGATACCTGCTATAACATCAATCTCCTGATCCATGTCATCCACTTCCATTGCAAAGGCTTGTCCGTTTCTCCGGGTTTGTCCCTGTCTGACCCTTGCGAATTGGCCATCCTGCGGTGTTGATGGGACTGGAAGGTTCCCATTCGGTGGAACGGGAAGATCAGATAGAACTGGATGGTGAATCTGTCCATCTGATCCCGGAAGTCTAGAAGTCGTTGAGGTCTCTCCATGAGTCTGACCATTGACTCCAGGAGTTGTATCACCATCTGTGACAGTACATTCTTTCTGCATATCCATCTCTCTGCAGGTGATGTACAATGTTTAGAAGGAGTACAGGAAGGATATAAGCATTAGATAAAATGTAGAAGCATAAAATATGCTGGAGAATGGTCCGCGTATTTACAGTCAAAAATCCCCAATCATACATGAAGTTTTTCCCTGCGTAAAACAGGACTTCAAAGTAGTTGGCATAAAACAGGTTAATAAGCTTCCTGCGTAATGCAGAGCTTCAAGATAATTCAGCGTAAAGCAGAGGAACAGAAAGTAAGGATTCAGAAATATCCGCGTAAAATAGAGATTCGAGACTGTCGGCGTAAAACAGTTTCAAAGTTAACCGCGTAAAAAGTCTGCTATACTTTTCTGCGCGTAAAATATATATGCTACATAAAGTCTTACGTAAAAGGTCTGCGTAGAAGGTTTCCTGCGTAAAGAAATCTGTAAAATCTGAAATACGTTGCAGCGTAAAGTCGTACAAAAAAATCTTCGTATTCCTCGGATTAATTTGTCAGATAATTCAGTGAACCTGACATCTGACAAAAGTACCACAAGATAATCGAGAGGACGGCTGTGATGATGATTTGCACAGAGACCCAGGTTGTCGTTTAGTAACATATTTGTTACAAGTCAGTTTTTACGCATCAAAGGAAGAGAATGGAGCCTATGGACAAAAAATAAGTTTTTACGCTCAAGACTGAGGTGAGTTTTTATGCATCAAAACAGAACAAAATCAGACGCCACGTCAAAAGTTGTTTCTTACACAGGGCTCGAGGCATATCTCTACATTTAATGCACAAGATTTGGTCATGGCTGGGGAAACTAAGACTATGTCAAATACGCTCACATCACCTATCCTTACTTTTTACGCCTAATCAGCTGTTCTATGTTGGTTATCTATTATCAAGTTTACGCTGGGATAGTTTACATATATGGCTTGCATGACGTCATATAGATTGAGAAGACTAAAGGAACGTAGTTTAGCAGTTGTCATAACTGCAGCATAAAGTAAACAATCTTCTGTATAGTTTGACTTTACGCCAATAAATTGGTTATTCTACATAAAATAGAGGTCCCTGGTTTCAGCGTAAAGGGTTTCTGGCGTAAAACTTAAGGAAGAATAAGGTTTCAGTCAAGTATGGATGAGATCCTTATACTCTATTCCTATACGCAGGCTTGCTTGGTACAGTTACGTAACCAAGACAATATATTAGGGACCTGCATGGGCCACCACCAAAAATATGTCATGCCCCAGTCCCAAAATACGTAGGACTAGGAATACGTAACACGTCCAGCCGTATGTATATGAACCCTAATATATGGAAATCATATACACACGTACGCTGTGTATGAATATGCAATCCACCAGTGGTAATATACTGTCACAACAAGTCATACAGAATCTACATCTCATCCACAACACAAATAATAAGTAGGAATAAAGAGCTAGATAATAACTGGATATCCAAGATAAGTATCAAGTCTGATAGTCGGGTGGAAACAAATCCACTACAAAACGACTATATGAAGTAGTAACAAAAATCTCTAAATAGTGAAAACAAGTCATAGCTACTCTGAGGGTAAGACCTCCTCAGGCTGGTAAGTAGAGTCAGGTCCAGGTCCGTACTCCTGTGGATACTCCTGCTCATCCATATCTGGAAAGGGACCAGGTCCTCAGAGGGACGTAACAAGATACATAATAGCATGCCAATAAGTACTAAAATATAAACATCTAATGGGTCGCCTAACCATCTAAGTGAATACAATTTGAGAATAACTTTCCTAACACGTGGGCTATCTGACCATAATGGGATTGGCATGATTCTCTCAGAGAATCAGGGCCCTACAAGCGTACCGTCTATTGAATGGCAAAGGCCATCTGCAATATATATAGGGTCACAACCACCTGTTTCTCCAGCGAAGAATCCGTGCGAACTAGGAAAAGTATAAAGGAGCCCAAACGCCTTACTTGTTGTTCTCCCTACCCCATGCTCTAAGCATGCCAATTCCATGACACGATAAAACCTCTAAATAACTGTCAGGTCTACTCGTATACAAAGTTTCTATCAGCAGTCATCCCTAATGCATGGCCAATACGTACAGGAAGCCAGATATGTCACGTAGTCCGTGATCTATATGAGACTCACAACTCGTGTAACAACTGTGTCACAGCCAATGAATATAATGATGCTCCATAATACTGGGTGGTCTCATAAAATAGGTCCAAAATATACACAAATAAATATTTATATAAACAGAATTAAACATGCATGTATTGATTAGAATGTAAATATTAGTACAATGGCAAGGTATACTTGCCAAGCAAAATTCCTGAAGAGTGCAACATCCAACATAGTACTTTAGTTCCCTGTAAGAAGAAGTGAGATTTAGGGTTTGGAAGAGTTATAGTAACACATATATATAGTGATAAGAGGCGGTGGGGGTTACTTACTGGTTAAGAAACTACTGCCACTGTTGTTTCTCTTTTATTGGTTTTAATTATGGTTGGGGAGAGTTTAGTAATAACAGGTAATAAGGCAGTGGAAATGAGGCGGTGATGTTTGTTTTACGCACGGTATAGGAATTTAAGCAGTGGAGTTCTACTTTACGCGCGGAGTTGTTTTACGTGTGGGGTTTAAACTTTACGCGCGGTGAAAGAAAATAGAACGGTGGAACTGGTTTACCAACGGAGTTGAAAAGTTGGTTTGCTACTACTGCTGTTGGTTTCTTACCTTTACGCGGATTTTGGGTTTCGGTTTGATATCCAATATCCAATAGGAATATATATATCTAAGAATTATATTGGTGCATACGGTTGAGCTAGCAATTGTCCACGGGTCTCCTACATGGAATAAATTAGAAAAAATTTATAATGGCTCCATAAATACTTTATAAATAATTAATAATACAATAAATATGGTTTTTTTAGAATTAGGGTTCTTACAACAATCGTGGGACTTGGGTTCCTTTAGCAAAGGCATTCGTTCGTTCCATATATTATGCCCCCTTATACGATAGCATCTTGGGGCAACAATCGAAACCAGGATTCCGGGTCTTAGGGACTGTGGCATGCCTATCGCTCCTTCGAACGATCCAGTACCTGCAAGCAAGTAAACTGTTGGTGGGTCAGCACTTTTATAAGTACTAGTGAGATAAAACAACTGAACAAAAACAAGCATTAACTATAACCAACACTAAGTAATCATGTTATAAAATATTACATTACTAGTGATCTTTCTAGTTTTACCTAGGTTTATTTCATGCAGTTCGCTAGCAGAATCATATTACATTATTTGGAAACATGTTTGGAAACAAAGTTTCATATGCAATACAATAAGCAAGACAAGCAATCGTTCATGTTTCAGGGTGTGCGCAGCGTGTCTCGGGAGACTCCAGGGTCAAATGCATAGCTAGACACACATGCACGATCTTAGGGGTTGTCCTCTATCCAAGCCAACATAATGACTTAGCTATATGCAGGGCGGTCCCCGAGTGTCTCGGGATTGGCAGCTAGTTGTACAGCATACTAATGACTCATTCATCTGATGCTAATGGCAGCTGTGACTCATGGTTGCTTTTCACTATCATGGTAGCAGCCGTGACACATGCAGTTCAGCTCTCCACCAAAAGTCATTATCCGACCACATACGAATGCATAGAACACTATCAAATAAACTCTAGTATGCAGATGAGACGAACCATCAGAACAGTTATTGTTGTTGCGGGACAATCCGACTTATCACTTGAACACATTCAGGCACAATATGGTTCTCTCGAAGCATAGATGATAGTGAACATGTTCATGCACTCTAGGCAAGAGTTTCAGGATTCTCATTTAGCAGACTTATCGTTTTAAAGACAAGCTAGGTGAGTTCATTTATTAACATGCAAGGCAGGTTCTATCATTCTCTTATGAAAATATTGCAAGCAAAAACTCAGGTTATTATTAAGGCGTGCAAGAATCAGAGAACGAAGTTATGCCCACTCACCTGATACATAATGCCGACGCAGAGCGGGGCATTACATACTTACCAACCAATAAAAATTTTTGTCCTTGAAACTTCAAGGATAAACTTCTCGATATTTCTAGCAGCGATAGTGCCATCCCTCGCCGTACTCAATCGAAACAGTCAAGCAATTCAAGTTCAGAAAAATATTTGCACTTTGAGAATATCTATGGACTTATTATATGGAACGCTCTATTGCAATAACATATCGATATAACTCAGAGTCAAAGTAACGGATTTTGGGCCAGAAGATCGATTCCGCTCTGATACCATTCTGTCATGCCCCGGACCCTCCCGGGCCGTTGCTCCGCCTTGCCTCGCCCCCGTGTAGCCGAATTATCGAGCCGGGCACGAATCACCTCGCCTCGGCGCGCCGGATGTGAATCACCACACCCATCCCGCGGGTGCGAGAAAGGAAGGGAGTTAATGGAATGGCCCGATCGAGCTTTCGGGGACGTGATGCCGTGCGAGCCTGTGGTTGCGCCCGCACAAGGCCAATCATTTAAGTTGATAGTTGGCTATCATCGCATTAATCGAGTAAGCAGCAGAAAGGGACTTGTTGCAATACAATGCATTTAGCCAACTGAGTATTTGGGACAATCGAGGGACTTGGGTTCCTTTAGCAAAGGCATTCGTTCGTTCCATACATTATGCTCCCTTATACGATAGCATCTCGGGGCAACAATCAAAACCAGGATTTCGGATCTTAGGGACTATGGCACGCCTATCACTCCCTCGGACGATCCAGTACCTGCAAGCAAGTAAACTGTTGGTGGGTCAGCACTTTTATAAGTACTAGTGAGATAAAACAACTGAACAAAAATAAGCATTCACTAAAACCAACACTAAGTAATCATGTTATAAAATATTATATTACTAGTGATCTTTCTAGTTTTACCTAGGTTCGTTTCATACAGTTCGCTAGCAGAATCATATTACATTGTTTGGAAACATATTTGGAAACAGAGTTTCATATGCAATAAGCAAGACAAGCAATCGTTCATGTTTTAGGGTGTACGCCGCTTGTCTCGGGAGACTCCAGGGTCAAATGCATAGCTAGACACACATGCACAATCTTAGGGGCAGTCCTCTATCCAAGCCAACACAATGACTTAGCTATATGCAGGGCGGTCCCCGAGTATCTCAGGATCGGCAGCTAGTTGTACAGCATACCAATGACTCATTCATCTGATGCTAATGGCAGCTGTGACTCATGGTTGCTTTTTACTATCATAGTAGCAGCCATGACACATGCAGTTCAGCTCTCGACCAAAAGCCATTGTCCGAACGCATGCGAATGCATGGAACACTATCAAATAAACTCTAGTATGCAGACGAGACGAACCATCAGAACAGTTATCGTTGTTGTGGGGCAATCCGACTTATCACTTGAACACATTCAGGCACAATATGGTTCTCTCGAAGCATAGACGATAGTGAACATGTTCATGCACTCTAGGCAAGCATTTCAGGATTCTCGTTTAGCAGACTTATCGTTTCAAAGACAAGCTAGGTGAGTTCGTTCATTAACATGCAAGGCAGGTTCTATCATTCTCTTATGAAAATATTGCAAGTAAAAACTCAGGTTATTATTAAGGTGTGCAAGAATCAGAGAACAAAGTTCTGCCCACTCACCTCATACATAATGCCGACGCGGAGCGGGGCATTACACCAAGCCGATCATATTTCTAGTTAATATCACAAAATACATGGTATATTATAGACTCTATTTCAGTTCATAGATTACCTTATTCTATTCCTGACGTTATCGTTCCTCTCTTTCATTCTTGTACGCATTAATTTATATATCTGTTGCTAGTATTGCCTTTTCCTTCATTATTTTTAAATTATCAGTTTATTCTCATCGTATATAGCATCCTCTATTTTACTGTTTTATAGTTATTGTCAATTAATTAGAACTGCTATTGGGTTGTACTTTGCTCCACTCCCAACTGGATAATATTTTTTAGAGGATCGGGAAGATTGGTGTCCGACGTATTACGGATCTCAGCCTATAGATGGTGCAGACGTGGACCCACTAGTTCAGGAGTAATTGCCGGAAGGTTTATTCGGATGATTAGTCTTTTATAGTTAGACTATATTAGTACATTAGTACCGGATTTGTCTCCGGCTTATTTTGATTTGGATATTGTATTGAGATTTGATGTTATTGATATGAGTTGTAGATGTTTAAAGATTAAATATTACTTTAGAATTCTTTGATTCCTATCATGCTTTAGTTATTGTGATTGAGTATCATATCATTATTATTATCTTTTATCCTCCATTTGGAGTTGACATTGACAATATATATATATACTGAGTGAGATAGATAGATTGTATTGACAACCTAGACAGTGTTCTACCGCCGATGCTGCGGCATAGGCTGGACGTATCCACATTCTCGTGCCCTTTACCAGATGCAAGTTGTCACTATCACATTCCGAAAATAGGGGTATTTTTGACTTTTTATAATATTTAATATTATTGGTAGTTACAATTTAGTAATTGCATGATAGTATATTAATTTAAATAATTATGTGTGATGTGAAATTTAAATATATATATTATTATATGCAGTGTTCATTTTTTTAAGCTAGTAGACTTGACCTAAAAGCCCAGTAGATGACCACCTGTCGGAATTATGGAATTTTTGTATTTAATTATTTAGTTAGAATTTAATTCTTGGAGTTTGTAATTAATTATCGTATTTTATTTAACATTATTGCGCGTTGCCTTTGCTTCGATATTTGGAGCGCTATCCTGACTTTTGTCTTCCAACAAATTTTACAATCTTGCCCTAGACATGCCCGCCTTCCATTTTGCTATTTTTGCAACTCGTAATTATGCTCTCTGTGCATAATTTCTAGCCGCACAAAAGTCGTCGCGGACGTTATTTAATAAAATTCCTATTTTTGTATCGTTGTGCGTTCCAATCGAAATTGGGGACAATCTTGACCTATTTTTCGTGCGGCCAAAATTAGGGTAATATCCTGTTCTGAGTCTTCTTCATTATTGGTATTGATGACGTGACCTGATTTTGGTCCCATGTACTCCTAATTAATTTTAGAACACAACTTGCATTTTATTCTAATTAAATTGAGGATACTATTTTAAACCAATTCTGGAATTCCAATTTAATTCCAGTGCCCTGCTATTTGAGCCCATACCAAACTTACAGCGCCCCTGACCCTACAAAACATCGGACACCGAATCGCCCGCCAAATTTTCGTCATTTTATGCGTTTGTGCAAATACCCAAATTTAAGGGGGTTAATTTGCAAATTTGCATTTTTGGTGTCAACACCCATTTGTTTAAACCAATGGAGAAGCCCAACATTGACTAGTCAACACCCTCACCCACATGAAGAAATTCTCCATCTCCAATCTGGACCCCTCATTTACAGGGTCAATCATAACCCTTCATTCCAACACCCTCTCTCCCTATATATTGACATGTTACATCAAACCCTAATCCCAAGAAAAACCTAGGTAAACCCACCCCCTCAAGCCTCCACATTCTCTCTCTCCAACGTAGGAGTTCTCAATTCTTCTTCTCTTTTCTTTTCTTCTTCTTCTCCTTCTTCTTCATTACTTGATTTCAAATTCAAATAAAGGGAGGGGGGGAAACTCAACTCACTACTGTTCATCCCTCACCCCTCCACTGTGCAAGCACCCCCGGCCCGGCCATCTTCTCCGGCCGAGCCCCGACCCCGCTCTCCCTCGGGCAACCCGAACTCCGGCGGTCCAGCGGCCTCTCCGACCCGCTGCAGACTTCCCTCGCCGTTGTTGTGCTCCCCGACTCCCCTCCCCTGTGCTCCGCCGGCCGACTTCCTCTGTACTCACTGCCCGACCGTGCACTCTCCGGTGCCGGCACGACTCAACTCTCCTCCTCAACTCCACTGCACCCGAGCACCTCCCTCCGCCTTGCTGCGACTGCTCCGGCCCCCTCACGAACTCCTCTTCCGGCCGAGCTCTTCCCGTCCAGCTCTCCCATTCCTTCATCCTCCCGCTGCTCCCTATCACCACCACCTACATCATCGATCACCCATTAATCCACCACCACAACCGGTCGAGCCCCATTCCCCTCTGTCTCCGGCCAGGCGACCCGACGGCTGCTCCTCCCTCACGATCTTCCTCCGGCCCAGTCCACTGCACCCGACCGAGTCCCCTACAGCCGACTGCCCGCTCTCCCGCTGTTCACTGGTCCTTCCGGCCCGCTGCTCATTCCCTCCGGCGGCCAACCACTACTCCCTCTCCCTCCTTGCTCGACTCCGCCTACTGCTACAGCCGGCCGACCTCCATCATACAAACACCACCACCATCAACTTCATTCATCCATCCATCCATCCAACCTCGGCTGCTCCTTCCCTGATGTTCAACTCCGGCGGTCCTCCGGCCATCTTCCGGCCAAACCCCCACAGTAAGTTTCCTTCTCCCCCTCTTTCCTTCTTCACATACATATATATATATATATATATATATATATATATATATATATATATATATACATATATATATATGTAGCTAATGTAATGTATATGTATTTGTAGGTATTTAATTAATGTGAATATAATTGTATATAGTTAATCAATGTGTAGGTATGTGTATGGTATTATTTTATTTAATGTTAATACGCATATACGTATAGTATGTATATATTTAGTTTTGATGCAATATGTATATGTATTTGTATATATATTAATATATATATACATATATATATATATATGTAACAAAACACGTATTTTGGTATAAATGTATAAATATGTAATTACATATTTTGGTATAATTACCTGTATATAGTATTGTATTATTTTGGTATGTATACATATATATATATATATATATAATATATGTTAATGTATGTATTTTGGTATAATTATATATTGGTAAAGTATATATTAAATTAATATTTTTGATATATATATATGTACTTGTAAAACATATTTTTGGTATATATAAACAAAATGTATCATAATATATATATTTGGGTATATAAAATGTAATAGTATACCTATTTTTGGAATAACCATATATATGTATTATATTTGATTATTAATAATACGTTTAATTGGTGAATGCACTCGATAACCCTAGTTTGACTAGTGCCCTGCCTGGCATGGCCCGGAGGTCAGTGTTTATAGACTGTGTGTTAGGGTAGCACCTGATACAAGTGTTATTGTGATGTGTTTTTAGGACTGTTGGATCCTCCAGACGATACTCTGGAACAGGACATCAATAATTACCAGCTAAGGACCCAAGGCGAGTACATTCTCTGATTAGTTTCTAATTTATGATATCTCCTATGTTCACTGTATCTAGTGTAGATATCCATGCTCTTGACACGTTGGTTACACGGATTGGTATACACGGATCTCGTCATGAGATGTTATTCCTTATTCATGGTGTAGCTTGTACAAGACTTGTTTCCTTGTTATCTTGTGCATGTACAGACACTGATTTCCGGGAAGACTTGCTACCTCCCGAGGGAATCCCGTGCCATAGCGTACCATGATTGGATCTACTATACCAGTCGGGGGTGGGGAGTATTTTAGTGTAGATATGTGATCATACCCAACTTTTCATGCATCATAGCTCACCCCACATCTCACGTCGGGTGCGGCCTGACCATCTCCATGCTTTATAGCTGTTACGTGTGATTAGCCTGACCTCTACATGCATCATAGCTAACCAACAGTTAGCCTGACCTTACAAGAATCATAGCTAATCACATGTAACCAGCCTGATCAAGTTTCCAAGCCGATCACATGTTAAAGCTAGTACTCATACACTTAGTCATAGGTTCTTGCTCATGGACATATTGTTTCTTCTCCTGCATTTACTTACAGTATTTCCAGTATTTCTTATTTCTCGTACCTATACATGCTTCTGGTATATTTCCATCTAGAACTGCTACATAGTTTATATCATTAATATAGAACTGCTATTTAGAGATGTACTTTGCTCCTTCCTGACTGGAAAACATTTTTTCAGACTGTGACCTTAGTAGACTTGGTTCCGACACTTGAGGATTGGATGTTACTGATTGCAGGTATGATTATTCTGTCGTTAGACTTGTCTTGTATTTCTTTGTTTGCCTTGATATCTCATCGTGTTTTGGTTTAGGTGATTGAGTATTTCTAACATTATTTTATGATATCCACGTCTCCTTATGGAGTTGGGTATTCACGTGAGTTTGATTAGATAGTTACATGACCTAGACAGCGTTCTACCGCCGATGCTGCGGCGTAGGCTGGACGTACCCACGCACTCGTGCCCCTAAACCGGGTGCGGGTCGTGACACGTTTTTAGTGGTGGCCTATGCAGGTCAGACTTCGCGAGTTGTGCGATGTCGTAGTAGTGTGGCATCTTCGTTACACTATTGCGTGCCTGCGATAGGATCTAGGGCATTGGATACTAGGACGAGAGCGAATACTCAATCACAATTTCTTGAGAGATTCCTGGGATGACCCTTGAGAATCTCATTATAAATTCTAATTTTAAATCCTTCGCCTTGTTTTCGTCTGTCCTCACTCATTGATATTGAATTTGATTATTCTTGATCAATTATTAAAATTAAAATCTTGGTATCATTGTTGAGTTTGATTCTTGTTGACCAGTTGTTAAATTTAATTCTTGGTATCGTTGTTGAATTGATTTTATATCAAGATGAATTTTACGGGCTAAAATTTACGGTATCATCTGATGACATATGTTGATGAGGACAGTGAGAAAGGTAAAACGTCTACTTTGGTTATGGACCCTAGAGTTTATCGCAGCCATATTAGCTGTGGTGACGAGAACGTAGGAACCTGACTTGGATGTACATACTATAGTTATGAAACTTAGAGTCTCTCGCAGCCATACCGGTTGGCGTGGCGAAGATTCTAGACGTCATGATTATAGAGTTGCATACATTAGTTACGAAACCTATCGTTTATCGCATCTATGCTTACTGGCGTGGCGAGGATTCTGAGTGTCATGATTTCAGACAGACGTGTATGATTATCAGATTGTATCTTAAATTGGTTCTTAAAGTATCATCTCAAGACTTATCTATTTATGTTATTCCAGGACTTTGTTCCATCGCTTCTTTTCTTTACTAGCAGTAAAGATACCTTCAGTCCTTAACCCAGTTCTTTTGAGCCTTAATTCTTTAAAGATCCTTGTTAGTATGATAATTAGTGACTTACAATTTTGGTTGTGACTTGTATTAGTTGACTGAGTGTGACTTGTGAGTTGTAAGTATTTCTTAGTTGGACATGTGAGCAGTAGGCTTCAATCTAGAGTTAGCCCTTAGCATAGTACCTTGTACCAATGGTTCTAGGATAAGTGTCATTAGAGACTGTGAGTAGAAGGAGAGAATAGAGTATCAGTGATAGTTCAAGAGTTAGTATCAGAGCTAACATACCCGCCCTGGACAATCATGATTATGCACTTGAGTGATCTATGTAAACAATTAGGTATCAAGGAATAGTATTAAGGATTAATGGAGCATAACGTTCAATTTGATGATTGATATCGGGTGTGTTAAAGGTAAAGAAATTTATATACATGAGGAGTTATAATGAGGTGTCATGAGTAGAGAAATATCGGAATCGGTAATGAAGATGGTGAAGCGTATCACAGATTGGTGTAACAGACTATGAAAGGTTAAAGGGGAAATATCTATACAACCATCGAGATGAAGAACCATATACATGCCCATGAGAGTAAAGAAACATGAGTGTTATAGTAGATACATGTAATCATGAGTTGTAATGAGCTTGATGAATGATCCATTAATGAGGCTAGTGATATAATACCAAGAGTGCTAATGATTCTATATCAAGGATTTGTCAAGAATGACGTTAATAACAGTAAGCACCCTGTATGATGATAATTAGATGATATACCAGTTGACATAAATTGAAAATCATGAAAGAAATTACAGGTGATGATAACTTTGATCATTGGAGATAATGGTGCAAGTGATTCAGGCAGTACAATTTTAGTACACAGTTATAGACACTAGATGCATTGAGTGCACCTCGAGTATTAGAGACTACGAGCACTTATATGTAAATTGGTGGATTTATAAATTAAAAGGTAGAAATAAAATTTTATTTTTAGAATAATTGAGTAGAGATTGTGTCAAAAAATTTTGAGGATTTCAAATATTGATTCAATAAACATGGTTAAGGCTACAAAGATTTTAGAAGTGATTAAATTTAATTCAATGTGGAGTATCTGATTTTGAGGAGGTATATGCAAATAATTTTTTGATTGATCGAGAAGTTAAACCTTGACGATTATTTTGAGGATTAATTTTATGATAGATGAAAGGGATGAATATTAATATATGAGTAGATGATATACATGTGTAAGGATCTGATGACTTGAGCATGATTGAGGTGGCACCGCAGACTGACTTGGGTGTCCATCTAGAGTTGTATTAGAAAGGGCTTAGCACTTAGTATGGTGTTGCATTTGACGTGTATTTGAGTGATAAGAACAACTAGTATGAACAATTGTAGTAGGAACGGGAACTGGCAGAGAGTATGGTACTAAAGAAATAGAGGTATCAAACTTAGATGCATTATTGAACCATGGTTATATTAGAGGTTCTTGGTATCAGATTTTGGTATTAATAGACAAGTGTGTGCAATACAGATATATTCATGGATCTTGTGGATTAATGACTAGTTGATAGGGGTACCAGTGTACAAAAATAGGAATTAGTTAGTGAATATGCTAGAGTTAAGTGTATGTTAGAGATAGGAGATACTGCAGGTAATGTGTTAGCAGGTTCTGTTCTTTCCTTCCTTCTGTCCCTATCTATTTGGTTGATTGACTGATACCTTAGTACCGTAGCTTGTATGCATGATTCTTGTTACAATGTAGTTAGTAGTACCCCTGATACAGAGACTGTAATACCATGACAAAAGACACCATGACCATACATATTCCCCTTAGATTGCATGTTGTATGATTATAGGAAAGATTTTCTTAGACCATGATTATCGGGGTTTGACCATGACGAAGATTCATGAAGGAGTTATGACTTGACAAGAGAGACAAGATGATTAACAAGATGATTAAAATTCGAGGATAACCATTGATTTAAATAGAGGGTCAAGAAATTAATATTTCATAATTGGTGGTTTATTAATTCCAGGAAGATTATGACATGCTTAAATTGGTTATTAAATTTGGAAATTTGGAAGATTTATCAATATATTTATTAAATTGCAAGTTATGAATTTTAGAATTTTATATGGGATGTTGCAATTAGAGAATCCCTAAGTATCGTATTGTTGAGTATTTTGAGGAAGAGGAAATCGAGAAATAAAATTATTGATGGACTAAATGTTTGAATTTAAACTTCTTGGACGAGATTTCATTTTTTATATACGAGCATTGATTAAAATCAAATTTGAGGAGTGGATATTAAATTCTGAGTATTTGAATTATTAACTAAAATTTTGGGGAAATTTTGATAAAAATGGACGTTGATTTTATTTCGAGGATTTTTCAGGAATGCAATAACTTCAGAAATTTTTTAAATTTGTGAAAAGGCATTGCGAATTATTACCTTATTTCATGGATGATGAATTTAAAATTTGAGGAAAAAATAATGTGTATGATTAAACACTACTTTGAGGATTTTGAATTTCGAGGACGAAATTCTTTTAAGGAGGGTAGACTTGTCACTACCACATTCCGAAAACAGGGGTATTTTCGACTTTTTATAATATTTAATATTATTGGTAGTTACAATTTAGTAATTGCATGATAGTATATTAATTTAAATAATTATGTGTGATGTGTAATTTAAATATATATATTATTATATGCAGTGTTCATTTATTTTTAAGCTAGTAGACTTGACCTAGAAGCCCAGTAGATGACCACATGTCGGAATTATGTAATTTTTGTATTTAATTATTTAGTTAGAATTTAATTCTTGGAGTTTGTAATTAATTACCGTATTTTATTTAATATTATTGCGTGTTGCCTTTGCTTCGATATTTGGAGCCCTATCCAGACTTATGTCTTCCAACAAATTTCACAATCTTGCCCTAGACATGGCCGCCTTCCATTCTGCTATTTTTGCAACTCGTAATTATGCTCTCTGTGCATAATTTCTAGCCGCACAAAAGTCATCGCGGACGTTATTTAATAAAATTCCTATTTTTGTATCGTTGTGCGTTCCAATCGAAATTGGGGACAATCTTGACCTATTTTTCGTGCGGCCTAAATTAGGGTAATATCCTGTTCTGAGTCTTCTTCATTATTGGTATTGATGACCTGACCTGATTTTGGTCCCATGTACTCCTAATTAATTTTAGAACACAACTTGCATTTTATTCTAATTAAATTGAGGATACTATTTTAAACCAATTCTGGAATTCCAATTTAATTCCAGTGCCCTGCTATTTGAGCCCATACCAAACTTACAGCGCCCCTGACCCTACAAAACATCGGACACCGAATCGTCCGCCAAATTTTTGTCATTTTATGCGTCTGTGCAAATACCCAAATTTAAGGGGATTAATTTGCAAATTTGCAATTTTGGTGTCAACACCCATTTTTTAAACCAATGGAGAAGCCCAACATTGACTAGTCAACACCCTCACCCACATGAAGAAATTCTCCATGTCCAATCTGGACCCCTCATTTACAGGGTCAATCACAACCCTTCATTCCAACACCCTCTCTCCCTATATATTGACATGTTACATCAAACCCTAATCCCAAGAAAAACCTAGGTAAACCCACCCCCTCAAGCCTCCACATTCTCTCTCTCCAACGTAGGAGTTCTCAATTCTTCTTCTCTTTTCTTTTCTTCTTGTTCTCCTTCTTCTTCATTACTTGATTTCAAATTCAAATAAAGGGAGGGGGGAAACTCAACTCACTACTGTTCATCCCTCACCCCTCCACTGTGCAAGCACCCCCGGCCCGGCCATCTTCTCTGGCCGAGCCCCGACCCCGCTCTCCCTCGGGCAACCCAAACTCCGGCGGTCCAGCGGCCTCTCCGACCCGCTGCAGACTTCCCTCGCCGCTGCTGTGCTCCCCGACTCCCCTCCCCTATGCTCCGCCGGCCGACTTCCTCTGTACTCACTGCCCGACCGTGCACTCTCCGGCGCCGGCACGACTCAACTCTCCTCCTCAACTCTACTGCACCCGAGCACCTCCCTCCGCCTTGCTGCGACTGCTCCGGCCCCCTCACGAACACCTCTTCCAACCGAGCTCTTCCCGTCCAGCTCTCCCATTCCTTCATCCTCCCGCTGCTCCCTATCACCACCACCTACATCATCGATCACCCATCAATCCACCACCACAACCGGTCGAGACCCATTCCCCTCTGTCTCTGGCCAGGCGACCCGACGGCTGCTCCTCCCTCACGATCTTCCTCCGGCCCAGTCCACTGCACCCGACCGAGTCCCCTACAGCCGACTGCCCGCTCTCCCGCTGTTCACTGATCCTTCCGGCCCGCTGCTCATTCCCTCCGGCGGCCAACCACTACTCCCTCTCCCTCCTTGCTCGACTCCGCCTACTGCTACAGCCGGCCGACCTCCATCATACAAACACCACCACCATCAACTTCATTCATCCATCCATCCATCCAACCTCGGCTGCTCCTTCCCTGCTGTTCAACTCCGACGGTCCTCCGGCCATCTTCCGGCCAAACCCCCACAGTAAGTTTCCTTCTCCCCCTCTTTCCTTCTTCACATACATATATATATATATATATATATATATATATATATATATATATATACATATATATATGTAGCTAATGTAATGTATATGTATTTGTAGGTATTTAATTAATGTGAATATAATTGTATATAGTTAATCAATGTGTAGGTATGTGTATGGTATTATTTTATTTAATGTTAATACGCATATACGTATAGTATGTATATATTTAGTTTTGATGCAATGTGTATATGTATTTGTATATATATTAATATATATATACATATATATATATATATATATGTAACAAAATACGTATTTTGGTATAAATGTATAAATATGTAATTACATATTTTGGTATAATTACCTGTATATAGTATTGTATTATTTTGGTATGTATACATATATATATATATATAATATATGTTAATGTATGTATTTTGGTATAATTATATATTGGTAAAGTATATATTAAATTAATATTTTTGATATATATATATGTACTTGTAAAACATATTTTTGGTATATATAAACAAAATGTATCATAATATATATATTTGGGTATATAAAATGTAATAGTATACGTATTTTTGGTATATATATATATTCTTGTGTACATATAGGGTATGGATATATTTTTATTTAGTGTACATAAATGTATAAATATATATATATTCTTATAATGGGAGTTATGTACATTTTTTCTTAAACATAAATAAAATATATTTCCACTTATGTACATACTGTTATACCTATTTTTGGAATAACCATATATATGTATTATATTTGATTATTAATAATACGTTTAATTGGTGAATGCACTCGATAACCCTAGTTTGACTAGTGCCCTGCCTGGCATGGCCCGGAGGTCAGTATTTATAGACTGTGTGTTAGGGTAGCACCTGATACAAGTGTTATTGTGATGTGTTTTTAGGACTGTTGGATCCTCCAGACGATACTCTGGAACAGGACATCAATAATTACCAGCTAAGGACCCAAGGCGAGTACATTCTCTGATTAGTTTCTAATTTATGATATCTTCTATGTTTACTGTATCTAGTATAGATATCCATGCTCTTGACACGTTGGTTACACGGATTGGTATACACGGATCTCGTCATGAGATGTTATTCCTTATTCATGGTGTAGCTTGTACAAGACTTGTTTCCTTGTTATCTTGTGCATGTACAGACACTGATTTCCGGGGAGACTTGCTACCTCCCCAGGGAATCCCGTGCCATAGCGTACCATGATTGGATCTACTATACCAGTCGGAGGTGGGGAGTATTTTAGTGTAGATATGTGATCATACCCAATTTTTCATGCATCATAGCTCACCCCACATCTCACGTCGAGTGCGGCCTGACCATCTCCATGCTTCATAGCTGTTACGTGTGATTAGCCTGACCTCTACATGCATCATAGCTAACCAACAGTTAGCCTGACCTTACAAGAATCATAGCTAATCACATATAACCAGCCTGATCAAGTTTTCAAGCCGATCACATGTTAAAGCTAGTACTCATACACTTAGTCATAGGTTCTTGCTCATGGACATATTGTTTCTTCTCCTGCATTTACTTACAGTATTTCCAGTATTTCTTATTTCTCGTACCTATACATGCTTCTGGTATATTTCCATCTAGAACTGCTACATAGTTTATATCATTAATATAGAACTGCTATTTAGAGATGTACTTTGCTCCTTCCTGACTGGAAAACATTTTTCCAGACTGTGACCTTAGTAGACTTGGTTCCGACACTTGAGGATTGGATGTTACTGATTGCAGGTATGATTATTCTGTCGTTAGACTTGTCTTGTATTTCTTTGTTTGCCTTGATATCTCATCGTGCTTTAGTTTAGGTGATTGAGTATTTCTAACATTATTTTATGATATCCACGTCTCCTTATGGAGTTGGGTATTCACGTGAGTTTGATTAGATAGTTACATGACCTAGACAGCGTTCTACCGCCGATGCTGTGGCGTAGGCTGGACGTACCCACGCACTCGTGCCCCTAAACCGGGTGCGGGTCGTGACACAAGTCGTGACACATTTTTGTGGTGGCCCATGCAGGTCCAGCTTCGCAACTAATATGAAGTCGTGGTAGTACAAAGGCTTAGTTGTACTACTGTGAGCCTGCGATAGGATATAGGACATAGGATACTAGGATGAGAGAGAGATACTCAATCACAACTAGGAATTCTAATATGATTTAAAATCGCTGCTCTTGATTCATTTTGAATACTTTGAATATTGTTGTCATTCCTTGATAATATCTTATCGTGTGTCAAGTTGATCTCTTTTGTTTTGATCTGTCTTTAAGATGTCGCTGAAGACCAGATCCCATCGATTGGGAGCAGCTTCCGAGAGGTCTGCCACCTCTCAACCTCCTACTAAGACAACAGGGGTTGTACCTCCTATGGCATCAGTTTGCGTAGGAGTCTCGGCTGCCTTCGGGGGTCCTCCTCTACTTGTTCAGAGGACTACCCCAATTGCTTCGGAGGGACTTCCACCATCTCCAGTGTCAGGAGATGCCTTACCGATTGTTGCACTATTTAGAGAGATGATCGATATACAGAGGGCACAGATAGAGGCTCTGCACAGGAAGTCAGATATGATGCGACAGAGTATAGCAAATACCCATCCGGTAGCTATTGCAGCAGTTCAGAGAGGGGCTCCTCCACAGCCACGGGATGTTCAGATCAAGCCGGGCAACATTCAAAATTTTAAGAAGCTAGAGCCTCGGGTTTTCAAGGGGACAGAGAGTATCGTCTATGTTGACGATTGGCTCGAGAATATCGAGCGTGTCATGAGGGTGTCTCATCTTGCTGAGGATCTGAAGGTTGAGACGGTAGGACTTCAGTTGTTCGACATCGCCCATATTTGGTTTAGGAATGAGCCCTTCTTGCTTATGTGGGGCACTCTTGGGAGGTAGTAAAGGACCTCTTCAAGAAGAAGTTCTTTGCACGGACAAACAGATTGGACTTAGGAAGGCAGTTTGAGAGCCTTACTCAGGGGAGCATGTCCGTAGAGGAGTATGTCGCAGAGTTTGGGAGGCTGAGCTGATTTGCGGAGTACTTGGTGAGGGAGCCAGAGGTCCGGGCTATCCGTTTTTACGAGGGTCTGAATTGGAAAGTGAAGATCCTTATTTCGTCTTTCTATGAGACTTATTTTGAGATCTTGCGGAGGCACGCAAGGTCGAGTGGGAGTGGAGCTTGAAAGGAATCCTAGAGGGTTAGGTTGTGAACGTACATGGACAAACCGCTCGAGAAAAGGAAGAGAGATGAGAGAGATATCATACCGTGAAGATGGGGCGATGGGGTTGCACAAACGTGCGCGTGCGACGGACGACGGCGGTCGCCGGCGGCTGTGCGGCGGCTGCGGCGACACGGGGCTGCGGCTGAGGTCGGGGCTGAGGTCTGGGATCGGGGATTAGGGTTTGGTTTATGTGTATGTATATGGGTGTATATATATATATATATAGATAGGGAGGAGAGGGAAGGTCGCGTTCGGGGGTGGTTTAGGAGTCTGGGGTTGTTGGGTAGTTAGTATAGGAATGGCTTGGGTTTTTATTTATGTTTTCTTTTTCTTTTCTTTTCTTTTCTTTTCTGTTTTTCGTTTCCTTTTTATTTATTAATATCAACATTGTTATTATTATTATTATTATTATTATTATTATTATTACTACTACTTATTGCTATTAGTATTACTTATTATTATTATTATTAATATTACTACTATTAGTTATTATTATTACTATTACTATTAGTAATACTATTCCTATTACTTATTATTATTATTATTAGTATTATTATTATTATATATTTATATATATATATGAGATTATATAAAAATTCAAAATGAACATTTGCACATAGAATAAATTCTAGAAAATCTATCGCCCTTTAACAAGACTCTAAAATAATAATAAAATATTTTGTGGAATAATTCTAAATAAGTATTTATATAAGTAAATAAATCAATAAATTTTATTTTTTAATTAACTATGAAAATACTCTAAAGAAATTCAATAATTTAATAAAAATACTTTAAATAAAATTTAAAATTTTAGGGGGTTTACATTCTACCCAACTTACAATAATTTCGTCCTCGAAATTAACACAAACCCATATTCGTAATAAATCATTATAGCTATTAACAGTTCAATGCTAGCTTGCAGCGCTTTCTAAAAGGTTATGGTCAGCCACCCTAACACTTTCCTCCCTTATTGTCTATACACTATTCTTTTATCCTCTAACTCGTCTACACTACCTAACTTACAAGAATTCTACTAGTAGTCAAAGTCTTTTGAGGCTATTGTCTAGGTTATAAGACGAATTTATTCATTGGGTCAAAAATTTTGTGATACTTGTCTGGAATCTCATAACTATGATTTTCTTCTGTAACCGTCAAGTATCGTAGTTTAATACTGCCACGCCACCTGGCCAGTATATTTGCAAATAATTCGACTACTCTACTATAATGGTCTAGCTGTAGCTATCGCTACCTCGCTAAGGATTTTTCATAGTCATCAGTTCGTAACAAGTGTCTTCAACTCTTTCCTAAGCTTAGTCTAAGTTTTAAGGCAACAATTAAGGTCTTGACTAACTTTATAAAACTATTAGAAGTATGAACTATTTCAACAATCCAACTAATTCATGTTAGACCAAAGGATGCTACTCATGGTAAAAATAATAAGAGAATACAGATATTGTTATAGTGCATATACATAAGGGTTATCATTGTGAACTCATCTTTTAGTTATTAATCATTACTAACCCGGTTATGTTTTTAACTAAAAAAATATGGGTGAGGTTGAAGTAAATCAAACAATTTATGATGGCACGAAAAGATGCAACTACGATAGGAAAAATTAAGCATGGGATAAGGAATGGATATGGAAGAGAAGATAAGCAACCCAAGGGGACGAGGTGGTAATAGGAAAGAGAATACTACTACTGCTACTCGTGTCATCTATTAGCATCGTGGGTATGTCATCTAGTTAAAATATCAACATATCCTCAAAAATTTTAACACCAAATATATCACATTATGATATGCCCTTAATAACAAAAGATAGTCACCAAGTAATGTGATTGGCATATGGGGGTATATCTAGTACTCTCCGTGTATCAAACTTATACTAAGCACGAACGTTCGTCTTTCCGAAATAGGGGAAGAAGAAAAACAATAATAAAGAATTCAAGGAGGAGGTGATAGAATACAAGTACGGGGTTCAAGGCGATTTAAAGAATTCAAAAAGAGAGTTGTCAGGGCAGTTGTGGATTGAAATCTTATTTTGATAAATTTTTATTGGCATGCTCATATCGGTACAGTTATGCAATCGATAAGATATGATCGGACATGTCTAAACGGCAAGTATATTCGTCTAACATACTGAGTCAACTATATCCCAATCCACGTAAAGTAGTCATGCGAAGAGCGAACCAAGTGCATTAAGGTTGATCAGACCGTAATACACTGATTCTGATTTAGACAATATATTAGTAGGCGTCCCCAATAACACATATGTCATGAACAAGCTCGATAAAAGAATAAGCTTGCAAAACTAGGCTATAAAATAGCTGCATAAGCGGAGGTAGTCCAGAAAATATTAGTACGCTGGATTATGATGGAGGAAGGTACAGAATAATTCAAGTTCACAAAGAAGATAAGACTTGTCTGGTATTGTGCCTCTACAGTTGCCATACTAACTTCTTGTCTAAGTCTATAGTCGACCAAATGGGGGTATGGGCCTCTAAGTTCTACAGTCTAGATAAACACTATCTTCTTATGCAAGCCTATAGTTGGTGTCATTCATTACACTTCATTAATGGGTCAAAAGGACTAGGTGATACTAGGTTATGATGCATATTACCCAACTTACATGAATTTAACTAATAGTGTTATTGAACAATAGAGTGTATATACCTAGTACAAGTCATCTTCCTAACCCCTATCAAGCACGAAAGAAAAGATGAGATTAACGTTGTGAAATGATCAAGCAAGATGCAATGCAAGCTATTAAATAAGAATGCGAAACAAAATCAAGGGAGGTAATTAAATAAGTGGATGAGATCCTATACTCTAATCATATATGCAGGCTTGCTCGGTACAGTAACGTAACCGAGACAATATGCTCTCGACCTGCATAGGCCACCACAAAAATATGTCACGCCCCAGTCCCAAAATATGTATGACTAAGAATACGTAAGCATGACAGCCGTATGTATATGACAACTCCAATATATGAAAACCATAACACATGCTTACACTGTATTATGAATAATAATTCACAAGTGGTATAGATTTATGTCATAAGTCACAGGGCATAACTAGATCCCATCCACATAATCAAATAACCAATCAACTATATAACTGAATCAAGTATAAAATGCTTGATAAGAATAAGTACTTGGGTGGAGACGAATCCACTACCAAACTAGAATATAAGAGAAACCAAATAAGTACATCTAATGAACAATGAGGCTCGAAGAGAAGACCTCCTCGAAAGAGAGATAAATAGCAAGTCCTGATCCGTGCTCCTGCAAATAGTCATGATCGTCTACACCTGAAAAGGGACCAGGTCCTCAGAGGGACGTAACAAGATACATAGAAGCATGCCAATTGAATACAGTAAAACATGCATAATAGACAGAAAATATATAAGTATGATGTACTAGACAATCTATATGAATATGCATAATGAGGATAACCTTTCGACGTATGGGTAGGTGTAAGATACTCTATCTATCTCACAACTCACACACACGTCCATAAACATCATAAGCCGTCATACCACGAGGGTAGCGACCATCGTGACACCAGAAGCCGAAATACTGCGAGGGTAGCGACCATCGTGACACAACTCCCGTAGTGTGTGCTAGTTACTACGGTTTACCAGAGTGGGTAGCCCATACGCCTACTGATTGTCCTCCCCTCCCATGATACTATGTGTCAAGTGGGTGTCAACATATATAGTATATAATTATGACTGAAGAAAAATACATATATAAGCATACAAAGTACTATAAGCAATTTGGCAAGGTATCTTGCCTGGCAAGAAAGCTGCGAAGTGTAAGCGTCCAAACGTCAAGCACAATGGATCATAACTATGGCATCAGAATGAACGTCTTCGGATGCTAAAATAAACATCACCAACGTTCCCAGAATAAGTGAGATAGCTAGAAAATACTACCCTTTCGTCCAATTTGGACACAGGGGCAAAACGGTAATTTCAGGTCAAAGCGGGGTCCACATGTGACCCACTTTGCACTGAAATACGTGCCAGAGGTAAAGGTCTCTAAATGGGATAAACTATAGGTCAAATAAATTCTCAACGTCTATACGAACTCAACGGTATGTCCAATTTTGAATTCCAGTGAGCCGATCACAAATTCGCCCTTCAAGTCAACCCGTGGGGCCCGCGAATAGGCGGCTTGGTTAACTGTCTCAGAATTACGTGAAACTTGGGTCACAGAACCAGCGTGATACCATGAATCCAATGGCGTAAGTTTCATCACATTCTGATGGACGTACACAAAGTAGGGTGGTATTTTGTAAAAGTCGCGATATGGAAACTTTTTGCGGATACGGGTTGATTCCGACGCGCACACACGTCCGAATCAACTTCCGCAAAAGCTCACACGTCAGAATATATCATACGCGCTTTTCGGTGCAATTGGTACGCGATGAGGCAGTCCTATTTTGTGGGACGCACTCCGTATCACAAAATCTAAATTTTTAATTACCAAATTTTTGATCGTTTTGGAGGCCGAATAATTTAATAAATAAAATAAACTAATAAAAACTAAAAAATAGAAAAATTCTCGGTTATATTGAGAAGAAAACCTTTTAATTAGATTTTAAAAATATTAAACAGGTTGGTGGAAAATTAGGCATGAACATGGGAGTTTGGATTAAAATTCTGGACTATTTTTGGTCAGTTTTTTGGTCAACTTTCGGTCGATTTTTCGACCATTTCAGGACACGAAAACTTGTTTCGCTTGAAGGGAATCCTAGAGGGTTAGGTTGTGAACGTACACGGATAAACCGCTCGAGAAAAGGATGAGAGATGAAAGAGATATCATACCGTGAAGATGGGGCGAAGGGGCTGCGCACACGTGCGCGCGCGCCGGACGGCGGCAGTCGCCGGTGGCTGTGCGGCGCTGCGGCGGCGCGGGGCGCGACTGAGGTCGGGGCTGAGGTCTGGGATCGGGGATTAGGGTTAGGTTTTGTTTTATGTGTATGTATATGGAGTGTATATATATATATATAGGAAGGAGAGGGAAGGTCGTGTTCAGGTGGTGGTTTAAGAGTCTGGGGTTGCTGGGTAGTTAGTATAGGAATGGTTTGGGTTTTTATTTATGTTTTTCTTTTCTTTTCTTTTTCTTTTCTTTTCTGTTTTTCTTTTCCTTTTTATTTATTAATATCAACATTATTATTATTATTATTATTATTATTATTATTATTATTTCTATTATTATTATTATTATTATTATTATTATAATATATATATATATATATATATATATATATATGAGATTATATAAAAATTTAAAAAGAACATTTGCATATAGAATAAATTCTAAAAAATCTATCGCCCTTTAACACGACTCTAAAATAATAAAAAATATTTTGTGGAATAATTCTAAATGAGTATTTATATAAGTAAATAAATCAATAAAATTTATTTTCTAATTAACTATGAAAATACTCTAAAGAAATTCAATAATTTAATAAAATACTTTAAATAAAATTTAAAATTTTAGGGGGTTTACAGGGAGTGAGCTAGACCGGGCCGGTACGTTGACCGGTTCCGGACCGGCCCTGACCAGGTTTGACCGGATCAGACTTGGGCCAAATTCCGGGTCGTCCGTCCATTTCAACACCTTGACCCTGTTGCCCTTGAGAAGCTCCACCCCTGCATAGGATGCTAAAATAATAATAAAGAAAAAAATTCAGACTCGTACAATTCTCTCAGACTCGTACAATCAGAGGGATTTTCTCAACTTCTTAGAATATATATTTTTTATATTTAAGGATCTGGATTTGGGGCTCTTAATAAAGGCACTACAAAAATGACTCGGTGCTAGTCCAGTATTGGTGCTAGTCCAGTTAGAAAAAAATTTAGTTAGGCTAGCACAAATTTTACTAGGGCTGTCCACCCTCTTCACCTCCCTCCTCCTGCTCCTCCTCCATCCCCTCCGGCCTCTCCTCCTCCCTCCTCTCGCGATTTTTTGTCTCTCCATGTCGTTGACCTCGCCATCAACCGCGTCGCCGCCGCCGAGCCACACCTCAAGCACCTTCCCGTCGGCTCCGTCACGAAGGCGTTGAAGAAGAAGAAGAAGAAGAAGAAGAAGAAGCGTGCGAGGGGCTGCGCACGGCGTAGGCATGCGCTCACGGGGGACTGCGGCTACGCCTCGCGCCGCCGACGACGACGGCTGCAACAGCAGCAGAAGCAACAGCAGCAGCGGAGGCGAGCGCGTGCGCCTAAGCCTCGTCGTCGCCTGCGCGCGCCTCCGCCTCCTCCCGTTCCTCCGTCTCGTCCCCCTCCCCCCCCCCCCCCCCCCGCGGCTTCGACCTCCACGCAGCTCCGCCCTCGTGTCACCTCGCGTAACCCTCCCCTTCGGACTGTCAAAATTTTGACAGTCCTAAAAAATTAACATATTTTTTTAGGACCGTCAAAATTTTGACAGTCCTGATTATAAAAAAATAAATTGGAAGTGGATAGCCCGATGAGTAATTTTTTGGAGTGACAAACTTGTAATTATCAATGGTAAAAATTTGGACTGTCCTGGATCTTTTTTAGTGCCTTTATCAATAGCCGAATTTGGAGACTCCTTCTAAAGAGCCACCAGAGGAATATTTATATGGAAAAGAAAAGCTCATGTCAACGTAGGAACCCGTTTTTGTAAGAGTACTCCATCTAGAGTACTCCCTGTCAAATTGTCAATTGAAGTTAGAACATTCACAGTGAAAGAGGTTTTAATTGCTACATTTTAACTTTAATTAAATTTTATAGCATTTAAATGTTACATTGAACATTTGTCTATATTTAAAAATTGTTAGAAAGTCAAAAGATACTCCATATTTAAAACATGTCTTATCTCCTCTACATTAATTTTTGGGTCCACCAAAATTAGTCGTCCTAACTAAACATGAAAGAGAAACAAAGAGGAAGGAAAAAATTTACCAAACAAAGAAAAAGAAAAAAGATGAGATTAATTTTGAGTACGTTTGAATTGTACTGTGTTAATATCAAGTAGACACTCCAAAAATAATAATTTATATAATTTTTAATAATTTAAAATATGTGTTTTGAGTGTCCCTACTTTGGATGTAATAAGTTTCATGTGTACGACATCCAAAGTCGGGATACTTCAAAAATAAAAAAATAAACTAACCCTGATTTGTTTTTGTTTTTTTATTAGCTACTTTATTTTGATTTTGTGTAACTTTTACAAGCAAGGGACCTGCGTGCTTTCAGAATCGGCTAATGCTTCTTCGGTTCGATTAACCAAATGCAGCACACGTGAAAAAGCTGTGCCATTGCCAACCAAACACGACTAAGATGGGATTCCTATAGATTAGATAAAAAGCAGATGCATTTATTTATAAATACACTGTACTTAGCCGCCAAGAAGAACAAGAGGGGGGCGAAGGGGGAGCACTCGAAATTAGAGAAGAAGAAGGAAGAAGAGTGCGCCGCCCCAGCCGCTTCTTTCGAGATGGAGGGAGAGAGGAAAGTGAAGGTTGCCGCTCTCCAGTTCGCCTGCTCGGATTCCGTGTCCGAGAACGTCGACACGGCGGAAAGGTACCATCTTGGATATTTAGGTTTTTTTTTTCGTTTTTGATAATTTAATCAGATGGGCATTCACGAAATTAGTGTCTCGTCTTCCTCTTCTTTTTTGAAGGAAAAAAAGGAGCAGTTTTGTTGCGTTTCCTCTTCTTTTTTCTTCTGTGAAAACTCGAAATTTCTTTGGAGATTCAAGATTTTTTGGTTATTGACTGAATGGGTATTCATCAAGTTGGTGTATTTTCTTATAAATCACAAAAAGATGGGAACTTTGAAGAAAAAAGCAGCAGTTTTTTGACATTTTCCTTCTTCTATATTGTTGAAATTCGTAATTTCTTTGGAGTTTCAGAACTTTTTGATTATTTGAGCAAATGGGTATTCATCAAATTACTGTATTTTATCAAAAATCACAAAAAGATGGCAACTTTGAAGAAAAAGGAATAGTTTTGTTACATTTCTTCTTCTTTTTTCTGTGTAAATTCGTAATTTCTTTGGAGATGCAGGACTCTTTGATTATTTGACCAGATGAGTATTCGTCATATTTGTGTATTTTCTTACAAGTCACATAAAGGTGGGAACTTTGAAGAAAAGGAGAAGTTTTGTTACATTTCTTACTTTTCTCTGCATATTCGTAATTTCTTTGGAGATTCATGTTATTTTTTTTTTGGGTTATTTGACCAGATGGGGCATCATCGAATTGATGTATTTTTCTTAAAAATCACAAAAAAGATGGGTAACTTTGGAGAAAAAGGAGCACTTTTATTGCATTTTCCTCCTTTTTTAGTGTTTTTTTTTTTTTTTTGAGATTTCGGGTGACCAAATGGGCATTCATCAAATCAGTCTATTGTCATAATAATCACCAAAAGAGGAAACTTTGAAGAAAAAGTAACACTTTTTCTTGACTATTTGACCAAATTGGTTATTATGTTAAGAATCAGTAAAGGGAGAAGCTTGGAAGAATGTATCACATGCCATGTAAAATTCTTGGGAATTTAAGACTACCAGCAAAAGAATGATCATTTTGGAGGGAAGCTTCTTGTTAGATACTAATTTAATTTTAATCGTTTTCTATTGGTATTGAAAGTAAATTTGATGGAGTGAACATCCATTGAGTTAGCATTGTTATATGCCAATCAGTGGCATAGCCAGAATATTTATCTAGGAGGCGCAACACTTATTATTAAAAAACAAATAAATTATAATAAACACATTTATAATCCCGAAAATATTATGTATAAATACCAAATTTCATAAACTATTACTGGCTTAATACAAATAGGAAGTTAGGAACATTATAAAATACTAACTCTAAGTAATGGATTAATACGAAGAGAAATTAAACATTATAATAAACCTATCAATTTACGTTAAGTGATCCATTAATTGAGTTTGCTCCAAGTAAAGAATGTATTGTCACTATAATCAATTATAATAAAATTTCAATTGGCCTATTTGTGTTTGAATCTGATTTTGTTTACATTTCAAAGTCACATATACTAGTTTAGGATTTCAAGATTAAAGACAAACCACATGAGAAAGTTTGTGTTACATACACATCTCAAATATGAGCTAGGTTAAAATTGAATTGGCTCATGATATCTAGACAATGACATTAACTTTAGTTGCTTCTTTCGCAAACATTCTTATATGGCCAGAGAAGAAAAATATATATAAACGGTGAGAACGAATCATTTTCGCATTTAGGTCAAGTATGAATTTAAGTGATGAGCATGTTATGGTAATAAGTTCCATGGGAACACGATAAACCTAACTGAGCGGTTCCAAATAAAAAATCTTCAATTACTTGATATAAGATAACTGGACAATCTTGACCAATGTGAAATCAGATTTCTACTAAGGTACAAAAGTTGAAAGATGGCGAATAAGAGAAACCCAAAGCAAAAAACTGGTATATATTTTTGAGAAATACAATTGCTAGTGATGGTTTTCCTAACCATCGTGCCCAACTTTGCAGAACCATAGTATCAATGCTTTCCCGTTCTTTAATAAACAACATGTCTACAGTTGACATTGTCTAATACTTTGAAATTAGGAAATGCATGTATGCTACGTAAAAAAAAAATTATTATCAAATCAGGTACTACTTCACGAGTTCAGATAGGTATGCGGACAATCTACATAAATAAATAAAAATTCAAAAATCGACAATCTATATAAATAAATAAATCAAAATCCGAGGGGGCGCAACTGCGCTCACTCGGGACCATGTAGCTACGCCAGTGATGCCAGCAGTGGCGTGTCATTAGTTAGTTTATGCTTAGTAGTAGTGATTTAGGATGTCAAAACTAAAACTAGTTTACTTTCTAAAATGTAATGTAGCCTGTGGTCCTGTTTGTATAAGGAAGTTTAGCTCGCTGCTGAAGATGGCACCTATGCTTAGGCACAAAATGTTGGCCGGTAGCATATGAAATACTTTTGTCTGCTAGCTGATTTACTTCTGCTTAGTAATGAGATTCATCCTATATTAAACACTTGGAAAGTAACCCTTAAATATACAATAGGAGGCTTATGTGATTGAACACTGAATAGCCTGCAGTGATAGGATTTTGACACAGTATTCTGGAGATTTATTGTAAATCCAACCGTATGCCATTCATTTCCTGTTTGGAGTTGCTCTTGCCATTGAATCATTTCACTCCTTCCATTATTGTCTTAGCCCTTAGGTCAACCCAACCTAGCATTTCAATCTTCTGACTTTTCATCACAATAGTAAAACATATCAGTGGTGATCTGTCTTTCCATAATATTGTAATTCGTACATATGCAGTTCGTTCTGACTTTTTTTGTACTCCAATGACTTTAACTACCGAAGAGGCAGCCTAAACTTCTGCATCATTTATACTTCAGATGAAGAAATATTTTATGGTTTTTGACAATGATGAGGCAAACCTAAATATACACTCACATTAGGGATATTTGTTTGAATATGTTACTTTTGTAACTAATTCCTTTCCATTAATCTCGCTTCTTTCATGTGGTTTACAGATCCGTTGACAAACCTAATTCCAACGTATTCATCCTACTTCCCTTTAGTACTCAAAACAATTATTAGCTGCTCTTTTTGATGTAGTCATCTCATTGATCTTTCAATGACCTATAGTAAAGCTCTCTCACTATACAAGTCAATGGACAACTCAACCAAAACTGAGTCCGACAGTTCTACTAAGTTCAGTGAAGAGAACGTATTTGTGTTCCTCTTGAAGGCCAGTAGTAGCACAAAGCACCATACTCGCACACATAATTCTCTTTCTAGATATCTATATCTAAAGAGAGAGATGTATGACCTAATTAAGAAAATAATTCAAATATGATGCTGCCTATAACTCATTTGCGTACCCTCTTGTAAATAGGGATAGTCATATGCTCGAAGCAAGAAACCACCTTGGTACCGACATAATGTTTTCCCGCTCCTCGACTGATCCATGATACAAGTGGTCTAGGATCCATGCCAAGGAATAGGGTATTGAACATGATCAAGCTAGGTGTATGGTGACCTTAACCAATTCTTACTCAGACTGGACAGCATCCATTAGCAAGAAAGGAAGAAGTAGCATTTCGATTCTTCTAGCACGTGAGTATATTCAATAAAAAATTTAGAATATTATATTCAAGTTTTTGTTATAAATTTTCATATATTCAAATTCATTTTGAAGTTTTTTTTCTTATTGATGAAATTTTTATGTAAGATTACTATTTTGTGTGCATTAAATGTGCTAGTGACTGTTAAGTCTTTCTTTACTTCCTGCCATTATTGCTGATATCATATATATGTCTTTTCATCACATGCTTTTAGTTTTAGAGCTCTTTGCCAAAATATGTATCTTTGCGTTGATCATGAAATTTAACTGGTTCACTTTCCTTACCATTCCCTTCTATGCAGGTTGGTTAGAACTGCTCATGAGAAAGGTGCAAACATTATCCTCGTTCAGGTATAATTCTACATCAACACTGATCTTCCAAAAAGTCTATCTGCCATAATACCTCTCTCTATATATGATACTCCATGCTTATAAACAATTTCATCATGGCTTAGAATAAGCTCAGTAAGCTAGCTTATGGAGTCTGGATGTGGAAACAGTTAGTGAACTCACCCACTATAACTAAGTAAAGACTGCACGGGTTTTATTAAGATATGGGGCATGGATCCCATTTGCAATCCTTGTTTAAATTTTACAAAGAGATTTTGTTTTTGTTTTGTACTTGTTTTCCGTTTTGGAACTGCTGGGCTACTCTGCTTCTCTGTGTTTTGAACATCTAAGTGAATTTTTTTTCTGAGATGCAGTACCATGTCTTTTGTTATTCACAAGATGAAACTATTCCATTGTCATCATTGCTATATAGTCTGGACATAATGTCAACTCGGGCCTGCTTTCAGTTTATGAACCTTCCTGTGGCCAATATTAGAAACCTCCATAGTTTATAGTCTCCTTACTCTTTAGAAGGTTGATGAAACCTGAAAGCAAAGTTCCTAAAAGATCAAAACAGAGTAAGTTGAATCATCATAGCTCGAGTTAACTGTATAAAGGATCTTCATTTCTTAGATTAAGCTTTTCCTCGGGGTTGCTTTTTTTTTTTTGATGTTCCATGGTGCATTCTTTGTAGGAACAGCTAATAAAGCTGGTCTTGACATATCAAATGCTTATGCAAATTCTGTTTTTAGTTATGGTTGTTGCCTTCCTAGGGTTTCTCTGTGTTTAGGATACCATCTTGTTGATTTTTCTTCCTTATGTGCTATATTCTACAGGAACTATTTGAAGGCTATTACTTCTGTCAAGCTCAAAGGGAAGACTACTTTCGCCGTGCTAAGCCTTATAAAGGACATCCTACTATCTTACAGTAGGGAACAGTACTTTTTAGTAGATCTGAAATGTTCGGCATATTACTATAAACTTGTACCAAACTAACAGTTATCAAGCTATAATTTGTCGGTTATGTTCTCCTTCTTAATACTGTATTTGCATCACAGTATGCAGAAACTTGCGAAGGAGTTGGGTGTTGTAATACCTGTGAGTTTCTTTGAAGAAGCAAACAATGCTCATTATAATTCTATAGCAATTATTGATGCGGATGGGACTGATCTTGGACTCTACAGGAAATCTCATATTCCTGATGGCCCGGGTATGTACAACTAGAATTTCCTGTTTCAGTTTCAGTTTCATTTAATTTGTGGGATGTAGTAACTGAATCACAACGATTTCTTATCAGGATATCAAGAGAAGTTCTATTTCAACCCTGGTGACACTGGTTTCAAAGTATGATATGATTTCTTTCTTTTCCTTACTTTTCATAATTATATACCAGGTGCCAGTATGTGGCTGAGAGCTAATATTTTTCATCCCTTGCTGTAATGGAATGATAGGTTTTCACCACCAAGTTTGCGAAAATTGGAGTAGGTAAGTGGTGTGAACAATTTTTGAAATACTACTTTCCCAAAATATTACACTAGATACAAATGTTATACTTATTGTATAGAATTTCATGATATTATGAAATAAAGGTCAAGAGTAGTTTGATCAAGATATGCTAAAAAATCGTTAATCTGAGGCATCTGCTCCTTTGTGGCAGCGATCTGCTGGGATCAGTGGTTTCCAGAGGGTGCACGGGCTATGGCTCTTCAAGGTGCAGAAATTTTGTTTTACCCTACTGCTATAGGATCAGAACCACAAGACGATGGACTGGATTCTAGAGAGCATTGGAAGCGAGTGATGCAAGGCCATGCTGGGGCTAACTTGGTAATGACTGATCTTCTTTCGATATAGATTAGCCTCGAGATCACAAATTGGTTTCAATTTTGGTATGTCTTAGCCTTTTATGTTCCGGTGTAATTGATGCAGGTCCCTCTTGTAGCTTCCAACCGGATTGGGAAGGAAACAATTAAAACAGAACATGGTGATAGCTCAATAAAGTTCTATGGCAATTCATTTATAGCAGGTATTTCAACTCCTACATCAAATAACCATTATCAATATTTTGGCACTCAAGGTTACACTATGCCGGTCTCAAAAGATTAATTTGATTCCCCATCTCCGATCATGATCTCCTCTATAGTCTAAGAAATTTTTGGTGACGTCTCTCTGCTTTTGCTTAATCTTAAATCTTGGTGGTCGTTTCTGTCAATGCCATAGGCTACCCCATTTTCATCGCATAAAGCTTTCATGGTGATAATAATGTTTGTTAGATAGCATGAGTTATTATCTTTTCTTCATATTAGTTTTATTCATGTCAAGCATGAGCAGGGTGTTCATTGGTTCTCTGATGTATGGTTGGTTGTTTGGATGACAGGGCCGACTGGAGAAATAGTTGCACTCGCGAATGACAAAGATGAAGATGTTCTGGTAGCGGAGTTCAATCTGGATAAAATCAAGTCCCAGAGGCATAGCTGGGGGGTGTTTCGGGATCGTCGTCCAGAGTTGTACAAAGTGCTCCTGACCTTAGATGGTAGCAATGCTTGAACTCGATCTCTTCAATTCCCTCAGAAATGGCAATGTATTTGACTTCCCTTTTTGGATTGATATACATCACAAAATAATAAGATGCTGTCTTGGAGATTTTGAAGCTATTTATGTGAAGTTGGTTAATAATGGTAAAAAAAATTGTTGAGAAATGTCTCCAGAATGGGTGAGTTTATTTTTGAGAATAAAGGGGTTGAAGTTTCTTGACACCTTGATTCTCCTCCACTTGATGTCTGGGGATGAGAATTGTTTCAGGCTGCCACTACATACAATCATTCACATGTCATTAAGTGAAGGAGAATCAAGGTGCTGAACAATTTCTCGTTTGGTTGGAGGGATTGCCTCTATACTTCCGGCCAAGTGCAGTGTGCACTTGCATGCAAATGTCCCTATTTACTTCATTTGCTGTTTGCATGAGTACTCTTTTGTTGTTTACATCAGTACATGTTCTGATAAGAGCTAGCCAGACCATTATCATTCTATTTTCCAAATTTGCTGCAACCGATTTGTGCTGCAACTTATTGTGACTGGCTACCTTTTAGAACTGTGTTTGGAGTGAATCAAATGTTAGCTAGCAGTTCCAAATGCTGAATGTGAGCACATACCAAAACTTAAAAGGGGCCAAATCATTTAGAGAGGTTGCAATCAACAATTTCATTCCTTTTCTAATTATTTAACCTCACCCTATTGGTAGAATCTCTCTTGGTAAAATGGAGACATGAAGTGCTGGAAGTACTCCAACTAACGAATAAAGCATTCTACAAAGTCTCAGCACATCCAAATAACGAAGAAAGCATAATAAAAAATTGATTCTTCAAAAAGATCACGTTGGTCTCTGCCATGTGGATAATACTGAGATGTTTTTCGTTTTGAACCGAGATTTCTCATTTTGATAACTGTTTTGGATACAGCAAGATCTCAAGCATTGGAAGCCTGGAACCAACCAGAGCCTCATGTTTAGGAAATAAGCAGATATACAAAGGAGAAAGAAAGAGAGAGAACCTATAGATTGTGAGCAAAATATGCCAGACTATGAAATAGCCCAAAACAAAATAACTCGGATGTTCTGATACACATGGTTTCTAGAGGATTTTATTCTTGGCACATATCATACTGCTACAGATATATCTTTGCCAAAAAGTGTGGCTATTCCTTTCCCCGGATCCTCTTGTTTAATGAGCGATTCACCAACCAAAACCTGAAAGACCACAAATCAATTAGCTTAACGAGCAAGACGATTAATATGTAATTGCAGTGGAGCAAAATACCAACTAAGCAGCATTTCTACAGGTACAAAACTGTATTAACTGCCGACCTCAATGACTTATGGAGGGAGGGAGAGAGGGAGGTTACCTCCTTGAAACAGCAATCGGATTTTCATTATCAATAGCTAGAGAGAAACATAATATGCAATATACTTGTTCATTTATATTTGCGTTATAGATCGGTTGATCCATTAATGCTGTTATAGATTGGTTTAACCATTAATTATATACTACTATCTACAAGGTTGAAATGATTGTAGGACAATTTATTTAGTTTACAACAGGAAACAATACATTTCACATATGTTCATAATGTTTTCCCTTGTTTTTCTGTTCCTCTTTTTTGTCTATTTTAATGTGGATTTGGTGTTTATATTGTCATAAGAAACTGGAGTTTTACATCCTAGACACAAAACATAAGTGATGGTGTGAGCAGAAACATACGTAAGAGGATTAAAAGGTATACAAGACTTACTGCTTTAACCCCAGCATCATGTACATATGATATATCTTCAGGTGTAAATAGTCCAGATTCTCCGACCACCTGAGTTTTGACAGCCATAATAAAAGTATTCATTCAGAACCGGTATCAGGCCTTTATAAATGATAAATAAACAATATCTGAAAAAACAAAGCAATATAGTTCAACATCAATACAATGGTAATAAGACAGACAAAATAAAAAGGTGACAGCATATTTATCCAAGGTCTTAAAATTTTGTAAAGCAACAATGCCAATCAAATGGTAAACTGTTTATGTATTGAGAATTGCATAAATAAATAAAATACTTCTACAAAAATAATACAGTAGTAATGTATTTTGTAAAGAGAAATTGACAAATGCCCTCGAAATTTCCTTGACCATTCAGTCACAAGTTGAAACCTAAGCAGGGTGAAATAACGGGCTAGGTGACCTGCAACTAAGATTATAACGACAACAAAGCTAAAATCTTCATATACCATAGAACTAAGTTTTAATTACAAGCAGACAAGTGGGTGCCTGAAAAGGCCAATCAGGAAGAGTACAAGATAACAACCTACAAGCTTTTACCATTGGTTGGGCAACCAAGTAACTGGAGGATTTGTTATTGGGAGGGGAGGTCCTGGGATCAAACCCCAAGAGGGCAGTCAAAGACTGGCCTTATTCTAAAAATTAAAAAAAAAAAAACTTTGCCATGCTCATAAGGTCGTATTTACGATGATATAAGCCATTGCAAAATGATTGTGGAATTTAAAGTAACCCTAGCTTGTAAAATGTTGAGTAGAAATTCTGATTTCCTTTTATTGTATTTTAAGAAAATAGTAGCACACTGCCAAACAGACATATTATCATTTAGTTACAGAAAACGAATTAGACGCATTTATTTACATGATATAATTATAAGGTAACTTATGTAACAAAGGATAAATTACCGAACAACCATATAATGTTTCCTCTTATTACTTACTATGGTATAATTATAAGTTCCTAGCTTCTAAACTGTTGACTGCAACTTTTGATCTCCTCTAATTGTATATCATTAAATAAAATACTAAAAATTTACTGTAGCGAAAATATATTTGATTAAATTAGTTGAAACGAAACAAATTTGCAAAAATTGGCAGAACCGAAACATTCTGCCAACAGGGTTAGCGGAAAAATACCAAAATTTCTAATGCCAAGTTTCCGCCAACCACGTTGGCGGAAAAATCCCAAATGCCAACATTTTGCCAACTTGGTTGGCGAAATATTCACGACACCAAATTTCGCCAACAAAGTTGACGAAAAACTAGCTGGATGGGTAGGTTACGATTTAGCTGGGTGAGTGGGCCTTCTCGAGCTGGTGCGGCGACTGGTCAAGAATGATCACATTCTTGGGGTCGACGTGCTTGACGATCTCCAGCGTGGTGAACCCGGTGTCACTTCCCACGTCCACCACCTTCATCCGTGGGTCAAAGAGCTCCGCCGGCTCCAGCGCCTCGTTCCTCATGTCTTCGGTCCAATGGCCCAGGTTGATGACGTGGTCGTAGACGATGGAGAGGAACTTGTAGAACCATAAGGCCTCTTGCTTGTGCTGGATGAACCTCGCTGGGACGCGGAAAGGATGCATCTTGCTAGAGTGAGTCTAATGGGTCTGATCTCTGCAGCCTTTGGTTCTTAGCAGCAAGCGGGACTAGACCCAACAGAGGAACGAAGGCCACGGCTCCGTTGAGCATGGAGGAAGCCATGGACATGGGAGGAGAGCATTAAAGATTGGATCTTTAGCGGAGGAGTATAATGAGAAGATTGGATTTTTGTTTGGGAGATGAGAAGATGACGCTTGTTAGAAAAGATGGCTACTTTATTTCCTTTTTGAAATTTTTGTGAAGTACCAATAATTAAATGAGGCTGTAGAGAGCTAAGAGTGACTTGGTGTAGCCTAGTAGTTAACAAACACCACATGTCAGCACAAATTGGACCAGTCGCCGCATCACCTCACCTACCCAGCTAAACCATAACCCACCCATCCAACTAGTTTTCTGCCAACTTTGTTGGAGAAATTTGGTGTAGTGAATTTTTTGCCGACATTTGGGATTTTTCTGCCAAACACGTTGGCGGAATGTTGGCATTAGGGATTTTGCAGTTTTTCCGCCAACCCTGTTGACGGAACGTTTTGGTTCTGTCAATTTCTACAAATTTGTTTCGTTTCAACTAATTTATTCAAATATATTTTCGCTACAGCAAATTTTCTTAATAAAATAGTAGCACAGTGGTACACATGCAAGCATATTTGGCATCATTAAGTTACAAAAAAATTGAACTAGCTAGATAGATTTACTTATATGGTATAATTATAAGGTAACTTATGAAACTAAGGGTAAAATACAGAATAACCATACAATGTTTCCTCTGATTACAAAGAGCCTGTACAATGTTCCGCTTCCTTTTTATCTAAAAAAAATGTAATGCTCCATTTTTTTTGGATTCAGGATGGGAATTCCTGCAGCATTACTCTTAGTCATTGTCCTTTCCTGGTAAGTTGCATATGAAAAGATGGAAACAATCTCAATTTAGTTGGTCATTTACCAAAAAATTAACCATAGAAGGGAAGGTGCCGAGCTAAGGGAAAGATGTTAGAAGAAAGGTTGCACAAACCATCACATTATAAGGATATTCTGTAATTAACCCTACTTATTTAAACTGAATTTACATTGACCATGCGTTATGAATTCTCCTTATAATTTCTATGTAAATGATTCAAAGACCAAACCAACCAACCCCCTTGGTGATCTAGCACAATATTTGAACCATATTCCCATAAGATAAATGAATAATTGAAATCCAATACTGTTAACTTGAGTTTCAGCAAAAAATATGCTGAAACTCAAGTTAACAGTATTGGATTTCAATTATTCATTTATCTTATGGGAATGTGGTTCAAATATTGTGCTAGATCACCAAGGGGGTTGGTTGGTTTGGTCTTTGAATCATTTACATAGAAATTATAAGGAGAATTCATAACGCATGGTCAATGTAAAAAGGTAAATCAGGTCGTTTGAAGTGTGAACAATCTTAAACCTAAACAAAAATGGGAGAAAAGGAATTTTTCTTACAATTATGTCCCTTTGACGGATGATCTCCCCACGCTCTCCCTTCAAAAGGTTCTTTGTGTTTGAAATATCGACTTCAAAGGTCTCTGCAGAAAGTAAAGAAATTTTCACTTCCATCTGCCATACGTGCATACAAAAGCTATCTCTCAGACCAAAATTGCCATGTCAATAAATCTTCTTCTACATTTTTGCTAGCTAATGGGCAAAAAGCTAAACAGAACCCATAGCGATCTGAGCTAAATTTTGTTTACAAATAATAATTCACCATGAGGTCCTCAACAATGATATAGCATCTGTTGTTAAATGTTATCCAAAATTTGTTGTCACCAGTTTCACGGACGAATTTATAAGAGGCTACCTACAACTACCTAGGAACAGAAGTAGCATCTATCATTGGCTGGTACATAATCAGATTATCCTTTTGAGAACTCAATCAGAACCAGAACACATTTTTTGTACTTTTTCAATTATATAGCCCTGTTTGTGGTGAACAGATTTGTTGATATCATGGTTAAGATGCTATTTATACATAAAAAAGCCTTCGACTTCAAACTTCCCAGCAATATTTTTTTTGCATAGGTGTTGTCAGTAGCATAGTTTGCAGTACAACATCAAACTTCCCAGCAATATTTTTTTTTGCATAGGTGTTGTCAGTAGCACAGTTTGCAGTATCGGCCGAGACCGATCCGATACGGCCGATAACGATACGGTTTGGTATGTCTCGATCCGATACCGACCGATACCCGATACCGACATTTGGGGTCTCTTTTCCGATCAATTCGGCAAAAATAATTGAACGAAAAGGCCAATCAACAAAGGTGTAAAAGCATGTAAAAGAAGAAAACTCATCTATCGCATGTAAATCAATCGACAATGGTGACTACTATTTCATTCAATTTCAAAACTACTAAGAAACAACACTGAAAATAGTTAAATTTATGCCTAAATGTATAAAATATATTTTCTAAAATGTTAATAATTTATTAATAATTATTTGCTTTTTGATACCAAAAAATATGATACTCCGATCCGAAACTGTCGATATTGCCGATACCGCCGATCCCGATACTCATAGGAACGGTCCGATACCGATTTCGATACCGCGAACCTTGGTCAGTAGCGAAAAATAAAATTCAAATAAAATCTTTAAGAAAACCAACCAGGATGAGAAAAAAAGAGTTATATTCTGCATTTCATATTAGAACCAAGAGCTTTCATAAGTCGATGGTCATATTATAGCAAAATGCCAAGGAAAAAGATAAAATCAACTTCAGAACTTCTCAAGTCCAGATAAGAACTAACAAGATATTGTGCAGTTATCAAATGTATGGAAGAAAAAAGTCACATGGCACCAGCATTTACCAAGATCACGGTTGTTGATACCAATGAGCTGGATACCATCTATGCTCAAAACACGATCCATCTCCCTTTCATTATGCACCTAAAAGAAAACACAAAAACAAGATACGTCATTTTGCAAGACAAGAATTTCTAACTTCAAGTAGAAGTCATTCACGCAGGCAAAAACCCATAGCATATGAAACACAGGTCAGAAATAGGATAGTTTGAAATAGTAATTATCAGATCCTCTTATCCTTCTTGAGAAATAAGTATATCAAGGATAGCAACCCCATTAAACCCCCACCCCCTCCCAATACGATACCGACCGCTACCGAGCGATACCGACGTTGGGGGCCTCTTTCCAGTTCAATTGGGCAGGAAAAAAATTAAATGATAAAAGATACAACAATGGAAAAGAACAGTGTCAACACAATGGTTCAGTTGTATTGAAGGTCTGCAATGTTACAATGTATCAATTAAGATTCCTTATCGACGAATTGTTATTATTACCATTTGTTGAAGTTGTATATCATTCAGAACATTTATCCATATTAATATTATTCCATTCATAACAATTTATTGTGGTTGCACTATGTCTAAAGGCAAGCAAACAAAATATAAGAATATTATTTCATTTACAATTATGTCTATTACATATAGAATATTATTTCATTTAAAACTAATGAGAAACAACATATAATACCGATGCGACCACAGTGGTGATCTTGGTGTCCCCTAGCGTATTTTGGAGTGTCCGAGTCATGCACCAAACACATGTTGACACAGACATGATATTATTCAGCACCAATTTTGGAGTACCTTTCTTCCTATTAATAACCAATGGAGTCTTAAAATCTAATCTGCTCCCTTAATATAAACAAGGAGTATATTTTAAATGTCTCCCAGATTGACCAAGAGTCTAAATTAAGATCCCAAACTATTTTATAACCCATATTGCAAGGATACATATGATACGAAACTATACAGTCACAACGATGCAGCCACAGTGGTGATTTTGGCGTGTCCTGGCGTATTTTGGAGTGTCCGAGTCATGTACGATACACAAGTTGACACAGACGATATTATTCAGCACCAATTTTGGAGTATTTGTGCTTCCTATTAATAATCAATGGAGTCTTAAAATCTGATCTGCTCTCCATTTTGCAGTCAATCAAGCTGACATGTTCCTTCTTCGGTTTTTCACTTAGTGGAGTCTCCTGAATAGTCAAAAACATATTCCGCCCACTTGCTGACTAAAACGAGTGCACTAAAGACTAGACCAATTGTGCATCTAGCTGGCTAGAGTATCCAAAAACTGAAGTCATTTTCCTTGGTATCTCTTTTGCAAAATTTTAGTTGCACCGCATAGGATCTTTGCTTTTATTTCATAGAAAGTGAAAATAAAAGCATAGAAAGTATGACATCAAAGCATTATGATTCATGAGATGGCTGAAGATTGCAGCATTTATAGCAATAAGCATATGAATATAAATTTACAGCATATGAATCAAAAGAAGAAAGTTAAATCAACCTCAACAAGTACTGCAAGGCCAAGCTTTCTGCATATTTTGGTCATATATGCGATATCAAGATCAGGTAGCACAGCAGCAATTAGAAGGATAGCATCCGCACCTTTTGACCGAGCATAATAAATTTGCCAGGCGTCAATAATGAACTCTTTGCAAAGAAGTGGACACTGCAATTTCAAACCTTCCAGAATCAGAAGCATGCACACACATACATAATGAATAAGGAGATGAATGCATGATACAAACATTAACACCAGCTGTGCGTATAGCCTCCAGATTCTCAAAGCTTCCCTAAGTCAAAAAGAAACAAGGAAAAATGCTAAATTTTACTGAACAAAAAATGGTCTGGTTTTCTAGGTCTCCAAAACTTCGATAATCAATCACAAGGGATCAAGTAGATTCACCTGAAAATACTTCTCATCAGTCAAAACACTTAAGCATGCTGCTCCATTTCTCTCATAAGCCTTAGCTATTTGAACCTGCTTAAATCCATGCCTATTAAATCAAAATTTAACCATGTTCATGAATTTAGCATAAAGAATGCTCATAATTGCAGCCACAAAATATCTGATACAAAAGAAAATGATCATCCAAAGTTTTAACTAGATAGGTGTGACATTATGCAACTAAGACTTTAGAGAAGAAAAAAAAAATTGGTAAGCATAATGCAAGGAAGATTTAAAGTCTAGCAAAATTTACAGGCCAAAACTCTTTACCAGTGTTATAAATTTTGGCCTAGGAGGCCAAAACCACCTAGGCGGCAATCCTAGACGAAAAATCAGCCATATTCGGCCCTAGGCCGGCCTGTTCGGCGGACGGACCTATTCGGCCCTTGTGTAGCCCTGTTCGACCTGTGCAGCTGCTCGGTTTTTTTTTTTTTTTTATGCTTAGTTGTATTGTGGATATGTTGTTTGGGTTTTAAGATTGGATTTGGATTTTAGAACATTGAAATTTCAAATTTCAAAAAAAATTATGAATTGTATTGAATTTAGAAGTTAGAACATGTTTGTATTTCAAATTTGTATTATGGATTTCACATTTCAAATTTCAAATTCAAAAAAAAAAAAAATCTTGTTCAGCCACCTAGACGACCCTCCGCCACACCGATTCCGCCTAGCGAAATTTAGAACACTATTCTTTACACTGGTGGTAGATGGGTCAATATTGAGCATATTCATGGAGTTTCAGCCTTTCAGGAGCTTGACAAAACAGAACCCAGAGCTTGAGTTCCACGTGATAATTCAGTTGAAGTCATCCAGATGAAGAATTTAACAATGACCCGTTAAAACATATTGGATAAAAAGGAAGATTATCAAGAAGCCATCAGGGAGGAGCTAGCAAGTGTGCAATATATTTATGTCTTTACCTACTTCAGGAGTACAAAGACTTGAGGGCATACAAATCTATACAAACATATTATTTCAAGTCTCACCTAAAAGAGAGATTTGCATAGATAAGTAACTTCTCTAACTAACATAAACTAGGATATGTCCAGCACAATGCAAAAGGTTCATGTTAGCTCACCGAGAACTTGGGACTACGGAGCTATTTTGTTGTATTTATAGATTGAACTACAAAATTTTAGTTGAGCATTTTTTTTGAAGAAATGAAATAAAAACTAAAATATGAAGAATGTTAATAATAGTTAAAACTAAAACCATCAACCCCTCCACCCCACTATCTATAATGAAGAAACGAAGGATGTCAGAAAACTGCAGTAGAAAAAACATTTTTTAGATAAATCAGAAAAAAAAAGGAACAAAAATGATATAAGATTGTTAAGTTTTTCCTTTTAGCTGTTGTGTTATATACGAATCTGAAGCTGACAATTTGAGAAGTTTTATTTTAAAAAAGAAAACCAAAAAGGAAAAGGAAAATATAATGTAGCAATTTTTACAAAAAGAAGAGGGCAGGAAAAGAAGAATTTTGTCTATTCTTGTCCTATATTCAGCAATACACAATTTAGAGTGCATGTTCCCTAATAATAATTAATCCTGTGGTAAACCATGATAGGCACATAGCATTTAACCAAAATGTTTCTATCCCCAGTATTGATTTGATAAGTGACACGAGTTGGCCTGTGTCTGGAAGTGGCTGACAGGTTTGCTTCCTCAAAGAAGACAAGGAAACACCTACATTATGTAGATGTTTGTCAATAGCGGCGAATCTGTCATATATGTTTGTGTTTGTGCAATCAAAATTCCACTTGAACAATCATTCTATAATACGATTTAATTGGTTTGTCCTTTGAAACACCTACATTATGTAGATGTTAAACACCTACATTATGTAGGCTTGCTTCCATAAAGCTGAGGAAACACCTACATTATGTAGGCTTGCTTCCATAAAGCTGAGGAAACACCTACATTACATAGATGTTTGTCAACATAGGTGCATCTTTCTTATATGTTTGTGTAATGAAAAATCCACTTGACCGGTCATTCTATAATATGATTCAAATGGTTTATCCTTTGAAACAACATAGACCATCATTCAAATCAAAGTGCCAGCATTGCAAGGTTATCATGATTTTGATGTATTTTAGTGTTAAGGGAGTCATGGAAGATTCTCAAGTGTCGACGAGTTCAAGTCATCAAACAAACTTGAAATATATATATATATATATATATATATATATATATATAGGGTCCGGATCGGGAGCCCCACGGAAGCCCCGTCCCCCCTTGACCGTTGGATCGAGCGGGCCCGGCTCGATCAGACGCGCGAGGGGGGCGGGGCTTCGGCGGGGCTCCGCGGCGGTTCTTTTGATCCGTCCCCATATATATATATATATATATATATATATATATATATATATATATATATATAGAGAGAGAGAGAGAGAGAGAGAGAGAGAATGCTTATGTGTAGTTTGCAAGCAAGCATATTCCAAAGCTCATGTTTGCTTCCTCAAAGAAGACAAGGAAACACCTACATTATGTAGATGTTTGTCAACGGCGGCGAATCTGTCATATATGTTTGTGTTTGTGCAATCAAAATTCCACTTGAACAATCATTCTATAATACGATTTAAATGGTTTGTCCTTTGAAGCACCTACATATGTAGATGTTAAACACCTACATTATGTAGGCTTGCTTCCATAAAGCTGAGGAAACACCTACATTACATAGATGTTTGTCAACATAGGTGCATCTTTCTTATATGTTTGTGCAATGAAAAATCCACTTGACCGATCATTCTATAATATGATTCATATGGTTTATCCTTTGAAACAACATAGACCATCATTCAAATCAAAGTGCCAGCATTGCAAGGTAATGATTCTCAAGTGTCGACGAGTTCAAGTCATCAAACAAACTTGAAATATATATATATATATATATATATATATATATATAGAGAGAGAGAGAGAGAGAGAGAGAGAGAGAGAATATATATATATATATATATATAGGGTCCGGATCGGGAGCCCCGCGGAAGCCCCGTCCCCCCTTGACAGTTGGATCGAGCGGGCCTGGCTCGATCCGACGCGCGAGAGGGGGCGGGACTTCGACGGGGCTCCGCGACGGTTCTTTTGATCCGTCCCCATATATATATATATATATGATATATATATATATATAGAGAGAGAGAGAGAGAGAGAGAAAATGCTCATGTGTAGTTTGCAAGCAAGCATATTCCAAAGCTCCTATATGGAGAACCATAGAATGCTATACATGGGTTCGACGTTCCGTTAATATGGACATAGCTACGGATACCGGATAGGTACATAAGTAGAGTCACCTACGATGCATGGATACATGTACACATTTTTTCCATGTTCATGCAACATACCTTGGGTTCTATGAGTGAAATTTAAGCATTTCCAACTATAGATGAAGATTCGAAATACCGGTATCAAAATTGATTTCAAATTCGTCCTATGAATATCGATATCCGCAATTTCAACAGTTCAATTGATCGGATTGAAGTTTCGGGTTTGTTTCAGAAAGCTAAAAATAATAAGTCTTTTAAAAATAAATATGGATGAATGTATTAATACATTTAGACATAATTTTATATATTATATGTTATTTTCCGTCAGTTTTAAATGGAATAACATTTACTTACAATAGGTACTATTGTTTATTTACTTGTCTTAAAACATAGTGCAACCACAAGAAATAGTTTAAATGAAATAATATTATGGATGAATTTAGTGAATTTATAGATATACAATTTCAACAAGTGGTAATAGATGGTTACAGTTTATCAATAAGGAATCATATATATACATTGCAACATTGCAAGTCTTCACAAAACTAATTCATTATGTTGACACTATTTTTCCATTCTTCAATCTTTTTATTTCAATTTTTCGTTGTATTAACTGAAAAAGAGACTCCCAATGTCGGTATCTGTCAATGATCGTGACATGCCAAAATAGTATATATATATATATATATATATATATATATATATATATATATATATATACACACACACACACCAGTCATATCGTATCAATATTGGCCAATACTGTGAACTATGCTATAGATATATGGTAGGCAACCTACTATCGAAGATAAAGCCACTTCATCTTGAAATTACTAAAAGTTCAAAAAAATATTAGATTTACCTGCTGCTTTAGAAATTTAAGTCATCATGTCCACAATATGTTATGTGGTTTGTGACTTCCTACCTCAACCCCACCCAACCACGACCCCATCCCTTCTTCTCTTTCCCTATCTCCAAACTCCTAGGTGTTCATGTCCAACAGTGGTGGCTTAGCAGCTGCAAATGGGATGCCAACCACTTGCGGAAAAAAAAACATTTGGGAAGAGGTAAGATGGCGGAGCTACCAAATTTGGGATTCAAACGAGTGTGCATGTGCTTGTTTAAGTATGAAGTACAAGCATGTGTTAATCAACACATACGGAGAGAATAAATGTCATAACTAGGTAGTAAAAGTTAAAATATGAGCATAGATCAAATAATGTACTTCTATAATAGGCCATATATATTATTTAAGGGTTTTTTGATATTATCCCTGTTAGATGAAGGATATTGATATTACCCTCGTGTTGTTTCAAAAGTCGAGAACACCCTCCTCAAAGTATCACTTTTGCCTTTAACGTGACACATTCAAAACTCATTAACAACACTTTGATGGGAGTATTCTCGACTTTTGAAACAACCGGGGATAATATTAATATCCTTCATCTAACAGGGGATAATATCAAAAAGCCCTATTATTAAACGTCCAATAGATTAGTTTCCAGTTGCATTATCCACAATTCAAATATTTTCAAGGTTTACCACCCACAGAAAATTAAGCTAACCATTTGACAATATCCTAGGTGAAAACAAATATAGATTTCTTGTTATCTTTTAGTTCTTTTTGTTATTTTAGATGGAGAGTATTTTTCTGTTTTATTAGTTAGGATTTAAGTTTAAATATAAGTCTTTAGAGATTTGCTTTATCTTCTTTTATTTATTGAGTCTATATATGGTCTCTAAGTTCATAAATTATTTATCGAAGAATTGAAGAATGAAAAATCTATTTTTTAGTTTGTATGATACGATGTCAAAATCCTAAAATTGATCTCTGTATCTTATTTTTCTTCTCCGTCTCCAACACGCTATTCCAAATAGGATATTTTTAATTATTATTTTTATCTTTCTATTAAAATTATTTGTGATAAATTTATAATAGTTAATTGTTCATATTTCATTTAAAGCTTTCGCGTTCAAATTTTCATAAATTTCATACTCATCTAATTTTTCTCTAGGTCTTCGTCCCACGTCAAATTGGTATCATAACTCAAATCCTAGTTTATGAATATTTTTATACTTAGGTAGATAAGATCCATATAAAAAATGTCTACACAAAATTTTTTGCAACAAATTTGTGCAATAATCGATATTGTATATAATAATATGCACACCGAAATGAAAAAGTTGCTTGAAGAATTTTTCAATCATAATAAGGCAGAAACTATTGCTAACGGTGATCATATATCCTTAAAAAATTATTATTATAACCTATTAAGTCTGTCGTAGACGAGTCACCAGCTAAATCCAAGTCCGAGTCTATATCATCATTAGAAGAATTAAATAGGCCATTTGATTAAACCAATAAATTTAAAGAACCTATTAAGTCTTCTAAATATTTTGAACGTGTTCCAATAGTTAAACATGTGAACAATTTCTATTATATGTTTATTACAAATAATTGTAATAGTTGCAGGAAATAATAATTGATTCTAGGAACGAACATTCTGCTTTTTTTGATGATATGTCTATGTTGGACATTTTGCTTCTTCCACCTCCACAACTGCCAGTACCACCGTTAAAGTTGGACATCTTATCAGAAGCCTCAATATTGACTAACTTGTCGAAATAGAGACCTCCTCCATGGCCGATTTGGAGGACATCATCAGGAGCATAATTCTCTCAGATTTCATGCTTACATGATTCACCAGGAGACAAGGTTCTAAATGGCGGTAGGTGGGTACGCGGCGGAAAGAGTCCGCCTACCGTCATGGTTGATACATTTTGAATATTTTTTACTATTTTGCCACAAATTTTTGCATTATATACATATTTTAAGGATGTTTCATAACTATGTTGCAGAACAAAAATTTATTAAATTTTAGTCTTGTAAAAGTGAAACATAGGTCCATTATGCTTACAAAACCGTTTGGCCAAAATATCTTGATAGGTATTACTCGCACCCACCTATGTCGTCAAAACTTCGTTGGCCGCCTACTCCACCGCCTTCCAAAAAGCGGTGCGGGGAGGAACCGTCTACCGCCTAGGGGCCTAGGCAGCCGTGGCAGCCGTCATTTAGAACACTGCCAGGAGGTGAATTTTTTGAAGCCGAGGAGAATGATGAGAAACAAATATAGATTTCTTGTTATCTTTTAGTTTTTTGTTGTTGTTTTAAATAGAGTTTTTTTCTATTTTATCAGTTAGGATTAAAGTTATCTTAGAGATAAGCCTTTATAAATCGGTTTTATCTTCTTTTATTTATTTAGAGTCTATAAATAGTCTGTAAGTTCATAAATTATGCATTGAAGAATTGAAAAATGAGAAATCTATTTTGAGTTTGCATGGTGCGATGCCAAAATCCTAAAGTGGATCTCTTTATATTATTTTCCTTCTCCGTCTCCAACATGTTATGTCTCCAACTTGCTATTCCAAATCGGGTAATTTTAATTATCATTTTTGTCTTTCTATCAAAATTATTTGTTTCTATCAAAATTATTTGTGATAAATTTATAATAGTTAATTGTTCATATTTCATTTAAAGCTTTCGTGCCCAATTCTCCTAAATTCCTAATTTCATACTCATCTTATTTTTCTGTCTTTATTCCGCGTCACTAGGCAGTTTACATGACCCCTTAGACCCCCTCTCTCCTCTGCTATCTATCTATCTCGATGTTCCCACAGACATTATGGGAATGAAGGGATTTTATAAGGAAGACTTTTGGGTAGAAAACATCCTTTGCATGGTTATACTAAAATTCTTTTGCACTTGGTCAACTAGCTAGGTCGTAAAGACCGAGGATTTGGGATCCAGACACAATAAGAACTAGATATACATGTTTCAAGATAACTAGGATCCAGGTATGGCATGAATACGGTTACTATGAGAACATATCTATATACATATGTTATAGATTGTATCTTTTATAATATGCTTACACATGTTTTGGATAGCAACTAGGTTACAAAGTTCCAGAAAAGGGTTCGCTTGCAAAAAAAATTAAAAATCTTACTTTCTCATATCCCAATCATGTTTGGCTTGATTTACAACAATGTCAACTCACTTTTAGTTGTGTTTTGGATCCCTTTGGAGCCTATACGTAGACAGCCCTTATCCGACATAATTGTTGAAAAAGTATTGTAACATATACGTGTCGGATAAAAATAAGGAAACGATCCTCTAGAGAAATATTCGACATTCGTGCAACCTGTAAACAAGCATCGGGGAGAAAATGACATGAAGATAATGTTGCAGGTGGTGTCCAAGGATACACCGAGGGCCTTACGTGTTTCAGCAATTTAATTTTTTTCTGAAAGGGAAGAGTGAAGCCGATCTGTTGGGATAAAGGCTTGTTGCTCTTCTTCTTATTGAAAGAAAGGGATCACATATAGAACCTCTTTTGTAATACAAGATTCTCGAGATTATCTATACTACTATATATCTTTTTCAGTTATCTGTTTTGAGGAGAGAGAAGCTCCCCAATTTCAGGAAGCTCCTGAGTGTTTCCCACAGCTCCCAGGCGGGCCGGGGGCCTCCTCCTCCCTGCCGGAGGTTGCTCAGGTGAGAGCTCTACATCCCCAGCTGCTCCAGGTACTCTCCCCCTCTCTCTCGTCTCCCTCTCAGGCTTCCTTCTCGGTGGGGAAGACAGTCTGCCACTGATATACAGCAACCCGAGCTCACTGGGAAGCTGGGTCGACTTCAGTGTCCAAGCTTCCTTCTCAGGCGAGCACAGTGAGTTCAGGCACATTCTCCTTCGAGCTCTCAGGGAGGCTTGATCGGCTTCAGCACCAGGTTCCTTCTCGGGCGAGCTCAGGCTGCAACCAGACATTCAGCTCAGGCGAGGTTGTTTCTCCACCGTCCCCATGTAGTTTGGTCCCCTGCCTAGTCTCTGTTGAATGGGTTCTCAGAAGGGAGGCTCTCCTCCCCCAGGGAAGAATCCGGTCACTGAAGCAGCCATGGTAGCCATTCGAGTTCAGGAAGAACTCCATCCCCAGGATGATTTTCTGACTATACAAAACGAGGGGAACTTCTCTGCTGAGGGTCTCCCAACCCTTCCTCCAGCTACTTCGACTTCAACCTTGAGCTCAGCTGAACTCTCTGAAGAAGCCATGGCAACCTCCTGCATTCTAAAGCTCCACCAGCCACATGGACTTTTCAAATCCCAGCTTCCCTCCATTGCTGAGAACAAGCTTCCTCAATCCTCGAGTGAGGTTCCCTCCAGTACAGTGTTACTGGATCATAGGGACTCGAGGGAGATCCTCCCAGCAACCTCCGAGCTTCAGCCCACGACCACCAATCCCCACCTGAGTTCGACATCATTCCCACCTCCCTCCACCTCCAGGTACTCCAACTCCTCACCTGAATCATTGCTCGTACCACCCTCCCTGCCTTCCCAGTTAGTTCCTCCACCACCCCCCTCCCTGGGAGGCCAGCAACCTCCTCCTCCATTGGTTCCCCAGCCCGCTGGACAACCACCTCCACCCATGACCCAACGGTCCTCCAGTTCTCTGGCTAACCCAGAGGTACATAGCTTTCACGACCAGGCATTACCCACAGGTCCTCAACACTGGACCAACCCAGAGGTCCATAGCAATGGCATACCAACATTACACACCGGTTCCCCACCACCAGTCCCTTCAAATGTACCTCAGTCTGCAGGGAGTAAGGCCCAAGGCAACAACCTACTGTCTACACCAACCCCTGACCATGCCCATCACATCAGTACCCCCCCTCTACACACTCAATCCCCAACGGTTCAGAGTCAACCTCACCCTGACATTCCTCCTGGGGAAAGCCTCCCCCTACATTCCTCTGATGCAGTACAGAACCAGGCAGTCCTTTCTACGAACCCCCCCTTAATCTTTCATCACCTTAACCCTCTCATTAATCCCATCAGGAAAACATTACCACAGAACACCACTAATTCCCTTAACCAGTCCCTTAATCCATCCACTAATCCTCTATCCAAGATCACTGCTGTACAACCTCCCCAACCACAGAAAACTTCATATTCAACAGCCCTTCATCCTCCCCCCCTCATCATCCAGGATGTCCCTCTCGAGGAAGTCACCACTACAACCCCAGCAGACAGTGAAGAGGTGACCGTCTCATTCTCTAATGCAGAGATGTTGGCAATCACAGCTCAGTTCAGCCACACTCTGGTTCTCAAGTTCTCTAATGGGTGCCCAAAGCTTGCTAGGGTCAAGGAATATGTTGCCAGCTGGGGTCTCTCCAAGGCCTACGCATTGGTCCCTCTCGACCCAAGGCATCTGATTCTTCACCTCTCCAATCAAACGGACCACATCAAAGTCTGGACTAAAGACAACCGAAGAATAGATTCGTTCATGTTCAAAGTGCTCAGATGGACTCCAGAATTCAGTACCAAGGAGGAATCACCTATCGCAGTGGTATGGGTTCGTTTCCCAAATCCCAACTTAATCACTTTTGTCCCCTCGGCTATTAAACGAATGGTAAACTCATTTGGGAAGTTTATGTTCATGGCGGAGGAGACTAGAAGTTTCATGAGAGCCAACGTGGCAAGGGTGTGTATGGAGATGGACCTCTCTAAACCCCCCCCCCCCCCCCCCCCCCATCTACTCTTCATATCATTAATGGAGACCAAGGAGAATACTATCAACCCATCTACTACGAATCAAACAACCTCTACTGCCTCCATTGCAAGATTCTGGGTCACGAGGAGAAAACTTGCTTTAGGAAAAACCCTGGACTAAAAAAGAAGGGAACAGCTAGAGAAGGTACTAATGAGGGCACAATTCAAGGAGGAATCCAGCCAAATAACATCGAGCATCCTAATTCTCACACTAGGTTTGAATACAGTGTGGAGAGCACAAAGTCTGGGGGAGGCCAGACTAGGGGCAATCACAGTAGGGATAATCCTCAAATCTCTATCGACCCACAGATATCTCAACAGTCTACCCCTACCCAAACTCGTACTGATACTGATCTCCAGGCATCCAGTGCTAAAGAGAATACTGATACTGTCCCTGCAGAGGTACAGACTCACTGTGACACACTATCCCCTGCTGATAACCCCAATCCTTCCTACTATCAGCAATCCAATATCCAGATTCCACCCCCCCCCCCAACCACAAAACCATACTGCCCCCCAATATACTGTCTAAAACTCAATACCCAGCCAGGCAACCTAAAGGAGTATCAGTCATCCCGGATACTCGTGTATCAGTGATACACTTGGAGGGAGTTACTGCTCAGAGTGATCAAGTAGCTTCAGAATTTAGCCCATCCATTATTACCACGATTAATCCTTCCCCCATATCACCTGGCACTTCTACTGGCTTCCCTTACCTTAAAACCAAATCACACAGAAGCTCTCTGGGTTCAGACTTCTCTGATACTCAAGGTAATCGAGTATCAGTCCATCATGGGACCCAAAACAGAGTTTCACCCAGTTCCATCCACTCTCAGGCTCCCCCTCAACCATCCAAACACCCCTCTAATACTCACTCCTCTCCTCTGCTCTCTACCAAATCTCAAAAAAAACCTACTAAACATCTAGCCAAGGTATCGGGTAAATACCTTACCCGGGCTCAAGATAACCACATTACCCAGGGTCATCAATCCCCTAAGGTCCCATCCAATTCCTCTCAGAGGGAAAACAGCACCATACCTGTTCATTCCACATCTCACACTTCAATTCATACTCCTATTCCACCCCATCCCTTGGCACAGATCAATGATGCTAATACCTCTGCTCTGCAGGCAAGACCAGTATCAGAGATACCTACAGTATCTGATACTCTCAGTTCCTGTTTTTTACAGCAACCAGAATTATCACCCAATCTCCCCTACATCCCCCCCCAGTCCACTCAGACTTCCTGGGAAGAGCCCCCCCATCCCCACCCTCAGAATCTGGCTCACACCAAGTCTGATACTACCTCAGAATACACTGATACTCGTGTATCTGATACCCAGGTTATCATATACTCGGGTATTCAGGATACCTGTATTAAACACCCTATGCCTGCAGTTCTTTCACAATTCCCATCAGACCAGACTGATGTGGAGATGCAACCTCATGACCCCTCTCCCACCTCATCCATCCTCAAGCCTCAAAATCACAAAATCACAACCTCACTCTCAGCAACCAGCAATATCCCTGCTGCAGTTTGCAATCAGGCAATACCTCAAGTCAGTCCTCATCTTCAAGAGGGAAATGCTTTGGGGATGTTGGCACCAGGCAGGGATATCATTGTCACAGAGGGGGAAAAACCTCAGATGCTATCCCCTAAGCATACTACTACCGAAGTGAAGATAGATAACTCTAGTAACCTGGGTACACAGCAAGGCACTAAGAGTCTCACTAACAAAGGCAAAGGTAAAGGTAAAGTCAGGGTTGAAGATACCCATGGAGCTCCTCCAAACACACTACTCAAAAAGAAAAAACCTACTTATACCTCATCCCCACCTCCCCCAATACACAGGCCACAAAGAGCCAAACCAAGACCCACAAACCCCACATCCAATTAGATGCATAAAACCCTTATATGGAATGCTAGAGGTATCAGAGACCCCCCATCTCGGGTGTACCTGAAAGCTCTTAATCGTCAATTCTCCCCCGCGATTATCTGCATATTAGAACCTAAAATCTCAGGTGATAATATCTCGAAGCTGGCTCAGGAGCTCTACATGAACAACCACTTCCATGGCAAGGATAACAACAAGTTTATTTGGCTTATGTGGAACAACAAGGTGGACCTATCCATTCTCAGTATTCACAAGCAGTTTATCAACTGCTGCATTCAGAGCAGTACCCCAAACATCAAGTATATCATGACAGTTATCTATGCTAAGTGTAGCATCGTCACCCGTAGAGATCTGTGGGATACTCTCTCCCATTTCTCCTTCTCCAACTCTCTACCTTGGTTATTAGCGGGAGATTTCAACGTGGTAACAGCGCCCTTTGAAAAGCAGGGTCCGTGTGGGGTTAACCAGACTGCGGTTCGGGATTTCACTGACTTCATCTCCAGCCTGGGTTTGCTCGATGCGGGTTACAAGGGTGGGGATTTTACCTGGTGCAATGGTCTCAAGAACCATCCAAACACTTGGGAACGTCTGGATCGTGCACTCTTCGACACAAACTTCCTGCTTCAGATTCCAGCTATAGAGGTACATCACTTAACCCGTCTCCATTCTGACCACTGCCCCATTCTCATATCGAATCCCCCCCCTTCCTTCACTCGTTCCCCATTCAAGTTCCAGCGGATGTGGTGCACCCATAATTCATTCCTCCCCTTCGTCTCCTCCTGTTGGGCTGAGGCATGTCCTGGCCAACCACTCAACGTGCTGCATTGCAAGCTGAAGAGATTAAGAAGAGCCCTTAGATCCTGGAACTGGGATACTTTTGGGGATCTTAGGGCCAAGCAAAAAGATCTTCAGTCATCTATAGTCATCCTCGAGACTGATCTGCTTGCTCAGTGGACTGCGAGCACCTGTACACAGTTAGAAGAAGCCAAGCATCAACTCTCGCTGGTGCTGGGCCACGAGGAACTCATGCTCCAAGATCAAGCTAGGATTAAATGGATCAAGGACGGAGACCGGAACTCGTCCTTCTACCATGCCATCATCAAGGAGAGATCCACCACTAGGAGTACCAAGATGTATGACCGAGGTGGGACGGCTATCGAAGATGAGGAGGTTCTGAACTTAGCTATCTCACACTTTACTGAATTCTTCAAGCAGTCGACGGTCTCCAACCCGGAGGAGTATATCAACTGTATCCCCTCCCTGATATCTGAAGAACAGAATGATACGCTCTGCAGGCTTCCCACGGAGAGGGAGGTGCTACAGGTGATCACTGAGCTCAACCCAAAAAGTGCCCCTGGCCCGGATGGTTTCACGGGTTTCTTCTACATTCAATGCTGGAACATCATCAAAGACGACCTGATGGCGGCCATCACTGACTTCTTCCTGGGAATGCAGATTCCCCAAGGTATCTCCTCTGCAAACATTGTTCTGATTCCTAAGTCTAACATGCCCAGAAGCTGTGATGATTTCAGACCTATCAGTCTTTGTAATTTCTCCCACAAGATCATCTCGAAACTCCTCGCAGCCCGGTTGGCAGTCGTCCTTCCCTCCATCATCTCCCAGGAGCAGTCGGGCTTCGTGAAAGGCAGGAGTATCCACGAGAATATTAGCATTGCTCATGAGCTCATTGAGGATATCGACTCCAAGGTGGAAGGAGGTAACGCTGTGGTTAAGTTGGACATGTCTAAAGCTTATGACAGGGTCAATTGGAGGTTTCTAATGGCTGTACTCAGGAAGCTCGGGTTCAGCCACTTGTGGATTGACCTCATCTTCAGGAATATATCCAATTGTTGGTACTCGGTGATCATCAACCGCAAGAATGGAGGCTTCTTCCGTTCATTCAGAGGCCTTCGTCAGGGAGACCCAATTTCTCCGGCCCTCTTCATTATTGCCCAAGATGCGTTGAGTAGGCGTATCACTAATCTCAGTCAGCTTGGACACATCAAGGCATACCACGGGAGGAGAAACAACCTTCCTATCTCCCATCTCTTCTACGCGGACGATAGCCTTCTCTTCACCAATGGCGGGAGAGATAGCATGGACAAACTGATGCAAACGCTGGAAGATTTCAGCGCGGTCTCCGGGCAGGTGATTAACAACACTAAATCAGCCTTCATAGTTTCTCACAAACAGAATATGCAGGAGCAGGCGGGGTATATCTCCCTCAGAACGGGTTTCACTAGAGAAAGACTGCCAATAAACTACCTAGGGGTTCCCCTATTCAAGGGGAGGGCCAGAATCGAGTATTTCAAAGAACTAGAGGAGAGGTTCAGGAAGAAACTCACGGGGTGGCGCGGCAGGTTGCTGTCCTTCGGAGGAAAGATTACACTCATCAAGAGTGTTCTCACGGCGCTTCCGATACATGCACTCTCTGTTATCAAGGTCCCCAACAAACACCTGCGTGCTTTGGAGCGGATTATGGCAGATTTTCTGTGGAATTCCAACGATCAGCACCGCAGGAAGTGGGTCGCTTGGCCCAAAATCTGCAGACCATTTTCTGAGGGAGGGCTTGGCATCAGGCCGCTGGGGCAAATAATGGAATCTCTTCACGCAAAGAGATGCTGGGCATTAATCAACGGTCAATCTGTTTGGGCTAGTTTTATGATGAGGAAGTATGGGAATCCTACAGCCGCGGGCTACCACACTCCATGGTTTGCCTCTAAGCTGTGGAAATCCATCTTGAGAACCCTTCCCACGGTTTCAGATCACTGCATTTGGCTAGTTGGGAGAGGGGACATCAAAATCTGGAACACAAATTGGAGTGGCGACGTCATCCACAGCCATGCGGATTTCAGTCACAATCCCTCCATTCGGCAGGTGATCGACTCCCCTATTATTTGTGACAGGAATGGTATCCCACGGGACGTGCGGGCTCTTCCTCCTCAGGCGGCTAGGATAGCTCTGAAGGAGGTCGTCTTGAGCAACACACCAGACCGGCCATGCTGGACCCTTTCTAACCAAGGTGAATTCTCTACCTCCTCATATTGGCATGTTATCAGAACCAAATATGCGGTGTCAGCTTGGAGTGTTTACTACTGGAACAAGTTCATCCCTCCAAATATTGGTGCCTTCCTTTGGAGGCTAAGCCAGGACTGTCTTCCGGTTGATCTACGATTAACCAAGATGGACTTTGCCTTAGCTTCTAGATGCGTTTGCTGCGAGAAGCCTCAACAGGAGTCTTTGACTCACCTCTTCATCCGTAGTGACCTAGCCAAGGGGGTGTGGGTGCACTTTGCTAAGGAGTATGATCTGGCCAGCTTCTACAATTCCGTCAACCATCTGGCAGAGTGTTGGTTAAAGGATATTTCTTTGAGCCATCCCTCCGATATCTCCAGATTGTTCATCTTCGGTAGCTGCCTTTGGGAGATTTGGAAGCAGAGGAATGGCATCATCTACAATGAAGGTTCACGAAACACTTACGACATAATTTGTAAAGTTTCTACTAACTTACAGATTTGTCTCAAAGCCAACAACTTGACTGGGGATAAAGCCAGGATCCCGCCCCCTAATCAGCAGTCGGTGGTTAGGAGTACTAGCAAATGGCGTCCCCCTATTTTGGGGCTGAAACTCAACATTTTTGGCCTGCAAGTGGCTAACCAGGGATCTGCGGGAGGAGGGATTATCAGAGATTCTCATGGTAGAGCCATACTGGCCTTTACCCAGTTCGGTGCATTGGGCACCACTCTATCCCCGGAGATGGATATTCTGATTTTTGCCTTATTGTTTTGTAAGTTTAACAACTTGCAGATCACGATGATTGAGGCCTCCTCTGCTCACACTATCCGGCTGCTCAGAGGCGAATCCCCCACTCCTTGGCGGATTACATACAAGCTTCGCAAGATAGCGTCCATCTCTTCGCCTGATACCACCTTCTCCCTGATCCCGAAAGAAGCTAATGGTGTGGCAAAAGCTCTCGCTTCTCTGGCTTTGGTCATCCGAGAAGAGAAGATCTTCTCCCACACCTCGATGCTTCCGAATGAGATCAATCGGGCTGTTCACTTAGAGGAGAGGGAGACTTAGAGGCTCTTTTTGTGGGGTTTGGGGGTATTTGTTGGGTTTTGGCCCATCCTTTTTGTAGGTTGCTTTGGGCTATCTCCCGGCACCATTTGGTTCCTTTTCTCACCTTCTATATATGGTTATGGTTCTGTCAAAAAAAAAAAAAAATCTATACTACTATATAATAGGAAAAGTTTGGCTTCACAGTGAAAGTTTTTTTTTTTTTCAAAAATACCCTTGCATATGTTTACTAATTAAAATAATTCATTAAGGTTAATAGGGACATCTAGGTAATTACGAGAGTTGTCTTTTGGTCTTTCTAAATAGTATTTGACTTGCATGCATGTATAAAATAATATATATAATAGTATTAATATAATAATAAATTTTAAATAATTAAGGTAGATTTCTTTTAGTCTTCATAAACAGTCTTAATAAAAACTAGAATAATTACATTAGCTATCTTTTAGTCTTCCTAATAATAATCTATGAAATACGTGCGTCACATGCATATATACTAGTAATAATAGTAATTATAGTTGTTGTTTTACTTTTATTGGTATCACTGTTAGGGTCCCTTACTATTATTACATTATTGGTACTATTTGTTGTGGAATTGTTTAAAAGGAGAGAGAAATAAAAATTTATAAGAGTTGATTTGCTGACCAGAAACTTGTAATTATACAATATTTTCTTCATCTACAAAAAAGAATATATACAGGACCGATTATGCTTTCATCAAAAAGTGAATAAATCTAAATATTAGCACAAGAACAATTTCAGAAAAAATTATACACAAGATTAGTGTTATCCAGAGTCTCGCTGAACAATAATGTACTGTATTTGAAAGTATTGGATACAAAACTGATAACAGGTATACTAACCCACCGGATCAAAATCCTGTCGCAGCACCCCTCTACTGGGAGAGGCCTTTTTCACCTCAGCAATCAAAGCAGGCACACCGGTTAAATTATATGAAGCTCTCAAAGCGCCAACAAAATTTCTAGGAGGAGGAGCATTGCCAAGGCTTTTGTGCAGCACAGTCAAAGGTTTTCTCTCTTTCAACTGAATCCAAGGAAAATATTAGAAATTTAGAAGAAGAAAAATCCTCCTATTAAGAGGACAACATAGATTAAATCGAGTAGTATTTGTCATGGAAATGCCTGTGCGACTTCGCTGTCCTTGTCCCATATTATTTTCTCTAGGATATTTCGAGGAGTGTTACCCTCATTCTCCAATCGAAACTCAAACGGTCCCACGTTGTGCATTGGAGGTCCTGTTTGAGGACGTCTTCTTATTCGTATACCCTGGTTGTCTAATATGTTATCTATACATTTTCCAGATTGGCGCTCTCTAACGTCAGTTGAGTTTGCGACACAGTCACTACTATGAGTAACTGCGACATTTGGGTCCACAGACTCCTGGAGAATTGTCAAAAATATGAGTAAATATTCAGAAAGACTAATAATAGGCAGCACAAATCTAAGGCTGAACATCTTGGTATGTATTTTAAATGAAGTAATACATGATACTTGAAAAATTCACGAATATTTCAGTATTTATTTTGCTGTGTATTATCATAATATTTCAAAAGTGCATGGATATTTCAGTAAGATTCGGTAAAAATAGAAGCACACTACGTGTCAAACAACAGTGAACCACTTTTGAGCATTATCCTAAATTTAGGGAGGATAACTGAGTACAGGATTTGAAGTTCCGATGAAATTGTGATACTTGTGCTGTTGAAACAATGACATAAACTAGAATTTGAGGATAACTCTAAGGAGACATAGTAAAATTACTGAAACATACATACACAAACTCCTAAACAATCTACAACACCACATAGACACATAAACATAATCATAGATGCACCAAAGATTGATCAAGTAATGAATTACAATTAATTAGATATGCACAAGAACTTATGAAATTTATGTGTTGCAAGTGACCCTTGAATGGAATGTAAAAGAGAAATTCTGGGGTAAATAGGAGGTGGAAAAATCTATAGATATTCCAAATAGTTGAGAGCAATTTCTAAAATTCAATACCAGTTAACCTCAAAGAACCACCATCATCTTTTGGTAAAGTCAACATCCAGCTGCAATCTTGTTTCTTTTCGTGTATCAATATAATCATATAATTAGGAACCTTCGGATTTCCCGGTAAATTAATCTTAGGACTACTCACGATCAATGTTCTAAATGGCGGCCGCCTCGACCGCCTAGGCACCGCTTTTCGGTAGACGGTGGAGTAGGCGATCAACAGAACTTTGACGGCGTAGGTGGACACCTAGGCGGAGCAATACCTAACAAAATATTTTGGCCAAACGGTTTTGCAAGCATTATGGGCCTATGGTTCACTTTTACAAGACTAAAACTTAATAAATCTTTGTTCTACAACATAGTTATGCATGAAACATCCTTAAAATATGTATATAATGCAAAAAAATGTAGTAAAATAGTAAAAAATGTTCAAAATGTATCACTCGTCTAGACGGTGCCTAGGCGGTAGGCAGACTCTTTCCGCCGCGCACCCGCCTACCGCCGTTTAGAACCTTGCTCACGATGACAGCCCAAAAAGCAAAAACTAGATGCCCTTTTGGAAAGTGTTCCAACTTCCAAGGCCCCTTAAAATAGGGTCTAATAACCAGATGGAAGGGCAGTGGTGAACCTTCTCTTCTATCTTGTAGCAGGAGCTTGAGGTGGGAGATCGCAATGAAAAAGAAAGAAAACTGGAACGTATGGACCCTGTTAGCCATTCTCAAGATTACCACATTTACCTTTTAACATATCTTTTGTGATATCCATAATCTTGTAATACCCAAACAAATCCTCAAGATTGTCATCTCAAGAATTATTCCGTCAAGATGACATCTACATCTTGAGGGTTCTCATGTTGTGTTGTTGAACAAAGCCTATCATCTCTTTCTTTCCTTATCTCAAAATCTATTGGCTTCCCTATGTACTTTTTTAACTGAATTACACCATAGTTTTAGTCCTGAAGGACTAACAAGGATAATTATTTTATAGATGATTATTCACTTTGTAGAAACTTAGAATGAATTGAACTAGAGAATTCAACACATCCTATTTATTTCTCTTACTCAACTTATGTCTAAACCTCAATTCTCATTCCAAAAGCATGACGAAGCATAGGTGTGCGCTCAGCATCTCTTCGGAATGGGATATTTCCTCTGTATAAACAATTTTTTGGCTTTGTTTTAGAGTAAATTATAAAGTCTCTTGCTTTTCATTCAGACGGTGGGAACCAAATCCCCTTCACCACCACCCTCCAACTCCCACCCCATCCAAAATCCTACTAATGATAGTTGACAAAACATGTCTCCCGAAAGAAACCGGATATCTACATCTTCAGCTTCCTCTTGTCTTCTACGCAACCCTCCAACTTCGAAGATTCAATGATCCTTGCTTCCAAGTCGATAGTGCATAAATGACCTTGCCATTCGATACAACCAATTCTCACATCCACAGTGTATTTATGTCGTCCCTCACCAAACCGACACTCCCCAACTCTTTCCCAGTGTTTTCCTAATCCTCTTGCCTATCTAATGCACCTCAATTCCTGTACCGAGGGTGTCTTGATCGATTTTTACCAAAAAGGGAAGTTTTGACAGAAGTGAACTTATGGAAATCTACCAATTTCCACATTGCTATGCGAAAACTTCATGATATATATGGATAAAAGCAACAAAGGAAGAGATTTTGAGGCTGATCCCTCAACAAGCAACCCGAAATGAGGAAAACCCAGATGGAGAACGCACCTCGTCGGCTCGACTGCAGCGGAGAATTGGGGGTTTCCGCTCGCCAGCCATGGAAACACCGGACAACTCCTTGGCGGGAAGCTTCCTCCTGCGTTCGGAAAATATCGACTTTGTGACGGAAACCCTAAATTTAGGTGGAGCGGTTGCACTGGAAATGCTCTCCATTTGCAAACAAATTTGGAGCGAAGAAAGAAAGAAAGAAAGAAGAAGAAGAAGAAGAACAAGAAGAAGAAGGCTACCGTGAGTTGTAGTCACCTACCGGTTGAGAGGCTGGCGAGTGACCGGATATTTTAGCGGATGCGGATTCTTACCCTTTATTTTGGTAAATGTTACCGAGTTACCGAGTTTATTAAGGGACGAGAGAGGATCGGATAACACATTTAGGCCTAGTTTGTTTGGCGGAAAAAAAAGAAAAGAAAAAAACGAATTCAATTCCTTCTTCTCGTTTTTTTAGGAAATTATACTTCTCATCGAAAAAAAAAAAACGGTGTTGGAAAAGATAAAAAATGGGGGAGGGGGAAAAAAAAAAAAAAAAAGGTGAATCTTAAGGTGGGTGGAGAAAACTATTTTTCCCTATTTTTTTTTTTTATATTTTTTTTTTTATCCTTTTTTGCTTTGATATCCAAATATAGAAAATGAATAACTTTTTTTTTCAAGCCATGATTTTGCGAACCAAACGAGAACTTAAGTTCATTTTTTACAGGTTGTCAAAAATTTACAGGGACAACCCACATCAAAATTTGAGTTTTCTCTTTCTTTCCACTTTTTTTTTTCTTTTTTTTAAAGCCCTTTCCACTTCATATTCTCTTTAAATCCTATTTTTATAAAGTTTTGAACCCAATTTTAGTGGTTTTACAGGTTGTCAAAGATAGGTTTATGATTCGCCAATGGATATTTTTATAAACTTTTGAACCCAATTTTAATGGTTTTACTCGTTGAGGACGACACATGACTGTCAAATTTTTTGTAGTCCTGACTACAATGAGGACTGTCAAAATTTTGAGATGGCCTAATTCATTGTAGGACTGCCAAAATTTTGACAATTTAAGCAATACATAGGAGCATCAAATTTTGGCAGTCCTGAAAACATACTTCTTTGTCATCAGAAGTGTCAAAAAATTAGCAGTTATGTGCATATCCAGGACTGCCAAAATTTTAGCAGTCTTTCGTCATCCTAAATGTGACTGTTTTGAAGCTTCGAAACTCTTTGGTATAAACGTTTCTGCAATGTGGTGTGAACATGGAAGATCAGATGTGAACTTTAATCTCTAACGACATGCAATAATCATCAAACGGTTTTTATGAAAACTCTTTGGTATTATCAAATCTTCTAGATTTTATGTAATAATTTTGATGGTGAGCCCGCAGCTTAATTATATGAGTCAGAAGTTGCAGCTTTTCTAATGGACAACAATGTGTTAGCCCAATGTTTAAGTTGTATTTTTTTAAATATGGCTAATCGATTAAGTTTAGCATTATGATAATCGTGCAATCACTATAGTAACTTGTAACTTCTACTTAAACTTAGCATCGTTCATATATGATGTTAAATGTTATCATATTGTCACGCCCCAGTCCCAAAATACGTAGGACCAGGATACGTAAGCATGCCAGCCGTATGAGTATGGCACTCCAATATATGAAAACCATAACACACGTACGCTGTATATGAATAACAAAATCCACAAGTGGTATAAATCCAACGCAAGTCACATGGTATAATCTAGATCTCATCCATAAAATCAATATAAATAAATGACCAGCAGCTATGAAACTAGATCTCTATGAAAAGTATCTAAAAGCGACAGTCGGATGGAAACAAATCCATTGTCGAATTGGAAGAAAGAATAACGAGATAAATACCATATAAGCACAACAACTACCAACTACTGAGACTCGAAGAGAGGACCTGCGCGAAGTATAGATAACCAGTCCAGAATCGCGCTCCTGTAAATACTCATGAACAATACACCTGGAAAGGTACCAGGTCCTCAGAGGGACATAGCAAGATACATAAAACATGCCATAAAGTAAATACTGAATAAATAACTCCAGGATGACCTAACCATCTAAGTGAATGCAATTTGAGGACAGCTTAGTACGTATGGGAAAGTGTAGGCTAGACATATGCTGACGTAATTCATCAATCATCGTGACTGGCTAATATATGCCACATATGCCCCCATTCGAGGGCACCTGCAATAATAACGTCCATCTCCGAGGAGTATGGTATCTGTATAATAACGTCCAACGTTCTTTAGAACATAGTATCTGCAAAAATAACAAGTGACGCCCAACACTCTAAAGAACGTGGTATCTGCAATATATATACGTCCGTATCACTCCGTCGAGTGCGGTATCTGTATAAAGGGGGTGGGTGTTGTAGCGCCCCGTTCTCCCGGTGCGGAGAGCGCGGCTAAGAAACACAAGACGGTATCGTTCGATCGGGATAGATTGAATTAAGAACTCGTCCTCGTTATGGATTTGTTTCTTCGGAATCGATTCCCATATTCAGTGGACTGCGCCCCAAGGATCGGCTTAGCGGCAGAGTCAGGAGGGACCTCTCCGCTGCTATCTTTTATTGCCTCAGTTTTCGATGTCGCTTGTTGCTTTCGTGCTTTGAGTTGGTTTTGGGACTTGCTTGTTTCCTTGAACGGTTTCGATGGTTTTCATTATTTTCGTTCATTGACTTGCACTTCTATTCCGAGATTGGAAAGAGAGGAAGAAGAATTAATTGAGCTGTTCGTGTGCAGGTGAACGAGCAGTAGGCGGCTTGCGAGCGGAGTCGTGAAGCGCCTCTTTCCTTCTTCTTTCCAAAAATCTAAGTGAGTGGCTACCAACCCGATTAGCTAATCCTGCTTCCAAGCTTCACAACTAATCAATCTGCACTCTTCTATGCCCCGATCAAACGATACCAAATAATAATAAAAGAAACCAAGATAAAAGATAAATATACTTGGTTATTATGCTTGTCAATCAAACCTGTGAACTGTTGCCTTATCGTATGCTTGTTCGTGCAAATGTTCTATAAAACGTGCTAAGTATAGAACACATCTTGTATATGCATAATTGTTCAGGGAGGCTATGCTAAATAAATCATGCATTACTACTTGTCGTGCACTCGTGTATTTGCACTCGTGTTCTTGCAATCGTGTTGCCTCAACTGCATGAATTGTTAACGTGTTAATCGTGTACGATCATGGACAACTTGTGCACAAGGTATAGTTCTGCGGACGGTCGCTGGGGCACTGGCACCGATCCGATCCGGGCGGAACTCGTGTAATAGTCATCGTGTACGGGACAAGGTGGCTTGCAGCGCCTCGTGTACTATCGTTGCATGCTACCCTTGCCTCGGACTAGTCCACTATGGCAATCATGCCAGTGATCATCGTGTATATTTAAACCTGTTGCATACTAACTTGTGTCTTCGTGGCAGGGAAGGCAGGGTAAGTATTGTGCAGGTAATTCAGACGGTCAGGTAAAATCCACCTAACGGTGGCACGTTCATTTCGGTAAATTCAATATGCTGCTTACTTGTAAATGAACTAAGGCAAGATAGAAACCCACAAAAATATGCATGCTTCACTAAACAACGTGTTGATTGGTATAGTCAGGCTAGCTCGCCTTCACCGGCATGTTTCGATATGCTGACCCTCGTTGAAACAGGTTCTCCGCACCAAGGCGAACCGAGCGAGGAGCCGAAGTCGTCTTCCCGATCCAGTCCAGCTGTTGGCGCATCTTCACCGCGCCTCGAAGCCTTTTGAAGCCAGAAGCTGCAACTCTTCATACACAAATGCAGCTCCGTGGCAAAGCGATCCTCCAGCCTAGAGGTCTTTATCGTTTGAGTTTATAAAAGGATGTAATGTACAGGACTGCTATCTCATTTTGAGTCAACCCTTTTGTAAGCCGTTCGGCATATTAGCTAACTCGTTCAAGAGTTTGTAATAGATGTTCATTATCAATAAAGAGAACTTTTCTATGTTTCAAATCTGTGTTTCAATTTATCTGCGTACTCTGAATATGTGCTTGCTATGCAAATCATTAAAGCCTTGTGCGGGCGCAACTCCAGGCCCGCACGGCGGTCACGACTCGGGGGACGCCTCGGGGCGTGACATAGTGGTATCAGAGCACAGATTCAAAGTTCCTTAGACTTCGTGCTGGAAAAGTTCCTTTAACGATCAAATTCCTGTGCGAACTCTTGAACTCGCTAGGCCAAAATGAGATACGTTCATGCAATAAGTCCATAATACATTATGATCCTAATGTAATTTACCTTCTTTTGAAGGAATGAATCCTGCGCAATCTGCAGCGCAAGTCCCGGACGAAATGCAACGCCAAGGAAGTAGTTCGGGCACTTCGGGAAGTTCAGAAAGCCAGCGAGCCATGCCAAGCATCGATCCCGTTCAGCAAATATTGCGGATGTTGGGGGAAAACCAACAAAGGGACGAGGCTCGCCATGAACGGGCCGAGAAGCGAGCGGAAGAGAGTCAGCTCAAGTTTCAAGACAATATAGAAGCACGATTCTCAGTCCAACAGAAGCAGGTAGATACCCTGCATCAGATCGTTCAGACTTTGGCTGCCAACCATTCCGCCGCAACAACAACGACTCCGGTGGAGCAGCCCGTGCTTGAAGTAGAGACACCGCAAATTCCAAGAGCGAGGGACGTGACTGCCTTCGACTTTGGCCACTTCAAGAAAGTCTGCAACACCCCATTCAACGGGACTGAGGACCCAGTCGTAGCTCTAGATTGGTTGGACGAACTTGAAGATCACTTCGCTCTGTTAGAGGTCCCCGAAGATAAGCGCGTCTCCTGCGCGCAACTACAGCTCCGCCTCAATGCGCACGATTGGTGGGACGTGCATCGACGATCTCTCCAATTTGATCACGGAGAGGAGGCGATCCCGTGGACGACTTTTTGTGCCGCGTTCGAAGAGGAGTATGTACCCCCTCCAGTCCAACGTCAGATGGAGAACAAATTCGTGCAACTGAGGCAAGGCAGTATGACAGTTAAAGAGTACTCCGCCGAGTTCAACCGACTCGCCAAATTCGCTAGGGCCTATTTACCTGATGTAGCGAGTCGAGCTAGAAGGTTTGAAGGTGGACTACGCCCTGTCATCCATTCGCACGTATCCGTTCCTCAGTATCGGACAATGCGTGAAGTCATGAATCACGCCCTGTCGCTCGAACCACACTATCATCACGTTCCTGCCGGCGCTGTGCATACATCCACTCACAAACGCCAAAGCAACGATAGAGGAAATACTGTTGCAAAACGTCCTAACAATGGAGGGCACCAAAGAGGAAACCCAGGGCCATCATGTAATTTCTGTAAAAAGCGTGGGCACACTGCCAACAATTGTCGTTTGAGACTTGGGTTATGCCTAGCGTGTGGACAATTAGGCCATGCCATTAATTCCTGTCCGAACCTTCCTGATCGTCGTCCCCAACGAAATAATCCCTAACGGTAAGTTCTACCCTAAGTTTCGGGACGAAACTTCCAATTAGTTGGGTAGGATGTAGCGTCCCGTTCTCCCGGTGCGGAGAGCGCGGCTAAGAAACACAAGACGGTATCGTTCGATCGGGATAGATTGAATTAAGAACTCGTCCTCGTTATGGATTTGTTTCTTCGGAATCGATTCCCATATTCAGTGGACTGCGCCCCAAGGATCGGCTTAGCGGCAGAGTCAGGAGGGACCTCTCCGCTGCTATCTTTTATTGCCTCGGTTTTTGATGTCGCTTGTTGCTTTCGTGCTTTGAGTTGGTTTTGGGACTTGCTTGTTTCCTTAAACGGTTTCGATAGTTTTTATTGTTTTCGTTCATTGACTTGCACTTCTATTCCGAGATTGGAAAGAGAGGAAGAAGAATTAATCGAGCTGTTCGTGTGCAGGTGAACGAGCAGTAGGCGGCTTGCGAGCGGAGTCGTGAAGCGCCTCTTTTCTTCTTTTTTCCAAAAATCTAAGTGAGTGGCTACCAACCCGATTAGCTAGTCCTGCTTTCAAGCTTCACAGCTAATCAATCTGCACTCTTCTATGCCCCGATCAAACGATACCAAATAATAATAAAAGAAACCAAGATAAAAGACAAATATACTTGGTTATTATGCTTGTCAATCAAACCTGTGAACTGTTGCCTTATCGTATGCTTGTTCGTGCAAATGTTCTATAAAATGTGCTAAGTATAGAACACATCTTGTATATGCATAATTGTTCAGGGAGGCTATGCTAAATAAATCATGCATTACTACTTGTCGTGCACTCGTGTATTTGCACTTGTGTTCTTGCAATCGTGTTGCCTCAACTGCATGAATTGTTAACGTGTTAATCGTGTACGATCATGGACAACTTGTGCACATGGTATAGTTCTGCGGACGGTCGCTGGGGCACTGGCACCGATCCGATCCGGGCGGAACTCGTGTAATAGTCATCGTATACGGGACAAGGTGGCTTGCAGCGCCTCGTGTACTATCGTTGCATGCTACCCTTGCCTCGGACTAGTCCACTATGGCAATCATGCCAGTGATCATCGTGTATATTTAAACCTGTTGCATACTAACTTGTGTCTTCGTGGCAGGGAAGGCAGGGTAAGTATTGTGCAGGTAATTCAGACGGTCAGGTAAAATCTACCTAACGGTGGCACGTTCATTTCGGTAAATTCAATATGCTGCTTACTTGTAAATGAACTAAGGCAAGATAGAAACCCACAAAAATATGCATGCTTCACTAAACAACGTGTTGATTGGTATAGTCAGGCTAGCTCGCCTTTACCAGCATGTTTCGATATGCTGACCCTCGTTGAAACAGGTTCTCCGCACCAAGGCGAACCGAGCGAGGAGCCGAAGTCGTCTTCCCGATCCAGTCCAGCTGTTGGCGCATCTTCACCGCGCCTCGAAGCCTTTTGAAGCCAGAAGCTGCAACTCTTCATACATAAATGCAGCTCCGTGGCAAAGCGATCCTCCAGCCTGGAGGTCTTTATCGTTTGAGTTTATAAAAGGATGTAATGTACAGGACTGCTATCTCATTTTGAGTCAACCCTTTTGTAAGCCGTTCGGCATATTAGCTAACTCGTTCAAGAGTTTGTAATAGATGTTCATTATCAATAAAGAGAACTTTTCTATGTTTCAAATCTGTGTTTTAATTTATCTGCGTACTCTGAATATGTGCTTGCTATGCAAATCATTAAAGCCTTGTGCGGGCGCAACTCCAGGCCCGCACGGCGGTCACGACTCGGGGGACGCCTCGGGGCGTGACAGATGTCCCATACGCCTACTAGTCGTCCTCCCCGCCCAATGATCTAAGCACGTTGTATCCACAACACGCGTCAGCTACTACGCCTCGGCATCGTAACTCTGGCTCATAGACTATCGTTAGAGCAAGGGTCCATCCTTACAACCAAATAAGGACAGGGATGGGACCATCGTACCACGCTAGTCTATGCTCCGCCTATCAATAACTGCTAAGTCTTCTAACATGCATCACTATTAGCAGTTATACCCTATCCGTCGTACGCCTACAAGTACAGGTGGCCAACCACATACGCAGGACCGTGCCCTACATGAGACTCACAACACGTGTACAAAATGTGTCAAGGCCTGGGAGTCATACCAATAACTCCACAACTTTAGGTGGGTCTACTAGACACTAGGTCAGACACAAGTCCTAACGTCTGTCACGCCCTGATCTCCCGCAGGCAATCAGCCGTTCCCGCTAGGCGGGAATCACCCTCGCCAGCGCTCCCGCGGAACGATCGCTTGACCCATCCGGGCGTGATACCGCACGAGCGTGATCTACGCCCGTACAAGGCCATGGTTCATTGGCTGGCGGCAAGAGTTCTAAGCCACAGAGTCGCACAGATTGTCCGAGTGCAGCGGAGTCATAAGCGATTTGGTAACAGGTTCACTAAGTCGACAATATAGCAGAAGCATGGAAACACAAGTTGGAGTAAAGCAAGCTCTTTTATTCATATTGAAACAAGTTTTACAGGCGGCGTATAGCCGAGATTACAAGTCGCTCAAGCACTCTCTCTGAAACATAAAAGTGTGCCAAGTGGCTACATTTATTGATGATATACATGAAGTGTTCAGGCGATGTTCAGGCAATGTTCAGGCGATGCAATGTTCCAACATTATGTCTTGTATATGTGCTTCAGTTCCAGACGTAGCGTTCCAAGGCTTCTGGGTTGAACTCCACGCCTTAGCACGCACGAAGGAGGCATCCGCACCGAACGAGGTTCTTCCGTACCCTGCAAGCAATCTGGTGGGTTATCAGTACATGAATGCACTGGTGGGGAGGCTACTCGCCCGCTCGACAAATCCAAACACGTAATACAAGTTTCATGCCCAACTATTTAGTTGTCTTTTTAGTTGCCTTAGGATCAGTTTTATGCAAGATTTGAATAGCCTAATTCGTGTGGTAGTGCACCGTGCGATATAAGAGGGAACACGACGAGACTTACCAACTTACCATTTATCCTTCCCTGTCCAAGACAAATCAAGATAATTTCAAGCAGAAACATGTATAAGCATTCAGGGCAAAGCATATGCAAACACAAGCGTTTCGGTACGAGATCCCATTCTGAGTGCACGGGTTACAGGAAATATCAGGTGTGTTGCATACGATGATCAAGTGCTCTTTATGCACGAGTGTTGTTATAACAAGATCGTTCAGGTGTTCAGTTATTCTCGATGCGATGCAGTGACTCGCACGCGGGTAGCCGCTAAGCGAGGATGACTTATCTATATGAACATGAGGTCACTGGCACGGCGCCATAGTGGACGGCGTAGTCTCTTGTCGGAATGGTGCACAAGCAAAACAGGAGGCATTGCACCACATTCCGCTCGAAGCAGGCGACTACTCAGGAGTTTCGTCCGGATCGGATCGGTGCCAGTGCCCCAGCAACCGTCCGCGGAACTAAACCTTGTTTTCTAAGTTGTCCTGTGACCAGGCAAGTCTCTATCATCAGGTTCAGGTAAGGTGCAGGAACAAGTTCAAGGCAGGATATATATATATAGAACAAGTTTCATGGAACAAGTTCAAGTCAGGAGATATATATATATATGTAACTTGTTGGGGCAGGATCAGGATTACTCTCAATGTTGAGTATCGGCTCCACGAGCCATTTGATTCAGTACATGATAGTATTGCTCCATGAGCTGGGATTTGGGATCACTGAATTGGTGCAAATTCCTTGGTTCGGGAAATGCCTTAGCGACCCGATGGTCCCGGATACTTTCAGGTTTATTTATGCACGGAACAACTATCAAGTAGTCTTCCGAGGAGAGCCTAAATGAATGCATGACAAGCATAGTGTTTCACGGTCTGGGCATAGTTATGCAGCAAGCATTAAAACTAGGCAATATATAAAAGCAGGCAAACATACACTTGTATAACTTAAGCATTCAAGTTCGCTCGGGCCCGAAGGTAAGCCGAGCAAAACCGTACGGGACCTTTCCGAGCGATGTTATCTAGGGTCGTGCATTGTAGGAAGTGAACAGTGCACTACTAAATATACATATGTGTCATTCTACCCGAGGCATAGCGGGTCCGGTTGCACGAGGCAAAGGTAACATGTGAGGGTCTGAATATATATCAATATTTTATTTCCATGTTCTAGTATAAGCAATACAAGTTGGGATTATTCCCTTAGCTAGGTGCGTTGTATTCTTATTAGCATGCAGGGGGTGATTCACCTAGCGACTAGCATGTATTATTCCGTATTTTATGTGTGCTGGCTAAGCAAAGACAAGTTCACCGTAGCCACCCACCTTAGCGATGATCCGCCTCGGTCGAGTGATACTGCGAGCGAGCCTCTGAAAGCCTAAGCCGAACTCCTGTAGGGACCAAGTCTAGATATCCTTGCCTCAAACGAGTTGCCTCGCTGAGCAAGGCAGGTCGGGACGTTTGCACTTTGCCGTTTGAATCGGCAGTCCGCTTGAGCGGAACAGGGTATTACATTATCCACCACTCAGAAAAGTCTCATCCTCGAGACTTCCCGAGGGCAAGCCATACTATCGAATTTTTCGAATCTAGCCCAAGCATAGCTATCGGTACCACTAGATCCATTGGAACACAATCCCCCACTCGATGCTTACGTCGTATCGCGTGTATACTGAGTCAGTCTTATTTGCGCCTTGGCGCGGGACAAGTTTCTTAACACGAGGCACGTTTCAATCGATCTTGGATAGCGATCTAAGGCTGAGGCAAACTTATACAAGTCGTTATGCTTGTTCAGGAGGATTTTTACTTGCACTAGCATTTGAGATCAGCATATCGCATGTCTGGATCGTGCACATATTCGAAGCGTCCCTCAAACACATGCATGTCAACCAACTTAGCGATAGCGAAGTCTTAGCACTCGAGTTTCACATTTCTTAAGTCTTGGATCGTGCACATATTCGAAGCGTCCCTCAAACACATGCAGTCAACCAAACTTAGGGATAGTGAAATTGGACAAGCCACTTGCAAAAATCTCAAGGGTTCAATCAAATCCCATATCATTTCCATTTCAACCAAGTATTTGCACTACCGTTAAACACGATTAATCTGATACCGACTAGCGTCCATCCATTTGGGTCAACTTAGCATACGTTATCATTCCCAAGTCTAACCCTAAGTCTTGCTACCCCAGTTGTGATGCTTTATACAAGCAATATGGTAAAGTCGGTAGCACAGGTTTATTCACTCGGCACAGGGTAGTCTGCCTATCACTAGGTCAGCTCACAAGGTCATAGGTACAGGTTCAAGCATATTGCGATTCATCGTACAAATTTATCGCACGATGCTCGCCCCAATTCCTATGGTCAAACCATTGTTCATTTACACGGGGTATTCTACCCAAGCTCGTTTCACTCAGATTTCTAAACATCGAGCACATATTTACCTACTCTCATTAACACGTTCGTTTGTACGGGGGACGAGTCCGTTCAGTAAAATCTAATATATATCCAAGTTGCAGGACAAGCCTAGTCCACCAAGCCAAGATTCAATTCTAAACCTTAGATTATTTCTCCAAGTCGTTCAACCTGATTCACGTATTCGTTCACAAAAACCATCGAACATGATTTATTTCAGGTTCAAGGCTAACTAATCCATTGAAATATTTCAATCACCTGCATTCCAAGTTCATCTTATCGTGTCGAACCAGAAGTCAAGACGATCCATACGTTGTCACGCCTCGGTCTTCCGCAAGTTCGATCATCCACGTTGGATGTGAGATCATCACGTCAACGCTCCCGCTGGACAATCGTCCTAATCCGGGCGTGACGCATGTGCGACATAGAGTTATGCACGTACAAGACAAGAACGTTTTGAATGTTATGGCTATCTTCGACACGATCGAGATACCTTATCCTTTAACCTTTTAATTCCATCCAACAGTATATCCCATCAAGTCAGATCCGTTTATGCAGTGATTATAGTTCCTCAAGAAACAAATTTCTATATTCGAGCCCAAGTCGTTTCTATTTCAATACATTCCATTCATTGAGTTTGTTCGGAATAATCACTGAACATGTTCCCTTGAGTCCGATCATCCCTGCCGTACGCGAATCACCACGTCGGCGCTCCCGCAGGATAACCATTCTCGTTGGGACTGATTTCGAGAGTTACCTTTCCAAACTCGATTTCAAGATTGTTCTTACAAACATCAAGCCAGTTCCATTATCGCTTATATCTCTCATCGAACCATAGTATTTATTCTCGGGCTAACTTATATTGAGCGATAATGTACTCAAGTTCAATCCTTTGGTTTCAATCCAAAATCGCTCACTAATTCTTAATTTCCAACAAGTTTTCCTTAACCAAGATATTAATTTCTATTTTTGAGAATTTCTATTCGATATAAACCTTATCATTTACTCAAGTTATTCTCAATATCGTTCAGTCTGACTATCACACGGGTTATGGATCCATTGGACGTTTCTAAATGATCCATCCACCACTCTGAATCGAGTCATTCCATCAGGTTCTTAATTGGTGCTCGCATTCTCGTTAGCTTACTCACTAACTCGTTCCTCAATTTCTAACACGATACTCAGGTTTCGCCTGATAAAATCTAATCTCATTATATATTCTGGATTGATGGTCATCCAAGCAACTATATTTGATTTTTGTCTTCCAACAAGAATTTCATTCGAGCTATTTCCCATAACCAAGCATGATTCGCCTAAGCGATAAATCCGATGAAGTCTATCGATTTGCAGCTCTAGGTCTGACTTGTATCATTCCTGAACGATATTCAAATCTCATTTATAACTGGCTTGCACCCAAGGGGTTTGGGTGCACGATATTCTACACAACTTAGCCGAAAGGCTGAGTGCATAGCTAACCGTTCGGGCAATATTCGTTTTCTCACTAACCAGTTGGGTAAACATGTATAGGCATTCCAGGTTGCACATAATGCACGAGTCTAGCACGAATCTAATCCCATAAGGACTAGTACAGGTTGGCACAAAGGCCCTTGCAACACAATTCATACCAGCAATCACACTATTCAAATGTAACTCTTTGAAAGTATTTAGACTTATTGTTTGGAACATCCCTTTGAGGCATTGAGAGAGTGTGTGCACATAACCCACGAACGAGCTTTCGAAACAGAGATATTAGAAACGAAGATTCAAAGGCGTATAAGCCAGGCTCTGATACCATTCTGTCATGCCCCGATCTCCCGCAGGCAATCGACCGTTCCCGCTAGGCGGGAATCACCCTCGCCAGCGCTCCCACGGAATAATTGCTTGACCCATCCGAGCGTGATGCCGCACGAGCGTGATCTATGTTCGTGCAAGGCCATGGTTCATTGGCTGGCGGCAAGAGTTCTAAGCTACAGAGTCGCATAGATTGTCCGAGTGCAGCGGAGTCATAAACGCATAGCGATTTGGTAACAGGTTCACTGAGTCAACAATATAGCGGAAGCATGGAAACACAAGTTGGAGTAAAGCAAGCTCTTTTATTCATATTGAAACAAGTTTTACAGGCGACGTATAGCCGAGATTACAAGTCGCTCGAGCACTCTCTCTGAAACATAAAAGCGTGCCAAGTGGCTACATTTATGGATGATATACAGGAAGTGTTCAGGCGATGTTCAGGCGATGCAATGTTCTAACATTATGTCTTGTATATGTGCTTCAGTTCCGGACGTAGCGTTCCAAGGCTTCTGAGTTAAACTCCACGCCTTAGCACGCACGAAGGAGGCATCCGCACCGAACGAGGTTCTCCCGCACCCTACAAGCAATCAGGTGGGTTATCAGTACATGAATGCACTGGTGGGGAGGCTACTCGCCCGCTTGACAAATCCAAACACGTAATACAAGTTTCGTGCCCAACTATTTAGTTGTCTTTCTAGTTGATTTAGGATCAGTTTTATGCAAGATTTGAATAGCCTAATTCGTGTGGCAGTGCGCCATGCGATATAAGAGGGAACACGACGAGACTTACCAACTTACCATTTGTCCTTCCCTGTCCAAGACAAATTAAGATAATTTCAAGTAGAAACATGTATAAGCATTCAGGGCAAAGCATATGCAAACACAAGCGTTTCGGTGCGAGATCCCGTTCTGGGTGCACGGGTTACAGAAAATATCAGGTGTGTTGCATACGATGATCAAGTGCTTTTTATGCACGAGTGTTGTTATAACAAGATCATTCAGGTGTTCAGTTATTCTCGATGCGATGCAGTGACTCGCACGCGGGTAGCCGCTAAGCGAGGATGACTTATCTATATGAACATGAGGTCATTGGCACGGCGCCATAGTGGACGGCGTAGTCTCTTGTCGGAATGGTGTGCAAGCAAAACAGGAGGCATTGCACCATATTCTGCTCGAAGCAGGCGACTACTCAGGAGTTTCGTCCGGATCGGATCGGTGCCAGTGCCCCAGCAACCGTCCACGGAACTAAACCTTATTTTCCAAGTTGTCCTGTGACCAGGCAAGTCTCTATCATCAGGTTCAGGTCAGGTGCAGGAACAAGTTCAAGGCAGGATATATATATATATAGAACAAGTTTCATGGAACAAGTTCAAGTCAGGAGATATATATATATATGTAACTTGTTGGGGCAGGATCATGATTACTCTCAATGTTGAGTATCGGCTCCACAAGCCATTTGATTCAGTATAGAACAGTATTGCTCCATGAGCTGGGATTTGGGATCACTGAATTGGTGCAAATTCCTTGGTTCGGAAAATGCCTTAGCGACCCGATGGTCCCGGATACTTTCAGGTTTATTTATGCACGGAACAACTATCAAGTAGTCTTCCGAGGAGAGCCTAAATGAATGCATGACAAGCATAGTATTTCACGGTCTGGGCATAGTTATGCAGCAAGCATTAAAACTAGGCAATATATAAAAGCAGGCAAACATACACTTGTATAACTTAAGCATTCAAGTTCGCTCGGGCCCGAAGGTAAGCCAAGCAAAACCGTACGGGACCTTTTCGGGCGATGTTATCTAGGGTCGTGCAGTGTAGGAAGTGAACAGTGCACTACTGAATATACATATGTGTCGTTCTACCCGAGGCATAGCGGGTCCGGTTGCACGAGGCAAAGGTAACATGCGAGGGTCTGAATATATATCAATATTTCATTTCCATGTTCTAGCATAAGCAATACAAGTTGGGATTATTCCCTTAGCTAGGTGCGTTGTATTCTTATTAGCATGCAGGGGGTGATTCACCTAGCGACTAGCATGTATCATTCCGTATTTTATGTGTGCTGGCTAAGTAAAGACAAGTTCACCGTAACCACCCACCTTAGCGATGATCCGCCTCGGTCGAGTGATACTGCAAGCGAGCCTCTGAAAGCCTAAGCCGAACTCCTGTAGGGACCAAGTCTAGATATCCTTGCCTCAAACGAGTTGCCTCGCTGAGCAAGGCAGGTCGGGACGTTTGCACTTTGCCGTTTGAATCGGCAGTCCGCTTGAGCGGAATAGGGTATTACAACGTCAACGCATCCGTTGACTGCACCCGAGTCTCCCTCGGACGCGCACAGTTATATAATATAAATATACAAATAATAATATAGAATTTAAACAGTACAACAAAGACAAGGTATACTTGCTTGGCAAGCGGCTGTGTAGTCCCAATAACCAGCTCCTGGAGTCGCGTAGGACCCATTCAATAGATCTTCGGGGTCAGCATGCACAGGTACGGGAAGCGGGGTGACTACTGCGGTTTGTCTAGCGGGGGTGACGGGTTCATAGTGAACACGAGGGCGAGGGTAATAACGATGATTGAGGTTGACACGGTGATGGTTAAGGGTGACAGTGTTTAATGATGATGATGGTTCGAGATGATGGTGGGGACAATGTTGAGGATGAGGGTTCATAATGGTAATGATGATCACAATGGTGATGATTATGGAATAATGATAGAATTTGATAATAGTGGTGACTTGGATGATGACTGGAACGATGGTGAGGATGACTAGGACGATGATGTAGATGATGGTGATGACGAGGATGAGGTATTGAGGATGGGGTAATGTTGATGACGGATGTTGGTGATGATACGATGATGATAATGACGACGATGGCGATGATAGTGACGACTAAAACGTCGATAATGGTGATGACGACAACGAGGATGATGGTGACTAGGTTGATGATGACGAGGACGACGAGGGTGATGACAACGTTGTTGGCGACGATGTTGACGAGGATGATAGTGGTGTTGATGTTTGTAATGGTGGTTGTGTTTGAGTGTTGTCGGAGTCCGGCCAGTGGGGGAGGGGGTCCGGCCAGGGGAGTCCGGCAAGGAGGTCGATCTGAGATGGGAGGGTGACGGTGAAGTACTGGTGGTGTGGCGGCTCGTGGTGGTTACTCCGGGGAAGATAAGGAGGCGGCAGGGAAGAGAGACGATCCGGGGTGGAGGGGAGGTTCAGGGGAGGAAGTCGGAGATGCGGGGCTACGGCTCGTCGTGGAGGGGTCGACGAGATGGCAATGGTGGTGGTGGTGTTGGTTCGTCCAGCGGGGGAGGTGGCCAGGAAGGGCCGGAGGGGGTGAAGGTGGTGTGCAGAGGCGGAGGAAAGTCGGACTCCGGTGAGTTGGGCTCGGCTAGGCATGTACAGGGAGGAGGAAGGAGACGAGGAGGAGCAGATGGTGATGGGGGATGCCGTCGGGAAGACGGTGGTGACGGCCGGCATTGGTGGTGACTCTGCGGGGGGATAGCCAGGATGGTTCGGCTCCGGTCGGGGCCAGCACAGCGGCTCGGGGATGCCGGGGATGAGGCCGGAGAAGGAGGAATCAGGGAGGATGACAATGGTGGTAGTGGCTCGGGTGACTGCGGGTGTGGTGGCTGGGGTTCGGATCATGCTCCGGTGGGCTTGGGGGGTCGGAGAAGACGGAAGGGGGAGGTCAATAGGACGGCGGAGTAGTCGACTGCTCAGTCGGGGAGTCGATGACGTACAGACGGGGAGGGAGGAGTTGCAGGCACGGCGGAGGACGTTCAGTCGAGGAGAGAAGAGGTCGTGCGACGGAGGAGATGTCGTGCTGCAGGGGACTGCTCGGCGGGGTGGCTCACTGGAGGGGTCGAGGTGATGGGGGCTCCGGCGTGTCATCGGGGAGTACAGCGGTCGGGGGAGGGGAATCCAGTCGACGGGATGAGCGGATCTGGAGGAGAGCGGCGGCGGCTTCAGCGATGATGGAGTAGTGAAGGAGGGAAGTGGATGGTGGTTCATCGAAGCGGGGCTGACCCGGAGGTCCGACGAGTCTCCTGCGAGGCTGGACAGGGACTCGGGGGAGGGGAGATGAACAATGTCGGCTGAGAGTTTAAATGGTTTTTTTTTAGGTTTTGGTTTGGGGATTTGAGTTTTAGGTTAGGAAGAAACTAGAAAATATGATTTTATACATGTAGAAATTTGGCTTGGGCTTAACCTAGGATTAGGGCTTGGTCAACACTCCTTGGTATGGGCCTTGGGCTCACATGGAGATGTCAGGAGGGCTGTAATTTGCATTAATTAAATACGAGGGTAAATTAATATACGGGGCGATGTGCGCGCGTTGCACATCCCGAAAAATTACGAAAAAATTCGCGTGAAGGGGAAAATTTGGGTTTCTTCACGTATTGTCCAATGATGGGGGCACCTCAATGCATTTTTGCATAAAAGCCCTCAACAATCGAGAAAATTGTACAAAGGCGAAAATTAGATTTAATTTTATTAAAATTACCGCGCATGGTGTTTCGGAATTAATTAGGAGTACCTGGGAATAAAATTAGGTAGGCCACAAGTGTCAAGGACGTAGAGGGCACAGTATAGAATATTAATAAAATCTGGGTCGTACAAAACGGTCTAAATTGTGTTCCGAATTTCGACTGGGACGCACATGGGTACAAAGATGGGATTTATTTTAGAATTACGAAATAACGTCCGCGACGTTTATTGTGCGACTAAAATGTAGCACCAGAGAGCATGATTATAAGTTATACAAGGGTCAGAAAGGTAGGCGGGCACGTCTAGGACAATGTTGTGAAATTTGCAGATAGGCAATGGCTAGCGTAGTGCTCCAATTAACGAAGCAACGATAGGGTGCGCTACACGATAAAATAATGTATAGTTAAATCAAATACCGTGTTCTAAATTCTAATTGGGTTCAAACTAGCCCTAATTCTACTATATAAGTCAAGTAAACCAAATTTCGGGTGAGGGGGTTTACACATATATATATTTGTTTATGTATACTAATTTTTTCGTATAACATGTATTTGCAGAAAAGCAATAGACATATACAACAAAGAAATGTTGGATGAGCCAAAGACGACGTCAACCTAGAAGATTTCTCTGAACCGCCTACGACATCTCCGGAGCCTCGCACTGGGGGGGGGGTTTGCTGCCCGGTCAGCGAACGGGGTTCGAGGGGGCAGTGCCCCTCGTGGGGGTTCGGGGACGAAGCCCGTGATGTAATGCCCCACTCCTAGCGGGTTACTTATGGAACACTTGTTACTTTGACTCGGTTGAGAATCGAGTCTCGAAAAAACCTAACTGCCAAATCAACACGGACGAAATATAATGAACCCTTCAAATTGATGGAACAACTTCTATTAAAATAAGTCCAATAGTTTTCGTTGGTTGTTTTGTTGCTTGGTTTTGTGTTGCTTTGTGTTTTGTCTTGCTTTCGATGACTTGGTTTTCATGATTCGCTTTTCTTACTTGCGCATTCTTTTCGAATCGTAAAGGAAAGAGATAGAAGGATGTTAATGTCACGCCCCGATCTCCCGCAGGCTAAATCGGCCATCTCCGCTAGGCGAGAATCACCGCGCCAGCGCTCCCGCGGAACGATCGTTTTGACCCATCCGGGTATGATGCCGCACGAGCGTGAGCCACGCCCGTGCAAGTCCATGGTTCATTGGCTGACGGTAAGAGTTCTAAGCCACATAGTCGCACAGATTGTCCGAGTGCAGCAGAATTATAAATGCATAGGCAATTTGGTAACAAGTTCACTGAGTCGACAATAGCAGAAGCATTGAATAACACAAGTTAGAGTAAAGCAACTCTTATTGATATAAACAAGTGTTACAGGCGGTGTATAGCCGAGATTACAAGTCGCTCAAGTCTCTCTCTTTGAAACAGTAAAAGCGTGCTAAGTGGCTATATTTGTGGAATGATGTATAGGATGTTAGGCGATGTTCCAATATTATATCTTGTACATGTGCTTCAGTTCCGGACGCAGCACTCCAAGGCTCCGGAGTGAACTCCATGCCTTAGCACGCACGGAGAAGGCATCCGTACCGAACGAGGTTCTCCCGCACCCTGCAAACGATCTGGTGGGTTATCAGTACATTGAATGCACTGGTGGGGAGGCTACTAGCCCGCTCGACAAATCCAAACACGTAATATGGGTTCCGTGCACCAACTATTATGTTGTCTTTGTAGTTGCCTTAGGATCAGTTTCATGGCATATTGAATGGCCTAACTCGTGTGGCAGTGCACCGTGCGATATAAGAGAAAACACGGCAAGACTTACTAACTTACCGATTTGTCCTTCCCTGTCCAAGGCAAACCAAGTTAATTCAAGCACGAGCATTCATAATAAAAACCAAGGCAATAACATATGCAAACACGAGTATTGTTATATCATGGTCGTTCAGGTGTTCAGTTTGTTCTTTTGATGTGATGCAATAACTCGCACGTGGATAGCTGCTAAGCGAGGATGACTTATTTATATGAACATGAGTCGCTGGCATAGCCATAAAGGACCAATCTAGTCTTGGGTGAGAGTGGTATGCAATATTGGGTTCTCGAGGTGAAGCATACCAACCCGCCCGCTCGAGAGACTATCATGATGTTCCGTCCAGATCGGATCGGTCCCAGTGCCTCGGTGATCATCCATAAAACTGTACCCTGTTTCCAAGTTGTCCGCGACATGCAGGTCAGGGTCTTTCAGATTTACTGGATTCATGAATAACATGTTAATTCTTAATTCACTTAGCCATTGGATATGCGTAGTCGCTTGGGCTGAGATAGATGTAGCAATAAGGTGCATACACCCTCTAGCCCGCTCGAGAGAGGCTTGTAGAGATTCGAATACCTCAATAAGTCTTGTTTCTTTCTTTACTTGACGTGATACAATCCCTTGGTTCGGGAACTGCCTTGGTGACCTTACGGTCCCAGATACTTTCAGGTACATACTTGCACGGAATAACTATTAGATAGTCTTCCGAGGAGAACTAGATGAATGCATGACAAGCACAGTGATACACAATTGAGGCATAGTTTATGTGACAGCTTCGAACGAGGCAATATACAAGTAGGCAAGCAGGCATTTATATAAACATAATCATTCACATTAGCTCAGGCCCGTAGGTAAGCCGAGGAGTGAAACCGTATAGGGACTTACCGAACGACATGATCTAGGGTAGCATGCGAGGGTCTGAATATAAGCAATATTTTATTTCCATGTTCTAGCACAAGTAATACAAGTTGGGATTATTCCCTTAGCTAGGTGTGTTGTATTCTTAATAGCATGCAGGGGATGATTCACCTAGCGACTAGCATGTATCGTTCTATATTTTTATGTGTGCTGGCTAAGCAAAGACAAGTTCACCGTAGCCACCCACCTTAGCGATGATTCACCTCGGTTGAGTGATACGTCAAGCGAGCCTCTGAAAGCCTAAGCCAAAATCTTATAGGGACAAGTCTGGATATTCTTTGCCTCAAACAAGCATTCTCGCTTGAGCAAAGCGGGTCAGGACATTGCACTTTTGTCGTTTGAATCGGCAGTCCGCTTGAACAGAATGGGGTGTTACATCGTACCCAACTCAAAAAAGTCTCTTCCTCGAGACTTATTGAGGTCTAGGCAAACCTATACAAGTCATTATGCGTGTTCGTTTGGATATTCACTTACACTTGCATTGAGATCAGCATATCGCGAGTCTGGATCGTACGCATATTCGAAGTGCACTTCTAACATGAGCATGCCAACCAACTTAGCGATAGCGAAATCTTAGCACTCGAATTTCACATTTTCTTGAGTCTTGGATCATGCACAAGTTCAAGGCATCCCTCAAACATATGCATTCAACCAAACTTAGAGATAGTAAAATCGGACAAGCTACTTGCAAAAATCTTAAGGTTTGTACAGGTTAGCACAAAGGCCTTAGCATCACAATTTTATACAAGCAATCACATTATTCTAATATATTTTTTGAAATTATTTAGACTCATTGTTGGAACATTCTGTTTGGGACATTGAGAGAGAGCATGCACATAACCCACGAACGAGCTTTCAAAACTGCGAAAATTGAAACAAAGTCTAAAGGAGTATAAGCCAGGCTCTGATACCAATCTGTCACGCCTCGATCTCCCGCAGGCTAAATTGGCCGTCCCCACTAGAAAAAAATCACCGCGCCAGCACTCCCGCAGAATAATTGCTTTGACCCATCCGGGCGTGATGCCGCACGAGCATGAGCCACGCCCGTGCAAGGTCGTGGTTCATTGGCTGGCGGTAAGATTTCTAAGCCACAGAGTCGCACAGATTGTCCGAGTGCAGCAAAATTATAAACGCATAGGCGATTTGGTAACAAGTTCACTGAGTCGACAATGGCAGAAGCATTGAATAACACAAGTTGAAGTAAAGCAACTCTTATTGATATAAACAAGTGTTACAGGCGGTGTATAGCCGAGATTACAAGTCGCTCAAGCCTCTCTCTCTGAAACAGCAAAAGCGTGCCAAGTGGCTATATTTGTGGAATGGTGTACAGGATGTTAGGCGATGTTCCAATATTATGTCTTGTATATGTGCTTCAGTTCCGGACGCAATGCTCCAAGGCTCCGAAGTGAACTCCATGCCTTAGCACACACGGAGGAGGCATCCGCACCGAACGAGGTTCTCCCGTACCCTGCAAACGATCTGTGTAACACCTTGTTCCGTTCTAGCGGACTGCCAACTCAAACGGCAAAAGTGCAATAGTCCCGACCCGCTTTGCCTCAATGAAAAGCAAAGGATATCCAGACTTGTCCCTACAGGAACCCGGCTAAGGCTTTCAGAGGCTCGCTCGGCGTATCGCTCTACTGAGGCGAATCATCGCTAAGGTGGGTGGCTACGGTGAACTTGTCTTTGCTTAGCCAGCACACATAAAATCTAGAATATTTATGCTAGTCGCTAGGTAATTCACCCCCTGCATGCTAATAAATCCAACGCACCTAGCTAAGGGAATAATCCTAACTTGTATTGCTTGCTAGAACATGGAAATGAAATACTGCTTATATGTTCAGACCCTCGCATGCTAAGTCCCTTAACGGTTTTATCCCTCGGCTTACCTTCGGGTCCGAGCAACGTGCCTGCTTATGTTCCTTAGAAACGCATGCTTGTCTGCTTGAATGTTGCATTGTTTTCATCCAAACCCCGAAAGACTACTACGTGGTCGTTCCGTGCCTGAATAACCCTGCAAGTATCCGGGACCGTTAGGTCACCAAGGCAGTTCCCGATTCAGGAGACTACATCATGCCAAGTAAATGAATCATACTCCAGTGGCAAGACTCATTCAGGTATTCAGATCTCCCTGCAAGTCTCCCTCGTGTGCGGGCTTACATCAGCCCAGGAGACTGTACATATCCAATAGCTAAATGAATCATGCATTACTGCTTGTCTTGTGCTCGTGTGTAAATTAATAAGCGTGTTCGATCATGGACAACTTGTGCACAAGGATATAAGTTCTGCGGACGGTGCTGGGGCACTGGCACCGATCCGATCCGGGCAGACTTCGTGTTTATAGTCAATCGTGTTCGGACAGGATAACTTGCAACGCATCGTGTTTTATGAGCTCCTCGTGTTTTCTCGTTGCATGCTATCCTTGTTCTTGACTAGTCCATTATGGCATCAAGCCAGTGATCATCGTGTGTATATGCTTGCAATGCCTCGTGTAATTATCGTGTGAATATGGCTTGCAATGCATCGTGTGATTTTCATGTGTGTTTAAACCTGCTGCATGCTTGCCTGTAAAACAAAATATAACAAGTCATCCTCGCTTAGCGGCTATCCGTGTGCGAGTCATTGCATATCATCAATGAATAACTTAACACCTGAACGATCATGTTATAAGAACCCTCCTGTTTGCATATGCTATGCCTCCTGAATGTTTATACTTATCGTGCTTGAATTAATCATGTTTGCCTTGGACAGGGAAGGAGAAATGGTAAGTTGGTAAGTTCGCCGTGTTTTCTCAAACATCGCACGGCACACTGCCCGACACGTTAGGCTATTCAATGCTTGCATGAAACTGATCCTAAGGCAGCTAGAAAGACAACTTAATAGTTGTGCACGGAACCTGTATTACGTGTTTGGATTTGTCGAGCGGGCGAGTAGCTTCCCCACCAGTTCATTCAATGTACTGATAATCCACCAGTTTGTATGCAGGGTACGGGAGAACCTCGTTCGGTGCGGATGCCTCCTTCGTGCGTGCTAAGGCCAGGAGTTCCCTCTAAAGCCTAGCAACGGTGCGTCTGGGACTGAAGCACATATACAAGACATAATGTTGGAACTCGCTTGACCATCGCCTGTATATTCATTCCACCGTTGTAGCCACTTGGCACACTTTTACTGTTTCAGAGAGAGAGGCTTGAGCGACTTGTAATCTCGGCTATACGCCGCCTGTAACACTTGTTCATATCAATAAAAGAGTTGCTTTACTTCAACTTGTGTTTCAATGTTTCTGCTATATTTGTCGACTCAGTGAACCTGTTACCAAATCGTTATGCGTTCATGACTCCGCTGCACTCGGACAATCTGTACGACTCTGTGGCTTAGAACTCTTGCCGCCAGCCAATGAACCATAGCCTTGCACGGGCGTGGCTCACGCTCGTGCGGCATCACGCCCGGATGGGTTAAGCGATCGTTCCGCGGGAGCGCTGGCGAGGGTGATTCCCGCCTAGCGGGAACGGCCGATTTGCCTGCGGGAGACCGGGGCGTGACATGTTGGTATCAGAGCCTGGCTTCTACGCCTTTGGACTTCGATTCGATATCTCTGTTTTGAAAGCTCGTTCGTAGGTTATGTGCACACTCTCTCTCAATGCCTCGATGGGATGTTCCAACAATAAGTCTAAATACTTTCAAAATACGTTTTGAATGATATGATTGCTTGTCTGGTTGTATGCTGCGAGTAGCCTTTGTGCCAACCTGTACGAACCCTTGAGAGTATCGCAAGTAGCTTGTTCGATTTTTACTAACTCTAAGTTTGGTTGAATGCATCTATTCGAGGGATGCCTTGAACTAGTGCACCATCCAAGACTTAAGAAAAGGTGAAACTCGAGTGCTAAGACTTTGCTATCACTAAGCTGGTTGACGTGTTCACGCTAGAAGTGCACTTCGAAAGTGCGCACGATCCAGTCTAAGCGATATGCTGATTTCGAAGCTTGTACAAGTGAATATCCAAATGAACAAGTACAATGACTTGTCTAGGATTGCCTCAACCCTAGATTACTGCTTGTCCTCAGTAAGTCTCGAGGACGAGACTTTTTCTGAGTTGGGTAGGATGTAACACCCCGTTCTGTTCTAGCGGACTGCCAACTCAAACGGCAAAAGTGCAATAGTCCCGACCCGCTTTGCCTCAACGAGAAGCAAAGGATATCCAGACTTGTCCCTACAGGAACCCGGCTAAGGCTTTCAGAGGCTCGCTCGGCGTATCGCTCTACCGAGGCGAATCATCGCTAAGGTGGGTGGCTACGGTGAACTTGTCTTTGCTTAGCCAGCACACATAAAATCTGGAATATTTATGCTAGTCGCTAGGTGATTCACCCCCTTCATGCTAATAAATCTAACGCACCTAGCTAAGGGAATAATCCCAACTTGTATTGCTTGCTAGAACATGGAAATGAAATACTGCTTATATGTTCAGACCCTCGCATGCTAAGTCCTTTAACGGTTTTATCCCTCGGCTTACCTTCGGGTCCGAGCAACGTGCCTGCTTATGTTCCTTAGAAACGCATGCTTGTCTGCTTGAATGTTGCATTGTTTTCATCCAAACCCCGGAAGACTACTACGTGGTCGTTCCGTGCCTGAATAACCCTGCAAGTATCCGGGACCGTTAGGTCACCAAGGCAGTTCCCGATTCAGGAGACTGCATCATGCCAAGTAAATAAATCATACTCCAGTGGCAAGACTCATTCAGGTATTCGGATCTCCCTGCAAGTCTCCCTCGTGTGCGGGCTTATATCAGCCCAGGAGACTGTGCATATCCAATAGCTAAATGAATCATGCATTACTGCTTGTCTTGTGCTCGTGTGTAAATTAATAAGCGTGTTCGATCATGGACAACTTGTGCACAAGGATATAAGTTCTGCGGACGGTGCTGGGGCACTGGCACCGATCCGATCCGGGCAGACTTCGTATTTATAGTCAATCGTGTTCGGACGGGATAACTTGCAACGCATCGTGTTTTATGAGCTCCTCGTGTTTTCTCGTTGCATGCTATCCTTGTTCTTGACTAGTCCATTATGGCATCAAGCCAGTGATCATCGTGTGTATATGCTTGCAATGCCTCGTGTGATTATCGTGTGAATATGGCTTGCAATGCATCGTGTGATTTTCATGTGTGTTTAAACCTGCTGCATGCTTGCCTGTAAAACAAAAGATAACAAGTCATCCTCGCTTAGCGGCTATCCGCGTGCGAGTCATTGCATAGCATCAATGAATAACTTAACACCTGAACGATCATGTTATAAGAACCCTCATGTTTGCATATGCTATGCCTCCTGAATGTTTATACTTACCGTGCTTGAATTAATCATGTTTGCCTTGGACAGGGAAGGAGAAATGGTAAGTTGGTAAGTCTCGTCGTATTTCCTCAAACATCGCACGGCGCACTGCCCGACACGTTAGGCTATTCAATGCTTGCATGAAACTGATCCTAAGGCAGCTAGAAAGACAACTTAATAGTTGTGCACGAAACCTGTATTATGTGTTTGGATTTGTCGAGCGGGCGAGTAGCTTCCCCACCAGTGCATTCAATGAACTGATAATCCACCAGTTTGTATGCAGGGTGCGGGAGAACCTCGTTCGGTGCGGATGCCTCCTTCGTGCGTGCTAAGGCCAGGAGTTGTCAAGACCCACACCCGGATATTCAAGCACGAGTATGTGGGTACGTCCAGCCTACGCCGCAGTGTCGGCGGTAGTACGCTGTCTAGGTCATATTCACAGTTAAATAAATTTTAGCTCATTCACAACATTATAAGTAGGCAAAGATAATAACAGGAAAAGGAATGCTAAGATTTCATAATCAAAATATGACAACCAGATCCATAGTTTATTACAGAATCCAGAAATTAAATCGGGGACAAACCCGATTACTAGGATGAAAGAAAAAAAATAATAACTAACTGCTAACTACTCCTCAGAAGTAGTCTCCTGAGTGGGAACTGGCACCTCAAGAGTATCACCTGCTACCTCATAGGAACCATAAAAGGTGGGGGCAAAGTCCTTATCATCGCCTAAAATAACGGATCCAGTCAGGAAAGGAGCAAAGTACCAATGCACAACAAGATTAAACTAAATATTTATGACAAGTAGAAAAGAAACTGTCTAAGTATCATGATAAGAATATGCATAATAAGTAGTGAAATTATCTAAGAGTTAAATACTAAAAATTAGGAACATAAGTAAAACATGATTAATTGCTATAAACCAGGGACATGAGCAAGACAGGAATATAATGAGACACGAAAAATGTAACTGTAACAAGATAAGAACTATGTGTGTGTAATTGTGTATTTAGAATACATAGTTGGCATGTAGGGGCTTATAAGGCTAATCTGGCCGTCATAGATGGCTATTAGACAGGAATAATCGAGATCCGGCTGATGGTACAGTCGCGTACCAACAGCTATTAGACAGGAACAGGGGGAAGGGTAAACTACATGCCTCCTAGTATTCTCCCACCCGACACGAAAAGCAAGACATGAACTCCAGTATTCAAGACATGAAATCCAGTATTCTAACACTACGTGTAAACATCCAATGGTACTAGTAGAGCAAGGAACTAATTATCACAATATAAAGATTAAACTTGAAGTGCAGGTACTTGCCTGGTGTTTGGATCCAATTACAGTTTTGTGTCTCGGGGAAATTTCCAGAAATGAGTCCAGATACTGAAATAAACATTACCATCATGCTCAGAAGATATCAAATAGCTAGAAATGCCTGTTCTTGCGTCCAATTTGGCGACAAGGGCAAAAATGGCAATTTTGGGTCAAAACGGGGTCCGCAGGTGGGCCCGCTTTGCACCGAAAAATGTGTCAGGGTCAAAGGTCTCCAAATTCACCAAACTTAGTGTCATCAGGTCAGGAACGCTGATACGAACCCAAAGGAACTTTCAGAATTGAATTCCGATGAGCCGATCACAAAATCGTCCCCACGACACGCGATTTCGTCAACGTTCTCAGAATCGAACCAAACTTGGGTCACAGGACCAGCGTATCGCTACGAGTCCGATGGCACAAGTTTCATTTTGATCTGACGTGTGTACACAAAATTAGGGCGAATTGTAGAAAAGTCGAATATGGGGCGATGTCCGTGGATACGCGTTGAATCCGGTGTGCACGCACACCCGAATCAGCTTCCGCGAAATATCACACGTCCGTATCGACAACGCGCACGTATCTGTGAAGACCGCACGCGACCAAGTCGTCCCGTTTGGCTGGACGTACTCAGTTCCGGGGTGAAACAGGGTCTGGTTTTTTTTTCTGTTTTTTGATCGCGGTGTGCGATCACCACAGGACGCGATGCCCCGAGCGGTTTGTCCGGGCACCGAGAGGGTCATACAGGCTTCGCAACGCAATTTACGGAATTGAAAACGGAGATACGAGTACCTGAACTGGGCTCGTCGAAATTGGGATTTTTCGTGTCCGACACGTATCCTGTGTCCTGGACGAGTCCGTATCCGCGTGTCTGGCCTAGGGCTTCAGGCCTGTGCTGGAACCGCGATGGCCGGAGACTGGGTGGCTGCGGGTGGCGTCGCCGGCTCGGCCGCGGGCGGTGCTGGCAGTGGTCACCGGAGGCGGAGGCGGGCGGAGGATTCCGGGCGGTCGGAGGAAAATGGAGGAGGAGGACGGCTCTGGGAAGGAGGAGGGGAGGCTGGACGGCGGGTTCCGGCGCTGGCGGCTGAGGAAGAAGGACGGCGGGTCAAGGTGAGGACCGCCGGAGTTCTGGGTCGCCGGAGTTAGGGTTAGGGCTTAGGGGAAAGTGAGGGAGGAGGAAGAAGAAGAGGGGGTTTAAATAGGGCTCAGGCGAGGCGGTCGTGGCCGGGTTAGGCGCGCCGAGGGGGGGCCGTGGGTCGCTCCGGCGGAGGCGGCGGAGTACCCGGGCGGTGGCGCGAAGGACTCGGGCTGCACAGACGTGGGGAAGGGGATGGGGACCGGGTCGGGTCGGGCGCGGGTTCCGGGTTGAGCGGACCCGCCCGACCCGCTAACCAGGGCTGGCTGGGCTGGGCTGGGCTGGGCTTCGGCCCACTGGGCCGGGCCGGGACCAAAAACACTAAAATAATAATAATAATAATAATAATAATAAATAATTAATTAATAAATAAATAAATAAATAAATAGTTTTTAGGTGTTTTAAATTAGGTCCGGGGCCCAATAAATTCCAGAAAAATTATCCTAAGTCCACTTTTCTATTTTACACCCAAAAATATTATTTTCATGATATTTTAATATTATTTATTAACAATTAAAAATCATTTAATAATTTAAAATCCTGATTTTAATTACAGAAAATTCTCAGAAAATTTTAGAAAATTGTAAAAATTCCAAGTTTAATTTTTTTGAAAAATTCAGGGGGTTTACAATCTACCCAACTTATAAAAATTTTGTCCTCGAAATTAAAATATGGTAGGGTGCTTTCTATCCAATTTTACTTGATTACAGTCTAAAGGATTACTCTCAAGTGAACATTACGGTCTCTACCCAACTCAAAATTTTACCCATCTATCCTCTAAGGCTATAAAACTAGTAAATCTATGTCCCAATTTATTTATTCATGGTATTGAATCCTTGAGTCTTTAACACCAACCACATCACCTATGGTATTCCCTTAATCATAAAGGGTAATCATCAATGCGTCCGGTCTGAGGGGTATATCTAGTACTATCTATATATCAAACTTATACCAAGCACGAGATTTCGTCTTTCCGAAATAAGGGAAGACGAAGATCAATAATAAAGAGTTCAAGGGTTAGGTGATAAAAGTAGAAGTATCGGGATCAAGGCGTGTAAAGAATTCTAATGGGAATTGTCAAGCGGTTATGGATTGAAATTCTATTATGGCAATCATTTGTTCGCATGCTCGTATTAGTACAGTTATATAACGGATACGATATGCTCGAACATATTTAGGGGCAAGTATACTAGTCAACTATATATCTCAATCCATGTAAAGTAGTCGTGCGAAGTACGAATCAAAATGCACTAAGGTTGATCAGACCGTAATACACTGATTCTGAATAGACACTTGTATTAGTGGGGTTGATCAGGCCTCAATAACACATGTGTCATGAACAAGCCTGATAAAGAGTAGGCTTGCAAAACTAGGCTATAAAATAGCAGCGTAAGTCAAGTACAGCAAAATTAAGTGCGCTAGATGATGATGAAAGGAGGTATAAATATTTAAGTTCACAAAACAACATATAATAAGCACAATAGCAAAAGACTCTACAATCTCTATAGTTATCAAATTTAAAAGCATACCAGGTTTTTAGCAAGTTCAAAATTACTAGGTTGGGGCCGAGGTCACAAACCAATAGGCATGAGCTAAACAATACTAGAAAAGGTATCTACGAATCACTTACGCGCATTAGCTGCTCCAAGAGTCTGCGCGTTCTCCACGGTCATTGCGTAAGCTTGTCCGTGTCCATGAGGTGGTGCCCTCTGCTGTGCTGCTGGGGGCCTGGCCTGAACTGGAACTTTTTGTTCAGTTGTGCATCCTTGAGCAGCAGGACAGTCCCTCATCTGATGTGCTGCTGATCCACAATATAGACAGGCACCTAGCCTCTTTCTACAAACTTGCCAAGTGTGACCTGGTTTATGACAAAAGTTACAAGTGGGAGCTTGTTGGTTCTGTCCTTGAGCTTGGTGTTGGGGTACTGTGGCTTGAGGGAGAGGACGCTGGGTTTGTTGTGGGGCCCTCTGCTGTAGTTGTTATTGGAAAGGGCGTTTGTGGGGTCCCATACTTCCAGTATCTCTTTCCCGCTTTAATCTATGTCCCATGTCTCTTTCAACACCTTGTGCCACGCTCAAGATTTCCTCATATGTACGAGCTCGGCTAGTGGTGACAGCAAGGCGAATATCAGGAGACAACCCCTTCTTGAATCTACGAGCTCTATCCTCAGGGGTACGAACCATATATTCTGCAAAGTGGCTCAGTCTGCTAAATTCGGCAGTGTACTCATCAACAGAAAGGTTACCTTGTTCTAGCCTCTCGAATTGACTTTCGAGAGCTTTCCGAGCCACTTTGGGATAGAATTTCTCCTTGAACAGCCTCTTGAAGTCCTCCCAAGTGAGATCAGGAGCAGATAGTTGAGGTTCATCTCTAAACCAGGTCTGAGCTATGTCAAACAGTTGCAGGCTTGCAGATTCCACTTTAAGGTCATCAGGGACCCGAGCAGTCTTCAGGAGTCGCTCCACATTCTCTATCCATTCATCGGCATAGAGAATACCTTCAGTCCCATAGAATTCCAGGGGTTTAAGGTTCTTGAAGTCCTTGGCACTTCCTGGCCTCTTGTGTGGTGACTCCTGGGACTGAAGAGCGTCCGAAAGGCTAGTTCGTAGCAGGGTAGTCTGTTCCTTCTGGGATTCTACAAGTCCCTGGAACACTCCGAGTAGCTGTGCCCCATCCAGAGTAACTGTCAGAATAGTTGGAGGCGGAGGGAGTACAAGAGTTTCAGGCACAGTCTGCTCGACGGGTTCTGATGTGCCTCCTACTGTATTCCTTGTCTGAACCATTCTGAAAGATTAAGGGATAGGAAGATTAGAATAGATTACTTGGAAATCAAGGGCGATAGAAAAATTGACTAGGAATGATATCAAGATAAAAGATCCTATTCTGTGAATGAGCTTTTTCCTAAAATCCTCAATCTTATTGCAGGCCTGTTCGGTCCCTAAGTTGAAACCGAACAATTTAGTCGTTGACCTGCATGGGCCACCATAAAAACGTGTCACAACCCGCACCCGGATATTCGGGCACGAGTACGTGGGTACGTCCAGCCTACGCCGCAGTGTCGGCGGTAGTACGCTGTCTTGGTCATATTCACAGTTAAATAAATTCTAGCTCATTCACAACATTATAAGTAGGCAAAGATAATAACAGGAAAATGAATGCTAAGATTTCATAATCAAAATATGATAACCAGATCCATAGTTTATTACAGAATCCAGAAATTAAATCGGGGACAAACCCGATTACTAGGATGAAAGGAAAAAAATAATAACTAACTGCTAACTACTCCTCATAAGTAGTCTCCTGAGTGGGAACCGGCTCCTCAAGAGTATCACCTGCTACCTCATAGGAACCATAATAGGTGGGGGCAAAGTCCTCATCATCGCCTAAAACAACGGATCCAGTCAGGAAAGGAGCAAAGTACCAATGCACAACAAGATTAAACTAAATATTTATGACAAGTAGAAAAGAAACTGTCTAAGTATCATGATAAGAATATGCATAATAAGTAGTGAAATTATCTAAGAGTTAAATACTAAAAATCAGGAACATAAGTAAAACATGATTAATTGCTATAACCAGGGATATGAGCAAGACAGGAATATAATGAGACAGAAAAAATGTAACTGTAACAAGACAAGAACTATGTGTGTGTAATTGTGTATTTAGAATACATAGTTGGCATGTAGGGGCTTATAAGGCTAATTCGGCCGTCATAGACGGCTATTAGACAGGAATAATCGAGATCCGGCTGATGGTACAGTCGCGTACCAATAGCTATTAGACAGGAATAGGGGGAAGGGTAAACTACATGCCTCCTAGTATTCTCCCACCCGACACGAAAAGCAAGACATGAACTCCAGTATTCAAGACATGAAATCCAGTATTCTAACACTACGTGTAAACATCCAATGGTACTAGTAGAGCAAGGAACTAATTATCACAATATAAAGATTAAACTTGAAGTGCAGGTACTGCCTGGTGTTTGGATCCAATTACAGTTTTGTGTCTCAGGGAATTTTCCAGAAATGAGTTCAGATGCTGAAATAAACATTACCATCATGCTCAGAAGATATCAAATAGCTAGAAATGTCTGTCCTTGCGTCCAATTTGGAGACAAGGGCAAAAATGGCAATTTCGGGTCAAAACGGGGTCCGCAGGTGGGCCCGCTTTGCACCAAAAAACGTGTCAGGGTCAAAGGTCTCCAAATTCACCAAACTTAGTGTCATCAGGTCAGGAACGCTGATACGAACCCAAAGGAACTTTTAGAATTAAATTCCGATGAGCCGATCACAAAATTGCCCCTTGAGCGGGGCCTGTGGGGCCCACGACACACGATTTCGTCAACGTTCTCAGAATCGAACCAAACTTGGGTCACAGGACCAGCGTATCGCTACGAGTCCGATGGTGTAAGTTTGGTTTCGATCTGACGTGTGTACACAAAATTAGGGCGAATTACAGAAAAGTCGGATACGGGACGATGTCCGCGGATACGCGTTGATTCCGGTGTGCACGCACACCCGAATCAGCTTTCGCAAAATCTCGCACGTCCGTATCGACAACGCGCACGTATCTATGAAGACCGCGCGCGACCAAGTCATCCCGTTTGGCGGGGCGTACTCAGTTCCGAGGTGAAACAGGGTCTGGTTTTTTTCTGTTTTTGGATCGCGGTGTGCGATCACCACAGGACGCGATGCCCCGAGCGGTTTGTCCGGACACCGAGAGGGTCATACAGGCTTCGCAACGCAATTTACGGAATTGAAAACGGAGATACGAGGTGCGAGATACGAGTACCTGAACTGGGCTCTTCGAAACTGGGATTTTTCGTGTCCGACACGTATCCTGTGTCCTGGACGAGTCCGTGTCCGCGTGTCCGGCCTAGGGCTTCAGGCCTGTGCTTGAACCGCGGTGGCCGGAGACTGGGTGGCTGCGGGTGGCGTCGCCGGCTCGGCCGTGGGCGGTGCTGGCAGTGGTCACCGGAGGCGGAGGCGGGCGGAGGATTCCGGGCGGGCGGAGGAAAATGGAGGAGGAGGACGGCTCTGGGAAGTAGGAGGGGAGGCTGGACGGCGGGTTCCGGCGCTGGCGGCTGAGGGAGGAGGACGACGGGTCGAGGTGAGGACCGCCGGAGTTCTGGGTCGCCGGAGTTAGGGTTAGGGCTTAGGGGAAAGTGAGGGAGGGGGAAGAAGAAGAGGGGGTTTAAATAGGGCTCAGGCGAGGCGGTCGTGGCCGGGTTAGGCGCGCCGAGGGGGGGGGCGTGGGTCACTCCGGCGGAGGTGGCAGAGTACCCGGGCGGTGGCGCGGAGGACTCGGGCTGCACAGACGTGGGGAAGGGGATGGGGACCGGGTCGGGTCGGGCGCGGGTTCCGGGTTGAGCGGACCCGCCCGACCCGCTAACCAGGGCTGGCTGGGCTGGGCTGGGCTTCGGCCCACTGGGCCGGGCCGGAGCCAAAAACACTAAAATAATAATAATAATAATAATAATAATAATAATAATAATAATAATAATTAATAAATAAATAAATAAATAGTTTTTAGGTGTTTTAAATTAGGTCCAGGGCCCAATAAATTCCAGAAAAATTATCCTAAGTCCAGTTTTTTATTTTACACCCAAAAATATTATTTCCATAATATTTTAATATTATTTATTAATAATTAAAAATTATTTAATAATTTAAAATCCTGATTTTAATTACAGAAAATTCTCAAAAAATTCCAGAAAATTGTGAAAATTTCAAGTTTAATATTTTTGAAAAATTCAGGGGGTTTACAGGAGTTCCCTCTGAAGCCTTGCAACGGTGCATCCGGGACTGAAGCACATATACAAGACATAATGTTGGAACTCGCCTGACCATCACTTGTACATTCATTCCACCGTTGTAGCCACTTGGCACGCTTTTACTGTTTCAGAGAGAGAGGCTTGAGCGACTTGTAATCTCGGCTATACGCCGCCTGTAACACTTGTTCATATCAATAAAAGAGTTTCTTTACTTTAACTTGTGTTTCAATGTTTCCGCTATATTTGTCGACTCAGTGAACCTGTTACCAAATCGCTATGCGTTCATAACTCCGTTGCACTCGGACAATCTGTGCGACTCTGTGGCTTAGAACTCTTGCCGCCAGCCAATGAACCATGGCCTTGTATGGGCGTGGCTCACGCTCGTGCGGCATCACGCCCGGATGGGTTAAGCGATCGTTCCACGGGAGCGCTGGCGAGGGTGATTCCCGCCTAGCGGGAACGGCCGATTTGCCTGCGGGAGATCGGGGCGTGACAATCTGATGGGTTATCAGTACATTGAATGCACTGGTAGGGAGGCTACTCGCCTGCTCGACAAATTCAAACATGTAATATAGGTTCCGTGCACCAACTATTATATTGTCTTTCTAGTTGCCTTAGGATCAGTTTTATAGCATATTGAATGGCCTAACTCGTGTGGCAGTGCACCGTGCGATATAAGAGGAAACACGGCAAGACTTACCAACTTACCGATTTGTCCTTCCCTGTCCAAGGCAAACAAAGTTAATTCAAGCACGAGCATTCATAATGAAAACCAAGGCAATAGCATATGCAAACACAAGTATTATTATATCATGGTCATTTTGGTGTTTAGTTTGTTTGTAAACCCTCAGATTTTTCAGAATTTAAAAAAAAAAAATTTTTTGGAAATTTTAACTAATTAAAATCAAAATATTCTGGTTTTAAATAATTTTAAATATTTTTATTAAATATTAAAATATTATAAAAATAATATTTTTGGGTGTAAAATAAAATATTAGACATAGGATAATTTTTCTGAAATTTATTGGACCCCAAAACCATTTTTAAAGACCTAAAAATCAAGTTTTTAAATAAAACCAATTAAACCGGGTTGAACCAACTGGTTTAATCAAACCAACTTAAACCGAACCACCTTTGTGAACCAAACCCTGACTCAAACCAACCCTAGCAGGTCAGATTCTGATCCGTTATCCGACCTGACCCGCTGACCCAATAACCGAACCCATTTCATATCGGATCGGGTCGGATCCGAATCCCATAACCTGACCCGACCCGAATCATTAGCTACAGTAACCCAAAGTAATCGGACTCTGCCGATTCGTCTCCGCCACCCTCCGCCCGCATCCGCTGCGTCCGCCTTCCCTCCGCCAGAAAGGCCGGCCGTTCTCCTCCCACTCCGGCCTATATAAACCCCCAACTACCCCCTTCACCCTCAGCCACCGCCCAAGCCTCCCCGCCTTCACCTCGTCATGCCCCGCCCTCACAACCACCACCATCACCCTTCACCCTCACCAACATCCCGGCCACCGCCTTCCTCCTCTGCCACCGCCACCTTCTCCTTCGACGAAGACCACCGAGACGAGCCTCCGCTGTGCCCTAGCCGCCTGCGACCCGTAGCAGCCCCGGCCGTCACCAGCGCCGCCTCGACGACCCCAGCACCGCCTTCCTCCGGCCGCCTCCAGCTCCGGCGATTGTAAACCCCCTTACCCAAAATAGGTATTTTGTGTGTATTTTATATTATTATATTTATTATAGATGTTGAATTTCTTTAGAGTATTCTCTTAGTTAATAATAAAAATATTTCTTGATATATTTACTTATATAAATATTTATTTAGAATTATTTTAGGTTATTTTAGATTTTGGAGATCTTCTAGAATTTTTGGTAATGAAAACTTAGGAAACATAAATTTTTAGGACTTTCATGATTTATTATGAGACTATACTTGAATGTTGTTACTACCAAACATTTATTTTAGAGTTAAAATATTTAAATATATTTTTCTATAATTTATTTAGAATTTTAAGTAATTATTAGATTTTTGGAATTATTGAGGATTTATTTGGATATATAAAGTCTTAATATTAGATAGATGCTAATTTAGTGTTGATAGATATAATAAGATTATATATAAATTATTTGTATTATATTTAATTCTATTTAAGATTATAAATTATTGAGATGAACTCAAACTCTATTTTAAATTAATTCAAATCCTGATACTACTAGGAAAACAACTTCATGCATATCCTATCCTTATTTAAACTGATCCTAATCATATCCAAATTAGCCAATCCTAGTCTTATTCAATTAAACAATCTTCACCATTATAAATACCTATTAGACTTATGGAATAAACTCATCTTTCATATTTTTTTATCCCCAAACTCCTCTCTTTTTCGTCCAAAAATAGTCAAAATTCGTCATAAATTCAGCCTCATTTTCTAGTAGTTATGACGACTTAAAAAGAAGATATCTCCTAGCTCCGGACTCCAAACGTGCTCCAGGTTTTTTTTGTTAGTATCATATCAAGGTTAATTTTTTGAATATATAAATTATTTCATTAATTTCAGAACCTATTTTTCCAGAATATTCCGAAAGTGCCAGTTGTCCGAAATCAGACACGTTTTCGTATTTTTGAGATTTTGGGAGATCCCGAACTCAGAATTATGAACCGTTTGAAGTTTCGGAAAGCTGACATGATGAACTTCTAGAAAAGTATTTTTCCAGAATTTAAAATATAATTTTATTCTACTGTAAAATTCGTGCAACGTAGACGTAAATAGAAAACCACCGAAAACTATCATCTGTGCACCCTTGTGGCCATAAATCTTTACCGACTTATGATTTTATGAGACTGTCAATTCCAGCGTTCATGTAACGTTGAAATCTATAGGATTCCACACATAAATCTAGGATTCGAGTTGGTTGACTTTTTGGTCAACGGATTGCCTCGATTTGCGTACCATGGATCACAAATCCGTAAAGTTGACTTTCTTTGGACCAAAATTAGGATTTAACAATAAAATCAGATTATAATAAGATTAAAATACTATTTTAGGTTATTTTTTTAGAATTATAAATTAATTAAAATGGAGGAACCTATTCACCCACTTTTGTAACCTAACTTGTTTAATTTATGTGACTGGTAGATCAGACGACGCCTTGAGTTGTGACTTCATCCTTTTTCAGAGCAGGCAAGTATACCTTGCCATTGTACTGTTATTTATATTTCATATGTTGCATGCATCTTTATTTTCTATTTTTAGTTCATATATTTTAACTGTTATATAAAATGCATGCGACAATGTCGTCGCGATATATTTTTAGTTATGTATTTGCATTGACCTTGTTTATGAGACTGCCCCATTTTCATGTAGCATCATTAGGTTTTATTTGACTGCGACACATTTTTACACGAGTTGTGAGTCTCATATAGATCATGGACGTACGTATTGACTGAACATCGGTACGTGTGGGCCATGCGTTAAGGATAACTGCTGATAGAAACTTTATATGCTAGAAGACTTAGCAGTTATTAGAGGTCCATGGACATAGCCTATTGTAGTACGATGGTCCAATCCTTATCCTAATTTGGTTGCAGGATTGGGCTAGGGTACTAAGAATAGGCTATGAACCAAATTATGTTATGGATGTGACATGCTTAGAGCATGGGGTAGGAAGAACAACAAGTACCGCATTTGGGCTCCTTTGTACTTTTCCTTTTGTAACCCGGAAGCTCCGCTGGAGATACGGGCGGTGATGACCCCTATACTACTTGGCGGCCTCTGCCGTTCAAAAGACGACATGCTTTGAGGCCCCTGATTCTCCGAGAGAGTCATGCCAATCCCATTTATGGCCAGATAGCCCACTTGTTAGAAAGTTGTTCTTAAACTGCTTTCACTTAGACGGTTAGGTGACCTATTGGATATTTATTTCAGTACTTTATTGGCATATGTTTTATGTATCTTGTTACGTCCCTCTGAGGACCTGGCCCCTTCCAGGTGTATCTGTTCTTGAGTATTCGCAGGAGCGCAGATTCGGATGGTTACATGTGTTTCGAGGATGTCTTCTCTTCGAGCCCCATGGTCATTAGTTGATATTCTTATATTATGTTTGTTGTGTTGTACTTATATTATATTTTCTCTTATATTCGAGTTGGTAGTGGATTTGTTTCCATCCAACTAGTATCTTTAGATACTTTATATTGAGATCTAGATTCATAGATATTGGTTATTTATTTATATTTGATTTTTGTGGATGAGATTTAGATTATACCATGTGACTTGTGATATATTTATACCACTTGTGGATTTGATATTCATATTACAGTGTACGTATGGATTTTGGTTTCCATATATTAGAGTTGCCATATCCATGCGGCTGGTATGCTTACGTGACCTAGTCCTACGTATTTTGGGACTGGGGCATGACAACGATACCTCCAGCGAGCACCGCAGAAACCCTAGCAGCCGCCACCGTGCCGCGTCGCGCCGCCTCGCCGAATCACATTTTTTCAGTCTTTTTTGGAGCCCTGTTCAGGTGACTGTTTCTCTCCTTGTTGTCCCATTTTCTGTTCCGTTTGCTATGACACATAGACTGCATGACCCTCTCGATACCCGTACCATTGGTTCGGCGTGTCGCATCCTGTGGCGATCGTAAACTTTGACCCAAAATTAGGAAAATAATTACCCTATTTTCCTCGGAAGTGTGCTCCACTAAATAAGACGACTTGGTCATATACGAACTTCATCGAAAGGTGCACGCCCTTAATACGGACGTATGAGATTTCGTGAAAGTTGATTTAGATGTGCGTGCACACCGGAATCAACGCATATCCGTCGACAATGCCCCGTATCGGCCCTGTTCTGGAGCTTATTGTAACTTCGTGTACGCACGTCGTATCAAAATAAAACTTATGCCATCGAACTCGTAGCAATACGCTGGTCATGTGATCCAAGTTTAGTTTGATTCTGAGAACGTTGACAAAATCGCGTATTGTGGGCCCCACGGCTCCACTTGACGGGCGATTTTGTGATCGGCTCATTGGAATCCAGTTTTCGATATTCTGTTGGGTTCGTATCGTCGTTCTGGACTTACAAATACTAAGTTTGATGAATTTGGAGAACATTATCTCTGACATATTTTTTGATGCGAAGCGGGCCACATGTGAACCCCGCTTTGACCAGAAACTGTCACTTTTGCCCTGTGTCCAAATTAAACTTATGGACAGGCAATTCTAGCTATCTGATGTCTTCTGAACCTGATGGTAACGTTCATTTCAACATTCAGAGAAGTACCTGTAAATCCTGCTGATACCAGAGCAGCATTTGGAGTCCGAACCCCAGGCAAGTGTACCTTGCCAATCTTGCAATCATTGCTATATATTATTTCCTTGATGTATTATTATGTTGTATCTGTTCAACCTAGGACTGTGTGACAATACTTAGCGTCCGAATAATATTCAGGTGTCAACACCGTACGCGAAGTTGTGTAACGTCACCTAGACATGGATACTGAGACCCTATACATTCTCGTGCTTGCCTTATCAAGTATGTCATGTCTTAGGACACCTGACACCATTCATGAGACAGAATCTTCCTGAGATATTCATGGTGATTCTGTATAGGTTACAGGTTTTATGACATATACTTTATGCTTAGCTATCATTATGACTCATTGCATCAGTTAGAGGTCATGATCTTGCGTGTCATGGACATGAGACGTGTGATTACATTGGGTGGGGAGAGTAGCACCATATTAAAGGCTGATTATATTATATATATATGTAGTATTCTGGAGGTGCCTTAGACTCTGACACAGAGCTTTGGCACAAGTTCTGGCCCTTCGAGATAAATGCTGCTATGGGTTTCTCTGACACAGAGCCTATGGTAGTTTCAGCCTGAGTGTGACTAATGCTCTCATATTGCATATCACTTAGTTGGTTATATAGTTTACCCTATTGATTTATTTATTGTTGCACTGTATTTATTTTGGCTTGAGTTATTCTTATACCTTGTTATGTCCCCTGAGGACCTGGATCCGGATTATGTTCCCAGGAATAGCAGATGAGATCTATCCCGAGGTATACGGGACATGAGCATTAGCAGGAGCAGAACTGGAGCAGGTGCATACATTGGAGCTGTACCAGAACTTGAGGATGAGGTGATCGCCGAGGATTTCTTCTGAGTATATGCTTTATCTATACTCAGTATTTGCTGTTGTTATCTTTATTCTTGTATCTTGACTATTGTATCAGACTCATTATCGGGTTGTTCTCCGAGTTATGTTTTATTGAGATTTGATATTGCTTTATACTCTAATATTGTTGTATTTATTTCTGTGGATGAGATTAGTATATTAGACCCTTATTATTGTATTATAGCTTAAGTACACCCTGATGGGTCCATTAAATTGGGTTTGCCCATCGGTGTGTGCTGCTGGCCATTGCCACGTGACTAGTCCCTCGATATTTTGGGATTGGGACATGACATAGTTTTTGTGGTGGCCCATACAGGTCAACTACTAAATTACTTCAGTTTCAACTTAGGAATCGAGCAAGCCTGCAATAAGGATAGGATAAGTTATAGGATCTCATCCACTTGATTGAATCATTCTTGATCCCTATATCGGATTCAAAATTTCTTGACTTGCATCCTGTATTGATTCCTCAGTGCGCCTCTTATAGTTTATTTTGATGTAGAGTAATGGATTCACGAGCAAACGACAAAACTCCTGCAAGAACACCAATAGGTGCTGTAGCCACCTACGGAGAAGATAAAGTGACGCCATTGAGTGGAGATCCCTCCACTCACCGAAGCAGCTAAGCAAATCATCATGCTTCTAGATTTCGACGAGATAATATTCCACCTCCGCTATAGTTTACTCCACCAATGCTCGTATTCCTACAAAGGCAGGCTATGGACGGGCATCAGATATTATAAATGATCTACGCAATGATGCAAGCTCAACAACAAATTCAATAAGAGGTTCAGCATCATGAGGCAGAGAACTTGAGGAGCAGCCTAGTAACCGTACTAGAGCTGGCAGATCTACCAGCATGACGGCCAACGACGGGCTCTATCATCGATTTTTGCCAGTTGAAGCCCCGCACCTTTTCAGGCAAGGAGGAGCCCACAGAAGTTTATAAGTGGCTCACAAACACTCAACATCAATTAGAAGCAGCTGAGCTTCCAAGAGAACGTTGGATGACTGCCGTCAGAATACAGTTGATGGACAATGCACATCACTGGTGGTTATCTGAGGAGACACGGCTCGGACCAGACCGAGTCACTTGGGAAGAGTTCTCTAGACTCTTTCAGGAGATGTACATTCCAACTATTGCTCGATCAGAACTTCGGGACAAGTTCAATCGCCTCACTCAAGATAATATGACAGTGGAAGAATATAATGCGGAGTTTATTCGTCTGAGTCACTTTGCCCCAACCCTGATCCCGACAGAAGAAGAAAAGGCTGAGAAGTTCTTCGACGGACTAAACTTTAAGCTACAGAGACTGATCAGATCCGTTGTACCTACTTCTTATTCGGACGTCCTTGCTGCAGCCCAACGTATGGAGCACGTCACCAGGAGGGAGTCCAACCTAAAACGGCCAGCACCAACCAGAGCATCACAAGAGGAGTCTGCAAAGCGACAACAGATGAATCCACAACAGAGAGCATCTACACCACTAGTAATAGTCCTTCCTACTTGTCACTACTATGGCAAAGCAGGCAATCTCGCCAAAGAATGCCGACGCATATTAGGATTGTGTTTAGCATGCAGATCTTGTCAGCATTCGGTAAGGGATTGCCCTGAGCGTCGAGAAGGAGAACCAATGAGAATCCGACAAGCTCTACTAGCACCAGGAGGATATCAACCGAGGCCACCCTTGGCACCATGGGCAGCACCCTTCCAGCAAGTCCAACAGCAGCAGAGGAATCCACCGCAAGGATACGAACAAGCTTTGGCGATGACCTTGGAGGACGCGCAGACTCGTGGAGTAGCAAATGCGCGTAAATTATACATAGATACATTTCTTTAGCTCGTGTCTGTTAGTTTGTGACCTTAGCCTTAAACCTGGTATTTTGAACTTATTAATAAATAATAACCTAGTTTTTCTAAGCTGTAGTTTTCTTGCTTTAACTAGATTTTCTTCTCTTGAAATTGCATAACTTTTATTGCTTAGGAAAATGATATTTTTCTTCCCTAGGTGTTGTTTTGCTTAAACCCTCTTCCTTTGATTCTCCTTGATCATGATTCTTTGATGGTGTCGTGCTTCAAACTTATTTTTGCAAACTGTCTCATCGCTGCTGACCAGTTATTTCTTTGATTGCGATGATGCAATCCTCTTAAGGGGGATAGATTGTAAACCCCCAAATTTTTTAGAATTTTTAAAAAAATAATTTTTGAAATTTTTCTGGAAATTTTAACTAATTAAAATCAAGGTATTTTTGGTTTTAAATAATTTTAAATATTTTTATTATATATTAAAATATTATAAAAATAATATTTTTGGGTGTAAAATAAAATATTAGACATAGGATAATCTTTCTGGAATTTATTGGACCCCAGAATCATTTTTAAAGACCTAAAAACTAAGTTTTTAAATAAAACCAATTAAACCGGGTTGAACTAACCGGTTTAATCAAACCAACTTGAACCGAACCGTCTTTGTGAACCAAACCCTGACTCAAACCAACCCTACCGGGTCGAATCCGGACCTGTTACCCGACCTGACCCGCTGACCCAATACCCGAACCCATTCCATATCGGATCGGGTCAGATCCGAATCCCACAACCCGACCCGACCCAACCCGAATCATTAGCTACATTAACCCAAAGTAACCGATGACTCTGCCGATTCGACTCCGTCGCCCTCCGCCCACATCCGCCGCGTCCGCCCGCATCCCGTCGACTCGCCTTCCCACCGGCCGTCCGCCTTCCCCCCGCCAGAACGACGTGTCATTCTCCTCCCACTCTGGCCTATATGAACCCCCAATCACCCCCTTCACCCTCAGCCACCGCCCAAGCCTCCCCACCTTCACTTCGCTACACCCCGCCCTCACAACCACCACCATCAACCTCCATCCTCACCAATATCCCGGCCACCTCCTTCCTCCTCTGCCACCGCCACCTTCTCCTTCGACGAAGACCACCAAGACGAGCCTCCGCTGTGCCCTAGCCGCCTGCGACCCGTAGCAGCCTCAGCCGTCACCAGCGCCGCCTCGACGACCCCAGCACCACCTTCCTCCGGCAGCCTCTAGCTCCGACGATACCTCCGATGAGCACCACATAAACCCTAGCAGCCGCCACCGTGCCGCATCGTGCTGCCTTGCGAAATCACGTATTTTTTAGTCTTTTTTGGAGCCCTGTTCAGGTGACTATTTCTCTCTCCTCATTGCCCCATTTTCTATTCCATCTGCTGTGATGCGTAGACTGCGTGACCCTCTCGATACCCGTGCTATTGGTTTGGCGTGTCGCGTCCTGTGGCGATCGCAAACTGTGACCAAAAATTAGGAAAATAATTACCCTATTTTTTCTCGGAACTGAATGCACCCCGCTAAACGGGATAACTTGGTCATGTGCGGACTTCATCGAAAGGTGCGCACCGTTAATATGAACGTGTGGGATTTTGCAGAAGTTGATTTGGATGTACGTGCACACCGGAATCAACACGTATCCGTCGATAACGCCCCGTATCGGCCCTGTTCTGGAACTTATTGTAACTTCGTATACGTATGTCGTATCGAAACAAAACTTACGCCATCGGACTCGTAGCAATACGCTGGTCCTGTGACCCAAGTTTGGTTCGATTCTGAGAACGTTGACAAAATCGCGTATCGTGGGCCCTACGGCTCCACTTGACGGGCGATTTTGTGATCGGCTCATCAGAATCCAGTTTTGGATATTCCATTGGGTTCGTATCGTCGTTCTGGACTTGTAGACACTAAGTTTGACAAATTTGGAGAACATTGTCTCTAACACAATTTTCAGTACGAAGCAGGCCACATGTAGACCCCGCTTTGATCAGGAACTGTCATTTTTGCCCCTGTGTCCAAATTGGACTTATGGACAGGCAATTCTAGCTATTTGATGTCTTCTGAACCTGATGGTAACGTTCATTTCAGTATTCGGAGGAGTACCTGTAAATCTCGCTGATACCAGAGCAGCATTTGGAGTCCGAACCCCAAGCAAGTGTACCTTGCCAATCTTGCAGTCATTGCTACATGTTATTTCCTTGATGTATTATTATGTTGTATCTATTCAACCTAGGACCATGTGACAATACTTAGCGTCCGAATAATATTCGGGTGTCAACGCCATACGCAGAGTTGTGTAACGTCACCTAGACATGGATATCGAGACCCTATACATTCTCGTGCTTGCCTTATCAAGTACGTTATGCCTCAGGACACCTGACACCATTCATGAGACATAATCTTCCTAAGATATTCATGGTAATTCTGTATGGGTTACAGGTTTTATGACATATACTTTATGCTTAGCTATCATTATGACTCACTGCATCAGTTAGAGGTCATGATCTTGCGTGTTATGGACATGAGACATATGATTACATTGGGTGGAAAGAGTATTACCATATTAAAGGCTGATTATATTATATATATGTAGTATTCTGGAGGTGCCTTAGACTCTGACACAGAGCTTTGGCACAAGTTCTGGCCCTTCGAGATAAATGCTGCTATGGGTTTCTCCGACACAGAGCCTATGGTAGTTTCAGCCTGAGTATGACTAATGCTCTCATATTGCATATTACTTAGCTAGTTATATAGTTTACCCTATTGATTCATTTATTGTTGCACTACATTTATTTTGGCTTGAGTTATTCTTGTACCTTGCTATGTCCCCTGAGGACCTGGATCCGGATTATGTCTCCAGGAATAGCAGAGGAGATCTATCCCGAGGTATACAGGACAGGAGCATTAGCAGGAGCAGAAGCCGGAGCAGGTGCATACATTAGAGCAGTACCAGAACTTGAGGACGAGGTGATCGCCGAGGATTTCTTCTGAGTATATGCTTTATATAGACTCAGTATTTGCTATTATTATCTTTATTCATGTATCTTGACTATTGTATCAAACTCATTATCGAGTTGTTCCTCGAGTTATGTTTTATTGAGATTTGATATTGCTTTATACTCTGATATTGTTGTATTCATTTTTGTGGATGAGATTAGTATATTAGACCCTTATTGTTGTATTACAGCTTAAGTACACCCTGATGGATCCATTAAATTGGGTTTGCCCATCGGTGTGTGCTGCTGGCCATTGCCACATGACTAGTCCCTCGATATTTTAGGACTGGGGCATGACATTGTTCTTTTGATGTGATGCAATGACTCGCACGCGGATAACCGCTAAGCGAGGATGACTTATTTATATGAACAAGAGTCGCTGGAATAGCTATAAAGGACAATCTAGTCTTGGGTAGGAGTGGTATGCAATGCTCGATTCTCGAAGCGAAGTATACCAGCCCGCTCGCTCGAGAGACTATCATGATATTATGTCTGGATCGGATCGGTCCTAGTACCCCGGTGACTGTCCACAAAACTGTACCCTGTTTTCAAGTTGTCCGTGACATGCAGGTCAGGGTCTTTCAGATTTACTGGATTCATGAATAATATGTTAATTCTTGATTCACTTAGCCATTGGATATGCGTAGTCTCTTAGGCTGAGATGGATGTAACAATAAGGCGCATATACCCTCTAGCCCACTCGAGAGAGACTTGCAGAGATCCGAATACCTCAATGAGTCTTGCTTCTTTCTGTACTTGACATGATATAATCCCCTGGTTCGAGAACTGCCTTAGTGACCTTACGGTCCCGGATACTTTCAGGTACATACTTGCACGAAATGACTATTAGATAGTCTTCCGAGGAGAACTAGATGAATGCATGACAAGCACAGTGATACACAATTGAGGCATAGTTTATGCGACAGCATCGAACGAGGCAATATACAAGCAGGCAAGCATGCATTTGTATAAACATAATCATTCACATTAGCTCGGGCCCGTAGGTAAGCCTAGGAGTAAAACCGTATAGGGACTTACCGAATGACATGATCTAGGGTAGCATGCGAGGGTCTGAATATAAGCAATATTTTATTTCCATGTTCTAGCACAAGCAATACAAGTTAGGATTATTCCCTTAGCTAGGTACGTTGTATTCTTATTAGCATGCAGGGGGTGATTCACCTAGCGACTAGCATGTATCATTCCATATTTTTATATGTGCTGGCTAAGCAAAGACAAGTTTACCGTAGCCACCCACCTTAGCGATGATTCGCCTCGGTTGAGTGATACATCAAGCGAGCCTCTGAAAGCCTAAGACAAAATCCTGTAGGGATAAGTCTGGATATCCTTTGCCTCAAACGAGCATTCTCGCCTGAGCAAAGCGGGTCAGGATATTGCACTTTTGCCGTTTGAATCGGCAGTCCGCTTGAACGGGACGGAGTGTTACATCATACCCAACTCAGAAAAAGTCTCATCCTCGAGACTTATAGGCAAACATATACAAGTCATTATGCTTGTTCATTTGGATATTCACTTGCACTAGCATTGAGATCAGCATATCGCGAGTCTGGATCGTACGCATATTCGAAGTGCACTTCTAACATGAGCACGCCAACCAACTTAGTGATAGCGAAGTCTTAGCACTCGAGTTTCACATTTTCTTGAGTCTTGGATCTTGCACAAGTTTAAGGCGTCCCTCAAACATATGTATTCAACCAAACTTAGAGATAGTAAAATCGGACAAGCTACTTGCAAAAATCGTAAGGTTTGTACAGGTCAGCACAAAGGCCTTAGTATCATAATTTCATACAAGCAATCACATTATTATAATGCGCTTTTTGAAAGTATTTAGAGTCATTGTTAGAATATTCTGTTTGGGACATTGAGAGAGAGCGTGCATATAACCCACGAACGAGATTTTGAAACTGCGAAAATTGAAACAAAGTCCAAAGGCGTATAAGCCAGGCTCTGATACCAATCTGTCACGTCTCGATCCCCCGTAAACTAAATCGGTCATCCTCGTTAGGCGAGAATTACCGCGCCAGCGCTCCCGCAGAACGACCGCTTTGACCCATCCGGACGTGATGCCGCACGAGCGTGAGCCACACCCGTGTAAGGTCGTGGTTCATCGGCTGGCGGTAAGAGTTCTAAGCCACAGAGTCACAGAGATTGTCCGAGTGCATCGGAATTATAAATGCATAGGCGATTTGGTAACAAGTTTACTAAGTCGATAATAGCAGAAGCATTGAATAACATAAGTTAAAGTAAAGCAACTCTTATTGATATAAACAAGTGTTACAGGCAGTGTATAGCCGAGATTATAAGTCGCTCAAGCCTCTCTCTGAAACAGTAAAAGCGTGCCAAGTGGCTAAATTTGTTGAATGATGTACATGATGTTAGGCGATGTTCTAATATTATGTCTTGTATATGTGCTTCAGTTCCGGACGTAATGCTCCAAGGCTCTGGAGTGAACTCCACGCCTTAGCACGCACGGAGGAGGCATCCGTACCGAACGAGGTTCTCTCGCACTTTGCAAACGATCTGGTGCGTTATCAGTACATTGAATGCACTGGTGGAGAGGCTACTCGCCTGCTAGACAAATCCAAACACGTAATATAGGTTCCGTGCACCAACTATTATATTGTCTTTCTAGTTGCCTTAGGATCAGTTTTATGGCATATTGAATGGCCTAACTCGTGTGGCAGTGCACTGTGCGATATAAGAGAAAATACGGCGAGACTTACCAACTTACCAATTTGTCCTTCCCTGTCCAAGGCAAACCAAGTTAATTCAAGCATGAGCATTCATAATGAAAACCTAGGCAATAGCATATGCAAATACTAGTATTGTTATATCATGGTCATTCAGGTGTTCAGTTTGTTCTTTTGATACGATGCAATGACTCACACGCTGATAGCCGCTAAGCGAAGATGACATATTTATATGAATATGAGTCGCTGGCATAGCCATAAAGGACCAATCTAGTCTTGGGTGAGAGTGGTATGCAACACTAGGTTCTCGAGGTGAAGCATACCAACCCGTCTGCTCGTGAGACTATCATGATGTTCCATCCGGATCGGATCGGTCCCAGTGCCCTGGTGACCGTCCGCGAAACTGTACCCTTTTTCCAAGTTGTCTGCGACATGCAGGTCAGGGTCTTTCAGATTCACTGGATTCATGAATAACATATTAATTCTTGATTCACTTAGCCATTGGATATGCGTAGTCTCTTAGACTGAGATGGATGTAGTAATAAGGCGCATACACCCTCTAGCTCGCTCGAGAGAGACTTGCAGAGATCTGAATACCTCAATGAGTCTTGCTTCTTTCTTTACTTGACATAATACAATCCCCTGGTTCGGGAACTGCCTTGGTGACCTTACGGTCCCGGATACTTTCAGGTACATACTTGCACGGAATGACTATTAGATAGTCTTCCGAGGAGAACTAGATGAATGCATGACAAGCACAGTGATACACAATTGAGGCATAGTTTATGCGACAACATCGAATGAGGCAATATACAAGCAGGCAAGCATGCATTTATATAAATATAATTATTCACATTAGCTTAGGCCCGTAGGTAAACCGAGGAGTGAAACCGTATAGGGACTTACCGAACGACATGATCCAGGTAGCATGCGATAGTCTGAATATAAGCAATATTTTATTTCCATGTTCTAGCACAAGCAATACAAGTTGAGATTATTCTCTTAGCTAGGTGAATTGTATTCTTATTAGCATGCATGAGGTGATTCACCTAGCGACTAGCATGTATCATTCAATATTTTTATGTGTGTTGGCTAAGCAAAGACAAGTTTAACGTAGCCACCCACCTTAGCAATGATTCACCTCGGTTAAGCGATATGTCAAGCGAGCCTCTGAAAGACTAAGCCAAAATCATGTAGGGACAAGTCTGGATATCCTTTGCCTCAAACGAGAATTCTCGCCTGAGCAAAGCGGGTCGGAACATTGCACTTTTGCCGTTTGATTCGGCAGTCCGCTTGAACGGAATGGGGTGTTACATCTAACCGAGTGTTGTTGCAATTTCAGGACGCATAACCAAGGAGTGACCGTTGCATAAGGCTTCCCCATTCTCTCGTTCGATTCAATCGGTGAGTGGCTTCGGCCCTTCGACGAATCCTTAGTCTGCACGCTTAATAAAATAATCTCTAGTTCACTTGAATTGCTTATTTCAAAGGATACCTCACTAACAAGATAAGTTAAAAGAATGAACTACTTGCTTGAAGTATTAGAATTATACTTTTGCTATCAATTATGTTGCATGTTCCTCGTTCCTATGCTGCGCAACCTAATTTATGGCAAGTCCTTATGTTTTGAACATGATATATGGGATAAGAATAAGAAGATGGAAATCGTGTGTTTGTTGTTCAGAACTATACATTGTAGTAATTTATCTGCTAGATGTTTCATGTCATGCATTGGTCTCGGACAACTTGTGCACAAAGTTTTGTCTCTTAAACGATTCCTGGGACACTGAGAATCGCTCGGTCTGAAAGAGATTTTTGTTTCACCCTGAGACTACGGTCCTACGGGGTCTAGTGGGGTGATGTGTCTATTAGTGTTGTGTGAAACCCATGATGTCACAGCTGTTAGTACTAGTGTGTATTGGTGAAAAGCTGAACCTGGAGTCACAGCTGCTGATACATGCACGTGCTAGTGCGGAGCTGAACCTTGAGTCACCGCTGCTAATCATGGGGCTACCCATGGACCATCATATAGTTAGGGCACATGCTAGGTTTACCTTCTTGCATACCTAACACCTGATGCCAAGATTGATTCATAAGTTTATTCATATATACAAATTATGGCTAACTTGTGTGTTTGCTGCAGGGATAACCGCTCGACCGTGGGTAAGAAATTATCATATGCATGGTTCAATCTATTGTTTATGTTTCTTGCATGAATTGTTAAAAAGAAACTAAACATCTAAAAAGATCACCTAATAATGCTAGCTTTACTTGTATACTTACTGTGGATTTCAAGGTGAGTTTGGCTACGGTCGCTCACCAGTACATATTGTAGTACTGACCCACGTTTGTGGGCAAATCTTCAGGTTCTGGTAGCGAGAGCTTGGCGAGCATTTTAAACTAGTATTAGCACATCCATCTAGCAGAACCATGCTCGTGTTGCTTCCTTAGCTTTCCTCTCCTGTGTGCAAGCTCTTCTTCTGCTTGTTGTTTTAATTTTGGTCCTACTACAAGGACATAATGTGTGGGCGTTGTGGCTAGTTTTTGGTTTGTAAAAAGAGTTCTTAGCCTTTTTTTAGCATATTTTATAACTCAGTCAAGCAAGTACTTTGTAATCCAATATTCAAGTATTCAATAAAGAAGTATTTTATTTTCTTATCAAATGTGTTCAACTTTGGTTCTCTGCATTTTATTCTGTGCCTATTTATGTATATTTTGTCTAACTTGTGTCTTGTGCAGGTACTATGCCTGGTGCAAGCGCAACTTAGGCTTGTACGGTATCAAGTCCAAGTGAGGACGATCGGTTCCGTAGGGACCAAGCGAGGACGATCGGCCCTTACGGGACCGGGGCGTGACAGGTGGTATCCGAGCACGGCTTTATGTCCTTGGCCTCTTCAAATATTATTTTAAAAAATGATATAAGTTTTCAAGCGGTTTCAAAAGTCCCGAATTTTGAAAATGGTTACGAATCTATATAAGTAAATTAAAGGTGTTAATGTCACCCTCACTTTTCCACTAGGGGTAGTTTGCTAATTTGGCATGGGTATTTAATTTTAGAATTATAATATTGAATATTGTGTGATGATTATATATTTTATAAACTATGATTATTTATGACTAGTATTATTTAGTCATTAGAGACTTGTGTTAATTAGTTAGAGAGACTAGATAATAAATTAGACTTGTCACATATGGACCTATTTAAATTTGTCATAACAAATAGTGAGTCTAACTTAGACCCAAGCCCAATTAGTTATTGCACTAATTAAATTAAGAGGGATTAGTGTAATTATAATTAGTTAGAGATTTCCAAATATATTCATACTTAATTATTTCTCATAATGCCACATGTAGGGGCAACTTGGACTTTTGATATTTCTTGGGGAAGGGGGAAGAGGTCGGCCACATAAGAGGGGGGTTCTCCTCTCTCTCTCTTCTCATTTGCATTTCAAATTAATTCTAAATTCTAGATCCCCAATTTCCTTCCATTGAATTTCTACACAATTCACCACCAATTCTTTCTCAAATTCATCACTCTTAGAGCCTTGAAACTTGAAGAAGCAAGAAGCACAAGGAGAAGAAGCTTTGGAGCTACAGACCGTGTCCGGTTCGTGTCCAATTACAATTTTATTGGAAATCCATCTCCCAATTGGTAATTTCTAAATTTTTCTCTCATTGTAGCTTCTTAATCATGTATTTGACCTGTAAATCCCCTGACCAAAATATAGGATTATGGATTTAATTAGTATTATTCGGGATTAATTATTGGGATTATAATTCACTATTGTAATTTTTATTCAATTGTTGTACTTTACCGTTGTTTAAATATCTAGAGTACTACGCTAGTTTCTCCCGTCCAACAAATATCACATACTTGACCTAGACGTACCAATCTTCAATCCTGACCTTTGTGTCACTCATGAATGCACTCTCTTGTACTTTATTTTAATTTTACAATATTTATGCATATTTTCTAATTTTAAATTCAACTTTGCATCATTGCCCGTTCCAATCGAAATTGAAGACACAAACTAGACCCTTTTCTCACAACCAAATTTATGACAATAATTTATTCCGAGTCTACTACGTCCATGATACTTGTGTCACTACCACATTCTAAAATAGGGGTATTTTTGACATTTTATTTATTATAATTTTTGTGCATTTTTATTTTAAATAATTGCATGATGTGTGTATAGATATATATTATATTGTATAGTGTTCATTAATGTTTGAGTTAGTAGACTGGACCTAGAAGCCCACTAGATGAATCTCTGACAAAAATATAGATTTATAAATTTAATTTGTATTATTTCGGGATTAATTATTTAGGGTTATGATCTATTATCGTGATTTTATTTAATTAATGTTCCTTACCGTTGCTTTGATATTTGGAGCGCTACCCTAACTTTTGTCTTCCAATAAAATTTACATCCTTGTCCTAGACATGCCCATCTCCCATTCTGACCCTTGTGTAACTCATAAATATGCTTCTTTGTGCTTTATTTTAGTCGCACAATATTCGTCGTGGACGTTATTTTTATTTTTAAATAAATCCAACTTTGTATCTTTGTGCGTTCCAATCGAAATTGGAGACACAATCTCGACCCATTTTGTATAACCCAAATTATGATAATATTCTATTCTGAGTCTTCTATGTCTATGACACTTGTGTCCTACATAATTTTAATCCCATGTACTTCCAATTAATTTTAGAACACCAATTACATTAATTTTAATTAAATTAGTGTAAGGACCCAACTTGACCCAAAACTAGACCCAACACCAAACCAAACCCCATTCACACCCTCATGCTTCATAGTAAACACCACACACCATTTTTAGCCAATATATCACACCAAACATGGTGTTTTTCCCCATCCAATCCAAAAACCCACTTTCTGTACAATTTTCCAATTGTTGGAGACTTTATTACAAAAATGCAATGATGTGTCACCATCCTATTGGTCAAGCACATGAAGAAATCAACCCCCTCCTCCCTTTGATCGTTCAACTCTCTCTCCCTCTCTCCCTCATGATTAATCTTGGCCATACATTCAAAGGGAGCATCATCTACACCACACACACCCTTATATATATATAAATATATAAATCCTTATCCTCAACCTCTTTTCCCAAAGCAACCCCATCCTAAGGCATGGCTGGCCCTAATCCCTAGAATGTCACCATCAACCTCTCCTTCCTATACAAAACTCCTCTATTATTTAATTTACATCACCATCACCTCCTCCTTCATTCAAACCAAACTCAACCCTAAACCGCAGTCCGTCGGAGCCCCGGCCATCCCGACCTCCCTCAACCCCGTCAACCCGCCTGTCATCACCACCGGCCTGATTTCCTCTCCTTCCCGAGCGCCTGAGCCCACCACCGACCGTCCTCTTCTCTTCTTTCCTGTTCTTCTCCTCCCGGCTTCGGTCATCCTCTCTCGACCAGACGACAGCAGCACCCGCAGTCGCCTGAGCAGCCCGCTGTGCACCACCACCATCACGCTGAGCATGACCCACCAGCCTCTTCCGTCGAGCACGACCCTGCCACCTCTCCCTCCATGACACAGACCCGACTGCCTCGACACAGCCACCACGACGTCTCGGAGCTCGACAGCGCTGCCATTCGCCTGAATACCTCCTGACTTCCTCCGTCCTGTCAGCCAACCACCACCCTCCTCATCTTCCAACCGCCACCCACCGGACTTCCCTACGTCACAACCACCTCTCCTCACTGCCATTTTCGAGCCAGCAGCCTCGCCTGAGCTCCTCTCCGGCCATCCCTGGTCACCAATCATCACCTTTATCATCATCACCATTATCATCATCATCATTATCACCTTCACTATCATCATCACCTTCATCATCAATCATCATCTTCATTATCACCAATCATCACCTTCATCATCATCACCATCATCATCATCACCTTCATCATCATCACCATCATCATCACCTTCATCATCATAATCATCATCACCAATCATCACCTTCATCATCATCATCATCATTACCTTCACCATCATCACCATCATCATCACCTTCATCATCATAACTATTGTCTTCATTATCACCAATCATCACCTTCATCATTATCACCATTATCATCATTATCATCACCTTCACCATCATCACCATCATCATCACCTTCATCATCATATTTATTATCTTCATCATCACCAATCATCACCTTTATCATCATCACCATTATCATCATCATCATCATCACCTTCACCATCATCACCATCATCATCACCTTCATCATTATAACCATCATCATCATCATCACCAATCATCATCGTCGTTATCGTCGATCTCGTGCACGTGCACAGGTTCGTACCTGTCCCCTCTTCCTTCGTGATTTTATGTGTACGTATGTGTGAATAGTACTAGGGATTAGTATTGCTTCATGACAGGTTCAATTAGTTGACATCAGACCCGTGTTGGTGAACCCAATGACTAGTGTGCTCGTACGTGTGTATGCGTATGCATATAATATTAATTGAGATATATATAAATATATGGATATATATATATATATAAGTAATTATTGCTAAGTACTAGTTATGACTGTATATATATATACTATATGATCCTAGTTTAACTGTGGGTATCCCGTATTTACATGACCATGTGACCCTGAATATTATGAGTTGACCGCCTTGTGTATACTGACGTACTGGCTTGACGTGTTAGTGAGTCGACTGTCTGATTATGCACAACATGTGCAGATGTGACACCCATGTAGCTAGGTGCACATTTGACCCTGCTAGTTGACCAGTGTCATACCTAGTGTAGCCCCTGAGTTCAGAGTATTTATGCTTGTGTGTTAGTGTAATGACTGATTTTGTATTATTATTAAATGATGTCTATATGACTGTTGGATTATTCAGACAAGACTTGGAAATATGATATTGGTATTGCCAGCAGAGGACTCCAGGCGAGTATATTCTCTGACAGTTTTTATTATGTTGATTATCTCTATGATTCTAGCTGTATAGCGTACAAGATTCTGACACTATGTATACACGAGTTGGCATCATTAAGACCTGTCAGGAGGAGTCATGATTAGGATCCATCGTGCTAGCTGGGGACGGGGAAATATTAGTAGATTATGTGATCATACCCAACTCTACATAAATTATAGCTCACCCATACCTCACGTCGGTACAGCCTGACCATTACATGCCTCATAGCCTGTTATGTATGATTAGCCTGACTATTGCTTACATCATAGCTATCCAGATGGTTATCCTGACCTTACATGAATCATAGCTAGTCATACATAGCAAGCCTGATTAGTCCCAAGCCGATCACATGATATGCTGATGTTTCACACACTTAGCTAGATAGTCTATACATGTAATTCTAGTCTTGATCTAGCATTTCTCTATGTTCTAGTTACTGTTCTAGCATTCACTTATATTCCAGTTCATTGTTCTAGCATGCACCTGTATTTCTGTTTATTGCTAGTTGCACCATTGATAACATATGCTCCAGTATTCTATTTCCAGTATTGTTTATTGCCAGTATTTATATTCATCTTGTATTTCTTTATACTGTATTATAGTTTTTGTTAATATACATGGAACTGCTGTTAGAGATGTACTTCGTTCCATCCTGATTGGAAATATTTTTTTAGACTACGCCTTAGAAGACTTATTTCCAGCATACTTGAAGATTTGGATGTTATGGATTGCATGTTAGATTATTTTGTTGTTTAGACTTGTCTTATATTTCATATATTTTCTTTAATATCTCATCGTACTTTAGTTTCTATGATTGAGTATTCCATATTAGTATTGTGATATCTGTGTCTATCACTACCCCATTTCCAGAGCCGGATATTTTTTTAATTTTTTTTGGTTAATTGTGTATTATTTATAATTAATTGTATTTATATTTGATTAGTGATTGTATTATTTTTATATTGATTATTTTAGGGTTTTGGCTAGCCTGGACCTATGTCAGACCCTAGTGGACCCATGTTCGACCCAACCCACACCCTTGTGAGACTTATTTTTGGGTTTAGAATATTTATTATATTTTTAGTGGGTTAGTTGGAGAGATTGGGAGTTAGTTTGAGTGCTTTTGGAACCCGAAACCCAAAACCCAAGTTAGGAGAGGGCATTTTGGATATTTTGGACTTTTGTATTATTGTAAAACCCTTTATATTATGTGTGGCCAGCCCCCCCTTCCCAGACCAGACCCGACCACAGCCCCCCTCCCCATTTCTTCATCACTTCTTCTTCTTCTTCTTCTTCTTCTTCTTCACTCCTTCTTCTTCTTCCTTTCTTCTTCCCAAGTAAGTTTTCTCCTTTTTTTTTCCTTACTCCTTCCATTTATTCTACTTATGTTAACCCTAACCCTACTTTTTCCCCTAACCTAGGTGGGTAGAGCTTAGATTTGGTATTGGAGCTTGGATTGGAAGCTTGGAAGTTTGTTGTGGTAGATTTGGAGCTTTTTGGAGACTTTGGCTTGGGATTCCAACTCCCAAGAGGTAAACCCTGATTTCTCCCCTTGTAATTACTCTTATATAGTGTAATTAATAGTTTAGAATCTTTCTAGACCTTAGGACTACCCGTGGGAGAAAGTTGGAACTAGTTTGGTTGTGTTTGGAGACTTTGACACTAGGTTTTGTGTCAATTTTGGGTGAAATCCGAAATTGGCCCAATTTTGGGTGATGCCCTAGGTTAGACGGACCTAGGTAGATGTTTTCGGGTGTCTAGAGGGTTAGTGCGTGTCTTCGTTCGGACACGTGAAATCGTGTCGCAGAGAAATGGACGTTTCGGGCATTTTTGGGATTTTTGTCGTCGTCGGTTCTAAGTGCATGCGCGTTTTTACCACAGGCCTAGAATCGACGGGTTAGTATTTTTTCTAGGATCTAGACATCGTTTAGAACCCGTAGATAAATTTTGGGCCGATTCCGAGTTGGTTTGGTATGCGTTTCAGGAGATTTTTCGAACCGTACACCGCGTGTTCGTCGAAATGACCGAACGACAATTTCGGCGTGGTTTTCTAGTTTCGGGCTTGTGCGTACGTTGGGTTAGCTTCGGAGAGTGTGTGCTAAAGTTCCCGGGTTATATTTTATATATATTTATTTGTTTGTGCATGTAGGGGTCGTTGGACGCGTGTTGGTGGAGTATTGTGTGCGTTGTTGTGTGTTGTGTGTGTTGTGTTTATATAGGTATATAATTATATATATATTTGTGTGTGTGTTTCTATATATATATATATTTATATGTGTATTTATATATATGTATATTTGTGTGTGTGGTTGTGTGTTTGTGAGAGTATGTGTTAGTGTGTGTGAGAGTGTGTGTGTGAGGGTGTGTGAGAGTGAGTGTGTGTGAGTGAGTGTTTATATATATATATATATATATATATATATATATATATATATATATATATATATATATATATGAGTTTGTGTATGTGTGTATATGTGTATATATATATGTATGTGTGTATGTGTATATATATGTATATTTGTGTGTGTGGTTATGTGTTTGTGAGAGTGTGTGTGAGAGTATGTGTGTGTGATTGTGAGTGTGTGGTCGTGTGTGTGTGTGCTTGTGTCTGGGCGCAGCGAGCAGCAGCAGCCGCTGCAGGCGCCGCAGCTCCGCGGCAGCAGCTCGCTCGAGCGGCAGCACGCCGCGGCAGCAGCAGCATCAGCAGCATCAGCTGCAGGTGCAGCACGCCGTGACAGCGCGGCCTGCAGCAGCAGCAGCAGCAGCACAGCAGGCTGCAGCAGAGCACGTGGGCGCAGCAGTGCCGCGGCAGCAGCGACAGCATGCCGCGGCAGCAGCGACAGCATGCCGCGGCAGCAGCTCACTGCAGCGCGGCCTGCAGCAGCAGCATTCGCAGCAGCAGCAACTCCAGCAGCGAGCGCAGCGGCATTTGCAGCGTATAGCAGCGACAGCCGCAACTAGTAGCAAGGGAGAGAGTGATATATATAAGTAGATAGATGGATAGGTAGATTGATAGATAGCTAGATGGATAGGTAGATTGATAGATAGCTAGATAATAGATAGATTTATAGATCTATAGATATATTTATAGATCTATAGATAGATAGATGGATTAATAGATGTTAGAGAGATAGATAGATACATAAATAGATAGATATCTAGATAAATAGATAGATGAATAGATAGGTAGGTAGATACATAGATAAATAGATGGATAGATATCTAAGTAGATAAATATCTAGATACATAGATACATAGATGAATAGTTAGATAGATAAATACTAGATAGTTAGATAGATAGTTAGATAGATAGATAGATAACTAGATAAATAGATAGATAACTAGATAGATAGATAGATAGATAGGTAATTAGATATCTATATCTATATGTATAGGTATATATACATATAGCTAGATAGATGCATATATATATATATATATATATATATATATATATATATATATATATATATATATATATATATATATATATATATATATATATATATATATATATATATATGTGTGAGTTTGGGTATATATATAGGTATATGTGCGTATGTGTGAATATATATATATATATATATATATATATATAGATACGTAGGTATATGCATATATGTATTAGATATATATTTTCTAGCCTAGATTAGTAACTAGGTATATATGTATACCCATAGATAGCTAGCTAGAAGGGTAGTTAGAGGAGTATTGGGCGATATCTCAATACCTTGAGATATCAACGTATCTCAATACCTTGAGATATCTAAGGTATTGAGTTTCGAGCAGGATTTTTGAGCAATTGCCTAGGTTTGAGTTTAGAGATAGATTTTTATGTATATGCGTATATATTTACGCGTGCTAGCATAGATTTTAGCGGGTATAGGTGGGACGTATATCGTAGGGTGAGGTATCGGATTTCGAGGGTATCCCGGTATCTCAAGGAGGCGAGTTTGAGGGTTTATTAGCTTAATGACCTAGTTTTGACCTAAAATTTTAGGAGAACCCTAGTTTGACCTAGAGTTGACCGTAGTTGACTCGGTTGACCGCTAAAGTCAACTTTTGACCCAGGGTTGACTTTTTGGACCCAGAGTTGACTTTTTGACCCAGATTTTACCGGTTTGACCCGTTTGACCTAGAACGACCCTAGAAGCCTATTTTTAGTTATTTTATATCTTTTTAACTCATTAGAATCCTGTTTAACCTTGCTTTTCGCAATAGGTTTTTGCGACACCGGTTCAGATCGCCAGTTGCTCAGGACGTCAGACGAGTACATTCTCTGATAGTTTTTATTATCTGATGATTATTATAATTCAGCTTCTAGTATACTATCATCTGATTATTCTGGCATAACACGGGACACTGACTGGTATTTCTGGATTTATTTACTTGCGACACGTATATTTCATGTTTCTGGCCTCTATTCTGGAATTACTACTGGCATCACCTACAGGCATCACTACAGGCATCACTCATATTTCTGGCTAGACTCATACTTGATTTACGTGTCGGGTCTTGGATTCACTTATATTAGTCGGGGCAAGAAAATACTCGAGTAGACATGTAAATATTTCCATCTGGAATCATCAGGAATCACTCCCTCTGGTCTAATCTGGAATGATAGCAGCCGCGCACCCAGTGCGCGGTAAGCCGTACTTACCCCTAGCCGTTTACATGTCAAAACAAGTATTTCAAAGATATCGAGTTCATTCTTTATAGTCTGGACTCTCTTGCATTTCTTGCTGGTCTCACTTATAGTTTCTGGACTTGACTCACTACATGTATTTCATGCTGGACTCACTACACGTTCTTGTGCACGGACTTGATCTTAGTTTAGATTTTTTGTATCTTGCAGTTATTACTATCTTGCTTCTGACATTCATGCATCTTTACCTTTATGCACCAGTGACATATATATATTCTTGTTTATACTATATTCCCTTCACCTTGCTACTTGCTATAACTGTTTTATAGTTTTTATCATTTAAATAGAACTGCTGTTAGAGATGTACTTGCTCCAGTCCTGACTGGACATATTTTTTCAGAGTATCCGGAGGATTGGTGTCCGACGTTTTATGGACCTGAGCCTGTCGATGGTGCAGACAGGGACCCTCTAGTTTAGGAGTAATTTCCGGGTTGGTAGCCGGGATCACTAGGACCTTGTTATTATTTTTATTAGCCTTTGGTACCGATTTGTCTTCGGTTTTGGATTGAGACATTGTATTGTATATGATTTTGAATGTTGTATTATTATTATTGATGTTGTGGTTGTTGTTGGTTAGACTTTGTAGTTGTTAGATTTCTGTGTTATCTTATCGTGCTTAGATTCGTGATTGAGTACTTGTGATTATCATTATGATATTGTTCCTCCGTTTGGAGTTGAGATCTTGACAGGTTTATATATTGATTGCGTGAGATTATTATCTAGATAGTTGACCTAGACAGCGTTCTACCGTCGATGTTGCGGCGTAGGCTGGACGTACCCACGACTCATGCCCGATTTTTCGGGTGCGGGTCATGACAGTGTCTTCTTATGGAGTTGGATATTCGTGTGAGATTGATTAGATAGTATTATGACCTAGACAGCGTTCTACCGTCGATGTTGCGACGTAGGCTGGACGTACTGTAAACCCCCTTGACCAAATCTAGGTTTACTTAGTCTAGATAAAGAGACTAAATTTAATTTGGAGATTATTAGAGTTAGATTACAATATTTTTAGAATTTTGTACGATATTATAATTGCTTAGTACACCTTACCGTTGCTCTGATATTTAGGACACTACCCTAGCTATTGCCCTCAAACAAATTCAATACACTTTGCCTAGACATACCAGTCTACTATTCTGACCCTCGTGGAACTCATAGATACTCTTTCTTGTGCTTTATTTTAGTCTCACAAAAATTGTTATAAACGTCCGTGCGTAAATTCAATTAATTCCAGCTTTGCATTATTTGTCCGTTCTAATTGGGACCCAATATTAACCCATTTTGTCCTACCCAAATTATGATATTATTCTACTCTAAGTCTACTATGCCCATGACGCTTGGGTCCACCCAATTTTGATCCCAGGTATTTTTAATTAATTAAAGAATACCTAGCGTATTAATTTTTATTAAATTAATGTAATGACCCAACCTCACCCAAACTAGACCCAACTCCAACCCAAACCCACACCCACACCCACACCCACACTCTCAAGGCTCATACTAAATACCACACACCATATTGGTCCAATACCTAACACCAAACATGGTATTTTGCCATATCCAATCCCAAATTCCAATTATTGTACAATTTCCTAATTGTTCAGGGGCTTTTATGCAATTAAGCAATGAGGTGCCCCCTCTCATTGGTCCAACCACATGAAGAACACAAACCCCCTCCATTGACCGAATAATATTATTTTCCCACTCATTTGATTGTACTTGGTACAATTTTCCCCAACTCCATCACCACCCTCTATTTCAAACCCCTTCATCACTAGCCCTCCCCTCATCATGATGAAGCCTCCCTCACCCCTAGAAAAACTACCCCAGCCGGCCCTAATCCCAAGGAGCCCCTCCTCTCTCTCTTACATAAACTACCTACACTCTCTCTCTAGAACACACACACACACACACACACACACACACATACATCTATACAAGAAGAAAAACCCTAGGAAATTAACCAACACCACCACCCCCACCACTCACCCTGACCAACCCGACCCCTCCTCCCAGCTCTCCCCAGCCACCACCGCCTTCGGCCACCCCAGGAACCGTTCCCCCTCCGACCTCCCTCCACTCCAGCACCCCGTGCCGCCGCCATCGGCCGCTGCTCCGCCGGCAGCAGCCACCCTAACCTCCGACATCACCACCACCCTCACCACACCACCACCAACCCGGCCCCTCCCCTCAGCTCCCCACGGCCACCACCACCTCCGGCCACCCCGGGACCCACTCCCCCTCCAACCTCCTCCGCCTAGCCTTCCTCTAGCCACCGGAACACCCTTCCCCAGGCCGTCGGACTACTCCATCCACTACCATCACCATCCCCTTTACCATCATTCCCACCATCACACCTGACCTCCCCCTTTCCGACTTTCCTCAACCGCCCTGCCACCGCCCTCAGCCCGTTGCCACCACTACCAGCATCGTCCCCCTCACCACCACTACCACCAGGACCACCGCCACGACCACCACCCTCCTCCTTTTCCCGTCGTTACACCCGCGCCAACACCATATCGCCAACTCCATCCAACCGACCCCGATCTCCCCAACCCGCCTGACCACTGCCAACCACCCCGTGCCATCCTGACACCGCCTTCCCCACGACCAGCACATCTATAAACTTTCTCGACCAGATTTTAGCATTAGATAGTGAAATTAGGATTATTTATAACAAATTAGGATTTATTATAGTAATTTAAATTTATTTATGCAATATCCTATTTAATTGTGCATATGTCCATTACCTCAATATTTAGAGCATTACACTGACTGTTATCCCAAAACAAAGTTTACATACCTCTCCTAGACATGCCAGTCTATTATTCTGAACTTTGTGCAACTCACAAATACGCTGACATAAGTCTCATTTTAGTCGCACAAATATCGTTACAAACGTCCGTATTAATTTTCAATTAATTTCCAGACCTGTACCCTTGTCCCTTCCAATCAAAATTAGAGGCCCAACAGGAACCTGTTTTGCCCAAACTAAATTACGTTATTATTCTATGTTGAGTATACTACGACTAGTATATTTACACTGCACTAAAATTCTGGTCCTGCCTATTTTTAAATAATTAGAAAATACCGTGCGTATTAATTTCTAATTATTTAATACGGTGACCAGTATCACCCAAAACCAGGCCCAGTCCCTGCCCAGACTCACCCCCACACCCTCAAGGCCCTCACTGGACACCACCCCTTAATTCTGTTTATTACAGTGCCCTCAGGAATAAGGTGTTTTTCTCAAATAAATTGCGTAATTACGCAAATTCCTAATTTTATAGGGCTTCCGTGCAAATTGTGAATCTGCAGGGTTTTATCTGCAAATATACTGTGCGAGGTGTCAACCTCCCATTGGAGGGTAAACCTACACCGTTCATTCCAAAGTGGGTCCCATTCAATGCATTATTGACCCTAAAATATCTACATAAAATATATAGATATTTTAATTAATAAATTACCTAAAATACCCCCCCTAACCCTAAATTACCTACAATACCCTAACCCTAAACTCTATGTAAACTCCCCCCTCTCTCCCGAACCCTCATCCCACCCTCACCTCAGCTCCACCACCTCTGACCTCTACCCCACCGCCTCGCCCCTCCCTCAGCTCCTTCCTAGCCACCGCGCCACCGCCCTAGCCGCTGCAGCCCCCGCCGGCAGCCTCCGCAGCGCCATCCCCTCACCTACACCAACACAGCACCCCACCACCCCGACCGCCCTAAACCACCACCCCCGCCACCTCAGACCACCACCACAGCCACCGCCACCATCCCCTTCGCCTCGACCCCCTCCACCGAACCACCACTTCCCCACCGCCCCACGACCACCGCAGCCACCGCCAGCGCCGCCACAGCAACCCTCCCGACTCCTCGACCACAACCCGAGCCCCCCCGGCTCCCTCGAACCACCTCCTCCGGCCACCACTGACCACCGCCACCACCACTACCACCTTCGCCACGACCCCCTCCACCGCGCCACCGTCCTGCACCGCCGCCTCGGCCGCCACAGCCGCCGCTGTAGCTACCGCTGCTGCTGCTGCTGACTGCTACAGCTGCTGCTGTTGCTGCCACGGCCAGCCACCCAACAACGACGTGGGCCCCCCTGACGTGTTAGGTACCCTACCCCCCTATATATATATATATATATATATATATATATGTATATATATATATATATATGTATATATATCTATATATATATGTATATTTATTTATATATATTTATATATATTATATTATATATATAATTATATTTATTATAATTATATATTATAATTATTATATGTATATATATACAGTATATATAATATATATTATTATATATTTAAATATGTATATATATATATATATATATATATATATATATATATATATATATATGTATTTTGTATTTTTATTTATATATATATATATATTTATATATAAATAAATATACATATATATATACATATAATAATTATAATATATAATTATAATAAATATAATTATATATATAATATAATATATATAAATATATAATTAAATATACATATATATATATAGATATATATACATATATATATATATATATATATATATATATGTATATATATATATATATATGTATATATATCTATATATATATGTATATTTATTTATATATATTTATATATATTATATTATATATATAATTATATTTATTATAATTATATATTATAATTATTATATGTATATATATACAGTATATATAATATATATTATTATATATTTAAATATGTATATATATATATATATATATATATATATATATATATATATATGTATTTTGTATTTTTATTTATATATATATATATATATTGTATTGTATATAATTATATATATTATTTATTATATATAATTATATTATATTATAAGTATATAAATACAGTATATATAATATATTATTATATATTTAAATATGTATATATGTATTTTTTCATTTTTATTATTTATATATGAATATATATATATATATATATATATATATATATATATATATATATATATATATATATATTATATTATATTATATATATTACTAAATATTATTGTATATGTATATTATATGTATGTATATATTTATGTTATATATATATATATATATATATATATATATATATATATATATATATATATAAATTATATACATATATATATTATTATTATATGTAATATATATTATCATATATATTATATGTATATATATATTTATATTATATAAGTAAATATAATATATATTATATTATATTATCATATATATTATATGTATACATATTTATATTATATAAGTATATATAATATATATTGTATTATATTATTAAGTATATATATATTATTATATATAATATACATATTATTATATACTATTACATATATGTATATGTATATATTATTATATGTATTATTATATATGTTATTTAATTTTATCATATATATAAATACTATTATATATATATTATTATTATTAAAATATATATATACATATATTATATATTATATGTAATTCTATATATATATGTAATGATACTATGTAATATAATTATATATACATGTATATATATTATGTATGCAAATACTATATTTATAAGTATATGTTTTATTAATTATTTATGTAACAATTGTATATATATTTATATATTATATCTTTTATGTATATATATATTTAAGTATATATATATACTATACTATATAAATATATAAAGTACCCATTTATTTAGAATATAAATTCACGAACTCCTGTACGTCTTGAACAGAGTACACCTATAACGCAGTTAGTGATCCCAGGTCACCGGACCCCTCAGACACAACTGCGGGGATAGGTACCCAGCTTGAGGACGTAGGCAAGTATACCTTGCCAAGTTTTATTGTTTAATTATTAAACTATTGTATATTATTTTTAGTGAATTTACATATAACTGTGTGTGTCCGAGATTGCCTCGGGTACCGTCAATGAATACGTTGACAAGTAGTGTAATTGACTTAGACTTTAGCAGACTTACCTACAGCTGCGAGGGTATCCTAATATCCTCCTAGACCCTGACACTTGTACACGCAACACGGTTGCAATTCATTTTGGGATACGAGTCTGCATACTCGATTAGCTACCGGTGCGTGTGACGTGCATCACGGCTTAGCACAAAATCAGGAATATTTAGGGAAATTATGACTTGGCATATAGTTGCGTGGTTTACACGTTGTGGATACGACTTGTATAACCGTATTGGGCGGGAAAGACAACTAGTAGGCGTATGGGACACCCACCTTCTTTATTGCAGATACCGCACTCTTCGGAGTGATACGAACATTATATACTTTGCAGATTCCATATCCCTTAGAGTGTTGGACATTGTATATATATAGATACCTCATTCTTCGGAATGATAGACGTTGCAGATACCACACTCTAGAGGATGCTGGCCGTTATGCCTACGCCTACCCATACGTACCAAGATTGTCTTTACATTGCATTCACTTAGATGGTAAGCTCACCCTTTATTTATTTATTCAGTATTTATATATGGCATATTTTTATATATCTTGTTATGTCCCACTGAGGACCTAGTTCCCTTCCAGATTTAGATGAGGCATACTACCCCATAGTGTACGGTCCCGGATAGGAGACAAGGTATGCAACTGAGGAGGAGTTAGAAGAGCTGCCATCAGAGTATGTCTGATCATTAGTAGTAAGTGCACTTGGAGCTGGACTCTTCTGCCTGATCTTTGTGCACTGGGAGCAGAAGCCTCTTTCCCACTGCTCTTTAGTAGAATGTTGATCTGAAGCTGGAGCCTCATTACCTAGCTAGATGATGCTCTAGTCTTATTATGTTTCTGCACTTTTATCTTTTGTAGTGGGTTTGTTCCTACCAGACATATCTGATTTGTACTATGACATTTCAGACTTAGCACTTATATATATTACAGCACTTATTCCAATATTCCTTGATATTTTATGGATGAGATTAGACTTTACCTGTATTAAACTTGTTAGTATTTTAGGACAGCGTAGCACGTCTCTTTGGGTCCATTAAATTGGGTAATCCCTTAGTGACATGTCAGCTGGCCAATGCCACGTGGCCTGGTTCCGTATATTTTGGGACTGGGGCGTGACAACATCCTTCCCCCGCCGCCAGCAACCGCCACCGCTGCCACTGCCACCGTTAGTCGCCACCACAACTGCTGTAACTGCTGCTGCAACTTCTACTATGACTACTGCTGCTGCCATTGTTTCTGTGCACCCCGTCAGAGCTCTACCGCCCCCTCGTCGGCGACGACTGCACGATGGACACGCACCCCCCCGGACACGACAGTAGGTACGTATATACCTATATATAACCGTATTTAATGTATATACATATATAACGTATAGTGTATAAATGAGTATGTATACTTATGTATAATGTATGTATATATATATATAGTATATACTTATATGTACTGTATAAATTGTGTATTTATATAATGCATACTTGTATATATATGAATATTTATATATAACATATTGTATATAATGTATAGGTATATTGTGTATAAAGTAGTATACATTTATGTATAACTTATAGAGGTAGTTTATTTAATGTATATATTGATACATGTATTATTTATATATAAAGTATTTATGTATTTAGATATTAATGTATTTATGTATAAGGTATTAATGTATCTACGTATAATGTATAATGTATTATGTGTACGTATTTAGATATTAATGTATTTATGTATTTAGATATTAATGTATTAATATATTTATATTTAATATATTATTGTATATAATATCTGATGAATATCTGTATTTATATATGTATTGTGGTATTTATATATTGTATTTATATACCATATCTAATGTATTATATTATTATTATTATTATTATTATTATTATTATTATTATTATTATTATTATTATTATTATTATATATATATATATTTATGGTTCTTCTTGAATATATATATGTATGATGTATATATGTACATATATCTATATGCATAATTGTATATATATGTATGTATGTTATTAAATTATCTAATGTGTATATATGTATATGTGTTATGTATGTATACATGTACTATGTTAGCATAGGTAATTAAGCATGGTGTAATTTAGTGATTTATAATTTTGGGTTATCTGTTAGTAGGCATCCGAGACGGTGCTACCTTGACTGCTGGTTCCGGAGCATTGCTTGTGCATACCAGAGTTCCAGGCAAGTATACCTTGCTTTGTTGTTACTTTTTAAATTTAGATGTTATCTAGTTGCATATTTTATTATTTTAATATTAACTGTGCGCGTCCGAGAAGACTCGGGTGCAATCAACGAAGGCGTTGACGTTAGGACTTCTATTGGACCTAGTGTCTAGTAGACCCACCTAAAGTTGAGGAGTAATCAATATGACTTCCCAGGCCTTGACACGTATCATTACACGTCAAAGAGTGAGATCATGTAGGGACGTGCGCTTCATGACTGACTGGCCATCAGTATGAGCAGCACGTATGACGGCATTTAGCGTAGTTGTTTATTTTTGTAGCAACTTGCATCATAGTATTTGATATCCACGTCGCGCTCGCGACTTGTACATGGACATTGGGCGGGTAAGACAATTAGTGGGCATATGGGATAGACATTTGGCTGCCGTAGTTTTAGAGTAAACTACGGGGTCGTGAGCTTCAGTGTTACCCGGTTATGGGCCATGTGTTACCCGGTTATGGGCTCAGGTTCCCGGTTATGGGCGTATATGCTTGTCGATACATCCGACAAAGGTTACTAGCTGCGCGCTATCATGATCGATGATGTAGTCAACATATACTCCTGGCATCCAGTTTACAGCTAATGCCAGGTACTTAGCCTCTGGTTCGACGCTATACTTTATACCTTTCACCTACCCATACGTACCAGGGTTATCTTCAAAGTGAATTTCATGTAGTCGATTAGAACACCCTCGAGTTTACATAGTATATACTTTATGGCATGCATTTTTGTATCTTGTTACGTCCCTCTGAGGACCTGGTTCTCTTCTAGATCCGGATGAGCACTTGTACCCGACCATCTACGGAGCAGGAGTAGAGACAGGATTCGTGACTGAGGACTGCAAGGCATTTCCAGAGGAGTTCCCATGATTAGAGTATACAGCTATTTCGGACTAGAGTTTTTATATCTAGTTAGTTAATACTCTAGTCTAGTTATCTTACTTCTTTCTGCACTTTTATTCTGTCGCTGTATTTCAGTGGGTTTGCCCCCATTCAGACTATTTCAGATGTATTATGGATATTCAGACTCTTGTATTTTATTTACCAGCATTTGTTTCAGCATTATGATATTGTATTCTGTGGATGAGATTAGACATTACCTGTTGTATATTAGCATATTAGACTTGTTAGTATTTTAGGACAGCGTAGCACGCTTCGATAGGATCCATTAAATTGGGATATCCTTCGGAGTTGTGTCAGCTGGCCAATGCTATGTGGCCTAGTCCCGTATATTTTGGGACTGGAGCGTGACATGGTTTTAGTGGTGGCTCATGCAGGTCTCTGTTTATTGCTTGTGGTATGATAACATGCCCAGCGAGCCTGCAATAGGATAGAAGTTAATAGATCTCATCCACTTTGATTTCTGCCTTTGAACCTCCTTCGTATTTGATTAATTGAATATCTGCATCATGCTTGTTATTTCTGTACTCTTTTAATAAAGTTATATTTCTTGCAGCAAGATAAACTTGTACAGTGGATGCGAGGCATACCATCCACCACCGCACCAAGGGAGGATACACCCCATGGACCACCCGGAGAGCAGCCTCCACCACAAGCACCGGTGATTCCCCAGGCCCCGATGATACATTGGCACCAGACTTCTCCTGACGATCGGACGCAACAGCTGGAGGGCCAGACTTCGTAGACTGTCCTGCAGTACTTCGAGGGCCAGACATCCAGGGCTATGCCAATGCCTCAGTCCTAGAGATCGACGTCTGAGGAGACTCCTACGACGCAGCCAGAGGCCCCATTGCCATCACCTCTATCCTTTCTACCATAGATTACACGTCCAGAGGAACAGTCGCAGATGTTTCAATTCTTCCAGACTATGATACAGGCGCAATGGCATCAGACTGAGACGTTGAGACAGAGCTTGATGGCAGTTATGGAGAGGACACCTGCCCCAACACCCGAACCAACACCTCCACCAGCTCAGACAGTTGGTATTGTATGATGGTTCCGCCAGATAGGCTCGAATACGTTTTCGAGCAGCGAGACCGTAGAAGAGATCTCCGATTGGGTCGCCAACACGGAGATACTACTAGAGGCTTCTCAGCTACATCCAGACCTTTGGATGACCGCAGTGAGGGCCCAACTGAAAGGCAATGCCTATCACTGGTGGGACTCCATAGAGTGTAGCGTAGACAAGACATAGACATGGGACCTATTTTTAGAGTACTTCAATGTGAAGTATTCCCGGCTACGATCGGGAATGCCCTCTACTCCCAGTTTTTGCACCTGGAACAAGGGAACCTATCCGTAGACGCATACGACGCGGAGTTTAGTAGACTTAGTCGATTTGGTACTTCCCTGATACCCAATGATCTAGAGAAGGCCAGAAGATTCTATTATGGGCTGACGAACGAGCTGCAGAGGTACATTACTACTCAGGCGAGGATCTCATATAAAGAAGTTCTGTCAGAGGCTAGGATCCAGGAGGCTATTAGAAGAGGATCGAGACGTACCAGTACGACCGCACCATCTAGAGCTTAGCCCAGAGCAGGAGGACCGATTCGTCATTCAGGAGTGCAGTCGCAACAGAAGATTATGCCATATCAGCAGAGAGAGCTACCGATGTGTCACTTTTGCAGAAAGAAGGGACATGTCCAGAAGATTGCAGAAGAAGATTAGGACTGTGTTTGAGGTGCGGATCAACCCAACATCAAGCTAAGGAGTATTCCAGTATAGCGATAGAGCCCAGCAGATAGTACAAACGTCAGCTCCACCAGTCCTAGGTATGTCCGTAGCATTACTTGATGATTTATAGCTTATTATGTGTTGTTTTAATTTCGAGGACGAAATTCTTATAAGTTGGGTAGATTGTAAACTCCCTCGACCAAATCTAGGTTTACTTAGTCTAGATAAAGAGACTATATTTAATTTGGAGATTATTAGAGTTAGATTACAGCATTTTTAGAATTTTGTATGATATTATAATCGCTTAGTGCACCTTACCGTTGCTCTGATATTTAGGACACTACCCTAGCTATTGCCCTCAAACAAATTTTATACACTTTGACTAAACATATCAGCCTACTATTCTGACCCTCGTGGAACTCACCGATACTCTTTCTTGTGCTTTATTTTAGTTGCACAAAAATTGTTACAAACGTCCGTGCATAAATTTAATTAATTCCAGCTTTGCATTCTTTGTCCGTTCCAATTGGGACCCAACATCAACCCATTTTGTCCAACCCAAATTATGATATTATTCTACTCTAAGTCTACTACGCCCATGACGCTTGGGTCCGCCCAATTTTGACCTTACATATTTTTAATTAATTAAAGAACACCTAGCGCATTAATTTTTATTAAATTAATATAATGACCCAACCTCACCCAAACTAGACGCAACTCCAACCCAAACCCACACCCACACCCTCAAGGCTCATACTAAATACCACACACCATATTGGTCCAATATCTAACACCAAATATGGTGTTTTGCCACATCTAATCCCAAATTCCAATTATTGTGCAATTTCCTAATTGTTTAGGGGCTTTTATGCAATTAAGCAATGAGGTGCCCCCCTCTCATTCGTCCAACCACATGAAGAACACAAACCCCCTCCATTGACCGGTCAATATTATTTTCATACTCATTTGATTGTACTTGGTACAATTTTCCCTAACTCCATCACCACCCTCCATTTCAAACCCCTTCAACACTAGCCCTCCCCTCATCATGATGAAGCCTCCCTCACCCCTAGAAAAAATACCCCAGCCGGCCCTAATCCCAAGGAGCCCCCCTCTTTCTCTCCTACATAAACTACCTACACTCTCTCTCTAGAACACACACATAAATCTACACAAGAAAAAAAACCTTAGGAAATTAACCAACACCACCACCCCCACCACTTACCCTCACCAAACCGAACCCTCCCCTCAGCTCTCCCCGGCCACCACCGCCTCCTGCCACCCCCGGAACCGTTCCCCCTCCGACCTCCCTCCACTCCAGCACCCCCTGCCGTCGCCACCGGCCGCTGCTCCGCCGGCAGCAGCCACCGTCACCCCCGACATCACCACCACCCTCACCACACCACCACCAACCCGACCCCTCCCCTCAGCTCCCCATGGCCACCACCCCCTCCGGCCACCCCGGGACCCACTTCCCCTCCAACCTCCTTCGCCTGGCCTTCCCCTAGCCATAGGAACACCCTCCTCCAGGCCGCCGGACTACTCCATCCACCACCATCACCATCTCCTTCACCATCATTCCCACCATCACACCCGACCTCCCCCTTTCCGACTTCCCTTAACCGCCCTGCCACCGCCCTCAGCCCATCGCCACTGCCACCAGCATCGTCCCTATCACCATCACTACCACCAGGACCACCGCCACTACCACCACGACCACCACCCTCCTCCTTTTCCCGTCGTCACACCCGCACCAACACCACAGGGCCAACTCCATCCAACCGACCCCGATCTCTCCAACCCGCCTGACCACCGCCAACCACCCCGTGCCGCCCTGATGCCGCCTTCCCCACGACCAGCAAATCCTTCCCCCGCCTCCAGCAACTGCCACCGCCGCCACTGCCACCGCCGGCCGCCACCATAACTGCTGTAACTGTTGTTGTGACTACTGTTGCTGCCATTGTTTCTGTGCACCCCGCCAGAGCTCTGCCGCCCCCTCGCCGGCGACGACTTCACAATGGACACATACCCCCCCCGGACACGACAGTAGGTACGTATATACCTATATATAATCATATTTAATGTATATACATATATAACATATAGTGTATAAATGAGTATGTATACTTATGTATAATGTATGTATATATATAGTATATACTTATATGTACTGTATAAATTGTGTATTTATGTATTTATATAATGCATACTTGTATATATATGAATATTTATATATAACATATTGTATATAATGTATAGGTATATTGTGTATAAAGTATATATAGTATACATTTATGTATAAGTTATAGAGGTAGTTTATTTAATATATATATTGATACATGTATTATTTATATATAATGTATTTATGTATTTAGATATTAATGTATTTATGTATTTAGATATTAATGTATTTATGTATAAGGTATTAATGTATCTACGTATAATGTATAATGTATTATGTGTATGCATTTAGATATTAATGTATTTATGTATTTAGATATTAATGTATTTATGTATTTAGATATTAACGTATTAATGTATTTATATTTAATGTATTATTGTATATAATATCTGATGAATATCTGTATTTATATATATATTGTGGTATTTATATATTGTATTTATATACCATATCTAATATATATATATATATATATATATATATATATATATATATATATATATATATATATATATATATATATATATATATATATATATATATATATGTAAATATGTTATTAATTTATATTACGTATATATGTAATGTATTATAGGTACATATGTTGTTATTTTATATATTATGTAATTATGTACATGTATATGTATTATATTAGGGTTTATGTATATATATGTACATACGTATTTTATTATGTATATTATGTATAAAGATATATATAATTATACTATATATATTTATGGTTGTTTTTGAATATATATATGAATGATGTATATATGTACATATAGCTATATGCATAATTGTATATATATGTATGTATGTTATTAAATTATCTAATGTGTATATATGTATATGTGTTATGTATGTATACATGTACTATGTTAGCATAGGTAATTAAGCATGGTGTAATTTAGTGATTTATAATTTTGGGTTATCTGTTTGTAGGCATCCGAGATGGTGCTACCTTGACTGCTGGTTTCGGAGCATTGCTTGTGCACACCAGAGTTCCAGGCAAGTATACCTTGCCTTGTTGTTACTGTTTAAATTTATATGTTATCTAGTTGCATATTTTATTGTTTTAATATTAACTGTGCACGTCCGAGAAGACTCGGGTGCAATCAACGAAGGCGTTGACGTTAGGACTTGTGTTGGACCTAGTGTCTAGTAGACCCACATAAAGTTGAGGAGTTATCAATATGACTTCTCAGGCCTTGACACGTATCATTACACGTCACAGAGTGAGATCATGTAGGGATGCACGCTTCATGACTGACTGGCCATCGGTATGAGCAGCACGTGTGACGACATTTAGCGTAGTTATTTATTTCTGTAGTGACTTGCATCATAGTATGTGATATCCACGTCGTGCTCGCGACTTGTAAATGGATAATGGACGGGGAAGACAATTAGTAGGCATATGGGACAGACATTTGGCTGTCGTAGTTTTAGAGTAAACTGCAGGGTCGTGAGCCTCAGTATTACCCGGTTATGGGCCATGTGTTACCCGGTTATGGGCTCAGGATCCCGGTTATGGGTGTATATGCTTGTCGATACATCCGACAGAGATTACTAGCTGCACGCTATCATGATCGTTGATGTAGTCAGCATATACTCCTGGCATCCAGTTTACAGCTAATGCCAGGTACTTAGCCTCTGGCTCGACGCAATACTTTATACCTTTCACCTACCCATACGTACCAGGGTTGTCTTCAAAGTGTATTTTACGTAGCTGATTAGAACACCCTCGAGTTTACACAGTATATACTTTATGGCATGCATTTTTGTATCTTGTTACGTTCCTCTGAGGACCTGGTTCTCTTCTAAATCCGGATGAGCACTTGTACCCGACCATCTACCAAACAGGAGTAAAGACAGGATTCGTGATTGAGGACCGCGAGGCATTTCCAGAGGAGTTCCCATGGTTGGAGTATGCAGCTATTTCGGACTAGAGTTTTCATATCTAGTTAGTTGATACTCTAGTCTAGTTATCTTACGTCTTTCTGCACTTTTATTCCGTCGCTGTATTTCAGTGGGTTTGTCCCCATTCAGACTATTTCAGATGTATTATGGATATTCAGACTCTTGTATTTTATTTACTAGCATTTGTTTCAGTATTATGATATTATATTCTGTGGATGAGATTAGACATTACCTGCTGTATATTAGCATATTAGACTTGTTAGTATTTTAGGACATCATAGCACGCTTCGATAGGATCCATTAAATTAGGATATCATTCGGAGTCGTATCAGCTGGCCAATGCCACGTGGCCTGGTCCCATGTATTTTGGGACTGGAACGTGATACGTACCCACGTACTCGTGCCCAAATTTTGGGTGCTGATCGTGACACATTTTTAGTGGTGGTCCATGTAGGTCAGACTTCGTAAGTAGTGCGATATCATGGTAGTGCGATATCTTAGTTGTATTGCTGCGTGCCTGCGATAGGATATAGTACATAGGATACTAGGATGAGAGAGAATATTCAATCATAAATTTTAAGAGATTCCTAGGATGACCCTTGAGAATCTTATTATAATTTCAATTTAAATCTTTTTCCTTGTTTCGTCCGCTCTCATTTGTTGTTATTAAATTTGATTCTTGTTGATCAGTTATTAAATTTAATTTTTGGTATCGTTGTTGAGTTGATTTTATATCGAGATAAACTTTACGGACTAAAATTTACGGTATCATCTGATGACACATGTTGATGAGGACAGTGAGAAAGGTAAAACGTCTACTTTGGTTATGGAGCCTAGAGTTTATCGCAGCCATATTAGCTGTTGTGGCAGAAATGTAGGAACCTGACTTCGGATGTACATATCTTGTTATAAATTTAGAGTCTCCCGCAACCATACCGGTTGGCGTAGCGAGGATTCTAGATGACGTGATTATAGAGTTGCATACCTTAGTTATGGAACCTATCGTTTATCGCAGCTATGCTTACTGGCGTGGCGAGGATTCTGAGTGTTATAATTTTGGACAGACGTATATGATTATCAGGTTGTATCTTAAATTTATTTTTAAAGTATTATCTCAATACTTATCCACTTCTGTTATTATAGGACCTTGTTTCAGCATTTTCTTCGCTAGCAGTAGAGATATCTTCAATCCTTAGTCTAGTTCCTTTTTGAGCTTTATTTCTTTAAGGATCCTTGTTAGTGTGATAAATTGGTGAATTGAAATTAGGTCTGTGTCTTGTATTAGTGTTGACTGAGTATGGATTATGAGTCTGTAAGTGTTTCTTGGTTGGACATGTGAGCAGTAGGCATCAATCTAGAGATAACCGTAGCATAGTACCTTATAGCAATAGATCTATAATATGTGTCGTTATAGTTAGTATTGGTACTATAGGTAGAAGGGAGAGTAAAGAGTATCAGCGATGGTTCCAGAAGTTAGTATCAGAGTCAGCATGTCAGTCCTAGATAGTCATGAATTTATGTAGTTGGGTGATCCATGTAAACAATTAAGTATCAAGAAGATTTTGTAAAAAATTAATAGAGCATGATATTCAATTTGATGGTTGATACTTGGGTGTGATAAGAGTAAAAAAATGTATATGCATACAGGGCATTAATGAGTGTGCCATAGTAGGAGGATACCCATAAGTGTATAAGAGAGTGTGAAGGAATAAGAATATATTGTGCTAAGTAGTAAGACTTGTGTTACAGATAAAAGTAGGGTCTTGATATATGGTTTGATATGAGTGTACCGATATATGACTAGTGATGGATGTATCACCTGATATTGAGGCAGGTGATGTGTTGGAAGCAATAGGTAAAAGAAGTGTCTAAAAATTGTGTGCAAGATGAACAGTGGGTGTTGAGTGTCAGTACAAAAATTCATGAAAGTGGAAGCATGAGTATTAGAAAATTCCAATGGTGTATCATGGGTTGAGAAATATCAAGATTGGTCATGGAAGGTATGAAGTGTATCAGCCTGTAAAAGATTTAAGAGAAGATACATATACATCAATCAAGATATGGAACCATATGCCTGCCTTTGAGAGTGAAGTAAAATATGTGTATTATAGAAAGTGCAAGTGATCATGAGTTCTAGTGAGTGTGATGAGGCAATCTAATGATAAAGCTAGTATCCTAAAATATTAAGGGCATATGTTGTGTAGTGAGGAAGCTAGTGTTACTATACCAAGAGTGCTAGTGTTTCTATATCAAAGATTAGTTGAGAAATATGCTAGTAATTGTAAGTACCTCATGTGATGATAGTAGATTGGTGTATCAGTTAATATGGATAGAAAATCATTGGAAGAAATAGTGCAAGTAATCCAGGCAGTGCAATATTTAGTACACAGTTGAGGGTTGTAGACAATTGGTATATTTGTGTGTACCTTAAGTGTTAGAGACTGTGGATATATAGGCATACTTAGATATATGTGGATTTAAATTTATAATTTGAAGATTGGAAATAAATTTTAATTTTTAAGAATTTTTGAGGAGTTGAGATTTTATGCTATTAAAATTTTTGAGGATTCAAATTTAATTCAATAAACATAGTCAAAGCTATAAAGATTTTTGGAAGTGATTAAAATTTTATTTCAATATTTGAATATTTGACTTTTGAGGAAAGAATATACATTTTATTTTAAATTGTTCGAGAAGTTAAATTTTGAGGATTTTATTTTGAGGATAAAATTTTATGGTGGGTAAGAAATATTTATCAATATATGAGTGGATGATGTGCATGTATAAGGATATGTTGGCTTGAGCATGCTTGAGATGGCACTACAAACTGACTTAGGTGTCCATCTAGAGTTGTATTAGAGAGAGTAGTACTTAGTGTGGCGTGTTGCACTTGGTGTGCACTTGAGTGATAAGAACAACTAGTATAAACAATTACAGTAGGTAAGAGAGTTAGCAGTGGGTGTGCTTGTAGTAGAAACAGTGGTACCAAGGGATAGAGGTATCAAACTTTGGATGCATCATTAAACCATGGTTGTGTTAGCAGGTTCAGTTCAGTTCTTTCCTCCCGTTCCTTTTTTCGTCCTTTTGATTGATTGATTGATTTCTTAATACCGTAGCTTATATTAGTAATTTTTTTGCTAGAATATAGTTAGTAGTACACTCCTACAGAGATTGCAATACCATGACAAAAGTGACCATAACCATATATGTTTTCTCTAGATTGAATATTGTATGACTGTAGGTGGGATTTTCTTAGACCTTGATTGTTGGGGGTTTGACCATAGTAAAAAATTAATGAAGAAGTTATGACTGGACAGAGAGAGACAAGGTGCCTTTAATTTCGAGGATAAACATTAATTTAAATAAAGAGTTGAGAATTTAATATGACAAAATTGACGATTTTGTTAAATCATTAATTTTTATGAAGATTAAGATATGATTGAATTTATCATTAAATTTTGAGAAATTTAAGAAGATTATCATTATATTTATTTGACTGCAGAATATAAATTTAAAATTTATATTGTGAATGTTGTATTTGAAGATTTCATAAGTATTATATTGTTTGAGTATTGTGTGGAAAAAGAAATCGAGGATTAAGATCACTAATGGATTAGAAGTTTGAATTCAAATTTTTGGGATGAGGATTTAAATTTTATAAATATGCATTGATTGGATTTAAATTTGAGGAGTAAGATCATTAATGGATTAGTATTTAATTCAAATTTTGGGATAAGATTTTAAATTTTATAAATATTTATTGAGTGGATTTAAATTAGAGGATTGGATATTAAATTTTTAAGTATTTAGTTATTAACTTAAATTTTGGAGGAGATTGTGATAAGAATGAAATTTGATTTTATATTTGAAGATTTTCAGAAATATGATATTTATAGAATTTTGAGAAATTTGTGAAAAAATAATATGGATTTACTTCATGATTATATGGTTTGATGAATTTAAAGTTTGATGGTAATAAATAAATAAATAAATAAATACAACTATGTGGATCTTAAATTTCGAGGACAAAATTTTTCTAAAGAGGGTAGACTTGTCACTACCACATTCTAAAATAGGGGTAATTTTGATATTTTATTTATTATAAGTGTTGTGTATTATTATTTTAAATAATTGCATGATGTGTGTATAGATATATATTATATTGTATAGTGTTCATTAATGTTTGAGTTACTAGACTGGACCTAGAAGCCCACTAGATAAACCTCTGACCAAAATATAGAGTTATGGATTTAATTTGTATTATTTTGGGATTAATTATTTAGGGTTATGATTTATTATCGTGATTTTATTTAATTATTGTGCCTTACCGTTGCTTCGATATTTGGAGCGCTACCCTAGCTTTTGCCTACCAATAAATTTTACACCCTTATCCTAGACGTGCACGTCTTCCATTCTGACCCTTGTGTAACTCATAAATATGCTTTCTTGTGCTTCATTTTAGTCGCACAATATTCGTCGCGGACGTTATTTTTATTTTCAAATAAATCTAACTTTTTATCTTTGTGCGTTCCAATCGAAATTGGAGACACAATCTCGACCCATTTTGTGCAACCCAAATTATGATAATATTTTATTTTGAGTTTTCTATGTCTATGACACTTGTGTCCCACCTAATTTTAATCCCATATACTTCCAATTAATTTTAGATCACCAATTATATTAATTTTAATTAAATTAGTGTAAGGATCCAACTTGACCCAAAACTAGACCAAACACCAAACCAAATCCCATTCACACCCTCCAGCTTCATACTAAATACCACACACCATTTTTAGCCAATATATCACACCAAATCCACTTTTTGTGCAATTTTCCAATTGTTGGAGACTTTATTGCAAAAATACAATAATGTGTCACCATCCTATTGGTCAAGCACATGAAGAAATCAACCCCCTCTTCCCTTTGACCGTTAAACTCTCTCCCCCTCTCTCCCTCATGATTAATCTTGGCCATACATTCAAAGGGAGCATCATCTACACCACACACACCCTTATATATATAAATATAAATCCTTATCCTCAACCCCTTTTCCCAAAGTAACCCCATCCCAAGGCATGGCTAGCCCTAATTCCTAGAATGTCACCATCAATCTCTCCTCCCCATGCAAAACTTCTCCATTATTTAATTTACATCACCATCACCTCCTCCTTCATTCAAACCAAACTCAACCCTAAATCGCAGTCCGCCGAAGCCCCGGCCATCCCGACCTCCCTCAAC